>JAPQWV010000039.1:0-1285333 GCA_027422505.1 Craterostigma plantagineum | reverse complement strand
ACTGAAGTAGATTCTGACATTCTCAAGGTGAACAATTTTCTCTTCAAGAAAATTTTGTTGTGTAACGACGTCGGCTCGTACAGATTGGTTAGATGGTCCCAAATCTCCTTTGCCGTTTTCTTTTCTTCGACGCTGGACAATATCTCATCTGCTAGTGCCAGATGGAGATATGCGGCAGCGCTCCCGTCCATCTCATTCCATTTCTTGTCGTCTGTCACTGTAGCTGATTTTCCATCGATAGCCTCTAGACAGCCGTCTTTTCGCAAGATCGCCTTTATCTTTAATTTCCACAGTGAGAAATTTCTCCCATTGAACTTTTCGATATCAAACTTCGCCGCCATAATTTCTGCTCAGTCGTGAGCGATACCTCCGACGGGGTTGCAGCAGATAATTATTGAACTCGTACCGGCTTTTTCGTCACCGTAACAAGGGAAGTATAATATCTATTATTTTCTGATGTGGAGGGTCCACGTTAGTGGCAACCACAGAGCATACGATAAACAGATATATAAAACCCAAGCTAGACTCTGATACCAATTGTTGGCGTGGCAGCGGATCCGGTCGAATAATATTGCGGCTAATATTTGGGTAATTAAAGATAAATTGTGGATACCGAGATTTACGTGAAAACCCTCAAACAAATCGGGGTAAAAACTACGGGCAAGGAAGAAGAATCCACTATAGAGGAAAAATATAGGAGTTACAACCTCTCAATCTATAAAGGAGAAAACCCTCAAACTCTCTCTTTATAGTCGGAGAAAAATACCGACAAACTCTCTTTTATTTTCTCTCTATCTCTCTATCTGTTCTTCTCTCTGTTGTGGGATGCATTTGCACTGATCATGAGCCTCGTATTTATAGCAGAGGATTGCCATATGAACTACTGCAGCACACCTTTGAATGAATCACGTTTACAGCCTGTTCTTTTGACAAAACTAAGGTGTGCGCAGCTTTTTATGTTCTTCACTTTGACTTTTCAAAGCCACACTATGTCGACACTCCCCTCTTCCTCTTCATAAGAGACAAGAGTACACATCTCCTTCATCAACACGAATAAAGGTCATAGCAGTTAGCATAGCATTAGGCACGGTGGGAGAGTGCTTGTTAGTGGGATAGGCATCGCCTTTGGGGTAGTTAGTGGAGTTTTACTGACAGCATGCGTACCTAGGAATCGCCACTCTCCATGCAAGAAACTTACGTTGGCCGATAAAGAAGATAGAGGAGAGAGAGAGAGAGGCTTCCTCTGAGGCAAGATCTCTGCAGTGTTTTGTGATAAATTGAAGGAGTGCTGTTGCTGCTGCTTGTTGGAGCTGTCTGAGATCATCTTCTTGCCTGAAAAAATGGCAGATAAAAAGGGCTATCAGGTTTCTATAAGAGCTGAAAAAGGCGTGTCTTAAACAAACGTTTTTCTGTTTTTTTGTTTTTTGTTTTTCCACGCCGCAGCAATTACATCTATAAATATATATTAGTCTCAAGAGAGAGAGAGAGAGAGAGAGAGAGAGAGATAAGCTAAAGATCTCAATTGCGAATTTCAAGAATACAAGTCAAGGTAGAGAGAATACAGGTGCCGGTCGTTACCAGCCAAACCCTTCCGGAATTTCATTTTGTGTTGATCGTTGGTGATCTGACAGAGTGAGATAGGCTGGATCTTTGTGTCTGTTAGTGTGATCGTATATTGATCGTTGTGGTCTGCGGTATTAACTAGGTTTAATGAGTTTGTGTCTTTTGCTTTTTGTCTCCGAGAGCTGATAGCTTGTCATGAGCTCAATTAAGGGATTTGTAGCGGTGGCCTTGGAGTTGTAGGAGAAAAAGGAATCATTTTGCTGTGTTTCTGAGATAGGATTAAGCCTTAATTTCTGTCTGCTGTGACGTGTGCATTATCTGTTTGAGAAATTGTCTGAGATATTTGATATGAATCTTCATCTAACTACTGAGGTTGCCTTGGATTTCATTAAGGTTCCAAGTAAACCATGAGTTCATCGTTGGATGTGGCCAGAGCTGATCTCGCCTTTGCTGTATTGTATCTTAACAAAGCCGAGACAAGAGATAAGATATGCAGGGCAATTCAATACGGTTCCAAGTTCTTGAGCAATGGTGAGCCTGGGGTGGCTCAAAACGTCGATAAGTCCACTAGTTTGGCTCGAAAAGTGTTTCGTTTATTCAAGGTATGTAACTGAAGTTGTGTGTTCCTTTTTTCCCGTGTGCTTATGCCTATACATTCGCCAAAAAGAAAAAAGTCAAAAGCATTTTCGCGGTTGCAGTTCATCAATGATCTCCATGCTCTGATCAGTCCAAGTGCTCCTGGAACTCCACTTCCACTGATTTTGTTGGGAAAGGTAATGTTTACACAAAATGCCCTAGTTTTCACACCGATAGCAGTGATTCCCTCTAACCCATTTCGTTGGGTTTTGCTTTCAGTCAAAGAACGCTCTCTTGTCCAGTTTCTTGTTCCTGGATCAAATAGTGTGGATGGGTAGGACAGGCATATACAGGGTATGTCGTAAAAATGTTATCTTTTGGGAAGTTAATTAATGTATGAGTCGATGTAAGATGTTATCTCGTTTCGAATTAGAACAAAGAACGTACTGAACTGCTCGGAAGGATAGCTCTTTACTGTTGGCTGGGCGCATCAACTTGTACATCCCTGGTCGAGGTATGTTATATTCGTGATACCAATCACTATTCATAATATGTTCCAAAACATCTTTTTTCGCCTCATTTATGTTACATTAGATTGCGGAGCTTGGGAGACTTTCAGCGTCTATGAAGAAGCTAGAAAGAGAATTGAAGGATACCGATAAATACAAGGTTTTGACTTTCGAGTTTCCTCTAACATTCAACCCTTTACGCATCTTATGTTCGATATGCCTATCATTGATGAATCTGGGATTGCTTGTAATAAATGCAGTACGAGCCCTATAAAAGTAAGCTTCAGAAATCAAACGAAAGGACACTCTCGCTAGTTAAAGCAGGCATGGATCTTGTCGTTGCTATCGGTTTGCTTCAGCTTGCACCCAAGAAAATCACGCCCCGTGTTACCGGCGCCTTTGGGTTCACCAGCTCGCTCATTTCGTGTTATCAGGTATTGCTTGCATATATATTTATATGTATTGAATGTGAAAAATAGTGCTTCATTTGCTTGTTATAGTATGAAATTATGGCTGATAAGGTGTTGTGAATTGTGATGTGCCATGCAGCTACTTCCATCGCCACCAAAGGCCAAGGCTACTTGATGAATTCTCCCCAACCCTTTTCAGACAAGATTTCATGATCTTCAAATAATTCGGTTTGACATCGTTCGTTGTGCTCGAGAAACTATATTTGTGTAGCAATAATAGTAATAACAAATGCAGTTAGTGATTGTGGATTTGGCTTTGGCTTTAGTTAAAAGGAGTTCATTTCCTCTTATTCCACTGAAGAGAGATCAAATGATCCAAGAAAGGGTAAAAAGACTAACTGTAGATCCACCAGACATAAACTATATGACCATCAGTATGCAGACAAAACGAGCATTTACTCGTTAGGAACGATCACTTCACGAAGAACCTTCGCAGCATCCTCGGGAAAAACAGGATTTATATGGCAGCCCGTCGCCAATTCGAATCCAGCGAAGACCGTCAGCTGAGGAATGATCTGTACGAACCAATGTGCATGCGATAAATCTGAGCCATCGGTCTTAAGGGGAGACGTATGGATCGCCAAATTGTACGGTGGATTGTTCAGCTGCAAAGACATCTTCGTCAGCATACGTTTCAGCAAGCTCCCAAGATCAGTCGCCTGAAAAGAACAAAATGAGTTCGAAGAGTTTAGCTGCCCAGAATATGTTCACCATATTGGAGACAGCATTCCATAATGTCTTAGGAGGAAAGAACGTCGTATTATAACATACCTTGACGTCGTCGATTTCGTGGAAATGAGGAGAATGGGCACGCGGGACAATCCAAATTTCGAAAGGGAACGTTGCAGCGTAAGGCACGAAAGACAAGAAATGGGGCGACTCGTCGATGGTTAAATTGTCGGTCTCAACTTCGCATAGTACGCATTTTCCCGTCTGTTCAAAGTATTCCTTCATACTCAGCATCCTTGCGTAGACCGTCGGGGGAATAATAGGGAGAGCCATTATTTGACTGTGGGAATGGCTCAGAGATGCACCAGCCGCGGCACCGTGGTTCTTGAAAACCTTAACGTGCAAGAAACGGAGACAACATCGTATGAGCTCTTAGTTCGATAACAATCACACACAAGCTCGAATAAGCTCGATTTCATGAAAGAAAGACGAGCAATTGCAGTACAGTCCTAAGACTAAATCACCTTCAGTTCATGCATACTGACATTACAGTGGACTAGAATATCTGAAATTGAGCCTGACTTCGTTCTAAGTTCCAAGCATGCATTTTGAAATTAAGAATCAAAAATTGGGGGAAAAAAGAAACCTGAACATATTGAATGGATTTCTCATCGGCAAGCTCTCGAACCCTCTTCCCCATAGCGATCAACACCTCGCCGACCCGACCCGGCGACAAATCCGCCAAACAAACCCCATGGTCCGGGCACTCAATCACGACCTCGTGAAACCCGAACCCATCCACCGCCGCGTTTCCAAGGCCAACGTCGTCGGCGGACGTCGCCACATCGTCCCCAACCTCGCGGCTCAAGGCGGGATACATGTTCTGTATGACCCTGACCCGCCAGTCCGAGTTCGGGTCGGGCGGGACTCGGAATATCTCCGGCGCGCAGTGGTCCTCGTTGCCGGCGCAGAAAGGGCATGATTGGCTGTACGAGGTTGGGTTAGGGTTGGGATTCTCTTTGGATTTGAAGTCCGACGGTCGTTTGGCACGCGCCGGTGAGAATATGACCCATCGGTTGTTAATCGAATCCTTTCGAATCTCCGGCCTCCGATTTGTCGCCATAGATGGGTTGAATGAAAGTATGGAATAAAATCACAGCTTTTTTAACAAGTATCTAACCATGTATTATATGCACTATTCTTTAATTCTTACGTCGTGTAATGATATGAAGCAATCGTCTTATAGTCCAAATGTCAGTCTTTCTCTGATTTGAGTACGATAATCTTAACATATGTAGCTTCCATTCAGTTACAACTACATCACCATTCACTAGACTTCAACGTAGTATTTCAAGAATAATATGTATAAATAGTGATTTAAATTCATTTAATTCGGCTATAAACCGTTAATTATTTGAGACAAACGCAAGCTGAAGTCCAACTCTCCTTCATCATTTGGCTAAAGTGAATACACAAACACGATCAAAATCAACCAGGCAAAATCAAAAGAAATGGGTAATGAAAGGCAGCTTTAAGATGTGACTCCATATGGTAGAAGGGCAGCTGCTACTATCCTGCCTTCTTCGTTTAGTATGTTGTAAGTCGAGGAAGCATTTCTCTGAAACATACATAAACCCAAGCAAAAACATATATTATGACCACGAACATAGACAGTGTGTGTGTGTGTGAGAGAGAGAGTGAGAGAGAGAGACGAAGTATGCTTACTGAGTCAACTGCTTCTAGTTTCATCCCCGTCGAACGAATGAAGCTACGCACTTCAGGGCTTACTGGTTGTATATGCCTCCCACATCCAAGAACCAATATTTCTGAGAAGAATGGACAGTTAAATTTCAGACCACATGTGACATGGGCATGTGGTATATCCACGTAAGGTGGAAGATAAAGATTAACTATGCATAATCAGCAGACTTTGGGAACAGTTGTGTGAAGTATTTGTTGCAGTCAATGAATTCAAGTGAGAAAGACTATGGTGTCCCCGATAAAACTTCTACAGAGATTCTCACCTGGTATTGGACGAACAGTCTTGAAAATAGAAAGGCTGCAAATTAGCCGCACAACAAATTTCTCGTATCAGAATCTACCCGTACTGCTTCTTCTAGCAGGTCTCAGGTAAAGAATTATGTTGAATATGTACCTTTCGGGGGTTATCTCAGAAAACTTCTTGGGAGTCCAAGACATAAGCAAGTTTCCGACACAAAGCAAACTGCCTTCATACTTGACTCCATTTACTTTGAAGCCTGAGTTGTCAAACCTGTCAAAAGAACAGCAGAAGAAACTGAATCATCGACTTAAATTAAATATAACTAACAATGAGTTCAACAGCAAAGACTCAAGCCTAACAACATGAATTTATAGATGTATACAAATTGTGCAGATAAAGAAGTCCATCAATAGCATCATGATGCACGTAACTGCAGTTATCAGGCTAGTATGGTGAAATATTATGGTAATAAACAACCGAAAGTTTAATATTCCCAAATCTTATCTTGCGGAATTCAGCATCTGAAATTATCAAAAAATGATGACTTTGAGCACCTTATATTGCAACAAGCTACGTAGTAGTATGGCTGTCATAGAGGAAACTGGGATTTGTGGGGCAAATGAATTTACAACAGGGAAATCCAACATGAATCAGCTTGAAATGTTACTCGATAATAGTACCTCGAAATTCCCCCAATTCCTATCCACAAACACCACCAAAATACTGCAAATATCGAAGGATAGTCTCACCACAACTGGCGATTTGGGCTTTCAAACAAAGGAGAACACCCGAATTAAGCATAACATAACAACGGTAGGCATAAAGCAAGATGGCGTACTCCTGAAAGCGAAGCTGATCTTCGGGAACGTTATCGATGAGGTTAATCTGATCGTAGAGGGAAAACGCTCTTCTAAGCGAGGGTAAAGGCGATTCCTTTCTCACAGCTCGCATCAGCGTCGGAAGCGCCTGCAGTGCTCGGTGCGTCGCCGCCATGTCCCGGGCTCTTTTCCTACCGCCTAAATTGGAAGTATTGCGGGGAAATGTCAGAAGGATGATATTGAAAAGGAAAAAGAAGAAAAGGGGTGATATTGGAATGGCTAATTATTTTCTTAGGCTGTGTTTAGTTCACGGATAAGATAGTAGAAGATAATTCCATTAAGATTATAATATTGATTTATACTGTTTACTTTCCAATAGACGGTACATTGTATAAGATCAACAATCTTGTTTACTATCCAAGATAAGAGTAATATTATATCATCTCAACATTGCAAATTTACAATTATATCCCTGTCACTTGCAAGGTCTTTCTGCGATTTATCTTGTATCTTGCACTCTCACCCTTACTGCCAAGGTAACCTACTATTATGTCAACTTAACTAAGAGGAAATGGAATATGTATCGACAAAGTATTTCATAATCCAAGCCCAGAACTGATGAACATGAAGCACTCCTCTTTACCCATTTAAATGTCGCAAACGAAGAATCCCCCCGACAGAGAAGATGCAAACCCAGATGATACGATCATCTAATCAAGCGTTACTGCTTCAGTTCCATTCTCCTCCAATACGTCTCCTCTGTTCAGCATCATTGCGCATCTCCTCCATTAAGCTCCTCTGATCTTCTCCAATGGTGTTCTACAGTTCATCCACCTATTTTGCACAACAATTGATCAAGATGCAACGAAAATATCCTTACACAGAGTTTCAAAAACACAGAACGCTCACAAAAATAAATATAGAACACGTTACCACGTGAATCGTGATATAGAAGGGCAAACTGCTTCTTCCTAAGCTCGAGCGCCCTCGAGCTGGCGTTATTCTCTGCATCTAACATCACAGTCTCATTCTCAAGCTCTGTAATAAATTGAACCCAGCCCAGAAACCGTCGTCTTGTTTGCCACAGTTTGTGTTGATGTGGATTGAAGGTTGTAAATACGATTCCAATGAGCTTGGATTCAGTATCAGCGCTTGGAAGAAATTTGGGTAGGGTTTTAATTTCTGTGCAAGGGTAGTAATGTCATTTCCCAATTAGTAGAAGGTGTTGGACTAATTAACTCGGCCATACCCAGCAGATAATTTATCTGGCGAATGCTGGATAATAATAACGGGCCAACAATTAATCTCGGGCTTCAAAGGAAATAATGTTTGCAAAGTGAACAAGAAATTGTTGGATAAATGGGCTCTTATCTTGCTTTATCACCCGAACTAAACGCAGCCTTAGTCCCATAACTTAGGGGTGTGGCATTACATGGACCGCTAATTTAGGGTGTGTCACTAGGAACAATTTTAGTTTTAAAATCGTGCAATTTATAGACATTAGATCTGATATTTCCCCAAAATATATCACGTGCCACACACGTGACCGATGTTTATACCGGAAAACTGATGTGGCGCCGGACCAATGACATGCCTGTTTTTGCTCATTTTTTGGCAGACCGATGACATGACCGTTTTACAGAAATGTCACGTCATTAAAATAGTCCGACTTGGTGCAATGTCAGAAATTAATTCAAAAAAACAAAAATTTATGTGTAAAACGGGTATGTCATAGGTTCAATGCCACGTCGACTCTTTTGGTATAAAAAAAATCGATCACGTGTGTTGCACTGATGAATTTTGGGGAAAAATCAGGTATAAAAATCGGTCACATGCGTGGTACGTGATGTATTTTGGAAACATCAGGTATAATGTCTATAAATTGCACGATTTTAAAACTTATTGGTCATATAATGTCACACCCTAAATTAGTTGTCCTTATAATACTATACTCCGTAATTTACGGGATAAGAAAAATAGTTAAGCCTATTGGACTTTGATTGAAGTTTCAAACTGTTCCTTCGAGAAACGGGTCGGATCAAACGGGTTCATAAACTGGCGAATGAGTGTGCAATCAAGTTCCAACTCCAAGCAAGGTTATTATATGATGGGTCGAACCATTATTGGTTACTGGATCCGAAGCGGGTCATGGTAGGCCCATGATTGGTTTATCATTAATCCATTATGGGTCTATAACAGGCCCGTAGTACTTTTACTATGGGGTCCTTCTAAAAGGTAAAAATCATATCATATGCTTAAAATTTTTCGAGTATACTTTGTTGGATACGCACATATATTTATTTATATTACCATTAACGATGAGATTTGCAAGGAAATGGAAATTGGTAAAACATGACACATTCTTACAAGAATAGTCTTAAATTACATTAATTGCTAATGATCATGCATTTTGACCTTGATCATCTATTGCGAAGGCTTCTTTGGTAGTTCTCTAATGTCTGTATTGACCAGTTGACGAAAACATTTAAAATATTTATAAGTGTATGATTTCGGATTTAAAGAGGGGAGCATTATCTAAATTTAAACAGTTAATAGTTATACTAAAATCGGCATCTCCTTGATCAAAAAAGCATGAATTTTAAAAATAATAGCGTCAAACGTGCGGAAATTTCCAAAATAACCCTAAAGAAAACCAGGGAAATTAAACCCCGTGACACCGTTGGACTTGGCGAAATCGGAGCTCAGCTGAAAATGAAAGGTGCTAAACGGCGAATTACCAATAATGACCTCGCAGGACAATTACCACCGCCGAACGGCGATGAACCTGCGGTGTCGGAGGAGGATCGGCGAACGAACAGCGAACCCTTGCCACAAGAGACTTTAGGAGACGAAAAAGGAAGCGCACACGATGAATCGCTAGGTGAAAAAGATGGGGAGCAGTTGGATGGCGAAATTAACGGTGAAGAAGGCGAGAGACCAAAGCTCGATGAAGGATTTTATGAAATTGAGGCGGTTCGAAGGAAGCGGATTCGAAAGGTTTCTTGTTCTTGTTAGAAATCGATATAGTTTAATTTGTACTGTGTGACAACAATTTTGTGAAATTGAGGTTTCTTATATATGTGTGTCCATTATATTTTTCTAATGGATTGTTTTGGAATGTGGTGTATTTGAAGGGCCAAGTGCAGTATTTGATCAAATGGTGAGTAAGTTTGATCCCAATTATGTAATCTATTTTTTTTCTTCTCTTCAGTATTTATTAATCGTGATTAATTGTATACGTGTGTTCTTATGGAAAGGCGCGGATGGCCCGAGGCGGCTAACACGTGGGAGCCTTTTGAGAATTTATCTCAGTGTTCGGATATTATCGACGCGTTTGAAGGAAGGTTGATTTTTCTGATTACGGTCTCAATTCATTTGATAACCATAATTGTTATTTTGACCGTTGTGCATTTATGAATTTTGATTTCTTTTTCGGTATATGGAAGTTCGAGATCGGGTAGAGGCCGTCCAGCACGTGGTAGAAAGCGCAAGTTTGGTGCGACTCACATTCAGCCTAAGAAAAAGCAGAATCAACAATCTCTAGCCGTAGTTCGTCATAACATGCACTGGTCCGAACCTGACACTGTCCAGCAGAATGGTGAGGATCCTTTACCTCTCCAAAGGGTAACCGACTTGAGCTTTACGAACGAGAGCGGAGATACTAACGCAAGTGGTGTCAACAGTGCTGAGATGTCCAAGAAAATTAATGAGAACGCTACAAAAAGGGTCTCTGTTAGTGGTGAGGGGGAAGCAAAGGGCCAGAGCGAGTTAGACTTGAAACTCTGTGAACTGAAGGGAGCGACTGTGCCCTCCACTGAGATTCCTGATAAGCATGAGGTTACATCACAAAAAGCTCAGCCTGCTAAAGAACTCACTGTGGCTAATGGAGTGAGGAGCACTGAGTTCGCTGATAAGCATGAGGTTTCATCACAAAAAGCCCAACCTGCTAAAGAACTCACATTGGGTAATGGAGTGAGGAACACTGAGATTGCTGATAAGCATGAGGTTTCATCACAAAAAGCCCAACCTGCTAAAGAACTCACCATGGCTAATGGAGTGAGGAGCACTGATGAAGAAGGCCCAACTGTTCAATCGGTTCGAAGCACTGATACACCAAGCACGGGCGTCCAGTCGGTTCAATGCACTGGAGCTAAAAAGAGGAAATCGGGCAGCGTCAAAAGATTCAAGAAAGATGAAACATTGTCTGCTGTGGATAATGGAAATAATGGGTTTTCGGCTAGCCCAATGGTTATGTCCCCTATTCAGTATCCGGATCTTCTTCAAAATAATTACAGGGTTAAGATTGAGGATTCCAGGAGCTTGTGCACTGTCACTGAAATTATTCGTCCTATAAGCTACAAAGGTCCTCTATCAAATGGTGGGACTGAGGTGTTATTGGCATTCGAGGCATTGAGGTATGAATTGTGATCCCATCTTCACATCCATATGTAAAAGTAAAACATATTTTACCTTTTCTATGTCTGCTTGTTCTGAACCGGGTATGAACTTATGTTGAAAAGCTGCTGTAGGAGTTGAAATTTATGAAATCACATGAGTGGTTTGTGGTCATAAGAATGTCATGCAGCCAAATTCATTGTTCATTTTGTTATAGAATGTAGTGGGAGCAAAAAACTGAACATAGAATTGTGATTTTTCCAGTGTAGTGGCTCCAAAGAACAACTACTCTGATAACTTACAATAATAGATTATGCTGATCTTGTTTTCTTTTTATAAGCACAATTGTGCTCCTTTTGTTGGTGTCTTTTTTCCCTGTCACCTTAATTGTCGTATTCTTTGGTTTCTCTCGCTTTTATACCCACGACTTGATTTCTTTTCGGAATATCATGAATTTCATGTCTGGCTGCAGATCTGATGGGACTAAAGTAACAGTGGATAACAAATTTCTGAAAGCTAATAATCCACTTCTGGTAAGTTTTCCAAATCTCTATCTTTCCGATACATGTTTTGATACATCGTTATCTATAAGCAATTCGCATGATGATGACTTGTTATATTATCGATCTGTATCATAACAACTATTTCCTTACTACTGCCATTGTTTCATCACTGTTATATGCAGCTCATCGACTACTATGAGAAACACCTACGTTATACTCCGACGACTTGAGAGCTCGAAATCATCCATCAAGATTCTCCCTCCCTTCTGTGTATTATAATAGCATTGAATTTCCTGTTTTTTTATGTAGCAGCTTCAGTTCAAAGGCAGCTTCGTCTGTACCACAGTGGTGAATTTTATAAGTTAAAAACATTCAACTTCCCCGTTCTGCTCATTGATATTATTGTATTCTTTTTCAGCTCCGTATGGATTTTTCGGGTATGCCGGGAATTATCACTAGTCATTTTTTTCTTGGTTCTATCGTTTATTATAACCATCATTCGAATCTTTCAAGATCTACTATCTACTGTGACATAGCAGTTTCTATGGTAATAACTTATCAAAATCACAAATACAAGTACTTTTATTCGTGGCAGAACCCAAATATAATTATGCACATTGCTCTTGCGTCTTGTAATACTTCTTGGTTGTGTAATTGTAATGAGACTTTAGCTCTCAAATCACTTGAATTAATTCTCCAATCTCGGTACTTTTATCTCCTAACGTTTCAAGTGCTATGTTCAGATACGACGTACGTACGTGCATTAAGAGAACTAAAATGATATTGCACCTGAAAACTTACGACGTTAACGAAGGGAGTTGGTTAATCAATTTCCTAACACTAGATTAGAATGGAGTAACTAAAGCCAAAATGACATTTCACCTCAAATTTCACTTGGAACTCCCAAAAATATATATTTTTTTTCATTCGTCTATAAACTAACTCGATCACAAACTGATGCAAAAAAAAAAAAAATCATTCTTGCAGTTTACATGGGAAGTGAAAATATCCTCGATGATACGAAAACACCGCGCTATGACATCTTCATGTCGAGAAGAACAAGAAAGCCCTCGAATATCAAGCAACCCAGTCAAGAGCTTCGATACAAAGAAGCAGTCGAAGAGAAAGATGAAAGAAGATCCTCGAATCTCAAGATCGATTATGATCAAGAGCTTAAATGCGAAGATGATGGAGAAGAAGACGAAGGAAAATACAAAAGAAGGCCTTCTTCAGTCAATTATGATCATAAGCAGAAGAAAAGCTTGAAGGATCTTATCGAAGGCCGATGTTCACTAGGGCAACAGTTTCGTATAGAAGAAGAGGAGAAAAGGGATCAAATGGTAGCTAGGCAGAGAAATGCCGATCAAGAGAATAATAAGATTTCTGGGATTCTACGGCCAAAGGTTTAAGCCATCTTATTATCAAGGTAAAGCTCGAATATTCGAATCTCAAGTCATTGAGAAAACCCGCAATGTTGCTCAAATATATTAATAAAGATTACTAGATAGTATTATTGCCTGTAAAAAATGTATGAGAATTATACGATAGAGAGTACGTCTGAAAAATGTCATGCTGACGACTGATGAGTCCAATCAATGCAGCTCGTATGTATCTGTTTGAGAGGTGGAAAGATTTTGATTAATAAAAAATAAATAAAAAACGTCGCCTGAGAGATTCGAACTCTCGCGGGGAAACCCCATGTACTTAGCAGGCACACGCCTTAACCACTCGGCCAAAGCGACAATTAATATAGCAAAGAAAATTGAGGTTATTACACATTTTCGTAAAAGTAGCCATCTTTTTCTTAGTTTATTGATTTTATCTTTTAGACTGTAAAATTTCCTTTTTCCAGGGGCTAATAGTCGGCCGCATTGTGCTAATGGGTATGCGAATTATGATTATGTATTATTTTTTTTTATTTTACGATACCACATCAAGAATCATCATAGCAAGTAGATAGCTAATTAAAAGTCCGCAGCAAAATCTGCTAAAATCCCACCTCATATATAGTAATCGCAGTTTCTAATAACTAGATGCAAATTTCTGGCGAGAGCATTGTCTTAAGTTCTCTAAGCTTTGTTAACACGAATCTTCTGCCCGTCGAGCAC
This sequence comes from Craterostigma plantagineum, assembly GCA_027422505.1. NCBI lineage: Eukaryota > Viridiplantae > Streptophyta > Magnoliopsida > Lamiales > Linderniaceae > Craterostigma > Craterostigma plantagineum. The sequence goes on along the minus strand of JAPQWV010000039.1, from coordinate 1,271,720 downwards.
CTGCAAATTAGCAAAAAACACCGTATATACATCACGGACGTCGATCGAATAAATCACACATAGTAAGATACGAGGACGACTGAGATGAAGACTCAAATGGGCAAATACAATCTCATCTTTGCACAATTCTTGGACTCAATGGGCCTCTCTAAACATACCGCATTATTGGAAGATGATATGACAGCTTCGACTTCTTCTTCAGAAGAGAACGTAACGAAGCCATACCCACTAGACTTTGAAGTCCCGGGAATTCGAGATATTTTTACGCTTTTGACGTTTCCTTTCTCAGAGAAGAAGCTTTTGAGAGTCTCTGAAGTCACACTCTTTGCAAGATTTCCAACGTAAACTTTGTAAGGACTGTCGACGAACTGAGATTCTTCTGCTTGGAGTAGGGATAAGTCGGGAGATGTAAGAGGCTTCTCAGTTACGTTGACTTTGATTTTACGCCCGCCAACTTCCTACAAGGAAACAAAAAGAGGAGCCAAATAACCAAACTATGTATATATTCACGAGTTTGTTAGATGTGTTTCTTCGGTTAGTTTTACCGTTTCGTTTAGTTTCTCAGCAGCAGCGTTTGCATCATCGGCAGTCTTCATTGTTACGAATCCAAAACGGCGGCTTCTTCCACTGTACTTATCGTACATCACCTACGAAAATTGCAGCATTATTACCCTTTTTCTATTACCACATTTCGATTTCAGAGCAAGAGAATATGGAAGTTGCAGGTATTAACCTTAGCTGTTTATCTCATAGTTTAGAAAAGGTGGTTTATTTGATGGTTTATGGCCAATCTCATTCAATCTGAGCATTACATGTTTTTACAATAATCTCACTTTAAATGAGAACATTCCAGCCAATAATAGAACAGTAGATTAGTATTTTCATTGTTTCCTCAGAATCTTAATACACATTTACATAAAAAAAAATCAGCTTAAAAACATGTTCTTTTACAGTACCTCGGCTTTCTCAACAGCACCGTGTTCTTCGACTAATTTCTGAAGCTCTTCATTCGTGACGGTCCTCGGAATGTTACCGACGTAGAGCCTCCTAGCGGCGGCCGAGTCTGCTGAAATTACGGAAGTGTCCTCCGCGACGGCATTCAGCTTTCCGGCCCTTAGAGGGGTAAATTGGGGTTTATGGAACTGAAAACCAAGCTTTAGGGAGTGGGATTTGAAGGGTATTCTTGGGATTTTGGGAAATTTTGGAGTAATTAGAGATGATGCCGATGAAGAAGATAGTGTTGCCATTGCTCTAGAAAGAACTCGGTGGCTTTGTTTATCCTCGAATAGTAGTAGTCTGTCGTGCCTTTTGGATAAAAGGAAAAGAAAGCTAAAATAAAAAAAAAACAAAAGAAAAAGAGAAAAGAAAAGGTTAATTATAAAATGACCCGAAACAATAGTATAATTATACATAGGCTGCTTTCATAAAAGAGTATTGGAACCAATACATTTCTCAACTACTAGAGTAGGTAAAGTTTCATTGTGTTCAATCCCCTTTTCTTTATATTATTATTATTATTATTATTATTTGAGATGAACTGAATACTGAGAATGTGACTTGATGTGCTAGAGTTCAAGAAAATACGATGAATCTATTTAGAGACAAGACATGTGTGGCAAGGCAGTTTCATTACCGAAGAGTTCATCAAAGGTTCTTTGTGGTTCATGCAAAGGTTCTTTGTGTTGTTGCCTCTACCGTTAAATCAAATACGACATTGTGGGATTGAAATCAATGGAGAAAGCCAATTACAGTTCACACAAAACCTCAACTCAAACTCGACTCTTGCCTATGTAATAATTTTTTCCTATACTCCACTCCACCATTTGTCTCGTTGGAGTTGATCATAAAAGAACAGTTGCATGCGTACTGTTGCATACACTACTTACGAGTTAATTTGGAAGCGTTCCATTGTTATTGTTTAACTTTTTTAAAGTTTAAATTGAAAATATCGAACTAGTCGAAAAAACAACAAAAGAAATTATAACACGTTACAACGAAAGGGAAAGGAAGAAGAAAAAAAAAGCAAATAAAATGTCAAGGACTTGAATTAGTGAACAAAAAAGTTTATACACGAAGCCATCACGTTTCTTTGACTAAACGTCAACGACACTCATGAGTGGACATTGACCAAATCTAAGAAATTCTAAAAACCAAACGAAAAAATTGAATAATCATTCCATTCATTTGCTGATCAGAGTAGTATAATTATATTTGTTATGGCATGTATCTATTCCACTCTCTCCACACGCACATGCAACAATGTCTGAAAATTCTCCCATGGAAAACCCGTTGAAAGGCGGCTGGAGATCAGCCATTTTCATCATTTGTAAGAAGTTATAAGTAATTTAATTACTGTAATTATTGATGTCTACGTTCAATGCTAAATAAAATATATTAGGCGTAGAGGTGGCGGAGAGATTTGTATTTTGGTTTCGCCGGGATTCTCTTCACCTACCTAACGAAAGTGTTGGGCTTCACGACGGCCACGGCGGCCAAGAACGGGAACATGTGGCAAGGGGTCTCAGCCCTTTCCCCGGTGGTCGGAGGATTCCTCGCCGATTCTTACGTCGGTAAATTCAAAACCATTGTTCTCCCCGGTCGTTTATCTCCTAGTAAGTGGGCTAGTGTCACTCTTGTATTATGTACAGATGATCTCCAAGCCAAAAACGCATTCTCAAATCAAACGCATTCTCAAACTCAAAATGCAGTAATTATTCTCCAACCGATAAACCAATTCGCAAACTTAAAAGACCATTATTGTAATATTCTCTCCTATCCAATTTCTTAATATTGCCCATGAAATTGACAACTTTACAAATCAGACCATATTATTAGTTTAAATTGGATTGAAAAAATAGTTTCACAAAACTAATAATAAACTCAATATTTTTCATATAAAAACGTAGAAAAAATAATTATTAATAACATGAGACCTTTTATATTTATTTTTTTATTTTTTATATGGGTACTTTAATAATTAAAATAATAAAGGCTATGTATTGTAATTTTAAAACATCAAAGCATCTTTTGGGATATCTCATTTCCAATACGCATATATGCGTTTAAAACAGGAGAGGAAAGATGAAAAACGCATTTTGCGTTTGATGTATGGTTGGAGAACTTTTAATATATATTTGTACCTTGATTATCGATTGGACATGCTCTAACGTTCAAAAATAAAATAAAATACTATACACAAACGTACTATAATATTATTTTATTAATTTGCATGTTGGAGTGACATGATAGGGTTTGATCTTATTAACCGTATCAGTCTCCGCTTCGATTATTCCTCCACCAATAGGAAAAGCTCTCTTCTTGACGTCTCTCTACACCCTCTCCGTCGGTGAAGGCGGCCATTGTTAGGCGTGTTCGGATAATCGAGTGGCAACCAATCAACGCAACAACGGAAACCAAAATAAACACGGGAACTTTTTAACGTGGAAAACCCGAAACGGGAAAAACCACGGGATCGCTCTCCCGATCCAAGAAAACGTCCATTATAACCAAATTCGACGGGTACAACGGACAACACCTCCCGAGAACGTCTCGAGGTATAACAACACACGGCGCACCAAAATCACACCAATAAAGCGAGCACACTAACGACGTCGAGTTACAAACTCGGAACTCCAACAATCATCGGGTTACAAACCCGGAATACCAAAAAGAGGTTAAGCGAGTTACCACCAACACGTGAGAAACCGAAAGATCCGACACGGTAGATGTGTAGAGTACATCGAGGCGACTCTCCTCCCAAAGTTTCGACGAAAACGGGGCAACGGATCGTCCGGATCTGAATTTTCTTCCCACTTTCTTTCTTCCTCTTTTTTCTTTCCTCTTCTCCTCTCCTTCGCTATGTCGTGTGCGTGTGTAGTATCTGTTTTTTTTTTTTACATACTAATAATAATATATACATGTAATTGGGCCAGCCCTAATATGGGCCGAACCCTAATAAACTCCCCCTCCGGCTCATACGGTGGGCTCAAGCAAGCCCGCTTTCCGCCGACAGGTCTTGAGCTTTTCCTTCGGCAAAATCTTCGTCAACATATCTGATCCTTTCTCGCTCGTGTGTACCTTCGCCAAATACAGTTGCTTTGACTCGAGCACATCTCGAACCCAATGGTATCTGACGTCGATATGCTTGGATCTCGAATGGAATGACGAGTTCTTGGAGAGGTGGATGGCACTCTGACTATCGCTGTAGACAACGTTCTTGTCTTGCCGTAAACCAAGTTCTTCGAGAAACTTCTTCATCCACAAAGCTTCCTTGCAACCCTCCGTGATTGCAATGTACTCAGCTTCTGTGGTGGATAGCGCAACGCACTTCTGCAGCTTCGATTGCCACGACACAGCTCCCCCTGTAAAAGTCATCAAAAAACCTGAAATAGATTTTCTGGAATCAGTATCACCTGCCATGTCTGAATCGGTATATCCAACTAGCATAGGCTCTCCGCCGCCAAAACACAAACATGTCTTGGAAGTCCCTCTGAGATATCTCAATATCCACTTTACGGCTTCTCAGTGCTCTTTTCCCGGATTAGAGAGAAAACGGCTAACGACACCAACGGCATGAGCAATATCGGGTCGAGTACAAACCATGGGCATACATTAAACTACCGACCGCAGACTGGTAAGGAACTCTGCTCATATCGGCCTTTTCTTCCTCACTTTTCGGGCATTTCTCAGATGACAATTTGAAATGACCTGCAAGTGGAGAACAAACCGCCTTGGTTTTACTCATGTGAAATCTCTCGAGAACTTTCTCAATGTAGTCTTCTTGAGAAAACCATAACTTCCGATTTTTCCTATCACGAGACATCTTCATGCCGAGAATTTTCTTCGCCGCTCCCAAGTCCTTCATCGCAAAAGACTTGCTCAACTCTCTCTTCAACGCCGTAATCTTGCTAGTATCATGGCCTATAATCAACATGTCGTCAACGTACAAGAGAAGAATAATAAAGTCGTCATCGGAGTACCTCTTGACGAATACACAATGATCCGAAGAGGTTCTGGTGTACCCGTGACTGGTCATAAAGGAGTCGAACTTCTTGTACCATTGACGTGGAGCTTGTTTCAAGCCGTACAAACTCTTCTTCAACTTGCAAACAAGATGCTCCTTTCCCTTGACTTTGAATCCCTCAGGCTGCTCCATATAAATGTCTTCTTCAAGGTCACCATGAAGAAATGCAGTCTTCACGTCAAGTTGCTCAATCTCCAAGTTCAAGCGCGCCGCCAAACCAAGAGCAACTCGGATCGAGGACATCTTCACCACCGGTGAGAATATATCACCAAAGTCAATCCCTTTCTTCTGACCGAAGCCTTTCACGACCAACCGAGCTTTGTACCTTGGTCGAGAATTATTTTCTTCAAAATTCAGCCGATAAACCCATCGATTCTTGAGAGCTTTCTTTCCTCGAGGTAGCTCTACCAAATCATAAGTATTATTATCATGGAGTGATCGCATCTCTTCCACCATCGCTTTCATCCACTCATTCTTGTCGTCAACAGAAATGGCGTCTTGGTAATCCTCAGGTTCTCCCGCATCTGTTAGCATCACATACTCATCTGAAGGATACCTTGTGGATGAATGATGCTCCCTAGCAGATCTTCTCAACTGAGGTTCAACCGAAGGCTCTTCGACAGCTTCATCAATAGGTTCCGCTGGCTCAACATCAACATCGCCTATAGGATTTTCATCGTTGCCGACACCGCTAGATTCTGGAATATCTTCCCCTTGATCGGGATATGCTACACGTACAGGAGGTGGATCTAAATCAGGGAGATCACCGCTGGACTTCTTAGGCGACTTCTCGGACTGAATGTCTTGTATGCACTGGTCTTCAATAAACACAGCATCGCGGCTTCTGATAAGCTTCTTCTGCACGGGGTCGTAAAATTTGTACCCAAACTCATCAATGCCATAACCGATGAATACACATGGTCTTGTCTTCACATCAAGCTTCGATCGCTCGTCTTTTGGGATGTGAACAAAGGCCTTGCACCCAAACACGCGCAGGTGGTCATACGACTTCCTTTCCCGACCAAATCTTGTCTGGTACCTCAAATCTCAAAGGAACACAAGGTGTGAGATTTAAGACATGAACAACGGTATTTAACGCCTCACCCCAGAAAGAATTCGGCAGATGTGACTGCGATAGCAAACATCTCACTCTCTCGATCAGTGTTCTGTTCATCCTCTCAGCTAGGCCATTTAACTGAGGTGTCTTTGGAGTCGTCTTTTGATGTCGAATACCGTATTTCTTGCAATACTCATCAAAAGGACCACAATATTCCCCTCCGTTGTCCGTCCGAATACACTTGAGCTTTTTGTTGGTCTGCCTCTCCACCAAAGCGTGAAACTGCTTGAAAACATCTAGCACTTGGTCCTTGGACTTCAGCGTATAAGCCCAGGTCTTCCTCGAATGGTCATCTATAAAAGTAACAAAATACACACACCACCAAGTGTTCTTGTTTTCATAGGACCACAAACATCGGAGTGAATTAAATCGGGTATACCTGATTTCGGCGAGTGAGTGATGTTCTTGAATGCGACTCGGGTCTGCTTCCCAGCCAAGCAATGATCACATCTTCGTAACGAAGGATTCTTCACGCCAGATAGAAGATTCTTCTTGGCTAGTATCATCAGTCCCTTTTCGCTCATGTGACTGAGTCGATTATGCCAAAGCTCCGTCGCGCCACCATCGTCGATTGCATTCACAGTAGAATCTGCAATCTTTGCTTGCGTCACATATAGCTGAGATGACGTCTTCTCTCCTTTCGCCACTATTAAGGAGCCTTTAGTGAGCTTCCATTTCCCATCTCCAAAGTGGCTGTGGAAACCTTCATCATCGAGCTTCCCTGTGGACATCAAACTCATGCGAAGCTCTGGAACGTGATTCACGGCCTTCAAAATCAATGTATTTCCATTCTCCGTCCGCAAGCGCACATCGCCGATACCGATGGCTCTGGCAACACCATCGTCTCCCATAATAACTCGTCCAAAATTGCCAGAGGTATATGAGGCAAAGAAATCCCGTCGCGGTGTAGCATGGATCGTAGCACCGCTATCGATCACCCAACTAGTATCATGACTAGTTAGATTTACAGCATCGTCATCGTGCACTACAAAGAAATCTGCCGTGACTGCGGTTACCTTGTCAACCTTATCACCATCCGTCGTCTGATGATCTTGACTCTTCGCATTCTTGTTCTCTCTAAGGAACTTTCGACAAAATCTTTTAATGTGCCCTTTCTTGCCATAGTAATGACACTCGATGCTAGCATGCTTCCTATACTTGCTCTTACTTCTGTTGCGATCACCTGGACCTCGACTCTTGTCCTCCCCCTGTTATCTGTGACTAGGACATCGGCCTGCGTAGAAGAACCCTGCGATTTTCTTCGCATCTCTTCATTGAGCACGCTGCTTTTCACCAATTCCATCGAACAAATGCCATTTGGAGCCGAATTAGATAACGACATCCTAAATGTCTCCCACGAGTCTGGTAACGTACCAAGAAGCCACAAACCCTGCACTTCATCGTCAAACTTGATATCCATTCCAGCTAGCTGATTAATAATTCCTTGGAATGTATTCAAGTGATCAGATATGTTGCTCCCTTCTTGATACTTCAAACTCATCATCTGCTTTATCACAAAAAGCTTGTTATTCCCAGTCTTTCGAGCGTATAACTGCTCAAGCTTGCTCCATAAGGTCCTCGCATGTTTCTCGTCGCTTATATGGTTGAGAACATTATCGTCGACCCACTGTCGAATAAAGCCGCAAACCTGACGATGGATCAACTCCCACTCCTTGTCGCTTTTATCAGTCGGTTTCTCTAGATCGAACACGAGCGCATAAAAATCTTTTACGTATAAAAGATCCTCCATCTTCCCTTTCCAAATATGATAGTTCGATCCGTTCAACATAACCATCCGACTAGAATTGCCCTCCATGACTTCGAACACAACAGCGCGATTCAACCTCTCTCTGATACCACTTTGTTAGGCGTGTTCGGATAATACGAGTGGAAACCAATCAATGCAACAACGGAAACCAAAATAAACATGAGAACTTTTTAACGTGGAAAACCCGAAACGGGAAAAACCACGGGATCGCTCTCCCGATCCAAGGAAACGTCCACTATAACCAAATTCGACGGGTACAACGGACAACAGCTCCCGAGAACGTCTCGAGGTATAACAACACACGGCGCACCAAAATCATACCAATAAAGCGAGCAACTAACGACGTCGAGTTACAAACTCGGAACTCCAACAATCATCGGGTTACAAACCCGGAATACCAAAAAGAGGTTAAGCGAGTTACCACCAACACGTGAGAAACCGAACGATCCGACACGGTAGATGTGTAGAGTACATCGAGGCGACTCTCCTCCCGAAGTTTCGATGGAAACGGGGCAACGGATCGTCCGGATCTGAATTTTCTTCCCACTTTCTTTCTTCCTCTTTTTTCTTTCCTCTTCTCCTCTCCTTCGCTGTGTCGTGTGCGTGTGTAGTATCTGTTTTTTTTACATACTAATAATAATATATACATGTAATTGGGCCAGCCCTAATATGGGCCGAACCCTAATAGCCATAAGCCTTGCGTTCAGACGTTCGCCACCGACCAGTTCGACCAAAACAACGGGCGGAGGAAGCCGCGAAATCCTCCTTCTTCAACTGGTGGTACGCCGGCATCGCTTTTGGCGCCACCGCCGCCGTCCTGGTCGTGATTTACGTGCAGGACTACGTTGGATGGAGCGTCGGGTTTGGGCGTCGGCCCTCTTGGTGTTCTTGGCCGGAAGTGGGAGGTACAGGAGTGAAGGGGCGGTGGTGGGCAGCCCGTGGACGAGGCTGGCTCAGGTGGTGGTCGCCGCCGTGAGGAAGCGGAAGTTGCTGGTCATGGACGAGACGTCGGCGCGGAGGGTCTGCGTGGAAGATGATGGCGGCAGCGGTGGAGTTCAACCTTTGGCTTGGACTAATCAGTTCAGGTGCGACGTATATATAGTTGACCTAACAAATCGTTGTCTTGTGAACCGTATTATTATAGTCCCTTTTTAACTTTTACGATATTTGTTTTCAGCCATTTAATTTGTCTCAGTCGAAAAATAGTCTAGTAACTTTTTACCAAATTCGCTTCTCTCTGACTTGTTTGGTCAAAACTAGTGCAGTTTATTTTCGGTCCTTTTTTTCCCAACCATTTATTGAATTGTTCCTGGCAAGGAAAATGTAATTTGCTCGAACTAGAACGTTAATTAAGTTTGTCTAGTGGCGAAATTACCATAAATTATCGAAAATTACAAGAAGAATTAGTTCTTGACAAGGAAAAATTCGAGGACAAAAAATGAATTTCGTGAAAGTTATACGACTAAAATTTCAGTTACTCATAGTGAACTCACAAACGTGCTCGATTTCCCAACAGATTCTTGGACAAGGCAGCAATCACATACGACGCAGACGCATCAACTGAAAAACGAAACCCTTGGAGGCCCTGCACGGTAAACCAAGTCGAGGATGTAAAACTCCTCCAACTCATCCCAATATGGCTCACCTGCCTAACCTTCGCCGTCATCATCGCCCAACTCAACACATACTTCACAAAACAAGCAACGACGCTCCAGCGCTCGATCACCCCAACCCTTGAAATCCCGCCCGCCTCCTTCCAAGTCATCACGGGCCTAACCGTCCTAGCCTATGTCCTACTACGAACGGGCCCTCGTCCCCTTCGCATGGGCCATAACGGGCCTCCAGTCGGGGATAACGGTCCTCCAACGAATATTCATCGGGCTAACCATATCGGCCCTAACGATGGCGGTCGCCGCCATTGTGGAGGCCAAATGGGCCGAGATGGCCCGGGAAAGCTGGCTTTTGGACCGGCCCGAATCGAAAATCCCCATGTCAGCGTGATGGCTTGTGCCTCAGTACGTGCTTGTCGGGCTTTCGGACGTGTTTACGGTTGTGGGGCTTCAGCAGCTTTTCTACGATGAGATGCCCGACGACATGAGGAGCGTAGGGGCGGCAGCCTACATCAGCGTGACGGGCGTGGGGAGCTATTTGAGCGCTGCTTTGATTTCGATCGTTCAAGGGATTAGCTCGAGGGCGGGCCCGGGCCGGGAATGGCTAGGGGATGACGTGAATTGGTCGACGCTCGAGTATTTTTATTGGGTTTTGGCTTGTTTGAGCTTTGTGAATCTGTGTGCTTATGTTTGTGTTGCGAGGAGGTTTGTTTATAAGAAGCATGGGCAAGTCCGTTACTGAAGAAGATACTATTGTAAATTTGTACTTCCTCCGTCCCATTTAAATCTTCCCAAAGATTAGTGGGCACGGAGATTAAGAAATTACATTATTTTAATATTCTAGTACACTTTTAAGGTACGAAGAGAGAAAACTTATTAGTGGGCACGCAAATTAAGAATTCTTTTTTTAATATAAAAGATGTAATTAATTTAATTATTGGGATAACTTTTTACCAAAAATGGAAATGAGAAGAATTATGTGGGACGTCCGAAATAGAAAGATGGGAAGAAATAAGTGGGACAGAGGTAGTAATAACGATGGTTGTCGGTGAAATTGCAAATTGGTCCTTTAACTGTTGCTCCTTTGCAATGTCTACTACTAATTCTTCTCTTTTAGAAAAAAAGAAAAAAAAGGAAGATTAGTTCTTTGTGCTTCCGTTCGCGCTCGAGGTAAATGGACGCGAGGAGCTTAAGAGCACTAACGTCATCGTCTTCTTTAATGTTCCATTCGACGGCTTATCCTATTCTGCGTCGACCTTTGTTCGCGGTTCGACGGAATCCGAGTTCGAATCGCTTAGCGCCACTCTGTTTTCAAGGTAATTTTCTCTTAACCTTAGCTCAGTCAGGCATCCGAAGGAGATGTAATTAACTGTTTGTCGTTTGATTTTGTGCGAAATTGCAGCTGAGAGGATTCGGTCTAGTGCGGCGCCGAATGGGATTGGTGGGCCACTGAGCAGAAACGTGCCGAAACAAGAGACGCTTCAAGTGGTGTTATTTTCGCCGCAGGTGTGAGTATAGATATTCTTTCTGATTGTTTATTGCTGAATTTGATCTTAATCGAGCATGTGGAGGAACATTTTCTTTTTGTAGTATGTTTATTATAAGCTCTTTTTTTGCACCTGAAGCTGGTAAGAAGGCTTTCTTGAATCATTAGGGACCACTACCTTACTCTCAATATATTAGACTGTCTTTAGGTGGATTTAAGATCTGCTTTAATGAATGCTCACCGTAGAAACGACGTAAACTCCTATTGAGAACGTGCCTTAATAATTCTGTTATAAAGTTTGGCTAAAGGCGCTCGATTGGTCTCACTATTCGTTAATGAGGAGAAAGATATGGAATTTGGCTGATTATGAAGAGATGATGTGTTACTGGACCGATTAGTTTGATATACAAATGCGAGTGCAATTGATAAACAAACAATTGCAGTTTAAATTCTACGTTAGATATTTTCTGTATTGAATTCAACTGCTTGACAGATTCCCGGAAACACAGGATGCATTGCCCGGACTTGTGCTGCGTCGTCTGTGAAATTACACTTAATTGAGGTAAACCGACGAATATATATTTTATAAATGCAAGCACATATTTCGTTTTGAGTTTTGAGTTTCGCTTCTGAGCTTTTTCTCTTCTTCAGCCATTAGGATTTCAGGTTGACGACGCAAAGCTAAAGCGTGCTGGGCTCGATTACTGGCCGTATCCTATGCTGTCGTTTCTTGTGTATTCATTACACTATCATCAGATATGATAAATTAACTCTCTAGAATAGATATGTCGTCGTGAAGATTCATCACTCTTGGTCTGAGTTTCGAGAATACTTCAAGAACCAGGTTAATACTCTCTCCCTCTCTCTCTCAAGAATATAATCAGTAGCTTCTTTTTGGGAGATGAAATGAAATCGAACTTTTAGGAAGGAGAAAGGAGGCTGCTCGCATTTACAAAGAAGGGAACACACATACACTCGGTACGCCTTTTTAACACTATTCATCGCTAAAAACACTTTAAGTTCTTGATTGTTCTTTTGCAGGAATTTTCTTACAGAAAGGGCGATTGGCTTGTATTCGGGTCAGAAACTAGCGGGTTAACGCCCGAAGCTTTGTCAGATTGCATGAGCGAATCAATGGGCGGTGGTACGATTAGAATACCTATGGTTGAAACATACGTAAGATGTCTAAATTTATCAGTTAGCGTTGGAATTGCCTTGTACGAAGCCTCGAGGCAGCTCAACTACGAGCAGATGGAAACTCCAACCGAGCCGTTTGTTAACAGCAGCGATTCACCATTTTTGACCGAAGATATCTTTGCTTGAGTTGAGTTGTATGTGTTGTGAAAACCAATTCATTTTAGATTTTTTTGAACTTTCTGGGTTTGATTCTCAACTGCTTGTGAAAGCATGCTAAAAGAATTGCAAGAAGCCAACAGTCACCTTATTCCAGCAGTATTACATTATTTGGGCTTAAATGGGTCGGGTGATGTGGTCCGGCCCATTTAAGCTGATATTCTTATGTAGTATGATTTGCTTCAGCACACAGCGACGCAGTGAAGGAAGAGTGAACTAAAAGCATACGAAGGCGGGAGCAGGCGAAGTGATATAAATTAGGGCAGGAATATCTCTCTCCTAATTCAACTCAAAATCGTCGGTTCATATTCTCCTCTTTGCAATTTAGTTGCTTCGTATGATTGTTATAGTATACGAATTATCGTCTGTTTATGCATTTCCTCCGATTTTCTTCGAATTAATTTTCGTTTGTTTGCGGTATAAAATATTAGCAGATCAAAAGGTGTGAACTCGTTGAAGCGACTTCTGCGGATAATCGAAGCATGGTAACGATTGCTTTTCTTGCTCTCTGCTTTTTTAATCGGCATGCTTCAGTCGTTCGTAGGGCAGAAAAAGCTAGTTTGTGTTTGATATAAGTCTTTCAGTCTGGCAGAAAAGAAACCGTTCTGGACTTAGCGAAGTTCGTGGACAAGGGCGTCCAAGTCAAACTCACTGGAGGAAGACAAGGTCCGTCATGATTTCAGTTTCAGCACTTATTTTGTTCTACTGCTGTTGATATATTTCCACTTGTGGGGTTTCCTTTTCTTCTCCTTCTTTCCTTCTCAAATGGTGGGAAAGCTTTGCGTTTTAGATTGCCGGTTTTGTTGCTTTCCTATTTGATGGAAGGTGATAGTGAGAGAATTTTATGGCGATTGAATCAAGCTAGAGAGAGTTCTATGTTCTTGTTTCAAGACTCCCTAAATACGTTAGGACAAATTGCACAATGTTTAGTTCATTGGTTGGAATGTAACTCTGTGGACACATCGATAAAGCTATTTCCGTTCTTCAAAGTTTTCGAGCTTATCTTCAGTATTTCTCATTCAAGTGCAATAATTAGCTTGATGCCTGAGTTCTTAATAACTAACACTACCTCTTTCAGTTGTTGGAACTCTAAAAGGTTATGACCAATTGCTTAATCTTGTTTTGGATGAAGCCATCGAATACCTTAGAGGTAAGAAAATAGTCTTCACACAACACACAAGTCTTTACTGCATAACTGTCCTCTCTGGCTTGGCCCATCATTACCTTGTGAACACTGCATCTGCTCTATGATGCAGACCCAGAAGATCCTCTAAAGACTACTGATCAGACACGCCGCCTCGGCTTAGTCGTAAGTCTCGTATCGTCACTTTGATTAATTTGTCCTTTATAAAGTCTTTTCTGAGATGAAATTGGCGTCCAAGTTGCGTCCTTTTGCTAGTTTGTTTTTTCGAGAGCTCTCATCTCGTCTCGTGTAATAAGATGCTAATGTGTGCGTTTTCCCTGCTTTAGGTTTGCCGTGGCACCGCCGTGATGCTTGTTTCCCCAACAGATGGAACCGATGAAATCGCCAATCCCTTTGTGCAGCCCGATGGAGCATAACCAAATACTTAACTAGTCCTATTTGACTTTCAGTTATTCGCCCAAGTTCGTATTTGTTTTTGGCGATTGTGCACTACAGTTTCTTACAAGATTAGCTTCGTCACTTTTCTCCAAGGATATATTCTGCAAGAGTCTATTGTGTGTGTAGAACTTTTTATTTCTGATCCAACAGTTAACAACCTGATTTTACGCAAAAGAACAATTTCTAGATTTGTTCATTTTTCTTGAGATTTTGAAGGAAAAAAGGGGGAAGGAAAAGAAGGAAAAACGAGGGAAAATAACCTGCTTAATAATATGACATGAAGATCTCCAATTCTACTACATAATATGACTGCACACGACGTCCTAAGCTCTGTCTCCTCTCCACAACGATCGCTATAAATTACTCAAATCTTTTGTCTGTTACGATTCTTCAAATTTTGATGACCTTAAGGCGCTCTGACAACAGGATTCTCCCTAGCGATCGCCTCCCTAGCGGCGGATTTATAGTCGTACGCGCAGTCGTGGCGATCTGAGTACCGATGATCGGCACAGAAGAGCTCGCCGCACCGGCAGCGAAATCCGGTCAATCCGACATTTCTCCGGCAGGTCAGACATCTGTTCACCGCCCTCTTCTCCGGCTCCTCCACGTGTTTCCTCCCCGGATCGACGGCTTCAAGCCGACGAAAGGTCCTCCGATTCGTCGCCGAGCTGGATCTGAGTACATCATCCTCGTTCACAGCCTTGGATGAGGCCGACGAAGCCGCGGAGGAGCATTGCTCGCACCTTACGTCGCCGGTGGTTGGTGGTGGTTCAGCTGCGATACTGAAATCGGCGTCTTTCTCCTCTGTCTTATGCGCCATAGAACTCTATTCGCGCGAAGAAAATCGTCAAACCCAGCGTGGATCGGCTTCTACGGTTTGGTTTCTTTGAGAGAGGAGAAACGGAGACGTAACGAGAGAGACGACGTGTTGCAATGGTGGAGAGATGAGTCATCATCCCATTTTTGGTTTTTTTATCTTTTATTATTATTTAATTTCCCTTCATCCAATGTTCGATAGAAGGGCCCAATATTATATTCGTTTGGGCCCACCAATGAGTTGGATGGGCCCAACAAATAACCCGAAGTTTTTGGCCCCATGCTTGAAGAGAAAGAAACCTATACAAGTTCGCTTTAAGATTCTAGTTTTGCCCCCAAATTGATTTTTTTGATCTCGCTCGCCACTCAAGATCATGGAGGTGGTGCAAATCGACGACCAATAACCTCAAGCGGTGGTGGCGATACCTAATGGCTCGGACCAATTCGCCGTCTGCGGAACGCACCGTCATCTACGAACGCGCTGCTCTCAAGGCGATGCCTGGAAGCTTCAAGCTATGGAACTCTTATCTCCTCGAACGAATCGAGGCCGTGAAGAACCTGCCCATCACGCACTCTCAGTACCAGGCCGTGGACAACGCCTTTGAGAGGGCTTTGGAAAGAGGCAGCTGAGCGATTGGCTGGGGTTTCGAACGACGATGGTTTCTATTCAATCAAGGGGAAGACGAAGTATGGGTTTGGTTGGATCTGTGTGAGTTGATGACGAAGCACGCGAATGAGGTGTCTGGGTTGAACGTCGATGGGATAATTAGAAGTGGGATTTGGGAAATTCACCGAGGAGGTTGCCCGAGTGTGGACTTGTATTGCGGATTATTACGTAAACAAAGGGGCTCTGTTGGAGAAGGGCGAGGGACGTGTTTGAGTTGAGGAAGGGATGATGAGGTCTGGGTTGAACGTTGATGGCATAATTAGAGGTGGGATTCGAAAATTTACCGAAGTGGTTGCCTGATTGTGGACTTGTATTGCGGATTAGTACATAAAAAAGCGGGGTTTGTTGGTGAAGGGCGAGGGATGTGTTTGAGTTGAGCAAGGGATGATGAGGTGTCTGGGTTGAACGTTGATGGTGGGAGTGGGAAATTACCGAAGAGGTTGCCCGATTGTGGATTGTATTGCGGAGTATTACATAAAAAAGGGGGGCTGTTGGAGAAGGGCGAGGGATGTGTTTGAGTTGAGCAAGGGATGATGAGGTGTCTGGGTTGAACGTTGATGAATTAGAGGTGGGATTGGGAAATTCACTGATGTGGTTGCCCGATTGTGGACTTGTATTGCGGATTACTACATAAAACAAAGGGGTTTGGCGAGGGATGTGTTTGAGTTAAGGAAGGGATGGCGTCTGTGGTGACGGTGAGGGACTTTTTTTGGGTTAAGATGGAAAAGCTAAGTTGGTCTGAGGATTTTAATTGTACAACTGAGAGCTTCGTTGGATTTATTGTTTTTAAGAAGGCAAACTTGTCGTTCAACCCGTTATACTGGGCCTAACGATAAAGAAATACGTAGCCCAAATAGCAAATTTTTAACGCAAATCATGGGCCGCAATGCCTACTAAAGTGGGCCTTTTCTAATTGTTGACCCAAACAGCAAATTTTAACGTGGATGCTGGGCCGATGGCCCATTATAATGGGCCGCATTTCTATGTAGTTATTGTGACCCAAATAATAAATTTTCTCAATGTAGATTAGGCCACATGGCCCATTATAATGGGCCTTTTCCGTGAGAAGTGATTGGTGGCCCAATTAGCATTGAAGAAAAGAATCCAGTACACTATAAAACGATTATTAACGTCCACTTGATGACCGAGACATAGCTCTTTAATTCCGATTACAGTAGGTATTGAGATTTCAGAATAAAGGTTAACTGAATTTCCTGCGCAACACATAATACACATTGAAATGATATATGTACATGGAATAAATACGTCGTAAAGATAGCGCATACCTTTATTAACTCCTTGCAGTAGTAGTACTGTGTTTGGCCACAAAAGACTCGACCAATGGATCCACAAGATGATGAGGCACTTCGTTCTTGAAAGCGAAAAGCAAATAAAAACATATTTTTTGCATCGATAGGAACATTTACATATAGTTAATCCGAGCGAAAAACAAACCTGAGGGAAGTGTCCAACATTAGGCAGAGCGCCGAAATCTTCGACAGAGTTGAAATCTCCGTAAGCCCACCCAAGTTCAATTGGTTCCCAAGGGTCTTCGTCGCCCCATGTCACTGATACAGGGCACTGAATACGATGGCATATTTTCGAACAGCGTAAATTCGATGAGAAGTTTTTAAATAAAACCTAACTAACCTTCACTTGAGGAAGTAAATCCTCGGGCAGAGGTTCACCCGAGAAGGATGACAGCGATGTCGATTTGGTATTAGTCAATGTTGGACAATTTGATGGACAGAAAAGGCCTGCATTAGCTAATAGCGTGCTTCTGAGGCAGAATCCTCATAATGTAGAACAACAGTGTGGCACATAGGAGTTGAAGCTCATTGAAGGGAAGCTTTTGAAGCATATTACACGGAGGCTGTGAGGACGGTAGATCCCACGAAGGCTGAAACCATACACTTTGTTGGTTGCATTTGCCAAGTTATATGAGTCTCATAATGATCTCTTGTATTGAATGCCCGAGTGATCTTAATAAGGCCGTTTTAAGAAGACCATGGCCTGGTAAAAGGGCCATCATAGTACAGATCAAGCAACAAAGACCAGCTAAAAGGACCATGAGAGAATACGATCAAGCAACAAAGACTGTTCCTCCTAATGAGAAACTGGGCATGTACGAGGTATGCATAGCAATAGCAGCCGAAATCTTCGGCGTCCCAAAACCAGAGAAGTATACGAGCACGCCATAGCATCAGAAACGCCACACGAAGATGGCAAGAACATGTGCCTGAAATAAGCCGACCTCAAAAAAAGCCTCGCCGAAATCGATAGGATCAGCCTTTTGTACAAGCATGCCTCTTGATAAACGTATATTAATACGTTTATTGTTATGTTTATTTGGGTTATAATAGGAAACTTTTGATCATTCCATGCATTTATTGGCTCTATTTACACTCATTTAAATATTGTATGACCTTCGAATGATTATCGAGAAAAGAGGAACGAAAACGAGGCGAAAACGACGCGAAAACGCCAAAGTTTGAAGCTGCCAGTAACAAGTCACGGCCGTGAACGCTCTTGCAAGAGGCCGTGAACGAGGGCAGTAAGCTCAAGGAGAAAAAGTTCCAACAGTCACGGCCGTGAATCACTTTGCACAAGGCCGTGAACGTGGGCAGAGAGCTCAAGATCCAGTGTCGCGGCCGTGAACGATCATGTAAGAAGCCGTGAACGTGGACAGAGAGTTTTAAGGAACGTGTCACGGCCGTGAATACTCATGTCAAAGGCCGTGACTCGCGGCAGAGACTGAGCAACCGCTATGCTATTCACTGTCACGGCCGTGAACCTATATGCAAGAGGCCGTGACCCTCTCCAGAGAGTCAATATTTAGGGTTTAAGCCGCCGTCACGGTCGTGAAGATCGGTGCACGAGGCCGTGACTCGTGCCAGGAAGTCAAGAAATAGGGTTTTTAGCCGCCTTCACGGCCGTGAAGGCCCGTTAAGAGGCCGTGAACATGCCTAATTTCAGGGTTTTAGCCCATTTTCGAAGCATAAAAGGAGGGCTTTCCTTAGAACTGAAGAACAACTGGATAGAGACGAAAATTGAGAGAAAAGGAAGGAGGAAGAACACTAGAAGCAACCTTGTGATTCGGAGAAGCTGAAGGGACGATCCAACAACGTAGCCACGCCCAGTCGATCGAGGAACGAGAGCTCCACCTCAGAAACGCCATACTACTTCTTAGGGAGGTTTTATGAGTTCTTTATCTTCGTTTCCTTTGAATCTCGTTGTTGTTATGCTTAATATGAGTAGCTAACCCTCTTGTGTGTTTGGGAATAGATGAACGTTGGGTTATGTTGTAGTTAAGGCGTAGGATAATCGTGAACACGTGTATTCGACTATTTATCGTTCTATGATGTTGTTTCTTCGTATCAATATGTCTACGTGTTGATATGCATGACGAGGCCGTGACTCGTGCCAGGAAGTCAAGAAATAGGGTTTTTAGCCGCCTTCACGGCCGTGAAGGCCCGTTAAGAGGCCGTGAACATGCCTAATTTCAGGGTTTTAGCCCATTTTCGAAGCATAAAAGGAGGGCTTTCCTTAGAACTGAAGAACAACTGGATAGAGACGAAAATTGAGAGAAAAGGAAGGAGGAAGAACACTAGAAGCAACCTTGTGATTCGGAGAAGCTGAAGGGACGATCCAACAACGTAGCCACGCCCAGTCGATCGAGGAACGAGAGCTCCACCTCAGAAACGCCATACTACTTCTTAGGGAGGTTTTATGAGTTCTTTATCTTCGTTTCCTTTGAATCTCGTTGTTGTTATGCTTAATATGAGTAGCTAACCCTCTTGTGTGTTTGGGAATAGATGAACGTTGGGTTATGTTGTAGTTAAGGCGTAGGATAATCGTGAACACGTGTATTCGACTATTTATCGTTCTATGATGTTGTTTCTTCGTATCAATATGTCTACGTGTTGATATGCATGTGTGGTATATCGTTTAGGGCGACAGCTAAATAACGATTAGGCCGTTCGTAGACGTTAGGATTCGAGTATAGGGCGACAGCAAATACTCGATCCTCGCCGTCTAGTAATCGCTGAATTTAGATCCCCACGAACGTTTAGGGCGACAGCAAATCCGTGAGTGGGTAGGAAATTACTGCGATTTAGTCGATAATCACGTAGGAGTGATATTCCGTAAGCCTTAGCCAACAAAACTCAGCGGGATTCGAATCCCGGACACATATTTGTCATCTTAAATCACTCTTATTACTTCTAGTTGTGTTCCTTAGTCTTTCGATCCTTTAAATTGCTCTGTTAAGTTAGTTCGTAATATAAACAAATCCTGTTATTTTATTTAGGTTAAATATCGAGTCGATAGGTTAATACTAGTACTCAATTTATTCCTCGTGTTCGATACTCGGATATTCGCTATAGCTATATTACAAACGATAGGTACACTGCCTATCGCGCGTGATTCTAGTTATAATATATTCGTTTTAATTATTACTTGACGTACTCGCACGATCTTTTAATTTAAACATACACACACGCGATCAAGTTTTTGGCGCCGTTGCCGGGGAGTAGATTGATATTAGGAACACCGTAGTTCGGTAATTTAGCCATTTTATTTTACATTTTCTCAGTTTGTCGCTAATTGCGTTATTTGTTTCCTACGTCATTATTAGTCTTGTTACCTTTTCGACGTATTTATCTAGTTCTTCGCTAAATTTCGCTTTCACTCATTGAAGGTACTGTTTGACAGTGGATGACCCGAAGCCACCCATCAGGTCCCATTGTTGAAGGAGATCCAGATTTCGAGCGAAAGTTACGAAGGCAGCTCAGATATACTTCAGAAGGTACGGCTAGTAATTATCAGGAAGCGCTGGTTAGCTACTCGGAGGACAACTCTCAGGAGTCGGCAGACAATTCTCGAACAGAGACGTCCAAAGACAATCGAGAGACAGAAGTCGAGATGGCTGAACGCAGAGTACCGGTCCACCAGGACCAAGAAGAGGAACAATCTCTACAAGACTTACTCAAGAGCGCCTCCCTCGGCGGAACTGAATCGGCAATCGTTATTCCACCGATCGAGAATAATAATTTCGAGCTGAAGCATGCTTGGCTTCAGATGATCTTTCAGACGGCCCAATTTGAGGGGAACCCTGATGATGATCCATACTCCCACCTGAAGGCTTTCCTGACAGTAACAGACACCATTAAGATTAATGGGGTCCCGAGTGATGCGATTAAACTAATGTTGTTTCCATTCTCACTCAAGTACAGGGCGAAGGATTGGTTGGAGATGCTACCGCCCAGATCAATCACTACGTGGGAAGAGCTGCGAGCGGCATTCATCGGCCATTACTTCCCATTGTCAAAGGTATTACGATTGAAGACGGAGATCTCTCTGTTTCACCAGAAGGATTCAGAGAATCTTTACGAGGTGTGGGAGAGGTACAAGTCACTGTTGAAGAAATGCCCACAACACGGGATGTCGAAGGCCGCCATGATAAATCGATTTCACGAGGGCCTCAATGACCAAACCGTTCATATGCTAGACGGAGCCGCGGGAGGAGGTCTCGTGAAGCTCAATGCCACAGACGCCTGGAATCTTATCGAAGACTACTCAATGAATAGCTTCATGAGAGGAAATACGAGGATAAAGACTCCAGGAGTATTTGGGGTGAGCGAGGAGACTGCTACACATGCCAAGATTGAGGCGTTGCAACAGCAGATTGCAACTACCAATTCCCAGCTCCAGACAGTGATCAACACACTACTCCCAAAGGCCGGGCAAACACAACCAATACATGCCGTGATGACAAGCCCATCGCCTCAGAAGCCATATACACCACAATGCGAGATTTGTGGTGCAGCTCATGAGACCTCGGAGTGCCAAGTCGGACAATCACTGGAACACGTGGACTATATGGGGAATTACCAAGGCCAGCGAAGTTTTCAACCTCGCGCGCATCCAAATCTATCATATGGGAACCAAAACCACAACGCCCAAGGACCACCGGGATTCCAACCTAGATCTTCTGGTTTCCAAGGAGGAACATCACGTCCGTATCAGAATACATCTGCAGGGTCGGGGTCCGACGACATTAGGGAAATGAAGGATATGATGAAGACGCTCATCACCAATTTTAGCAACACCACATAAGCCCACGAGAGTCGGATGAATAAAATGGAAGAGTACATAGAAGTACATGCCCAGAATACCGACGCTTCTATCAAGAAATTGGAGCAGCAAGTGGGCCAAATGGCGAAGCAGTTGGCTGAGCGAACTCAGGGATCACTCCCAAGTTATACCGAACCAAATCCCAAGGAGTATTGCAAGGCGGTCACCCTGAGAAACGGAAGAGAGTTGCAAGAGGTACCTCCCAAGAAGAAATCAAATGATAAAGCTGAGGTCGAGGTCCACGACGAGCCAGAAATGGAAATGGGCAAAGGCGACAATGTTGAGAAAGCTGAAGCTGAAAAGGAAAACGCCGAAGCTGAGAAGGAGAAAGTCGAGCCTGAGAAAGAAAATGCGAAGGAGATCGAGCGGCCACCGGTGAAGCCATACCAGCCAAAAATTCCTTACCCAGCCCGACTAAAGAAGGATAAAGACGAGGCACAATTTGGTAAATTTATGAGTATGTGTAAGGAATTGCATATTAACCTACCTTTTGTTGAAGCGATTACGCAGATGCCTAGCTTCGCCAAGTTCTTGAAGGACCTACTGACGAACAGAAGGAAGCTCGAACATGTCTCCACCGTATGCCTGCGAGGAGAGTGCTCGGCGATACTCCAAAGCAAGATCCCTAAGAAGCTTAAGGACCCAGGGAGTTTTACTATTCCCTGTCTTATAGGAGACTTAGTTGTTGAGCGTGCGTTAGTTGACCTAGGTGCTAGCATTAATTTAATGCCATATTCAATGTTTAAGCGCTTAGGATTAGGTGAGCCACGACCCACTAGGATGAGCTTGCAGTTAGCCGATAGATCGTTGAAGTATCCTCGAGGTGTTATCGAGGACGTTTTAGTTAAAGTGGACAAGTTCGTAATTCCTGCTGATTTCGTTATTTTAGACATGGAGGAGGATGATAATGTCCCGTTGATATTAGGCAGACCATTCCTAGCCACAGGAGAAACCATGATAGACGTTAGGAATGGTACATTGACGTTGACAGTAGATGGAGAAAAGGTTACATTTAGTATGGCAGATTCGATGAAAAAGAGTAATGAGCAAGACGATAAATGCTATTTTTTAGACGTGTTTGAGCACGATTTTCTCTTTTCCGTGCAAGGTCTGTCACAGGTCGGCGAGCAGGACATGCATGCACTTATGGCAATCGACGAGTGTGGGGAGGAGGTCGACGAGCCTATCATATCCATCGACGAGAGCAGCGAAGAGGACAAAGAAAAGAGCTCGGTTGAGGAGCCACCGGTCCTAGAGTTGAAGCCGCTGCCCGACCACCTCGAGTACGCGTTCCTTAGCAGCAATGGAGGGCTACCAGTCATCATCTCGTCGAGTCTAGACAACGGACAGAAGGTCCAGCTCTTGGATGTGTTGAAAGCACACAAGAAGGCCTTGGCGTGGAAAATATCTGACATAAGGGGTATCAGCCCGAGCTACTGCACGCATAAGATCCTCATGGAGGACGATTTCAAGCCGGTCGCTCAACGCCAAAGGCGGCTCAACCCCAATATGAAGGACGTGGTAAAGAAGGAAGTGATCAAACTGCTAGACGCAGGGATGATCTATCCCATTTCAGACAGCGCATGGGTCAGCCCGGTTCAAGTAGTCCCAAAGAAGGGAGGCATGACGGTCGTCACCAATGACAAGAACGAGCTGATTCCGACGAGGACGGTGACTGGATGGCGCGTCTGCATCGACTACAGGAAGTTGAACGATGCAACTAGAAAGGATCATTTTCCTTTACCATTTATTGATCAGATGTTAGAAAAACTCGCCGGTCACTCATTTTACTGTTTCCTAGATGGTTTGTCAGGTTATCTACAGATCCCCATAGCACCCGAGGACCAGGAAAAGACCACGTTCACTTGCCCGTTCGGAACGTTCGCGTACCGAAGGATGCCATTTGGCTTATGCAATGCCCCAGCCACCTTCAGCGATGCATGATGGCCATATTCGACGAACTGGTAGGTGAGGTAATGGAGGTATTTATGGACGACTTTTCTGTGTTCGGTTCCTTGTTTAATGCATGTTTGTCAAATCTGAAACTCGTACTCGCACGATGCGAGGAAACAAACTTGGCACTTAATTGGGAAAAGTGTCACTTCATGGTTCGAGAGGGTATAGTTCTCGGTCATAAGATTTCCTCTAAAGGAATCGAAGTGGACCGAGCTAAGTTAGAGACGATAGAAAAATTGCCCGTTCCCTCGAACGTGAAGTCCATAAGGAGCTTTCTAGGACATGCGGGGTTTTATCGTAGGTTTATTAAAGATTTTTCGAAGATCGCAAGACCCATGTCTAGGTTGCTAGGAAAAGATGCCTCGTTTGATTTTAATGACGAGTGCTTGCATGCTTTCAATTTGCTTAAGGAGCGACTTATCGCAGCACCTATTATGGTCGCCCCTGACTGGGGGCTGCCCTTTGAACTAATGTGCGATGCTAGTGACTATGCAGTTGGAGCCGTGTTGGGGCAGCGTAAGGACAACCATTTCAGGCCGATCTACTATGCGAGTAAGACGTTAGACGCAGCCCAAGCCAATTATACGACCACCGAAAAGGAGCTGTTGGCTGTCGTGTTTGCTTTCGACAAGTTCAGGTCATATCTTATCCTATCCAAAGTTATCGTTTTTACTGACCATTCTGCTCTTAAGTACTTGTTAGCAAAGCCCGATGCCAAGCCACGGCTAATCAGATGGATCCTACTACTGCAAGAGTTCGATATTGAGATTCGGGATAAGAAGGGTGCGGAGAACCTAGCGGCGGATCACCTCTCTCGACTGGAGGAGTCCGAAATATACCACAAGGACGGAAGGCCGATACAAGATAGGTTCCCAGACGAGCATCTTTACTCAATACAGGTGGTAAGTGACGTCACTCCCTGGTTTGCAGATTACGCTAACTATCTTGTTGCGAGGGTCCTACCAAAGGAGTATACCAGTCAGCAAAAGAAGAAATTCTTTTCTGACTTGAGATACTACTTTTGGGAAGACCCATATCTTTTTCAGGCGATGTGCAGACCAGGTGATACGAAGATGCGTTGCCGTTCCAGAAACGACACAGATCCTGAGGCACTGCCACAATGGACCGACCGGAGGGCACTACGCAGCCAACAGAACCGCTCAGAAGGTGTTGGAAAGCGGATTCTACTGGCCCACGATATTCAAGGATGCCCAAAGGTACGTTGACACTTGTGATCAGTGTCAGCGCGCAGGTAATCTCTCGAAACGCGACGAAATGCCCCAGAACTTCATCCTAGTTTGTGAAATTTTCGACGTTTGGGGTATAGATTTTATGGGACCATTCCCTAGCTCGTACAATAATAAGTACATCCTAGTTGCGGTCGATTATGTGTCTAAATGGGCCGAGGCGCAAGCCTTACCCACGAACGACGCTAGGGTAGTCGTTAGATTTCTTCGAGCATTGTTTTCACGTTTTGGGGCGCCTAGGTGCATTATTAGTGATAGGGGTACACATTTCTGTAACACCCAGTTTGCACGCACGTTAGAACGTTATGGTGTTAGACACAGCCTATCCACCCCATACCATCCCCAAGCTAGTGGTCAAGTAGAAGTAGTGAACCGTGAATTAAAGCGCATTCTAGAGAAAACAATAGATGGGAATCGACGGGAATGGGCGAATAAACTTAACGACGCACTTTGGGCGTATAGGACTGCATATAAGACGCCAATAGGCACTACCCCATATCGACTAGTTTACGGAAAGGCATGTCACCTTCCTGTTGAACTAGAACATAAAGCCTACTGGGCGATAAAGTCCCTAAACCTCGATTTGGTGCAAGCCGGTGAAAAACGTAAGCTCCAGATCAATGAGGTTGATGAATGGCGTTTGCCGGCATACGACAATGCAAAAATGTATAAGGAGCGCTCAAAAGCGTATCACGATAAGAAGATCAAGCAACATAGAGAATTTCAAGAGGGGGATCAAGTCCTCCTTTTCAATTCGCGTCTTAGACTTTTTCCCGGAAAGCTAAGATCTCGTTGGTCTGGACCTTTTAAAGTTACTCGTGTTTTTCCCTATGGTACTGTCGAAATTTCAAATGTTGAGCAGGGAAATTTCAAGGTTAATGGTCATCGACTGAAGCATTACTACGGAGGAGGAGCAGACACAGGAACAAAGGAGGTCATGTACCTCGATTTCAAGCTATCATAGAACGAAAAGGGTACGTCCGGCTCACGACGTTAAAGAAGTGCTTCTTGGGAGGCAACCCAGGTATTTTTTATTTATGTTTTAAGCATTATAAATTAAAAAATAATAAAAATATATATATATATATAATAATATTAATTAATAATCTAAAACTTATATAAATTAAATTAAATAAAACAACAATAATAATATTTTAATTAATAATAAGTTTATTACAAACATTGAAGATGGGTACAACGCAGAGTCTAGAGACGAGATAGGAACGATAGTTTTACTTCATAAACGATGGTTACAATACCATTACAACGTGTGAAAGACCAACACAAAAGCAAATTAAAACAGCGAATAACGCAAAAGACAGAACAATAGTTTATTTTGCTTCATAAGGGCGGGTTACACACAAGTGCACCTTGTGATAACCCAACACACGAAAGCAAGTAAAACTCCAAACAAGCCCAAAAGAAGAGCAAGGTAGAGTGATACCATATCTAAATTACGACGAATCCTTGCATATTCCTCACTCTCATCCTCACGACCTTGCTGCTGTCCCCAATTCATAGTGGCTAGATAACTCTTTCTAAAATAAGATTGTTAAAGACGTGGGTGTATGGTAGATGATGCTATTGTGTTGTTCTACCACTGTTGATCGCGTGCGTGTGTGTTTAAATAAAAGATCGTGCGAGTACGTCAAGTAATAATTAAAACGAATATATTATAACTAGAATCACGCGCGATAGGCAGTGTACCTATCGTTTGTAATATAGCTATAGTGAATATCCGAGTATCGAACACGAGGAATAAAATGAGTACTAGTATTAACCTATCGAATCGATATTTAGCCTAAATAAAAGAGTAGGATTTGTTTATACTACGAACTAACTTAACAGAACAACTTAAAGATCGGAAAACTAAGGAACACAACTAGAAGTAATAAAAGTGACTTAAGATGACAAATATGTGTTCGGGAATTCGAATCCCGCTAGGTGCTGTCGCCAAAGCTACGGAATATCGTTCCTACGTGAAAATCGACTAAATCGCAGTAATTTCCTACCCACTCACGGATTTGCTGTCGCCCTAAACGTTCGTGGGAATCTAAATTTAGCGATTACTAGATGGCGAGGATCGAGTATTTGCTGTCGCCCTATACTCGAATCCTAACGTCTACGAACGGCCTGATCGTTATTTAGCTGTCGCCCTAAACGATATACCACACATTCATATCAACACATAGACATATTGATACAAAGAACAATATCATAGAACGATAAATTGTCGAATATACGTGTTCACGATTATCCTACGCCTTAACTACGACATAACCCAACGTTCATCTATTCCCAAACACATAAGAGGGTTTAGCTACTCATATTGAACGTCACAACAACGAGATTTAAAGGTAACGAGGATAGAGAACTCATAGAAACTTCCCTAAGAAGTGAATATGGCGTTTCCGAGGTGGAGCTCTCGTTCCTCGATCGTATGAGCGTAGCTTCATCGTCGGATCGTCCCTTGAGCTTCTCCGAATCACGGGACTGCTTCTGGTGTTCTTGCTTCTCTTCTTTGCTCTAAGTTTTCGTCCTTATCAGGTTCCCCCCAGTTCTCAGGAAAGCCCTCCTTTTATGCTTCGAAAATGGGCTAAAACCCTGAAATTAGGCATGTTCACGGCCTCTTAACGGGCCTTCACGGCCGTGAAGACGGCTAAAAACCCTATTTCTTGACTTCCTGGCACGGGTCACGGCCTCGTGCACCGATATTCACGGCCGTGACGGCGGCTTATACCCTAAATATTGACTTCCCGGATAGAGTCACGGCCACGTGCATCTTGACTCACGGCCGTGACTCAGGAGGTTTTCTCAAACTTCGCTCTCTGTCCAGGTTCACGGCCTCTTACATAAGAGTTCACGGCCGTGACATTAAGTTCTTGAGCTACTGCCGAGATTCACGGCTTCATACAGTGGAGCTCACGGCCGTGAATATAGCCTTGTTCCGAATCTTTGTCTACTGCCCATGTTCACGGCTTCTTACATGATCGTTCACGGCCGCGACACTGGATCTTGAGCTCTCTGCCCACGTTCACGGCCTTGTGCAAAGTGATTCACGGCCGTGACTCTTGGAACTTTTTCTCCTTGAGCTTACTGCCCCCGTTCACGGCCTCTTGCAAGACCGTTCACGGCCGTGACTGGTTACTGGCAGCTTCAAACTTCGCGTCGTTTTCGCCTCGTTTTCGTTCCTCTTTTCTCGATAATCATTCGAAGGTCCTACAATATTTAAATGAGTGTAAATAGAGCCAATAAATGCATGGAATGATCAAAAGTTTCCTATTATAACCCAAATAAACATAACAATAAACGTATTAATATACGTTTATCAAACCTCCCCACACTTAAGCTTTTGCTTGTCCTCAAGCAAATTAAAAAGCAAGAAAAGGTTATCAAGATAACGGCACGACCATTCACATTTCACCAACGCAGATGGAAAACATAAATAGGAATTAAGCAAGCAATTATAGACACTGCAACAATAATCAGCACTAATCGACACGAATTTCATTAGCACTACTAATCGAGATCCACACCTCACAGGGATTCACTCAAATCACTCAGTTTATAGGCTAATAAATCTGTGAATCGCTCAATTCATGCAATAATCTAGTCTCTACCATATGCTTGCTAGTCAATCGCACGTCTACAACTTAAAGCAGTTAGCATGAATCAGAAGGTCTTTTCAGGTTAAATGGGTTCAGATAGTAATGAGGTGGTAGTGGGATCACATATGAGTAGCAGTCGTGTCGGTCTTCATGTCATTGTCTAAAGCGCGCCAAGAATTAGCCTTTTTAGTTACGCCGTCTTCATATTCCTCTTATTTCTGCTGCGCTCCACTAAGCCTTTCTTCTCCCAAGTCTCGAAATGAAAGATGATGTGGAATTCACGAGACTGGAAGATTATCGAAGGAAAGGTTCTTTCTTTCTTTTCGCAACAGTTCATCCTTTTCTTGCTTCAGTTTCCCAGCAGCCACACAATTTCCTTTTTTTTTTTTTTTTTATTAATAACCTTTCGCATTGCGGTGTGCTGCCCTTACGCCATTGAAGAGGGGTTTCTTGACTGCTTTTGACGTTGTCTTGAGACGTCATCCGACTACGCTTTTCGACTTTGACATTTCGACTTTCACTTCTGCTTAACTCGGGTTCAGATGATCTCTGGAGGCTGATTTAGGTTAGTGGCTTATGATATACGAAGTGTAAGAAATAAATAGGCTTAGGCTCAAAGTGGCTAACTACGGTGATCAGTCGTGGTTGGAAACTTTGGCCCTGGACTTATTTCCTAATGCCTTCGTCATATTCATACAAAACATACTATAAGCAATTTCAATGCGTATCAAACAAGCAAGTTCTAGAGAGACGTAAATTATGCACTACTCACACAATCAAGAAAAAATGAGCAAAAGCTCGTCAGCTCAAACTCTCACAACGGAACATGGGTTATGCGTGTGAATCTCTCAAAGTAACACTATATCTATTCATGCTGAAAAGATTAGATCACTGATGCATGTCTTTATCGCTCACTAGACTCCCTAATATGCAATCCTCATTGAGATGAATGTAAATAATCATGCCAAACTTTTATAAATTAAAAAGCCCAAAACACGTCATAGAAAATTTTCACGTAACTTTTCAACAAAATTTCTTAACAAAATTCCCCCTCCCCACACTTAAAATTCACGTTGTCCTCAACGTGTAAAAGAAATAACAGGTAGGTAAAAGAAGTTGAAAAGAACGTGACTCCCCTGAAAAATTGGCGTGGCCCTGCCTCTATCATTTGATGTAGTTTGAACATGGTTGCTTCACTGATTGTGAATATTTTGGTTCGTAGTCTGAATTCGTGTCACGTTTCCTGTAAGCACTTAATAAGAAAATTAAACGTACGATGGAAATAAAAAGTAATAGCAAAACGAGTCATAATCATCAAAAGTGTCGTGATGACTAAACCAAACACACAAAGTGTTTTACAAAAGAAAAATTCCAACTGAAGTCGGAACTAAGGTGGTGGTGGTGAGGGCTGCCGAGGGCGAAGGAACGCCAGCGACTCCTGTGATCGCCTGACCGCGTCGCTCATGGCTTGAAGGGCCTGCTCATATCGCTGTTGCTCCTCGCGGTAGCGTCGGTGGGCTTCCTCGTTTCGACGCTCATACTCTTCCTGGCGCCGTCGTGTCTCCTCATCGCGTCGAATGGCCTCCTCGTTGTAGCGTAGCATGTCCTCGCGCAGTGTGTGAAGGTCGGCGACTGAGGCAAAACGAGCAACCCCTGATGATTCGCCCTCATGATAACCAGAGGAATGGGAAGGACCGGCAGTGTCGGAGTGAACTGGGAATGGCCCCACGCCCTCAATTTGTAATGGCTCTGGGTAGTCGCCCAGGTCTGTCTGCCCATGGTAGACCTCATGCCAGACGTAAACCTTGTTCGAGCGAGACCAGGTGGGAGCCTTGATCAACATTTTCATCTTCACCATCATATCCTCGTTGACCGGATTACGCCCGCCCACAATCTCCATCTCCGGTGGGTTTTCTGGCCATAGGTTAAGGCCTTTGATGATCCGAGTAACAAATGGCGCTACTGCGATCTTCCCGTGGCTACGAACGTCGGCCTGTGCCGCGAAGGCGTGCTTCAGGGCCATTCCCAGGTGTACGTGTTCCCTGCGCTGCATCTTGAGTAAATAGAAAAGGTCGCGAAGGCCTATCGCGCCGTGTGAATCGCCCCTAGGTGTGAGCGAAGTCGTCAGGAGCCGGTGGATATATCGCAGGCCGGGGCTCCTGAGCGACGAGGCCTTCGACGTTTTGACGCTGAAGGGGGGCTCGCCGGGTCTCGTAATCTCTGCCCAACCGGCCTGTCGGACATCCGGGTTTTCCAGATAATTCTTGTAGTATAAGTCTTGTAGTCCTTGATGCCCGTAAGGTAGCTCTGGTGTTCCCATTGCACGGCAGAAATCTTTAATAGTAACCACCTCCTCCGTGTTAAACGCCCGGAATGTGATCTTGTTCCGGCCAAATTCTTCGTGGGCGAAGGTGGACAGGAACTCTAGTGTCAGCTCCTTATATCCCGGCTCGTCGATGTGGAAGAATTCTAGCCACCCACTCAGTGACAGGTATCCGGCCACCTGCTGGTCAATGTTGTACTTCTCCAGCGTCTCATGATCAATCTGATCAGTCAGGATGAATTCCGTGTTCTTTAGCCTGTTGTAACGGGCCTGGTGTGTCTCATCGTCAAACTGCCCCATAGCCTCTAGTAGTGACGGTGTGCGGCTCGTGTTTGGGCCTCGACGTTGACGACTCGTTGATGCAGATGAGCGGCTTCGACCCATAGTACCTAGAGGTCCAAATGTTAGTTGGCGAGAAAAAGATAATCAACACAGTTCGACTCGACCAACGTAGCGAAAAAATTCACAATTCTTAAAACAAGAACATATGAACATTCAAAGCGGCATTTTGTCGAACACATAATAGACCAACTAAAATACTCATTCAAATCGTAATAATCGATTAACCAAGCATAATCTGCAACTTCAAACGATGAATCAACGCTAAGTAAACCATTAAACGCAATCAATTCCGTTCCAATTTCCAAAATTCCCCAATTTGTAAAATTAGGGTTTATCATTCCCAAATGAAAATTATTGGACGGAATCAAGAAATTAATCGAACCCAAGGCATTCAAAGCATATATCTAACCATAAAGATCAATACAAACACCAAAGTAGGTCCAATTTTGGGAATCCCCAAATTCGGAAATTAGGGTTCATCGCCCAAAATCGAAATTAACACATGAAAACTGCAAATCCGTCAACCCCAACATGTTTATAGCATAAATCTAGTAATGAGAGAGCAATGTAAACATGAAAAATCGATCACACCTTCGAAGATTCCCCAAATTTCGCAGAGAAAGAGTTTTGGAGACAAAAACATATACCTTGTTGATTTAGCCCGTTGAATTAGATGCGAAATGATTTGTGAAGGATCGCCGGGAATTCGAGCGGTTGAAATGGCCGGAAATGAGGTGATTTTGGAGTGAAAGAGATGAAGAATTTTCGATATTGTGTTGATTTGGAAGTGAAGTGACGGAATGGTGTTTAATAGGTGAAAATCGTGACCTTCACGGCCGTGAATGACAATTCACAAGCCGTGAATACGGACAGTGTGCACATACGCGTTGCGTCACGGCCGTGACTGTTGGAGTCATTGGCCGTGATACCGGGCAGTGGGTTTAGCCCGTCTATGTCACGGCCGTGACTTTCAAGACACGGGCCGTAACTCTTATTTATTATTTATTACGATTTTTTTTTTATTTTTTATTTTTTATTTTTTTTATTTTTTATTTTTTTTGTTTTATTTATTTATTTTTTTATTATTATTTTTTTATTTTTGTTGGTCACGGCCGTGACGATTAACCCTCTGGCCGTGACTTGAGACAGTGCGCGAAATGTGTTGTGATACTAACATTCACGGCCGTGAGTGCTTGAGCAAAAGGCCGTGAGGAAGGGCAGTGCGTGTTGCAGCGCCAAGTCGCGGCCGTGACTTGTGAGTCATTGGCCGTGACTTGCCCCCCCTTTTTTTTTTTTTTGTATTATGATTATTATTTAATATATATTTTAACTATAATTGACACGCAATCGACGAATTTTTTCGAGAATGATTTGCGCGAAGGAAAATCTTGTAATCGACAAGAGAAATATCACTTTCTCACGCGGCGTCAAATCTTCCAAGTCAAAAATTCGTCTGTATCATTTAATGGATTGTCGGGTATGATAATGATATTTTTGTGCCGTTCATGCCTATAAATAGACAGTGGTAGAAAAACACAATAGCATCATCTACCATACACCCACGTCTTTAACAATCTTATTTTAGAAAGAGTTATCTAGCCACTATGAATTGGGGACAGCAGCAAGGTCGTGAGGATGAGAGTGAGGAGTATGCAAGGGTTCGTCGTAATTTAGATATGGTATCACTCTACCTTGCTCTTCTTTGGGCTTGTTTGGAGTTTTACTTGCTTTCGTGTGTTGGGTTATCACAAGGTGCACTTGTGTGTAACCCGCCCTTATGAAGCAAAATAAACTATTGTTCTGTCTTTGGCGTTATTCGATGTTTTAATTTGCTTTTGTGTTGGTCTTTCACACGTTGTAATGGTATTGTAACCATCGTTTATGAAGTAAAACTATCGTTCCTATCTCGTCTCTAGACTCTGCGTTGTACCCATCTTCAATGTTTGTAATAAACTTATTATTAATTAACTATTACTGTTATTATTATTATTGTTGTTATTATTGTTTATTTAATTTAATATATATATAGTTTTAGATTTTATATATATATATATATATACCTAAAACATAAAATAGAAATACCTGGGTTGCCTCCCAAGGAGCGCTTCTTTTAACGTCTCAGCCTGACGTCCTTCCTAGGCTCTTATGCTAGCTTGAAATCGAGGTATAATACCTCCTTATCGCTTAAATCTTCCTCGCCTCCATAATAATGCTTCAATCGATGCCCGTTCACCTTGAAAGTACCATGTCCCATACCTGAAATCTCAACAGTACCGTATGAGAAAACACGAGTAATAGTGAACGGTCCTGACCAACGTGACCTAAGCTTACCAAGAAAAAGCCTAAGTCGAGAATTAAAGAGGAGGACTTGGTCCTTTCTTGAAATTCTCGTCTGTGCCTAATTTTGTTATCATGGTAGGCTTTTGAACGCTCCTTATACATTCTGGCGTTATCATAAGCTGATAAACGCCACTCGTCAAGCTCATTAATTTGGAGCTGCCGCTTTTCATCGGCTTTCCCCAAATTCATATCTAATGACTTAATTGCCCAATAGGCTTTATGTTCGATTTCTACGGGGAGGTGGCATGCCTTCCCGTAAACCAATCTATACGGTGTAGTACCTATTGGTGTCTTATACGCGGTCCTATACGCCCAAAGTGCGTCATTAAGCTTATTAGCCCACTCCTTACGATTCCCATCTATAGTTTTCTCAAGAATACGTTTTAACTCGCGGTTCACGACTTCTACCTGACCGCTAGCCTGAGGGTGATAAGGGGTGGACAGACTGTGTTTAACACCATAGCGATCTAAGGTACGTGCAAATTGGGTGTTACAGAAATGGGTGCCTCTATCGCTAATGATGCATCTAGGTGCCCCAAATCGTGAAAATAATGCTCGTAAAAATCGCACAACAACCCTAGCATCGTTCGTGGGTAAAGCTTGCGCCTCGGCCCACTTAGACACATAGTCTACAGCAACCAGAACGTACTTATTATTATACGAACTGGGAAACGGGCCCATGAAATCTATACCCCAAACATCGAAAATCTCAGAAACTAGAATAAAATTTTGAGGCATTTCATCACGTTTTCAGATATTACCTGTGCGCTGACATTGATCACAAATGTCAACGTACCGTTGGGCGTCTTTGAAAATCGTCGGCCAATAAAACCCGCTTTCCAGTACCTTCTGAGCTGTTCGATTGGCTGCATAATGCCCTCCAGTAGGTCCGCTATGGCAATGCCCTAGAATCTTCGTCGTCTCAGGGAGAGCAACACATCGTCGTATCATCTGGTCTGCACATCGCCTGAACAGATATGGATCTTCCCAAAAGTAATACTTCAAGTCAGAAAAGAATTTCTTCTTTTGCTGACTTGTGTATCCCTTTGGTAGAACCCTCGCAACAAGATAGTTAGCGTAATCTGCAAACCAGGGAGTGTCGTCACTTACCACCTGTATCGCGTAAAGATGCTCGTCTGGGAACCTATCTTGTATCGGCCTTCCGTCCTTGTGGTATATTTCGGACTCCTCCAGTCGAGAGAGGTGATCCGCCGCTAGGTTCTCCGCACCTTTCTTATCCCGAATCTCAATATCGAACTCTTGCAGTAGTAGGATCCATCTGATCAGCCGTGGCTTGGCGTCGGGCTTTGCTAACAAGTACTTAAGAGCAGAATGGTCAGTAAAAACAATAACTTTGGATAGGATAAGATATGACCTGAACTTGTCGAAAGCAAACACGACGGCCAACAGCTCCTTTTCGGTGGTCGTGTAATTAGCTTGGGCTGTGTCTAGCGTCTTACTCGCGTAATATATCGGCCTGAAATGGTTGTCCTTACGCTGCCCTAGCACGGCCCCAACTGCATAGTCACTAGCATCGCACATTAGTTCAAAGGGCAGCCCCCAGTCAGGGGCGACCATGATAGGTGCTGCGATCAATCGCTCCTTAAGCAAATTAAAGGCATGCAAACATTCATCGTTAAAATCAAACGGAGCATCTTTCTCAAGTAATCTAGACATGGGTCGAGCAATTTTAGAAAAATCCTTAATGAACCTACGATAAAAGCCAGCATGTCCTAGAAAACTCCTAATTGATCTCACGTTCGAGGGGACAGGTAATTTTTCTATTGTCTCTAATTTAGCTCGGTCCACTTCGATTCCTTTAGAGGAAATCTTATGGCCCAGAACTATACCCTCTCGAACCATGAAATGACACTTCTCCCAATTAAGTGCCAAGTTCGTTTCTTCGCAGCGTGCGAGTACAAGCTTCAGATTAGCAAGGCATACATCAAACGACGACCCAAATACCGAAAAATCATCCATAAACACCTCCATTACCTCACCTACCAACTCGTCGAATATTGCCATCATACATCGCTGGAAGGTGGCCGGAGCATTGCATAGACCGAATGGCATCCTTCGATACGCAAACGTACCGAAGGGACAAGTGAATGTGGTCTTCTCCTGGTCCTCAGGTGCAATGGGAATCTGCAGATATCCTGAAAGACCATCGAGAAAGCAATAAAATGAATGACCAGATAATTTTTCTAGCATTTGATCAATAAATGGTAAGGGGAAATGGTCCTTTCTCGTGGCGTCGTTTAATTTTCTGTAGTCGATGCACACACGCCACCCAGTAACGGTCCTTGTTGGAATCAATTCATTCTTATCGTTAGTGACGACCGTCATTCCTCCCTTCTTCGGGACCACTTGGACCGGACTTACCCAAGCGCTATCTGAGATAGGGTAGATCATCCCCGCGTCTAATAGCTTAATAACCTCTTTCTTCACGACATCTTTCATATTCGGATTGAGTCGCCTTTGACGTTGGGCGACTGGCTTAAACTCGTCCTCCATCAGGATCTTATGCGTACAGTAGCTCGGACTGATCCCTCTGATGTCGGATAACTTCCACGCCAATGCCTTCTTGTGTGCTCTCAACACTTCCAAAAGCTGGCCCTTCTGTCCGTCGTCGAGACTCGATGAAATGATGACTGGTAGCCCTCCATTGTTTTCGAGAAACGCATACTCGAGGTGGTCAGGTAACTGCTTCAACTCTAGGACGTGTGGCTCCTCGACCGAGCTCTTTTCCTTGTCTTCTTCGCTACTCTCGTCGATAGTTATGATGGGCTCGTCGACTTCCTCCCCACACTCGTCAATTGCCAAAATTTGCTGTGTATCCTGCTCGTAGGGGAACTGTGATAGACCTTGTACAGAAAAGAAAAAATCATGCTCAATAGCGTCTAAGTAGTAACACTTATCATCATGCTCATTAGTCTTCTTCATCGACTCAGCCATATTGAACGTAACTTTTTCACCGTCCACCGTCAAAGTTAACGTCCCATTTCTAACATCTATCATAGTTTCACCGGTAGCTAAAAATGGTCTACCTAGAATCAATGGAACGTTCTCATCCTCCTCCATATCTAAGATAACAAAGTCGGCGGGAATCACAAATTTACCTACCTTTACTAGGACATCCTCAATAACACCCCTAGGGTATTTTAACGAACGATCAGCTAATTGAAGACTCATCCTAGTGGGTCGTGGTTCACCTAGTCCTAAGCGCTTAAACATGGAATACGGCATTAAATTTATGCTAGCTCCTAGATCAGCTAAAGCGCGTTCAACAACTAAGTCTCCTATAAGACAGGGAATCGTAAAACTCCCTGGGTCTTTGAGCTTCTTCGGCATCTTGTTTTGAAGTATCGCCGAGCATTCCCCTCGTAAGCACACCGTGGAAACATGTTCGAGTTTCCTCCTGTTCGTCAATAGGTCCTTCAAAAACTTGGCGAAGCTGGGCATCTGCGTAATGGCTTCAACAAAAGGCAGGTTAATATGCAATTCCTTACACATACCCATAAATTTACCAAATTGTGCCTCGTCTTTGTCCTTCTTCAGTCGAGCCGGGTAAGGAATCTTCGGCTGGTATGGCTTCACCGGCGGCCGCTCGATCTCCTTTGCCTTTTCTTTCTCAGGCTCGACCTTTTCCTTCTCAGCTTCGGCCTTTTCGATATCATCGCCTCTGATCTCCTCCACTTCGGGCTCATCGTGGCTCTCGAAGTTGGCGTTCTCCTTGGTCTTCTTCTTGGCGGGCACTTCTTGCAGTTCTCGTCCATTCCTCAGAGTCACCGCCTTGCAGTACTCCTTTGGATTCGGTTCGGTGTAGCTTGGGAGTGAGCCCTGAGGACGCCCCGCCAATTGCTTCGCCATCTGCCCCACCTGTTGCTCCAACTTCTTGAGTGAGGCGTCCGTGTTCTGGGCACGCACGTCGTTCGCCTCCATGTACTCCTCCATCTTGGTCATTCGGCTCTCATGGGCTGCGGTGGTTTGGCTGAAATTGGTGAGGAGTGTCTTCATCATATCCTTCATTTCCCTCATATCCTCAGATCCTCCGGCGGTTGCATTCTGATATTGACGTGGCGCCCCGTTTTGGAAACCGGATGGTCTAGGCTGAAATCCTGGCGGTCCTTGCCCCTGGTGGTTTTGATTCCCATACGCCAAGTTTGGATGTGCTCGAGGCTGGAAGTTTCGCTGGCCACCTTGGTAATTGCCCATATAGTCCACGTGCTCCAGCGGCTGCCCAAGTTGGCATTCTGAGGTCTCGTGGGCTGCTCCACAAACCCCGCACAAGGGTATGTATGGCGTATGCTGCGTCGGTGACGTGGTGGTCACCACGGCGTTCACGGGCTGTGTCTGCCCGGATTTCGGTAGGAGTGCGCCAATGACTGTCTGCAACTGAGAGTTTGTTGCAGCAATTTGTTGCTGGAGCGCTTCGAATTTGGCATTCGTGGCCGTCTCCTCGCTAACTCCGAACACGCCTGGCGTCTTGATCCTCGTGTTACCCCTCATGAAGCTGTTTCTTGAGTAATCCTCGATCAGGTTCCAAGCCTCGGTCGCATTGAGCTTCACAAGCCCTCCTCCTGCGGCTCCGTCTAACATGTGGACAGTCTGATCGTTGAGACCCTCGTGAAATCGGTTTATCTGGGCTGCCTTCGACATCCCGTGCTGCGGGCACCTCTTCAGTAGCGCCTTGTATCGCTCCCACACCTCGTAAAGATTCTCCGAATCCTTCTGATGAAAAAGAGATATTTCCGTCTTCAGTCGCAATACCTTTGACAGTGGGAAGTAATGGCCGATGAATGCTGCTCTCAGTTCTTCCCAAGTAGTGATTGATCTGGGCGGTAGCATCTCCAACCAGTCCTTCGCCCTGTACTTGAGTGAAAATGGAAACAACATTAGCTTAATCGCGTCACTCGGGACCCCATTGATCTTGATGGTGTCTGTTACTGTCAGGAATGCCTTCAGGTGAGAGTACGGATCATCATCAGGGTTCCCCTCAAATTGAGCCGTCTGAAATATCATCTGAAGCCAAGCATGCTTCAGCTCGAAATTATTATTCTCGATCGGTGGAATAACGATTGCCGATTCAGTTCCGCCGAGGGAGGCGCTCTTGAGTAGGTCCTGTAGGGATTGTTCCTCTTCTTGGTCCTGGTGGACCGGTACTCTGCGTTCAGCCATATCGATTTCTGTCTCTCGATTGTCTTTGGACGTCTCTGTTCGAGAATTGTTTGCCGACTCCTGAGAGTTGTCCTCCGAGTAGCTAACCAGCGCTTCCTGATAATTACTAGCCGTACCTTCTGAATTGTATCTGAGCTGCCTTCGTAACTTTCGCTCGAAATCTGGATCTTCCTCAACAATGGGACCTGAAGGGTGGCTTCGGGTCATCCACTATCAAACAGTACCTTCAATGAGCGAAACTGAAAATTAGCGAAGATCTAGATAAATATGTTGAAAAGGTGACGGACTAATAATGTAGGAAACAAATAACGCAATTAACGAAAAATTGAGAAAATGTAAAATAAAATGGCTAAATTACCGAACTAGGGTGTTTCTAATATCAATCTATTCCCCGGCAACGGCGCCAAAAACTTGATCGCGTGCGTGTGTGTTTAAATAAAAGATCGTGCGAGTACGTCAAGTAATAATTAAAACGAATATATTATAACTAGAATCACGCGCGATAGGCAGTGTACCTATCGTTTGTAATATAGCTATAGTGAATATCCGAGTATCGAACACGAGGAATAAAATGAGTACTAGTATTAACCTATCGAATCGATATTTAGCCTAAATAAAAGAGTAGGATTTGTTTATACTACGAACTAACTTAACAGAACAACTTAAAGATCGGAAAACTAAGGAACACAACTAGAAGTAATAAAAGTGACTTAAGATGACAAATATGTGTTCGGGAATTCGAATCCCGCTAGGTGCTGTCGCCAAAGCTACGGAATATCGTTCCTACGTGAAAATCGACTAAATCGCAGTAATTTCCTACCCACTCACGGATTTGCTGTCGCCCTAAACGTTCGTGGGAATCTAAATTTAGCGATTACTAGATGGCGAGGATCGAGTATTTGCTGTCGCCCTATACTCGAATCCTAACGTCTACGAACGGCCTGATCGTTATTTAGCTGTCGCCCTAAACGATATACCACACATTCATATCAACACATAGACATATTGATACAAAGAACAATATCATAGAACGATA
The DNA here is from genome assembly GCA_027422505.1 of Craterostigma plantagineum. Classification (NCBI taxonomy): domain Eukaryota; kingdom Viridiplantae; phylum Streptophyta; class Magnoliopsida; order Lamiales; family Linderniaceae; genus Craterostigma; species Craterostigma plantagineum. The sequence continues at coordinate 1,232,133 of JAPQWV010000039.1, read as the reverse complement.
AATTGTCGAATACACGTGTTCACGATTATCCTACGCCTTAACTACGACATAACCCAACGTTCATCTATTCCCAAACACATAAGAGGGTTTAGCTACTCATATTGAACGTCACAACAACGAGATTTAAAGGTAACGAGGATAGAGAACTCATAGAAACTTCCCTAAGAAGTGAATATGGCGTTTCCGAGGTGGAGCTCTCGTTCCTCGATCGTATGAGCGTAGCTTCGTCGTCGGATCGTCCCTTGAGCTTCTCCGAATCACGGGACTGCTTCTGGTGTTCTTGCTTCTCTTCTTTGCTCTAAGTTTTCGTCCTTATCAGGTTCCCCCCAGTTCTCAGGAAAGCCCTCCTTTTATGCTTCGAAAATGGGCTAAAACCCTGAAATTAGGCATGTTCACGGCCTCTTAACGGGCCTTCACGGCCGTGAAGACGGCTAAAAACCCTATTTCTTGACTTCCTGGCACGGGTCACGGCCTCGTGCACCGATATTCACGGCCGTGACGGCGGCTTATACCCTAAATATTGACTTCCCGGATAGAGTCACGGCCACGTGCATCTTGACTCACGGCCGTGACTCAGGAGGTTTTCTCAAACTTCGCTCTCTGTCCAGGTTCACGGCCTCTTACATAAGAGTTCACGGCCGTGACATTAAGTTCTTGAGCTACTGCCGAGATTCACGGCTTCATACAGTGGAGCTCACGGCCGTGAATATAGCCTTGTTCCGAATCTTTGTCTACTGCCCATGTTCACGGCTTCTTACATGATCGTTCACGGCCGCGACACTGGATCTTGAGCTCTCTGCCCACGTTCACGGCCTTGTGCAAAGTGATTCACGGCCGTGACTCTGGGAACTTTTTCTCCTTGAGCTTACTGCCCCCGTTCACGGCCTCTTGCAAGACCGTTCACGGCCGTGACTGGTTACTGGCAGCTTCAAACTTTGCCGTTTTCGCGTCGTTTTCGCCTCGTTTTCGTTCCTCTTTTCTCGATAATCATTCGAAGGTCCTACAATATTTAAATGAGTGTAAATAGAGCCAATAAATGCATGGAATGATCAAAAGTTTCCTATTATAACCCAAATAAACATAACAATAAACGTATTAATATACGTTTATCAACTGTCTATTTATAGGCATGAACGGCACAAAAATATCATTGTCATATCAGCAAATCCCATAAATGATACAGACGAATTTTTGACTTGAATGGTCTGACGCCGCGTGAGAAAGTGATATTTCCCTTGTCGATTATCAGATTTCTCCTCGTGCCAATCGTTCTCGAAAAAATCGTCGATTGCGTGTCAATCATAGTTAAAATATATATTAAATAACTAATGAGTATCAGATTAAAAAAAATAAAAAAAAATAAAAAAAAATAAAAAAATAAAAAGAAAAAAAGAAAAAAAAAAAGTCTGCATTCACGGCCAATTACTCATATGTCACGGCCGTGACTTTCACGGGCAAACACTCTCTGCTCCTATTCACGGCTGAGTACTTAGCTATTCATGGCCGTGAATGCTTGATCAACATTAAATATCGCTCACTGTTTCCATTCACGGCCAGAGGGGTACACCTCACGGCCGTGACTCCTGCGAGAAATAAATAATATATATTAAAAAAATAAAAAATGAAAAAAAAAATTAATATTTTGAAAAAAAAAAAAAAGCAAGTCACGGCCAATGACTCACAAGTCACGGCCGCGACTTGGTGCGCCAACACGCACTGCCCTTCCTCCCGGCCTTTTGCTCAAGCACTCACGGCCGTGAATGTTAGTATCACAACACATTTCGCGCACTGTCTCAAGTCACGGCCAGAGGATTAATCGTCACGGCCGTGACCAACAAAAATAACAAAAAAAAAATAATAAAAATAAATATAATAAAAAAAATAATAAAAATAAAAAAATAATAATAATAATAATAAATAATAAATAAATAAGAGTCACGGCCCGTGTCTTGAAAGTCACGGCCGTGACATAGACGGGCTTAACTCTCTGCCCGAAGTCACGGCCAGTGACTCCACCGATCACGGCCGTGACTCTGCTGATAGTAGTGCACTGCTCGTCTTCACGGCCTGGGTACTGTCGTTCACGGCCGTGAATGTGACGGATTTTACCTTATTATACATTCATTTCAACACTCTTCGTCTTCTCCACTTCAAAATCAACCAAAGATCAACGATTCTTCATCTCTTCCACTCCAAATTCATCACATCTCCGCCGCCCAACTCATTTCGCACCTAATTCAACGCGATTACATCAACAAGGTATGTGTTTTTTGTCTCCAAAACTCCTTCTTTGCGAAATTTGAGGATTTTTCGAAGGTGAGATCGATTTTGATGTTTACAATGCTCTCTCATTACTACATTTATGCTATAAACGTGTTGGGCTTGATGGATTTGTAATTTTCGTGCGTCAATTTCAATTTTGGGTGAGGAACCCTAATTTCGGAATTTGGGGATTCCCAAAATTGGACCTACTTTGGTGTTTGTATTGATCTTTATGGTTAGATATATGCTTTGAATGCCTTGGGTTCGATTAATTTCTTGATTCCGTCCAATAATTTTCATTTGGGAATGGTAAACCCTAATTTTACAAATTGGGGAATTTTGGAATTTGGAACGGAATTGATTGCGTTTAATGGTTTACTTAGCGTTGATTCATCGTTTGAAGTTGCAGATTATGCTTGGTTAATCGATTATTGCGATTTGAATGAGTATTTTAGTTGGTCTATTATGTGTTCGACAAAATGCCGCTTTGAATGTTCATATGTTCTTGCTTTAGAATTGTCAATTTTGTCGCTACGTTGGTCGAGTCGAGCTGTGTTGATTATCTTTTTCTCGCCAACTAACATTTAGACTTCTAGGTACTATGGGTCGAAGCCGCTCATCTGCATCAACGAGTCGTCAACGTCGAGGCCCAAGCACGAGCCGCACACCGTCACTGCTAGAGTCTATGGGGCAGTTTGACGACGAGACGCACCAGGCCCGTTACAACAGGCTAAAGAACACGGAGTTCATCCCGACCGACCAAATTGACCACGACACGCTGGAAAAGTACAACATTGACCAGCAGGTGGCCGGCTACCTGTCACTGAGTGGGTGGCTAGAATTCTTCCACATCGACGAGCCGGGATATAAGGAGCTGACACTGGAGTTCCTGTCCACCTTCGCCCACGAAGAATTTGGCCGGAACAAGATCACATTCCGGGCGTTTAACACGGAGGAGGTGGTTACTATTAAAGACTTCTGCCGTGCAATGGGAACACCAGAGCTACCTTACGGGCATCAAGGACTACAAGACTTATACTACAAGAATTATCTGGAAAACCCGGATGTCCGACAGGCCGGTTGGGCAGAGATTACGAGACCCGGCGAGCCCCCCTTCAGCGTCAAAACGTCGAAGGCCTCGTCGCTCAGGAGCCCCGGCCTGCGATATATCCACCGGCTCCTGACAACTTCGCTCACACCTAGGGGCGATTCACACGGCGCGATAGGCCTTCGCGACCTCTTCTATTTACTCAAGATGCAGCGCAGGGAACACGTACACCTGGGAATGGCCCTGAAGCACGCCTTCGCGGCACAGGCCGACGTTCGTAGCCACGGGAAGATCGCAGTAGCGCCATTTGTTACTAGGATCATCAAAGGCCTTAACCTATGGCCAGAAAATCCACCGGAGATGGAGATTGCGGGCGGGCGTAATCCGGTCAACGAGGATATGATGGTGAAGATGAAAATGTTGATCAAGGCTCCCACCTGGTCTCGCTCGAACAAGGTTTACGTCTGGCATGAGGTCTACCATGGGCAGACAGACCTGGGCGACTACCCAGAGCCACTACAAATTGAGGGCGTGGGGCCATTCCCAGTTCACTCCGACACTGCCGGCCCTTCCCATTCCTCTGGTTATCACGAGGGCGAATCATCAGGGGTTGCTCGTTTTGCCTCAGTCGCCGACCTTCACACACTGCGCGAGGACATGCTACGCTACAACGAGGAGGCCATTCGACGCGATGAGGAGACACGACGGCGCCAGGAAGAGTATGAGCGTCGAAACGAGGAAGCCCACCGACGCTACCGCGAGGAGCAACAGCGATATGAGCAGGCCCTTCAAGCCATGAACGACGCGGTCAGGCGATCACAGGAGTCGCTGGCGTTCCTTCGCCCTCGGCAGCCCTCACCACCACCACCTTAGTTCCGACTTCAGTTGGAATTTTTCTTTTGTAAAACACTTTGTGTGTTTGGTTTAGTCATCACGACACTTTTGATGATTATGACTCGTTTTGCTATTACTTTTTATTTCCATCGTACGTTTAATTTTCTTATTAAGTGCTTACAGGAAACGTGACACGAATTCAGACTACGAACCAAAATATTCACAATCAGTGAAGCAACCATGTTCAAACTACATCAAATGATAGAGGCAGGGCCACGCCAATTTTTCAGGGGAGTCACGTTCTTTTCAACTTCTTTTACCTACCTGTTATTTCTTTTACACGTTGAGGACAACGTGAATCTTAAGTGTGGGGAGGGGGAATTTTGTTAAGAAATTTTGTTGAAAAGTTACGTGAAAATTTTTTATGACGTGTTTTGGGCTTTTAAATTTATAAAAGTTTGGCATGATTATTTGCATTCATCTCAATGTGGATTGCATATTAGGGAGTCTAGTGAAGCGATAAAGACATGCATCAGTGATTTAATCTTTTCAGCATGAATAGATATAGTGTTACTTTGAGAGATTCACACACATAACCCATGTTCGTTGTGAGAGTTTGAGCTGACGAGCTTTTGCTCATTTTTTCTTGGTTGTGTGAGTAGTGCATAATTTACGTCTCTCTAGAACTTGCTTGTTTGATACGCATTGAAATTGCTTATAGTATGTTTTGTATGAATATGACGAAGGCATTAGGAAATAAGTCCACGGCCAAAGTTCCCGACCACGACTGATCACCGTAGTTAGCCACTTTGGGCCTAAGCCTATTTATTCCTTACACCTCGTATATCATAACCCTCTGACCTAAATAAGCCTCCAGAGATCATTTGAACCCGAGTTAAGCGGAAGTGAAAGTCAAATGTCAAAGTCGGAAAGCGCAGAGATGACGGCCCGCCCGGAAGTGAACAGTTTGTTGAAAAAAAAAAGAAAAAAAAAAGAAAAAAAAGAAAAAAAGAAAAAAAGAAAAAAAGAAAAGAAGAAGAAGAAGAAGAAGAAAAAAAGAACCTTTCCTCTGATAATCTTCCGGTCTCGTGTTTTCCACATCATCCCCTAATTTATAGACTTGGAAGAAGAAATGCATAGTGGAACGCAGCAAAAATAAGAATATGAAGACGGCGTAATCAGAAAGGCGAATTGTTGACGTGCTTTAGACAATGACATGAAGATCGACACGACTGCTACTCATATGTGATTCCATTACCACTTCAATACTATCTGAACCCATTTAACCCGAAAAAGACCTTCTGATTCATGCTAACTGCTTTAAGTAGTAGACGTGCGATTGACTTGCAAGCATATGGTTTAGACTAGATTATTGCATGAATTGAGTGATTCACCGATTTTTTTTAGCCTATACACTGAGTGATTTGAGTGAATCCCTGCGAGGTGTGGATCTCGATTAGTAGTGCTAAGGAAATTCGTGTCGATTAGTGCTGATTATTTTTTTGCAGTGTCCATAATTGCTTGTTTGATTCCATTTTGTGTTTTCCATCTGCGTTGGTGAATTGTGAATGGTCGTGCCGTTATCTTGATAACCTTTTCTTGCTTTTTAATTTGCTTGAGGACAAGCAAAAGCTTAAGTGTGGGGAGGTTTGATAAACGTATATTAATACGTTTATTGTTATGTTTATTTGGGTTATAATAGGAAACTTTTGATCATTCCATGCATTTATTGGCTCTATTTACACTCATTTAAATATTGTAGGACCTTCGAATGATTATCGAGAAAAGAGGAACGAAAACGAGGCGAAAACGACGCGAAAACGCCAAAGTTTGAAGCTGCCAGTAACAAGTCACGGCCGTGAACGCTCTTGCAAGAGGCCGTGAACGAGGGCAGTAAGCTCAAGGAGAAAAAGTTCCAACAGTCACGGCCGTGAATCACTTTGCACAAGGCCGTGAACGTGGGCAGAGAGCTCAAGATCCAGTGTCGCGGCCGTGAACGATCATGTAAGAAGCCGTGAACGTGGACAGAGAGTTTTAAGGAACGTGTCACGGCCGTGAATACTCATGTCAAAGGCCGTGACTCGCGGCAGAGACTGAGCAACCGCTATGCTATTCACTGTCACGGCCGTGAACCTATATGCAAGAGGCCGTGACCCTCTCCAGAGAGTCAATATTTAGGGTTTAAGCCGCCGTCACGGCCGTGAAGATCGGTGCACGAGGCCGTGACTCGTGCCAGGAAGTCAAGAAATAGGGTTTTTAGCCGCCTTCACGGCCGTGAAGGCCCGTTAAGAGGCCGTGAACATGCCTAATTTCAGGGTTTTAGCCCATTTTCGAAGCATAAAAGGAGGGCTTTCCTTAGAACTGAAGAACAACTGGATAGAGACGAAAATTGAGAGAAAAGGAAGGAGGAAGAACACTAGAAGCAACCTTGTGATTCGGAGAAGCTGAAGGGACGATCCAACAACGTAGCCACGCCCAGTCGATCGAGGAACGAGAGCTCCACCTCAAAAACGCCATACTACTTCTTAGGGAGGTTTTATGAGTTCTTTATCTTCGTTTCCTTTGAATCTCGTTGTTGTTATGCTTAATATGAGTAGCTAACCCTCTTGTGTGTTTGGGAATAGATGAACGTTGGGTTATGTTGTAGTTAAGGCGTAGGATAATCGTGAACACGTGTATTCGACTATTTATCGTTCTATGATGTTGTTTCTTCGTATCAATATGTCTACGTGTTGATATGCATGTGTGGTATATCGTTTAGGGCGACAGCTAAATAACGATTAGGCCGTTCGTAGACGTTAGGATTCGAGTATAGGGCGACAGCAAATACTCGATCCTCGCCGTCTAATAATCGCTGAATTTAGATCCCCACGAACGTTTAGGGCGACAGCAAATCCGTGAGTGGGTAGGAAATTACTGCTATTTAGTCGATAATCACGTAGGAGTGATATTCCGTAAGCCTTAGCCAACAAAACTCAGCGGGATTCGAATTCCGGACACATATTTGTCATCTTAAATCACTCTTATTACTTCTAGTTGTGTTCCTTAGTCTTTCGATCCTTTAAATTGCTCTGTTAAGTTAGTTCGTAATATAAACAAATCCTGTTATTTTATTTAGGTTAAATATCGAGTCGATAGGTTAATACTAGTACTCAATTTATTCCTCGTGTTCGATACTCGGATATTCGCTATAGCTATATTACAAACGATAGGTACACTGCCTATCGCGCGTGATTCTAGTTATAATATATTCGTTTTAATTATTACTTGACGTACTCGCACGATCTTTTAATTTAAACATACACACACGCGATCACCTCTCAGTTTGCCGACCAACGGGCCGACACATCATTCTGGGCCAAGTGGCAAGAGACCTTCCGTGAGATGAGGCAAGGTTGAAATCCTTCCACTCTGTTTTGCATTTTTGTATCCTTCATCTGTTCTTTTGCTTTTTTTCGTGGTGCTAAAATCTTCTGTTATTTCGCCAGACGCACTCTATCCCGCCGGAGAATTTGATGCAGACGCTCGAGGAGGCGAAGGATGTGTTGAGGAATGGCGGCGTGGCTGAGGAAGAAATGACCGCCCTGTAAGGGCAGTTTATTCCTTCGGCGGCGGCGAATGTAGCCGATCGGAGATTAGGGTTTGCGAGCGCCGGAGGTGAGAATTGAGATGACATTGAGCTTCCTGAGGAGGATGAAAGGCTGTAGATTGCTCAGAAGGACGCTCAGTCGTATGTGTACGGTGGTTTGGGCCGGAAAATAGAAGCAGACGACGGCGATGCCGACGGTCGATTGGGTGCTTCCTTCGGAGAGGATTAAAAGGACGAGGCGCAGCGATTGAATTGAACCAATTTTGTTCTTACGTTGACGGTTAATATTTGCTTTATCAATTAGATACTACTTGGGCTCAAACAAGGCCTGTTAGAAATATAATGGGCCGTTTTTTATTAAAAATGATATGATTGAGCTAAAGCTCGTTTTTGTAAGGTTCGGGTCGAATCAATAACGCGGGTCATCCGAAACTTCTCTTTCCTATTTTGCGTACTAAACTGACTATATAAGCCTTCTGAGGGAATGATGGAATTAGAAATCAACGCAGCTGAATAATTTATCGAAAGGAACTCTGAAATCGCGATGGCAGGTCGTTTGAGATTGGGATTTCCTCTGTGCCGCCGAGTCGTCGCCGTCGACTATACGTCCTCTGCCTGCAGATCCGCGGCTCCGAAACCCGCCGAGGTACGATTCTAGATGAATCTCGATTCAGCTGTGGGACCGCTCGATTTTTGCATTTTGGGTTAGCTTGCGGTTTTTTATTCTCTTTCTGAAATCATGTACTGCATCCATTTTCCGTATAGTATTAAATTGGGAGGGAAAATAATAATTGCAGCTGTTAGTGTTGCTTCTGTGCATCAAGTTGAGTATCGAACGATCAAATGTTACCTAAAGTCCATGATTCAATTCGTGTTGTGGCCAACACTCCTGAAGTTTAGTCTTAATGGTTATTTTTTTCCCAGTTTCTGAGAAACTATGCAAGCGCTCCTGCATCGAATGATCCGAAGAAGGTTAAGGTATATGTGTTTATAATTTCCGAGCTATATACTCGATATATTGAGTTCTCGTTTCATGGACCATTAGACAAAGCTCCAGCATATAACACTCCAGTTTCTAATTTCTCTCTATTGCTTGATTATTAGGTTCCCGTGACTATGTTTGGGGTATCCGGAAACTATGCTTCTGCTTTGTACATCTCAGCAGTTAGAGCAAATGTGTTGGACAAGGTCGAGACAGAGCTTCTGACCCTTGTCGAGGCTTCTAAGAGAAGCCCCACCTTTTCGCAATTCATGAGGGATCTATCAGTTACTGCAGATACCAGAGTGAAGGCCATAATGGATATTTCTGATCAAGCCAAATTTTCAGAAATCACCAAAAACTTCTTGGGTAATTGGCTCTTCTTCCCATGAAACAGTCTTGTTGCTGATATATCTTGGTTTTGTGTAATTCTTAAAGTTGATTGTTGCCCTCATTGTGATTATTAGCTGTTGTTGCTGAATCTGGAAGGCTGGGACACTTGGAGCGCATGTCACAGAGATTCTCTGAGCTGACTATGGCACATAGAGGCGAAGTCAAAGCAAAAGTTTCCACAGTGATAGTAAGTTCATGTTCCTCCAGATTTGATTGTTTTGTCCCGTCGAAGACATTTAAGAAATGTATACCTATCTTTGTCAATCTTATTAGCTAAACATGCCGTTGAGCACATAGCATTAGGAATCATGTGCTATCCATTGAAGCTACATTTGACGTAACAAGAAAATTATGATTTGAGATTTTTCCTTTTGCTTTTCAGCCTCTGCCTCCGCAAGAAGAGAAAGAACTGAAAGAAACACTCCAAGATATACTCGGACAGAAAAACATCCACCTCGAGCAGAAGGTAACATTCCACTACTTTAAAATAACACTTTTTCTCATTCGATATGAAATCTACATTAAATCAATCACCGAATGCAGATTGATCCAAGTATTCTGGGCGGGCTAGTGGTTGAATTCGGACAAAAAGTTTTCGACATGTCTATAAGGACAAGGGCACGCCAGATGGAGCGGTTCCTTCGCCAACCCGTCAACTTGGATGGCCAGTAAGAGCAAGTAAAGCAAAACTGGTAGCAAAGTCCTATTGTTTTCCTTTGGTTATTCGAATACAAAAAAGGCTGCAGTGTCTACGCTTGCGTTGCCCGCTGCACGCGAATAAGAAGCTACTTCTTTGTGTTCTATTTTTCTGAATCCAATGATAATTAACTTATTTCACGTGTTACATTCTGTTGCGGTAATAAATTTCAATGTTCTCTATGATTTTAAGGAAGAAAATGAATGAATGCTTCATCTATTGGTTTGTCATAATATTCTATCTTTCAATCACATTATATTTTAAATTTTCAGAAACCGTAATATAGATTTCATATACTATAAAGCTGATATTAACATCCATGATAACAAACAAAACAGAGGACGCAAAAGGCCGCAATATCCCTTCAACAGAAACCCCAACAAAGGACCGATGACACTATACCCCCCATTCCATTACAAGTTTGTATGACGATATAATAATAATAGCAGCAAATAACAATAATATAAGTGTTCGAAAAGGAAAACATTGTCTTCTTTCCTCAGCAGTTGATGCCGCATTCTTCTACATCAGGGCCAGTGACCTGATGAGTGAAGGGATCAATCCTAACCCAAAGCAGCGAAAAGATGGACGCCAGGAGAATCGACCAAACCACGACGATCGTCGGCGTACGGTTCTGCCTTCCCATGAGACCCTTAAGGAAAGGATAGAGATGAACGATCACCCAAAACGCAAAGAAGAGCTTCCCGAAAAGCGGGCCCCACGCCTGATACCCGCTGTTGATAGCCCCTGAGATTCCCGCCACGACTCCGACCAAGTTCACTATGAGGAGTGTCGTCGGGGGTATCAACAGTGTCGTCCACTTGAACATGTAGAGCTCCGCAAAGTCCCCGTCCTCGTCCGAGGCCTTCGAGGTGACGGTGAAGTTTGTGTCGATTCCCGCGAGCACCTTGAGAAGGCCCTGGAAGACGGCAAAGAGGTGGGCGGAGACGCCTCCGATGACCCAAAACTGCTCGTTCCTCCACCACTCGTCGATCCCGACCCCGCTCCACCTCATCTCGAGTATCCCCGTGGCGAAGATCGAGAGGAAGAGGGACAAGAACCATATGCTCGCAAAGTTACTGATCTGTTGTTGGTGATAAAAATATATAATATTAAAAATATGATACATTCCCTTCAAGCTTTTATTTAAAAGCTTTTAGATGAAGTTTGGATGACAAAAATGCTCATTAAAGATCTACATCTATTACTTGTTAACCAAGTCAAGTTCTGGATCTAAGTGGGTCTAAGGGTCTAGCCATTGTCATCTCTAAGGTGAAGTGATCATTCATCATGATATTAGAGCTCAAGGGTCAAAGAGGTCTTGATTGCGAATGCCCCAACACCCATGGAAGAAAATTATACGTGCAGGGCTAGATGATAAAGAAATTAGCCTAGACGTGAGGGAGCGTGTCGGAAATTAAACATATAAATTTAGAAATATGATTGATTTACTCGTTGGCTTAAACTTTCAAGTGAAGCGGTCATTCCCCAATCTTTAAGTCACTCATCTTGTACGAGAGAAGGAAGTAAGGTTTGGTGGGGTTGTTTAAGGTTTCAAAACATATCAAACGGACGAACCTGGGGAATGATGAACTTTCCGGTGAGCAAGCAAACGGCGGGCAAGGTACAATAGAGCACAAGAGGAATGGCGGTGAGAGGGTAGATTGTTGTGTTAACGTACGCAAATCTCTCGAGCCATTTCAGCCTTCCGCCGTAGCCGTACCAAATGGGACAATGCCTGCTGAATAAGATCTCCACCGACCCCAACGCCCATCGAAGCACTTGGTTCAGACGATCGGAGAGATTGATCGGAGCCGACCCTTTGAAGGCGGGCCTCGGAGGTATGCAGTAGATCGATCTCCAGCCCCGAGCATGCATCTTGAATCCCGTAAGAATATCTTCCGTGACCGAACCGTAGATCCATCCTATCTGCAGATGTAAGAAAACAAAAAAGATGATATTTTTTTCTTGTAATGAAAGAATTGCTTTCTTATCTGTTGTGTAATGTACCTCGCTTCCCCATTCGGTCTTGTCTTCGTACCCACAGCTGATGACGTGGATGGCTTCTTTGAGGAGAGTGTCGGGCGTCGCAGACTGAGGTACGCCGCCGTTCTCCATTAGGGTCGACGCGACGAAAACTGCAGATTGGCCGAACCTTTTCTCGAGGCTCATTTGGGACATGAGCAGCGATTTCTCGTCATCGAATCCAGCGCCTGACGACGATGACGTTATGAACGAATTAGGAAAAGGCGAAAGAAGTTTAGGGATGTAAGAAGAAGACATGGAAGTTAGATCGAATAACTAACTACGACCTTCGACGCCTTCTTCGATATCGTCCAAGCTGAAGATGGGAACGGTGGGATCGACGTGCTTGCTTGATTTCTTCTTGTCCGAACCCTTCTTACTCGCCTTGGAGCTTTTCTTGCTCGACGAACGGCCGAAACACGACGATAGGAACCTAGTTTTCTTTTGCTTAGGCTTGTGTGGAGGCTCGTAGCCGTACAAGGCTGTCCTGTTGAAGACACAACCCGTCCCGACATAAACAGGCCCTTGAATCCCGTCCAAGCCTCTCAAGTTAATCTGATCGAGGCTTAAAAGTTAGTTCATGCAAAGGTTGTGTGTAATAAATAATGATAGTATGCACTCACATCGAAGAACACGGTGTTTCGGTTGGCATATCGATCGTTCCTGTCGATGCCGTCGAATCTCTGAGGGAACTGAACGTAGCAGACGTACTTTCCGAGATTTGGGTCCATGAGAAAGCACATGGCTTCACGCAAGGCCTTGCTATTGTTGATGTAATGATCGCAATCGAGATTCAGCAAGAAAGGGCCGTTGGTAAGAACTGCAGAGACGCGGACCTGTCGTAATAGCTTGTCAGAAAAAAAAATTGCAGATTCGAAAGGTTTCGCATCGATGTTACCAACTTACCAAAGCATTCATGGCACCGGCCTTCTTGTGATGCTGGAAACCTGGACGCTTCTCACGAGAAACATACACTAAACGAGGAAGCTCGTTGCCTTCGCTGTCTAGGCCACCACTTTGTCCTAGGAAAACCTGTAATAAGATCACGAATCTCATAAAAACGACCGACTTCATAGAGTCCTGGAATGCCAAAACTGAGAAAAAAGCATTGGAGTAAATTCTTGTTATGTGAGCTAACCTGAATCATTCCGGGATGATCCCTCGTGTTATTTCCCGGCCATGGCGTACCGTCTTGCATGACCCAACCTTCTTCGGGAACCTTTTGGGCTTTAGCAACGAGGCCATTGATACGAATTTTGAATTCTTCATATTCTCTCTACGAAGACGAAAAGACATCATGGGTTGTTAGACATCTGATCTAATGACTAATCCAACATGTACGAACGCTTTTTCTTTTCCTTCATGGCAGAGTATTATAACATGCATGTACCTTCATAGCTCTACGTTCTTTGACAAACGACGGCTGAACTTTATCTTTCAAGTAGTCGATCTTCTGAGTGAAGTACCATTCGGGCGCCCTTGGTTCGATGCTGTACTTCTTGCAGAAAGGCACCCATTTTCTTGCAAACTCGGACGTTTCAGACAGAGCCTCGAACGTCAGCATTGCAGCACCATCATCAGACACGTAGCAAGAAACCTTATCCACAGGATAATCAACGGCGAGAATGGACAGGACGGTGTTTGCCGTTACAAGAGGAGGCTCCTTCAGAGGGTCCACGGTACTCACAAATATGTCAACAGCCGCTAACTGAGACGGCTCTCCTTCACGGTCATATCTGAGACAAAGAAATTTATTCCAAGCATGATTAAGAACCCATTGTAATAAATACGCAGATCGAACTGTGAGTTTATCCCTTACCTAAGAGCAAGTCTGTCCAGATACGTTTCACGGTTTACAGGAAGCCACTTCGGAAACTGATCCAAAATCCAAGAAATTGCAAACCAAATCTCACAGATGACGGAAATTAACCACAGAGGAATGGCATTGGTCACGGGGTTTGTAATTCGATAGTGTAAGAAAATGCAGAGGATGACAAGACGCAGAACGATGACCATCCTGTAAGGGTTTATCCTCGACGATGGGATAGATACCTTCCTCGACAGAGGTTGCCTGGCTTCATCATTCCTGCATTATATTATCATTACAAGCAACGAGATGAAAATATGAACTTATGATGTCAGAAAATTCAGCGGATATGCGCCAAGAAAACGGTTAAGCTGATCGAACTCACAGTATAGAATCGTCAACAAGGATATCAGTGCTAGCATCGATATCTGCACCTCCTCTTTCAGAAGGAGGAATGCTAGTAGAAGTCATTGGAACGCCGGGCTTTTCTTGCTTCATTTTCCAACCGTCAACTCTCTCTTTCCAAGCAACATTGCCTATGCCAGGCGAACCAAATTCTCTCGTCGGATCAACGATTCTAGCTGTAAGAGAAGTAAGGAGAGAATAGTTCTTCAAGCTAAGATTATTACAACAACAGAACGGAGAAGGAACTAAAAGAAGGAGATGAGTTCCTTACGCTTTCCAACACGGCCAGGTGGAGGAGACTCCATTGAAAGGCGTCCTGGTGACGCTGCAGATAGTTCGCCCGAGACCTACCAACAAAAAGGAAAACATGAAATTTTATTACACTGAACACTACTAAACCAGTCTACCGTAATGAAACAATATGTTTTAGCAGGGCAGTACATCTGTTCCATTAGTAAGCAGGGGAATGTGGTTGTGCGAAGCTGGCTTATCATACTTTGGCGCCCCTGCGCTTTCTCCTTTACCGTGGCTCATGTGCCAGCTCAGCATACGTTCTTGAATCTTCTGCTTATCACTTTGATTTACAGAATAAGGCATATCATCAGCAACATCATCAGTAACCACGACCTCTTCTCCATCGCCACGGATCGCCGGACTTCCTGTAATAACAGGGTGCAAAATTCAGATAAAAGTCGTTTTCTTTCTACACAGCGTGGCTGGTAACGAAGTATCTATGATCTATACCTTTATGTCTCTTATAAAGGGTCTTGCACTGAGGGCAAGATCTATTACCATCTTTTCTCTCGTATTCATAGCAAGGTCTGCATACAGGAAATGCACAGACATGACAAGCAACGAATGGCTCGTTATCGACGTTCAATCCCACGTTATCGCCACAGATCTGACACACTTGGTTGTTCTTGCCCTTCATAGCTTTTCCCTGCGCGTGAAACTTAACAATTCTAAAAATCATTACAGTCTATGGAACAGGATGAACTAGTAGAGTCTGTCACTGACCTTCGCTTCGAGTTCTGATTCCATTACCACCAATTAATCACCGAGGTGAGCTAACTATGTATCCTCGGCCAGATCTGGTAATAGCGAGATATGCCCAGCTGATGATCAAATTGTGCATCAGTCAAAACACAATTAATGCTCACAGTAAACACTCTCAAATCACAAAATTCAATGTATCGAGACACAAACCTCAAATCAGCGGAGCGTCGTTTCAGATCCACACTGCAGATGTCAATAACTGCACGGATCGCTGTATAGTCGAGAAAGGAAACGGAGATAAGAACGAAGGATCGGAAAATGAGAACGAAAGAGAAAAGAGAAACGCAGTGCCTGCTTACTCTCTCTATCTCTCTGGACTATGGAGAGACAAAAGATGTAATGGCGATATACGTATAGATGTGAGGTAATATAGCTGTTAATGAGTAGATATCTGTTAATAAATTTTTCTTTATGTATATAAATATATTGCGTGTGAGAGATGAAAGGGACAGTAGAAAACGACAGCTGAGCTGCTCGTGAAAGAAGACGAACTGAATCTCTCTCTCTGTAATAACTCCACCGACAGCTCGCTTTGTGCAGTTGTACCTTGGTGGATTGGTTGTTACATGCATTAGAAGCTTGTACATCATTGACCATTCTGACTTCCGTTACTTTGCACTCTAACCCTCTCACTAGTACTAACGGCTCAAATTGGTCCCCACAGGTTTTTGGGCTGATGAGATCTAAATTGGCCCAATAAACTAGATTTGGCCCATATTCATTACCCGAACCGACAGATTTATCCAACGGCCCAGATTCCATTGGAAGTTGAGTGGCAATTTGGTCATTTACGGCCCCCATGTTCAAAATCTTCCTCAATAACCGCAAGAAGCTCTCACATTAGTCATTCCCTCGTACTCTTCTGTTCCTGCTCTCAAAGTCGAAACATTTTACGAAATCGAAAATCAAGACAATTCCATATTCTAACATCTGATAACTGCCTCTTTCGCACCTTAGTAACTGCTCGGCCATCGATGGAGACTCATCCGAGTAGCAGCAGCAGAACCACCACCTCCCAGCACGTGCCCAAGAAGCGCCGTACGAGGACGAAGCCCTTGCCGGCGGCGGGGCGCGGTCTGAAGTCCGCGAGAAATCCCCTACGCGCTCTGACGACGTCGTCGTGCAGCGAATGTGGTAAGAGATTCTGGTCGAAGAAAGCCCTTTACGGCCACATGCGCTGCCACCCTGAGCGCCACTGGCGAGGGATGAAACCGCCTTCGCCGCCCACCAGCACGAGAAGCGCCGTCTTCCTCCGTCTCTGCTCGGCCGCAGACGAATATCGCGGCGGCGGTCGAGGTTCTTCTTTTGAGCTCACGGAAGAAGAGCACATGGTCGCTTCGTACCTTTTGCTGCTGGCAAATTCTGAGCCCTTGCTGCCGGCGCTCAAGACTATTGCAGGTGCAATCGTAATAGCGACGGACCATCACGGAGCTCCGGCGACGGCGGCCTCCGACTGCTGTGGGCGTTTTGAGTGCTCGAGTTGTAAGAAAGTGTTTCCTTCTCATCAAGCTTTGGGCGGCCACAGAGCGAGCCACAAAAACGTCAAGGGCTGCTACGCAAATAACAAGATTGTGATCAAAGAAGACGAAGGTTGCAGTCAGAATTTGGCTATTGTAATGATGAACGAGGTTAAGGTCAACGTGGTCCACAAGTGTTACGTTTGCATGAGGGTTTTCTCGAGCGGACAAGCTTTGGGAGGGCACATGAGGTGTCATTGGGAGAAATCAGATTCTTCAGCTCCACAGTCTTCGCAATCGTCTGCTACTCGTGTTAATAATAACGCTCGACCGTTCGATCTTGAATTCGACTTGAATTGCCAGCCAAGAGTTGATGGCCGTGTTCTTGGTGTTGGAGGTTCGATAATTGGAAATTCGTCTTGCTCCCTTGGCCGAGATTTGGATTTGAGATTAGGGTTTTGATGATGATCGTTATCGCTTCTTCGATCATCCTCGTATGCACACACTATGTTCGTATATAGATAGATATACACACCATGTAATTGTCTATAGCAGCTATGGATATAAGTAGTTGGTTTTGGTTTAATGCAAGGAGTGTTGATAGATACAAGTGATATTAGGGTTTGGTGTGGATTGAGCTGAAAAGGGCTTTCTTTGTGTGTTGGTTGTAAGACTTACAATGGGCTCTTTTAGTAAAGCTTGTTGTAAGAGATTTGTGATGTGAATCTATGAATATATTTTGTGTTTGTTTTGCCTTTAACTCTCTTTGGTGATAACTGATAATATTAGATGGATTCAATAGATACCTTTATCAGTAAATACATCAAGAATTGAATATGAAACCCTAAACTCGAACATCCCATACAAATTAGAGAGAAGCTGCTGCTGTATATGGCTTCCACGTTGAGAATAATTAACAAAAGATCATATTCACATTAACATTATAGAGTTTTAGCTTAAAGCAGATCGCAGGATAGAGATTCAAGCAACTGTAACCAGCCACTTAAGCCAAATAAAAACATCAAAGAAGACTTAATCCTGAACTGCCAGCGCCAGCTGTACTGAAAACGGAGTGAGGATCGCTCTCGGAATCTGCAGACGAACCTCGTTCATCATAAACTCCGACAGTATCCCACAAAAGATTGTTACTTGGGGTTAAATGTTCTGTATAGTTCGCTTCTATGGTGAAGAAGTTGCCGTCGTCTTCTCTACTGCTGAGATCTTCTTGGAGGGTCGTATTTGCAGTAGATGCATCAACATTCAACCGTCCCATCCCATGCAGAAGTGTTTCCAGGGAGGTTTCCTTCGCATCAGCTTCAGACATATCCGAGGAGAAGTTCACTTCTAAAATTGGAAACTCAAAGTCCAACATAGATGGGCGCTCGTTTAAATTGTCCTCTTTCAAGCTCGTTTCTGAGAAAAAAGCTTTGTCTGGGACATCATTGACTGAGTTGGTCTCATCAATGCCTTCGACGAGCTCAGTTTCTGAAGTGTCCTCAGGTACAGAATTAGCAAGAGTGTCCTCCATAGAATTGTAAGCAGTATCAGCTTTGGTCGAATTGTCTGCTATATTCTGCTGCTCGGAGTACTCGTTTGATTTCTCGTAGCCAAGTGCACTACTCATTATATCATCTTCAAAAACTGATGGAAAATTGCCTTTAGTTGCCGACTCAGAGCCATTAGTACCTTTGTTGCTTTCCCTATCACACGACTCTTCACAAGTAATTAGAGAAGGCCCATTCTCGTCTACATGATCCTCACGATCTTTTGGAAACACAGACTCAATTTCTAAAGCAGACATTGCATGACTTAACTGATGGTCCTCCCCACTTGTCTCCTCTGATATGAAATCGGGGGCTTTCACACTGAGAATTGGAGTATATTGCAAAGACTCTCTTCTTCCGTTTTCCATGCCTGAATCTTCTTCAAAATGACAAGACTCGTGAAATTCCCGAGAATGTCCTTCTTGATCTACTACTGCATGAAAAAAATCGGGAGAAGCTTCCATCTGAGTTTTAGCGGTAGACAAAAATCCAGAAAGCGCTGCTGCGAGGGCATCATCAACTGAACGAGTCTTCTTTTGGTTCGTGTTAGAAGGATTTTCAGATGGTTCTACATCTTCATTGCCTTCGCCATCCTCCCCATGGGAAAACTCAGGAGCAGTAACAGTGAGGTTTGGTATAAGGTTCGAATCACTTGCTATATCAGGCAATTTCTTACATGGAAAATCTTCGTTTCCAATTTCTGGAGTTCCTTGGTTGTAGGATGAGCTCATGAATGATTCACTGCATGAAAATGTCGGCGCAGAGAATTTCTTACCATGCATCGAACTGCAATCACTAGAATTCTGGGCAAGTTTTTCAAGTTGAACTTCGACCTGTTGAAGCCTTGCCTCCATGTTTTCGATGGGCTTTAACAATTTTTCCTCGAACCTCAAGCATAAACCTTCGGAGACTTGTGCCCAATGTGTTGAATTGGAACCGTCACAATTATCAGAGAGTTTTCCAACCTGGAGCTCAAGCTGTTGAAGCCTTGCCTCCATCTTTTCTATAGGCTTCAGCAACTTTTCTTCGAACCTCAAGCATATATCTTCCACTCGACTCGCTTGAGAAGCTAATTGCTCCAAAGTTCTTTCAAGATGTCCCGCAGGTAAATTAGAATGATCCGTACATTTCGCTTCTGAGGTTTGTCCTAAAACTGAGTGAGTGCCAGTGGTATTCTTACACAATTCTTCTGGCCTTGTATATTCTTCATTAACTTGGTTCTCTCCAGAGACACTTTCACTAGATTCAGGTCTCCTAAGCTGAGATTCTACTTTATCATCGGTACGCAATTCACCAGATGCAGATTTGTCTTGAACTCGACTTGCACTAGATTTTGACATCTGCAGAAAAGCCGGGACAAACATGGCCATCAGAGAACTTTGGGCCGAACTCCCTGCCAAAGCTTCCTCATTTTCACTAACGTTCGACTGCACTTGAGTAGCAAATATGTACACTTCATCAACGTAGATAGCGTTTTTGTCCTGAAGTGATAGCAGTCTAATCGTAAGGGCCGAACAGGGATCAACGTCGCTGATTTGAGCAGTTGCCTCATAATAGTCCTGAGAAAAAAAAAACAAGAAACTTACAAAGTAAGCAGATGCATTACATACGTTCCCCTGAATATTCGTTTATATTCGTAAGCCAAAAGCTCGACTACTACTACGTCAGACAATCAGAAGCTTTATTCAAACAAGAAGCAAGACCATAATCACAACACCCAAAAACTAAGCAAATGGCCAGAAAAAATCATCCATGCCTGAATAATATGGACTTTGTTTTTGGCCTTAACATCATCCTCTGGCTCTTTAATCTTGACCCAATCATCTTCACTAGAGACACAAGTATCTCCACTTGAGAACTCCTCACGATCCTCAGAACCCTCTTCAGAACAAGCCAAGAGAATTTTGTTATCTCTTTCAGCTACACCACAGCGAATAGTACAAAGGTACTCATTGCCGCTGCTAGGAGAACGGTCGTAATAGACCTCGTAAGTTCGTGCGGTGCTCCGTACATATATTTGACTGATCTCATGTATCTGTTCAAAAAGAACTGCAAGAACGAAAATCTCTATGTCATCCATAAACAATAAACAATCGAACCAGAAAAAGAGGGCAATCAACCACATATGAAACAGCGCAGGCCATCTATCTGATCACATCTGAAAGCAATCACAGCTCACAAACATCACAGAACGAATAGATAACAAAAGTTACTTTTAATCTCGCAAGGATTGGAATCGGGACCCAAAGGAGGCTTGAGAATGAGAGGAGGTCTCCGCGTCGTAGAAACCGAGTCGGGCTCTTCGATCGGGTCGTCGTACGAATCGACGGCGACCGAACTTTCGAGGGAACCGTGGGCGACGACCCAATTGGTTTCGGAGCTCCATCGGATTTTATTACTCGCAGTTTCTTCCTTCGATTCCATGTTAAGAGTCGACTCAACAAGCTCTATATGCTGAATTAAGCCTTAACGTGACGAGGTTTTGTGCCTCTATTGGAAGGATGTCGGAAACCCTTTTTATATTGCAAGTACTTAGCGTCACAGTCACAAATGTACGAAGATGGTATTAAAAATATCAAATTCTTTTAATTGCTAAAACCAAATAATTTTCTGTAAAATATGTAGCAAATAAATTAACTTTCCAACTAGGGAGGAATTTTTTTTTTGAAAAATTATCATCAAGGACCAACTAAAGTCTACAAGCGACGTTCAAGGATAGAAAACCTCCCAAGGTTGTCTTAGAAAATATAATCTCCTTGACATCTTTAGAACAATCCCAAAGCATGAAACTCATACAGAAAGTACAGACAAATCCATACAATCCCAGTTTTTTGAATCACAATATGGCTATTTTAGCAACTTTTCGACACATCAAAATCAATGCTTTTGCTTCTGCGAAACAAATCGAATCCCCTGTTTCCCAAGCTCGTAGCTCTTGGCAGTTCCATCGTCAAGAGCAATTGAGACCTTCGATGATTCCTCAATCACCTCAACCACGGTTCCCCTATGCCTGCAAAAGAGGTTCAAAGAGAGACATCGATGAATTTAGCAACACAACGATCCATCGAAAACACAGTTTGTAGTTCAAGAAAACGAATATTTCAGTGAGTGGCCCACCAAGAGTCGTCCGATGGGTGATGAATTTCAACCCTTTTCCCAGAAGCATCTTTTCCCAGTTTCTCGAGTATCCAATTGGCGTCCATCAGCTCAGTCATCGAGCTGCTTTCTACCCTCCGCTGCCGCACTTGGGAAGATTCCTCTTCGGCCAACGATGGTCTTTTGCGCTTAGATCTCTGACCCCTTGTGTAAGTTATCTCCTCTTTCCCGGGCAGAGACACAGAGCTCTGATTATCGACGTTGTTCGATTTAGTCGAGGTATTAGGGTTTGCATCGTTTGAGTTTCTTGGGATTTTGAACCTCAAAAAGGGCTTTCGATCAGTTTGTGCAGTTGAAGCAGAACCATCCTCTGCATCATGGTTCATGGAAGACTGACGGGCTCTCTTTGTAATGGGAGCCTCGGGCGATAAGTCTTCACCCGCTCGTTTGCCTAGTGAAGAAGCTGATGGATAGCTTGGAGATTTTTTAGATTCATGGCCTCCGCTGCTGACTTCTAATTTTGAGGCCAAAACTTCTGAATTCGAATTCTTGAACTTCACGATGTGGCCCTCCTTTTCTCGTGGCCTGAGCCCTTTTACCTGAACGGCTTGCTCTGCTTTGTGAAGAAAAGAAACGAGAAACTGAACCAAGAGTTGCTTCAACTAGATAATGGGCGATTGTAACAACAGGTTAATCAACCATGTTTTTTCGTGAATTTTGACAAGCATTACCTTTTTGGGCAGCGTGTTTAGTCACAGTCCCATGATGTTTCAGTGAGCTACTGTCTTCAGGGCCTAGTGCATATCAGTAAGGAAAGATACAATGGAAAACAATGAATGTCCCGACAAGTTTCGAACGTGTTAAAAGTCCTGCTACACTTCAAAATAAGTAATAAAAATTTGACAGACCTTTATGGCTCGAAGGCTCAGATCTTGAAGGGCTATTTGTACTTCGATTTCGACCTCCCAAATGGATAACAAGCTTTGGTCCTTGACTGCTCTTGGGCTGCACTCCACTATTAGATCCAATCTCCTCTTTATTAGCTAAGCTCGGAGATTTATTACTCTTTATCTTTATCGTTCTTGCCGTCTTAGGAATATTGACGGGCATAACCTCATCAACGTATTTCTCTTTAGGGACTTTCGTTTCGTTGACAGGGCCCACATCTTCGGTTAAGCTTGCTACCTCTTCGTTCTTATTACTAGCAGAATGTCCAAAACTTGGAGTACCAAATTCCTCAGGTGCTTCGCTCGCCCTTTTCTTGCCGTGCTTTTTCTTCGAAGATTTCTTCGAGAACTCCTTGCTTGTTCGAGGCGAGCTGTCGCCTAACCCTTTGAGAGAGAACTTCAACGAACGGCTGAACTCAGTGGGTAAGATAGGTTCGCTTTCTTCGTCGTCCGAAAATGGAGAAATGTCAAAGATCTCTTCTTGAGTTGGCAACCCAGCAGCAGCACGTAAGCTCACGATTAAATCTTTATCTGCTTCATCTCTACGCCTCCATAGCTCTTGGACAGCCTCCTCGAGACTCCTAATCTGGTGAAATGTAAGAGATTTAAGGGAATAAATAAAAAAATTAAGGAAGACTGCATTGAGGTAAAAGTTAGAGTTGCTAAAAAGTTAGACCCGATAAATTCAAAGCAATTATGAAAGAAAGCTGACCTGTGAGCATTCTCCACGGCACGTAGGACAAGTATACTGAAGATTGCCGTCGACTTGAAATTGCATGTATTTCTCATCACTGGGGAGTGGGGACAAGTTTGCATTAGGACGTGGTATATGCTACGATTATTTACAAAAACCAGTCGATTTCATTTCGCAAGCTTAGCCTCTCTTATGATAGATTTCGAAAAACTAAACGCCTCTTAGAAGAATATATTAGACCATCGACTGAAAGAGTTAGATGTGTAGGGACGAGAGAAACCTTATCCCATCACATGGCAAGTGCACCCAGCGTTGACAGATATCACAGCAAACCATTGGAGTTGATTCAGAGTCTCTATAAACCTGCAAAGCATATTTGTTGTTGATCACACTCAGAATATACAATAGCCATAAGCTATGATGTGAATTACTGTGTCATACCTTCAGACACACGGGGCAGTAATTTCCCTTCACGAACAATCTTCCACAGGCATCACAACAAGTATAGCCCAAAAACCATCTATATAAAAATCGATTTCCATTAGGAGATTGTGTTTTTCCATATGTAACTATCTTTCTGTCACCTTTTTTATAGATTGTAAAGAGGGCAACGAATAGAATCAATTTATCAACTACGAGTTGGATGGAGGATGTTCAGACCTTACGCTCAGCCCATTCCCGGGTACAGTCGAGCCACAACCATGACACTTGGTATGTTTTGGACACAGATAAGGCCCATGCCCAACATTCTGTCGATGCATGACATTGAGAAAGAGCTAAAACTTTTGAAGTAAAAATTACAATAATCAAGAAAAGAATACTAACGCACGACATACCTTGTGTGGAGGATGTTGGCAGTAACAGTGGTATGCCTCGTCGCACCTTTTACAAAACATAAACTTACTTGGATCTCCAGTCTTTCGACAAACCTAGAGCAATTAAAACCACAAAAATTCATGACATTCTAATCTAAATTCTATCCTTTTAAGAAAAAGAAAAGGAAGGAATAGATAGCTACCTCGCATGTCCTGCAAGAAGGGCAAGTCCATTGACTCCAGTGAAAAAGATCTGCAACCATGATAATCATACTTCACAAACTGTACAAGTTTTAATCGTTTATTTGCTGCAGTCACAAATTTGCACCTCTGTTTTTAGACCACGATTTCAGGCAAGTTCGGTGATACTTTTTACCGCAAGTGCTGCAAGGTAACATCTTTCTGGCCTTCTCACTCCCTTCGTTTTCACCAGAAAAACAAAGCTGGCATGTTACTTTGACATTAGACAAGCTTTGATCTTCTCCGCCCTCAGAAGCCTGTGAAAAGTATTATAAGCACCATGACAAAAGGATATTGAATCAATGATTTCCATGCATTCACATCGATCCAACAAGGATGCATAATGAAAACGAAAAGAGATGTAGGAACTTTGACTTATTTTACAGCGATAAAAGCTCGGTTTTAACACTACAGATACGACCAACACGTTACAATAATCTCTAGCTAGCAACAAAAATAGCTTTTCCCCATTTTTAGGGCAATGTATATTATGTTTGCAATGGAATAAACAAGCTGATCTTTATCACCATAGACAGAAGATATAATCAGCATGTAAACTTAACATTTCAAGACAACAAAGAAGGTAAACATTACAGCTAACTAAACACCGTTAATCGTTATAGAGATTTAAGACATCAAACACAGTGACCATATAACGAACTTAACAACCGTTGCCCACACCAAGCCCTTACCTTAACTCCGTCCCATGTTTAAACTTGAATAACCATATCGTAACCTTAACAGATGCACAAATAGCATATATAAGAATGCTGTCCACGCATAAAGACATGGCAAAAACTCACGAGCAATCAACAATTACCAGCAACAAGCAAAATCTAACTAACCCACGCACAACAAAAAAAGAACACAGAGCAAATCAATCACACGCATACAGATGTCTCACAAAATCTCAACTTCATTCAAAAAAACCTCACCAGAGCCAAATCACCAGCAGACCCAACCCTCTTGGCATTGTTTTCAGCAACCACCGATGCAGCGGCGGCTTGATTCAGCAGCACAACCTTCTTTACCGACTCCTCTCCCCCTCGTCCGCCGCCCACACCACCGAGCTGAGGCGGATGCGGCGCCGGCGCTTGAACCACGACCACCTTCGGAACCCTGACCTGAACCGTGGCATTACTCTCCCTGCCCTTAACCAACCAAGGGTCATTCAAGAAGCTCTCGACCAAACCCACCTCCCGCAAAAACTCATTCTTGCCCTTCTCGCCATGGAGCCTCGCCGGAAACCCTAATTCGCAGAAACATATCTTCCGACTGCGCAAAGAAAAACGAGGGCGAGAGGTGAAAAGGGAGCTGAAAATAACGTAACGCGCATACACACGGAGTAAATCAATCGAGAGAAAACGTGCGGAGCTTATCGTACTAAGGAGTAATAACACTTACCAGGTAATTGGACAAGCTACGTGAAAGGCCATGGGTGAGGAATTTTTAAGGCTGTCCAATATTTCGTTTTATTTTCTAGTTTTTTTAATTTCTTTATATTTTTGTTTTCATTCTTTGGGCTCGATTGAGAAATTGTAACTGTGCTGCGACTTGCAACAAAGAAAGAAATTGGAAAATGAAATTGAGAGAGAGAGAGAGAGAGAGATGAGACGTGAAGTGTGTTAGGGTTATCTTCACTGATTTTGATTTGATGCGGGGAAAGAATAAATTTACACATTAGTCCCTCATATATTGAATAATTATAGATCTACCCATTTTCGCCAAATATTTCAGTTTGGGGCACAATCTTTCGTGGAATGCCTACACAAGCCCTTACTATTTTTGAATCTGTTTTAGTTGGCACAATTTATCTAATCTAACAACCGTGATGGAAAGATTATCTTACTTTGGGCATCAAATCTTGTGCAAGAAAAATGCAATCTTTTCCCATTTCGAACTCGGAAATAAGCCGTAGAAGGTGGAGTTTGAGGCAGGGCTAGCTAAGGTGGTTTCTTTCTTCGTTCATTCTTGGTTAAATAGCAGCTTCTAGACGATGTAATAAGTATCAATTCATGACGACAAGTAAATGGAAGTCTTCAAACTTGTCTCTTGGATGGATCTTGAATCTGAGTCTTGGTTCCATGAATCGAGACAGACCCAAAACTAGTTGTGCTTTGCATTGCAACCAAGTTGGATGTAAGTTGAGAAATGGACAAAAGAAAAAGGAAAGTTGAGAGTCATGACAAAAGAAAAATGAAGCTGATGCATTCTTGATGCAATGCAAGTCAAACAAGTGCAGGCATGAAAGGGAAAGCTGTACACTTCATCGTATTATTACCGTTGGTTTTCGTTTCCACGACTAGACACGTACGACGTACACGTACCTATCTTCTTAGTTTCCCACCTTAATTCCAACTTGTTACTTCTCTTTCTTCCCATTTGTACTTCTAATGGCGACTCTCTCGTCTTCTTTTCGAGCAAACCCCTTCTTCCTCGCCTTGTTACCTCCACAACCCACTAAAAGGATTCCCAGAAAAGTCTCATCGTCGTCGTCGTCTTCCCATCATCATAAGTCCTCGGCAACAGCTGAAAATCCAGCTATACCTGTAAAAAGATCACATTCCAATGGTACTTTCGTCGAACACTCGAAGGTATATAAACTGCGAGAGAGTTATGTCTCGCCTGTTGATCCCAACAATGGAAACCCTGTTGTAAAATTCGTAGAATCGACAGAATCTTCTATCGAAAAGGTACAACAAAAACCATCCCAAGTTATTACAAATTTTCAGCTAAATTCTTACATCAAGGGAATGAGTTTGACCTGTCTTTTTTATCAGGTCATATTCGACTTCAGGTTCCTCGCTTTAATGGCGGTCGGAGGTTCGCTCGCTGGTTCTTTGCTCTGCTTTCTAAACGTAACCAATCCCTCTCTTCAAAATCTTTTCTTTCTTCAGATATCAACAGCTATTCTTACCTTCAAAGCCTCTCTATTATTACATATCAAGATAGAAACTTATTTCTTCTTCCTTCCAATTTCAGGGGTGCGTATATATATTCGATGCATACAGAGTATATTGCACAAGCTGCATCCAAGGAATACACTCCGGCCAAGTCGTCCTAAGACTCGTCGAAGCAATCGGTAAAAGACAAAAAGAACCATCTTTCACTAAAATGGATCAACAATGTCTTAATTCGACTTCGTTAATAGTAATTTCAATGCTTGTCTTAGACGTATATCTCGCGGGCACAGTAATGCTGATCTTCGGTATGGGATTGTACGGCCTCTTCGTTTCTAACATCCCTACGAATCTCCCCCCCAGCATCGACAGAGCGCTCAAGGGCTCTTCTCTGTTCGGAATGTTTTCTTTGAAAGTAATAACAACGAATATCGCACTTGTGTTTCTTTTTTACGTTGCTCGATTTTTACGGGTCGTTCTTTGTTTTATTTTAGGAGAGGCCGAAGTGGATGAAGATTAGTTCGCTCGACGAGCTTAAGACGAAGGTGGGACACGTTATCGTAATGATCCTCCTCGTGAAGATGTTCGAGAGGAGCAAAATGGTCACAATAACGACGGGCGTCGACTTGCTGTGCTATTCCTTCTGCATATTCTTGTCGTCGGCGTCTCTTTACATTCTTCACAATCTTCGCAAGTCGTCCGATGGATCGGCGTAGGTAGACGGTCGCCGGAAAGATGTATATGATATGTGTGCATATAAATGAAATTCATTAGAGGTTGTTTTCTGTATGTTCATAAGATGGACCAATTTTTACTAGAGCGATTGATTACTCATGGCATTCCTACTAATCATAATTTGAATCGAATATGAATTTCATGGTCTGATTATGAGATGATGATTTCCGATTTTTAGTGGGATAATCCTAGTTTATGTATATCATCTCACGGCACAATAAACGTCCATAGATTAATTACTACACGAGAAAATGAAAATACATAAGAAGCATAAAGAAGAAAAGGCCCATTAGTAGTCCTTCCAATATAAAAAGCTTGGATTCTCCCCCTAAATCAAGAATAGACAGAGCCCTATCGAAACCCTAAAATTTGTTCTCTGAGATTTAACGAAAGAGCCGCAATCAGGGATGACGCAGAAGAGTAATCTCTTTAAGGGGCAGCAGAAGAAGAAATCGATCCCTCCCAATCGACATGGAAAGATTCCACACACGAAGAAAGGTATATCTGCCCGGGTAGATCACCCGCCGTCTCTGAAATTTATCGTTTTTCGTCAGCTAAAAAAAAGGGTTTGATTGATACTAACGTTATGGATAATTGCGTACCTGAAGGAAAGAGAGTGGTGAAGCCGTCGAAGATGACGAAAGATATGGACGCCGACAAGGTGTGTTTCCTCTCGTCTTCGTCTTTGTTACTTTGTTGTGCCGAAGGGCTGCATCTTGCTGATGTTTCTTTGAGTTCTTGCTTTTGATCCCGTTTGATATGAAGCTTCTATAACCTTTGATGTTTTAGCTACAAAATTATCTCTGTTTACTTTATTTTTTCTATCAGGAGGTGAGCAAATTCATAAACCACTGCAATGAGGTAAAGGCCGCCACCGTAGCCAACAAAGATGGAGGTCAGTTGAGTATCGTTAAACATCAGAAAGATTCATCTGCTACTGCCAAGAAGTAGATAGTGTTAAGAGTCAGTTTTTGGAAGCTTCAATCAGGTGCTTTACTTGTGTTCAGAATTGTGAAAGTATCAAACTCTTTATTTAAGAAACATTTGATATGTTTCGTAAAGGGATTCAGATGAATAGAAGTCTTTTGCTCAAGCAAACGCAACAAATTTTCAGTAAAAGAATAATGACATCGAAGCCCAGCTTGTCTCATGGATCCATACTAGTGTGATGGTAAAAAACAGAGCTAAAAGATCGATTGTTCGGTGGATATGATTACGATTATTGTTTTTGTCTGTGCTTTGCGTCTTCATAACATCCACCGCCGCGGTGGTGGTGATTCTTTTTACCCGTCAATTTGCTTTCTTATAGCTTAAGCATAGTAAGAATTGGACATTATAATGCTGCAAAAGGAACACAACTGCTGTGTTTTATTCCCAATTGAACCTCGCCGTAAGCAGAAGAGAAACTAAAGTATTGTAACAATATATGAATCAATAACTATTTCATTAAGAATAACGAGGCAGCTCTGCGCCAGAGAGAAAATGGGCAACAAGTGAAAGGGCTCTTGCAGGCTGGTAACTGGGAACTTGATGACCTGCTCCTCTTACAGTAGCAAATGTTAAGTTTCCTTCGTACACTTGTGCGTACCCACCAACCTAATTCAAATTAAATCGGAATTAATTATTTTAGAGTTTGGTTATGCGTCATTAATTTATAGTTTAATCTAATTACCTGACCCGTATAGTTCCATGGATACCAGAAAGTCTTGATGGGGATATTCATTACATCGATAGAACTCAATGTCGAAGTAAATGGGACCCTTCCATCTGTGTCCCCACTGCATTAGACAACATTACTCAAATGAATAAATATGACATTAATATCTACAAAGGTATGTTCATTCAAGATGTCTTCGAAAAGAGATTGTGGGATCACATTAGTTCCTAACGCTTCGTTCTTTAAGGAAAAGTTTTGGCTTCTAAGAGGTGATATATAGAAATAAATCGTATCAAACATTCACTAATATACATATATATCTAACACAAATTCTTGATTACCTAAATATCCAAACACGAAGATTATTCTCGATGAACTCTTTGATAAGCGGAAGAACGGTGTCTGCGCTGTCTTGCCATTTCTGGAGGACGTCACTGCAATTTTCCGATAAAAAAAAAACATCGAGCTTTATATTTGTTTCTTAATGAAACGTAATAAAAATAATATTGGAAGTAATATTAATGAATTAACCTGCATGGTTGCCAATCATAAGACATCTTGGTAACGTTGGCATGAATTGCCTCTTGAACATCAGCCCTATTCAAGTAAGCAATCCCATAATAGTCATTGCATGGTCCCTGCAAATAATAGATGTTTGAAAAATACTACATGACATGGAACTTTTCTAACAACGTAGTAAGGACTAATTTTCGACCGATATATTCTTTACCGTGATCTTTCTTGGACGATCGGTCAAGTTGGAATTTGCACAATATTCGCCGTAAATGTTGTAAATATATATTCCGCTCAAATCTTGATTTGCGACGGCGGAAGCTTTTTTGCATTCGGCAGACTGCTTGGTTGCGCTTGGGGAGAAATCGCAGTACTTAAAGATCTGATCTTTCGTCAAGTCGGAAATCAAGGCGTGGTTAGCAAAGTACGTGTACATTCCCTTCAAGTCCGTTTCGTCGTTTATTACAGCGTTTCCAATCTGCAAAAAGTGAAATCATCACACCCACTATCAAGAGTCAAGATAAAAGGTTCAAATTCTTGATTATTAGGGTCTACACCAAATAATTAAAAAAAAAATTCAACGGTCTGATTTCAATGATTTCTCCCATGTTCATGCTGAAGGCCCACAACGTTATTGTTTTAGTGTAATAAATAAAGCAAGAATGTGTAATAATGACAACAACTCAAAAGGGACTTGAGAAAAAAAAAATTTTACAAGAATTCCTTTTAAGTTGATGGGATTATGGGCTGTGTTCTTGTTGTGATAAAGAACGAGGTGGGCTAACTGAGGTACGTAATGGCCAGCGTAGCTCTCGCCAGAGATGTAAAAATCCCTATCTTTGTACTCGGGGAATTTCTCGAGCCAATTCAGTACGAAAATTAGGTTGTCCTTAGCAGTTTGTGTATCTCCACCAATAGTGTAATCGGAAGTCGTGTTAGAATACGAAAATCCTACTCCCGCCGGAGACTCCAAGAACAATACATTTGCAGCTGAAAATAGAAAATATTAATCCAAGAATCGATGGAAAATTGCCCTAGAAATAAACCAAGGTTTATGGTTAAAAGTCGTCGAACCATGATTCCATGCATATTTATTATCGTAGAGAGTTTTTCCATCGCTTAGAACGCCGAATGGTCCCAATTCTTGCATTGCTCCATATGCCAGAGAAGAGCAGCCCGGCCCTTCGAGGAAATAGCGAAAAAAACGAAAGTATTACCATTCATCGTATTATTACATATACTGTGTTCAAAAAGGAGGACAAACAAGCTAAGAATATATTCGAAAGTTACTAACAAAGTACTACCTCCATTGAGCCATAGAAGAAGGGGCGATTTTTCAGGGTGGTGCTGAGCCTCGACGAAGTAGTAATAAAAAGCTTTGCCCGACGTTTGATTTATGGTAATATAACCACCGTATTGCTTGAACTTGACCGGCGATGGCTGACCGGGAAATTTTTCGATCCTATCTGTTTCTTTAGTTCCATCTTGAGGAGATGTAGTGACAACCTTCGATTCGAGGCGAAGGTCTTGATGAAGGCTTGCATCGATTGTCGATGTGGTAGTGTTATATTCATTCCACGTCATCATTTTTTTATCGTAGAAACGAGAAAGAGCTTCATTTTGTGTCTTTGCTGAGTTTTGAGATGGTAAGAATAGGAGTAGAATGGAGAGAAGGATTAGGGTTTTCATGATCTCCATTATTATTCTTTCGTGTTGGTGGTAATAGTGAAGATGTGAAGATGAAGGCGCATGTATATATATATAGGAGAATTGAAAAAAAAATATTATTTTTATTTATTGTGACATGTAAAGGGGAATCTCAACAAACTTTGCAGACGAAAGTGCTTTTTCTATATTGGACAAAAGCTAGCTTCCAACTTGATGTAATTATTTATTTGCTAGGGTGTTGTTGATATAAAGAGGGCGTGGGACATGGGTAAAGGCCATTAAATTTTATTAATTTATTGATATTAATATATTGATAAATTAATATTTTATTAATTAAAAGAAAAACTTTTTTAATACAGTTATCTCTCAGTCCATGCCAATTGTAGACTGAATCAAGTTAAAATATGAGTAAATACATTCATATTACATACATTTATGTCACGTACAATAATTTATCAATAATAATATTGATCATTTTATTTATTGTAATGATCCTTTAGATATTTTTACACGGTGTGGTCGCATAAAAGCTCATGAATATTTTATAATTGTAATATTTTAGCAAATCAACATACATATATAATCGTAATATTTATGAATTATTAATTTAAAATTTTAATGGAACCTAATATTATAAAGGAATTTTTTAAAATATTATTATATGATTATCTTATCGAAATTGATCATTGTTTCCAAAGTCCCAAGTCGGGACATATAATTTTATTATTTTAGAGAGTTTATTAATTTATAAAGGTTTTACTGTATTGCAATTTAGACATCATTGATCAGTTTTTTCTCATTCCTCTTTCTTATATAAATCAATATTTTTTTTGGATAAATAAACATTTTTTAGTTCGTTTTTCTTTAACAGAAAATGTAGAAAGAAAAGATGCCGGCTTTTAAGCTGTTCGTTACAAAAAGGATATATTTTGGAGAAATCTACATGATTATTCCCATCTTAGTAGATTCTTTGTGATCGGATTGTTCTTTTCATGAACCAGATGCATGGTGACAGCATGCAAGTGGTCCAATATGCTAATTTTCTAGTATATTAATATATTCTACATTAATAACGATTAAAGTTATTAATCAATAATAAGCCCTAGCTTGTTTTCTATGAGGCTTATATCTCATGAAAATTCCAACGATCATCAAGACAATAGCAAAGATGACAAAAAGATTATAAATAATATTAACAATACGAGTCATTCTCTTGGACAAATCTTTAATTTTCTTGTTGTAGGAAAAAAATTAGAATTTACGTAGAGAAAATGTAAGCCGGCATCGTCGGTTACAGGAAGACCGTGTTTCGATAACAAATACGATGAATGTGTAAAGGGAAAAATGAAATAACAGAACTTAATCGGATGTGGGGACATGCAGACCAAAGAAAATTGAAGAAATAAAATATGATTTGATCGCAAGCACTACTAAAATCGTCTGTTTTGTATCCTATATTATGTTCCAAAATACTAAAATTAAAAATTAATGATTCTTACATATCAATATAATATATGGATATCATTTTGTTCATCATAAAATAACGAATAAATTGGTGACGTTTATATGTTTTTATCGTATATATCACATAAAATAATAGTGATCGTGTGATTTGGCGATATGTGGAATTAAAAAAAGGGACGTTTTTAAATCAGGCCCTAGCGTAAGTTTGCTATCGAGTTCAGGCCCCATTCAGATAAAATATAGTTTTAAGGACCAATCTTGACGAAAATTCAAAATAAAGGACATAAACACTGATTTGACGAAAATGCCCCTTGTAGGTGTTATATAAAGAGGTATGAATTGCTATTATTATGTTACCAGATGTTATTCAAATGGTATCAATCGAAAAAACTATTTCAACCATCGATTTGGCCTAAATTTTCGAGCATACTGGGCACAAAATCAATTTTGATGTGTACGATATCAATGATATTTACGTCGTCATATTTAAGATCTGTGAGGAATAATTTTTAGAAATATCATTTACGCAATAAGATAAATCGAGCATTTTTTTGTCGAAATTAAAGCTACATACGCTTAAATTCGAGAGACCCATGGCTTGGAAATTACGTCGCGCCTTAGTTTTGACTCAATCGTTCGTCCCTCAAGATTAACGAACTGAAACTGAAATCGCCATAGAAAAATAATTTAAATGCGTATTCGTTATGTGGTATCATAAAGGCTTAAGTGGTATAGTTTCAATACGTTTCGGTACAATAGTGGCATAAAGTGGTATAGTTACGATAAGAAGCATTACTCGAACTGATACGAGATATTATTCTAATTTAGTATTAATTTTATATGATGTTGTATACAAGAGCCGTAACGTGGTATAGAAACGATAAGAAACGTTACTCGAACTGGTACGAGATATTACTTTTTCCATTTGGTATAATTTTTGTAATATATGGTACAAGAGAAGCATTATGTGGTATAGAAGAGGCTTAAAGTTGTATAACAACGTTAACTGTTACTTATCTCATTTGGTATTAGTTATATAAGAAGCGGTACCAAAACAGAGAGAAGTCGTAAAACAGATCGTAAAGTGGTATATTAGATACATAAAGTGGTATATCAACGAAAACTATTACTTATTCTCAATTGGTATCAATTTTATAAGATGCGGTACGATAAAAGCGTAAAGTGGTATGACAACCATAAGAAGTGGTTTCCAGACTGGAATATTTTTCATTTGCCAGGTTGTGGTACCCGTTAGGGAGGAAGTGGTACTGAATAAGCAAGTCATGCTGTTTGGGCGGGAAAGCTGAATCTCAGTATTATTTTGGGCGGGAAGTTTTGTGTAGTATAAATTGGTACCAGAAGTGGTATGATAATGGCATAAAGTGGTATTATAAACACATAAAGTGGTATAATAATGGCATAAAGTGGTATCAGATACGTGTTAGTTGTTTTTCCTGCAAAACCTAGTGTTTTATGACAGTACAGAAGTGGTATGATAATGGCATGAAGTGATATAACTACCATAAGAAGTGGTTTTCAGATGTTATGCAAATGGTATTAATGGAAAAGCTATTTCAACGATCGATTTACCGTAAATTTTTTACACATACTGGCATAAATCAATTTTGATGTGTATTCGACGAATTGAAAGTGAAATCGCAAAAAAAAAATATTTAAATGAGTGTTCGTTATGTGGTATCAGAAACGTGTAAGTGGTATAATTTCGATAAGATTAGGTACAATAGTGGCATGAAGTGGTATAATTTACATGTGATGTGGTATCATATAAAGATGGAGAGACCATATTCACTGACGGCCATGAAGCTTCTGGAATGTTCTTATTTTTTATTATGAATGTAGTATAAATTGGTACTAAAATACGCTGAAGTGGTATAATTTACATGTGATGTGGTATTATGTAGTATATATTCCTGTAATAATGTGGTACCAGAAACACTTTATGTGTTACAGATTGCGGTTTATGCGCTAGGGTTTCCAGTTTTTTGGTTTAGAGTATCGGATCTTAGGGTAAACTGTTTCGGAGTTACGATTAAAGGTTTATTGTCGTAAGATTTGTTCTATGATTGACGTATAATGTTGTTTATGATGCATTTGTTGTAATTCATAATGGTAAATATCAATGTGATGTAAATATAGTTGTCTACGATTTGCATTGGTATACATTTCAGATGATCAAAACATCATTACTTGACTACTTATATCATATTTGCATAAAACGTAACAAAATTAAGGAACTTCGTGTATTATACATCAAATCATATATTTCCATGATTTTTATTCCTCCACAACCGAAAAAACAACTTTTATTTACGAAATTATTCGATCCATTAATATGGTACGATAACATATTATATAGTATCATTACGACTTAATGTGGTATCGTTTCGTAATGTATTGTTACCAGGATAGTATAAACGGTTACCAAAATATTATAAAGTGGTATAATTTACATGTGATGTGGTATCATATAAAGATGGTGAGACCATATTCATTGACGGATCATGAAGCTTCTGGAATGTTCCTTATTTTTTGTTATAAATGGAGTATAAATTGGTACCAGATTACGCTGAAGTGGTATAATTTACATGTGTTTTGGTATGGTATAAAGATTGATCCATATTCATTGATGGATCATGAAGCTTCTGGAATATTCTTTATTTTTTGGTATGAATAGAGTATAAATTGGTACCAGATTACGCTGAAGTGGTATAATTTACATGTGTTTTGGTATGGTATAAAGATTGATCCATATTCATTGATGGATCATGAAGCTTCTGGAATGTTCTTTATTTTTTGGTATGAATGGAGTATAAATTGGTACCAGATTAAGTTGGAGTGGTATAATTTACATGTGTTTTGGTATGATATAAATATTGATCCATATTCATTGACGGATCATAAAGCTTCTGGAATGTTCTTTATTTTCTGTTATGAATGGCGTATAAATTGGTATGAGTGTAGTATAAAGTGGTATAACTTACATGAGTTTTGGTATGGTATAAATATGCGAAACATGTTTGACGGAGCATGAAGCTTCTGGAATGATGAAGTGGTACAAAATTATGCTGAAGTGATATAACTTACATGAGGTTTGGTATGGTATAAATATGACGAAACATGTTCTTATTTTTGTTACGAATTGAGTATAAATCGGTACCAAAATATTATTAAGTGGTATAAGATACATGTAATGTGGTATTGTATAAAGATGGATACGTTAATAGGCCCATAAAGCTTTCGAAATGTTCCTATTTCTGTTATGAGTTGAGTATAAATTGGTATCAGACTATACTTAAGTGGTATAATTTACATGTGATGTGGTATTTTATAAACAGGGAGACGATAATAGGCCCATGGAGCTTTTGGAATGTTCTTATTTTTTGTTACGAGTGGAGTATAAATTGTTACCAGAATATTATTAAGTGGTATAATTTACATGTGATGTGGTATGAAAATAGAACTAGTTCAAAATACGTGTTAGTTGTTTTCCTGCAAAACTTTGTGTTTTATGACAGTACAGAAGTGGTATGATAATGGCATAAAGTGGTACCGACTATCAAATGTTTCAATAGTAGGAAAATTTGATTTTCGAAATTTTCATGTCGATTTGCCGAAATGTATGGTTAGTGTTAAGACCCAGTATGAAATTGAGTCGAATTTCATCTTATTTGATCATCAACGTAGAGATTTCACTCGATTTTTGGATTTTGGTTTCGTAATTTTCGATGATTAACATCCATTATTCGCACTTTATCATTATGACCCACGACAAAGTACATCGTTTTCACCTAATCCGCCCCTTAATAACCGGATTTCATCGGTTATCTGACATGATTTTCGGTTCGAGATCATGGGTTTGACGTGCTATTTCTCAGTTCTCAATAGCAATTGCTTCAGTGAAGGGTAATGGCATATTTGATGTAATTTCTGGAAAAAATAAGGGTAAAAAAGTCATTTGAGTGGGAATGGGTCCTTATCCCTAACATAAACATTACTTGGGTCCTTATAACTATTTAAAATCTGCAGGGGGCCTGATTTCTATTGAAACTTGTTAAGGGGGCCTGATATCTAATTAGCCCTTAAAAAAATTTAAAAATATAAAGAAAATCTGCTAGCCCCTAGATAAAAAATTCAATGGCTGTGATTAAATAGGACGGGGAGTGGCTTCATCCGTTCCACGTTGGATTAGCTATGACGATTATGATTATGATTATTATTTATTTATTATTTTGAGCGAATTTTTTAGGGATGACCCATATACTGGTTTGAAACTCAAGTTGTACATACCAACCATTCATATACCCATTTGAAATCATCTGTCCCCCTCTATGTCCCAAATGATCTGATCCGTTGAATTTTAAATCCTGCGGTTCAATAATTTTCTCTTTTGTTTATTAATTCATTAATTCTATATTCTACCAAATCATAAAATCATTATTATTTCATGTGATTTATAAGATAAAAATAAACAAACACATCCAATTTATTCCTTATTTTATGATGATCAATTTGATATCCATATCAATTTTTCGATAATCATACGAATTATTTTAACAAAGTGAGACATGAATTGCGGGACAGACGATTTCAGCCGTTCCCATACCATGTTCCGAAACTTATCCAATTATTATCAATCAATAAACGTGCATTACCCGGAAATATAATTGAACATTATATTCATTAACATCTGAGCAGAGGGGGATTTCGACTTCAACGGTCCAAACTCATAAGAAGTTCGATTGGGACAGTTTTGAACTCTCTTAACAAGGCTTTCGCTAGCTTTGACTGACTGACTATCTCCTTAAATTAAAAACCTTAACTTTGTCCGTACGTCGAAAGACTGAGAATCATAATTAAACATATAGCGAGGTGATCATATATATAGAGAGAGCAATATATGCTTCATAGTTCATCAAGGATCTCAGACAACCATTAAACCTTAAACAAGAAAAAGAAAAGACACATCCATGGAGAAGATCACAAGCTCTTTATCCACCCTTCTCAACAACCCTAACAGCCAAGAAACCCCAAAATCCCTAATCTTCGACCGTAATAATACGAAGGGCTCATCTCACTACTGCTCTATATGTCTCAACGATATTATTCAAGGCGAAACTTACAAAGAATTGCCCAAGTGTAGACATATCTTCCACGCAGACTGTATAGATACGTGGTTTAAAAAGTCTCATTCGACTTGCCCTCTTTGCAGAGTTCAAGTCGTCCCATCTCCTGAGATTTTTATTTCCGTAACAGAACAGAATCGAATCTACAGTTTGAGGGATTTCGTTTCTAACGTCGTTTTATTGCTGAGGGATTTTCTTGAGAG
This sequence comes from Craterostigma plantagineum, assembly GCA_027422505.1. Taxonomy (NCBI): domain Eukaryota; kingdom Viridiplantae; phylum Streptophyta; class Magnoliopsida; order Lamiales; family Linderniaceae; genus Craterostigma; species Craterostigma plantagineum. The sequence goes on along the minus strand of JAPQWV010000039.1, from coordinate 1,193,961 downwards.
AATGAGTAATCCTCTCAACGATGAGCTCAGCTCTATGCTGTGTAATAGCTACTAACTACATAGGAGCATGAAGTGATATTATATACATATGTTCTCTAAACATCATTAACTACTGCAAGAAAATTACTGTTAACTGTGAGATTTAGTTGAAACAACGGTGCAAAGAGCTCAAAAACTCCATCTCCTATATTCGGCAAGTTCTCGGTGACAAAAGAAAAAGGGAAAAACTTTTACGATCGTCTCTAAGTTTTTGCAGCTATCTAATCAACATACAACAACAAGGCAACATTTTTTTTTCTTCCCAAACTAGCGTGCACTGCAGCACTTATTCAAGTAGAAACCATTATTACACGTACCTTTTATCCGTTAATTTTTTTCTTTTTTTCTTTTCCATTTCTGCATCGCATCATTTGACTGTAGATTTGTCGCCAAGATCAGTAATCTTCTTACATACGTAAATGAAATGAGAATCAGGATCTTCCACGACGTAGTCTCTGGGAAGTAGGCCTTTTTCTGTGGTGGGGATGGGTTCCAAGTAAGCATTCGAAGGACGAGTTGACCCCACAAGTCTTTGAAATCCTGGCCTAGCTGAAAGATGGACAAAGATTAAGGTTTTACATACAAACATCGCGTAATAACTGACCAAGAGAATAGCAGAAACAACTTACGTATAATGTAAAGTTCGATGTTCCAATTGTACGCCGGTCGTTCTATATGAGGCATGCGAACGGTGGGATCTCCATATGTTATCTGTGAATAGAAAGGGATGTTTTGTTAAGATTTTGCTGCTATGCTCGAGATATGAGGTAAGAAACAGCGCATCCTCTGTTGTATATTTACCAGCATGTATACTCCTCCAGGTTTAAGGAGCCTACGAAAAAGAACGTCACGTTGAGTTATATATAACCAAAAAAATCGGGTCTTTGTAAGAGAGAAAAAAATTAACCTGCTCATTTCCCCCAACATTTGAGAAGCAGCGGCCGGGGCATTAGAACGGCACTTTTAATTCAAGATTATATTTAATACCGATGTTTGACAATGGGGTTAAGACGCTGACAATAGATGTAATGTAATAAAGAGAATATTTGATGTAAGATGAAATGAGTCATGTTATGTCTCACCATCAGTGAGTCGAAGGTTCCTGTAAGAAAGATCATCGATGTATCAAAGGCCAAAGAAGGCATTATGAAACTCGCAAATTCGAATGGAGATAGGGAATGTGCAGACCTTTATCGATGATACTGTCGAACGAGGCGTCATCGAAGAGGCTCATATCTCGAACATCCATTTGCAAATCTAACGAATTTCGTAAAGAAAGCTGAATGGGTGTGCCTAAGATAATAATAATTCATTACAGAAATAATAGCATAGATTCGTGGTGCGAGGATACACTTTAACTGAGGGACATTCTCATACTTCTTTCTCATCGTCTCAATCACCACCGACGATATATCGATGTTCACTATCTCTTCAAATCCATCCTTAACCATGTCTTCCGATATAACTGAAGAGCACAATATGAATAAATAGTTGAAATTCAATCACAATGAGCTCAGCTCCCAACAGAATCATCAAGAAATAGAAGTTCTCAGATCGAATAAACTCAATCAAGAAATCCAAAGGTATCATTTTTAATACAGCTCACCGTTCATCATCAGTGAATGCCAATCGAACCCAAATTAACTGAACAAATCAATTCTACTAATTTTCCTCTCCAAAACTCCTCCACCGAACAAAACCCAAACATTATCACGTAATCTGTGCACCAAATTAAGTTGCAGAAGCTCTCAAGTTCGAATTTTTTTTGCCATTTAACACCAACCCCACCCACGAACAAGAGAACGAAACGAATCGATTCCAATAAATCAACAATTTTTACCAGCATTGCCACAACCAACCATGAGTACGCGCGATTCGTTGGACATGTACTTTCGAATAAAGGGTCTCAGAGCAGAGTAACGCTGGTACCAATCGAAGGAACCACAGTTGGCGTCTTGTATGTAGCGTGCGTCCCAGTAATCGGCGTCGCCGTAGTTGTATGTGTTGCACGCCGATACGTCCCTGTACATGGCTTTGCCGCGACGAAGACCCAAGAACAGCAGCTGAAAGAACCAATTTTTTCTTTTATTTTATTTTTGATTTTTTGAAGTCTACGCTATGTCTTGGAGTTAGGACAATCTTTGATGTTGTAATATTGGATAAGTGTAAGAAGCCGAGTGAGAGGCGTATTACGCACCAGATACGTTGTTTTCCGTTCCCTTTATTCATTTTTTTCCAGAATCCTTTTTGTATATACATTGTATTGTTATTTCCGTTATTTCTTTTGAAGTAATTGTAGCATATTTCGATACATCCATCACTTGAGCTTAGAATAGAATTTTTAGAAACAATTCATCCAGTGTTCAAATGAATTATTTTTTTCACTATTTTGTTGTCCGGTCTATTCTGATGGAAACAGTAGTAACTAGTTTGAAACATTCCTTCCTTCAGCTCAAATCGCAAATATAGTACCATATTGCAATAACTCCACGGACGATCAATTATCATATTCAAAGAAATAATAAATGTGTTTGTTTTATAATGTAACGCCTGTTCTTCTTCCTGTTTCTTGAACAACATAATTCACTGATTATATTGATCTTCATAACGAGGATAATAAACTGTGTGTGTGTGTGTGCGCATCAATGGAGGAGTATTTGAAGAAGAACTTCGACGTAGATGCAAAGAGGCCATCCGAAGAAGCACTGAGAAGATGGAGGTTAGCAGTCGGCGTCGTAAAGAATCCACGAAGGAGGTTTCGTATGGTCGCAGATCTCGCCAAAAGAGCCGAGGCTGACAAAAAACGACGTAAATTTCAGGTATATAACGTATGCATATACAACGACTTTACTATTACATTACATTAGCATCCAAGTGTCGGATTCGTTTATACGCTAATTCAGGTCAATGAGGTACATTTGCTTGCTAGCTAGGTCATGAGGATCTTCTCTTACATGATCATATATTTGGAGTGGATCTCAGCTGACATTTAATATGATATTCGGCTAGTTAAATTAGTATATCATCTAATGGGTTTTCTCATAGATCTATTGTGCTCAAGCTCGAAAAATATCCGCGTGATCCGTCCAGCTAGAACTCATAGCAAATAGGCATATATATATATATATATATATATATATATATATAGGCTGGAGTCTTGACTAGGGTTTGTGTGCAATAAGCTTTTGGCTCTTCTAGACATGAAATGCCCTTTAGTCTATTAGTCTGCTAAAAGTCGGTTGTACTCTGTGGGCCCCCCACCTTGAACTGTGCAATACGAGGTTGCTAGTTATTGAATCGTTCTAATAGAGGCAATTTCCTGATACTTTACCGGCCCTTTCGTCCTTTTTCCATCTTCACATAGCAACGCACGGACAAATTTGAATAACTTGTTGCATTAGGGAAAACCTGGGAAAAGTCTTGGTTCATGGTACAATATTATAAAACTTAACGTAGTATAGCATATCTTGTTCGATCATATCCTCATTCGGCAAAAATACCGAAGAGATAACCGAGCCATATGAAGCCTGCAGATCTTTGCATATATCAGTTCTTCTTCACTTACGAACTTGTTATTAATTCAAATGACAGCACAGGTTAGCAGCCGAAGCTGAAATCTTCTTTTCTGTCTTGTTTTGAGGATTCAAACGTTGTTAACCATTCTATATGTCTTGTGTCTCCTCCTCGACTTTTTTCAGGAGAAGGTCCGTATAGCTCTGTACGTGCAAAAGGCTGCGTTGCATTTCATCGATGGTAAGATATCGAAATCTCCTCCACAATCTTAATCTTTTTTATCCATTTTTCGCATTATTTCTCACTGGAAAATGCCCTTTTCTTCCTTGTTACAGCGGCTAAAAGGTCCGATAAGCCTAAAGTAACCTCGGACGAGTTCAAGAAATCGGGCTTCGAAATCGGGCCCGAAGAACTTGCCTCCCTAATCTCCTCCCACGACTCAAAGCTCCTTTCCCACCACGGCGGGCCCCATGGCCTGGCCCGAAAACTGTCCGTCACCCTCGAACATGGAATCTCCACCGACGAAGTAGAAGCCCGTCGAAAAATCTACGGCCCCAATAAATTCGTCGAAAAACCCCAACGACCTTTCTACTTGTTCGCATGGGACGCACTCCAAGACCTAACCCTAATAATACTCATGGCATGCGCCGTAATCTCAATAGGCATCGGCGTACCCACCGAGGGCTTTCCCGAGGGCTTCTACGACGGGGCGGGAATCATCCTATGCATCTCCACGGTCGTCATAGTAACCGCCGTGAGCGACTACAAGCAATCGTTACAGTTTCGCGACCTAGAAAAGTCGAAAAAGGACATAAAAGTCCACGTCACTAGGAACAAATCCCGAGAAAAGGTGTCGATCTACGAATTAGTCGTGGGGGACGTCGTCCACCTTTCGATCGGCGATCAAATCCCCGCCGACGGGATTTATACGTCGGGATACAGCCTTTCGGTCGACGAGTCGAGCCTCTCGGGCGAGAGCGAGCCCGTCGGCATCGGGGAAGAACGACCCTTTTTATTATCGGGCACGAAGGTCCAAGACGGGTCGGGTCGGATGGTGGTGGTATCCGTGGGCATGAGGACGGAGTGGGGGAAGTTGGCCGCCGCCCTGAGCGAGGGCGGGGACGACGAGACGCCCCTTCAGGTGAAGTTAAACGGCGTGGCGACGATCATTGGAAAGGTCGGCCTCGCCTTTGCGGTTTTGACGTTCTTGGTGTTGATGGGTCGGTTCATGGCGGAAAAGGCAGGTCGGGTCGGCGGGTTGGGGAAGTGGTCGGCAAACGACGGTTTGAGCATTTTGAACTTCTTCGCGGTGGCGGTGACCATACTGGTGGTGGCCGTGCCCGAGGGTTTGCCGCTGGCCGTGACGCTGAGCCTCGCCTTTGCGATGAAGAAGCTGATGGGAGACATGGCTCTGGTGAGGCACTTGTCGGCTTGCGAGACGATGGGCTCGGCGTCTTGCATTTGCACGGACAAGACGGGGACGCTTACTACGAATCGCATGGTCGTCGTTAAAATATGGACGTGCGGCGAAGGGAAGGCCGTCGGTGGAAAAAAGTTGGAATTGTTTTCGACCGAAGCGCTTTTGCAAGGGATATTTTTTAACACGGTGGCGGAAGTCGTGGAAGGGAAGGGCGGAAAGAGGGAGATATTGGGCTCGCCGACTGAAACCGCAATGTTAGAATTTGGTCTTTTGCTAGAAAATAGTTACGCGAGAAAAGGCGCAAAAATTATCAAGATTGAGCCGTTCAACTCGGTGAAGAAGAAAATGTCTGTGTTGGCGGAGCTTGAAGATGGAAATCGAAGGGCATTCGTGAAGGGCGCGGCAGAGATCGTTCTTCGGTCGTGCGATAGGGTCGTGGGGAAGGACGGGGAGACGAATTCGTTGTCGGACGGAGAGAGGAAGGAGATCGAGGGTGTGATCGAGGGTTTCGCATGCGAAGCGCTTCGGACGATTTGCCTGGCGTTTCGAGACGTCGGGAAGACAAACGGGGACGGGAATAATATTCCAGAGGAGAATTACACGTTTATCGCGGTGGTCGGGATTAAGGATCCCGTCCGCCCGGGCGTGAAGGAGGCGGTCCGCACGTGTTTGGATGCCGGGATTACAGTGAGAATGGTGACCGGCGACAACCTTAGTACTGCAAAGGCCATCGCTAGGGAATGCGGGATTTTGACTGAGGATGGCGTCGCGATCGAAGGGTCGGATTTTCGGGAGAAGAGTTTGGAGGAGCTTAGGGAGATCGTTCCGAAAATTCAGGTCTCAAGAAACAGAAGTCGAGAATTTAACGCATAGATGATGCGATTATTACATTAGTTTTTTTTTAGGTTATGGCTAGGTCTTTGCCTTTGGACAAGCACAAGCTCGTGGCGTTTTTAAGGAAAGAATGTGAGGAAGTCGTCGCGGTGACAGGCGACGGGACGAACGATGCCCCGGCGCTTCACGAAGCTGATATCGGGTTGGCCATGGGAATCGCGGGAACGGAGGTAGGATACGAAAGATTATATATTTTTTTTCGACCAATTTTTAGGGCTTCGACTAATGGTCTTATACGATCGATCGAAGGTCGCTAAAGAAAGCGCCGACGTGGTAATAATGGACGACAACTTCTCGACCATCGTGAACGTCGCGAGATGGGGCCGTTCGGTTTACATAAACATACAGAAGTTCGTCCAATTCCAACTAACCGTAAACGTCGTCGCCCTCATGACGAACTTCATCTCCGCTTGCGCCTCAGGTTATTCCCCGAGCAGCCATCTCATAGAAGAAAAATAATAATTCGAATTTTCCAGCGCAAATCTTTTTAAATAAATAAAAAAATTGCAGGTTCGGCGCCGTTGACCGCCGTTCAGCTCCTATGGGTGAACATGATAATGGACACGTTAGGCGCATTAGCCCTCGCAACGGAACCTCCCCACGACGGATTAATGAAGCGTCCGCCCGTCGGGCGGAACATTCTATTCATTACGAGGGTCATGTGGAGGAACATAATCGGTCAGAGCGTATACCAACTCATCGTTTTAGGGGCGCTAAAATTCTTCGGAAAGTCGCTCTTAAGCCTCGAAGGTCCAAACTCAGGCGCCACCCTCGATACCCTAATCTTCAACACCTTCGTTTTTTGCCAGGTCACGACTTTTTAAGACGGCCAATTTCGATTTTTCATCGTCGTCGTCTTCTATCGTTCTGAACCCTTTTTTTTCAGCAGTTATTCAACGAAATTAACAGCCGAGACATGGAGAAGATCAACGTTCTGAGAGGAATATTCAGTAGCTGGATATTCGTCGCCATTATATTATCAACGACGGCTTTCCAAGTCGTCATGGTGGAATTCCTGGGCACGTTGGCCAACACTGTGCCGTTGAGCCGCGAGCTGTGGGCGGTCAGCGTCTCACTTGGAGCCTCGGGCTTGGTCGTCGGTGCTATCCTGAAGTGGGTCCCAGTTTCGCCGGCTAGTAAGGCTCGACCGGCGGCTCATGATGGCTACGAGCCGATCCCATCGGGCCCAGACCAGGTGTGAGCCTTTTTAGCCGTGAGGGTTAGGTCTTCAATTGCAACGGTCAAGCTCGGTGTGGTTCGAGCAAGCGCTTGCAACTAACTGCAAGCGCTTTTTTATCGTCTTTTTTATTCAATTCATTGACAATCTGTCGAACGAAAGATTATCCAAGCTATAGACTATTTGATTCTTCTGTAAATATTAGTAGTTATCGGGTCGTTATGATCATCGTATAATGAATAGCCACTGTTCGCAAGAAATTCGTACCTATACACACCTAAAGTAAAGCAAGATGCCAACTCAAGCATTATAACAAGCATAAGGCGGGCTTTAAGGTATAGCAGAAAGAAGCTTACGAAACAGGTTTTCATGTCGACGATCGATCGACTTCTTTTTTGGGACGATTTCGAGAACGAGTTGGTGCCACCAACGGTTTCGTTTCATCTTCTTCTTCATCGGATGAAACGTTGACTTCTCCGTCGTTCTCTTCGCCTTCCAGGAAAGGTTGAGGATTTGCAGCCATCTGAGCCATTATTACAGATGTTCGACGTTAATTATCCCAAAGTGAAGGGGAAAAAAAGAAACGAAAAGGGAAGGGAGTCAATCAATGGATTCAATTCAAGCTATTGTGTACCTCTTCGAAGAACTTCTGGTCGAGCTTATCTGCAACTTTTATGGAACTGAAGACAGTGATGGCAATAAGAGAGAGTGGGAATACGAAGGCGAATATATAGCTCCCGGCGGCGGGGCCCGCTTGAGTGACAACTGAAGATCCTCTTCTTCGACGATTCGAATCCCATGTCCGAACTGTGTGTAAGTGTTAGCCTCTAAAGGGCGGCGGCGTATGGGCGGTGACTTGTCTGAGACGAGGTTGGGCAGGGGAGGAGCTAAGAAACAAAGAGTTGCAGCATAACGTCATTTTTTTTTTCGGCTGCTGCAAATGTATGAGTCCTAATCATAACATCAAATGGCAAAGGGTTAAGGAATCCCATCAATTTATAAGCTGACACAAAATTCAAGAACCAATTATTCGAACTACTTGTATCATCTGTAGCAGCTAGTCTATCCATATGAGCAATTATTACAACAAATTAACTACCATAAGCGTCATTACCACATTCAAATTGGATGCTAGAACAGCAGCAGAGACATTTAGCATCAAGAAACAAGCCTAGGAAAACCGTTTTATATCAAGACCATAACTGTAAAGCAGAAAGACCAAGCTAAGGATTAATGAGATGAGAAGAAAAGACTTACTAGCAAAATCTTGACCACTGATTTTTTGCTGTACAATTGAAGTTCCCTCCTATATACGAGCTGGGCAGTTATCGTTATATCTTTGAGGTGCTTTGATGTATCTTTGGGGGAATTGATGTGGAAAGGGATGAACTACACTGTAAAGATACGTTATTGGTTCTTTGATGAGCCCAATTAGTACTTTTTCCTGGGCTTTTTGCGTAGTGGGCTCACAGTTTCTTACCGACAGTTTGTATATAAACTTCCAAGATTTTCCTGAAATTAAGACCGTTCGTCGGCTGATTTCGATTCCTAGCGTTGTTTGCTGTTTAGCATCAGATTGTCTTTGTTCCACAAAGATGTTCATGGTTTAGATGAACATATTTTTCCACGTTAGCTGAGGAATGAACATCCATTTTTAAGAGAAGAAGAAAATTCCGACAGAAGCGGGAAAGGCACTAAATGAGCAACAGCCCGACATTATCGGTTTCGAGATTCGAGAATAACCAGAAAATTCGACGCAAGAAAAAGAAAAAGGCAATAATATATGTGTGGAACGTAAAACAAAGAGGAAGTTGGGTTGACGTTTGTCATCGTTACTCTTTCTCGTCGCATCAATAGATTGGAGAAAAAGAGCTAAAAAGAAGGAAAGACAGGGAAACGCATTATTCGTAAGACGTTTCTAGTTATCATTTTCTCTGCATTTGTCTGTCTCGACATTCTTTGCTTCGATCGACATTAGCTGCAAAAATCGATTCCTTTTTCCTCTGTGTTTGATTTAAGAGCACATGCTTGCCTCCCGCCAGCATTTTTGTTTATGGGCATGATGTGAATGTGAAAATGCGTGCAAGAAGTTGTGCATTTTTATTACCTCGCTAGTTCTTGAGCACGGAGGAACGAACAAATGCTCAGTTTTTCTGTCGCTTAAAATCTCTCTTTCTTGCAGGAATATGGGGAGGGACATCGCTGAATCTGATGAAGTTAGTGGACCGAGCAATGATAATGAGGGAGACGATGAAGATAACTGTTCCTTGGCTTCCTCATATCCTTCAAGCACATTCTTTGTTCTCTTTTTTCTTTCTGTTACTCCTTCCCAAGACTTCCAACGGTAACATAATCAAATCCTTAACATTTTATTGCAACTACGTCGGCGAGGACATGCAAATTCAAACCGACAGTTCCCGTCGCTCCAAGGTTCGTCGTCGACGAGCGTTTAGAGAGGCGTAGGGAGGTAAAGAAAAATAACATCCCATCATCTTCATTGTCGAAACCTCGATCAGTACGTTGTAAAAAATGGATGGGATTTAACTTACTTTTTTCCTTGCCTTATTTCCGCCGGCAGTTTTACTCCAAGCTCGAAGAAAAACAGAAGGCACTGGAGAAAGAGAAGCTCGAGCAAGAAGCGAAAATGAAGGTAATTTTCTGCGATAAAAAACCTATCTTGACGTAAGAAAGTCGCGAAACTTAGTCCTATTTGTCAGGAAGAAGAAGAAGCATCGATAAAGCAGCTGAGGAAGACAATGGTGTACAAAGCAAACCCAGTGCCTAGTTTCTACAAAGAAGGGCCTCCCCCTAAGGTAGAGCGCAGAAAGGTAATCATATGTTAAGAAAACTTTCGTCGTAATAACGAGAGATAATTTTTTTTTTTCGATGGTTACTCGAATTGCCGACGCAGCTACCGATTACTCGCCCCAAGTCGCCAAATCTAAACCGTAGAAAAAGCTGCAGCGATGCAGCAGCAAAATCGTCCCTCGACATGAGCGGGCGAGCGCCTCGACACAGCGTTGGATCATGCAGAGAAGGCAAGAACAGCGTTCGAAAGTCAAAAGGAGCGGTCAACTCTAAAGAACGTTCGGTAAAAGGGAAAGAAACCGACGAAAGCTCTTCTAAAGACACGGATGAGAAGGAAGAGCAGCAACAAGTTGTTACAGAGATATTTAAGTCTTGAAAGATTCTTGTTTGGATTCTTGATAGTTCTTGTCAGTTTTGATCTTATTATTACAGCAAGGGAGAAAGATGTGTAGTAGACGAGGTGTGTATTTCTTGCATTCTTATACTTACTTCCTTCCAGATACATTGATTTATTTCACAGAAGAATATATATAGAAATCGATGAAGTCTCAAGTAAATTTAGCGACGATCACGCTCCTAACGACGTACTTGCCCGAGGCCCAGGCCAGAGACCCCTGCGTAAAACCCGAGCCCGCCTTCCCACTACTGCTAAACGTCACCTTATAGCTCAGTTTCTCCTTCAAAGCCTTGAACTTCAGCGTCTGAGGCTCGACCCTAACCGTGACCCCTTTGGGCTCGACCACCTTCACCGTATAGCTCGAACCCGCCGAGCCAACGTTCGTCACGGTCCTAACGTAGCTCTTCGTCTCCCCAGACTTAAGCTCGACAACAAAGTTCGGGTAGTTCAAATCTCCCTCAGTTATTTTCTTCTTACAGCTCACGTTTTTGTGCGCAATTATCCCAACCTTCTCTTCGCTGTACCCTTCCAAGCCGCAGAGGTATGGCACGTAATCATCGGTGGCTATGTCGTAGACCAAGCCTGGGTCGTTGGCTCGGGCCGGGTTCACGTGGCCCGAGCCCGTCCCAAAGGCGTCGGCGGGCTTGAGCTGCTCGTCGAGGATGGGCTGGCCCTTGAGGTTTAAGACGTCGGCGGTGGTCATTAGGGCCGACTTTATAGCCGCGGGCGACCATTCGGGGTGGGCCTTCTTTAAAAGTGCGGCCACGCCGCTCAGGTGAGGGCAAGACATGGAAGTTCCCGAGAGGAAGTTGAAAGTCGCCTCGGCCTTCGATTCGTTGGTTAGAGAGAGAGGCCACGCCGCCAGGATCCCCACGCCGGGCCCGATTATGTCGGGCTTGAGAATTCCCGGGCTTGCGGCGGTGGGCCCACGGGAGGAGAACGAGGCCACCATCGGAGCCGCCGGTTCGCCGCCAATCGCCGTCCCCTTGAATGCGATCGAGGCCGTCGGATTCTTCGTCGAGTTGATGTACGCTTTGATCTTTACGCCTGAGGCAAAGCTGACCGCGGCTGCGGGCAGCGAGTAGGCGTCGGCGATCGTAGTGTAGCCCGAGTCCTCCTCGTTGGCCAAAATCATGCCCGCCCCGCCCGCCTCTTTTACCGTTTTGCCCTTGTCCAGGCGGGCCACGCCTCCCCCTCTTTCGCAGAGGACGATCTTGCCCTTTACGTCCGACCCGTCTAGCGACCCGACGGCGCAGTAACGGGCCCCGAGAGAGCCCGCGTAGACGAGGGGGAATTGGGTCGACGGAAAACCCGCAGGTTGGAAGGCGGACTCGCCGTCGAGCTCCTGGCCGTCGCCAAGCTTAGCCGTGGCCCTTATGGTTCTGTCCACGGTGCTCGCACCCACGGTCAGCAGCCACGGGGCCTCGTTGGAGAGGGACTCGGCCTGCGGCCCGTCGTTCCCGGCCGAGGCGCTGACGAAAATGCCCTTTTGGACGGCGGCAAAGCCGGCGACGGCTATGTTGTCTTCATAGAAGCGAACAACGCCGAACAGTGGGTTCCCGGCAGGACTGCCGAGGGATAAGGAGAGGACGTCTACGCCGTCTTCTATTGCTGCGTCGAGGCCGGCGAGTATGTCGCTCTCTGCGCAGCCGGCGGCGTCGCAGACCTTGTACATGGCCACGTGGGCGAGAGGGGCGACGCCGGCGGCGGTTCCCCGGGCGTTTCCGAGGACGCCGGCGCCGGCGACGAAGTTTCCGGCTGCGGTGCCGGCGGTGTGCGTGCCGTGGCCTTCTGAGTCGAGGGGATCGGCGGAGAAGGAGAAGAAGCGAGCGCCTATCAGCTTGTTGTTGCAGCGGTGGTTGTGGGTTTTGTTGTTGTTGGCGAAGTCGCACCTTCCCTTCCATTTCTTGGGCGGCGGAGGCACGCCGTCGTCGGAGAAGGATGGGTGGTCCGGCAGGATTCCGGTGTCGAGGAGGCCGACGATGATCCCCTTGCCGTAGTTGGTGGTGTTCCATAGGCCGGGCTGGCCGCGGTGGAGGCCGAGGAAGTCCGGCGAGTGGGTGGTGTGGGGGTGGAAAGTCGTCTGTTCTTGGGCGGAGATGAATCCCGGTGAAGCCTTCATGGACTCGAGCTCCTCCGGCGACAGCCTGGCGGAGAATCCGCTGATGACGTGCTTGTAGGAGTAGATGAGGGCTGGACCGGCGCCGCCGTCGTCCGGCGAGGTTGATGTCGTCCTTACGGGGAGAAATGACTCGTGATAGCTTCTCAGCGCGGCGGCGGCGTCGAGATTGGAAACGCTGCCGATCTGATGTGGCTTTGCCACGTGGACGATGTACGTATTTGAATGGCCTTTGTGGGCCATGCACAAGGTTAGGAAGACGAATGTGAGAGTGTATAAGCAGAGTGGTTTATTTTCGGACATGGCAGCCATGGTTATGATTTGATTGAGCGTGATGAGGTTATAACTCGTGTGTGTGAGTGTGGATATATATTAGCTTGATATATATATATATAGAAACTGTTGATATTCTTATGAAGTAATTATAGTAATATGTAATTAAAAAAAATCTTCACTTTCTTTCTTATTTTTTCCAATAATGTTACAAGATTGCGTGACCGCAGGAATATATTTTTATTGGATAATTCAATGATTTTAGGGCATTTAATTGTAGTAATATTGGAATCAGTTTACATAAATTTATTGCTTGATTTTCCGTGGCAATATATGGGATGTTCATGATTAGATGGATTGTTCTTAGCCTAAGATATCGTGAGAATGGAGTAAATTAGTAATTGCAGATTGATTTAAGAGTGTTCCTTTTTTCTTCTTTTTATCAAAATCTTGAATTTCGTCCATAATTTTGGTCGCATACGTTGAATGGAATGGGCAAAAAATACGTAATTATTATTACTTCAACCATTCATGTCATTCATGTCTTATGGACTCTATTTTTCAAGATCGTATTATGTGTATTTACTTGATACATTTCAAGAATGTATTATTACAAGTTGACATCCCTAGACACACTAATTTACAATTATTGGGATTATATATCATATGATTGATATACATTTTTATTTACTAATAAGATATATATTATTGATTCCAAGCAAATTCAAGATTCAGTCACATTACTCGCATCAAAGTTTCCAAGTCCTCAGCATCATCATCAAACAAAAGATGAAAGCCAGCCAACATAAGTACACTATTATCACTCAAAACCTCTGTTAGAAAATGAGATCCTATGTTTTCCCAGCTTCATTCTTACACACAGATTCACCACAGTCTTCTCTTCCACCCAATCCCACGACATCCATGAAAAAATCAGTCATCATTTCCTCGTAAAAAGGCACCTTTGCATAGCCGGGAAAGTAATTTATATCAATCACAAGAAACCGATCATTGCCATCCCCATTACTACTCCTTATCACGTCGAAGTTGAAGAGGTTCAACTTTAGAGCTTCCTTCATCTTCTTGGCGACTTCTTCGACGAAACTCGATGGAGGCAATTCGACCTTTTTCAGCAACTGTTCGGTGCTTTTGTCCTCGGCTGCCTTATTAGAAATATGGGAGAAGGGCAGCACATTTTCTGACACTGCTTCCATGTTAACATCTGGCAAAGACTTTCTCTTTTCGCAACGAACGTGCTTGCCCGCTATGTAGATTTTGAAAAGCACGCCTCCATGATTCACAAACTCCTGCATTTTGGGATGGAGATCTTATCAAATGAAAGCATGCATATATTTTGAGTAGCAAAAAAGGATAATAGATTGCTCGAGCTTCACTCGATTGGGGATTTATTAAGAACCAAACGAATGTTAAACAGATAACAAAGCCAACCTACTAACCATATTCGTTCAATTCGTTTCTTTCTGATAAGTTCTGCAATTTCAGCACTGAGTTTGGACATCAATGGAGGAAAGAAATCCGATTTCCTTATCTAGATCTCTATAACAAATTCTAACCAGACAAAACGACGAGAATTTTCAAGAACTGTAAAAAGATTTAAAAAAACAGCTAAAATACGGATAATATCACGAAAATCAGGTCATTCGACTGGCATAACTGATTATAAGATTACCTGAACGACAAAGGGCGGGTTCAACTTCAGCTCCAATTCCTTCAATCCTTGTTCGTTCATAACAAGAAACATCTTATGAGAATCCGCACTCCCATCTGCAACCAAAGGCTTGACGATCACAGGGAACTGAAAGTCCACGCTTTTCATCTCCCCGAGCCACTGAGGCGTTTCGACGAACACCTGGCGGGGAACTCCAACCGACTCAACGTTGATCCCTTCGACGAGTTCCAGCATCGTGACGCGGCTGTGCAGGCGCTCGATCGCATCGGGGGAGTCGATCACGGCGACGATTGGGTGGCGCGTGGCGTAATCCTGGAGCTGCGTGTACCATTCGTCGTCGGTTAATTTGTGAATTATGCAGTGGAACGGGCCTTGATCGGACAAGGGCTTGGAAGGATCGATCTGCACTAGGTCGATTCCTCTTTCTCGCGCATGATTTATGAGAGAAGGGCGAATGAAGCTGTCGATCTTCTTCTGTGCTAGCGCGTATCCTATGCGTATTCTTCGAGTCGCCATCTTTTTCTCAGATAATATTCGTTATGATCGAGGGAAGGTTTGGCGTCAGAAAAATATAGTTTACTTACGCGCGTCAGAATAACTAACTGGTAATAGTTAATTTCGTCAATGGTAAACGCCCAAACTTAAATATATTCTGTTAAGATTCTAAGTGGGTCTCGTCACACGTCGGATAATTCAAGCTCTTTGAGCCGCTATATATATACGAGGCTTTCTCCTCCTATCACCGATTGGTTTTAGGAAGACCCCTCGATTTCTAATACGGTATCAGAGCATGAGCAGTTTATAGCAGCAGAATTGGAGTACAAAGTAACAGATAGTAAGTCAAAACTAATTGTCAGTGCCAAAGTAACGGTCACCAAATTCACCCAGACCGGGTATTACACGGAATTCATCATTTAGCGCCACGTCGATCTCTGATGTCACTAATCGAGGGGTCCTTCCTAAAACCAATTGGTGATAGGAGGAGAATGCCTCGTATATATATAGCGGCTCAAAGAGCTTGAATTATCCGATGTGGGACGAAACCCACTTAGAATCTCCACTCGCCCCCTCATGTGTGGCATAACTGGCCTAACACGTGGACATATGGATCGGGTGACGGTGAGCAGAAGCTCGCTCTGATACCATATTAGAAATCGAGGGATCCTTCCTAAAACCAATTGGTGATAGGAGGAGAAAACCTCGTATATATATAGCGCTCAAAGAGCTTAAATTATCCGATGTCGGATGAAGATTTTACGATTTGATCTTTACGTTCCTCCAAAAGTCAAATTCAATGAGCTTGTGGAAAGACTTTCTCTCAGAAAATAGAAATAAATTCGCTGTATGCCTAAAATGCTTGTCAAATAAAACTTCAGAAGTTTGAGTCGTGCTTAGCTTCAATTTTAATTTATTGCTTGAGTTCCGAGTCAATTACTATTACAAAAGGAAGACGTACTCGATCAACTTCCAAAGAAAAGTGATCCTATGTTTCAGACAAGGTGAAGAAAGAAACTGCATAAAGATATACATACAAACAGAGTCTTGCCAAGATTTAACTTTTGCCAATCCCATATGTCATCCCCGCAACAAATTTACACAGAAGTATGTACATTTGAACACATCCCAGACTAGAGAAAGATTTTCCTTTTTTTTTCTGAGGTTCAAAATAAATATATATACCTTAGATCAACGACGACGTTTGTTGCTCGAAATTTGCAACAAGTCGCTGGAGTGGCTTTAAAGCGACGCAGAGCTGAGCAAATGACGGGCGCAAGTTTGGATCCCTGGCCCACACAAAAAAGCACGACTTGTTTAGTGTTAGATGATAAAAAAGCTCAATAGTCGTAATTTTATGACGATAAAAGCCTACGTTTGCCAACATTCCAATATGATCCTTGCAACGAGGGGATCGACTTCTTTGGGTATTTCGAGCCTTCGATTTTGGAAACCAACTGCACCGACAACTTGCATTGGGTTCATATCGCTCCAAGGCAGCTTTAGGGTCGTGAGTTCCCATAAAATCACGCCGAAACTGTACACATCGCACCTGTAAAAAGTACACGCAAAGGTTGTATGAACACAGCTCGTATGTGCCCCTTTAAGAGGAAAAGTTTTTCGACTTACTTTTCGTTGGATGGTTCGTTCCTGAGGACTTCTGGAGCCATCCACTCGGACTATAGATCGTAAAATATGGATAAAGAAACAGATGGAAGAAAGAAGAATGGTGAACGTTACAGATTTGCGCAGAGACTACTATTTGGTATATTGAATTTCCTGAGTGGTGGAAAGACTTACTGTCCCAGCAGTGGACTTCGACGACAAAAACGTATTGTGCTTCAATCGTGACAGTCCAAAGTCGCCCACCTACATCAGATTGATTTATGGGTTGAACACCCCAGCAAAGTAATGACAGAAATATCTCTTTGCTATGAGAAATCACGGATAGCTAGAATGATAAATTTGAATCCATCCATAATTTAGATAACGTGGGTCTGAATTGATGTTAAAACTCAGGAAAATTAGGCAATAGACTGTAGAATTGCTAATGTACCCAAAATGCAATATAGAGCATACCTTGACATTCCAGTCATTATCCACCAAGAGATTGGGCGATTTCAGATCACGATGGACAATTGTCGGAGTGCTCATGTGCAAGCAGTTCATACCTTTTGCCTGCAAATTTTTTCAAAGATTTACTGGGAAAAGAAGATGGGTAAAGGCAAAAAATATATATAATAATAATATATACTTGTTCTTACCACATCAAGGGCCATTCTAATTCTCATCTTCTCATCAAGATGACAATGAGGGCGATGAATAATCCGATATAAGCTTCCTCTAAACAAAAAACAACGATAAAAATGATTCATGGCAAACATTGTCATAGATGGCAATCATCTGTTAGAACAAAATTATTTTTCGATGTTTCGAATCAAAGTGAGCCATTCAGATAGAAATTTCTTAACGATAGGTAATTCCACTTGTATGAGCAATATAGTTTTCTCACAGAGATATAGTAACAACTCATGATGCAAGAATTGCATAATTGTAGCGAGGATAATACACCTACAATGTCTTCTACAAGACTAAAATATGACAAAAATAACAGGAAAGATAAATGTGAGGACGAACGTACTTACCGAGGTAGAAATTCAGTGACAATAGAAAGGTTTGGTGGGCGAGTTACGGCACCCATGAAGAGAACCACGTTTGGATGGCGCAGCCTACGCATTATTCGCACCTGTCACCTCAAAACGGTTAATATACTTGACATGCACGGACATTGAAGATCATGTATCATAATTTTTTAACAGATATGTCTTAACGAGACCACTTACTTCTCTCTTAAACTCGTCCAAAGCTGCACCTGAGAAATCTTGATTGAGGAACTTTTTCACAGCCACTTCCTTTGGTGAGTTACAAAAGCAAAGATTGAATAAAGTTATTATCTCTTTCCGGTAAAATGGAAGGTAAGAAATGAAAATCAAGTAACTCAACCCCATAGCAGCAGGATGTGGTTTAAACTAACGGAAAAAAAAAAAAGAAATAAATTATGCCGTTGCTGTAGAACCTAACATACTCAGATACCATGGTGTTCAAAAAAGAACATGGGAAGCCATTTTTTCTATTAAAGCAAACTTACTGTGCCATTCCAATCTGCATGGAACACCTCCCCATATGAACCTACAAACAACACATAAAGACTACTTATATTAACAATTCAAGCACGAGGAGAAATTAAAGTACCTTTGGAATTACATTGCATAAAAGAAAAGCAGATAGGCTATTGAAATATAATATCTGAATTCCGCCTTGGGAGAGTAACAGATAATCAGTAACCTATTACGCAAGTAATAAAAAGACAAGTTCTGAAAGCATAGTTACAAGCTAGAAATGACAAAAGATGTTTTGATACCTAGTCCAATCCTTTCATCAATGGCGAGATCTTCCCATAAAATTTCACAGTCAACAACGTCATCAATCACTGCATTGAAATAACAAGCATTGAACGGCTGGAACAATCAAATTAAGTCAATCTTATATTGGACTCATGCAAATTACGGTCACTATTTGCTCCCAGATTGGAGTCAGGAGATCTCGATGAAGCCATTGTATTTCGAGATACAACTTGTGGTGCTTTGACACGACCTGACCCTTCATTGTTTCTCACTGTTGAGCCTTGCATGAAGTTGTTTTTCTTTTCCTCGGGGGAATCGTTCCATGCATGAGGATTTTTCCACATCAAGGGTGTCTGAGGACGTGCACTGACATTATCATTTCTTGGAAATTGAAATTGATCGACCGGCGGATTTCTGCCAGTCCCCTTTATTTGGAAAGGATTGAGGTCGGCAAAGAGATTTTTAGGGTCTTCCGTTTTTGAGCTATCAGGAACAACATTAACATTTATCCGTACACCACCTGTGGGGAAATTGGTTCGAGGACCCCCTTTATAAGGCGAATTTCCAATTGCTAGTGACTGCGTGCTATTCAACTTGTTCAGACCAGAAGTCCCGACTCCATCGTTGGATTGTGTGGAATTGACGCCCCCAGCCGTATGACCCTGGAGATTCAATGCAAGCGTACTTGGTTGGGGATTATACGGTTTTAAAGAAGTATTCCCAGGGCTCAGATCAGCAGGGATGAATGTACCCGGGGCTCCCATTAGATCAACCACGAATTCACTGAAGGAAACAATATAACCAGCTTAAAATTATAGATTCAAGGAAGTTATGTGACATGGGATATATAAAAAAATAACATCTTCCTCCTGAAACAAAGGAAGAGAACTACTCCGGAACATAATTATACAGTTTTTTGTATGTGATAAAAGGAGTGTGACTAACAAAAGAGTTTATTCTATGAGGTAGTTATTTTATGCTGGATAGAGGAGTTCTAGAGATAAACTGTTCTTTCATGGTACCAAGTTCTTAAGGAAGAATATACGTCGACTTAAAATGTGGAACCCCATATTGTTTAGTGTAATTAACTGGCTCATGATATATACAAAAGGTACAAGCCCACCTTACACCAATTGGTTTTAGGATGGAAACTCAAAAAAAGGATATCATAGCAGTTTAATCTTTTCAACTATGTAGTATCGTTCATGTTTATCTCCATCATCAGTCAACATACATTTAAGATGAGCTTTATTCCTAATTACCTGCCATCTTGTAGCTTTATGATGCTGACAGCATCGTCCTCAACACCAGTGTAATGACCTTTTACAAGTTTACAGGGTATTCCGACATTATCAGATAATACCTGCATCCATACAAACATATTATTACAGATCAAACTACAATGCAGCCAAATGTTAGGACAGTAACGTCGAGTGCTAGACCTTTTGAATTTGATATGGCGACAATTTCCATCATAAAAACACAGCATGGGATAAACCACACAATAGTCTATTGACAAAGACTTAGCAATTTCTAGACCACGCTGCAACACTTTGAAATGGGGTAAACTAGTGATGTGACTTCCACACTCTCTAAGCAACATCTTAGAGGACTTATGGTCTAAAAATCCTGTTAGGATAATAATGATGCCTAAACACCTTGAGCGTACCGTACGGTACACTATACTATACTCAGAGAATGAAATGAATACATGATGTTACCTTAAAAAGTAACGCACGGTGCCTCAAGAGACCAACTTTCAAGGATCCAATAGGCAGCACTGAAGTGTGTATAGACGACCTCATTTTCATGCGGAAATCTGTCCACATAGCTAATACGATGTTCGCATCACGCACAGAGCCACCCAAGTGGTCTGTGACAAGCTCAGATAGTCTTTGTACAAGAAAAGTAATTCCAGACAAAGAGCAGTCCGAATAAACGCAATGGGCTATCTGAATCAATTCCTCCAAAGCAGGGTCTATGTTTTTGTTAACTGTGATGACTTCATAATCAGATCCCCCGCTGACGCTTTCAAGTTCTGCAAGCGAAGGCATACTTGCACGAATAGCTGGATTTGCACTCAGACAGTGTACATCGTAGAAACCATCCACCACTTTCTCTTCAAAGTCGAGGAAACCATAAGTCTGAGAAAGACATGGCAAAACAGCAGAAGACACCCTTGTTAAACTTACTTATATCAAACCATCTTTTCATCACCCAAATCCTAGCGCAATTAGAAAAATAGGCCAAATTGAGGATTCATTCAACCATTCGCATAAATTTATAGGTATTGATAAAAAAAGAGTCCACATGTACATACATATAGTCTTTTATTACTTAATCAGATATCAAACTGATATTGACAACGAGAAATCAATTGAACAAGAAGAATAAGCACTAAAATAACTCAAAATACACACACCCAATACCGCCGAGACAGAGAATCAGCTTCGGCGTTATCATCGTCGCCAGCTCGGATCGATGTCTTGTGGGAGTCAACGATCGGAGAACCATGAGCTGCGGATGAAGATACGCTCAGAGCCAAAGCCAATTGCACTTGATATTCTTCTTCAGAAGTATAATAATCCTGCTGCTGCTGCTGACTGGTAGGCTGCAGCTGCGAAGTGTTATTAGACTCGACAGCGTTGCTGTTGCTGCTGTTGTTGCTATTAGGATTGGTTGAAGGATCGTTGTTATTGGTCGTCGAAGGCGACGGCGGCGTGGCGACGGCGTTGGCGTTCGATCGAGGATCGGTGGTAGAAGATTGAGACTGAGGTGATTGTTGATTTGGGTTTTCGTTTGAACGATTTGGATGATGATGGAGCTTCTTGAAAATGTGCTTCATCTCTCTTCTCTCTTGCTTTCCTCTCCTCCGTTTCCTCTCTCTCTCTCTCTATATATACCTATTTAGTATAGAAGATACTCCATATAATCAAGTTAATTAATTGAGTAAATTACCATATAAATAAGATTATTATGTCTTTTTTCATTAAAAATTAGGCGTTGCATTCTTACATTTTTCCTAATACTATTCCGCTGAACGCGTAATCCTCGTCGTGGTGACATGTATGAGAAGAGAAGTCATTGAAATTTAAGACAATATTCGACTTTAAGCTAAGGTTAGGACCACAAAGGGTCAACAAAGACATAAGATATTAATCCAAATAATAAAAGCCGTATCATTCTTCTTCCAAAAGCACCAAATAACCCAACAAAAAGAACTTAAAAAATCACAACAAAAAAATAAAATAAATAAAAATTACAGTAAAAATCATCCAACCCTAACGAAGAATATACTCAGCTCGGGCCCACCATTCCCATCAGGGTTCATCATGTAATACGTCTCCGAGTCCTTGGACCCCACCACCCTCTCGAAGTGAGCCCTCATGTAAGTCAGCTCGCCCTCCGCCGCCGCGTCGCCTCCGCTCGCCGAGACGTCCTCCGCCGGCAAAACTCCGGCGCCCATGGACACGGCGTGGAGCATCTGCATAACCTTGAGATCGTCGTCGGTGGGCTCCCTTTTGACGGCGTAGCCCACCTTCCTACCGTTGGTGTACATAGTCCATATGGGCTCGTCGACTAGCTTTATCTTTTCCGATGGGTTTTTCTCGCATTCAAGGGCTATTCTTACCAACCCATGTCCCATGTCTTGGAGGAGCTTCCCGGTCTGAATTGACAGTTCGAGCACCACCATCGGCAAACACCTAACCACACAGAGGGCTCAAAGCTCTGAAAAAGTTCAAGATTTTAAAGATCCAATTTTTATTTCTACATGAACACACTTCAAGAGTGTTTTAGGCGAAATGGACATTCAAAATGGTACCAGAGCCCATGTGGGTACGATAGGAATCCTCACGACCAGCCACAAAATAAAAATTACACGTCTAAGGTTAGACAAGAAATAAATCAGTCTAGACGTGAGGGCGAGTTGGAAATATAATATAAAATTTAAAAATATGATATGGTCCTTCAAGGTTAAGCTTTTATTAGGTGAAGTGGTCATTCGACAGACTGTTATTACATACCTGGGATTTTCTTGTAAAGCTAAGTTTACTCTAGTTTTTCGGTGTCCAAACAAGGTTCCCGTCATCTGCTTGCCACCGTGTAAGTGCCCCTCGTGCATGCGATTCGCATGGGCCGAAACCGGCATCTTACACGGCGGATTTATCACCGGGAGAGATCTGAAAACCGACTTAACTCGTCGAAAAAGTTTGGTAGACTTGGACGAATTTTTCTGTCGTGAGGGTTGCTGTAATGAGACTCCTTGCCTCGTCGGAGATTGCTGATCTGGCGCCACGGCATTGGTGGAGGAAGAAGACGGCGGTGGAGGCGGTGGTCTTTTGGGAGTTGGCGGTCTGAATTTCGAAGTAGGCATGTTGATGGGATTTTGAAAGAACTAGAGAACGATTTCTGGGTTATTAAAGGTGGGATAAGTCTTTTTATGTTCGTGGTGGAAGTGTGTTTTTTTTTTTCCTTGTCGAAATCTTAGGTCATGGCAGCACGTTTCTCTTGTTAGGTGATCGATGGCTTTCTTCTTTGACTTGGAATTTGTTATTTCCTTTTTCATTACATCCTTAGAGCCTAAAGGTGACATTTTTATACAATCTAAAGGTGACATTTTTAGAAGAAAAAAGGCGACATTTTTACACATACTTTTGCAGCTCAACTGAAAGCCCACAACATGGAAGACAATGGTCAATGGCAGCCCGAAACTAGTTTCCTTAATAGCTCGAAATTACCAGGCCTAAACATAGAGGGTATAACTGCAATGCAAGTACATGGCAATTTACACGTCGAACCCACTCGACCCCTTACGCAGGCAGATTAACTAAAGAAAAGTCCCAACTACTTACTTATTCGTCAACAATCTTTGCAACTTACTATTCAACAATCATTATGTTAAAGCTTATGCAGAATCCATATGCAAGATAAGACATACTCAAAAGAGCAAGAGGACAGACCATCCATTACTTGGTCGATCTAAGCTTGTTTAGCTGCTCTTTGATCTGATCATGGACAAGTTCCAGCCTCTTGGACATGACCTCCAATTCCAATATATGCTGTTTCTTCCACCGCTCGTCGTTCATGGCCTTGTCTCCACCGAGGAAGCCAAATGGCGGCATTACGCCGCCCCCTAGTCCACCTAGCCCATGCCCGAAATAGACACCATTTAAACCCATTGCGCTGCCCAATAACTCCTTCAACATGGGTGTTAAACAACTCCTCACCGTCTCCTCGACTACATTGGGAGCAGCCATGCCCATTGGGATTTGCTGGCTAGTATTGATGTTGTCAGTGTGGTAGTTACTGTTATAGCTGGGAACTGTGTGAATTGGCTGTGGTTGAGGTATCTCCTCGAATTTCATCGTGCCATTGAGATTCCTCTTCCTTGGCCTTGGGGTTTTGCTACTGTTCATATCTATGGCGTTGAAATTAGGGTTAGGGGTATGGAAATGGGGGAAATTGGGGTCAACATTGATGTTCACATCGTCGTCGGAAACATGGCCGGCGTTGACTGGGATGGAATTAGAGTTGGGATAATTAGGGCTAAGGTCTCCCCAAATCTTCGCAGAGATCTCGAAGGTGGCCTGATCGTGAGGCGTCTTGAAGGAGCAATCCTTCCCAGACCCGAACTTTTTGAGCGAATTCCTGTACTTCTTCTTCAACCTCCTCAATTTCTCCACGAGCTGATTCTTGTTGAAATCGAGCTGAAATTTTGTCCTGATCTGATCGTAGAACGCCGTCGTATCGTGGGGACCGCACCTGTTCCCGGTGTAATCGAGGAAGCCCTGCAGCAATTCGATCTCGTCCTCGTCGGTCCACAGGCGCTGGAAGAGCTTCCGCGACTCGTCGACGGCCGATTTCTCGACGGGGACGGCGGGGTGGTGGAAATCGGCTGGAGCTCCTCCGCTGCTTGGAATCGCGACGGTGACTTGCGAAGACGACGCGTGGCGGTGGTGATCGGAGGTCGAATCGCTCTGGCCATCGTCGTCCTCTTCGACTTCCACGTCTTCGAGGACGTCTTCGGGAAAGGTAGGATCGGCGGCGCCGGTTGGATATTCGCCGGAGGCCATAGCTGCGTCCGAATTTCTCTCTCGGCGTCTGATGGGGCTCGCTCGACTTTGGTTCGGTGATGGTGGTAAAAGGCTTGGTTGGGTTAGGTCAGGTTCGGTTTTAGGTCGAAAACCGCGGGCTGTATTGTGGCGTGTGTTAAGGGCGTGTTTGGCTCATTAGTCAACGCAATCGAAGAGTCCTTATAAGTAATTACAGTAAACTAACGGCTCGTAATGAAATTAACGAAAGAGAGTATCCCTTACGTGCAATTCACACACCAAACATGAAAAAAAAGTCCAATTTGCATGCTTGAATTGAAAAAAAAAATTCCATGTTTTCGAGCACCTGAAACGACCCATGTGAATTCAAATCAACAATCATCCCAAAAAGAGTCCAAAAAAGGCGAATGGAACGACCCGCATTGCACAACCATTTCTCCGGCGACATTCCCGGCCACGGCAATCCTCAAAGGTACCTACCAAAGCGCATAATCCTCGTCCGCCACGGCGAGAGCGAGGGCAACAAGGACAATTCCGCCTACAGCACGACGCCTGACCACAAAATCGCGCTGACCCAGCAAGGGATCGACCAGGCAAAGCGAGCTGGGCATTTGATCAAACACGTGGTGTCCGATGAGGGGAAGAGCGCGGAATACAAGGTGTACTTCTACGTGTCGCCGTACGAGAGGACGAGGTCAACGCTGAGGGAGATGGGCCGGGCGTTTCCTAGGCGGAGCGTGATCGGCGTCAGAGAGGAGTGCCGCGTGAGGGAGCAGGATTTCGGCAACTTCCAGGTGGCGGAGAGGATGAAGGCGATCAAGGAGACGAGGCAGAGGTTTGGGAGGTTTTATTACAGGTTCCCTGAAGGAGAATCGGCGGCGGACGTCTACGATCGAGTCTCAAGTATGTGTTTTTTCTCTCTTCAGAACTGAATCTTTGGACAATCTAGATAAATGGGCAATCTTGAAAAGAAGGTCAGACAGAAATTTGCTGATGATTGAGATAATGGATGAAACATGCTGAAAGACGTCTCTTTTAGATATCAAGAATCATATTAGCTCGAAACTCCATGGCCATTTTTCATTAGATGGAAGTCTCTAATAAGCTCTTGTGACGTTATGGTGAATGATTCAGCAGTTAGGAAAAGATAGAATACAACACCCAAAATGGCATCATAACAATTAATATTGTGATGAAAATGATTTTAGCATATAAATTGTAGAGGTTTAGCTGCGGGAATATTTCGAATCATCTCTAGGCCAAATTCATGAACTTTTGATGGGATTCTATTCTAAAATCAATTGACTGTAGATGAATTAGATCACAATCTCATATACAAGCCATACTTACTGCCTCTGTTTATTACATTGAGTTTGATGCCCCAACATAGAGACGTTTTCTTTATGCCCGAAAGGTTTTCTCGAATCGTTGTGGAGGGACATAGACATGAAGAGGCTCCACAGCGACACGTCGTGCGACCTCAACCTCGTCATCGTCTCCCACGGGCTGGCGATCAGGGTCTTCATGATGAAGTGGTTCAAGTGGACCGTCGAGCAGTTCGAGCGGCTCGACAACGTCGGGAACTGCGAGTTTCGGGTCATGCAGATGGGTCTCGAGGGAGAGTACAGCCTCGCGGCTCACCACTCCGACGAGGAGATGCGAGAATGGGGACTTTCCCCGAGGATGATCGCCGACCAGCAGTGGCGGGCCCACGCCACGAGGATCGAGTCTGACCAGGGCTCGCCGTGGTGCCTCGAAGAGTTCTTCGACGAGTTTGAGGAAGATGCATGCAAATGAATGTATTGTTATAATTATATTATCCCATAACATTTAATGGGGTTTGCTTGTTATAAAAACGAATTAAAGATAATATAATTTGATTGACCGGTCAAAATTATGGTTGATTTATTAGTCAAAATTGGAGAGCTAAAGGCAACGAGCTACACATTTAAAACTAGTCAACGCGGTGGGTTTGGGTTCATCGATAGCAGCAAGCATCCAATTATGTTATGATTATATATACTAATATATTATTATTATTATTATTATCTTGCTATCAGCATAAATATTACAACAACAAAGACTTGGTCTCAAATTGTGTGATTAGTATTGTCTGCACGCACATACGTCCCTAAACATATAAATAAAAGTCGGTCAAATCAAACTCAACCGTCAAAGTGGAAAGTCTTCAAAACCCAATGAATAGAAGCTTCCATTGTCACCACTAAGTTGATAGCAACCAAACAAATGTCTTCGATCCATAAAGTCTTCGTCGCCCATTGCCATATACTTTCCTATCGCCTTCCCTCACAAGCTCAGAATCGAATATATTCTCACTTCACTAGCTTGCAAGAACCATTGATTAATTAATTCTTGCAGTAATAGTTTTGTGCTATTCCCACGAAATGAAGACTCTTTGCAGTACTAAGAGCTTGTTCATCTTCTTCTTCCTCGTAGTATGTCCAAGAATCTCGAAAGTGACAGCTCAGAACTCAACTGCTTCAGCCGAAAACCCTAATGGAAACAACAGAGAGATCTACGCCAAGTTCAGCCCTTCAATGGCGGTGATAATAGTCATCTTAGTCTCCGCCCTTTTCTTCATGGGCTTCTTCTCCATCTACATACGCCACTGCTCGGGGTCCGGCGGAGCCGGCGGGAGCATCCGGCGAGGGATCTCCATGAGAACCCGCCGAGCAGCAGCGGCGCGTGGGCTTGACGCGTCAGTCATAGAGAGCTTTCCGACGTTCACCTACGCCGAGGTGAAGGACCATAAGATCGGAAAAGGCGCGTTGGAGTGCGCCGTCTGCCTAAACGAGTTCGAAGACGAGGAAACCCTTCGACTGCTGCCAAAGTGCGACCACGTCTTCCACCCTCAGTGCGTCGACGCCTGGCTCGCCTCGCACGTGACCTGCCCCGTCTGTAGGGCCGACCTGGCGGCGGAGGACGACGGAGGAGCATCCGCCGCGGCGACGGGGGGCGAGCAGGACGTAGTCATACAGATCGACGACGGCGGCGTAGAGGAAAGCGGTGCGCCGACGCCGCGAGCCCAGCGTCAAGAAGGTAGCTTTGAGTACCAAAATAGGTCAGTGAAAAGGCCCAATAGACTCTTCAGCTTCAGCAGATTCCGATCCCACTCCACCGGCCACGACTCGGTGGTCCAGCCCGGCGAGAATCTTGACCGATTTACCCTGCGCCTGCCGGCGGAGGTGAGGAAGGAGGTGATTACTCGTGCCTCGTTGAATCGGACCAGAAGCTGCGCGGCGACGGCGGCTCTGCCTAGAGTCGGCAGCTCTAGGCGAGGGTATCGAGCCGCCAGGTTTGACCGGGCGGCCAAATCTGATCGGTGGGCTTTCTTTACTCGAGCTTTCTCAATGAAGTCGCCGAGAGGTGCGAGGGAGAACGGCGCTGAGAGTTCGCAGGCCGGTGGTCGGACGGCGGCGAAGTTGCCGTCGTTCAAGTGCTTGGAGCCGAGCGTTCACAATAACGGAGATGAGATAAAGATGTCAGCAGATGTATCGGGTCGGTCCAACCCTGTTTAGTGTCGGGTAGATTCGGTTTCCGCTTTGATTTGCGGAAATGAGGGCTAAAATAGGGAATTTATTATGAAAGGATGAGTTTTGTTTTTATACATTTATTATTGTTTTTGTAAATTATGATTTTCAACTATGCACTGTAACATGCTGGAGGCATTTGATGCTATTGATGTAAATAGGAATACCTACGGTTTTCAAATTTATTTGTTTTTGAGTGAGATTTCTTAGTAAAAGATAAAGGGTGAATCTATACCCCATTGGAAAATTTTTTTACACATAACTACCCAAGTCAGAAAATTTTATAGATAGGTACCTTTAATTTTACCAGTTTCTTTAGTCATATCGGACCTTCCTGTGTGTATATTGCGTACTATAACACGTTTATATAGGGTACCTAAATATAGGATATGTCGTACCTACGGGCATGCCTGTGTGTTACATAGGGCGTACCTAAATATAACATACGTCTGTTATATAGGGTACCCAGATGTGTTGAGATAGGGTACCCAAATGTGTTGTTTGGTGTACTTTCGGGGATCGGATACCTATGTGCAAAAACTTTATCCTGTTAGGTACCTACATATAAAAAAATCCTGACTGATACTAAATTACAAGTTTTTTTTCAAATAGGTACTTATGTGTAAAACCCCAACATAAAAACTGAACCCATAATTTATTTTAGGCGCTGTACGAAATTCCGCGGAATAATGGACTACATTGCAATTTGACAGCTCATAGACTAAACGCTGGTAATGACGTCATGGTCGCCTAGTCATCCAATCGTGACAAGGGACGCAATTTCTATGAGCAGAGAGAGGCGTCTCACTTCGCCGTGTATTTGTTGAAGGTTTGCGCTGACGACGGAAAAAAAAAATCCAGCTAACAAGCGAGCACCATGCACTCCTCTATCCACAGAGCTAACGCTCTGCTCACGTTCTCCATCTTTATCCTCGCGGTAATGTGCGCCTTGACCTCTTTTTCTGACAACTTCAATAAGCCGTCTCCCACGGCACAAGTCCAAGTAAGAACTCTGTTCACTCGTGATTTGCGTTTGTGATTGTGTGGGCTTGTGCTTAATCGATTTTGTTTTGTTGCTGCTGGGTTCTTCGGTTTGCTTACGCCCTAGGCTCTTCGATTTTTTTGGTTTACAGGTGATGGATATTAATTGGTTCCAGAAGAAGCCCGATGGTGACGATGAGGTAATATATCCCGATCTGTGTCTTATGTAGCTATATTTCCGATCTATGTGCACATATCGATGAAATAGTCTATTTTGTGTTGGCGGCTACTGCTTTTGTAGTTTATATTCCACAGTTTTGTGTATGAGCAAGGTTTTTGCGAAATTTAGGGTTCTGATGTATTGCTTTTGTTGGGCGTGGAAAAAGTTTTTGCTGCAAGAACTTGATTACCGATGTCTATACTAGGGTTTTAGTGTGGATATGTATCTTTCTGATTTGTACAAGTATCTGTATATATTTCGATGAACTGCTTATTTGTTTCCTTTGTGTACAAATGACAAGTTACTCTCATCCTGCTTGATCTCCCTTAAACTGCTAATCCATTGTGAAGTTGGCATATGGTCGATTTAATCATTCCCTGTAAAATGATGCCTTTGTTGTCATTTGTGCTACTGCTGATTCTTGGAAATATCTTATATTTTTCTTTTCGAAATCACAATAAGATTACCAATCAACTTGAACGAACTTTGATGTGTCCATTTTACACGGGGAAGCTTCACTACTCTTTAAAATCGTCAATGAGTATATAATTTCTTAGAAACTGTTAAGTCCCTCATCTTGCCTCGGTAGTTGATGCTGGCATCACCTACAGTCATCCCATCTCTATTGGGGTACCTACATAGAAGGTTACAGAGACACATTTGATGCAGCTCTAATTTATTATGCAGGTCAGCCTCACACTGAATATAACAGCAAATTTAAAGTCCTTGTTCACCTGGAATTCAAAGCAGGTTTGTTTCATGTTTAGGATCTCCCGTTCTTTTGAGTTATCACGTTTTTCAATTTCGCTGAGATGAGAATATAAGCTCTGTATTTTCTTCAAGCACAACCTATATATTTTTATTCTCCGTGTGGATTGCTGATTGGGTCATTGCTGCGTAAGCTCATATCTTTGAACATCTATGTCATCTCCAACTCTTAGGTCTTTGTATTCTTAGCTGCCGAGTACGAAACCCCAAAGAATGCTCTTAATCAGGTATTTCCAAACTCATTTTCAACATTACATGGTGTTACTTCACATATATTAGCTTAACCTTTGCTTAAACATCTCTGGAAATCTTCATAATGGTTCCCTTCTCGTATTCTTTCAATCTGAATTGGGCGATGCAAAATTCAGATTTCCTTGTGGGACGGCATCATACCTAACAAGGAACATGCAAATTTTTGGATCCGCACGACTAACAAGTACCGATTTATCGATCAGGTGAGTGCCTTTCGCTAGCGAGTAATCCCATACTTACATATTTATCGACGAAAGCCCTCACTCGGGCTTTTCCTTGTTTGTAATATTTAGGGACGCAATCTTCGAGGTAAAGACTTCAACTTAACACTGCATTGGCACGTCATGCCAAAGACAGGCAAAATGTTCTCAGACAAGATTGTGATGAGCGGCTTTCGGTTGCCTGAATCCTACATGTAACGATCCGTGCGAATTGAATTAACATGATTTCGGAGTTGTGCCTCTTAACTTCATTTTGATGAAAATCTCGACTATTTCGATGTGGAGCATGAGATTGCACGTAGGCTATTATTACATGTTATGAGTGATGGGTTCGGCCCGGAAAGATTTGAATCAAAGTTAGCATTTCTGAGTAGGTTTCGTAACTTTCTGGGTTCGAGCTCCGGTTCGTCGATTTTTCTCTTTTTTCTAGGGCGCGGTTAGGTTTAATGAGTTCGAGCTTTATAAATGAAAATTATTCTCTTAGGGTGAAAAAATGATCCAAGTACAACGATCTAAGCGAAGGGTTCGTTGTTTGATGCATCAACGTAGTTGTGGTGTTTTCCAGATATAATTCGGCATACCAACAGTATCCTTACATAACGAAAGTGCATAGACTTCATTGTTAAGATTTATTACTTTATACTGAAAATAAAATAGTGAAGGAGAAGTAAATGCATGCCGTGCCGTGCTGTGCTGGCCCATGAAAATGAAAATGTAGATAATAAAGACCACCGACCTTTCTCGGACACTATATATGTCACAATTCCATTGCACGAATAGTTATTTAACAATCTGATCATCCAAAATAATCATTGCTTTCTTCGCTAATCACCAACAAAGGGGAGAAAAAGCAAGGGAAGATAATGGCGGTGGACAGCTCCCGCGACATACACGTGCTTCCAGAGGACTGCTTGTCCAAGGCGCTCTCTCTGACGAGCCCTAAGGACGCTTGTCGCATCTCTGCTGTGGCGACTACGTTTCGCTCGGCTTCTCAATCCGACGTCGTTTGGGAGCGATTTTTGCCCTCCGATTATCGGAGTATCGTCTCCCGCCATGTGGACGGCGCCGATTCGTTGCTTCGGAGGTTTGGGACGAAGAAGGAGCTGTACCTCTATCTGTGCGATCATCCTATTCTCATCGACGGCGGCGCGAAGGTGATCGTCATATCTCTCTGTGTTTGGTGAATTTATTTGTTTCATTTGATATATCTCTTGATGTCGTGATGGTTTCTGAGGATGTTTTTTACTCTTTCGATTAAAAAGCTTTTGACAATCTTCTCTCGCCGCAAAAAAAAAAAAGACTGGAAATTGATGCAAGAAATGTAGCAGTATTCAATGCCCCCTTTGCACATAACATCTTGTTATTGCAATTTCTTTCTTTGATTGTTTCCAAGTTGAAGCTTTATTTCGTTTAGCTGCATGCTGACTGACGATTTATTTTCTTTTCTTCTGGTTTCTGAAAAGTTTTTTTCCATCCCATTTCTATCGCACGAGCATCGTTACGACACTGTCACTTGAGGTGTCGATTCGCTAAATGTTAACATCATCCTTCTTATCTTCATACCATGAATTTTTCAGACCTTTTCACTGGAAAAATTGAGCGGGAAAAAGTGCTACATGATATCCGCTAGAGATCTTTCCATCGTGTGGGGCGATACAAACCGTTATTGGCAGTGGATTCATGTTCCCAATTCCAGGTAATCAACGCTCCACGTGGAGGAACTACAATAAAAGCATACCGTGTCGTTAATGCTCCAACGTTTTCTTCATTTCCCTTCCCTCATTCTCCCCAAATTCCCAATATAGGTTTAGCGAGGTTGCCGAGCTTCTCAACGTTTGCTGGTTCGAAATCAAAGGCAAGATGAACACGAGCGAACTCTCCCCCAACACAAAGTACGCAGCCCACCTCGTGTTCGCAACTAAGTCAAGAATGTACGGATTCGAACATCAGCAGGTCGAGACCATCGTCTCCATAAACGGAGAAGAAGTCGAAAAGAAGAGCGTCTGTTTAGACCCCGAGGGAGCTCAGAGGCAGAGGTATCAAATCGTACCCAGGCGCATAGGGCTGTTCTACCACCGATTTATTCGACAGCAAGAGATCAACAGCCAGCCTCAGGCCTGTGAGTGTCCTAAGCAGAGGGGAGATGGCTGGTTTGAGGTTGAGCTTGGAGAGTTCTTCGTCGAGGAAGGAGATGAAGGAGAATTGCAAGTGTGCCTCATGGAGGTTAGAACTGGGGATTGGAAGAGCGGGTTGATCATCGAAGGTATCGAGGTTAGGCCCAAAGCTTGTTGATTTTAACTGTTGCGTTCGTTTGTTTGTTCGTCTTGGGCGTATGTGTTGTGTTTATACGTGTAAGATGCACGCATTTTTGCGTTGAGTTGCTTTGGATCGTCGTGTCGTTGTACATGGTTTTGAGGTGTTTTTGAACATTCTGCTGCTGAACTTTGTATGATTAGTCTGATCGATCTCTTGTTTGCATATCGTCGAACACAATCGCACTGTACGCCCAACACAATATCATTGTATGTCATCTCCAGATAGAAGTTTGGGTTGTGTTGGTATACTTCTTGGAACAAAAAAAAGGAAGTTCTAATGACGACTACTAAATTGCATGTATGTCAAAAAATGTTTTAATGCGCAAATTTTTAAATGCGTCTTAGTTTTTGAACCTTGCATTCATTTAGTTTAGTATAAAAAGAAAAGGTTTTGCAAATTCTATGACTCAAAACGGCAAAAAAGAAAAGGTAAGAATTTTGTAAAGAATAGATCGAATAATAATAGTCACAGTCTTGGGTATCTCCCTAGTTATGCAACTATCATACAATTTTGTTTTGTGTAATCAAAGACCTGAAAATCACTGTAAATCAGGTAAAAACACGCCGAAAATCAAGAAATTCGGACAGGATCACCCGAAATCCGTGAAATTCGGGTACATTCCCCATCGGAATTCGAAATTATAAAATAAGAAAAGTATATAAAAAAGGACGTTTAGAAATGAAAAGAAAATTAAAAAAAAAAACAAGATTGCGACGAATTCCCGTCGGAAAATGCAAATTTTAGGAATCAATACGGCAGTTGAAATTGCTAGCAATCAACAGAGCACCAAATTTATTGTTTACTTATATGATTATTTTTTTAGATGGGCTTTATAGGCCGGAGCGAGTGGAAGCCCATGGAGGAAGAATTGGGTTGTGAAAGTCAGTTATTACACTGTGACAGTACTGTAGAGATCCCATTACGCATTTCCCTTGGCAGCCATTGCTAACCTCAGCTCCACCGCCGGCGAAGACCACCCCGCCGGGCATGACCAACTTAGAGCAGTAACGATCATTCAATCGAAACCTAAGCAATGCTGAACCTCCGTAGCTCCCGCCGAAATATGCTCGTCCTTCACCCACCCTACGCCGCCCACCCTCTCTCCACCACCCAATACCCCGTCGCCGCCGTTTCTGCCCGCCGCCAGAACGACGGTGTCGTATCGTACTTCCGCGAATGGTTCCTCACGCGCAATCAGCAGCAACCGTTGATCCACCGCATCTTCACCGCGCTCCGTTCGAACCACGATTCGTTCTCGCCCGACGTTCTACTCTCTCGATTCAATCTCCACGTCTCCGAGAGCTTAGTGCTCCAAGTCCTCAACTACGACAGAGACGACGTTCTCACGAACCTCAAGTTCTTCGATTGGGCAGGCAGACAGCCCGGGTTTCACCACACTCGCTCGACGTTCAACTCGATTTTTAAGATTCTGTCGCGGGCGAAGCCCATTAGCTTGATGCTTGATTTTTTGCAGACCTACACGAGGCAGAGGTGTGCTAATAGGGGTAGGTATTACAACACGTTGGTGATTGGTTACTCGGTGGCTGGGAGGCCTGAGATTGCGCTTCAGCTTTTTGGGAAGATGAGGTTCATCGGCGTGGACCTCGATGACTTCTCTTACCACGTGCTTCTAAACAGCTTGGTGGAGAAAGGGTGCTACGACGATTTGGTTGAATCTTTAGTGGAGGAGATTAGGATTAGGGGATGGCAGAATGAAGTGACGCACACGATTGTGATTAAGGGAATATGTAGGAGGAATGAGTGGGGAAAAGCTGAGGAGTATTTGAGGAATATGTTGAAGGAGGGTTCGGGGAATGGGATCATGGTGGGGACGGTGGTGCGCGCTTTGCTGAGGAACCAAAAGATCGAGAAATCGAAAGCGTTCATCGAGGAAGTTAGAGGGATTGAGTTGGCTTCTGCTGCCGATGCTTATGGAATTTGGGTAGCTGAGCTTGTAAAATCCGGTAAGTTGGACGATGCAATGGAGTTTCTGAAGGAGGAGGAAGAGTTTGTTCTTGATGTTGGGAGGTATAACAGGTTGATTTACAGGCTTTTGAGGAGGGATAGATTGGAGGAGGTGTTTGACCTTCTTGGGAAGATGAGGGAGAAGGAGGTTGTGCCCAATGACAGGACAATGAACGCCGTGATATGCTTCTTGTGCAAGGTGGGGAGGGTGGACGTAGCGGTGGAGTTGTACAATTTGAGGGAGGAGATTGGGCTCTCCGTTAATAGGATGACTTATAACTATCTCATAAATGTCCTTGCTGGAGACGTAAAGGTCGATGAAGTGTATCGAATGCTGAGAAATTCTGTAGAGAAGGGCTATTTCATGAAGAGAAGGCCCTTTTCGGTTGTTGTGGATGCACTTTCTAGAGAGGGGAGGCTTGCTGAGATGATCGAATTGGCGCGCTTTGCCTTGGACCGCAAGATCGTGCTCAATAGCTTGTCGTATAACAGGTTCATAGCTGCTCTTTGCAAGCATGGACGGGTCGAAGAAGGTTATGCTTTGCACGGTTTGCTCGGTGGGCTATACAAAGAGTCTCAGAAGAAATCTTATATCAACCTCATACGTGGATATAGCAAGTTAAGTAGAGCAGCTGAGGCTGCTGAATTTCTCATCGAAATGCAAGAGAAAGGTTATAAGCCCAGGTGGCGATTGGCTAGGCGCGTGGCTTGCTCTTTGCTCAGAATGGGAAACTCGGAAGATAGATTTTGGAAGCTACTCGAAACACAACTATATCGCGGGCACTTGCCAACCACTGTGACTTACAACTTATTCATAGATGGGGCTGGACATGCGAAAATGCCTGACCTTGCCAGGAAAGTGTATGAAACAATGAGAAGGAACGGCCATGAACCAAACATACATTCTGATGTCATGATGTTGCGTAGTTATATCAAGAGCAAGAGGATTTCAGATGCTTGTCGGTTCTTCAATGAAGTGTCTAATCAGAAGCCTATGCGAATGCGCAATAGAAAACTGTGGCACGTCCTGATCGTGGGCCTTTGCCGAGCTAAAAGACCATTAGAAGCATCAAATTTGTTACGCAATATGGAGGAAATTAAGTTAAGACCTAGTATCGAATGTTATGAGGAACTTGTGAAGGCATGTTGCGAATTGGGGCTATATGATAAAGCTATATGTATTGTCAATGACATGACCCAAATGGGACGCCCCGTTTCGTCGTTTATGGGAAACATATTTTTATTACATGCACTGAGAACTAGGGACTTGTACAATGCTTGGGTCTCGTGGAGTCATAAGCAGACTTTAACAGAGGCTAGTTGGATGTTGGGAAACCTAATTGGCCAGTTTTGTGGTTTGGTAGAAGTACCCGACGATGAGGAGTTGGAAAAGCTTATCAAGAAATGCTTCCCTGTCGATACATATACCATCAACATGTTGTTGAGAAGATCAAGCATTGAAGGAGCAGATAATGCTCGTAACCTTTTTGAGGTATTATCGATGAATGGGTATGAGCCAAATCAGTGGACTTACGATACAGTCGCGCGTGCTTTTGCCAGAGATGGCCGCATGACTGAGGCTCGAGTGTGGATGGAAAAGATGCTTCAAGAGGGAGTTAAATTTAACTGAAGTTACTACTTGACAGACATGAGTGGGAAGATCACTTTTTTTATTTTGAGTCCGAAGATTCATAGTGGTTGGTCTGAGACTGGTTGTGGGTTCAACTTGTGCTTGGTGAGTTATTATTTTTCAAGATTTAGTTGTGCTATAGAGCGACATTTCTTAATCTAGTTTTCTTCGGAGTATATCTTGCAGTTAAGCATATGGCAGTAGATATTTACCCCTGTTTTGCAACTCATGCGTTTGCTTATAGTTAAGGGAGTACTGATTGCCCTTTCTAAAAGATGATTGTGTTTAGCTTTCAATCGCAGGGCAGGTTGTGGAACTGTTGATGCTATGGAGCTGCAGGTCTGCGTTCTCGAACTATGTGGAGGATGAAGATGACAAGATCGAATGGGTATATTCCGCACACATATCTTCTCTTTTTCGTGAGAATCTTTTCTTTAGTTTCTTTTCAACATACCCTTTCCATCCCTCACATCTAACAGTCATCTGCAGCTCTTTTGAATGTGAATTGGCATTTGTACATTGTTGTAAGAAAACCTACGCACTATCGAAACACAAGGGATAGTTGGGATCGTAATGAAAATTTGCTTTTTGATTGCCCGTTAGTTTGACGACTGAGAAACGCTCCGTCATTAGTTATTATAACCATTGCATTGCTTGTGTTTTTTATGTAGTCTTTTTTCCATAGCAGCATCAGCCCGAAATCAAGCTGTAGAAGATGATCGATTGCCTTGTCTTCGACTCCAAGCCGAGCGCAGCCATCTATCAACATTGGATCATTCTGACTTATCTTGGATGTTTGTGATTGACAATCCCATTGCTCTGCTGCTGCTGCTGTTGAAGTTATACTTCTTCGTACATTGAAGCTTTCTGGTAAATGATGAACGAGGTTTCTGGAGAATTGGTAGGCGCGCGAAAAAAAAAAAAACGCCTGTACCATGACGATTTACGAGAAGTCTTGTTTTCTGTATTTTTTTTGTTGTAATTTTATTAATTTATTTAGCTATACGACAGATAAAAGGAATAAAACAGTGTCAAATAAATCACGAATATTATTACTGTTATGATTAAATTTACTTTTCTAATATTATTTTACGTTTCCTACGGAGAGAATTACGCATATGTTATTTTGAGAATGGAATTAAACACTAGCTTGTTTGGAAATCCATTTCAAATGACTTTTGGATTCAAAAGTCAATTTACAGATTTTTCTAAAGTTTGGTGATTAATTCCAAATGCACTTTTGATAAGTCAACTTATTCAAGAGTTCATTACGGCGAAGTTCAAAAATCTGACTTTTGATAACACATTCACACATGATTTAAAATGAGCTTTTAAAATGTGAGTTTACCAAACAAAACAAAAACTCAAAAAAAAAAACTTTTTAAAAAGTCACTTTCTAGAAAGTCCATTTTTACAAGGACTTTTGTCTCGGAATTGTTTCCAAACATCCTACCCTCTAGGTGAGTTTTGAAACCTATTACAAAACTAGTCAACGTTTTCAATTCTAACTATTTCTATTTTCAATTTAACCATGAAAATACTTAAAATTATAAATTTTCATTATTGTTATCTTCAAATAGCACAACACTTGTTAATAACTAAAATTTTATCCTAACTTTTAACTCAAATATATTAAAAACTTAGAAATAAAATTACTTGTCTATGACCGTGACCTTCTCCTCTCACGTGAGTTCGATATCTAGAGCTGTCAAAACAGGCCACCGGACCTGGCCGGCCTGTAGCCCGCCAAACCTGCCTTGGAAATTGAAGGCCCACCCAAATTTAAAAAAATTCCAGGAAACAAAGAAAAAATTCAGAAAAATAAAGAAAAAATTAATAAATATTAAATATTAAGCTCGGAATTAATTCTAATTAAAACTAATCTCATAATAATAATTTATTTATATTTTTAAACTTGAATAAGTTAAAAATAGGACTAAAAAATAGTAACATACCTATATAATTTATTTATCTATCAATATTTAACAAAAAATACCATATTGAGTCCGTCAGGAATTATAATATAATAATTTTACAAATCTTAATACATAAGTAAATTATATAGGTATGTTAGTATTTTTAGCTCCGATTTTAATTTACTCAAGTTTAATAATTTAAATAAATTATTATTACGAGATTAGCTTTAACTAGAATTAATTCAAAGCTTAATTTAATTTTTATTGTTTTTCCTTTGTTCTTTTGGATTTTTTCTTTTTTCTTTTGTTTTTTTTTTAATTTGGGCGGGACGATCCTTCAAGCGCCCGCCCTGCCCAAGGCAGGGTTTGGCGGGCTACGGACCGGCCAGGTCCGGCGACTTGTTTTGACAGTCCTAGATTTCGAACTCACGTGGGAGTAGGTCACGGTCATAGACAAGTAGTTATATTTTCTTTTGATTATTTTTTTATATAATATGTTTTAAATATTTACAAGTTTATGCTATTTGAAAATAACAATAGTTAAAATTTATAATTATAAGTATTTTCGTGGTTATAATGAAAATAAAAATAATTATAATTAAAAAAGATTAATTTTGTAATAGGTTGAAAAACTCAATGTTTTGTAATTCCATTATTAAAATAATATCATTTATGTAATTCTCTCGTTTCCTACCCTACGTGATCATCTCTTTTAATCTCTAAAAAGCAATCAAAGTTCAAAACCCAAAATATAGAGGTAAAATTCAGAGGAAAGATTTTCGAGATCGGAGTCGAAGCGCCTCTGAGAAAAACGAAGAACCTTCGTCGATGGACAGGCACGCTTCGATCTTATCTGCATCGCACGCTGACGACAACCTGTAAGATTTATGCAATGTTGTAGTTTCTCTGCTGTTGCCTTTTTAGTGATCGATCGTTTTTTTTCTTCTCGCGATTTTTGAGGGATGCGATAATTTGGTGAACCAGTCGGTTGATTATGGTCTTTTTGTACTTGAATTTTGCTTGATTGTTTGCTAGTGGAGTTACTTTCTTATTTCCTGGGAAGTATCTTTTTCTGCCCAGACATCATTTTATCGGTAGTATCTTGTCTGTGATTTCCTTTTCTTTTTTGTTTAAGGTTCCTTGACATCCTGCAAGAAGCTCCTCTTTTCGGCCATCGGGAGCGTACTAGGATACTTGGGAGCGTTGTATATTGTGTATTGTTGGCAAGTTTCTCTCTTTAACATCAACTTTGGAGACATGCAGAGGGCATAAAATAATTGCAACTAGAACTTATCTTAATTCTAGGCAGGTTATGGGGTGGTTGCTGTGGGAGCTACATGGATACTCCGGCCCTTTCAGGAACTGATTCCAGTGCTGCTGTGTAGTTGTGGTGTTATCCTCTTAGTTGTGACAGGTGTTCGATCGAAAGTTTTTATATTCATTTTCAAATATACTAACCCAGCTTTGATTTAGTCGTTCTTTTATGCTCCCCTGAGCCCAAACATTAGTATTTCATATTTGTTGCCCTTGTAACCTTAATTCTTCGTCTAGATCACTGGGTGGTGTTTATGGTTTTCTACACATACGTTGAAGCCTATAGATTGAATATATGGATCTACATGGACACAGCTTGTCTTGTACTTCTGTTTTCTGGAAAGAGTTAGAAAACACGGCTTCTGCCTAGATAACTCATATCAGTTCAAGTGAAAAAAATGTTATTTGGATTACAACCACTTCCAAGTGGCTACCATTTTCGTTGTATGATTGCTCGTCTGACATTTTGTCAGGCATATTTCAGCAATACCTAGTTTACCAGGTTCAGAAGATAAGACTACAGGTAACCTTTTGCAAGCTTTTGATGATTGTCCTATCCTTTAATTATCTGATTGTATTGCTTTGCTTAATTATTATGATGTGTACTCTCATAGAAAGTAGAAATGTGATAAAT
This sequence comes from Craterostigma plantagineum, assembly GCA_027422505.1. NCBI lineage: Eukaryota > Viridiplantae > Streptophyta > Magnoliopsida > Lamiales > Linderniaceae > Craterostigma > Craterostigma plantagineum. Next base: position 1,153,911 of record JAPQWV010000039.1, on the reverse strand, counting down.
GATTTTAATTTTGCAGGGCTATTATGGTTTCAGCCAAAAGTTGAAGCATATAATCCGCCTACCATTTGCTACGATAGCTTATGGTATGGCTTCCCTCTACTGATATTGCTCATGGTACTTATTTTTTCGTGAAGATGCCGAACTGGGCTCTCAATTCGTGTGGAGTGTGGAATGAACATTTTGTATGATATTCATATGCCATGGATTAAAGCATTTAAGCGAATTGTGCTGGAGAATTGGAATCGACATTCCTCTCTGTCATGCTGAAATTTTATAATCTAATTTTTATCTATCATGCATGGCCGTTGGAATTGATGTGAACGAGTTACCGGGGTTTTAATGAATTACCTCTGAATAGAGTGAACTCATTCTTGGAGTTTCAGTTTTCATTTTGGACTCTTCTGTATTCTTTTTGACTTTCTACATACAACACGAAAGTATGAGAACATAACATGTGGCAACATAACTCATCATGGTTGTTGCAGGAACTGCTGCTATGTTGCTTATAGTTGCATGGAGACCCCACATAAGTATTCTTTCAATCTCTATGATACTCAGGTCAGTTGCTACATTTTCTTTTACTGCTAGTTTACTTCGGCGACTCCTGCTCCAAAATGGATGTTATTAAAACAAACATATTTGGTTAGTTTTTTTTTGCTGATTTCCCATACATAGCTCGATTTAACTTGCCACTAGAAGAGCTGCTTCTAATTTGTTGAATATGAAATTTCAGTTTGTTAACTGCTAAATGTATTTTGAATTTCAATAAAGCTCAATTAGTATCCCATTCGTATCTTCATCTTGCACTAAGTCAAATGCAACAACATATTTGGAGGCATATTTGCAACTCTTTGATGATTTTAGACCTTTGCAATACTAAAAACGCTATTGATGTTGCATGATTGCCTAGTTCTGATGACTGTTTATTTGTCTATTACTCTGCAGAATTATTATGCTGGTTGAAGCATTATGTGCTGCATTTTTCATTAGTGTCTACATTGGTGAGTTGGTTTACCAAATGAATTTCTGACTTTTTTTTTATTGCACTACTTGTATGTTGATTTTGATATATTAGCATTTTATAATTCTCACTAATGACTAAAACGTCTCAAAGGATTATCAATCAAGACAAGACATCTAATCGAAAAAATATAAATAACTTATGATGGTGCTGCACAAGATGGGACACAAGCTGCAATAAACTCCTCATGATACAAGGACAGATGTGTTCCCTAAAATTGATTAAGCAATAAAATTTACAAAATCAGTTTGTCAATAAATAATATGTGATGGGGCTGAACTTCTTTTCTTGAGTCCTATGCATGTGCAGCTCAAAGTATTATGATGGATGCAGGCTATGTTTACCACTACAACTGCTTGGATTCCCAACCTGACGTCTTGGATTCTCTCTACTCTCCTCTGCAACAGTCAAGTTCCTTAGAAGGAATGAGGTAGTCATTCATTTTGTTCCGGTTCATGTGACGAATCACTGTTTGATACTTTGTTGGTGTTGGTAGCTATTGCTTTGAATATCTAAATATTGACAAGTTTTTGGATCATTACTGGTGGTAATACGAGTTCAATGTCATTTCCTTCCATTTACTTGATCTAGACATGGTTTAGCAATGTTCACTTCTCTTTCCTATCTTGCTTGAGCAATTATCCCTGTAGTCATTCATTGTTATTCTCGCAAAATTTCATTAACATGTTTTGCCCCTATCTGATTAGATGTGTGACATATATCTTTGCTGTAGGTACCATGACAGTGGACGACTTTCTGATCAACAGATGGCTCTGTTGCAATATCAGAGAGAGAACATACATTTCCTGAGTGAGGAGGTTAATGATTATTACGAATAGTTCAACGAAATGTTGGTGATGATTATCCCGCTTATTGGGACATAAAACACCAGAAAAGCAGTTCTCTAACTCCAGGAATAGATACAAGACTCGTTGAGCTAATTTTCTGAGATTGATAGATGATACTTACGGGACGATCATTGCTTCTTTTATGCCCTTATCGTTGGTCTATCGAGTTAGTTACATGTGATGAAAAATAGTTAGATTTAACAGTTATGCGCTTTTCTGTCTCTTCATGTGCTTTGCAGATTCTTAGGTTGCAGGAATGCTTAAGCAAATATGAGAAGTCTGATGATGGCAGCACACCTCAGGTAATAAAACCGTGTGGCCATACATTTACTGGGTTTGATCATCAACATGTTACCATGAAAAAGCTGATGCATCCATTCTTCATATTATTCTTTAATTGTAACTTATAACAGTTTTTAATGTTTAGCCTTCACCCATGACTTGAATCTGAGAGATGAGCCCCAATAATCACTACAATTGGATGATACAGGTTGACCTTGCCCATTTGTTATCTACCCGCGATCAAGAACTTCGCACGCTTTCGGCAGAGGTACATCAGTTACAATTGTCGCTTAATATACATACATATCTATTTCCACGAAGAGAACATTTTCCTTGTTTCAGATGAATCACTTGCAGTCTGAGCTGGGACTTGCTCGATCGCTGATAGCTGAGAGAGATGCAGAAGTCCAACGCCTTCGCGGCACAAATAACCAGGTATAAAATACCTGCTCCACATTCTAGGTGTACTTTTTCGATAATCATTCTCACCAATCTTCAATCAGTAGTGTAGTCGTAGCTCAATATCAGAATTGAATAAATCAAAATTGCTGAAATTTCTATCTGTAGAAGCACTTATTCATACAAGAAGAATTCACATAGGTCATTACATCGAGTATTGACTCATCAACAACGCCCTTTGTCTGAACAGTATGTAGAGGAGAACGAAAGGCTCAGAGGCTTATTGCGGGAATGGAGTGCTCGTGCGGCCATGGTAGAGTCACTTACTGTTATTTTTCCCCCTCGAATATTTTTCGTTGCGAATAAGCATATGATTAATCACTAAATACGAATCGACGAACAGCTCGAGCGTGCATTGGAGGCAGAGCGCTTGTCGAATTTGGAAATGCAGAAGAAAATAACGACGATGACGACCCGAGGAGCTGAGGAACGGACTGAATTAATTTCGCCGGGCGATCATTAAATGGAAAAGCGTCGACTGAGTTGGGTACAGATTTGATTGTCTCCGTTTCTCCACTTGTTTCTTGTTGCATGCTGCTGTGAATTGAGGCTTTGTGAACAAAATGTTATTAGAAAACTTCGAGGGACTAAGCTGTAAATACATTATGTATCATTATGTAATTTTTGTTGCCTTAAATACAATACGTATAATGCGAGGGTTCAATTTGCAAATTAAATATTGAATGAAATAATAAGTTCGCGTTAAAAATGTGCGATGCAGCCCAGCCCACTGAAAAGCCCAGCCCATACTCGAACATTCTCGTCTCCTATATCCTTTGGCAATAACCCTAATTACTGCACAAACGTCTATCGCGGCTCTACACTCGGCTGTATACAATCAGATCTCTCGCATTTCTTCGACCAAAACGAAAGGACAGCATGGCTACGCAGATGAGCAAGAAGAGAAAGGAAAGATCGTTTCTTAATTTCACGTATAATTAGCTGTGAAGATGGTGTTAGATATCTGTTTAAATGATTTTGCTTACGATTGGGTTTTTTGCTACAGTTTGTAGCTGATGGAGTGTTTTTTGCGGAATTGAACGAAGTATTGACGCGTGAGCTGGCCGAGGATGGTTACTCTGGCGTGGAGGTCAGGGTTACTCCAATGAGGACTGAGATTATCATCCGTGCCACGCGCACCCAGAATGTTCTCGGTGATAGTTTCTGAACTGAACTTAAATTTATACTGTTGTTACATCTTTATTTAATGATATTGGAAATCTCGCTTCTTTGGTGTGGCGAGGGTAAAAATATTTGATGTGTTTTTCTTAGTTAGAACGTATTCTTGCGGTTTTGTGCTTCTTTTTAGGATCCAGTGCAAAACACAACTTGGCAGTTCTCTTCTGAAAGTTTATTCTGTTTTGGTTGATGGATTTTGTTATAACAGGAGAGAAGGGTAGGAGAATCCGTGAGCTGACCTCTGTGGTGCAGAAGAGGTTCAAGTTTCCAGAGAACAGTGTTGAATTGTATGCTGAGAAGGTTAACAGCAGGGGGCTTTGTGCCATCGCACAGGCTGAGTCTCTTCGATACAAGCTCCTTGGTGGGCTCGCTGTTAGAAGGTAACTATCCATGTCGAGGTCTTGTCATAAACCATGTATTGACGCCGTAAATGTTGTGATGTCATCCAAAAAGCAATTTTGGTGCTGCAATACCAATATTTGTGTCGGATGATGACTAGAGTGACTGACCCGTCTTCACACATGCTATCACTTTATGTAGTAATAAAATCTTCATACTGTGATTTTGGTGACGGCACATGATGCTTCCTATATCGCTTATCCCTTGTCTAATATAGTTTATTTATGCAAGTGTAATCTGCTGAATAGGATGGCTCAATATGAAGAACATAACGTCAAAACATGTCTAAAATTGGAAATTTTTTTTGTTTACAAATTTTCATGTGCGTGTTTTTCTCACATATTTTTGTTCTGTTCTTGCACAGGGCATGCTATGGTGTTCTCAGGTTTGTTATGGAGAGTGGCGCAAAAGGTTGTGAGGTATGTAATAGTACTTGTATGACTTTTCTATCATCATGGATTCCTCGTAATTCAGTGAACATGCTCGGGTCACACATAGGTCATTGTTAGTGGGAAACTGAGAGCACAGCGTGCTAAGTCCATGAAGTTCAAGGATGGCTACATGATCTCGTCTGGTCAGCCAGTGAAAGAATACATAGACTCTGCTGTTAGACATGTTCTTCTCAGACAGGTTTGTAGTTTATATCTCTATTCTGTATACCTTTATCATATTATAATAACCTGGGACATGATATTAACACATATATGCATTTTTTTTCGTTGTAAGGGAGTGTTGGGCATCAAGGTGAAGATCATGCTCGACTGGGATCCCAAAGGAAAGCAGGGTCCAATGACTCCTCTCCCTGACCTCGTCACTATCCATCCCCCCAAGGAAGAAGAATTTGTCAGGCCCGCCCTAACCTTGCCTGCTGAAGTTGATATTCAAGCGTAATAAGTCTCCACTCGTTTCTGTTATATGTTCGTGTTTTGAGTTTTTACTATGTTTGCTATTTATGGTTTTAAAGAGATGGTGACTTGAGAAACATCTAAAATTACAGCAAATCCAGTCTTGGTCTTCAGTGTCATTACTCATTACCTTCCTTTTGTTGACTTTGATGTTGAATTTCAATTCCAAAGTCCAAACTGTTTTTTTCATGTTTCATTTTGCCTGTCCTTAAAATCTCCAACTTGAGTTAGTTTACGGAAGGTTAGAGACGCGCCGAATAAGGGCTTTTCCTCGCTATAAATATATGGGATTACTTGCAACACGAAAACACTTGCTCATTGAAAACGATTCATCACATTCGCATATATTCGGCCTCGAAAAGATTCGCTTTTTTTTTTTCCTTCGAACTTCTATTCAAGCTTCAGAATTCAATCTATCGAACCATGGGGGTCGGGTCTATACAGTGAGATAAGTCTTAACCATAATTGCTCCAGTGGGATCGGACAATAGATGGTTGATAAGGCACTTTCTCATGTCGTTGGGCGCTACGATAAACATATAAAACGCAAATAGCAAAAGGTCCGCCGAAGACAGCGTCGACCCGAGGAATCCCTGCGACATCCTGCAAATATTCGATCTTACCGAAAGTTAGAGATTGTTTTTTATTATGTTAGAGAAAAAAAAAAGGTTTACCATTTCGGCAGGCGGAAAAACGAGTGGAAAAAAGTGCGTATTCCCTCGATGTCGAGCTGAAGTATGAGTGCCAATCCGAATAGAAAGAACGCTCGCTGCCTCTTCCTCTCCTGCGGCCAAAGCGCATTCCAAGCTGGAAAAAAAAACGCATTCTTTGCATTTTTTTTTCACCGAGATACAGAAATGGGCGAATGGCTGGTTTTTTACCTTGTAAGGATATATTCTCCGAAAGCGCCGAGCTGGTAATAATCATGTTCTTCGCGCTATTCTGCTTCAGGATATTCGCTATTACCGATGCATAATTTGGAGCCTCGGACAGCGATCGTACGACCGAGTACCCTATTTAAAGACAGTCGGCGATTTACCGTGGACGCAAATAGTACGAATATTAAAATATTTTCCACGGCGAAAAACATGCCTGTGGCTGGATGAACCATGCTAGCAGCTGCGCCAAACGCGAGGTTTTTCTGCTCGGTGTTTGGCAAAGATCCGCCCACGGGAATATAAGACCATTCCTAGACAAAAATTTCGAATTCAATTTTTGTAATAGCAAAGTTAGTAGTCGTAGTATCAAGCGAGTTCGAAAAAAAAGCAAGAAATAAAGAAAGGCGTACCTCTTCGTACGTTGTAATAATGCGTACTCCCATCGTCTCGAGCCTCGCCATGAGCTTTTTCTTCAGTAGCTCGAAAGGCATTGCGTCTTTCGACGCTAGGCACGTCTCCTGCGAAAGAAAAAAAAAAGCGCTCGTCGCAAATATACGCTAGTCGGAAAAAAGAAAAAAAAAAGGAGTCGAAAATGGACCTCGAAGAAAACCCTAGTCGGGGACATTGGCATGGCATAGAGGAACGTAGGGAAACTCGCTTCTTCGAGGCCTTGCTGGGAATTACGATTGACGTAGTCTCTGTAATCCATGAAAACCATCAGATTTGGATCGTAGGGACATTTTTCCACCTGAATAAGAATTCGATAGAAGAAAAAGATGGAATAAAAAAATATTCATTCACGGCCGGCCGTTCGACTGTAAGAAGAAACGATGCGCACGAAAAGGATCGAACGAACCTCGACTTCAATGCCGTACGCCGTCTGAACAGAAACCCTTGGCCCGCCGACTTCGTACTCCAACAATTTCCCCGAGGCCGCCCCAGAAGCAACCGTTGCGAGCCTTCAAAATTCGAAAGGAAATATAAAAAACGTATCAGAAAAGTTCTGTTAAGACTAATTTAAGACTAGAGATCGAATCCGTAATAAAAAGGACCTGCAAGAAATCATGGCACTGCCTTCGACTTCGACGAGCCTTAGCCCGCTCGAAGCTTCCATGATTTTCTCCACCTTCGTGTTGAGATAGGATACGCCCGACTCAGCGCACCTATGAGAGATTCCACAAAACTCAACGATTCTAATCTTCGTTTCGTTATATATATTTATATATATCTTCACCTTCTCAGTAATTCTTCGTGGAGCAAATGGCGACTGACTCGCCCGTAAGCACGGCCTATGGAAATAGGCTCTTCCTTTTCGTCTATATATACGATCGTATCGCTCCAAACACGCTCTATGCAACACTCAAGTCCCAAGTCTGAAAATAGCAAAACACTGTAATGAATCTCAAGAAAAAGGTAAGGGACAAAAAAGATTCTACCTTTGAACTCATCCTCCCACACGCCATAGTTATTCGTGAAGGGAAGATCGGGGCCCACAAGCCCTACCTTCAGCCCTAGCTTGGCCGACTCGGCGGCTAGGGCTAGGCCGGCCGGTCCACATCCTATCACCACCAAGTCCATTACATCGTCCTCTACAGAGATTTTCTTCAACTGAAAAGATATCAAGCAGCGGCTACTAAGGACAAAAGCTAACGTACTACGCAAAATATGTGATGTTCGAACCTTATCCGAGAGCCTAGACTGGCAATCCATGTGTTTGTTCTGCTGCATATGAACGAAAAGAAGCTCAGAGCCGCCGGCCTTGACGTAATCTTCCTCGTCGGCGAAGTCTTCTTTCACCGGCGGCAGAGCACTTGTACTGCTAGCCCTGCACCTCGCGCCGAAGGTTGTTGATAAGCATGAGCTGTTCATGTCTAGTTCCATTTTGTACCTCAGAAATCTCCTTCTGTGAAGGTCGCTCGTGATTGGGCTGATTGAAACAGCCATTGTTGTTAAGTTCCTTGCTGACAGACACTCCATTGTTCTTACCCTTTTTTTCTTGTTTCTGAGCGACGGTGGTTAAAGTGTGTCGGAGTTGGGGGACATTGTCGTGTAAGGACGTAAACTGCAAGAATTGGATGGGGAGGAACTGCAGAGAGGTGATTGATTACTGAAGAGAAGCTTCTTTTTGGCTTCTTCTCATAGACTGTGCTGCGAGCGAGAGGATAGGAAACGAAAGATGAGGTGTTAAGCGGTTACAAATCAAAAAGATGTGACACGTGTGCGTATTTGATAGGGTGAAAGAGAGTTGCAATTGCTATAATAATGTTTTTCGAAGGCCAATTGGGCCGACATTTAGAATTTTGAGGCCCATTTTAGGCCCAAATAGTATGATTGAAAATCATTACCGATAGCCCTCACCTCACTCACTGTACGGCAATGAAAATCACTCGCCATGTCCTCTCTCTCTCTCTCTCTCTCTCTCTCGCTCTCTCTCTCTCTCAGCAGCTTTACCCTTTAGCAATGAGTAATTGCACCTTTTCAGTTTTTCCCTCCATTAGATTCCCTCTCTTTTTCACCAATTCTCTGTTAAATCTTTGCTGAATCGCTTTCTCTCGCTTACCATCGTTTGATTTTTTAGACGTTTCTTTCTCTTTCAACTGAGTAAGGTGTCTTTTTCATTTACTTTTGTGGTGCGGATTCACTCGTGTTCGTGCACGTCATCTGGTTCCAATATTTTGATATGTTTACTTGATTGGATTTGCTGTTTGTCGTGTGGTTTCGTTGGTTTTATCCTAAATTTTCGTTTATAGGGCTTCTGTTGTTGTGGAATTGGGGTTTTATGAGTTCTCTTTTACTGGCCATTGCTCATTGTTGTTGGCTTTTGTCATCAGCCAGTGAGAATATTAGGGACTTCGGAATTCTGGATTTTGTTTCTCTCTTCTAGGTTTCTTTTATGTTCTATCGTAGCAAGACTATGGAATACCCTTTCCCTTTACTGAAAATGGGCTCATTGCTCTCGTATGTTATGAGTCTGGAAGTTGACCACCATAATTTTGGATGTGGCTGTTTGATTGCTTACAGTAGTGCTGTCAGAATGCTTACCAATCTGCTGACTTGGTTTACCTCGGGTTTCGTATAGGTTATAACATCCGCATTGGCTTGTGCGGCAGGCTGTGAAGGCAAATTAACTCAATAAGCACATTAATCATATCACAAGGTATTAATTGATGTTTTCCTGATTGTAATGTATGAAGGAGGAGCTTACGGTCTTGTTGGTCTGACCAGCTATAAAACTGACCTGTGCTCTTATTTCTAAAGCCTGGTGTCTCATATGGGAATTATGTTTTTCAATGTGATTGCAGAGCCGCATATTTGTTTCCTGTGGATTTGTAATCTGAATAATTAGCTTTGAGAAACGAAGAGAAGACGCTATCGATGTTTTTCGGCTTGCAGACTTTGATAACTTGAAACTTCTTCTTACTACTTTACCTGTATATCGTTGCCCGATGGAGTGTAACAAAGATGAGGCCATTCGGGCAATGCAAGTCGCTGAGAAGAAGATGGTAGACAACGACTTTGAAGGTGCCCGAAAGATTGCTCTGAAAGCCAAAAGTCTATACCCAGAACTCACAAACATCGCACAGTTATTGACCATATGTGATGTGCACTGTTCAGCAAAAAACAAGGTCCTTGGAGCTGAAATGGACTGGTACGGGATTCTTCAGGTTGAGAAGTTGTCTGATGAGTCAACGGCGAAGAAACAATATCGAAGGCTTGCTCTTTCTCTCCATCCTGATAAAAATAAATTCCCAGGTGCAGAGGCTGCTTTTAAGTTGGTATCTGAGGCTCATGCTGTGCTGTGTGACCCCACCAAGAAGGCCATTTTTGACAGTAAGATCAGATCCATCACAAGATATTCATCGGTAAACCCACCATCCTATCAAGTGAATAGAAGCTTTCAGAAACATTGGAGACCGAACCATTTTACCAATGGTTTTGGCACTATGAATCATCATCATCAAGGAGTTAAGCCAAGCACCACCCCTGAACTGGGATTTTTTTGGACTATCTGCCCATTTTGCAGCACGAACTATCAGTACAGTAGAGTTCACTTAAACCAAAATCTGCAGTGCGTGAAATGCTTGAAGAGCTTTGCGGGGTATGAAACACATTATCGAGGCGCGAACATGGCGTACGGACAGGCCCCGCCACACTCTCAGCCAGCGGTTCCAAAACCTGGTTTTAATCAGTTTACTGCTTCCAATGTAGGAACAAAACAACAATGTAATACTGGAACAAGTGTCCGAAATGACGAGGAATCGATGTCTTCGTCACGCTGGCGGTCTCAATTTAAGCCCGTTAATCTGTCACAAGGCGCTCGTGGAACCAAGCAAGCTGCAAGAACTGCAGAGGGCAGTGGGGGTTCGAAATCCAAGCAAAGAAATAGGGCCGTCGATAATTTGGGAAGGGAAGGCGGGAAGAGCAATGCGAATGCTGTGAATGAAGAAGCAGTTGGCATGGGAAAGAAACCAAAAAAGAATGGAAGAAAGAGAGTGGTTGAGTCTAGTGAGAGTTCTGGGACTTCAAGTGGATCTGACGTAGAAGAGGTGACCACCAAAGAAAAGGTGAGTTACAGAGCTAATAACTCGTTTAGGCGGAGATCAACAAGGAGTAGGAAGCACGTCTCCTACCAAGAAAGAGACGACGATGATGACGATGACGATTATTTTGATGCTGACGATGGTAAAAATCAAGATTCCAAGTCAAAAAGTGAAAGAGAGCCATCTGTTCAACAACCCAGTGAAAGCGTCCAAGAAAAGGATTCTGAACTCGACAAAGAAGCTGATGCCAGCGAAGAAAGTTCAGATCTTGACGCTGACTCAGCTGAGGACTGTGCCGATAAACCTGACGACCCTGTTTTCGAGTGTAAGGACCCAGACTTTCACGACTTCGATGAGGATCGAAATGAATGCTGTTTTGCTGCTGGTCAAATATGGGCTTGTTATGACGAAACTGGCGCAATGCCAAGATACTACGCTAAGGTGAAGAAGGTTCATCTTTCTCCATTCCAAGCGACCATTGTGTGGTTAGAACCCGACCCCATAGATGAAGCTCATGTGCAATGGAACAAAGCAGGTTTGCCCATTGCATGCGGCAATTTCAAGCTGGGGAAAACTGCAATAACGTCGAAATTCGCCGTATTCTCTCACAAGGTACATTGCAGTGAGGGTCAGAAGAGGAATTCCTTCATCAAACACCCGGAGGCTGGTGAAATATGGGCTCTCTTCAGGGACTGGGACATCAATTGGAGCTCGAACCCCAAAAGAGTTGAGGAGTTCAAGTATGAAATCGTGGAGGTGCTAGATTTCGATCCAATCTCTGGGACGTCGGTCTGCTACATGGATAAAGTCGAAAGGTTCATCAGTGTTTTCCAAAGGAGCAGATCAAATAATGAGTTGCAGAGATTTGTGATTGGGCCCGACGAACTGCTCAGATTCTCGCATTGTGTTCCCCATTTCAAAGTGTCGCCGTCTGTTGGGCCTGCGGATTCTGTCGAGCTCGATCCCGCCTCACTTCCTCTAAATCCCGAGGATTTGTGGTATCCTGGCAAAGCAGAGATGGAATGATAATCATGAGATCTCCAGGGAAAGAGTTTTAGTCAGGAAAGGTCATTTATTACAGCAGGTTTTAGGTGGTGTTTTGTTTTGATGTGAGGAGAAAAGTTCCCTTGTGTAAAATCTTAGCCCAGCCCAGGGCAGTTGGTTTAACTTCTATTTATCTTTCATTTTCTCCTCTTTTTGTTGTTTGTGTTGACATAAAATCACAGACGCATGTACTGATAAAACTTTAATTAAAACAATTGATTTGTTGAGGTATAATTGAAAATAAATAAAAATTTGAAGGGTCAAATTATAATTAGAAGGGCATTTTCATTTCATGTTCCCTTATAACTATCATTTCGTATTCGGTTCTCTTGGCAAAAAATTTTAGTTTTAAGGACCTATTTTCTGCCAGTACCACTTCATTGTTCTTACATACCACTACCAGTATGTTGAAATTCTGTATCACAAAACCATAATCTGGTACCAGTTTATGATCATCTGATACCAGTTTATATTCTGCAGTACCACTTCATTGCTCTGACATACTAGTATGTTGAAGTTTGTAAAACAAAACGATCATTCTATACCAGTTTATATATCTTTCATATTACTTTTTTACACCACACAAAATGAATCTTTTAACCTAAAAAATTCTCAAATAGGGCCTGAATTCGAAATCAAACACTTAGGCCTGATTTCGAATTGACCCTTATAATTATCTAATTACCTAATACAGTGTACGGTTGACCGTCGCACCTCAAACGACATCGTTTCGACCGCCAGCGGCCATTCTGATTTCTCTGTTGACATCTGATCACTGGATCGCCTGCCTCAACTACATGCTGAAAAGAAATTTGTGAAATAAATTCTGTAATGGCGACGAGGAATCGCACGGTACTGTACCGAAAGTACAGGGACGCTCTGAAGAGCGTTAGGATTCCGGCGGGATCGTCGCCGTCCGGAGGAGGCCCGGTTATCGAGCTTTCGACGACCTCGTTTCTGAACCCTAATCGATCGTACGCGCCGTTGAGCACTGATGATGATCCTGGTACATCTAGGTTAGCCCGAGAATTAACTCCTTTCTAATTAACGTTTTTCAAATTTGTTTTTCGCACGTGAATTTCTGGGTATTGAAGGCTTTACTATGTTGGATTGATCTGGAAATGATGTGGTGTCCAAGTGAAATTGAGTCATGTGATATGCTCTAATTATTGTATTACTGTGTTCTACTGGTCTTGGAACTGTTTAACGCACATCGAAATCTGATCTAGTTTGTCGGGGGGATTCTGCAATTTGTATTCTCGTGTTTATTCGCATGCTTGTAGCTTCCATCTTAGTTTACCAGTTAAAAGTTCCCCCATGGATCGAATTGAAACCTAATTGGCTTAAAACGACTCTATTAGGTTCTAACACTTTTCCTCGCAGTAGAGGTACAGTTGCGGTGGGTCTGCCACCAGCTTGGGTGGATGTATCGGAAGAAATAGCGGCTGATATACAGAATGTGAGGGGAAAGATGGCTGAATTGGCTAAAGCTCATGCCAAGGCTTTGATGCCTTCATTTGGTGACGGTAAAGAAGATCAACGCCGGATAGAGTCCCTCACGCATGACATAACCAACCTTTTAAAGAAATGTGAGAAACGATTACAGAGACTTTCTGCTTCTGGGCCTGCGGAGGATTCAAAAATCAGGAAGAATGTCCAGGTATGATCTGATGATATCGATGTGCGCGAGTTTGTCTCTTAAATTGCTATTCGTTTCTGATAGTGTATGTCTTTTTGCAGCGTTCTTTAGCTACGGACCTTCAAACCCTCTCAATGGAGCTACGCAGGAAACAGTCAACCTATTTGAAACGGCTTCGACAGCAGAAAGAGGTATACCACTGCTTTGGCATGGTTCTTTCCTGTGAATGGATTCCTCTCCTTTGTGGGTAAATTCCACAGTGCTGCTATTATTGATATAGTATCTGAAATCCTGCCATCTTGTGAAGGGTTCCGATGGGATTGACTTGGAAATGAACTTGAATGGGGGCAGTTCAAAGACAATGGATGATGAATTGGATGACATGGTATGAGGATTATGCATCTTTTGAGTTTGGAAGTGAATACTATACTTATTCCAATGCATACATGGAATTAGCATCTGCAAGATGCAGTGATGACTTATGACCCCCTATCTTTGTCTTCAATTCGCATTCATGCTTTGAGCTACTCTATTATTTATCTTTATGTTTCAGGGTTTTAGCGACCATCAAATGGCCAAACTAAAGAAAAGCGAGGCATTCACTGCCGAAAGGGAGAGAGAAATTCAACAGGTGAGCCGAGGGCCTACCACTATCTTTTGTTCTACACAAGATGCTGATTTATTTATTTGTATCGTATGCTTCGACGTTGGCTATAGGTTGTGCAATCCGTGAACGAGCTCGCTCAAATTATGAAGGACCTGTCTGTTTTGGTGATTGACCAAGTCAGTTGCTAACTTTCCCTCCACCTTTTGCTCATTTGTTTCCTAGACTAACTAAACCGTATTGGTCAAGCAGGGGACTATTGTGGACAGAATTGACCACAACATAACAAATGTAGCAGCCTCAGTCGAAGAGGGCCTGAAACAGCTTCAGAAGGTCCTATTCTTATCTATCTCTTTGTTTAATCATGCAACATATTGTCTATTCTTTGTTTTTTTTCCAACGATATGCCATGGCTATGCTAAAACTAATGATTATCACAGGCTGAGAGAAGTCAGAAACAAGGCGGGATGGTTATGTGCGCCACGGTTCTTGTGATTATGTGCTTCGTAATGCTCGTTCTCTTAATATTGAAGTCGATACTATTTTGATCATAGGCTCTGCTAATCCAATCCCTTTCTGTTTGAGTCGAGGGATGAAAAATGGAACCTCAAAATTTTTCATGATACAAATCATGCGAACCAAATTTAGAAGTCGCAGAACGAGGTTGATTCGACAGGGTTTGCGCTCGGGTCCTCCACCTAAATGCTCATTTATTGTACACAAGTTTTTGTGAGTTTCGATTTGTATTTTATTTCATGATATTTGATTCATTTATCGGCTGAAAATATAATTTATGATAGTTACACGTGCAAACTGAATGCACTTTCAATCTATTGATTATTATCCATCGTCTCACAAACTCCAATAAAATGAAATTCACGTTTGGAAATCATCAATTTTTCTTTCGCAAGGACTTGGAGTTAGACTATTAATAGTCTTTGTGGACTCCAACTCTAAGTTTATGTCGTCCATCCATAGTCTTACCATGAAATAAAATTTCATACATATGTTTTCGGCAACTATATATTGTGTTTTATTCTCTAAGCATAGCATCTACAGATGAGAAACAAAACACAACCTCAAACATCACCAAACAAAACTGAAAGCCACTCTTCGCTCTTACATTTCTCCCTTTCACCTTCCTTCCAAAATCTCTATCCACTCCACTCTCTCTCTCTCCCACAAAAAAACACATTTCATTCACCCAGTAAAAAAAAAAGCAAAAGAAACCAACATAATGACCACCACCACAACAACAACGTACGGCACAATCTCCACGTCATCAGACGACCACCATCATCATCATAGTATTGGGCCACGGAGTGGACGAGCGAGTCGTGTTAATCGTACTTCCGATCGCCACGGCGGGCGTTTTGCTGGCCACACATGCGGTGGTGTTCTTGGCGGGCTTCGGGCCTGGCGGTGGTTTTGGCCCATGGGGTGGTTAAGGGCGGCGGAGGAAAGTGGTGGTGGTGGTTGATTTGAAGGAAACTGCTTCGGATTCTTACTCTGATAGTTCGGAGAAAGATCGATTTGGGACGTAAAAAAAGCGTCGGTCTATATGGGAATGCTTATGTGTGGCGGGAGCAGTATAGAACTTTTTTCGGGATATGTAGAAAGCGCAATTGTATGTCATCTCTTTCGTCTCACGGCCAAATTCGACGTTTGTCGCTTCGAAAAGGGATATAATATAAGTCCCCTTATTTGAAATTCAATATTCCGTCCCTTAGGTCTTGGATTCAAACCCTATGACTACTATCGTATCGTGTTAATGCGTGTAACATATTCACATGAACCACGAAAATTAGTCTCATCATCGGAGTGCATGCAATATGCTCATATGACCGATCGAGTGAGAATACCCAGGGTCGAAAAATAAAAAATAAAAAGAAATAAAACAATCGATATTTTCGTCAAACTTAAAAAGCATTCGACATGAGAATTTGATTTATCAGAGCAGGCTTCACACAGCGAGTCAAAGTAATAACAACGACGAGGACGACAATCAAGAAATTACCTATAATCTACAAATAATAGTAATAATAATACACATGATAGATAATAGCCAAACGTCGATTATTCGATAGACGCGAAAAAAAGAAAGCCATACTGAAAGCTCATTCATCGTTGGGGCTGCTGTTCGGGCGCATGGTTGTTAGCAGCCGAGGAAGGGCCAACTGAAGGAGGAGATGCACCCCATTTGCCATCGGTCTCCGACGGCTCGATCACCTTAACGGACCCATCGGTTAGGCCCACCGCAAATTGGCTCGGCTCTTGAGGGTGAGCCGCTACGACCACTGGGTACACCGCCTGGCTTCTGAAATCGCAAAAGAAAATTATTTTATTTGTAGACGAAGATTATGCTTTCTTAGTTCGTGGAGAAGTTCGTTTTTTTTCCATACCCATTTAACCCATTTTGGGGAAGATACGCCGACGGGGCGACTCTGCAGCGCAACCTCAGCGTATCGGCATCGAATATCCCTATGTTTCCGTCGCAGAACGAGGCGAAGACGAATTGGCTGTTGCAAGAGTACGCCGCGCACGATATAGGCGCAGAAATAGACTCTTGCGGGACCCACTACACGCAATTCAACAAGAATTTTTTCTTATGAAATTCGAAGCCGTGGAAGAGAAGGTGCGAAAAAAAAATTAATATTTGCTCTTTTTTCTCTACCTGGCGAATGCGCTCCATCTTAGAGGCATCATATATTGCTAGCTGAGTCTCGTGGGCTACGAGCAATCGGGTTTGGTCGGAATGGAACTGCACACGGGTTTCACCGTTGGGCGCTTTCCCGGCGGGCAGCTGTATTGGGACCGCCTTTCTCTTCTCCCACGTGTCGATGCTCCATATGCACAGCTACACATTATAGAGCGAGCGTTAAATATACAGTTCGATTTTTTTTTTCTGAGATGGTCATTTCGCGACGTCGATGATAAATAGTTCAATTTTAAAGCGTCACGTTACTTGGGCATCAGCGCCGGACGACACAAGTATGCCGAGGTTGGTGGAGAAAGCTAAACCAGTAATGCGCTTTTGGTGGCCTTTCAGCTTCGACTTTACCTGTATCGTTTTTTCACAGGCGAACAGCGCTTGTTATTGCAGAACTGCTATGCAGGGACTAATAAGATGAGTTTTTTTTTTAGAAAAACGTACCTCGTCGACCCTAACGTTGTATATATGGATTGTCGAGTCCTCCATGCCGATGGCTATGATATTGTTATCTTGAGGGTGGAACGCCAGGAAAGTCGAGGCCGGCGGCGGAGGCATGAACGTAGTCATCACCTGCCGCAAAAATTACGATTATTAGGCGCCTTTTCAGTTTTCGTAAAAAATTAACATTATTCGCGGGAGAGTTCAGACAAGCGAGTCAACCTTGAAAGTCATCATGTTGAACAACGAAACTTTCCCGCCCGCGGCCGACATTACGTAGGAGTCGTTCTTGGACAAGGCAATGCACGGAACTGCCTCGTCGAGGTTGACGCCCGAGACGTCGTTGGTCATTACAAGGCCGCTGTTCGGTTGCCAATGCTGAGGCACGATGCTCGCCGTAGCCTACAAAGAGCGACATTACGGATAATTAATTTTTTTTTTCGTTCACCAGCAGAAAAACGATTCGAAGAAAAAATTATCAACCTTTCCGCTAGGGTTTTGTTCGTTACGAGCCCATTTCCACAGCTTCTGAATACCGTTCGATCCAAGAGCTAATATACCCACGCCAGAATTTGTATAGAGAAGCCGAGCAACCTGACAGAAGCAAAAGGATTAGAAAGCGGCGAGACATTTCACGCACAGTGAATGCGTTTTTTCTCGCACATACCTTGTTTGTGGGATCAGCGCTGTCGGGCATAGTTACCATACGACACTGTGCAGCGTCTAAGATCTCAGTCAACTGCCACGGTTTCGTCTTTTCGCCTATGTCTTCCGACGCTCTTGGCTTTTCGATGTTTCTAGAAATGGAATCCACGCCGTTCTGAAATAAATAAGTAAGAGCTATATGATTTAATTTAAAGCGGGGAAAAACAACAAAAAAAGGTAAGAAAGAGGCGCACAAGGACGGGCGAAGGCCTCGCGGGAGAGCTTATCTCGACTTTACAGTTGACGGGCGCAGCAGCGTTCGCAACAGACGATCCCCCAACCTGTACATAAAGTGTAATAACGTAACAAAAAATTCGAGAAAAAAAAAGGCGGTAGAAAAAAAACCGTTAAAAATACGATTCTTTGGCGTCGAACCTTCATAGCCGCAGTTTCCAACGGAGATCTCAGCGCTTCGAAAGGAGGCGGAGCATCGACGGCCCTCAACGATCGCAAGCCGCTCGCATTTGCTAATATTTTTATTCCATTGTCGGCGGTCGTAACAGCAAGAAGGTTTCCGTCCTTACTAAACCTCAACCGCGGAACACTCTGCGACAGAATAAATATTAATATATGTAGATAATCCCAATGCAAGGCGTATAATCATAATTTTCAGAAAGATAATTTTTTTCTTACAGGCAAGCCGCCGTCTGCATCAGTCGCCGTCAGCATATTGACGTTGTCCATATCCCAAAACTTGATTTGCCCGTCTTCGCCGACGGCGAGAAAGTGATTCTGAGCAGTATCGAACTGAATGACGCCGTTCGACTTCTTTCTGAAACCAGCATAAGTTCTCTTTATTGCCCCTTCGCTTTCGTTCCACTCCACGAGAAAAGAGTCGCCGTCTTTGCCAGTCCCGCAAGAGAACAACCTGGAAAAATTATGTCATGAAATTGCGTTTCGATAATAGGGTGTAATAATCGTCGCGCGTAATTAGGGAGGTTTTGTTACCGTGACCCATCTGCGCTATACAGCATAGTCGTGCACCAATGCCCGGGAGCGTCGTAGTCGACTCTTGACCCCATATTGTCGTAAAGCCAAGCTTTGATTTTTCCATCAACAGCGGTCGAGAAGATGAACTGCGATAATATACAGTTGCGAGGCGTTTAGAAAAGCGTCTTATTTCGACAAGAAAATTATGTTGTTGTTTTGTTTTGCGGAAAGTGTAGTACCTGAATATTCTCCTTCTGATGAGGGCGGATAGAATAGACAGGCGCTTCGTGGCCTTCGAAGTTGAATAGCTTTCTTCCAGTAAGATCCCAAACCTGTTTTTTTTTAAACGTCTTTTCTCAGTCTTCTTTTATCCATTTGTCGTCTGAAATTGTTTCCGAATAAAAAAGACGAGACGTTATTAAACTCACCTTGATCAACTTATCCTCCCCACATGTTACGACGCAGAGCTGCTTATTAGGGCTAGCAAAAGCGATGTCGTTCACTCCTCCGACATGGGCGTCAATCTGCCCAAAAAGACGCACAAATTGAATTTATGGGTCGCAAAGAAACGGCCGACGAACTTGAGACGCTTCAAATGTGGCGTACCTCAATTTGATGGCGTAAGTCATTTGGGGCTGAATAGTTATACAAATGGATCAAATGCTTGGCAAATGCAACTCCTGCCAAGCGAATCGAATTGTTCAGCATGAATTTTCATTTTAAAAAAGAAAAATTTTAACCATACAATAATCATACCACAGAAAGCTCCGTCTTGGCTCCACGAAACTCGAGTCACAGAAAATGGCGCTTCCTTGGCCACAGAAGCCTGTACAAGATATCCATCCGAAACAATTATAACCTCGAAAAAAAAAGTAGTAAGTTCTATTTCATTAAAATTTGCATCCGAAAATCCTAAGACATGGGTTATCATGCATGAAAAATTGACAACAAACCTGAAATGTTAAGCTACAACTTTGAATATCCCAAATCTTGAAAGGCTTCGCACACAATTTCTCTCTTATTCCAGCCTCCCAAAGCGTAATTTCCCCGTTATTGCATCCCACTGTAAATTAAACATCCACGTTGATTAAACAACTTTCAGCGGTTGAGATCAGTCGAACAACCAAGCTTTGAAACGAAGAAACCACTTGTTAAAAAAATGGGGGAAATAGTACCAAGAAGCAAAGAATTATGCGAAGGATGAAAATCCATGCTAGTAATAGGAGCTCCTTGATTCAGCGTAAATGCCACAGTTCTAGGCAAGTCCTCCACCGACCACGGCGCCTGTTGCTGGCGAACCATAGGATAAGTAACCTAATAAAGACAAAAAAAAGCGCCAAATTATTCCTTCGAATTTTCCGATTCGCTTTAAGACATCCGTCGTTTTATATTATTACCTCCTCGACCGACTGCGAAGGGCGCAATCTCTTCATCAGATGCTCGTGATCGGCCGCGCTTTGATATTCGACCATTCCGAGGGTAGCAGTTGGAGGCGTTATCGGCCTCTTCAAGATAGAAACTGTTTTTCCCAGCCAAGAAAAAATAAAAGAACGTCACCTTTTTTGCCTGTTTTTTGCATCATTTTATTATGAGACTTTTCGAACTCACCTTGATTAGGGGGGACAGGCAATGAAGACGCCGTGACGACAGCTGCTTGAACTGATGAAGAAGCGGCGGCGTTCGCCATCCAACCAGCCAAAGCGTTGGCGTTCGCAGCTGCCGCCGAAGGAGGGAAAGGCTGCAAAGGTAACGATTGTATAGCAATTTTATTACACAGTGTGAAAATACGAAGAGGAGAAGATTTGTAATAACGATGTGTATATATATATATATATATATATATATATATATATATATATTAGAAATCGAGGGGTACTTCCTAAAACTAATTGGTGATAGGAGGAGAAAACCTCTTATATATACTGGATTAAAGAGCTTATCTATATAGTGGCCTAACAAGTGGACATATATATGAATGAGGTAATGTAGAAATCGAGGGATCCTTCCTAAATCCAATTGGTGATGAGAGGAGAAAACCTCTTTTATATATATATATATATATATATTATATATATATATAAGAGTTTGAATTATTCGATATGGGACAAAGTCCAATTTTTAGAATCTCAACAATATATAACATACGCCGTGTGCTCCAAGAGTGGGGTAAGCAGTAGGCTTTGCGACTGTAGCCGCTGAAGGGATATTAACTGGGCCGGGCGCAAGTGCCCCGTTTGGCTGACTGCAAGTGTGGTCGTTGAACAGCGTTTTAATGTCTGGGTTTGGCCTCGGATTCTTACAAAGCTGATGCTGCCAATTCAAACTGCAAGAAATCGCAAAAAATTCAACGCCAAAGGTCGCAATTCGATGGAACATAGAGAAAAGCGTAAATGTGATTAGTGTAACCTCTGGTTAATGAGGGTCCTCAGTCTAGACGACTTGAGAGTCGGGAAAACGAGCTTTTCGCGGAAGAGAGGATTAGCTTCGATTAGCTTTTTGAGCTCGATTAGCATTATGCTGCGAGCCGTCTTCGTATCGCCGTATTTCGATAGCTGCTCGTTTTCTCTGTCGCAAAATCGAAGAATGAATTGCAGAAAATTAAAGCCTCCGTGAAAAAAAAAAATTACCTGAAGTTCGGAAGCGTTAACAGCTGGGTGATCTCTTTGTAGAGATCTTCGTTAAACGTCGAGAACACTTTCAAGTCGCTCACCAGAATCTCGACTGCCTTTGCTTTGTCTTGCCTGAATTTAACGCCATATTTGTAAGAAATCGTCGAAAAGCAAGCGAAATGGACAAAAAAATTTAATGGAGAAGTAACGCTTGATTATACCGATCGAGGGCTTCGAGGTACTTCTGCTTTCTGATTTCGAAGAATATCTTCATCGAGTATCTGTTGTCGTCCACTTTAGTAAAACCCGACAAGTACTTTTCGACTTCATCCCATTCCCCTGCGTGCACTTTCTCCTCGAAATACTTCATATTGAAGAAGAAACCCGATTCTTGTTCAAGCCTATGAATTCAACAGCAGAAAAATCATTACAGAATGAAGAAATCGACAGCAGAACTTAGTTTCATTTCTTACAAACTTCTCTATAACTAATATCGATTATAAGAAGGTAATTAATTCTTCTTATTCTCGTCTCTATTCTCCTTGGCTTCATAGATCGAACCAAAACATAATGATTTTGCACACATAATTACAGGGCATAATAAATATTTCTTCAAACCATGGAAATCAGCAGCTTCAACGGTAAATCTGAGCCTTAGAAAACGCAGCAGAAGTACAGGGAAGATAAAAGGCACAAGCAAATAACAAACATAGAAAGCCCGAAAAACACAGTACCTCTGAATTATTACAACGATTTAAAATAAATTAAAGAATAATAATTAATTTACAAAACCAAAAAGACAAGAATTACCTACCTGTGAACAGACTCCTTGAATTTCTCCTCCTCCAAAAACTGAAGTATAAGAAAGACCAATTCTCTGCTCAGCGACGACATTTCTGCAGCTCAGAACCTCAAATCAAACAGATCGATACCCTACGAACGATTCCCACACCGCCG
Source organism: Craterostigma plantagineum (assembly GCA_027422505.1). Lineage (NCBI taxonomy): Eukaryota > Viridiplantae > Streptophyta > Magnoliopsida > Lamiales > Linderniaceae > Craterostigma > Craterostigma plantagineum. Next base: position 1,131,761 of record JAPQWV010000039.1, on the reverse strand, counting down.
AGGGCGACTTCTTCGAGATTTTTCTTCCCTACTTTTTTATTACCTAAAAAGTATGCCTAGGGTTTGTCTGAAATACAGTGAGAGAATGGTGTATATAAAGTAGTATATGTAATAGACGGAAGTGGTGATGGTAATATAAAGACTCGGTCTCGCTTTCTTCGACGATGCGTTTGCCAGTAGGAGTCTAATCTTTTTCCTCGACCTCTCACTGATAAGTAATTTACTTATTATATGTTATGGAGCTTATCATTGATCGGTATTTCTTCTTATGATAGCTTGTAATTATGTGGGTCCAGCGGATTTGAGAGGAGTTTCTCAAATCTAGTTTGGTATTCAGTTTGGGTTACACATACGGTCTCGCGACACGAGTTGATTGTTCTATTTTACTTGTCGAATGTCTCGCGATAATATCGTTTGCGATATTTTGGAGATTCGGACATGGACATGTTTGTTTGTCAGAGGGAGTACTTAATTAAAGTAAGGAAGCTATAATTGTAGTGAATGACGCTCCTATGCTCACGCGCTTCCGCGCGTGTTTGTCCACGGCCCTCGGTATGCAACATGCCTTTGTATAAATATAGATACATGTTCTTTTGATGTTATTGTCCAGCTGCGTTGATTATTATAATAATTCCTCGGTCCCAAATATTTTTGGACACTTGGTATAGTACAATTAAAGGGTGAAAAAGTGTATATTTTGACACGTCTTATTAAGCATATTTAATATTATTATATTGGTTGTTTGTGATAACTTTTTTACTAAATAAGAAATGTACAAAAGATGTGGGACGCTCAGTGGCGGAACTAGACCTTCATTAGAGGTGGGTCCAAATTCTTACATGTTTATTATTTTATATGGATTTTTAAATACTTCAGTGGGGTTCATATACTTATATTTGATAAAAATAGTAGAATTATTTTCTCGTTAAAAAATGGTAAGGGAATCTTTTTTTTCAGTGGGTACGTGGACCCCACTGGCCCAATGCTGGCTCAGTCAGTGCGGATGCAGGATTTAGTAAAATGTATAAAATGGTTTGTGACGGAGGTAGTATATAGGATAAAATAAACTAATGTAAGCTTCTTTATTTGATATCATTTAAATCCATGAAGTGAGTGAACAAAAGTTGCTTTACATATAACACGAAGGTAAAGAATCTTCCATGTGCGAGTATACTTTTTTTAAAAAATGAGTAACTGCAATTTTTTTTAATATTGGATAACATGTTATAAAACGGATATGATATAGCTAACAATTACGTTAAGATATTGCTATCGAATATGTAGTAATTAAATCGTTAACTTCAAATATAAATATATATTACTTGACGCTCTATGCTAGTACGTATTGATATACCTCAAACTAACTAAAAAAATCTAATTAATTTAATGCTATTATTATCTAGGTGACGGCCCACGAAGTCATTAACAATCCCATGAATTCCATTATTCATTCTTGAATAGAATAACGTATTATTGATTATTAAGATCAGTCTATATAACAGTGATCTAGCTCAACGATTTACAGCATAATACGACATTATGATTCGATCAGTCAATACTTAATAAATAATTGAAGTTAAAGCAAATAAAAGAATCATTTATTGACCCGTTACGCTTTGTTACAAAATTACCCGATATATCTATACTTCTATACTATTATTATTATATAAAGGTGTGTGATGTTTATAAACTGGCACATTTGGTCTGACATATTTATTTGCCATTTAGCCACTCTATTTTTTATTTAATTACTTTAATAATTTTCATGTTACTTTTATATTATTATTTATTATCTTACACCCCTAAAAATTAATTTTCTTTTTAAATTATTTTCATCAATTCGACAATAAATAATAAATCTAAATATTAAGAGCTACATAATATATTAATTCATATGCACACGCATAAGAGTGAGAAACTTACTAAAATTATACTCCCTGTGTCCCAAACCATTTTATATATCTTACTAAATCGGAGTCCCACATCTTTTGTATATTTCCTTATTAGCAAAAAAACTTCCACAGACAATCAATATAATTATATAAAATATTCTTAAAAAACGTGTCAAAATATACACTCTTTTACCTTTTAATTGTATATTATTAAAATATTCAGTTTCTTAATTTCCGTCCAACTAACAAATGTCCAAAAACATTTGAATAGAGGGAGTATAATGTACGAGATAGGTAGATATATACAATTATATGAATGGGGCATTTTCATTTCAGCCCCCCAAATAACTATCATTTAAGATTCTGACCCTCTTGGCAAAGACATTAGTTTTAAGGACCCATTTTCTGCAGTACCACTTCATTGCTCTTACATCCAGTATGTTGAAATTCTGTACCACAAAACCATAATTCGGTACCAGTTTATGATCATTTGATACCAGTTTATTTTCTGCAGTACCACTTCATTGCTCTGACATACCAGTATGTGAAAGTTTGTAACACAAAATGATCATTCTATATCAGTTCATATATCTTTCATACCACTTTTTTATACTACACAAAATAAATCCTTTAACCTAAATAATTATAAAACAGGACCTGAATTCGAAATTAAACTCTTAATAGGGCCTGATTTCGAATTGACCGCGTATAAATCAAACCACAGTTAATAACTTTGTACCAAAGAAGTGCGTGTCGGGTGGAGCCCACGAAGCCACCTGCCTGATAAATGTCCACTTTCCGGACAATTTTTCTAGTCTCACGTACTTTTAGAGAGCGTGCCAAGGAAATTGCTTCAAAACGGCGCGTGTGGCGCACGTCATTTGGACGTTAGGAAACTTACAAATTACTCTTTGCAGTCGGCACCGAATGGCGCGTGCATTGCAGGTTAGGTTTTTGCGGGTTCGTACTCTGTACTTGAGTTGGATGGACATCTTTTTTGTTTCCATTTATTTTCTCATTTTGCTTTACTGAAATCGTAACGAATGACATCATGTTAATGGCATCTTGGATGTTTCAATTATCAACTAACTTTTTTTTTTTCCTAGAAGAAAGTAAAACTTAATGTAATAATAGATTATCATACAATATTGGGTCCAAGTAGTTTTTGGGCCAAGGCGCAATTGGTGTTCTGCGCTTTAAAATAATAACCCTGGCCCAGTCATAGAAAGTCAAGGAGACGATGTTGTGTTCGTTTCTAGTGCTAGAATTATTTATGTTTTACTTTTTATCACCATCATTCGTATTTTAAGATCTTCTACATGACAACTTAAGTATGTAATGAAAAGTGCTTTGAATGCACTTTGCGCCTACAAATTAGAAGTGTGGCATTTAGTTTTCGAATCTTGGTTTTTGTAATGGTAATACTCACACGTTTCACTTGGGACTCAAGAAATCATATGTTGTTCTAATTCCCAAGCAACAAAGATTCACTCATTCGTCTAATTTCAACTCCAAAGAATTGTACAAAAACAAAAAGAAAATCTTACAAAGTAATGCAAGAAAAAGAGCATAAAGACTATAACTTTGCGGTAAGCAAATCCTAAGCATATATACATATTTCAGAAAGATACAAATTACATATTCCTCTTTGAACTTCATCCATGACAAGCAATCTCACCATCGTCCAACATATAATAGCAAATTCATCTCCTTTCCGCCTTCACCAAACCCTAACCATGGCACTTCACCGCAATAACCATTCCATTGCTATAACAACAATAATAATTTCCATCTTCCTATCACTTCTAATTTCCTTCTCCAATGGAACGGCCGGCGACGAAACCCTAAAATCCATGCTAGTCCAAGCATGCCTCAACACGACCAACCAAAACTCGTGCGCCCAAACCCTAGAATCCCAACTCGAGGACCGCTCGCCGGCCTCGGTCCTAACCGCCGCCCTACGCCACACACTTCGAGAGGCCCAACGAGCCATCGGCTCGCTGTCGAACTTCGGCTCGATGTCCATAAACTTTCGGGAGCAAACCGCCATCGAAGACTGCAAGGAGCTCCTCGACTTTTCGGTCTCGGAGCTCGCATGGTCCATCCAAGAGATGAACAACGTTCGCTCGGGGCTCGAGACCCCTCGCACCGAAGGGAACCTCAAGGCGTGGCTCAGCGCGGCCCTCAGCAACCAGGACACGTGCCTCGAGGGGTTCGAGGGCACGGACCGGCGGCTCGAGCGGTTCGTGAGGGGAAGCCTATCTCAGGTGACCATAGGTGTCCATATATAATTCTTTCGTGGGGCCCACTAAGTCGTAGAACGTTATATGTTAGTATGAATATTTTGTTCAACGGTATCTATTTGGACTATGCTAATCATATATTCTGGCTCTGCCTATATATGCAGGTGACTCAACTTATAGGCAATGTGCTGACCCTATACACTCGCGTTCATGCCATGCCCTTTAAGCCTTCGAGGAACAACACAGCGTCATCAGATAGCTACTACTACGATCGAGTTGGAAACGAGGGTTTTCCTAAATGGATGAACGACGGAGATAAAGAGCTTATTATTGGGTCGAGTGCTCTCGATGGAGGAATGCACGTGGATTCAGTGGTGGCTTTGGACGGAAGCGGACATTTTCGTTCCATAGGGCAAGCGTTATACGAGGCGCCAAGCTATAGTAATCGGAGATACGTAATATACGTGAAGGCGGGCGTTTATCACGAGAACATCGATATGAAGAAGAAGAAGACTAATATCATGCTCGTGGGGGACGGGATAGGGAAGACCGTTATTACTGGCAATCGCAACTTCATGCAAGGATGGACGACTTTTCGCACTGCAACCGTCGGTAAGTATTTTAAGACACCCTAATTTCTACGAGGTAGCATCGAATTAACCTCAATTTGTTGCATGAAGCTGTGTCTGGAAAGGGTTTCATAGCGAGGGACATCACGTTTCGAAACACGGCGGGGCCCGAAGACCGCCAAGGCGTGGCCCTACGCGTCGATTCCGACCAATCGGCGTTCTACCGTTGCAGCATGGAGGGGTACCAAGACACTCTCTACGCTCACTCGCTCCGCCAGTTCTATCGCGAATGCAGCATCTCAGGTAACAAAAAATATGAAGCCTCACGTACAAACATTAGGGTTTATAAATTGACCATCCCTAGTCCCCAAAGGCATATGGCCCAGTGATTGGGTCGAGATATCTCTTGTTGAGGGGTACGGTTCAAATTCATTCGTGACCTCGACTATCCAATGTTAGGTGGAATTCCGAACAGTTTCACCTAACCCTAGAAATCAGTCTTATCATCGAGTATGTGGTGCAAGCCCATAGCTGATTGAGCGAAAAAAAGGGAAAACATTAATCTAATTACATTTTTTGATTTCTCGAGGCACCATCGACTTCATCTTCGGAAACGGCGCGGCTGTCCTACAGAACTGCAAGATCTACACGCGCGAGCCGCTCCCACTGCAGAAGGTGACCATCACGGCTCAGGGAAGGAAGGACCCGCACCAGAGCACGGGCTTTTCGATACAGGACAGCTACGTCTATGCGACCCGGCCCACATACTTGGGCCGGCCTTGGAAGCAGTACTCGAGGACGGTGTACATGAACACGTACATGAGCTCGATGGTCCAGCCCAGGGGATGGTTGGAGTGGAATGGTGATTTTGCCCTTGGCACGCTGTGGTACGGGGAATACAGGAATTACGGGCCGGGCTCAGGTATTTGGGGCCGGGTCAGGTGGCCCGGGTATCATGTGATGAGGGATGCTGCCACCGCTAGTTTCTTCACGGTTGCTAGGTTTGTTGATGGGCTCGCGTGGCTGCCGGCGACTGGCGTTAAGTTCACGGCGGGTTTGTCTAGTTGAATTTTATTTGATTTGGTTTGCAATTAATGTTTAATTAATATATGCATAATTCTAGAGTTTATTTCGTTAGTTGTTAAATTATTGTTGTATTGTATCTTGTATGCATGTCGTATATATGATATGAACACTATAGAGGGTGTTTGGAAACACTTAGAGTATATTTTGTGATGACCGTATATAATTTAGATTTTTCATGTCGAATCAGCCGAATAATGTGATGAATAATGCGTACACGAAGGTGTAAGTTCACTTATTTATTTATATCACAAAATCAAATGGAAAAGAAAATGGGAAAACAAGCCAAATATGTACATATATATATTTATTTTAAAATATAGCATAACAATATCTCGAATATGTGGATAGAATAAGAGCTTCACTCACATCCACAGGCGTAATAAAAATATCATTTAATCAAATCTTGGAAACTCGAGATAACTTCCCCTTGTTCTTATCCCACACTCATCGCTTCATCTTTCTCAATCTTGAATATCCAATCTTCTTCATCACTTTCACCCCAACAAAAAATCTTGAGAAGAAGATCGACCAATAACTTAAAAACCCTCTCTAATGGCGGCCACCATTACAAACCTCTTAGTGAAGCAACCTCTTCAGCTAAGCAACATCGCACAAGCCATCCCATTAAACCCTCATCAAAGCAACCTCGTACAAATCGCACCAACGACGAAAACCAGACAACAATCCTCGTACTTCTTCAGACGCCGCCGCCCATCGTCTCTCTCGGCCCCCAAAGCCACGGCGTCGCCGGACGTAGCCAGCAAGAAATCGCCGCCGGGCCGCGTCCAAAGAATCCACAGTATCAAAGAGTTCGACGACGCCCTAAAGGCCGCCAAGAACCGCCTCGTCGTGGTGGAGTACGCCACGAGGGAGACGATGGTCGTCGAATCCGAGGCCGGCACAAACATATACCCATTCCTCGTTGACCTCAGCCGCTCGTGCGGCGACGTCGACTTCCTCCTCGTCATGGAGGACGAGTCGCCGGAGACGGCGAAGCTCTGCAAGCGCGAGAACGTCGCTCAGTTTCCTCACTTCACCTTCTACAAAGGGACTGAGAAGATCCACGAGGAGGAAGCCATCGGCCCAGACCAGCTCGTCGGCGACGTCCTCTACTACGGCGACAACCACTCGGCGGTGGTTCAGCTCCACTCGAGGGAGGACGTGGAGAAGCTCATCGACGAGCAAAAGGGCGGCGGAAAGCTCATCGTCTTGGACGTGGGGCTGAAGCACTGCGGGCCGTGCGTTAAGGTATATCCGACGGTGATTAAGCTTTCGAGATCCATGGCCGACATCGTCGTCTTTGCGAGGATGAACGGCGACGAAAACGACAGCTGTATGCAGTTCTTGAGAGATATGGACGTCGTCGAAGTGCCCACGTTTTTGTTCATCAGAGATGGTAAGATTTGCGGGCGGTATGTCGGGTCGGGTAAGGGCGAGCTCATTGGGGAGATTCTTAGATACCAAGGAGTTCGTGTCACCTATTAAATTAAATTAAATATTGTTGTACTGTCGTCGTTGTTATTGATGAATTGTTGTAGTGTTCATATCAGATTTTACGGTTCCTTGATTATAGAGATACTCGTGACCTGAAAAAGAAAAAGAAAAAAGAAAGGACCTAATTGAGAAGAGCTAAACCTTCGAGGGCCCATTTGTTGCAAGGCCCAATCGGCCACATTAGAACTAGTTGTGCAGAGCTGAGTAGCTAGTTGCAGAAATAACCCACCTAATTATACAAAATTGCAAAGGGGCCCTTTGGACCTCAAAAGATTGTGTTAATGTTTAACTAACAACGCCCATTTATCTATTATTAAGAAAAATTGGAGCGTATTTCAATAGATGAATTGGGTATGATGTAATTTAGTGTTAATTATTTCTATTTGTATAACATAACATATGCTGTTTATTTAGACTTTAGAGGTGCAGTTGCAATCTTTTGAAAGGTGATGTGTGCTAAATGTACAATTTGATAATTAGTCGATGGCCTTCATGTAATTATGCGTAATTATAGGCAGTAGCTCTAGCTGTCCCTTTCAGCTCAACTTGTTGCACCGTATAATTTCCCGATCAAGACGGTAGTTCAAGTTCGATGTCGAACGGCGACGATTGAGGCGACCTGCGAAGAAAATGGGGAAGGAGAAGTCGGAACCGAAGCCTGCCGATTCAGACGCAGGCGCGAATCTGCCGCGGACGTTTAAATACTTATTAGGTTGGTTGACGGCAGCTAAAGTGATAGACTCTATCGATTGATCTTTTTTTCTATCATCTCAAGCTGGAAATTCTGGATTAACATGTGGGGTGTGTGTAGCTACGCAGTTCGTGTCGAGGGTGATTCCATTCATATTCAATTCATGGACTGTCAGACGCCTCACTCAAGAAGATTATGCGGTATGTATGAAATTTCATCTTTTTTTCCCTTGGTTTAGATTTTAGAATAAAGTTTTGCTGGTAATGGATTTGTATTAGAGAATTGGCAACGAATGCAATTGCGAAAGAAAGTGATTGAGATCTTTGGATTAGTAATGTAAAATATGTTTGCTCCAAAAGGGGGGAGAAGAAGAAGAAAAGAGCCTTACTTTAGCATTTTCCAAAGCAAAATCTTGTTATTTCGTGTGTGATGATTAGTATGTTTTTGTGAGCAATTTTTTCGTTTGTGTATCTTCTCATCAAGGCGAGAGGCTGTACTCATGCATCCAATGTCATCATTATGACCTTATATGTTATTTGCCCATGTTTGAGGTGATAATATGCACTGAATAATGCAATACAGATGTATGCTGTGCAATTCTATCTGTTTGTGACCTGCATATTGTTTCTTAGTCGAGAAGGGTTCAGACGAGCATGCATGAGGGCAGATTACAGATGGTAATATTGAATTTTCCATTTCATTTCGCTTCTAGTTCTTGATTTCCATTTGAATATTTGACTTCTCTTTTTATTACAGTGATGACGTTTCAGGTGGAGAAGAGAATGCAGCTAAGCTTTTGAAACTGGCCTGGATTAGTTTCCCTTTAGGAATATTAGTCACGACTATGGCTACAACCTTCATTTTCTGGTGGCAAGGCCTCAGTTATTCAAGCCCATATGCACAAGCAATCTTGATTAATGGTAAGCGAATCACAGGTTCAATGCTAGTTACGATATTAAAATTTAAACTAATTAGCAACTGCCATATTTTTATCGCCAATCTTGATGGCTAACTGATCGGTAGGATTGAAGTTTTCTTCGATAATCATTGTTGACAGATTATTGTCGTAATTGTTTCTCCCAACTGAGTAACATTTTAGTTTCGGGTTGTTCATGTGTATGCAGCTGTTGCATGTCTGATTGAGCTACTGGCCGAGCCTTTTTACATATTATCACAGAATCTTCTGCTTCTACAATTGCGATTAATCGTTGAAAGCGTGTCTACCTTTTCGCGTTGTCTAGCTTTATCTATCCTCATCCTGAAGAGGCCTGACATGGTACGGTATAATAATTATCGTTCTTATGTGATTTTAATAAGATTTCTCTATGGATCACATAGTATCTTAGCATTTGAGTGTTGGAAGTTCAAAAACTGCTATCTAATTGATGAAAACATTGCAGGAAAAATCAATCATATTTTCCCTATCCCAGGTTGCATTTGCAGCATGTATATTCTTAGGCTACTGGGGATATTTTCTTCTGTTTGGAAAATATAAAACGTCTGTTTTATTTCCGTTCAGGTAAAAAATTACTTTGTCCATTTATCTTTTGTTGCACTGTTGTACAAACTAATGTGAGGAATTAGATGCGGTCTTCTAGAGATAATTGCTGATACCCGAACAGATTCTTGCATTGCTATTTATATCTGAGAAAACTTTAGTATGTACAGTGGATATGCATTCACTTTCCTCTTCGCTACTACCTGGAGTGTACTTCAATCTATTATCTTGTAAAGGCAAATCATCTCATTTATTTCATTCCTAAATTTGAAAATTTTCTGGTTTCCATTCAGAAGACACTGCTTTCATACTGTTATATTTGCTTTTTCACCAAACTGTTCCTTCCGATGCAGAAGAGATGCTACTTCACACATTGATAAACAACTTGGAAACATGACACTGATATTTACTTTTCAATCAGTCCGGAAACTGATCCTTCAGGAAGGTGAAAAGATGATCCTCGTATGGTTGGATACACCATATAATCAAGCTGTATATGGCCTTGTTGATAAACTAGGTAATATCTCTCATTGATGGTCGCTTCCTAGTGTTTCAATTGGAGCCATTTTTTAATTCTTAAATTTGTGAGGTTAATATTCTCAGGGAGCTTACTTGTGAGGCTTGTTTTGCTTCCATTTGAAGAAAGTTCGTATGCTACTTTTGCAAGGTCTGCATCAGGTTTATTTCTTTCTTTTACCTAGTTCTTGCATTGCATGTAATGTAACTTAACATAAACATAAACATATGCGTTCGCCTAAATGGTCCACTGGTCTCTATGCAGGAGATTTCAAAGACAAAAATCAGATCCTTGCAAGGCGCTTGACAGATGCGCTGAAGCTTGTGTTACTCTTAGGTAGGTGCTATATTTCCAATTTCTATTTGACCCATAGATCTGTGTTTGCTTTCAAGGTTACTGCTGCTAAGCGTATCTTCTGTTCCGAATATATTAACTCAGTTCCTTAGAAAGATCACTTTTTATTCACATTTTTCTATGCGAAAACAAAATGGGTCCGTTATGATTTGATTTGCCACAATACAAAAGATTTTTTTGTCATAAAATTTACTGCTGCTCATTTCTTTCCAGGCCTAGCGGTTCTCTCATATGGGCCAAGCTATTCATATCCGCTCATAAGATTTTTATATGGTCAGCAATGGAGTGACGGGGAAGCTACAACGGCACTCCAATATTACTGCCTCTACGTCGTTGTTCTAGCAATGAACGGCAAGTATTCATACATGTCGACTTTTGAATTATTTTTGACGTATTTCCAAACATTATGAGTGTCAAAGCGTTGGTGAAACAAGAACTACTAAATCTGGTTTTTTTTTTCTCACTTACTCTCTGTCAGGGACATCTGAAGCATTTCTGCACGCAGTCGCAACAGAGGATGAGCTCAAGAGATCAAATGACTCATTGCTCGTCTTCTCATTGATATACATAGTTTTGAACGTCGCATTTATGCGAATTGCAGGGGCCATCGGATTAATAATAGCAAATTCTTTGAGTATCCTTAACAATTTATAGGCTCATATTTACGTCTTTTCATGCACATGATCGCTTGGACTTAACTGTAATGAATTAGACATGATATTCAGAATCTTCTATTCGGCAATGTTCATCAGGCAATATTTCAAGGTATGGTCGTACTTTCGCAGCAACACACCGTGCTTTCTTTACCTAGTTAACATTCAGGTTGCATTTATACAGGTTCTTATTTATTATTATATTATTTTCTTCATAGGAATCTTCATCGTTCTCCTTCAGACATTGCTTGCCCGGTGGCTGGGAAATTTTACTTCTCTCAGGTTTGTGTTAGAAAAATATGTATTGTATCATCATATTCGTATCTAATATCATCTCTGATATTATTTTCCTCTCACACACACTTAAGTTAGGTCTAACAAGCTTCGTTCTTGAGAAGATATGCCTCGACCGAGACAATTTCTGGGCCACAATTCCCATCCACTTGTCGTCGGGCTTGATATGTTTCATCACATCAGCCTTCGTAGTGTGAGTATTTTTCACGTCTAAATTAAATCTCCCTACACAAAATTTTATCTTCTTCTTTTCCTCATGGTTTTTCGTTTTCTTACATCAGCTATCGTAAGGAGAAGCCGCTCATTAACAAAATCGTTCGCTTCCGCCGGCATGGCGATTGAAGCCTCCATGCAGCAGAAGGCTACGTATGGGTTCTCCTTTACTTGTGCTGATGCTGTAGCTATCTAATAGATTTAAATTATTTATTTAGTTTTGTTAAATTATGTCTATCAACTAACCTGAGGTCGAACGAATCCATGTTTATCACATATATTGCACGAAATTCAAGTATGCTTAAGCAGCTATTTCGTGAGCACATACATGTGATAGTTGCCAAAAATTGGATGGCAAGTGCAAGGTAATAAGATCACTTCAACTTTGGGCCCAGAAATAGAAAGGGACAATCATGGCGATTTCAATAATTTCAAGTATAGTCGACTTCTTGACTTTCATACGGCGACATCATGAGTTACCGGGACAAAATATGTCGTTTTAGTTGGTGGGGAAAATAAATTTAAAGATGGGATGGATGAATTGACCTCTCCTATATTTTACATGTTTTAATGAAGTTAGGAAAATGGTCGCAATCAATATTGGCCTAAGGAGATAGATAGGACCATGAGGTTTAGATATTTATGATAAGACGTTTCTTTCTCTTTTTTTTTTTAAATCTACATATAACTCCATACTCTCAAACTATTAATCAATTAACTCTCCCTTCCCATTCATTTCTCATCAAACTCCCAATTTCAAACTTGTATATTACATAGCTACCTAATGAACGATTTTAGCCTTATAAAAACAACAATATTACCAAAAAACCTGTCAACACCCACGGACCCCCTACCCAAAACTTGTAGTATCAATATACGTAGTCTTGTAGTACCAATGTATAGATATTCGTGGTACCATACCGTGGTACCATTCCGTGAGCTAGTGTAGTACCATACGTAGGTTACTTGTAGTATCTTTTTCGTACCATGTGCTTAAATATCGCAACTCCTACCCTAAAATTGTAGCACCAATACACATATATCTGTAGTACCAATATATAGATGTTCGTGGTACCGTATTATATGCTAGTGTGGTACCAAGATTAGGTTACTTGTACTACCAATATCTATGGCAACGGTCACGGACCAAAAATAATTCAGATGGCGTCGAAAATTCCTTACCCAAACTTGAAGTACCAATATACGTATGCTTGTAGCACCAGTGTATCGATGTTCGTGGTACCATACATGAGCTAGTGTGGTACCGTACGTAGGTTACTTGTGCTGAGCACATGGTACCGAAAAAAGATACCACAAGTAACCTACGTATGGAACCACACGATCTCACGGTATGGTACCACGAACATATACATTGATACTACAACCATACGTATATTGGTACTTCAAGTTTTGGTAACGAATTTTTCGACACCATCCGAATTTTTTTTATCGTGACGGTTACCATAGATATTGGTACTACAAGTAACCTAATCTTGCTACCACACTAGCATATAATACGGTACCACGAACATCTATATATTGGTACTACAGATATATGTGTATTGGTGCTACAATTTTAGGGTAGGAGTTGCGATAGTTAAGCACATGGTACGGAAAAGATACTACAAGTAACCTACGTATGGTACTACACTAGCTCACGGAATGGTACCACGAACATCCATACATTCGTACTACAAACATACGTATATTAGTACTGAAAGTTCGAATAAGGAAAAGAAAAGGGTATGTGAGTTAGTAGAGGGGAAAAATCGTCAATGGGCTCATGGAATGGTACCACGAACATCTATACATTGGTACTACAAATATGCGTATATTGGTACTACAAGTTGGGTGAGGGTGTGGAATTAATAGAGGGGGCAAAATCGTCAATGAGGTACTACAAACATCGTATATTGGTACTACAAAAATATAGGGGCAAAATCGTCCATGGGAGTTATGTGTATGATTGTTTTGATTTAGGGAGTTTGTTAATAAATAATATGGATGGAGAATTATGTGTAAGAAAATAGGGGTAGGGGTTTAATTGAAGTTACCCCTTTTTTCTTTCCTATTATATTTCAATCCACACATTATATATATACCAAAAATAAAATAAATATATTCATATAATTTGCAACGGAATATTTAAAAAAATGGCATTTGACATAGTCAATGTTAAAAAAATAGCCATCAAATGTAAAACGACCAATATACCCTTACTAATTGGGCCCACATTCGAAACCAATATGTTTAATGTCTTGCGGTTTAGGGCGGGCGGGGTGTAGTCCAGTGGTTGTGTAGTCAGACGTTCAAGTAATAGGTCGTGGGTTCAAATCCCTAACAATTTTTAATATAGAGGGGTCTCCTGCTCTATAGAAGAGGGCACGTGCTCCATGGGACCCCTGTTATAGAGCACGGGTCCCCTTCTATATATAAGGGGGTCCGTGCTCTATAGCAGGGGTTTCATAGAAGGGGACCGTGCTCTATAGCAGGGGTCCCATGGAGCACGAGTTCCCTTCTATAGAGCAGGGACCCCTGACTTATTGAAGGGGACCCTTGCTCATGGGATCCCTGTTATAGAGCACGGGTTCCCTTCTATAACGCAGGGGCCCTTGCTCTATAGAAGGGACTCGTGCTAATGGGACCCCTACTATAGACCACGGGTCCCTGTTCTATAGAAGGGGTCCCTTGCTCATGGGACCACTACTATAGAGCAAGGGTTCCCTTCTATAAGGTAGGAGTCCCTGCTCTATAGAAGGGGTCCCTTGCTCATGGGACCCCTGCTATAAAGCAGGAGTCCCCTCATGGTGTGCGCGAGTCCCCTGCTATGGGACACGTTGCTGTTATCAAAGTAACTCATGTAAAAAGGCGAAAATACTCTTAAATTCAAACGTTACTTTTAAAATGGTCAAAATATCAAGGCTAGTTTTTTAACGTTGACTGAGTCCAAAACTATCTTTTTAAATGACCCCAATCCGCAACGCACTCTCACTCAAAAAGTCTTTCTTCAGCGTTGTTCTTCATGGCCCAACAAAGTCAACCGATCAACGCCGTAGGCTACGCGGCGCGTGACTCCTCAGGCGTCCTCTCGCCGTTCCACTTCACCAGACGCGCCGCCGGGGCGCGTGACGTTGAGTTCAAGGTCCTCTACTGCGGCGTGTGCCACTCAGACCTCCACAGCATCAGAAACGACTGGGGAAACACCCACTACCCCATCGTCGCCGGCCACGAGATCGTCGGAGAAGTCACCCGGGTCGGGTCGAAGGTCCGAAAGTTCAAACCCGGCGACAAGGTCGGCGCCGGGTACATCATCAACTCCTGCGGCGAGTGCGAGCAGTGCGGCGGCGATCTACAGAACTACTGCCCTAAGGCGGTGGTCACCTACAACAGCGTCGACAAGGACGGCACCATCACCCGCGGCGGATACTCCGACGTCCTCGTCGCCGACGAGAACTACCTCGTGCGGTGGCCGGAGAATTTCCCGATGGAGGCCGCCCCTCTGCTGTGCGCCGGAATCACCACCTACAGCCCACTCAAGTACGATAAAAAAAAACTCATAAATAATTCTTTCGCGTCCATTTTATTCTCTTCTTCTCGGAAGGTACTTCGGGCTCGACAAGCCCGGGCAGCACATCGGAGTGGTGGGCCTCGGCGGATTAGGCCACGTGGCAGTCAAATTCGCCAAGGCCTTCGGCGCCAACCGTAATCAGCACATCGATCAACAAAAAGCAAGAAGCTTTGCAGAACCTCAAAGCCGACGGTTTCTTGGTGAGCCGAGACCAGGCGGAGATGCAGTCCGCCGCCTCGACGTTCGATGGAATCTTGGACACGGTGGCGGCGGCGCACCCCATTCAGCCGCTGGTGACGCTCCTAAAACCGCACGGCAAGCTTGTGCTTCTCGGCGTCGTGCCCAAGCCCTTCGAGCTGACGTCGCCGGGCCTGATCTTGGGGCGGAAGATCGTCGGCGGCAGCAGCGTCGGAGGGATTAAGGAGACCCAAGAGATGATCGACTTTGCGGCGGAGAAGAACGTTTTGCCCGAGGTGGAGGTGGTGGGGATGGATTACTTGAACGAGGCGATGGAGAGGCTGCATAAGGGTGACGTCAAGTATCGCTTCGTCGTCGACGTCGGAAACACTTTTAAGCCTCCTCCGCCTCCGCCGGCGGCGGCGTAATAGTCCACTGTGTGATTTGTGTGTTGGTCCGCGGATTGTTTCCGTTATTGGGTTGTGTAAGAATACTTATCAAGAAATCTATCGTTGAAATAAGCCCATGTATGCGAATAGGCCTCGGACCACGTTTTGGGCCTTGATTTGGCCCAATAACGTAAATAAATTCGTCCCATATTAAACTCAGATAGTCAGCAAACAACTGCTTTGAACGTTCTTGGGAAAGGGAAGGAAGAAAACAACCTGAAAGTGGAAGCTGTAATGGTAATACTGTGTGCGGAATTTGCATGAAAATCTTAAAACTAATATTATTACGGAGGAGTGAAATGGGTGACACGTGGCAGTGATTCGTGTTGGAAGAGGACATCCACTGCAGTTTTCTCTGAAAGCCAATGAGATATGAGAAGCCTCTCTCCCTATGTTATCTCTCTATCTTCGTCTCTCTCTCTCTCTCTCTCTCTGTCTCTCTTGCAGCAGTTTCACTAACATTTTTGTTTCAGATACAGTGTGTGAAAAATATCACCAAACTGTGTTTTATCTTTGATCTTCTGTTCTTTCTGGACCATTAATTGTTGTTTTGTTTAGATGAATGAGTCCTAACCCTAAGCCAATAGAGTTTGGCTTTCATTAGGGTTTTCATATATATATATATATATATATATGTAATGTCATGCATGAATCATATCCCAATCTATCTATTACAGTATATGCTATTTAGTTTCGTATTGAAGTCCCTGCTAAGGAAATGTGAATCTTAAAGGGCATCCATCACCGATGATATTAATTTCTAAAAAATACTAATGTTCATCATCATTTATTTAACTACAAATGTTCTTCCTCCGAAAAAAAAAACTATAAATGTTTCATCATCATTTATGTAACTATATGCTACCATTCAATGCCATAAAATATTGTATAAATACATTATAAATTTACATATTTGCCTTAATATAGAAAAATTAAGATTCTTAAGAAATTGAGAGTAATGAAGCAATAAAATAATCAAGCCCCAATGTAAAAAGAATCATTTTTTTTCGGAAATGCACTGATTATCATGAAATAAAAGTCCAAATTTAAATTATTGTGAAATATGAAAACCAAGCAGAACTCACCGAGCTGCATAGAACGAGTCATTTATATAATAGCTAGCAGGAGAGAATTAAAAGCCATTTTGGTACGTGTCCAAGATTTCCTTCGTCGCTTCGATCATAACCACAACTAATTCATTACAACCTTCAAAGGTTTTATCAATAGCATAAGAAAGATTCGTACACCGCCATCTCTCTCTCTCTCTCTCTCTCTCTCGTCACCTTGCGTGGCTATGGCCTAACAGTGCCAAAAACCCAGTGTCGAAATCTACTCCTCTTTTTCCTTCTACAATCCCTTTTTTTCGTGTTTTTATATCACCTTTATATCATCATTTTCCGTTCTCCATTGTACATAAACTACTACCCCTCTCTCTCTCTCTCTCCATCCATCTCTATCCCTTTCACAGAATTCAGTGCCTTTTTTCCTTCATTAAAAATTATATTTTCTTTTGCTTCTCTAGAAGAGACATACAGATTGGGATCTCATTGGATATTTTTCTGTAGGTGTGTGTTTCTCTCTATATGTTTATATAGTTCGTAATTTGTATCGATCATTAGCTATATTTAGCACAGTTTCCTAAATCTTTGCGTGACTGAGAGAAGGCGTAATAACAACAGATAATTAAATCATGGGAAGAGTGAAACTTCAGATCAAGAAAATAGAGAACACAACGAATAGGCAAGTCACCTTCTCAAAGAGGAGAAATGGTCTCATCAAGAAAGCTTATGAGCTCTCCGTACTGTGCGATGCTGACGTGGCCCTCATCATGTTCTCTCCTTCAGGGAGAGTTAGCGTCTTCTCCGGCCAAAAAAGGTGTGGGTATATATTTTCTAATTTATATATATTCGATTCAATTAATGATACATAAGCATGAGATTATGCCATGAAAAAGATTGAATTTTTTTATGTGTTTTCCATATCGTAGCATTGAAGAGATCATGACTCGCTATCTCAACCTACCAGAGCATGAACGAGGGAGGTAAAGGGACACCATGTTTAATTTTATTACATATATATATAGATGTATATATGGCCTTCATTTTCTTGATCTCTTACATGACAACGTTAAAGATTAAATACGTAATAATGATGTTTGTCTCTCTTGTGTACTCCGCCATGATCGAACCTTCAAAAAAAGGCTGAAAAATCAAGAGGTGAGTGACGTAAACAATCTTCATAGCTATATTATGTCTTTATGCTTCAGATTTCTTGGTAATAATTAACTACTACATTTTTTGTCCAGTATTTACAAAGGGCTCTTGGGAAGTTAAAATCCGAAGCAGATCGGAGCTGTATAGGAGCAACAAGGTACGTATTAGTATTCCAAGACAAGTACTTGTGTTCTTTCAATCGTTCCATCTTCGTTTCGTTCATCGCAAAGCGTATGTATAATATTGCAGCAGCCCAGCGGCGAGCGTCGTCGATTCGCAAGTCGGGGTACGTTGCAATTTCTTGATTGTTGCTTTGTTATAGAGATTTTTGCAACGTAATAAATTGGTTGAAATACAATAATAGGAAATTCAGCAAGAAATATTCAAATGCAAGTGCCAGCTTGAAGACATGGAGAAGAAACTAAGGTTGCTTAGCCTTTTGCACAGAAGTGATGAACATAACTCATGTAAAATCTCTTCTTACGCACATTTATAGGGTTTACGAAGTCGATCCTAATGAAATCACAACGTTGGGCGAGGCCGAGTTCAGGGAACATCTCCTCGAAGAGAATCTCAAGCAAATTAGGATGCGCAAGGCGAGCTTTTTTTTTTTAATTAAACATCCTTCGTATCTGTTGGGAAATCGGCGCTCCTAGGTTCGTCTCTGAGAGATCTTTTGAGGGTGTGTGAAGATCGAATCTTTGACGTGTTAAACACTCGAAAACAGAGAAGACGAAAACAAAGAAATAACACAGTGTTTACGTGATTCGACTCAAAATTGAGTCTACGTCCACGGACCAACTAGAGCGTTTTATTCCAAACTACGTATTGGGATTACAAGCTCTCAACTTTCTCACCAACTCTCTAGTTTACATCACTCGCTAAATATCTCTCTATCGAAAGCTAGGATCGTTCAAAGTCTGCTACTTGAACACTGTTCAACTGATATATATAGCTTCAGGAAATTAACAACTTTAAACCGTTCAGCAACTTATCTTGTCAACTTGTACAATGCGCTTCCAGACTTGTACTGCACTTTATGCTACAGCTTATAGAAGCGTGTTAGCAACTCTATAAGTCAAGCTAGAAAGAATCTCTGCCCTTAGATAATCAGCCCGCCAAATTCAACGATCCAAATGCAAATTGATCAATAATAAAGACTCAAAATCCTGAAGCAGAACAACCTCATCTTCATCCTTGAATATCTGAGCTCCTTCTCGATCCTTTCATGCCATATACATCATGGTTTTGGCTCATACATCTCAACAATCTCCACCTTGAGCCAAGAACCATCAACATCTCACTGATATCAACCCTTTTTTCCAATCTAAACGAGGTAGATAAACTCATTTAAACTCAGCCTAGAAACATAATATTCACATGTTTGACTCACGTCTGATCCTTTGCATCTTTTCTTCGATTTCCAGCAATTTCTCCACAAGGGCACCACCTTGATTCGACAGTCCTTAAAATGCTCTGTTGGTCTTCGTTTTCCAGCCCCTCAAAACTTCGAAGAGCCTCTCATCAACCTCAGGCAGGCTTGAAATTTCGTGCTAGAAGTCGACTTGATGCACTTCTTGGTTGAGTTGTCCTTATCCGAGCTTAGCATTGCTCCAGCTATTTCACTCTCATCCCTAGCTTCATGGACGTCCTTGCTGATCCATTTGCAGCCCAAGAACCCTTTCCTCTTGGTCTTTTTTGCAGCCACAACATCAGCGTTTACCAATGAAAATTCAGCTTCACTCGTGATTCTACTTGATCTCGAACCATCATCATTTTGCTTTAATGCCTTAGCTTCTTCAGCCATTTCTAGAGTACACTTCCCAGATGGTTTGAGAGAGCTTCATCTTGCTCTGTTTCTGCAAAGAATTCGCGTAGACATATCACAATCTGAGCCATCTACTTCTAGCATTGAGTCTGAAATTCCATCAATTTTTGCCCCAAGTAGGTTTCTTGTCCAAGCATTCTCCACATTTCCCATTTGCCAGCCCTGCCCTAACACTGACTTGGTGATCATCTCAACCGCCTCATCTTCAGTTCGACTGTCTTTCTTTGTTGCTTCATGGTTCCCTTCCCCGAACCATTTCAAGCTCCAAAACCTCTTCTTTAAAGACCTCTTCACAGGTTCCCAGGTCTGCACTTTTGTGGCCTTCGATTCTTCCCTCAAGAATCCCTTCCACCTCAAGCTATCCTCGCTTTCACTCGAATGAGCAATTCCCGGCTTTATCGAAGCATTCTTCGCACCATTCTCCACCTCAAGTTGAATTCCTAGCAGCGTTTTGACCTGCATTCACACCTTCACACCTTCTTGAGGTAATCGATCCATTCTTGGACCCAATCGACACCTTCGCCATACCACCATCATCACAAACCTCAGCCCCAACATGGTCTTCACCTCCGAGCTGCGACGCTTGTCGTCGATGTGGGCACAACCTCTAATGTCCTTCCTTATGGCAATGGTAACACTTTATGGGCTTCTTGGACTCCTTCATAACCCTCTTCGAATTCTTAGCTCCTTTATCACCCATTTCGATCTCACGCACAAAGACTCACCCGAGTTACACTTTCTTGACTCGGTTAGGGTTTTGAGCTGCTTCGAGGCAATCTTTGGGAGCGCTTTCTTCGACTTCAGAGCCTTCCTTGTGTAAAGAACGTCCAATCTTTTCCATAGCCCGCCCGGCGTGTTCTCCTTCAACACCTTTGGAAGAAAATCATCTCCAAGACTCAAGATCATCAAGCTTTGAGCCTTCGCTTGCATCGTCTTCTTGGCAATCGCACTCATACCCTTCGGAATCATGTGCGCCTCTGCCTTCAAGGCTTACTCCAATCCTTCTTGGATGAACACAACCTTCATCTTGAGCTTCCACAGCCCAAGATTGTCCCCTTCGTTGAATTTCTTCAATTCGAACACAATTTGCGCCATCATCTTTGCCGCGTGTTTGCTCACGCTCACCGCACCAATTGTTGGAAAATCCGCACTCCTAGGTTCATCTCTTGGAGACCTTTTGTGAAGATCAAATAGGAAGAATTCGATCTTGACGTGTTAAACGCTCGAAAACAGAGAAGACGAAAACAGAGAAAGACCACAGTGTTTACGTGGTTCGACTCCAAATTGAGTACGTCCACGGACCAACTAGAGCATTTTATTCGAAAATACGAATTGGGATTACAAGCTCTCAACTTTCTCACCAACTTTCTAGTTTACATCACTCGCTAAATATCTCTCTATCGAAAGCTAGGATCGTTCAAAGTCTGCTACTTGAACACTGCTCAACTAATATATATATATAGCTTCAGGAGATTAACAGCTTTAAACCATTCAGCAACTTATCTTGTCAACTTGTACAATGCGCTTCCAAACTTGTACTGCACTTTATGCTACAGCTTATAGAAGCGTGTTAGCAACTCTATAAGTCAAGCTAGAAATAATCTCAGCCCTTAGATAATCAGCTCGCCAAATCCAACTATCCAAATGCAAACTTGATCAATAATAGACTCAAATGCCTGAAGTAGAACAACCTCAGCTTCATCCTTGAATATCTGAGCTCCTTCTCGATCCTTTCATGCCATATACATCATGGTTTTGGCTCATTCATCTCAACAGTATCATATGGTTTTCGTACGCTAATTTAATTTCGATTTCTTCACCAAACAGAATGTCTTGCAAGATCAGTACAGCCCACCTAACGTACATAATTCCCAGGTTCTCTCCATTAGTATAATAAAATCTTCAATTTTTCTCGTCTCTGATTATTACTCTACTTCGATCCCATAATGTTGTTGCAGGGAGACTTTCACATGTATGGACATGCCGATATGCACGTTTTGCCCCCGAGAAACGGCGAAGGCGTATTGGATTGGGCTCATCAGAGATCAGATTATCCACATGTTCAAGTCCTCAACTTCCTCGATTCGAATGGCCTTCTTCCCTTGTCTAGGTCTTCTCTTACACATACATACATCTCTGAACTAATTTTGTTGATTTTCTCGGTTTTTTTATGAGCTTCTACGTTTGATTGGGACGCAGCAGAGAACAAGAAGCTGCTGCTCAGCAAATGAATCACTTGATGCAACCGCCGAGCATCGTCCAAGGGAATGTTACGGTCCCAACGACCCATTTTAGCCCTTGCAAGAACGTCGAAGAAGATGGGCAAAGGGCCGAGTTTGGCCATATGATCGACGTCAATCACTCGCCTTGGGCCGAACTTTACTCAAATGTGAATGATCCTTTTGCTTCGTCGACGACTCCGCCCAGGGAAAGAGCGTTTCTTGAACTGTTTCTGTCTCAGCTTACTCCTGCGAATCAAGGCCCTCTTTGAGGATGATGATGATCGATATGATATGTTATAGATATGTAATTCCTAAATAAGTTGCTTCATAATAACAGAATCTGCAGGTTTTTATTAATCATGGTATTCAGACAGGGATGGAAGTTTGTAGTTAAGTAGTCAAGTGAACATTGAATAATTCCAGCAAGTTATGAACTTTACATCATTTTCGTGCAATCAATTTTATTATTGTTCACTTGAAACCCAGAAAGAAGATCGCTTCAAATCCAAAAGGTGTTAAAAAAAGGGATCTAGATCGAGTTTAACTAAGAAAGCATTGATCACATTTCAATGGATTGGCGTAATTTTTCTACCGCGTGTAAAAGATGGAGATTTCTTGCAGGTTTACTGATCGAGTTTAACTAAGTTGAATTGAAAGCATTGATAAGATTGAGATTTCTTGCAGGTTTTACCAAAAACTTCGGTTCGATCTTACTCCTCAACCATATGTACACATAAATAATCATCCCAAAATTATTTTTTTCTGCCAGCCCAGATATATATATATATTATGTTAAGATCAATCCTAAACCATCGAATAAGTACTAAAATTGACCCCATGAAAGATCCCACGAGCCACATTTCGTTCTCATCTCATCACTCTCTGATCAATTGGTTTCGCTTGGTGTTCCTAATCGCCTCAGTTTGCATGCTGCAGATTCCTTTCTGCTCAACAATCCCAGACATGTAATTCCTCACCTCTTTTCTTACCATGTCTTGCATCACGGCCAGAAACTCATCGCTGAAAAACTGCTTCTCTTGTTGGGCCTTTGGCGGCGGCGGCGGAGGAGGAGGAAGAGGAGAAGCCACCGCCGTCTGATGAGTATGAATCGGTTGGAAAAACGTGGATTTCACCGCAGGCTCAGGTACGGCTAGCTTCGGGCTATGATTTGGCTTCGGGTCTTCGTAGCCCGACCCGATTCCGATGCTCAGCGAAAGACTGAGCAACGTCGCCGGCTCAGATTGGTTATCCGGCGGCGGGGAAGATACGCCGCCGGACGCCGTAACGGGGCGGAACAGAGGATAACCGAGCTGGCTAAACTCGCTCGCATCCGACCCAGTCGGGCTCCCCGGGTTGAACCCGAACCCGGTCGACGATATACCCGTACACGGCCCGACGCTGGCCGATCTCTTGAGCGGCGGCTGAGGCGGCTCGGCCAGATCGAAGCCGTCGAACTCCTCCGACATGGAGAGACACTTGCGCTTGAGCGTGGAATTCCAGTGATTCTTCACGGCGTTGTCCGTACGGCCGGAGAGCAAGCGCGCTATGGTGGCCCACTTGTTACCCACCTTGGCGTGCGCGCGAATTATCGTCTCGTCTTCCTCCGCCGTGAAAGCGCGGTGCTCCACCTGCGGCGAGAGCTGATTACACCACCTCAGCCGACACGACTTCCCCGAACGGCCGGCGATCGACTTGCTTATCAGAGACCAATTCCTCGGCCCGTGTTTCTCGACGAGCTTCTGCAACAATTCGTCCTCTTCAGGACTCCACGGACCTTTGATCCGATCCGATTCGTTTCTCTGCGCCGACGACGGCGGCGACATGTTTGTTGATTTTGTAGAGAGGCCTTGGCTGCCTCTTCAGCGAATGATGATTCATCGTCTGTAAAATTGTGGTCCTATTTATATCTCAAAGAGGATAGGGATGACCGGCTGAGCAGGTAAAAGTGACCGGTTGGAAGGGAAGTTAGTCGCGTATAGCTGGCAAGGGACACGCGTTGAACCGTTAAGGATTAAATATTAACTATTTTCGAAAAAAATAAAATCGAAATACGAATCACCGACCGTTTTGGAAGTTAATTTAGTGTGAGTTACGGGTTTGACTGAGCTGGAAAGCATTAAATTTATATTTAAATTTTAAGTTTCTAAATATTTTAATAATTAGTGCTGAGCTGGCGGAAAACGACAATATTACAGGCTGTAAAATCTGACATATACCAACGGCCCTCTGATTCCGCACAGACCATATCACAAGATATTTTTTTTTATTTTATTTCATTTTTTTGTGGCGTCCTTTTATTTATGAAATTATATCTGCATTTTATGACCACGTTCGTTTTAAAATAAATTGTTTTATATTTATGTTGTTTGTATGCAAGGACAATCCTAGAAAACTTTTGACCGTTCAAATTCATTGCCATCCATAGCCAATTCCATAAAATATGAAATACCGTTCAAATAAAGAGAAGACAATTTTGATTTTTTCTCGAGACTCCAAATAGTTCGATAAATAAACTGAAAGCGAAATGATATGGAGGAAAAGAGAGGAAAGAGATATTATATATATAATATAAAGTTGGAGAATATATATACTGAATTTGCGGGTGAATAGGGCCACTCGCAGTCGTTCGTTACTATTTGTTTACAGCTGTTTTAAATACTATTATTAATTTAGAACAAACTAAATAGGTGTGAAGCCAAACTTCTTAAGCTCCTCCGTCACGTGACCTACGACTGTCCTCCCTTCGTACGCCTTCACACGACTTGTGCCATCGCACGTGCGATCCTTCCATTGAAATTTAATCGGATTAATGTTTTGAAGCTCATTAATCTTTTTACATATCTATACTATATTAGATGATTTGTTTGTGGTAGATATAAACTGCCCCAATTTGGTGTGTAAATTATTTGCAATTGAATTCCTCATTTGTAATTTAATTAATAATTAAGTATTTTCATATCACTCCTAATCTTTTATTACTGTACTTATGCCTTTACAACTAAGTTTCTTTTTATATATTTAAAAATTATATTTCATCTTAAATACTAGAAATTATTCATCTTTTTATATATATTTATAGTTTCTGTTTATGAAGGAATATTAGAGTTTTCTGTGTCTTTTTCATTACTCCCTCTATTCTAAAAAGAAAGTCGTTCTAGGTATTTTTGTTCGGAAAAGGAAGTCGTTGGGGTATTTTCAAAAATATATGTGTTTAACTTTCCAAAATTGCCCCCATATTAAATAACAACACAAGGTTCAATATAAAAAATAATAATTGCATGACAGATAATAAATGAGGGGTATAAAAGACATTTTAACCCATGTCTTAATATGTCTTAATATGCGTGAATTAACGACTTCATTAAATTCCTATTACCGAAAGATTCTTTCATTGAGTATCGAGCCATAACGTGGATTGGATTTAGAAATAAGCATTTTATTACATGGGCGATGAAAGAAAAAGATAGAAGACGCTTCCTCCTACATTCACATTTAAATTGCAATCTATATAATATATATATTATTTCGATGTGGCATTCCAGCGGATCATATTCCCTCGAATAGTGTAGTATTTTATTCCAAGGGCTCGTGTTGCTTTCTTGGGACACAATATTAATAATACATAGGAAAAATTTTGATTTCTGATCAATATATATATATGACCGCCACGTGGACTGAAATGTGATGTCTTAACTTCCGACAAGCTGGCAGCTCAACCGTGGATATGGGTTCTAAATGGGCCCCGATTTGTCCGTTTCTCGTTGTAACGGGTCTAACTGCTTTCGTTTTTTCTAACTTTGATTTTCTCTTTTCTTAACTAAAGAGCTTTTGCCAGCTATAACGCAATCTTCTATTTATTTCACACTTTAACAAATAGTATAACGCAAACTACTATTTATTTTATTCGAACTTGCGTAAGTTTCACAACTGCAAATAGTAAACACTGGTGGCTTTTGGCCTTTGGGTGTGCACTTGCTTTCTATGATAGCTTGTAATTATTGTATCAGCCAATAACAATGGCTGAGGCTTCGAGTAAATGATGGGAATTATAATATAATATAATACTAGTCATATATGATCTGGATATTAAGTAATTATACTAATTAAGTATTGTGATTTGATTACTCGTTTGTTTCCTCTAAATAACGATAATTTTATCAGTGTTTATCCGTAACAGCGTCACATTTTTTGTCCATATATACAAAGAACGACAAACATCATTGCTCTAAAATGTAACATCATGTCGTCAAAGATCGGCCGAAAATTTGATATTTCAACCAAGGACTTAAATAGAACATTATAATTACATTGGTTGATGATTATAACCCATCTCTTTATTGCAATTTAATCTAAATCTACACTGCTGGCCGAAAGATATTGACTTTTGGAGTTACGATATTTTTTCTGCTTTATTTTTGCCTGCCTTTTGTTTTCTTTATACTCCCTCCGTCCCGGTATCTTTTGGACATTTGGGATTGGGTTCGATTTTTAAGAAATATAATATTTTAATAGTATAGAGGAAGAAAAGTGTATGGGTGTGGCACGTCTTTTAAGAATATTTAATGTTATTATATTGATTACGTGTGATAGTTTTTACTAAATATGGAAATGTATAAAAGATAGTGGGACGCCCGATTTGGTAAAATGTACAAAAGTTACCGGGACGGAGGTAGTAGTTGTTTTTATGGCTTAAATGCCCATTTAGTTGTTTATTGTTTCCAACTGATTTC
This sequence comes from Craterostigma plantagineum, assembly GCA_027422505.1. Taxonomy (NCBI): domain Eukaryota; kingdom Viridiplantae; phylum Streptophyta; class Magnoliopsida; order Lamiales; family Linderniaceae; genus Craterostigma; species Craterostigma plantagineum. Next base: position 1,105,070 of record JAPQWV010000039.1, on the reverse strand, counting down.
TCATATGTTGGGCCTTTAATTGTAATAATTTTTACAGCTCAAATCTATTGGTCCATAATTGCTTTATTCTTTCCTCTCACAAGTCATAACTAATAACATCTTTTACAGACATAAGCATACTATAATGTCAACAACTTATGGACTTATTATAAAACTATCCGATCTTACACCATCTTCAACCAATATCAATAATGAGATTCAAACATACAAAATATTCGCGTTTTCATTTGACAACAACCATAAGTTTTTATCTCATCCAAAGCAACTCATGCTACATTTAGTAACTAACTTTTATTACATAAATTACTATAATTAGCTTATTATTTGTTTACTTATTTGTATTAATATACCACATATATAACATTCAAAATTATAAATAAAATATTTAAAATATTTGTTAAAAAAATTAGTCTATAGTCATTTATTTATTATTATGTGGATAATATTGAAAAGTTGTAATATATTTGGGTTGTATTGAAAAATTATAATAGTTTTTTTTTGGTAGGAATAGAAATTCATTACCAACAGAAACCGTTTTTAGAGCATCAAACAAACCACACACCTCACAATTCCAACCTAATCAATCAAAGTGCTGGGGAGCCGTGGTAAGATGAAACAACCGACCACCACCTCTAGCGTGGAGAGATACGTGCCTTAATCAGTTTCAAGAGCACACCAAATAGTCCACGCACTTCCTTCTTACAACCACCATGCACACGCTCATTCCTCTCAGCCCAAATGACATACACAATTCCCGCCATCCACGCTAGGAGAATCTTAGCATCACTTTGCTTCTTCTTACCCAAGACCCCCATCCGCTTCCTCCAGCTCATGAAATGATAAGGAAGCTCCTGTACTTCCAACCACACAGCAAACAATCACAGTAAATTCCTGCTAAACTCACAATTAAAAAAGAGATGATGAATGGACTCTTCTTCCTGCTCGCACAACACACACATCTTCTGCACCACTTGTATCCCCCACGCTAGAAGTCTCTCCTTGGTTAGCAATCTCTGATGTACTACCAACCAACATATGAAGCTGTGTTTAGGTATGTTATACCTATTCCAAACCGCCGAGCTCAAATGGCGTTTAGCTTGACCCGCAGTGAGCCATTTATACCCTGTTTCAAGGGAGTAACAACCATCTTTACTAGGAGTCCATACACCCCCTGAGAATCCACCGTAAAGGTGGGAAGTGATCCCAAAAGGAGTCATCCTTGATGTAAATACCATGTAACCATTTAACCCACAGGACATCTGCTTTCAAGGCCAGCTGCCATATTTGTTTCCCAATACAAGCAATGTTCCAATAAGCACAATTCTTAATACCCAATCCCCCCGAGCTCTTGGGTTGACAAATTTTATCCCAGCTCACCAAAGGAACCCCATTACTACTCTCAAAGCCTCCCCACAGGAAATTCCTGCACAGCTTGTCCACCTCTTTTATCACACTCTTAGGTAGCAAGAATATAGAACCCCAATAACCATACATAGTAGAGAGGACAGAGTTGATAAGTGTACATCTCCCTGCATAGGACAAAGCACGGGCAGTCCAACCGTTGATTCTCTCAGTGATCCTTTCCACCAATATTTGACAATCAATCTTGCTCCATTTGGAAGGAGACAAAGGAATCCCCAGGCATCTCATGGGATAAGAACCTAGCACAAAACCAGTAATCTGTTGCAGTTCACCTTCTAACTCCCAGAAGCACCAGCAACAAAGAGGTTAGACTTGCTAGAATTAGCCTCCAAGCCCGCGACAGCTGAGAAATGCTCAAGAGCATGCCTGACCGCCCAGACTGAGCCCCTAGAAGCTTTACAAAATATCAACAAATCATCTGCAACGCATAGGTTAACAAGCTTCAAACTCTTACACATTGGATGGAATCTAAACAGCTCAGTCTGTGCAGCTAACTGAAGCCTCCTGCTGAGATATTCCATGACAAGAGCAAACAAGAGAGGGGAAATGGGATCCCCTTGTCTAAGCCCCCTTTTTCCCAAGATGCTGCCTTCATTACACCCATTTATGGAGATGGAATAGCTGGTAGTAGTGATACACTGCAGAAGCCATCCAATAAACTTAGGAGGGAAGTGTAGCTGCACTAAGAGATCTCTCAAGAAAGACCAATGTACACTATCATAAGCTTTCCTCAAGTCAATCTTCATGACACATCGAGGGGAGACATTTTTCCTCCTATAGTGCCTAATGAGTTCCTGACTAACCAATATATTATGGATTATAGACCGACCTTTGACAAAGGCACTTTGATTTTCACTCACAAGGATAGGGAGAACCTCCTTCAATCTCAAGCATAGCAACTTGGATATACATTTGTAAAGGACATTACAACATGAAATAGGTCTGAAGTCCATCACTGAAGCAGCCTGAAGCTTCTTAGGGATCATAACAAGGACACTTCTGTTCAATTCCTTCAACATAGAGCCCCTCTCAAAGAACTCCAAGATAGCCTCAGTCACTTCCTCCCCCACCACCGGCCAAGCATGCTTAAAAAATCCACAACTAAACCCATCCGGACCAGGAGCTTTATGCTCATTCATAGAGAACAAAGCAGCTTTTACCTCCTCTCTTGTAAAAGGCTTAAGAAGCCGAATTTGATCATGAACAGCCAAACAAGGCCCTGCAAAACCGTGGTCTCATCCACCTGTGCAGAGATTTCACCCACACTACCAAGCAAGTGCTGATAATAATCACTGAATTGCCTCATAATATCACCATGCTCAGTCAGATCCTCCCCAGTCTCCAAGGACTTCATGGTAGTGACCCTATTCCTGTAAACTCGTTTCCTGATAGCAGCATGATAAAATCTTGTGTTTTGATCCCCTTGAGCAAGCCACATTACTTTAGATTTTTGAGCCAAGAAGGCAGTAGAAGCCTTACTAATGAATTCAAAGTTTTGAGACAGCCTCTTCACCTCCTCAATGAGTTCAGGATTGAAAGGGTCATCATGTAGTTGTAATTGTACCACCACTCTTACCCTTACCTGCTCAGTCCTGTTAACAATGTCAGGGAACAATGTTCGATTAAGAGCCATCAGTGGTCCCCTGAGCTGTTTGAGATTTTGAATGACACACCACATCTTAGTACCATTCAAAGGTTGGGACCAAACATCCTTAACAACCTCCAGGAATGTAGGGGCTGCAGTCCACATATTAAAGAATTTAAATGGTTTAAGTCTAGGCTGAATACACCTCCTGTTGGTAATCAAAACTGGTGAATGGTCTGAGATCCCAGCAGGTAAGAATATATCTTCAATCTCCACATACTTTTGGATCCAAAGATCATTTATGAAGACCCAATCAATCTTACTCCAAATTCTAGTAGTAGCATTTGATTGTTTGTCCAAGTATACCTACATCCCTTCCATCTCATTTCCTCAAGACAGCAAGACTCAAGACACCTCTTAAAATTCTCAAGGTCACACACTTGAATAGGATTATCTCCAATCCTATCCTCCGAGCTAAGAATACAATTGAAATCCCCCAAGACTATCCACGGCTTATCCACAGCTGATTGTATCAAACATAAATCCCTCCATAATCCCAGCCTTTCCTTAACTGTGTTCCTACCATATACACATGTCAAGTAACAGATCTCCCCCCATAGCTAATCCTGGCATGTAGGAGTTGATCAGACTTACTAAGAATGGCAACATTATATCTATCCTTCCTCCAAACTAAGAGCAACGTCCTTTAGGGTCACAGTCAAGGTTGGTATCCCAACCCCACCCATCAAACATAGTTTTAACAGACTGATCCATTTTTTCCTTTTTTTAGTTTTGTTTCACAAAGACAAACTAGCTCCAAAGTATGCTTCCTGCAGAAGAGAGCCACCTCTCTCTGCTTATTAGGCCCGTTAAGGCCTCTAATATTCCACATGGCCGCCTTATCCATGAGGGTTATCCACAACCCTCTGCTTGGAAGGGTCTGGGGAGATAGTCCTCACTTTTGACTCAGCTTTCTTAGACTTGGAACCTCCAATCTGCACCCATTTTTCAAACAGCCCCAACTGTTCTCCCTCAACACTTGGTTCTCCATATGCAGGTAAGGAATTATCACCCCCAGGATCAATAACTCCCTCTACCAGGGCTCAGGACTCCCCTCCCCATGAGTCATTACCAACCAGCTTACTATAACAGGGTTATCTTGTTTAGGTGGCTTATCCCCACCAGCCTTAACAGGTTTAACTTGTTTAGGTGGCTCATACTTATCCCCTCCTATCTTTTTGCAAAGCTCTTTTCCATGTCCATGAAGACCACAGTTCAAGCACTTGACAGGACTCCACTCATACACAACCCTGCTCAATCACTTGCTCATGTTTTACAAAGAATATGGACTCCTTGATCTCCTTGTTTATCTCCACCTCGACAAGGACCCGAGCATATTGGATACGCTCCTTCTGCAACGTACACCGATCCGCCATGATAGGAGTACCCAAGAGGCTAGCCAACCTGCCCAATGTTTTAGCACCCCAGTACTTAAGATCCAATTGAGGAAATTGGATCCAAATCGGTACTTTTTGCACATCTATCTTGCTAAACTGAGTATCAGTCGATCATGGAGTTATAATAACTGGTTTTCCATCAAACTGAATAATCCCAGATTGAACCACCTCATCCCGAGCATCAATAGAATCAAATTTCACAAGGAATAATCCTTTCCTCACTTGGTGAACCTTTTGCAATCCCATCGATTTCCACAGTCGTGTAAGGAACCCATTCATCACCGCATATGGGGGGTTAGCACCCAAAACATAACACATAAGAGCCGAATTCCAATAATCGACTTCCTCCTTAAGCTCCTCTACCGCAATACGCCCCACAGACATATTCCCTTCCTTCACAGGCTCAACATACTCAAGCTTAGAGCCAGCGTTTCGGAGCTTAGAGATGTCAAATTTATCCCATACAGTACACGGTGGTGTATTGGTTACTGTTTCATTGGTAATGTTAATGTCCTCGTTCGCTTTAGGTACAGCATTTTATTAATCGGTATTTGATTAGCAGTCGGGGTAGGGGACATGATTGCCCCCTGTTTCGAGCTTCTCTTCTTCTTCACCATAGTAGGCTTTCGCCGGAAGGAGAGATTAGGTCGCCAAAAAAAATGATTCGCTTGTAAAAAAATTATAATAGTTGATGTAAAAAAAAATATTGCAAAAATATTCGCTTGTAAACGAACTTAATGGTTGTTGGAGAATTTATGACATTTTAAATTTAGGAATGAGTGTGCGTGAGAATAATTTTTTGGGTTGGAAATGGTATTATGCTTCCTCCCTCTTACCAAATTTATTATGCTGATCATAAAGCCCATTTTAACAATTTAATAAAATAAGCATCTCCACGTTATGGCAGTTTCTAGATAGACCCCTTACGTGTCCTAAGCACAGACCATCTTCACCTCCCAAACCAACAAGAATCTGCCACCAAGTCCATCGACTCCATATTCTCCACGTAACTCAAAATGTCTATAAATAGCACAAAAAACTCAATAATGCCTACTAATTGCAGAAAAAAACCTACAGAGAACTCGTTTCCTATGCAACATCATCAGCTACAGAGACAGAATTCCATGGATACTTCCAAGGTAAGAAGATCGCTACTACTTGACTCAAACATGCGTATATGTACTTACGTCCATTCGAATTTCTTACTCTTTTGTCTGAATCTGTAATGTCAGCGTAATGAGAATATAAACGACGAAGGTGCGGTGGAGAAGAAGGTGGAGACGGTGAACTATCGACATGGGCCGGGCTCGGAGAAAGAGCCCGCCGAAGAGAAGGTTGAAGTGACCCATTTGCCCCACACCGATGAAGAAAAGCCAGGCGTTTTAAAGGAAGCTGCTGAGAAAGTTGCGGAGAAGATAGAGTCTGCTAAGGCAGCTGCTAAGCCCAGTGGTCAAAATTGAAAAGAAATATTTAGTGGGTTTATGTAAACGCTACGTTCTTGTTTGTGATCTTGAATCTATCCAACCTGGGATTTGACTGGTTTTGCAATAATGAATCGTATCAAGTATTGTCAACAACCTTAAACTTAGCAATTTTTCGTAACTGAACTAACAGAAAGATACAGCAAAGAGAGATAACTATCAATTGAGCAAAAAGATCGCAAGCCAAACAACAAGCAGAATCTTAACGATTGCTGCTACGTTTAAAATGCTCTTTAATGTACCTATCAGCGTAAGAAGGGTACTTATCTCTCAAGTAAGCTCTGAGGCATTTCTGGTAAGAGAAGTCCACCCATCCACCGTCCGTTCTCACCACGAAGAGGCACCTTGAGTTGCCGAATTGGGGATGCCTATCGACCTACGAAAAGAACAAGCTCTTCAAGTCAGAAGATAATGGAATGAAGCTGAGTATATGTTCTTAGAATTAAGACAAGTAGCTCACCATGATGGAATCAAGCCCGCATCCAATCTTGTCTTTGGAGCGAGGATGATGTGCAAGGAGCTTATCCACCACAGCTTTTTCGTCTTCTGGGGTAAGGCGGGCGCCATCCATGTACCTTTTCAGAAGCAAACAAGTGCTAGTTTTAGGGGCAATCGATAATGACCAAGAATTCATCGATCGATAGAAGATGAACACGACTGAACGAAAGACATTTAGGGGATTATGCATATTCGCTATGTAATAACTGATAAGAGATTAGGACATGGTGAGTTTCTTCTCCATCAAGCATTACAAGCACGATTTGGGCGTAAGAAGGGCCTTATTGCACGGTTTGGCAATCTTCCCAAGCTAGAATCTAAAGATGATCAACGGACAATCTCATATTGAATGGAATGGACACAGAATTAACTAATAATCACAACAATAAGACTCGTTTAGGGAAGATCAAGCATATCCTTAGCTTGTTTTAGCAAAAACAAAGGAACACGGAACCCTACATAGCACAACGCTGAATTGGGTTTCAATCATTACAACTGATAGTATCCTACGAAGAAGAATCACAGGCATAACTGAAAATGAATCCTACGAAAGAGTTAAACAACACCATAAGTACCTGTTCGAATGAAGTATTTCCTTAGCGAGACGCACAATGGGCTCAATGTCCTCACGTATCTCAGCTTCCTTGTCCTTCCACCTCCGATAATCCTCCTCATCTCCCCTCAATTTCCGACCAGTTTCCGATGAAGAGAATATACGGCTGAGGGTGGGCCCATTGGTAGCTTCACCATTAGATGACAAGTCTGCAGCAGCTTCACTGTTACTGATGCCGCTGCATAAAATCCGTTGAGCGATCAAGTTTGAGGCGGCGTTTGTTCGCCGGTGGAGAGACCATAGGCGGAGGATCGCCGCGCTTCTCAAGAGCAGCGGAGCAGCCATTTGGAGAGGAAGCTCAAGGAAGAAGGCGAAGCTTCCATTTTGTTTTGCGTGACATTTCTCTAAAGCCCAACGGGCTCAATTGGTCCAATAGAACAAGTTAACAAAGTAAAGCCCAATATCTATTTTATCTACATATAAATGTAATGATAGTCTAATTTGTGTAGTTCTCACAACTTCGAGACGAATCGTATAAATTGATTTCTGAAAGTGAAGTTCTACCCGCATTTAAAGAAATAATAATTGGTAAGGACGAAGTAAATGGTTTGGGTTCAATTGAGTAGTTGAGCTCCATGCTTAATCATGGCATGATATTTTAATTAAATAATGTAAAAAAGAAAAGTAGGTAGGGTTTTAAAATTGGCCATTGAGGTCAAGCCAAACCGAGTGCTAAGGCCGAAGCATAATAGAACAAGGACAAGATGAAAGTCTCATTCAAATTATACCATATTAAATGGGGAAATAATTAGGGCAAATTTCCGATCAAGCCTCATTTTATGTTTCAGTTACAGTTTAGATCCATATCAGAAAATGCATTAGTTTAAGGACTCATTTTCTTCAAAAACACTCCATGGCTCCCACATACCACTTCATTCAACAGTAACAGTAATAATTCATTGGTCTGCAATAACAGTTCATGGTCTGTGGTACTACTTCATGGATCTGTGGTACCACTTCGTTGGTCTGTGGTACCACTTCGTTGGTCTGTGGTACCACTTCGTTGGTCTGTGGTACCACATGTAGTGTTGGCAACGGGGCGGGGCAGGGGCGGGGACCTAATCCCTGTCCCCGCCCCGCGAGGCTTTCGGGGACAAAATTGTCCCCGCCCCGTCCCCGTCGGATCCCCGCGGGGATCGGATTCCCCGCGGGGATTCAATGTTTTTAAAAAAAATTAATATTTTAAATATTATCTATAAATTTAATTATATTTTTGTTATAAATATTATATAAATTATAGTTTTATATATTATTTGTATTAATTTAATATTATTTAATCTATATTTAATATTATTTTAATTATAACATAATATTATATATATATTAGAATGCGGGGAACGGGCGGGGATCCCCGCGGGGAAAAATCTTTTCCCGTCCCCGTCCCCGCCCCGCGAGGATAGAAACTCGGGGATTCCCCGCCCCGTTGGGAGCGGATCCCCGAAGGGGACGGGGAATCCCCGCCCCACTGCCATCCCTAACCACATGGATCCTTATCTCTAAATAAAAGTTAAATTGGGTCTTCATCTCTAAATGTAACTTACATAGGTCCTTGTCTTTAATTAAAAATATGTTTTGGGTTGGCCCTAAATTAACCGAACATTTATGAATCAAGTCCGAGTCTTCCTTGACGTTGTTACGTTTGCCTTGGTTTGTTTTTGTACGACGACTTACGAAGTTTGGGAAGAGGATAAGTCCACTCAATCGCCTGCGAAGAAATTTCACCATACATAGAGAAAATTCCTTCACAAACGCATATCATTGGCCATAGATCTCAAGAGAAAGAAAGTCGCCACCTAAAATCGAGACTAAGCGCCTCGCAAGATGGGCCAGTCGCCGTCAACCACGCGGTGGAATGGAACCAAACCCAAACCTCCACCCGACGCCGCCGAGGTCGTCGTCCTTTCACCGATCGACCACACCCTGAGTCTACCCGACGAATGCCTAGCCGCGGTATTCAGCTCCCTCTCCGCCGCCGACAGGAAAAACTCATCCCTCGTCTGCCGCCGGTGGCTCGCCGTAGAGGGTCAAAGCCGAGAGAGCCTGTCCCTCAACGCCGAGTCCAACCTCGCCGAGGCTATACCTCGCCTGTTCTCGCGGTTTGATGCTGTTTCCAAGCTGTGTCTCAATTGCGATCGCAGATCTGTGAGCATAAACGACAAAGACTTGGTCTTGGTATCATCCATGTGTAAGAATCTCACAAGTTTGAAGCTCCGTGCTTGTAGTGATATCACCGATGATGGGCTGCGTTTATTTTCCGAGAATTGCAGAGGTTTGAGGAAGTTATCGTGTGGGAATTCAGGGTTTGGCGTTAAGGGCCTAGTTGCCCTTGTCGACAATTGCGCTTTCCTCGAAGAATTGTCCGTAAAGAGGTTGACTGGGAAGAGCAGTAATCGTCCTGGGAATGACACAGTCGAGCTCGAAAAGGGCTTGACGAATTCTAATCTGCGAGTGATTCGCCTGAAAGATCTCTTCGATGGGCAGCATTTTATGCCACTAGTTCTCAAGGCAAAGAGCTTAAAGTCCTTAAAGGTATTCAGATGTTCTGGCAATTGGAATAAGTTCTTCGAGGTCGTCGCCGAGGCTCTTAAGAACCTCGTCGAGCTCCACTTAGAGAGGCTTCAAGTGAACGACGGCGGCCTAAGATCATTTTCAGACTCCGTAAACCTCGAAGTTCTGCACTTAGTAAAAGTCCCAGAATGTACGAATTCAGGGCTTTTGTCGATCGTAAATAACTGTAGGTTCCTTAGGAAGATACACATCGACGGTTGGAAGACATATAGGATCAACGACGAGGGCTTAATTGGGATTGCAAATCGTTGCCCTGGGCTGCAAGAGCTAGTTTTGATAGCCCTAAATCCTACGAATTCGAGCCTTGAGAAGTTGGCTTCGAACTGCCTGGGATTGGAAAGGCTAGCACTTTGCAGCAGCGACACCATAGGAGACGAAGAAATATCGTTCGTCGCCGAGAAGTTTGCCTCACTGAAGAAGCTCTGCATAAAGAGCTGTCCTATTTCAGACGCAGGGATCGAAGCAATAGCCAGTGGATGTCCTAATTTGGTCAAACTGAAGGTGAAAAAGTGTAGTAACGTTACTTTTCATGGAGTTGAGTGGATGAGGTCGAATAGGGCTTTTGTTACGGTGAATTTCGACGTGGGCCCGCCCGAGTTTGAGGAAGCAATTGTTAGCAGCAGCGTCGATATTCAGGCGATGGGAGAAAGAATAAACGAAGATAATAATAGTGTCGAACCGCATATTTCTGGGAATTTACGGTCCATGTCTTTGAAGATGAGATTGAGTTCTCTGTCGAGGAGGAGTTTCTCTCCCTTCGGTTTGAAGAGGTGGTCGACCTTCCGTGGAAGGTGGAAGCGATAGTTCTTGGAGAAGTAGTAGCAACTCCACTTTGGTAAGTTCGGCTCTCTGTCATGGTTTGTTCCACGGTAAGAAGACGAAAAGGGGATTGAAGTCTTTTGTGAGTTTTTCTGCTTTTGGTGGTTTTGTGTATGGATTGATTGCTGAAGATGGCTTCAGCGAACGTTAGTTTGAATGTTATGATGTTTTCTGATACTTTCAAGATCTTCAAAGTTCAAACACACACACACATACAGTTTCTTGAATCTGTTCTTCATCATGGAATTTACAGCCTTTTACTGATCATGTAAGAACGATTAAAACACACTTGTCATGAATCTTTTATATATAGGCAATTGAAATAATTTCCTTTTCATCAAATCCACAGCAACCTAGAGAGCATGGGATTAATTCTGGGATTGATGAGATAAGAAAAAAATGACATCCTTTTTATCAATTAGGATCCTTTTACAAGGTATCCCTACATGAACCTTCTTCCATCATATCTTATTGCAAAATATATATCGTGAATCCAGAATTTTTATTACACTGCAGATATCAGAAGACATGAACTCAGTTCGTGGAATTCGACGAAAATTCGTCGAAAAGGGAAAACCGAAAATCATCTGTGATCTCTGGCCCGCTGAGCATCGGAGTACTTTGAATTACAGCTCGAAAGAACAGCTAATATTTGGGCCAAGCCCAAATTGAGGCCCAAATTGAGGCCTAAAGTGAAGGGCCCAATTTCATTCTTGGTAGTTGGCGTCAAAGCAACGAGTTGTGACGTGAAGGGATGCATTGCTTTGCTTGTAAGAATGCCTTAAGCTCCCTCCATACATATGATATATGGAACAAACTCTTCCCACCATACCCTTTTCTTGTGGAAATGAATTATGTAGTTTCGTAATATTGTTTAACATAAAGCAAGTAGTCAAAATAAACCTTCATAATCGGGTGTGAAGTGAAGACGATAGCATACCAAGACAAAGAATCCCATGTGAACACTCCTTGGACTTTTGTGAAAACATTAATAATATAATATAATTAAATAAAGAAGGAATTATATTCCATCAATTTTTTTTCCTCTAATCCAACGGCTCATCACTACCTTTTGACTTTGGTGCACCATTATTACCGCAGCCCACCTCACAAATTTAAAGCGAGTCAATGCCTATCACTCTTTATTATTTTCTCTTTCTTGGCGCACGCGTCTTCCTTTGATTGGCCCTAACCTTTGACCCCAAGCAAGGACAAGACATCGGAAGACGAAAAAAGATAAAGTAAGAACAAAGAATCATTTGATACTATACAGCGTCCTAAGTTTGACTCTCTTTCACCTCTCTCTCTCTCCTTTGCCTATTACTACAGGCCTTGCTTGGCTCTTCTTTCAACTCTCTCTCTCTCTCTCTCTCTCTCTCTCTCTCTCATTCTTCTACCATGGCAGTTGAGCTGATGGCTTCTTCTTACAGCAACAGCTTCGGTTCTTCAATGGAAGAAGTCGAAAACGGCGCCGCCGTACAAGAGGCGGCGAAGGCGGGCTTTCAAAGCGTCGAAAAGCTCATCAAATTGCTCTCCATGTCCCATCAACAGCAGCAGAAACAACCATTTATTTCACCTTCTGCAGATTATCAACAGGCTGCTGACGTGGCGGTCGACAAGTTCAAGAAGTTCATCTCCCTTTTAGACCGGTCCCGAACCGGCCATGCTCGGTTTCGACGCGGCCCAGTTTCGAAACAGGCGAAAAGATCCGACCCGATGGGTCTTTACAGGCCGATTACGACGGCCGAGCCTATTGTGAAAGTGAGTTTGACGACTTTTGTTGTTACCCTTACCTGGGCTGAGTTATTATTACAGGGAAAGATTTCGCCTTTTCGAAGGATTGATTAATTTATCATTTCTTTTTTTTTTTCTTCAGTGCGAGGAAAAGGATGCTACTACGGCGAAGATCTACTGTCCGACGCCTATCCAGCGCCTGCCGCCGCTTCCACAGCACAACCACCACCAGCACGCGGCGATGAAAGCCGTCGCCGGAAAAGAGGCCGGCACCACCACGATAAGCTTCGCGTCGCCCGTGGGCTCTTACATGTCGTCTCTGACAGGAGACACCGAGCAACCTCCGACGTCGATGACGTCATCTGGTTTTCAGATCACCAACATGTCCCTGTCCCACGTGTCCTCCGCCGGCCGGCCGCCTCTCTCCACCTCTTCGTTCAAGAGGAAGTGTACCTCGACGGACGACGCCAGCGGCAGGTGCGGCGGCGGTTCGACCACCGCAAGTCGCTGCCACTGCCCCAAGAAACGGTAAATCAAGAACTGACCAATACTCGAAACCCAACACTCAAATCAAAAGGGATTTCTCTAAAGATACGATCTTTACCATTCGAATTTCATTCATCCCAGAAAATCAAGATTGAAGAGAGTCGTGAGAGTTGCAGCTATCAGCAGCAAAATGGCCGATATCCCGCCCGACGACTATTCATGGAGGAAGTACGGCCAAAAGCCGATCAAGGGCTCGCCTCATCCTAGAGGCTATTACAAGTGTAGCAGCGTACGAGGTTGTCCGGCGAGGAAACACGTGGAGAGGGCGCTCGACGATCCGATGATGCTCATCGTAACCTACGACGGCGAACACAACCACTCACTGCAGACTAATAACGCAGAGACGCCTGCTACCCTTGTTCTTGAATCATCAACTTGATCATCTCATGATCGAACGGTGGAGGATTGAGATCACAAAAGTCAAATTGGGTATCATTAATCACGGCCGTCCGAGGTGGGTGAAGAGATATGGTCAATGGGATGATATATTTTTATTAATTAAAGACCTTTATTGTTGGTTGTTATCATTATTGATATAATGTATTATGACTCTTGTATCAATGTGGAAAGAGTAGAAGACAAGGGTTAGGAAAGTTGGAGGAAATTTGAGGATTTGTTTTGGTTGGGAATATTGTATATTTTTATTTTTTAATGTTTTGGGTTTTTCTTTTCTTATGGTCAAAGTGGTGTCCCTTTGCTTTTATGTCCACTTGTTCCAATTATTTATTTCAACTCGTCTACCAAAAGCTTTTACAAGATACATTTGGAGTAGTTTAATAGTAGGAAAGCCACTTGTCGTTTTTGTTAAGGTTTGACATTTCATTAGATATTCTTGTATAGATAATTTCTAACATCAGTCGTGAGGATGTCAAAATTTTATTTGAGAGGAAAACTATGATCCTCAATTATTTCTTAAATATTCATGCAATCGGAAATATACTATTCTTTTGCGGAGTAGAGACCACTCGATTGATAGCAAAGCGATAGCGTTTGATTTTATCATAGTGCAACATGACAAAGATATCATAGTGCCGTTTATTAAATTGATGAATTTAAATTAATTAATTTCCTTGTTATCTTGACCTCATTAAAAATACAAGACATAGTTCTTCTAGATGTTTGTATGCAGCTGTCTCACATGGGGCCCTGTCTAAATAAATTATTCGATCATTATTCAAACTAGAGACTCTTGATATATGGGTTATATTAAAAATTTGACCTTTACCCTCTTATGGAATCCAATGTATATAAATATCTAGGTGGCAATCCCATTAGAGATCAAAAAAGAAAATATATTAATAAACAAAAATGAGCAAAATTTGTATAGTTTAATTTATCAAATTCCCACACAACTGGGATTATGATCTCTTTCCCAGAGCCCAACTCATAAGCCCAAGATAATTCAGATTTCATTCAAAAACCAATTGACAATAGGAACTAGTGTAGAATCTTATAAGTAGATCACAACTATTTTATCTATGGATTACAACCCTTTTCTAATATAATCTTTCCATTCATACGTCATTGTAGTAACAATGTGACGATCTTAGCGTATTTTATTACTATGATCCAAGACAATCTCGAACAAATCACTATCTGATTCCAAAGACCTAATGCTGCTCACAGTGTTGTTATTGCTCATCGCAAAACCCTCCGGCGATATTATTTGCCTCCAATGCGAATCGATTCCCCCCACCGAAAAAAGTTCCTTACTATCTTCAAACCCTAACGAAGGCGTTTCCACGAAGCAAGGATTCGAAGTCCTTTGCGCATTTGCGGGCGGGTACTTAAACGGGCCTTGGCCCATATTCACTAGGATCGTGGGGCCTGGATTCGACGATACGATTGGGTACATAGGATAGGCAAAATCCTCGGTTTTGCATTGGATTTCTTGGACGATTTTCGAGTCTACGGTGAAAAAAACCATCTTTTGGGTCGGGTTGTATCCGCAACCTATTACCTTGTCTGGTTCGGACCATTCGTTTGTCTCGGATTCGGGTATGAGCTTCTTGCCTGGTCATAACAAGATATTAGAAACATATAACACATTCATACATATATAATATATTACGTAAACATGGACAAGATGGAAGAGTAAGTTAAGTTCTTGAATTTTATGGGAGTTTGTACATATATAATTATTGTTTGGTATGATGTATCTAAACGGGAGAAGTCGATTAGTACCAACATCTTAATTCAAGTTGCTAACTTGCTATTAAGTAATAAAAAAAGGTGACGTCTTTAAGTGCATGTAACCAACCAATATGTCAAATTCGCATACGTTGACTTATTGAGGGCGGTTGAAGCATTAGACATTAATAGTTTCGATTTCTGTGAATTAGTTCCAATGTTACATGAACATTAATTCCCAACTTAAATATATATATATATATATATATATGTGTGTGTATATATATATTTATATACCAGTTCCAAGCACATAAACACTATAGTGATCAAAAAATTTAACTAAGATCGGCTCCTTGACCTAATGATTGATGTTGTATTGGAAGCATCAACGGACAAAAAAAGACAATCTTTTTTAGGAACAAAACTTTTCATATATAAAATGTGGAAAACCAAAAAAGAAACCCTTTCAGCATTGAATTAAATAGAAATCATAAGAAAAAAAGAATATTAAAGAATAATTAAAAAGTGATCATACCATCAAGGTAGACTGAGCCATTTGAATTAAAGCCAATAGACCCTTGATATGTCCCTGGAATCTTCAACGTTGGAGAGTTATTATTACGGCTCGTAGTTAATCCCACAGATATCAAAACAGCTTCTTGATCTTGTAATAATGATTTCCCATGTTTCAAATCGATCATCCTCTCACTATGACCACTCGTAATTATTGTTACAGAATGATCAACGCTGTTAATCTTCTTGTTATAATCTTCCTCTATTAGCTTAATCTTATCTCCATGATCATCCTTATTGCTCCCTTCCGTTTGTTGATCTGTTAATAGAGAATCACTGCAACAGTTCAGAATCGTAATCTCGAAATAAGCTTCTTGTGGAAAAGAACCATCGATTCCCAAACATGGCCCAGGCAAAGGCAGAGCTGTCTTGATCACAAACAAGCCATAGTTCGCCGTCTTCTTCTTCTTGGCCGTCGTTTTCTTCTTCTGTAATTTAGGGTTTAATCGAATCATCTGCATGTAATCAGACGACCCTTCACAAACTTCCCATGTAATTTCAACGTCCGACGATTCATTGCCAGCCTGCGATGATGTAATAGAATCTTTGAAAGCAAACCTCCACCACCCATTTTCAACAGCTTCCGAGACTAGAGAAGAGTGATCGTCCCACGAAAAGAAGGGTTCTTTAGATGATGATGAAGAGTCTTTTTCGATGATCAGATTAATATGACTGCTGTGGTGTGGGCTTACTTGGTGAAGCCTTGCGATTCCTTTATGCAGAGAATTATTATTCTGAGCAGATTTTTCTGCATCTGATGATGATGATGTGATGATGATGGATCTTTGAAGAATACATCTTCTGAGGATTAGCAGCAGTAAGATGGTGATAACTGCAGCAGAAACTATTAGGATTTCATGTAATAATCCGATCATTGCTATCTGCTTGTTTGCAGAAGGAGATTGAAATAATTTCTTGGGAGGTTTCTATCAATTGGACTTGAGAAGGCGTGGACTATGACATGTTTGGCACACCCAACAATATCATGATAAAAGATGCACATATTATTGTACTTTATATGATTTTTTACAAGTGCAATATGATTCGCGTAATCTGACTTTTAAGAGAGAGAGAGATAGAGAGAGGTTGTTTTACTTCTTTCGTCATTCTTGCAATATTCAATAGATTATCTTTCTTTGTGTTATTTAAGGTTTGCTCAAAAGGCCTGCACCAAAGTCAAAGAAGCTTTCTTCCGTCTCTTGGAGTTATGTAACAATAAGGATGTTAGTTTACATATAAATTAATTGGAAGAAAAAAGACATTTTCTAAACGGCAAGCATATTCTTGTTTGATGGTTAATTATTACACTAATATATCTCAAATAACATACAGTTGCTTGCCTTCGTCGAAAAATATTGAATGAAAATCGAGTCCTCGTATATTACCAATAATGAGGTGGGAGTAACCGCAAGGAATTGTATTTCTTAAATTTGACATTTATTTTTTTCAGGCGATGGCAGTGACGCCGAGAGGAGGAACGAGCGCAGTTTTCAGCGGTGGTCGCCGGCGTCTTTCGCCGGAGATCAAATAATTTTACGTTTTCTCTGCCTCGGGCATTCGCCGGCGTCATTAAAAGGACTCTTTCTAAATGGGCCAGAATATCATTTTAATGGGCTGTGGCAAGGAAACAAATCCCAGTTATCAAATGTGGGAGAAGCATAATTCAATATTCGTAGCGAAACATATAATCATGGGCACTGATCTTTCCAGATAAAATGTGTTAATATGAAATAGTATATTTAGCACATTATATATATGATTTTATATTGTTATATTATTATTTAAGTTATTTAAAATAAAATTTTAAATAAAGAATTAAACTGTAATAAATCAAAATATTAAGGATAAAATTGAAAAAAACTAACTATTTTACAGACCAAATAATTATACTCACCCCTCACCATTAATACTAGTAAGTAGTATATTTAGAGCGTCCTACGTATGTGCAAATATGTAAGTCATTTTTATATTGTTATATTATTAAGTAAGTTATTTAAAAACTAAAATTTTAAATCAAAGGATTAAATTCTAATAAATTAAATATTAAGTGTAAAATTGATTAAAAAAAACTAACTATTTACAGATCAAGTTCACCCCTCACCAATATAGAATAGATAGTAGAATAGATAGATCGCTAAGCTATTATTCTATTCCGAGTTCGTTCAAAGTTGAAACTTTTGGACATTTCTTAAGGTCATTTAATAATTGTGGACCTAAAGTAAAATGTTGTGTAATGAAATTGAAGAAAATAACAAAAGAAGAAGCTGACTTTTGCCAGCACGCTTATATTGCAGTACGGGGTAGAATGGGTTTTGTCTATCATCATTCATATTTTTATATTATATATAAGGATGAACTATCACCGCGAGATTTTTCTTGAATCGTCGTCACTTACTAATCGTATTTAATAGGAGATGTCATGTTAAATGGTTTTATTAAGGAATTAGGAGTAAAAGTCTACATGAAATATCAGGGATAACTTCCTCCGAACCTTAGTCTTTATCGTATTAACTGAGACATAAATATATCATGTTTCGTGCTAGCTTCAGTATATATATATATACACATTATCAAATATACATACATATTATATATATATATATATATATATATATATATATATATATATATATATATTGCCAACAATCATGAGCTGGGGATATTTGGAATTTCTTGAATTATGGTGTTTGTGTTTGAGTGTGAGATTTGACAACTATCCCGGAAAGGTGTCTTACCGTATTATTGATGAGGTTTATAGATAAGGTGAACGATAAGAAAAAGAAAATAATAATTTAATTTTCTAACCTTGTGACGACGAAAGAGAAAAATTTCAAGTAAATGATGAGCTACTACTCACATGCATTTTGGTATGTAGCTAAAATGGTACCCTCTCAACGTGTGGATATAACATATTCTCCCAACGTATGTTTTCCCCAAACAACCATATAAATAATGATATATAATAAGTACACGAGCATTCATTCCATAACCATTCATAGAAAAAAATATGGATGCAAGACGATAAATATAGCAATTAAATAATCATCCAATAATAATGGTAGGTTCCTCACATTATCATCCAACAAGATTCCCCTTTGTTTAAAAAATATTAACCTGAAATAATTGAAAATGTTAACGGTGAAACGTCTCCATCGTGTCACAAGATATCGTATAACTTTGCCCTGTGTACCCACTTTTTGGCTCCATAACTAAAATAGTCATTTCACGGTGAAAGATGAGTAGGCTCGACAAGGTCGAGCTCGGGTTTGTTCGAAAGCCCGAGCCCGCTTATCCAAATTAGCAATTTCTTCACGTAACTAATTAATTAATTTAGGGTTTAGTAATAACGTGGTGTGTGTTTGAACAAAACCCCTCAAAATATCATCATTCATCAATCAAGAAAGGGACACTTCTTTCACGGAACTAGGTCAGTCACAACAATGGGACTTCTAACTTTAATCTCCCCCTTAGATTCAACCCAAGTCAACGAGCCATGGACCACAACCACACCATCCTTGGTCGCCATTTTCGGACCTTCAATAGTCAACGCATAGCTCTTCTTCTCATACTTCTTACCAAACTCCAACATCTTAGGCATCACACTAACCCTAAATCCTTTTAACGTCGTAATCTTCGCATTATAAACCGACCCTCCGTCCCCAACGTTGGTCACCGTCCTCCGAAATTCCTTAACGCCCGACGCGTTAAAGTATGCAATAAACGAAGGATAATTCAAATCGCCCGCCGACGAATTAAAAATTCCCGGGCAGTCGTAGCTGCCCGACGACCTAGTGACCGTCTCAATCTGACTCTTCGAAAAATTCATCGCGCACATAAGGTTAACGTAATCCTGCGGGCTCAAATCGTACACGAGCCCGGGATTCAATGCCTTGTTCGGGCTTATCTGGCCCGAACCCATACCGAACGGGCTTGCGGGCAAATCGTTGTTGCCCAGATCTCTTATCGGGCCTTTCGTATTGTCCGTAAAGTCGGCCGTGGTCATCATGGCTGACCGAATCATCGCCGGGCTCCACGCAGGATACACACCCTTGAGAAGCGCCCCCACGCCCGAGGCGTGCGGGCAGGCCATTGAAGTGCCCGAAATCACATTGAATTCTCTGTACAACTTCCCCGAGCCCACCTCCGTCACGGGGATATTCGAGGGCCAAGAAGCTAAGATGAAGTCCCCGGGCGCCATCACGTCGGGCTTTAGCACCGTCGGGCAGCTCTGGGACGGGCCCCGCGAGCTGTAGCCCGCGAGCCTCGGTGCGGGCTTTGCCCCGATTAGGGTTTCTCGGAACTCGAGGCGCCCCTTGATCGAAGAACTACTACTACCCCCCTTTGTGATTTTCTCGACGATTTCCCGCCCTTGCTCGATACCGAAGAATATGGCGGGAAATTGGCTCTCCAACAATATGTCCAAATCCGTGCTGTTCGTAATAAAAATGCCCCCGACTAGGTTTTTCGAGTTCAGGACGTGGTACACCTGATCCGTGATCGTACTGTTCGTGTCTAAGCAGACGACGATTGTGTGCCCTAATTTCTTCATAGAATCCTCGTCCTCACAAGCCCCGAGGTAGACGAGCCCGATTTCCGATGGGTCCCACTCCCCGGGGTAGAGAGACAAGCCCGTGTAGGAATCGCCCTTTTCAGTCAAAATTAGGGTTCCTTGAAACTCGCGGTCAACCGTCCCGGCGGCCACGGTTAGGACCCAAGGCACGCCGTTGTGTAGGGTTTCGAGGTACGGCCCTTCGTTCCCCGAAGAAGTCGAGACGAAAATACCCTTTTCCATGGCCGAAAACGCGGCGATTGCGATTGGATCTCTGTACAATGGGTAGCCGTCGATCCCTAGGGAGATCGAGAGCACATCTACACCGTCGATTATCGCTTGATCGATGGCTGCGATTATGTCGGACAAATAACCGCCCTCGTCCCATAGGGCTTTGTACATTGCCACGCGGGCCTTCGGGGCGGTGCCCCGGGCGGTTCCCGGGGCATACCCGAAGAAGGAGGCGGGGCCCACGGGGCTACCCGCGGCGGTGGAGGAGGTGTGGGTCCCGTGCCCGTCGGTGTCTCGGACAGAGTTCACGGCTATGGTTAGGTTTGGGTACTTCGAGAGTAGACCCTTGTTGAAGGCGCGCGCGCCGATTAGCTTTCTGTTGCATAGGGAGGAGTTGAACTGAGTGCCGGCCTCGCAATGGCCCTTCCACCGTGAGGGGACGGCGGAGGAGATTTCGTCGTCGGAGAAGCTGCGGCTCTCGGGCCAGATTCCGGTGTCGATTACGCCGACGATGACGTCGCTGCCGTAGTTGGAGGCGGGCCACGCGCCTCCGTCGGGGGTGAGGCCGAGGAACTTGTAGGAGTGGGTTGTGTCTGGTTTGACAGGCGCGTCGGGGATGGAGGAGATGAACCCAGGCGAGGATTGCAGGGATTTGTGCTCGGAAGGTGTGAGGTGGGCGGTGAAGCCGGCGATGGCGGCGGTGTAAGAGTAGAGGAGCTTACTGTTAGAGGTGCTGGTTGTCTGGTGGTCCGCCGCCGCGGCGGAGACGGCGGAGTTGAGCGTGACGGAGTACCAGGTGTGGTGGTCGGCGAAGGCTTTGGGCATGAAAGTTGGGTTCATGAAGACGATGTAAGTGTCGGAATCGGACAAGGATGATTTTGACTGCGTCGTCGTTGCCATGGATCGGAAACATAGGAATAGAAAAAAAGAGAAAAGGCGATGACGTGTCATGGTACTTTTTTTTCTTATTTTTATTTTTTATATTTTTGAAGTACTAAATCAGTAAAACAGTGAGTGGCTTATATATATAGAAGACAAAGGCATGGGAAGGGAAGAAAAGCGCAAGTGTGTGGTTCATCTTAAAGCTATCTTTTGGCTACGTCCATTTCTCAACATGGTCATTGGGTGGGACTAAAAATTTTCTTTTTACATGTATTGTATGTAATAGTCTCCACACGTGGGACTAATTCAATTTGAATCAGTTTAATTAAACCATATAAATAGACCATATTATCAGATTATGACTAATAATATATACAATCGAATGTGTACATCCCATACAATCGACTACTTGACATACTCATTCATGACCATACCTTGTGATTAAGTCATGCTATTATTAATTTTTTTCTGAAATTAATCGAGCAGCAGATTATGAATATTACGCAGTCAAGTTACCTGTTTTTATCTGAAATAGACGTTGATATTAATTGGGTTCTTTATATAGGTGCCGTGAAAATAATTATTTTTCACTGATTTTGAAGTGAAATAATGTATGAAACGGAGATGCACAAGGAAAGGAATAATAATCAAGTTTGGTGTCCTATCCATATCAAATATTAATTTTGCGAAGAATAATGTTTTAAGAAGGAATCTTATCGACTTGAGCAGCAGAAATATGTATGCTAGGTAGCATGATTGGGTCATTTAAAAAAGTGCAATTTTTAATAGGTAGGTGGCATTTTAAATAGGCTTAATTATTTTTTTAGTCCAGTATGTTGGACTAGGTGGCAAATTTAAGATACCTAATTCAATGGTGGCAATTTTAGTCCTAGAAGTAACAGAATTATATTGCAATTAAGGACACATACGTTATTGGTGGCAATTTTAGTCCTCTAAGTATCAAAATTAAAGCAATTTTACTACAGTAACTCAGAAATCTAACTTCAGTCTGGAATTTATACACGTGGAGCCGAAAAAACTGAATTTGACTAAATTTATTTTGTCCATCATCGAATTAAGCCCTATCTAATAGTCCAAGTTAGCATATGTGATGTCACGTGTATAAATTTCGAGCTGAAATGAGATTTTCTGACTTTAATTATTCTAGAAGTACTTTAACTTTTTTATACTTAACAAAACTAAAACTTGATCTTTTTACTCCAATTAAGCTTATTTTTTGTTTGCACATATGACGTAATGCTTAACTAGAGGAAAGAGAAGATAAATTTAGTATAAGTCAAAATCTTCGGCGCCACGCGTATAATTTCGGGCTCAAATTTTATTTCTGGATTTGGAAGTCCCCAATTTGCTTCAATATTTATAATTGTAGAACTAAAATTGCCACCAACATCTTAGGTGTCCTTAAATTGTTAGTATATTAGTACTTACAGGACTAAAATCGCCACCCTTAATTTAAGTGTCCTTAAAACGCAACCTACTCAAATATACAGCACTAAAAATATAATTAAGCCTTTTAAATATATACGTAAAAATATTCTTAGAATCTTCACTGGGGAGACTGGGCTTTAGCGTAAGTGGGCTGAAATGCTGCGAAGCTACAAATAGTAGGCTACGTTTTGAAGTCATAGGCCCATTAAGGACATTCATGTTAGTTATTGCAATGGATTGATATTGGTAATAAAGTGGGATCTACGTACTGTTTTGTTATTCTTTGACCAGAACCATGTTGATTAAATCTAGGGTCGGTTTTTTATTTTTGGAGGCCCTGTTCTATTGGCAAAACATATAAGGGTCCATTTAAGATTTCTTTTCTTCGTGTGGCCTCATTAATAAATATCAGGCTTATTTTATTAATATATATATTTTTAAAATTTCAGCCCATCATAAATTAATAAATATGCGGCCCCATTACTAAAATTATATATGTTTGTGGCCCTCACATTGGACCGGATTTGTCGCCCTGTGCAATAGGCCTGGATGCACAGGCCCAAATAAGGCCCTGTTAAATCCAACAATATAAATAAAAAAATTCTACCACCCGCCTTATGGAAGTCGACTTTTAATTTTATTTCTATACGAAATTGTATTAAAAATATTTGAAAACATCGTATCAATCAACGATATTCGTGAAAATATCATTTTGGAATGCAAATAAATATACGACACTAGTAACTTATGCACACTCAAATGCGTGTGCTATTTTTATAAATATTTTTATTATGAAATATTTCATAGACATAATTTAAACTTAAATGTTATAAAAATATATAAAAAAGGAAAAACCGATTTATTATAAATTTAAAGTAGGTAGTAATTAACTACAAATAGTAATTAACTAAGAATGGTAATAAACTAAATATCTATTCTATTATATTAAGGGTGAGAGGATAGAATAAATCGTCAATTGGTCTGTATCAATTGACCAATCATATTGTTTCTACATCTATTAAAAAATTAAGAAAGACTTCGTAAACCACTACCAAATGCTATTTAATATATTACTTATAAAACTATTTAATAATAATTAATTTTATTTTATTGCACACATGTCGTTACGGGAGTGATCGCCGCTGCCAGAGAGGTGCACGGACAAGGAGCGACTCCTGACAGGCTTCTAGGCGAAGGGGTACATGAACGAACCGATCCCACACCCGAATGAGAGGGGATCCTGAGACTGGCAACGTATGGGCGTGTCAGGCTAAGAATCGTATAAGATAATTGATAGTACTACTCATATCACCAAGGTCGACCTACCTTTTAGGGAGTCTATCTATAGAAACTCCGAAGTTAAGCGTGCTTGACTTGGGGTAATCTAGGGATGGGTGACCCCCTGGAAAGTTTGTCCAGGGTGCGTGTCAGCGAGGACGAAGCATGCTGAAATGTTAAATGATGGTACAGTGGGGCCAAACTGTCAGTCGGAGTGTGGTGGGCCCAACCCCACATGTCCCGGTAGGGACCGATGCTACAAGTGGGTCCCGGTATGGGACGTGATGTTACATGTAGAGTGTGCTATAAATACTGAGTGTTTGGTCGCGGATATTGGGGAGGACTAGAGGGGTTATGAATAATTATAGTATTTGGTAGGAGGGTCTATTTAAAGGTTGGAATAGTTAATATACCCCCGTAATACCCTCATTAAGGTATCAGGTAAAACTACATCTCCCACTATCTTTAGCTAATCACGGGCATTTATGACAAAATTAACCTTTATTTATTAAGTATTCAATTCAAAATACATATACAATCAATACTGAATTAAAATTAAAATTAAAACCATCCAATTCATCTAACATATCCATTCGAGATCAATATTTAAATTCATCAAGCAAACACCGTAAAATTCATACCCTCCTTTATTTAAACCCAAGTAAAGCTAATACCATATAAACTCATCATCCCTAGCAAACGGACCCGTAGTATTAGAAAACGTAGTTAGTGATTTTTTTGTTAATTATTTAATCTCAATTGACAGACCATTTGACGGTTACCCCTCACCCTTAGGGTTGTTAATGGGGCGGGTTCGGGTACGGAGATTATTAAATTGACAGACCATTTGACGGTTACCCCTCACCCTTAGGGTTGTTAATGGGGCGGGATCTAATCCCCGTCCCCGTCCTATTTTTTTTAAAAAATTTAATTTATATTATATTAATATCATTTTAACAATATTTTAATATTATTTGTATTATTTCAACTATATTTTAATATTATTTATATTATTTAAATATCCAAAGTATATTTTAATATTATTTATCTTATAATAATATTAATTGAATATAATATATATTATTTTAATAATCGGGGCGGGGCGGGATATCAGCGGGGAAAAATTCCCCCTGTCCCCGCCCCGCGGGGTAGAATAGAGGGGATTCCCCGCCCCACTCGTGGCGGATCCCCGCGGGGACCGGGAATCTCCGCCCCATTGACAACCCTACTCACCCTACAACCCTAAGTCATGCGTGCACGGTCACGACCCATTTAACAGGTTTCACAAAAAAGTTTCGTTCGCTTCTTGAAAAAGCTTAAGCTAAAATATCTATATTGATAGGGGTGACCTATCCAGCATTCCTCCTGACCTGATAACCTACAAGGAACAGAGTAGGAGATTGGATCTGAAGGCGGTAAGGACCAGATACGAGGCCCGACCAGAACGGTGTAAGAAGGTGAGGTTCAGAGGAGCTCGGGAGGTACTCCACAAAGCTACGGAACTATTCAGAAGGACCCAAGGAAGTGGCCGAGAAGGACTAAGTGCGATGCTCGACTAGAGGCAATGTACGAAGGTGATATTGGGAGGAGCTAGGGAGATGTCCTAGGAAGCTACGAAGCTATCAGGAGGGAACAAATGAAGTAATCGAGAGAGCTATGGAAGTGACCGGGAGACCTGACGAGGGAGGGCAGTACGAAACCCTAGCCGCCTCTACAATATAAATAGGGTCTTTTGTCCATTTTACACCATATCCCACACGCCCCACACACACTAACACACCAAGAACACTCACACATGTTCTCTCTCCCTCTCTTTATCTTCTTTTCACTATTTAGAGCTTGGAACCACTTGTAAACATGAGAGAAGGTGAGCTTGAGCGTGTAATCTTATCCCGTTAATAGTGAATATTCTCCGGCGGCCCGTGGACGTAGGATTCATCCGAATCCGAACCACGTAAATCATCGTCTCTTTACTTTTCCGTCCTCTTTCTTAATATTCCATCCACGATTTCATCCGAACCGGCCCTCACCTTTATTTCACGGACCATAAATCTTGTTGATCGGGGTCGTACCCGCATCAAATGGCGCCGTCTGTGGGAATCGAGGATTTGGAACGTGAGATATGGATTCGTGGCTTGGATTAAACGACTGTTTTTGGAAGTTTTCCGGGCTGCCGTTCTTGGTTTTCGTCTATGGAATTTCGTCGAACACTTGTGGGGCGAAAGTTTGCCCAGCCATGAGCATGGCCATCGGCCACCTTGGCCTTACCGTCAGCGACCGTTCCATCACCGGACCGCCCAGCCATCATCGAGGCGACACCGTACAGCCCTTGCCGCAGCTGGCGCTCCAAATGACGCGGCGGCGTTTGCCTTGTATCGCTGTGGTCTGTAGTCGCCATCCTATCAGCTCTTCTTCTCGCCACCATCGAACCACCAATGACCAAGGAAGCTTCATCGCTGCCATGGCCGTCGATGACCCCAGCCTAATGGCGACCACCGACGAGGATGTCCACCGTTATAATCAAAGGTGCCCATAGCTCGGACCCTATACATGGGTCGTCCACCTTTCATGTCCAGTCGTCGCCGGAGCCGAAATGGCCGTGACATCTGTACCCTCACCGTCGTTGAGGATATTCAACCGCAACGTCGAACTGTTCTTCTACAAAAATCCACTGAAGCTCGTTAAAAGGACCTCCTTCGATTCCTCTTCCCAACGGCGAATCTCTACAGATTCAAGAAATCAATTAGGAATCACTAAAATTGTGGAACTGGGTTTACCTTACCTCGAAGATTCAGACATGGATACGATGTTGAAGACCCACGACGAGCTCGCTCCCAAGCCATTCAACAATCAAACCCCATTTTCAGATCCCTTGAGGCCAAGCCGCCGTAGCCATGGCTGTCGCGCGCGGAAGACGACCACCGTGGCCGCTGCCGCGCCGGTCGTCGGCGACGTCCTCGCCGGAAATCGCACCCCGGGACCGTGCTGTAAGTTTTCTAATTTTTTGGGGTGTTGAGTGGAATTACAGAAATAATAGGGTCAATCCCGTTATTTTCTTTAGGGGCCAAATATGGTGAAACTTAAAATATGGGGGCGAAATGAGACTTTGATAATATTTGGATTCTGTTGCTATTTCACTAGGGTTTCCAATGGGCTTGGGGCTCTTAAATCTGTAGAAATTATATTTTGGGCTCTAGGATTAATTTATTGTGTGGCTCAAATCAATTAAATATTTGGGCTTTTAAGTCTGATGGGTTTTAAATACTTGGGGCTAGTATTATTCCAATGGGCTGCATGAATTATTTCTATTGGGGCTGCGGACATTAATTATTTTTAATTAGTTTCTAAAAATAACTATTTTGGGTTATTTATATTAACTATCATAGCTTGCGGGAATTAATTATTTTGGGTTACCAAAATAAATGAAATGGGAATCTTATAGTTGGGGGACTTAAATGAATTGATTGATTTATTTTTATTAGGCTCTCCAATTAATTATTTTGGCTATAATATTTGGATTGCTGGAATTACTATCATTGGGCCGCTAGCCCAGTAGGTCTCGATCAGGATTCCCAAAAGGTACAGCCCAGGACAGACAGCCACAGACGTACTATTGTCAGACTGACATGCCCCCTGTCTGATCATAATGTTCCCTAGCCAATACCCTATGTGTGTCCCCTGGTCGGCTATGAACAGTCCCGTCCTTTTTAACACCCCGATGTCAGGATTAGTCCG
Source organism: Craterostigma plantagineum (assembly GCA_027422505.1). Classification (NCBI taxonomy): domain Eukaryota; kingdom Viridiplantae; phylum Streptophyta; class Magnoliopsida; order Lamiales; family Linderniaceae; genus Craterostigma; species Craterostigma plantagineum. Next base: position 1,077,520 of record JAPQWV010000039.1, on the reverse strand, counting down.
GATTATGTACCTCCTCCGTACACTACCTTTGACCTTCAGATTTCCTACTTAGCTACGAACCTACTATTGAACTCCAGATTTCCTACTTAGCTACCGACCCACAGTTTGGCCACCTCATATCTCGAAATCTAACATTTCTAGATCATCGAACTAAGAATAATATTGGGCCATGCGCTAGAATTTATTTGTATAGGCTTATTTCCAACCCGTCGTCATGCATTATTTCACTATGCAATTACTAAATATTATTTTATTCTTGTTTTTATCTCATGACACTTGTGGTGTTTCGTGCGTTGGAGTTTCTTGTGGTTGTGGCTTCGCAGATTTGGCAGGTATGTCGGTCCAGCTCTCAGCTGGCTACAGGAGACCATAAGCCTCGACCTAGCCCCGACAGAAACCTTCCGGTGTAAGATCTACGGATCCGCCGATGGTAAGTTTTCGGACTATAAAAAAGAAGACCGTAAGCCCTGGTTTAAACCCAGGCTGGAAATAGAGGACCGTAAGCCCTGGCTTAGACCCAGGCTGGAAGTGAAAGCCCGTAAGCCTTGGCTTAAATCCAGGCTGGGAGCGAAACCCCATAAGCCCTTTCATAGATCCAAGCTGGACACGAAACCTCTATGCTCCGATGTAGGTCGAAAGGGGAAAGGAGGCCATAAGCCCTAGCTTCAGCCCTAGGAAGGAAAAGAAGCCTATAAGCCCTCGCTTAGATCCAGGCTGGAAGAAAAGCCTCTAAGCCCTGGCTTAGATCCATGCTGGAAAATAGGCCCAGGCGTGGCCGCGCAGATGCGCACTTATAGCCCAGACGTGGCCGCGCAGATGCGCACTTATAAGCCCAGACGTGGCTGGCCCAGACGTGGCCGCGCAGATGCGCACTTATAGCCCAGACGTGGTTGGCCCAGACGTGGCCGCGCAGATGCGCACTTATGGCCCAGACGTGGCCGCGCAGATGTGCAATTATAAGCCCAGACGTGGCTGGCCCACACGTGGCCGCGGAGATGCGCACCTATAGCCCAGACGTGGCTGGCCCAGACGTGGCCGCACAGATGCGCACTTATAGCCCAGACGTGGCTGGCCCAGACGTGGCCGCGCAGATGCGCAATTATAAGCCCAGACGTGGCCGCGCAGATGCGCACTTATAGCCCAGACGTGGCCGCGCAGATGCGCACTTATAGTCCAGACGTGGCCGCGCAGATGCGCAATTATAAGCCCAGACGTGGCTGGCCCAGACGTGGCCGCGCAGATGCGCACCTATAGCCCAGACGTGGCTGGCCCAGATGTGGCCGCGCAGATGCGCACTTATGAACCCAGATGCGGTTAAATTCAGGAGGGCTGTGCCACGCACGCCCCGCGCTGATTGCGCTTAAAATTCCGGACTCCGGGTCATCCTGGGTTAAAGTCTGGTGAACCCAGATGCGGTTAAATTCAGGAGGGTTGTGCCACGCACGCCCCCCGCAGATTGCGCTTAAAATTCCGGACTCCAGGCCATCCTGGATCAAAGTCTGATGAACCTAGATTGGGTTATATTCAGGAGGGTTGTGCCACGCACGGCCCGCGCAGATTGCGCGTGTATAAATGTACCCAGGCTCCAGGTTACCCCGGATGAACACCTGACGGACCCGAATGGGGACAAGCTCCAGCTCTGGACCATTCGAGATACATAAGGAACCTCCTTCGCTCTGAATCAACTCCCAAACAGAAGACCGAACCAGCCAATGATGGCCTTGCGAAAGCTCGAAAGGTTCACTGGTACTCTACGAACCTGGTCAAAAGCGAAAATGAGGGTGTGGGACCTAGCTTACCCGAGGCTCCCCAGGTACATGTTTCCGTTTACCAGCAACTTCTTGAATGCAGACTTCGAATGCAAATTGCAATGGGATGTTGGGAAAAGAATGCATAGGGAGCAAGCATCTCCCGTAAGCAAACATCCGGTGTACTGCAATCTACAAAGGAGGTCTGACGTAGACTACCTAGGAGTAACAAGGGGAAAAAACTGAGGGTGGTAAGATAGGGGGTACACTCTTCACGTACTTCGAATATGCTAATAAACATCAGCACAATCCGAAGTAGGGGAGTGGAGAGTGGTAGTAGTAAAGGTCACCGCGGTGAAAGAGAGGCGGACCACAAATACTTAAGAGAAAACGTTCCTAGGATGAATATACGCTCAAGGTGGAATGCTTACCCGGTAACCTACGGACCTGGCGATGGCGAACCTCTAACCTATAAAAATGAAATCAATAGGCACTGGGTTCAGCCTATAAAAATATCTCCCAGTGCAATCTGCTGAGACGGATCAGCGTGGGTACTCAAAGTGCAAATTGCAAGGAAAGGATTGAGGTCGTCAGGTAAGGAGGCATACTCCTCACTCACTTCGAATGCACGGAGTGGAGAGTGGCAGTAGCACAGGTCTGGACATAAACAGTAAAGCTCGCCCAGAATACTTAAGAAGAAAAATTCCTCCGAAAGGAGATAAGGGCATAAGCAAAAGGCAAAGAAAACATGCCACGAAGCCTCCAAGCCTTGACCCAGCTCCCAGGCTGGAAACAAGGCCTGAAGGCCCTAGACTATTTCCAGGTTGGAGCCTCTCCAGTCAGTCTGCGGACCTTGTGATGGGCATCCAACCCACGAGAACGAAAGGAGTCATGTCCGACTTAGGCGAATATCGTTCAGGTACATGTTTAAATCTGCCACTAACTCTTCAAATGTGTGTTCGGATGCGAGCGCAGCAGGGAGGTGCTCTAGTGAGCCAGAAGGTGGGATTAAGAGTCGCCTTAGGATCCCCTTTAAAGGCTCGAGGAGCGCTCATAGCCGCCACCGCTACAGCCAGGGTGGAAGCTGGCTCTCTCCAGCAGCAAAACCTCCCAAGAAGAAGTGCCGTACGAGAGCATCGAAGGCTCGCTCCAGAATAGCCTTCATAGCCTTCTCCCTCCCTGCCAACAAGTCCTTAGCCTACGTTCAATCAAGGTTTGCCGTTCCTCCACGAGCTGGTTCATATGGAACGCAGGCTCATTCTCCTTGGCAACAAGATCGACTGCACTTGACTCTTCTAAGTCCGGGCTCAACCCCAAGCTAGAAACATGGCTCGTAGAACCCAGCCTAGCTCCAGAAGGGTACCTCTGTAGTTGATCTACGGACCTAGTGAAGACGAGCTCCCAAGTCGCGAAAATGAAAGCGATGTGCGCCAAGTCCAGCCTAGACGGACATCTCTCAGGTACTTAAATCTGCCAGTAACCATTCAGACGAATGTTTGGACATGATTGCAGCAGGATGTCAGAAGAAAAGTACATGTGGAGGGGATGTCGCCCCGGCTGGATACGAATATCATAAGCCCTCTCTAGCCCAGGTCGCCAGAAACCGACACAGATCTCCTAGCTCTCGCACCATGAAAGAAGGGTGCAAAAAGGAGAATAGGTAGCAAATAGGGTAGCTAGCACGATGAAAGTACCAGTAATGCTGCCTGGTGCCCAAATACCCAACCTAACTGTTGGGATATTTATCTTAGTACAGCTCCGTGCTGGCACATAATGGCCCAACTTAACTGCTGGGACATCTAAGTCCAGCTTCGTTCTGGCACGGGAAACCCAACCTAACTGTTGGGATATCCATCTAAGTCCAGCCCCACGCTGGCACCAGAAGACCCAACTTATCCGTCGGGATGTTTACAGTTCAGCTCCGTGCCGGTACTCGGAAACCCAATCTGTCTGGATTGGGATATCTAAGTCCAGCTCCTTGCTGGCACACGAATGCCCGACTTATCCGTTTGGGTATCTAAGTTCAATTCTGCTACGGTGCTTAGGACCCCACCTACTTCATCAGGATATCTAAGCTCAGCTCTCCGTCAGCACGCCGAGGCTGGCCTATTTCACATAGGATATCCAAGTCAAACCACGAGCTGGCGAGCGAGTGGAGGTTCGAACTAGGTGTTCAGGATATCTGAGTACAGCTCACCACGAGGTTTTTGAGTCGAGCCTCGAGATGCAAAGCAGTAGTCCGGCGTGTAAAAGGTGCAGAAGGAGATGCCATCTAATTTTGAGTATTCCGAATGTGCTACTACATTAAGCACAGTTCAGAGTAGGGGAGTAGTTAATGGGGAAGGCTCGGCCATATGTTTGGAAGAAACTATCTACTCCGATATAAAGATAGCAAGATCACAGGTGCAGAACTACACGAGCGACTAGGACAGAATTCTCCGTAACAAAGTCCCTGCACCTCTACCTGGTTATCAGTTCGAATGCTCCAACCTGGCTCTGTGCTCCCTTGCCGACAGATATGCAGCCGTGTGCTAGTGAGCTGCTCCTGTTCTGCAGCAAGCTCGCTAACTCATCCTTCGATCGCCCAATCGTGTCATCTCTATACTTCAGCAACTCGGCAAGCTCCATGAGGACGAGCCACGACCAGGAGTTAGTCAGCAGAGCGGACATCCAACTTATCAAGGGAGACGGAGTCCACAGCATGGCGACCCACCTCCCATGCTAACATACGGAGACCTAGTTTTGGGAGCAGGAGTTCTACGCCAGCTCTCCATCGACAAAGAGACCTGATCTATTCGATTAGGAGTCGAGCTTCGAGTTGATGAACGAAGAACTGGTCTACCTCATCAGGATTCCCAGGATCCGGGTCAGCTTTTCGGATTCCAGGGTACCTGGCAAGGCATTGGCAGGCGAGTATCCAAGTCATCTCGTGAGACTGTTGAGTATATCTCCATGCAGACACGTGAAGTCCTAAGCTGCCCGGGACTTCTTGGACAACCGGAGGAAATGGCAGATTAATTTAAGGACACGAAAAGGGGAATGCTTTCTTAATAATACTCCGAGCTGCAATACTTAGCATATTGCAACTCAGAGTAGGGGGACTGGATGATAGGGGTGACCTATCCAGCATTCCTCCTGACATGATAACCTACAAGGAACAGAGTAGGAGATTGGGTCTGAAGGAGGTAAGGACCAGATACGAGGCCCGACCAGGAACGGTGTAAGAAGGTGAGGTTCAGAGGAGCTCGGGAGGTACTCCACAAAGCTACGGAACTATTCAGAAGGACCCAAGGAAGTGGCCGAGAAGGACTAAGTGCGATGCTCGACTAGAGGCAATGTACGAAGGTGATATTGGGAGGAGCTAGGGAGATGTCCTAGGAAGCTACGAAGCTATCAGGAGGGAACAAATGAAGTAATCGAGAGAGCTATGGAAGTGACCGGGAGACCTGACGAGGGAGGGCAGTACGAAACCCTAGCCGCCTCTACAGTATAAATAGGGTCTTTTGTCCATTTTACACCATATTCCACACGCCCCACACACACTAACACACCAAGAACACACACACATGTTCTCTCTCCCTCTCTTTATCTTCTTTTCACTATTTAGAGCTTGGAACCACTTGTAAACATGAGAGAAGGTGAGCTTGAGCGTGTAATCTTATCCCGTTAATAGTGAATATTCTCCGGCGGCCCGTGGACGTAGGATTCATCCTAATCCGAACCACGTAAATCATCGTCTCTTTACTTTTCCGTCCTCTTTCTTAATATTCCATCCACGATTTCATCCGAACCGGCCCTCACCTTTATTTCCCGGACCATAAATCTTGTTGATCGGGGTCGTACCCGCATCATATATATATATATGTAATATATAAGTATATCTAGTATTGTCTACGAAGGTCTACGGCTACGAAGCTACATCGTCACAAGATACTTCTAAGCAATGAAGAAGATTTATGTGCTTTATTGCAAAACCTTACCGTAGAAGGCAATGACAAAGGCAAAAGTGTGAATATGCTTTGGCTATGATTGTATGGGATATACACATTCGACTGTGTATTATTATTGCTGCTGATTATTCCCTCTTCCACTTCATGATCAAAGCCGATTTCTTGTCCCGTCAAAGCTTTCTTTTTCTTTTCTTTTCTTTTTTTTTCTATCTCTACCTGATGAAAGTCTTTTCAATTCTCAATTAAAGGGCTTCTCATTCATACAAAGCGCACATACTGCATTACATAAAGCCTCCTTATATTCCACCAAAAAGCCTTCTTTCTCTTCTTTCTCCTTTTATCTTCTTTTTATGGGGATATACCCCAACTATATGTACTTTTTTCCACCATTGTTTCTTACATTATGTGTGTTTATATAGAATACAAATCACACACACTACGACGTAAAAGAAATCGTAGGGTCATAAAGCTTCGATGTCAGCCAGCAAAGTGATGAAGACCTAATAACAAAAAGAGCTGATGAGATTCTTCTTCCACTTGAAGCTTTCGTAATATTTAGATCTAATGGCGGACAAAGATTTCTCCTAGTGTGCCCTAGACTTTGACTTGACAACTATATTTGATTCCATTTACAACTGAACCAAATCAACAATATACGTATAAATATAATGTTTCGTCATGCTTAGGGGATATTAGGGTTTCATTGCCTATATTGAACTTCCATGTGATTAAGTTACACACACACTCGCATATATTATATCGATATTCTTTCATAGAAATATACATGTATATATATCTTGTCTTTTACTTGTAAGACAGTAAATCCATTGCACAAAATGACATGGGCACTGGTCTCCATTGTCTTCTTATTAGTCGGTGATTTGAGAGATTAAACCCTTGATTGAGGGAAAGTGCTTTAGTGAGCTATACATTATAGGAAAATTGAATTCTTATGAATGTTTAATTTAAAAATATGCATATTGTAAGTCATTTCGAAATCCTTACATATGATGAGATGTTCATTACACAATCGAGAAACGAATATCAAAACCCTAATCTCTCTCCGTCTATCTTCCTTTTCAATTATTGGACGTCATACAAGGCAAATGATAATGCTACTTTCGCAAATGTTTTTTCCCATGCATGAATGATTAAGCTAAAGATGATGTGGGGTATAATCCTTTTGTATGTATTCTAATCATCTGTTGCAAATAAAATAATAAATAATAATATTAATTCTCATGGGAGTTTCAAGTAGACCAAGAGGCTTGAAGAGCATTTAACATGAGAATAAAATGTGCTTTATTATAAGTGTTTAATGGCTTCTTAAAGAGGATACTTAAAGAGCAAAAATGTGACTCTTAATTTAGCCAAAGAGAAAGCTACGTTACTTTTCCTCCTTCATAACTTGGGCATGAACTCTATAAATTCTCTATCTCCTGAATCAAAATTTGCATGACAAATTTTAAGAGCAAGTTGAATCCTGGGGAAACTTCTTGAGCGATCATGAAAATGTTTCTTTAGGACAGTGTATACACGCCTCTTGCTTCTACAAATTCGAGCCTATTTCCTTCACTTTCGCTTTATTCTCAACAATCTAAAGAAACATTTTTCCATGGCATCTCCTGACTCGATTGAGGAAGAAGTCCAAGGCCTCTTCAACAATGATCTTGATGGCAACATACATGGAAATCAAGAAGGAAATGGTGGGTTAAATCAAGGTGGCAATGGTCAAAACGGTCAAGGGAATCCGCCACAATTCAACGCTCCACAACAAGGTATTCCAACAAATGCATATGGAGTTCATGAGCATCCCTACTATCTTCCACCTTGTCCCGACACTTCACAAATTGAGAAGTTCTCCGGCGAGAACTACAAGATGTGGAAGGAACGGATCTTTTGCTTGCTTGATGTATATGGTGTTGCATGGGCACTAACCACCCCAAGAAACGAGGGAAACAACCTTATTTGGGAGCAAGCAAACAAGATATGTCGTAATACTATTCTTTCAACTCTCACTAATTCTCTCTTTGAGGTCTATATGAATCACAATGATGCTAAATCTATGTGGGAGTCTCTAATGACTAAGTATACGGCCGAAGATGCCGTCAAGCAAAAATTTGCTTGTTCGAGTTTTTATCGATGGGAGATGAAAGAACATAAAGAGGTTCATGTGCAAATAAATGAGTATTTGCACTTGCTTGATGGGCTAAAGCTTGAAAATATTGTTCTTCCCGACGCTTATGTTGCCGAGTTGCTTATTGAGAAGCTCCCACCTTCGTGGAATGAATACAAGCACCAACTTAAGCATAAGAACAAGAGGATGGGCTTGGAAGAGGTGATAAAACATATCATGATAGAGTCAAGCCATCGCAAACAAGTTCACGTGGTGGCCAAGGAATTTAATTCCAAAGCCAACTTGGTAGAGGACAGGGGAAAGAAGCCCGATGTTGCCAAGAGGGATGAAAACTTCAAAGGTAACAAATTCCTTAAGCCAAGATCAAATTTTTCTAACAAGAAAAAAGGTTTTTGCTTTGTATGCGGCAAGTTGGGCCACCATGCGGCTCAATGCCGCAAAAGGGCAACTGAGGCAAAGACACCATATGAAAAGAAGAAAAACAAGGCTAATCTTGTTAATGAGAACGAAGAAGTCTTCGCCGGGGTAATAACCGAAGCATTTGTAGCCACCTCGGATAGTACTTGGCTTGTGGATTCCGGGGCCACCAAGCATATTTGCAAAGAAAAGAATGCATTAATAAACTATGAAGAGATGAATGGAGAAGTTTTCCTAGGCGACTCTAGCAAAGCGCCTATCGTTGGAAAGGGCAAAGTTGATCTCAAGCTCACAAGTGGGAAGGTACTCTCTCTCAATGAGGTGCTTCATGTTCCAACCATAAGAGCTAACCTTCTCTCGGTTCCTAGGCTAGATGAGAAGGGAATTAGAGTGTCATTTGAGAGTGGAAAGGTAATCTTAACCAAGAACAATGTGTACATTGGAAAAGGTTATCGTAACAATAATCTCTTTGTACTCAATGTTGGTTCTCAAATGAATGAAAGTGCATCTTCTTCTGCGTACATCGTCGAGTCATATGAAATATGGCATCAAAGATTGGGACATGTAAACAAAAATTACTTAAAGAAAATGGCTGAAAATAAAGTCTTAGAAAATGTCCATTTTGAAAGCACAAATAAATGTGAGGTTTGTGTTGAGTCAAAATTGGCAAAGAAGGCATTTTCTAACGTGGAAAGAAAAACAAAACCACTTGAACTTATTCATAGTGATTTGGGAGATTTAAAAATATGTGAAACAAGAGGAGGTAATAATTATTATATTACCTTTATTGATGATTTTTCAAGGTTCGCAAAAGTGTATCTTCTGAAACACAAAGGTGAGGCCTTCGAAAAATTCAAGATATATAAAAACGAAGTTGAAAACCAACTTGGGGTTAAAATAAAAAGGTTGCGAACCGATCGAGGTGGTGAATTCATTGTTATGAACAATTTTTGTGAAGAACATGGAATAATCCATGAAGAAACACCACCATACTCGCCTCAATCTAATGGCATTGCCGAGAGGAAAAATAGGACCCTAAAAGAAATGATGAATGCAATATTATTGCAATCAAGCGCTTATGAGAATCTGTGGGGGGAAGCTATTTTAACGGCTTGTTTTCTTCAAAACCGAATTCCTCACAGAAAGATAGGCAAAACACCATATGAGCTTTGGAAAGGCTATGCGCCTAATGTGAAATATTTCAAAGTGTGGGGGTGTTTAGCCAAGGTATTATTGCCTGAACCAAAGAAAAGAAAATTGGGTTCTAAAACCTGTGATTGCCTATTCATAGGTTATGCTGAAAAATCGGCTGCTTATAGATTTTTAATTATAAAATCAGATGTGATGGAGGAAAATACAATTACAGAGTCAAAGAATGCCGAATTTTTTGAGAACATCTTTCCTTTAAAACAATTAAGGGAGAATGAACTTGATGTATTACAAGAAATTGAACCACATAAAAATGAGGTGGACGAAAATTTGGGAAAAAGAAGGAGAATCCCTAATAATTTTGGAGGAGATTTTTATCTCTATATGGTTGAAGGAGAACCAAAGAATTATCAAGAAGCTATCAATGCTCCTGATGCAGATAAGTGGAAAGAAAGTATTAAATCAGAGCTAGACTCAATCTTGAGTAGTGAAACTTGGGATTTGGTGGACTTACCACCAGGTTCAAAACCTATTGGAAGCAAATGGGTTTTTAAAAAGAAGTTCTTGCCTAATGGAGATATCGAAAGATATAAGGCCAGATTGGTTGTGAGAGGATTTACGCAAAAGGAAAATATTGATTATTTTGATACATTCTCTCCTGTAACAAGGATAACCTCTATAAGAGTACTCATGTCCATGGCTGTGATTTTTAATCTGGTTGTTCATCAAATGGACGTTAAAACAGCCTTCTTAAATGGAGAGCTCGAAGAAGAAATCTATATGTGGCAACCAGATGGTTATAAAATCAGAGGGCTTGAACATAAAGTGTGTAAGTTGAAAAAGTCTTTATATGGCTTGAAACAAGCACCTAAACAGTGGAACGAGAAAATGGATAAAACCTTAAGAGAAGAAGGTTATATTCATTCGATAGTAGATCGATTTGTCTATGTGAAAAGAGAGAATTCTCAATGTGTAATCATAGCTCTCTATGTGGATGATATGCTGATTCTTGGAACAGATCAAGAAATAGTAAATGTGACAAAATCTTTTCTATCAAGTAAATTTGATATGAAAGATTTAGGAGAAGCTAAACTAATACTTGGTGTAAAGATCTTGAGAAAAAATAATGGTATCATGCTAGCTCAAGATCATTATATTGAAAAGGTCTTGAAAAAGTTTGGGTACTTTGACCTAAAACCGGCGAGCACTCCTTATGATGCAAGCGTTGAGCTTATGAAAAATAAAGGAGAACCAAAAGCTCAAGTTAAGTATGCACAAATAATAGGAAGCTTACTTCATCTAGCTAACTATACGAGACCAGATATAGCATATGCTGTATCTCGATTAGGAAGATATACTAAAAACCCTAGTGATAATCACTGGGAAGCTTTGGTGAGGTTGATGAGATATTTAAAAGGAACAATCAACTTTGGTATTTTCTATGATGGATTTCCTCAAATTATTGAGGGTTATAGCGATGCAAGTTGGATTTCAGATTCCATTGACACAAAATCCATGAGTGGATATGTGTTCATGATGGGAGGTGGTGTCGTGGATTGGAGATCCGCGAAGCAAACACTCATAGCGCGCTCGACTATGGATTCTGAATTTATTGCCTTAGAGTTGGCTTGTGTAGAAGCCGAGTGGTTAAAGAGTTTACTAAACGATGTGAAAATAGATAAGAGACTGATCACCTCTATCTGTTTGCATTGTGACAATAAGGCAGCCATTGCAATCGCTAAAAATAAAACCTACAATGGTAAAAGTCGACACATTCGCCTAAGACACAATGTAGTGAGACAAATGTTGAAAAATGGAACAGTGTCCATTGACTTTGTTAGGTCAGAGGTTAACTTGGCCGACCCTCTGACAAAGCCATTAGGGAGGCAATTAGTTCAAAACACTACGAGGAGCATGGGTTTAATGCCTATTGACTTTTGATAATTGTGGAAACCCTACTTGCGTGACTGGTGACCCCATGAAACAAGTTCATAAGGGTAAGAACGAAGCAATTATCAAAACTGCAGCATCATCCCGAAAGTCATCCATGCTTACGGTGTAGAAGATGCTAAATAAATAAATAAAATTTTATTTGTAGGGTTGAGAGAAATCTCTTAATGAATTTTGAGAGAGAATTGTGTCTCTAAGAAATTCACCTATAAGTGAGTTAGGTGTGGCCGCTTATATGAAGATCATGGCAAAAATCTTCTAGAGCTCACTCGAATAAAACAGGATTGCGCATGGCTGAAAGAGGCGCACAACCGCGTTGAGATTAGAGAATAATAGAAATTTGTTGTGATAATAAGGTCCCTACTCCACAAAGTGATTTTGAGTTCATAAGATTCGTTCTACTCATTTTCTAGTGGAAGTAAACTTTTGCATCTAAGTTCTTGGTTCATAGTTTCTAGAGGAAACACCTTGAATTATGCAACAATTTCTGAGGTGTAAGTTCGTGCAAATAAGCACTTGCATGCATGTCTTATTTGGTGGGGGAATGTTGCAAATAAAATAATAAATAATAATATTAATTCTCATGGGAGTTTCAAGTAGACCAAGAGGCTTGAAGAGCATTTAACATGAGAATAAAATGTGCTTTATTATAAGTGTTTAATGGCTTCTTAAAGAGGATACTTAAAGAGCAAAAATGTGACTCTTAATTTAGCCAAAGAGAAAGCTACGTTACTTTTCCTCCTTCATAACTTGGGCATGAACTCTATAAATTCTCTATCTCCTGAATCAAAATTTGCATGACAAATTTTAAGAGCAAGTTGAATCCTGGGGAAACTTCTTGAGCGATCATGAAAATGTTTCTTTAGGACAGTGTATACACGCCTCTTGCTTCTACAAATTCGAGCCTATTTCCTTCACTTTCGCTTTATTCTCAACATCATCAATGATAGAAATCCCTTAGATTGAGGGGAAGAAATGGAATTACAAAATGGGGCTTGGCAAGTTCAAATTTAAAATAATGCCTTTATGGGATTCATAAACTTTCTACTCATTTTATATAAATGAGAATTTTCTTTCTCTTTGCTCAACATTTAGTAAAAAGAAGGTGGATGTGCATGTGATCCAACAGCCTTTTTGCTCCCCTCTAACATTGTAATTAATAGTCTTAATTTTTCCTTCCTTGTCATTTAGTGTTTGATCCTCGTTACAAATATTCATCTTCAATTAGGTGATTTGATTTTTCCTCCATAGAGCATAAAGAGAATACATTAAGCTAAATGTGAGAATTCTTGCCTTATATGTAACGAAAATTTAAAGACGGAGAAGAAAGAAGCTAAAAAAAGTAGATATGATAAAAGAGAAGACTATGCTACGTTTTCTTCTATCCTTTTCATGCATCTTTAAAAATGGTGCCAAAGTGGGCTTTCTTTAAATTTAGAATGAATGCCATGCAACTAATGCCTTGTATATTTGGTACATACAAAGTTTTATAAATGGTGTTATGTTAAGATTAAAATTTATGGAACCAAAAAGATTTCTTTTACAAAAAAGCAATTACATCTCCTCTAGATTGATGCACCATGTGATATTCTTTCTTGTGTGCATGTAACATGAAAATGACTAAGAGAACATTGTTTCTTAAAGAATATTAAATGATACATCTTCGTGTCTTGATTCGGAAAAATTCAACGAAGCATCACGAGACTGAGATAAATGAGATAAATAAATAATATTAATGTTGTATACATATATAAAGAAATCGAAAGATGTTTCTGTCTCCATGTCAGCCGCTGAAACTATTCAGAAATGCAGTTGCGAGAAATGTCACAGATCAATAATATATATATATATATATATGTATATATATACACACACACAAGAGAAGGAGCATTATTCAAGGGGTTTTCTTTTTTAATATTTTGGATCAAGGAAATAAATCACGAAGATAAAAGATTATAGGGACTCGAATAAATTTATATATATCGTCCCACAGCAAATTCACTAAGATGATCAATATGGAAAACAGCAAACAAAATACAGAAAAGATAGGATACAATTATAACATTTTATTACAATAACGCGCTTCTAAGCCTCGAAGTCATATAAATCATTAGTGAAATTATTACTCATCACTTTCCTGTAGCTTTTACCATCTGCATCTATATACAAAGGAAAGAAGATACAGTCGCTGCATTCGAAATTTCCATATAAGTAGAAGCTATTGTTAGGACAAAAAAATTATTAAATTTATTGCAATACTGCTGGAAAAATGGTCCTATATGTGTCCTTTAATGTAGCCCAAATGAACATACTATAAATCTGAGCAGAGGGCATATATGTCTGTATCCACACACATGCATGGTTGCTGTGATGAAGTTTTGGACATATTAATGAAACATAGAAGACAACAAAGCAGGCATTGAAATTTCATCAGGTAGTTCGATATATGTCTGAGTGTGTGTTATAAATTATTCTGCAATAAAAGAAGCTTTAGCAGTTGAGTAGAGAACGACGGGAATTCGAAGATGAGTGATGTAGAAACACAAATACAAAAATCAAAGAAAATATACTAAATCGCACCACCTTTTTCCCACTGATTTATATAATGAATGAATATAATTAGTCTTGGAAAAGGAGGGAATCTTATCTTTTTTTGACTAATTTGTCTTGGGGATTTTATAAGAAAAAAAGGCTTGTGAAATACACATATATTGACTTCATGTATTCACGTAACTAAAGTATAAATTAATACTTTAGTTAAACGTTCATCGAGTGGGTCCATTGTTCGAAGCCAAGAGAATACGAAACTGATACAAGACTTCTCCTCCTTGCCATTGTGATTAAATTAATTATAACAAGATAAGGAAAACTAAATAAAGTTAAAAATGTGTCACGGGTTTGTCTATACAGAGTCGTCCCTTATAATTTCCACACAGATTTAAGACAGGCAAGACACATATTCCTTTCCCTCCCTCACTTCACTACAATTGCCGAGGTCTCCGTTCCTTGGTAATCATAAACATTTCATTGCCCCGTAAATAAAATAAAAAGAATAAATAAGTATACATCACCATCTCTTCAAAAAAACCCCAAAACCCTCACTCATTCTTGGAAAACATATATCTTTCCTTGTTTCTTCGTCGTTCTTCTTACAATGGGTGTAATGCTTGACAACGACGACTGTGAGGCAAGCAGCATATTCTTATCCTTAGACTCGCCGGCCAATAAGTCTGTCCCGGCGCCATTTCTGTTAAAAACCTATCAGCTCGTCGACGAGCCTACCACCAACCACATAGTCTCTTGGGGCGAAGACGGCGGCGGCGCTACTTTTGTAGTATGGCGGCCGCCGGAGTTCGCCCGTGACCTCCTCCCAAACTACTTCAAGCACAACAACTTCTCTAGCTTTGTCCGACAGCTCAACACCTATGTAATAAAGTCGTTAAAAATAATGAACCTTTTGGTAATTAGTTTCAAGGGTTTTCCTTGTTTTGATTTTTTATCACTCTATATATGTAGGGTTTCAGAAAGATCGTCCCAGACAGATGGGAGTTTGCCAACGAGTTCTTCAGGAGAGGTGAGAAGCACTTGCTGTGTGAGATTCACCGGAGAAAGACAGCTCAGCCGGCGCCGCCGCCGCAGGTGGCTTTCAACCACCACCACCACACGGCGGCTGGGGCTTCTGGTCGAAGTTTCTTTCCTTACCCTACTTCAAGAATGATCAGCGTATCTCCAACAGATTCAGGTGAGCACTACTTAGTACAACCTGGGATTAACGGCGGCGGCAGTTATAATAACTGGGCGTGTGAATCACCGCCGCCGACGGTATCCTCATCCTCCATCGGAGGTGGCTACGGAAAGAAGACGAGCTGTACTAACTCATACGCTGAACTTTCCGACGACAATGAGCGGCTGAGAAGGAATAACAGCATGCTAGTGTCTGAGATAGCGCACATGAGGAAACTGTACAACGATATCATATACTTTGTGCAGAACCATGTGAGACCAGTTTCGCCGAGCAATTCTTACAGTCCATCGTTGTTTCTCTGCAACAGTATTAATGGCTCTTCTTCCTCGCCGCAAAAACCTTCCTTAGTTTGCAACAACAATGGCTCATCACTGATGAGAGATGCGGCGTTTCTTGATAAAACGCCGCCTGTGATCGGCGGAGAGAGTACAGGTACGGCGGCTAAGCTGTTTGGTGTGCCGCTAGTTAGTTCAAAGAAGAGAATGCACCCGCCGGAATATTCTTCTTCAGTTTATATGGAGACTAATGACAAAGCGAGATTGGTTCTTGAAAAGGATGATTTAGGGTTGAATCTCATGCCTCCTCCTACATAAGACTTTTTTCTTTCATTCTGTTGAATCCCAAGCCTTCTTCTTCAGTTTAGGAAATTTTCATGGTGAAAACAAATAAAGAAGTTTCAGTCTTTACTGTTAAATTTTCTAGGTTGTACTGTATATATCGTTTCAAATTTATTTGTTATCAATTTTATTATTATTAGCAGCATTTCTGATCATCATCAAGTCTCAATACAAGAGAAAGTGTGTTGTTGTGGCAGCGGACCCGGTCAAATAATATTGCGGCTAATTGGGTAATTAAGATAAATTGTGGACACCGAGATTTAACGTGGAAAACCCCCAAACAAATCGGGGTAAAAACCACGGGCAAGGAAGAAGAATCCACTATAGAGGAAAAATATAGGAGTTACAACCTCTCAATCTATAAAGGAGAAAACCCTCAAACTCTCTTTTTATAGTCGGAGAAAAATACCGACAAACTCTCTATTATTTTATTTTCTCTCTATCTCTCTATCTGTTCTTCTCTGTTGTGGGATGCCATCTCGTTTGTTCCTTCAGTGCCTATTTATAGGCAGAGGAACTCGAACAAATAAGGTAATGGATTACCTCATTCACAGATGGGAACGGATAGAAAATAACGTGGCACACAAAAAGAGGAAGTTGCCTTCTTTCCTTCACGTTGGTAGCCTTTGACTATTCAAAGGCATGTGTTTTATTCCCCTTTTAATTATTTGCCGACAATCTCCCACTATTTGATTGAGGATCAATCAGATCTTCACACCATTCTTTCTTCCTTGCCATTGATGTTGCTTACGTCTCTGCTAGGCCACTTGAGGAACGACACCAAATAAACTTGTCAGTGTTGACTGCCTTCGTCAAATAATCTGCTAGGTTATCTTTCGAATGAATCTTCAGCATATCTACCGTGCCCTCTTCCACTTTCTCACGAACGAAGTGATACTGCAGTCGTATGTGTTTTGACCTGGAATGAAACGCTGGATTCCTTGCGAGATGCAAGGCACTCTGACTGTCACAGAACAGAGGAATATTCTTCTGTTCGTGCCCGAGTTCCTCCATGACCATTTTCAACCATACCGCCTCTTTTCTTGCCTGCGTAGCTGCAATATATTCAGCTTCAGTTGTTGACGTCGCGACAACGGACTGAAGTTTTGATACCCAGCTTACGGCTCCACCAGTAAGAGTGAACACATATCCCGTGGTAGATTTGCTCTTGTCAAGATCACCTGCATAATCAGAGTCAACATACCCTCTGACAGTAAAGTCTGCTCCTCCATAACATAATGCAACATCTGAGGTTCCTTTGATATATCGTAGGATCCTCTTCACCGCGCTCCAATGCTCTTTGCCCGGATTCGTCATGTACCGACTTACTACTCCCACTGCATGTGCAATGTCTGGTCGTGTACAAATCATCGCGAACATAAGACTTCCCACCGCTGATGCATACGGTACTCGAGACATTTCCATCCTCCCTTCTTCACTGCTAGGACTCATACTTGAGGATAATTTGAAATTAACAAGAAGTGGGGTAGAAATTAGCTTACAATCTTGCATATTGAAGCGTCGTAAGACCTTCCTCAGATAATTCTTCTGCGAAAGCCAAATCTTCCTGTTATTTCTGTCTCGGTAAATTTGCATCCCTAGAATCTTGTTTGCTGGTCCCAAGTCCTTCATTTCAAATTCCCTAGCCAACTGTGCCTTGAGTTCTTCAACACGATCTTTGTTGGGGCCTGCTACCAACATGTCGTCAACATACAACAGTAATATGATAAAATCACTTTCACCAAACCTCTTGAAATATGCGCAAGGGTCCGCATTCAATCTGTTGTATCCAAGGCTCATGATGAAGGAATCAAATCTGTTATATCAACACATCGGCGCCTGTTTGAGACCGTATAGAGATTTGTTCAACCTGCAAACCAAGTTCCGTTTTTCTTTGTCTTCAAAACCTTCCGGCTGGAGCATATAAATCTCTTCTTCAAGATCTCCATGAAGAAAAGCCGTCTTCACATCTAGTTGCTCTAGATGTAGGTCGAATGTAGCACACATCGCCAGGAGTATCCGAACAGTCGTTAGTCGAACCACAGGTGAGAATATCTCGTTGAAGTCGATGCCTTCTTTCTGAGCATAGCCTTTAACCACCAGTCGTGCACGAAACCTCTCTACTTGATCATCGCTGTTTCTCTTGATCTTAAAGATCCATTTATTGCCGATTGCCTTTCTGCCGTCCGGTAGTGGCACCAGCTCCCAAGTCTTATTTTTCTGTAGAGCTTCCATTTCTTCTTGCATTGCTGCCAACCACCGATCTGCATCTGAACTGTTCAGTGCTTCTTGAAGAGTTGATGGCTCTCCATCATCAGTTAGAAGACAGTATGCAACGTTGCCGTCCATATCGTAATATTCATGCCAGTATGGTGCGGCTCTTTTGCGTGAGCCCCTTCTAACTTCTGGCTCTGAAGATTCGCTTGGCCCTTCATCGTGCTCCGGTGCTGCTTCAGAAGAATCTTGTTCGATAGGCTTCCCTTTCACCTGAATCGTCGTAGTTTATGGACTTTCATTTGTAGTATCATTTTCTCCGATTATTTTATCTTCTAAGAAGATAACCTCTCTGCTGATGACAACCTTGTGGGCAGTGGGATCCCACAGGCGATACCCCTTCACACCATCAGCATACCCCAAGAACAAACACTTCCTGGACTTTGGATCCAGCTTCGTAGTTTCTTGGGCGTTGTACATCACGTACACAGGACTTCCAAATACATGGAGTTTGGAATAATCTGCTGGCTTTCCGGTCCACACTCCATCGGCGTCTTCTGATCAATTGCAGTTGAAGGCGATCGATTGATCACGTAGCAGGCGGTGTTGACTGCTTCTGCCCAATATGATTTATCCAGACCTGCAGCTCCCAACATGGCTCTTGTTCTCTCCAACAAAGTCCTGTTCATCCGCTCCGCCACTCCATTTTGTTGTGGAGTATACGCCGTAGTGAAGTGCCTTTTGATGCATTCCTTTTTGCAAAAGCTATCAAATTCTCTACCATTATATTCCCCTCCATTATCCGTCCTCAGACACTTGATCTTCTTTCCTGTATCAAGTTCGACTCGAGCTTTGAAATTTTTGAAGGTAACGAACACATCTCCCTTACTCTTGATGATATACACCCAACATCTTCGGGAGTAATCGTCGATGAAAGACACGAAGTACTTCCCCCCTCCTCGGGATGAAACCGGTGACTGCCATACATCAGAGTGAACCAATTCTAGAATATCGTTGCTTCTAGAATTTGATGTGTTGAATTGTAGCCGATGCTGCTTGTTTGCTACGCAATGCTCACAGAACGGTAGTGACACCTTCCTGAGACCCGGAAGTAGATTTTGGCTCGCAAGAATTTTCATTCCTTGTTCCGACATATGCCCGAGCTTTTGATGCCACAGCATAGTAGATCTTTCGGTTGAATTTCCCGAAGCTACAGACGCTTCCCCTTCTTGCACCGTCTCTCCCAACAGCATATACAAATTTGCAACAACTTTTTCACCTTTCATGACTACAAGTGCTCCTCGGAGTATTTTCATTATTCCTTCCCGAACTTTGATTTCACAGCCAAGATCATCGAGCTGTTCCACAGATAATAAATTCTTCTTGAGACCTTCCACGTGTCGCACTCCTTGAATAGTGCAAACTGTACCGTCGTGCAACTTCAACCTCACGGTTCCAACGCCTACGATTTTTAAGGCATTATCTTCACAACTGTACACAGATCCTCCTAAGATAGGTTCGTAATGGTTGAACCAGTCTCTTCGAGAGGTCATATGATAAGTTGCACCCGAGTCAAAAAGCCATATCTCGTCGTACGCCTTCCTGCTCTCCGTTGAGATAGCTGCTTCGCTACACAACATCTTCACCTGACGCGTTTGCCAGATTTCCTTGAGGATTGGAAGTCTTCAGGCTCCAACAATCCTTCTTCAAGTGACCCTTCTTTCCACAGTGGTAGCATTTCATATCCTTCTTCTTACTTCTTGAGTTTCCCTGCCTTGAGTGTGACTCCCACTTGAACCACGTTCCGTTGATCTCCCTCTCATCACCGTCAAAGCTTCGACCTGTTGAGCGCCGGCTTGCTGGTCCTCCTTGTTCTTTCGCCAATTTTCTTCTTCGAGAATAGCAGCAGTGAGGTTATTGAAGACCAGAACTTTCGCGTTGTTCGTCAAGTTGATGATGAGTTGATCATACGAATCATGCAGACTTTGAATTAGAATTTCCGCACGTTCTTTATCCTCCGTTTTATACCCCAACGACGTTAGCTGGGAAAATAGAGTATTCAAAACGTTGAGATGCTCCGTCACCGAAGTAGATTCAGACATTCTCAAGGTGAACAATTTTCTCTTCAAGAAAATTTTGTTGTGTAACGACGTCGGCTAGTACAGATTTGTTAGATGGTCCCAAATCTCCTTTGCCGTTTTCTTTTCTTCGACGCTGGACATTATCTCATCTGCTAGTGCCAGATGGAGATTTGCGAAAGCGCTTCCGTCCATCTCATTCCATTTCTTGTCATCTGTCACGGTGGCTGGTTTTCCATCGATAGCCTCCAGACACCCGTCCTTTCGCAAGACCGCCTTTACCTTTAATTTCCACAGTGAGAAATTTCTCCCGTTGAACTTTTCAATATCAAATTTTGCCGCCATAATTTCTGCTCAGTCGTGAACGATACCTCCGACGGAGTTGCAGCAGATAATTATTGAACTCGTACCGGCTTTTTCGTCACCGTAACAAGGGCAGTATAATGTCTATTATTTTCTGATGTGGAGGGTCCACGTTAGTGGCAACCACAGAGCATACGATAAATAGATATATAAAACCCAAGCTCGGCTCTGATACTAATTGTTGTCGTGGCAGCGGACCCGATCGAATAATATTGCGGCTAATATTTGGGTAATTAAAGATAAATTGTGGACACCGAGATTTAACGTGGAAAACCCCCAAACAAATCGGGGTAAAAACCACGGGCAAGGAAGAAGAATCCACTATAGAGGAAAAATATAGGAGTTACAACCTCTCAATCTATAAAGGAGAAACCCTCAAACTCTCTCTTTATAGTCGGAGAAAAATACCGACGAACTCTCTATTATTTTATTTTCTCTCTATCTCTCTATCTGTTCTTCTCTGTTGTGGGATGCCATCTCGTTTGTTCCTTCAGTGCCTATTTATAGGGAGAGGAACTCGAACAAATGAGGTAATGGATTACCTCATTCACAGATGGGAACGGATAGAAAATAACGTGGCACACCAAAAGAGGAAGTTGCCTTCTTTCCACGTTGGTAGCCTTTGACTATTCAAAAGCATGTGTTTTATTCCCCTTTTAATTATTTGCCGACAAAGTGATGTCTTGAAAAGATGTTTCTTGTGCCTGAAGATCTCTGCGTATACGTATATGGTTTTCCGTGAGCTTTTGTGTTCTGTGTAGATAAATATATATATACACAGTACACACGCCAATATATTTGCTACGCTTTAATTAATACGTCCTAGATTTATGTTTAACAGTTGGTTAATCCCTTTCTTTAGCATGAAATTTTCCCTACTTGTTTTTTACTGTCTGAATGATGTATCAGTCAGATTCATTTAATGCAAACATAAGAGAGTGAGTAATTAGTTTATAACTGAGGTGAGGGAAAAACAACTCAGAAAATTTGCAGGCTTTGGCTTCAATAATAATGGCAACGTGTTTTCACGTGTTTATAGTTCTCTTGGACTTGTCTGATCATTGCATTTATGTATCATAGGTACGCCATAGATGATGAATTGCAAAAATAAAAATAAAGCAAGACGCCATAGATGATGAATTGCAAAAATAAAAATAAAGCAAGAAACATAGTATTTCACAAAAAGTAATATTGGGTTGATTAGCAGACATACTTTAGATGTAGAGTACACACAATTTCAACCCAAAACTTGTGTTGTACTTTTTATTTATTTATAATTTATTTAATAAAAAATATTTCAATTATATTTAAATATTTAATATTCTTATAATATTAAAAGTAAAAATAATATTAATATCCTATTATTTATTTATATTTTCATTTTAATTTAGTAAAATTATAATGAAATTTTTTGCTAAGTTTCTAATTCAGTTATTTTTAAAAATTATTATAATTTATTGACTTTTTAATTTTTATAATATAAAGTTTGATAGGAATTTGAGTTTTAGAGTAGAAAATAGAGTTAGTGAGTTGGAGTGAAAACTAGAGTAAAAAATAGAGTTTATGGGTCGGAGTAAAAACACTTTGCTGCGAGTTGGAGATGCTCTCTCTTACTGCAGAAGCCCACAAAGATTTAGCACAAGAAGAGTTGTAGTCGTCATCACGTGTGATGTTCTAATTATGTTTCAAATCTCTCTCTCTCTCTCTCTTCGTTTCTTGTTGGTTTTAGAAAATAAGTTTAAAAAAAAAAAACACATGCAGTCAACAAAGCGAACGCAAGAGATGAGATAAAGAACAATTCAATGGGGTAAGTCTATATGACATTAATTACATTGCAGAACATGCATGAAACAAATTAACTAATTAATGTATGGGTAAGAAAAGAGAATATGTTATTTGAGCTATTCCACGAAAGCAGAAAGTGGTAAGAAACTGTCTAACGTTTGCTTGGAATGTTTCCTGTCACTGCTTCTAATACTCCTTCGTATGACCAGAAAACGTTTAGCTTTTCCTACTTTGAGATTTCATACATAATAGAGAATATCTTTTGTTTTGCCGTTTTTGCTTATTGACTGATAGGTACTATAAGCTAAAGCATAACGTGTGTATTTCAAACAATCTTTGCGTGCTCTCTTTTACCTTTGTTTATGTCCTTTTGTCCAAACATTTTATCGATGTAAAACTATTTTCTTGAGTGACCTTTACTTTTTCTGTGAACTATGAGGCAAATGCTTTTCTTCGTATACATGTAAGATTCAATGAACAAAAAAGAAACACCAATGGAGACGACGATGAGAAAAGTATGTTAGAGGAAATCTTGGTCGTGTAATGATTCGGCCCCACCTTATTCATAATAAAATAATAATTATAAGAGAAAAAGAAACCTAACCCTTGGTCTTGGTAAAAGCCTATGTGCTTCCTTCTCTTGTCTTGAAATCACCAAGTTAAAAATTTCTTGGCACGTGAACAATGAGGATAGCCGTATATATATGTAAATAAAGTAGAGGGTTGAAAAGAACAAAAAAAGGGCCGTGAACTATATATAAAGTTGCTTTAAGAAGATAATTTTATTTAATTAAATTTTTCAATATTGGATGTTGCTTAACAGCTTAGTTCGAAAGTTGTGAAGTGAAAGGTGGAGATTTTTATTACGTTGTCTTTCTTATTTACACCTATTTATTTCGTTGAACTAGTCTATATGAGCGTGTTTGGTTGGGGTAGGTGGGGGATTACGGGGTTAGAATTAATTAAATTAGTGTTTGGTTGGGATTAATTAAATTAGTGTTTGGTTGGGAGGTTTATTCAAAGGTGGAATTTAATTAGTTAATCCCACAACCTTTAGCTAATCCCGTACATTTATGACTAAATTATCCTTTATTGCAAATATTTAATTTAAAATATGGATAAAGTTATAATTGAATCTAAAAGCATCTAAAATCATCTACCAAACTCATCCTAGATCATTTCACCAACCAAACATCATAAAAACTCATAACCTCCGTCATTTAAACCCCGATTAAAGCTAATACACTCCCATCCTCCCTACCAAACGGAAAGAGATCCGGTATTGGCCCACTTTATACGGCCCAAACATTTGGCCCATTAGCCCAACAACAGTATTTGACCCAAAAACCCACTCTGTACGGCCCAACAGGCATCATTATTACCATTTCTTGACTGAAATTGATTTTTTGTTTTTTGTTTTGTTTTTGTTTAACTCAAATAGTTTTATTTTAGTTCTTGCCCAGAAAAACAGTTAAACACATAGTTGTCAGAATTTAAAACCCTTTTTTTGTCTTCTAGCACGATGAATAGGGTCCCCGCCCAGCCATTATAGTAAGCAAAGCTTTATCATCACCATCAATTGTGTAGTGTAGACATTGTTATCATAAGTCCACCATCAATGTCTTTAATTAAATTCAAGTAATGTTTCCTTGTTCTAACTCTAGCATATATGTTAACTAACTAACTATAAACTAATTGACTATTCATTGCACATTGTCTTCCAAACTCTCGGCATCATGTCTTTCTTTTTTCTTGTCTTTAAGATGTATACCATTCATATCCGTGATTCGAGCATATATTTGAAGCCAACTTTTTTCCTTACATTTATGCTGAAGTTATCATAGATCATGAAAAATTAAATTAGAAAAAAGTAGTGACAGCATTGTGCAGTAAGTGCAGGGATGGTGAAGCTGGATAAAAGCTGTCTATAGATGATAGGAAAATTAAAATAAAAATCTTAAGACAAAGGAGAGTTAAATAGTGGTAAGTAAAACTGTGGCATATAACAGCACATGAAACCAGTTGATGCAGTCATAATCTGATCCGCCTTGTAAAGTGTGCCACCACCTATATTGTCTGAATCTATATATTTTTTTAGTCAACTTTTCCTTTAATCTAATTTTTTTTAAAAAAAAAATATTTTATTCAAGGGACCTTCCAGAAATAGTTGGTCCCCTTATGCTATTATTTTATTATTAATATCTTCTTGTATAACAGACGAATAACCACAATAGTCAATTACTTTTCCATCCCACCACCATAGTTTCACCGATGTGATTATCGACTATGACTACTTCTTTAATGAATCAAAATTCAATTATGTAAAAGAAGAGAAAGCAATTAATAATCACCCGGCATCAAAAAACAATCATACACCCTCAACCTCTGACATTTCTCAAGCTGAGGTATCTAAAAAAGAGATTTCATCACTGTATCAATAAAAAACAATATCACCTCCCCAATCAAGAATATAATACAAATACCCTATAAAAAAAGAAAAAAAAAAAGAGTCACCAACTCCGTGATATATGACACAAAATACAATAATTCAAATTCAATTTGGCATTTCACTGCAGACCATATCCCCACTTGCTATATATACACACAAACACACACCTTTTCCCACATTAAGCTTCTTCTCAACACTGTTCTATTCAACTCTTTCCCTTACATCTATCTACTTACACCCATCGCTCAGTTTTCCTTGTCCTAAAAAAAAACTCTCCTTTTATTTCATAATAATTCTCACCAAATTAATTCCATGGCGGGCGACTACGAACTCGACCAACTCGACACAATAATCGCAATGATGCAAATGGAAAACCAAAACCAGGCGCAAGAACAACTCGACTACTACTACAATAACTACGCCCCGCCCACCAACTTCCCCTTCGACGAAACCCTAATAATCCCCTCAGCCCCGACCACCACCATCTCCGGCGACTCCTCCGGCCACCACCGCCGCCCCTCCTCCGCTTCCATGGCGGCGATGAGGGAGGTGATATTCAGAATAGCAGCCATGCAGCCCATACACATAGATCCCGAGGCTGTGAAGCCTCCCAAGAGGAGAAACGTTAGGATTTCGACCGACCCGCAAAGCGTGGCGGCCCGCCACAGGCGCGAGAGGATCAGCGAGAGGATTAGGATTTTGCAGAGGCTCGTCCCGGGCGGGACGAAGATGGACACTGCGTCGATGCTCGACGAGGCCATTCACTACGTCAAGTTCTTGAAGAGTCAGGTTCAGTCTCTGGAGAGGGTCGCCGCCGCCTCCTCCGCCGGAGGTACGCCGGAGCCGGTGGTGGGACATGCGGGCGGGCCCATGGGGTTTCCCGTGCCCATGTCCGGCGGGAATAGTAATGGGTATTTTTCTGCTTCTCATCATGGGATGTAATGAATAATGTAGTTTTGTAATAATAATGTTAATCGGATTATTTGGTCGTTATTAATTATATGTACGATATGAGTGGGGAGTGTTGATCGAGCCATGTTTGTTGTACATATATTTGTATTGATAAAATATAATAATATAGTGCGGGTGTTAAGTTGAATCATATTATTATTTTGCTTCGCTTACGTAGAAGACATATTCGTCGTATAATAAACGGCAGTTACGTAGTAATTATTAATTGATTTCCATTATTCTTGTGCAAGAAAACATAGATTCGTAAATCAAGATATGAACACTCCTAGTATTAATCGGAAAATGAAATAGGTCAAATGTTCGATCTCACTTGAAATTCTTGACTTTCATTGTCTAATTTGGCAGTTGGAGTAATATTAATACTTTAGTCGAACTGTAATGAATAGGTAGTTTATCAACGAATTAAGATTTAAGGGGAAAGAAAGAAAAGACCTTTATGGAGAGAACAACCTTAATGTTTTACTGTTTAAGGGACCATTAATGATATGTTGGTTCACTAAATCTATCAAAGGATGAAACTGGAAAACACATTGCTCCTTAAATTAGTAACGTGTAGGTCCAATTGATCCTATGTCTTGCATTAGTTCTTAGGAAACAATGGTCTATTTATGGGCCATTTTAAGTATATACATATTTCCATTACAAACAAGTGTATTTATTGCAAAATTGAGATGTGGAGATATCGTTTTTTATGATAGTGGAATTTAGGGTCCTTTCTTTGTTCATGCACCTATATGTTACAGGGACAAAAAAACCCGAAATAATAAATCAACTGTATTATTTATGGTGGGGGGCGAACTTAGGAATTAATTTTTTTTTGGAAAGAAAAATTCTATTTTTTCTGTCTTATTCGGTCGACATGAAAAGTGCCCCTTAAGCAAACAATGAATAGGAGAAAACGTGCTAATATTTAGATTAATCAAAGCATGTTGCGCAAATTTTAGTTTGATTAAATGTTTCGTTCCTTATATATACATATAACCCGGGTTTCCAAAGATTATAATTCAACGGTGAAGAAAGGACATAAATAATACATGAGAAAAAATATACAACGGTGATAACATATTGCGAAATGGTCAAAGATGTCGATCAGAATCGAAAGCTTTTATTTTTCCTTTTTTTTTTGAATTAGTAAAAAGTCAGAATGAGAAGTGGTAGTGTTGGACTCAAAGGGTTCATTGCACGCTAAAAGCCATTTATGCTTCTTATCCAAATCTCAACCCAATCCTATCGAATCTACGAGCTATATGTAACAGGGAAAAAATAAATAAATCTTTATATAAACTATAGATCATTTATTTTTGAAGCCATTACATAACATGTGTCCAAGAGAAAAAGACAGTCATGTGAGGAATTCACAAAGGTCCTAAACATAAGATACACTCATTGACTAGGGATTTTGATCTTTTATTTCTATGAAATGTATTATTGAATAAAGCCAAAAGTGCATTGAATCCTACTACAAAACTTGTATACTCCGTTTATCCGTCGCTCTCGTTTTATATTATGTGCGATGAATTATATATCAATAGTTTGACGTATAATGTGGTAACATTTAAATTTGATGAATTATTATTAATATTTTTTTTGTAGCATGAGTTAAGAATGTAAGACAAGTCAATACTTGAGATAAGGCTCTTAAATATAACCCTACTCGAGCATGCATGTGATATCTTGAATTCTTTTATCCACTGACTCGAAGAAAATAGATCTACTCGAAACAAATAAAAAAGAGAAGCGATGCTCATATAGATAGATTCGATCTTCAAGATGGATATGAACTATACATGGTATATTAAATTAACCGCCGACAGATATGTATTTCTGTTTTCTTTATTCAATTATGCCTCTGATTTCTGGTTCGGGGTTCAAATTAGGATTAGAGAAAACGAACCCAAATGTGGGAATTTCAATTCCTTTTCGAATTATGTTATCTCATTAATAATTTACAATCGAAAATACTGTTACATTGATACCTTGATCATGTCTGTAATTCGCAGACAAGTCCAAGATTAGTACGGAAGCACAATCCAAAGCCCGGCCCGGCCAGCTTAGCTCCCTGATGTTCGGACAACATATGATGGGTGGGTACAACGCTGTCTTGAGAATAGCTTAAAAAGTTGGGCCGGGCCGGGCCGAGCGCATATTAACCGGACTGCCCAAAATATTTAGGGTCATTGCGGGTCGAAGAATTCTAAAGCCCTAGCCCAACATGCGGTGGGCCGGGCTAAGACCTATAAAAATTGAAATTTTACATGACAATAGTAAAGAAAAATAAAAGGGCCTAATGATCATTGCAAGTAAAATAGAACTTCCATGTAATAATCATTCCAGTCATGCATTCATAGTATATAGTATAGAGTACAAGGCTATAAGTTACAAGTAGCTTGTCTTTTTTTCTCTCTGCTAATTTACGCCTCAACAAAAAACTAATCTATTTCTTCTCCGCAAGAAGAGACCATAGCAGTTTCAACTCATCAGCTACCTTTGTGCCTCCTTTCTGAGGAAGCCGACTTCTCATTCAAGATTGTATGTAATCAATCTTGAAGGTTACAGAACTAATCTTAAGTTCCTATGTCTCTTGTCTGTGCCTCAAATATGTACAGAAATATTTACAGAGACTACAAACTAAAGCGCTTCTGTTATGATATCATCACCATGGACCAGTCAGTGTCCTCCTCAAGCATTGCCTCTTAGGCCCTTTCTGCTGCTTCATCATCTCCATTTCCTATTCGAATTTCGAGAGAGAGAGAGTTTGATTATATGTGTAATGATTCTCATAAGGCATTTTAAGGAGGATGCAAACGGGGTAAAGATTATTACCTGAGTTTTCTGTCTTTCCATTATCTCCGCCTGAGAATCCAAGAAATAACAAGTTCAATATTCGTGCCCATAAAAGAAAAGGAAAGAATAGTCGAAATGGGGATGTAATAAACGGTGTGTTTTTCACCTGTTTCTTCTGCAGTTCTTCGTTCTCCTCCTTGAGCTTCGCAACTTCTGCTTCCAACTCCATGGTGTATGCCTGTAAGAAAAAAAAAAAAACAAGATACTTATTTTCGTGATCTTCGAAAACAATCGACTTACAACCTTTATTTTTTTTTTTCTCACTTGTTTACGAGCCCTAGACCGAGCAGCAGATTCCCTGTTCTTAATCATCCTCCTCTGCCTCCTTTCTATCGCCTTCTCCAAAGCAGCAGTTTTCCTACCCCTTAAGCCGCCGTTAAACAGGTAAGGAATGGGCGAAACAGACGAAGTATCTCCATTGCCATTCAACACCACTCCCTCCGGCGAAGGCGTAGTAACAACGCCGCCGCTGACGACAACTCCGGCGGGCCCTAAGACTGGCATATGAACCATCGTATTGTTCGTAGTCTGATGGTCAGAGATCCCAAGATTTCTAACGCCTGGGCTCGTCAGTTGAGCGTTGGTTGGAATCACAGTAGGCCCTCCATAGGCTAAAATCGGCTGCTTTGGAAGGATCTGCTGTGGCTGCTGTTGTTGGTGAGCAATATTCGCGTTATTTTCAAGAACCCTATTGTTTCCGGCGAACCCCGCCGGCGTCGGCGGCGGATGGAATCCAAACCCCAATCCCATTTCTTGGAGAGTTGGGTTGGGCAGATCACCGAAGAATCCCAAGTTATTAGCCCCCATGTGAGGTGGGTCCTCTCTTACGACGCCGGCCCTTGCGAAGAACTCCTCGAGCGTGACTTCGCCTAAGGTGGGCTGCCTCTGAGGAGGCGCGCCGCCACCGCCGAAGCTGGTCAACCCACCATACTCCTTGGCGGCCATGTCGCGCCACACCTCTTCGACCGTCTTGTGGCTCAGCGTACGAGGTAGGGTTAAGGAGCCCTGTTTCTGCAAAGGGTTGTACCCAGCTCCTTGATGGCCGGCCATCGCGCCTCCGCCTCCGCCGCTGGTCGAGCCCATGTTCTGATTTTCCTCGGCGGACCATATAGTCTTGAGAAGCTCGTCCATGTTCATGGATCCGAGGTCCTTAACGCTGCCGCCGACAGCATTTTGGAACTCGTCGAAGGTCCTTAACGCTGCCGCCGACAGCATTTTGGAACTCGTCGAAGGTTAGGGAGTAAACAGAGGACTGCCGTGTCAGCCCGGCGTTGTTACCTCTCATGTTCGGCGGTTCGCCGGAAAAGTTTATGTTGTTACTTCCCATTTGTATCTCCACACACCTAAACCTAAGTGAAAATTTTCGAACAATAAAAATTGAATCTTTCTCGAACTCAAGAATGCCACATTAACTCACCATAAAACACCATAAAATCAAAGCATGCACATAAAAAGGCAAACACTTCTATTAATCTTTCATGGGATCTGAGCTACAGTGCTCTGTTTTCCATGAAAATTGGAAGAAACAAATAGCAGCTGAAAATATCGAAATTATACATTCAAAAGCGATGGCAGTGTACGAACTTCTATACTAATAAAGAAAGTTTGAGGAGAAAAGAGAGAGAAAAAA
Source organism: Craterostigma plantagineum (assembly GCA_027422505.1). Lineage (NCBI taxonomy): Eukaryota > Viridiplantae > Streptophyta > Magnoliopsida > Lamiales > Linderniaceae > Craterostigma > Craterostigma plantagineum. The sequence goes on along the minus strand of JAPQWV010000039.1, from coordinate 1,047,472 downwards.
AAAAGGAGCATGCAAACTCACCGTGATCGTTTCTTTTACCTCGGTGGTTATTTAGCACTCTCTATTTTCCGGGCTTGAGCCAAGTGTCTCGACATAAGGATTTTTCAAGAACAAAAAGTTCGAGTTTATGGGACACTGTTCTTGAATTTTTATACATGGGAACATTATGAACTTCCGATAAATAACTAAACTTGCCCAGTAATAACGCTATATTACATTAAAGCCCCGCATACTTTTCAAATTGCATCGACATTCAATGATTGCCCCCAAGAACAATTTTACTCGGGCATAAATAATGGGGTGATGTTCTAATTTTGTGGATTATTACTCATTTGAAAGTGGGGCCCATATGGGTGAAAGCGTGGACCGATCGTGAAAAGTCAGGTGGAGTCAATCTCAACCGCAAACGTATTTGGAAAATTTCACGGCTAGGATCGATCTGATCATACAATGGGAGATTTGTCGATTATTGATTGGACAATGAGACGGGACGTGGCATTTCGGATTCGAGATTGGCCTTGGTGCGTTATGCTTTGCTAGCATAGCACAGAGGAGAAATTATTTAATTAGGGCTGATAATTTAAACTTTTTATTCTAATCATCTATAACATTTCTTTTACATGAAGCATTCTTCGGTGGGGCGACTATCCTTGCAACTTTCGGTATATTTGTTATCAACGATGAAAGGATGTACATATATATATCTTACGAAAACCCTAAAGTCGTTAGTTAGTTCTCCTTTTTATTTCTTCTTAGATTGGTTCTAATATTAAAATCTCGAACATACATCCGTGTATAACTCAAAAGCTATTGAGACGAGGTTAATTAAGTTAGGTAGGTAGATAGATAATCGTTGTAATCAAACTAGGGTTGAATGGAACTAACTAAACTAACTAGGGGGAATCGTAACTCTAGCATGTAATTTTTTGTTAATCTTCTCAAAGAAATTGTGATAATATTGCCTTTTGTATTGATTAGAGGAGATATTCGTATATAACTAGTAATAGAAAAGCATGGTAATATAATTAAATTCAATGGCCGTTATGTTCCACGTTGGGCATCGACCTAAATTCCGAACTATATAATAATTTCTTACAAAATTTCGTGTATGAATATAACACATGCTTGCGAGAATGTATGCATATTCCCGAACATGACATCAATCATTTCATTTGTGGGTGAATGGATAAGGTATTATCAGTAAATAGAAACCCTAGAATTAAAGAGATTGTCTTTGCTATCTGATACATACATATTGTAGTTTAACTGAGTTTGAAGTTTGAAACTAAATCATATAGAGATTCCAGGTATCTATTTTATTTTAACATATACTGTTATGGACAAATATAAATTACATACGGTCGATTCTTTCCTACTCAAATGGGAAGCAATTCAACCCCATTGGAATTTTGGATAACGCTTCGAAGTTCGAACGGAGTTGAGTGGGTTTTCTTACATGGACATCGTTACAATTATTCATCTGTGATACACTAATAAACGAGAGAAATTTCTGCTGAATTCCATCGCATGCGCCCTTCTTTTCGTGATTAAATTTTCAGGGAATTCGATCGAAGGAGAAGATCATAAACTCAGAGGACCGATTTATTCCAACGCATCATTGAGTGATACAATTTTTATTTTTTTTTATTTCCTCGGCATCATAATCTATATTTGAAGCCGCCATTTTTATGATTGACAATTATTTTCATCCGTTCGTGAAGATCTAATCATCACCGTTAACCAATTTGAATTGTCATATTAATATATATGTATAGTGTGTGTCTGGGGTGTGTATTTGTGTGTCGAGGGGTTGGTGTACAAGTGTTAGCTCTAAAAAACACAACTAAGAAAAATTAATAAACAAATAAAGTTCTAGCGAATATGTAGGAGCTTCTGACAAAATGGACACGTACACAGAGACTTTTGTCCGAAGCCTCATATTCAATTTCTACTTTAACTGACAGAATATAGACGAACTAAAGAAAGTGATATCCTAAGCCCCAAAGTTACGTAATCCCTACTGAAAGTAAAGATATAAATAAGCATTCAATAATTAAAACCCTAATCTTGTTCGTTATTAAAAGAATAATAAGCAGAGAGAATGAAAAACTCTCTTGGGCTCACCTAGGGTTTTCAGATATACGTCGTGCAGGCTTTAGGCTTATTGGTGCATCGCTTGAATCTATTATTACTACTACTACTATAATTATTATTATTAATTGTTGACTTCTATAACTTGCAAAGGATCCAGAATTAGAAATAAAAATGATTATTTTTTTATAACACGCAACAGTGGAGATTCAAGCATCACCAGCAATTATTACATGCACGTCAAGAGCAAGAATTAATAGTATCCTTCGAGCATTAATACATGCATGTCAAGAGTAAGAATTAACATTATTCTTCGAGGTCTGGCCTGATTTGATCCATTAGAAGCTTCTAATAATCAAATCAAATTCAAAATATGCAACTAGTGTATTTTGCACATTCTAGGAAATTACCCTAGAATTTAACAATACAACCTATGCATCAAAATGTCATGAAGTCTCTATCCTTTGATTTCCAGAAAAATGGGTTAAACAAGAATCAATTGACTTTCGTTCTAGTCTTCTAATATATCTTTGAAAATTGAACGATCTGTCAGAAATTACAAATAATAGATAACGTGCATGGTAGAAGAAATATTATTTATTTAATTACAATTTTATTGTGGATGCATGATTCCAAAGTTCGTATTTTTTAACTCACAATGTCTTAGCCGTCCTTCCAATTGATAGAGACAATGACTTGTGCGTTGTGCATTGACCCTTCCAACTTTTGCCATTTTTATTTTATCATTATATAGGTTTTTTGTTGATTTCTTGGCTCATACGAGTAAGTCTATTGTCAACTCCTCACATCTCCTATCGAATCAAACTCTTCGAATAAAGATTCGAGTAAGTATATATACATTGAGAATATTAACTGATGAAAATTTCTTTTTCTATTTATACTATTCAAGCAACACGATTTTGTCACATATTTATGTATCCAAAAACTCATTCTACACTCGTTAATAAAATCTTTATATAAATGACTTGAGCAAGTCGTCGGCAGTTAACAATTAACATCAAGGCCCCAAGTTAAATTTATATATATGGACAGCATTTGTTCCACAAGTAACCTTATTAGTTTGTACCTAGCGATTGTCTTATCTTCCTCGGTGCTAAAAAGTTGCAGTTCAACCTTAGCATCATCGTCGAACTCTTACTACATACATGCACATCAAAAGCCTCTTTTTGTTCTTTTGCTTCTTATTACTATCTTCATCCTCGGCAGAATCAAAACCATCGTTTACATGCGCAAATAACCAAACCCCTTTTCCTAACAAACTAAGCATAGGCCTCGTCGTCGATCGCAATTCTCGCCTGGGAAAAGAGCAAAGAATCGCTGTCGAAATAGCGCTCGACGACCTTCGTCCATGTCTTAACGCTTCTCTCCACGTCAGGGACTCGAACGGCCGCCAAGCTCGTGCCACTACCGAGGGTAATTTAGTCAACATCTCATTATTCTCCGCCTTTTTTTTCGAAGAGATTTACGCTTTTTTTTTTCTAGCGCTCGACTTAGTCGTAAAAGCGCAAGTCGATGCAATTCTAGGGCCGACGACCCCTCAAGATGCTGCTTTGCTCTCTGAGTTCGCTTCAGGCAATAGTATTATTCCCATCGCCGCCCTCTCCCAAACGTCGTCGATTTTGCCGAATTCAGCGCCTAAGTTTCCTTCGTATAAAATATTTAGTACGCCGATCGCCGACCAAATAGGCTGCATTTCTGCGATTTTCGGCTATTTTGAATGGAGAGAGGCGATACTGATACGACAAGATTCGGGCGATGGCTACTCGGAAGATCTCAGCCATCGCCTTTCGAACTCGCTCAGAGAAGTCAGCGCGTCGTTCGAAAGCCAATTCACTTTCCCGAAAATGTCTTCGCTCGACGAACCCGAGGCGTACATCGAGGACGAGCTGAAAAGGGTTCGAAGAAAAAACACGAGGGTTTTGGTCGTAATGAACGTTTCTTTGGAGTTCGCCGCGCTTCTGTTTGAGAAGGCGAAGGCGCTGAATATGATGGAGAAGGGGTACGCTTGGATCGTCTCGGACGAGGTCGCTAACTTTCTCGATTCGCTCGATTCTTCGATTATTCGCGATATGGAAGGAGTCGTAGGCTTCAAGAGCTACTACGATGAAAAAACCGAGCGATTTAGGGAATTCAAGTCCAAGTTTAGGAGGAAGTACGCCTCTGTATATCCAGATGAGGAAGAATATTCGAACCCTAGCGCCTACGCCCTCCGCGCTTACGACGCCGTTTGGTTCGTTTCCAACACTACGAAAGCTAGCGGCGAAAACATAAACGCAATCTTTTCCATCGTCAATGTGGTTGGCAAGAGCTACAAAGAATTAGCATTATGGTCCGAACAATACAGTTTTTTCTCAACGAATTCAAACGCTAAAAACGGAGAAGAACTAAGCGCAATTTTGTGGCCAGGCGGCAACCGAAGCGTGCCGAGGGGAATTTTGTTAGGAAGCGCAGAGAAACCTTTGGTGATCGGAATTCCCGCAAAATGCACGTTCAAGCAGTTCGTCCGCGTCGTAAACGATAGGGCCCGAAACCAAACTATAGTCACGGGATTTTCGATCTCGGTTTTCGACGCTTCCATCGCCCGCCTCACCCGTCCCCCGACGTATATATTCGCGCCCCATTACGGCACTTACGATGAAATGATTCAAAAAGTCTACAACAAGGTGCGTACGCATTTATCATTTATCTTTTTCTAGGTTTTTCGTTTTTCCCCGAATATATATCCAAAAAAAACACAGACGTACCATGCGGCGGTGGGCGACACGGCGATAACGGCAACGAGGTACGCCCGCATCGATTTCTCGCATCCGTACATGGAATCCGAGCTCGTAATGATCGTCCGCGTGAAACCCGCCATGAAGGACTTGAAATTCTTGGCCCTTCGCATCTTCACGAGAAAAATGTGGATTCACTTCGGCGCGTTGGGCGTCTCGACGGGCGCCATCGTATGGCTTGGCGAATATTCGACGGGCAACAGACATTTCCCGAAAACCCCGTTCCTCGAGCTCGTCGGCTCCGTCCTCTGGCTCTCCGTAACCCTAATTTCACTATCTCAAAGTAAGCATTCCCAACATTATTTCACAGACATTCTTTTTTTTTTGGTAACCGGGGAACCCTGGCTGGCCAGTTAAACCCTGGGCCGACCCACTACCTGCAAAGCAGGCCGACCAGGTCAAGCGCACATGTCTGGGCCCATGTGTGGCAGGCCTAAGAATGTCATTGGAAGGGTTCCCACCATATGATCCTAAGCACCTCAACATTCACCACTTGGCCAATGCCCTCATTGGCTATTTCACAGACATTCACTATTCTCTATTAGAAATTAAAGGCTTCATCCATAAACCAATTCGTGTTTGCTGAAGTTGCATTTTCGATTTGATTTCTTGCATAAAAAAATGAGTTTTTTGCTCGCAGAGGAGAGGATCACGACGAATGCGTCCAAGGTGGTCGTGACGGCGTGGCTATGCACGGTGTTCGTCGTCGGGGCAAGTTTTACGGCCGTCCTGAGCTCGATTCTGATAGTCCCGAGGCTTCGACCGTCTATAACGGACTTGGACTATTTGCGCTATTCCGGTGCATTCGTCGGGTGCAATGCTAACTCGTTTATCTGTCGTTACTTGATCGACGTTTTGGAGTTCGATCCAAATAGGGTTCGATTGATCGCCTCGTTTGGCGACTACCACGAGCATTTCTCCAACGGAAGCATTGAAGCGGCTTTCTTGCAGTCTCCTCACGCCAGGCTCTTCGTTGAGGAGCATTGCAACAAGTACGTAATAGCCGGGCCTAGTTTCAAGCTCGGTGGCTTGGGATTCGTAAGAATTCTAATCGTTCCTCCCCTTTCTTCCTTTCTTTTTCTTTTACGATAAAATCTTCTATAAATCGAGGTTCCTCCTAAAATTAACTTGTGAAAGGCATAGTTGGCTCCGACTAGTTTTTTTTTTTCTGCAACGTGGACAATAGTGGAAATAGAAATACATAAAATTAACGCATGAACAGGTTCCTCATGCTTAAGACTTTAGGTAAAAACGGTCATTCACATGGTATCATAGCTCAAGCCAATAGAAGTCATCTATACGAATCATCGCAATCATCCGTTAAAAAAAATAAAGAAAGAAATTCAACATCTAAGGCTATGTAAGAAAGAAATCAGACCAAAAGTGAGGGCGCATTGGACATAAAATTTATAAAATTCCTAAATTTTAGCCAACCTTTTAGATGTAGTGGTCGTTCAGAAACTGTACCGTCCTCAACAAAATTTTGGATTAAAAAACCGACAGGTATTCGAGAAGGGGTCCCGCATGGCGGGCGAGGTGTCGCAAGCGATACTGAAGCTGACGGAGAGCAAGCGATTTGAGATACTTAAGAGAGATCTCCTCACGTCTTCCAACTGTTCTTCGCCGTCGGCCGACGGCGTCATTTTAGGAGACGAGCCGTTTTGCGGGCTCTTCGACGTCCTCGGAGGGCTGATCTGTTTGGCGTTTTTAGTTGCGATCTTTCGCCTTCTGGCGAATAGGGAAATGGATGCGATGGCTGGCGTTTGGGATATTCTGATCAAGAGTAGGATAGGGCTTTGGACGTTTTTGGTGCTCGCCGAGTGCTGTACGAGGTTTGGCATGTCCTTTTTCCGACAGGGGGTTGTTGTACGGACGTCTGACGCCAACGCAAACTCGGCAGCGGTTGAGTTGGTAATAGCCGCCGATGATCAGCAGAGCCGTGTATCGAATGTAAGGACTTGATAATCTAATCGTAGATTTAACATTAATTATAGGCCGAACATAGGTGAGGAGTTCTCTACTTTTAACTTTATGAGATCGTAATCCCCCGAATGTAATAATAAAATTGAAAAAGAAATCATAGGACCCTTCACCAGAAAACAGCAATTTAAAAAAAGAAAATTATAACTTTTATACCGTGAAGAGAAAAGAAAAAAAAAAAACAAAGATCGTCTTACAACGCAAAGAGCACTACTTTCAAATCTCACAATACTACTATTCAAATGCTTATGCAAAACAAAAACAAACTGTAATCCTTCATTACCAAACTACATAACATGTACAGACAAGACACAAAGACTCCTTCATGAGAACGAACAAAACCAATCCCAAGACACAGCACTCTGAAGAAAGAAAAAGAAAGGGAAATTATTACCTCGGAAGTGTATGTATACATAAATATGTATAAGAGATCAAATCAAGCCGTTTTATAAGTTTGAGACTTCTTCCTGGAAGAAAGGGACATGAAGATCCTCAAGAAGAAAGACCTCTTCTTCTTCTTCTTCGCCGCACTCTTCGTCCCCAATCTGCTCAGCTGCGGCGAATCCTCGACTCCTAAGATGCTCGAATTAGGGCTCGATTTCTCGTAAAGAGGCGAAGAAGAATCCGCCGTGCCCACAGATTTCTTAGCCTCCGACCCATCTTCGAAGCTCGCCTTCGAGCTTCTATTCTCTTGCACAGATTCGTTCTTACCAGCCTTTCTTCTCCGTTCGTTCTCAGCCCTCCATACCCTCAAATCTTGCTCAGCCCCGAGCTTCCCTTCCTTAGCCCTCTCGGCCCTTTGCAGCGCACTTTCTAGGGTTTCCCTTCGCTTCGAAGCTTCCCCTTTCGCTTCCTCGAGCTCGTTCAAGCTCTTCAGCTCCGATTCCTTAGCCAATTCCACTCGGGACAAAGCCTCAGCAATGCGTAAATTCGCCTGCTCTTCGGCCTCGTGCGCTTTCTTGCTTAGCTCGTAGTATTCCTCCAAAGAAAGCGTCACTCTCTCCTCGCCTTCCTTTTCTTCCTCAAAAAAACCGCTTTCCTTCAGAGCGTTTATGGCGGCCAAGGCGAGCTTCTCAGAAGCCTTCGCAGCTTCGATTTCCTTCAAAACGGCGTGCAATCTGCTCTCTACGGTGTTCGCCGCCGCCCTCGCCTGGTCAGACTCTTCCCTGGCCTTACTCAGCTTCTCCTTAGCCTCTCCAAGGACGGCCTTGGCTCGGTCAGCCTCTCGGGCAGCTTCTTGAAGCTGCCCAGGAAGCTCGACCATCTTCTCCTTCTCTTCCTTTTCCTTCGCCTTGAAAAGGGCAATTTCGTCTTTCGTCCTTCCAAGCTCGGCCTCGAGGGAAGAAACTGCGATCGAAGCCATGCCTTCCCTCTGCTGAATAGCCGAGAGCTCGCTCTTCTCCTTCTCGAGCTCGGCCTTCAGCGAGGAAGAAGCGACCCTCAAAATGTTAACTTCCTCGGCGGCCTTCTCTATCTTCGCCTTCGTCTCTTCGAGCTCCTCGTTCGCCTCGGCGTAGGTTAGCTCATCGATCTTCGACTCCATGTAAGAAGCCATCTCAGATTTCAGGCCCTCGAAGATCGCCGTGGCTCGATCCAATTCCTCCTTCAATTCCCTCGAGCGAGCCATCTGCTGAGTCAGCTTCTTCAGCTCTTCCTCGGCGTCCTTCAATTCCTTGGCCCACTGAAGAACGTCTTGCTCCTTGGCCATTACGGCGCCTATCCTGTGCTCCTCGGCCTCCATGTGAGCTGCGTGGGCGGATTCTAGCGATTCCTTCGCCGTAATGAGCTCGATTGTAAGATCCTCGACTGTCTTTTCGACTTCTTTCAGCGAAGAAACAGCTTCCTCAGCCTTTCTTACAGCATCGTCCCTCTCGGACGTCAGCTTGGCGTAGTTTTTCTTGGTATGTTCCATCTCTTCCCTGACGTTTTTGAGCTCTGTGTCCGCCGCCGTGTGCCTAGCCCTGGCAACCTCGAGCTGGGCCTTGGCTGCAAAGCTAGCCTCGTCGGCGATCCCTTGTTGCAGCTCCTCGACCCTAAGATTGGCTAGCTCGGCGTCTTGCTTGGCTTGCTCTTCTTCCTTTTGGGCTCGTTCGAGGTTCAGCTTGAGCTCTTCGATGAGTCGTTTCATGCCGTCGAGCTCTTTTAGGACCTGAATCTTAGCCTCTTCGGCGGCCTCGGACTGTTTCTTGTAAGAAGGTATCTCCTCTTGCGCCTTCTCGAGCTCTTGTTCCATCAGCTTCCGTCTCTACGCAGACGAAAGAACAAGCACCAAATCGAAATCAACCTCAGACGAAAGGGTTTAACATTTTTCTTTTCGTGTTTTAGGTTAGGGATGACGCTTTCAGGATAGCAATTTAACGACACTGTGTCAGAAACCTAATTCTGGAACTTGCCAGATAATTTGCGGATAAATCCTACTTAGCAGTTTCAGGACACCCAAATTAAGTGGTTGCACACAAACTTTCAAAATTGAAGCAGATTAAGGCACACACAATTAGGGATTCTGAAGCACATTGTGTACTTAAATTGCTTCAATGTTGAAAGTTGATGTCCTTAAACTGCAACCCCCTAAATTGACTGTCATGAAGTGTCGGGACAAAAAAGATAGTAAAAAAATAAAATCACTCGAAAGAAAAATTCGACACCTCCATTGTCTGCTCGCGGTGGGCTTTCCAGTCGACGATCCCTCCGAATTTGGACACGGCTTCCTTGACTGACTCGAAGGGGGCGGTCGTGTCGATCTGAACTTTGCTAGCGTCGAAATTAACGGATGGCTTTGCCCGAGGGCTCGACTTCGGGCTGCCCGACGTGTACCCCGGGCTGCCCGACGGGTTTACGAGGCTTCCGTTTCGTTTCATTGGAGATGAGACCGAAGGTATGTACTCATCTTCGGGCGACGGGCGGGCGACGATTTTGACCGGAGATTCGAAGATTTTGACCGGAGTTTCTTCTCCTCCTTCGTAGTCGTCCTTGGGTGCTTTGATTGTTGATTCTTGGGTCGCCGTGGAAGATTCCGAAGGAGGGTTTTCCGTAAAATCTTCGGCGCCCTCCATTCTGAAGAGAACAACAAAAAAAAAGAGTATGATTTTCAGGCAAAAACACGCCAAGAATCGCCTAAATTGCTCTAAATTCGTAGAGTTTCGACTCAAATCCGAAGGGTCTCACAAGCATAAAAGCAAACAGAAAGGCAGCAATTAAGAGGGATAAGGCCATTGACTTCACACAAACAGAGAGGAATCAAACTCAGATTACATAAGACATCAATTTATTGCATCAATTATTATTAATAAAAGGTAAGGAAATCTGTGAGTGTTCATTAATTGAAGCTTCTTCATAGCAGCAGAAGCATATAATCGAAGTAAAGATTCCTTTTTTTCCTTCTTACAACATAAGCAGAGGATTGAAAACAGGCAAAGCTATAAAAGAACAACATAATCGTCGACCTAAACAAATAGAAGACTCACACAGAATCGCCGAAGACAGGAAAAAGTCAACCCGGAGAAAAAATACGGAGGCCCTTCGTAATATCTCAGCTCAAAGTTACGAAAACGAAAAAAAAAATGGAGTTACAGAGAAGAAATTACTAAAGAAAAGTAAAGAAGCAGATTGAATGAAGGATGGGAAACACGTGTAAGGAGGGCTGCTTAAGGTTGAGAGTCAGAGAACAAGGAGATCCATTCTTGTCTCACTGCTTAACGATTGGTCGTTTTTCTTACACATAAAAATCTTTTCTTTTTCGTACTTTATGTTCGAAAAAAGGAAAAAGATTTTAAGATTGTGGTGTGCATTCAAGAGAAAGTCGTCTTGAATGGTTGGCAAGCATCGCCTTTCGGCTTTGCTCTTTTTATTTTAGGGTCTATGATGTAATTGGAAATAATTACAATTAAGCTCTCCAAATCATGATTCTACCATATATATCCCTTAACTCAACCTGACTATATATTTTCCCCTACTTTTTTTTTTTCTAATCCTTAATCTATTCAAGTTTCATATGTCGCTGATTTCAGTCAAGTTATCGTATTCATCATTACTAACAAGTCATATTTTGTTGTGTTGTGATTGATTTGTACTTAGAATAAGACATATAATTATTTACTAAGCATTAGTTCTGTTATTATTATTATTATATTAATTGTATTCTAATGCATCAAGCAAATCTAACTAAAGCCGACCAGTCCATTATCTTATTGTCAATTCAAGGAAATATATTACTAGAAGCTGTTTCCCATTCTACCAGAAAAAAGGAAAAGAAGTGAAAATCGATATATCAATCAAGGAATGTTATCTATCGTAAGCTTATAATTACAACATAAAACTGAAACAAACTGTCTTCTCCAACATACATACATACAAAGTAATAGAGAAAGGAAGAGTCTTCTTCACAAAACCAAATGTAATGTACAGTTCAATCAATCAAACTATCAAAAGGCTTATGCATACCGTGAAAAATATCAGTACATAAATCTGTGCTTGCGCTGATGTGGGCATTTGTTCATCTTTGCCGACCAAAACCTGGAAAGAACAAACAGAGTTACCAGCTTATATTTTGCAAGAACATCATTCTCTTAGTTCATACATGCAATGTCTGGTATGAATTCCATAAGTCGATAAGATCGATAAAGCAGACGAAGAGCTTCGAATCATTACCTATTCACGCGTGTAATCGTCTGTCTCCATTTTTTTTTACTTGAGTGACCTTCAGATATCAAGAATGGGAGGCGGGAGTTTCCAGTAATTCCACGAATTAAAATCTTCCTGAAAGAAAAAAAAAAAAGATGAAATTTTTTTAAGATATATGATATGGGGTAGAGCTGTTTATATACGTTGATGAGGCGATTCCTCTATAACATGGGCGAAAATGCACTCAACAATAACATAGGTAAGGAACAAAACCTGTTCAGATGATGGCTTTGAAGGAAACATGCCGTGGACAAGGGTGTGAAGAGACGAGTACGATTTCTTGCTAACTCGATGGTTTACCACAATGTCCCCCTATTATTTGAAGCGAAAAATAATTCCTCACTGATAAATATGCTTTGTGTGTGGCTCGATTTTTCAATTTTTTTTATCCTTACCTTTGGGTTTATGATGAATATTTTACCCCTTGGTACTCCAACCTTAAGGTAGCTAAACTCGTCCGTGTCTCTGTTTCCAAAACCAGCGTAAAATGGATTTGTATCGGTTGGAAACAACGCCTTGATGTCCTGAAATTGATTGGATGATCATATTTTTCATATCGTTCCAAATCTAAAACATGAAAAGGCGATAACGCTTCAGAAAAAATTGTAATACGCGACAAGAATCATAAACTAACCTCCAAGCAAGCAATTTTGAACTCGTGCGGAGCTCTTCTTACAACTGCAGAAGGCATGGTAAACGGAGATTATCACGACTGAGAATTTGAGGTTAGTAACACCGAATTAGAGGTCTCCTTTTTACCTTCACGAAAGAGAGAAGGAAAGAGCCCATCGGGGGAGATCATTACAGGTCCCTCGGGTAAAGCTTTTCCATCCTGAAATAATTAAAACGAACGGTCTTTCGGTATTATGTTTTATCATCTCTTCGTCTGCATAGCAATTGCTGTAATAGTATATATGCATACCTGTTTGATATTAAACAAGAATTGCCGGGTAATGAAGGACTGAGAAATCGAACGTGCACTAAGGAAAAGCACCTCATATCCATTTTCCTGCATCAAATGATATAAAGTTGGTTATTTTACCGAATCAAAAGAGCACACTCGCTTATGGGACTCTCCAGAGATTTTCTTATGCTGAACGCCGAAACATATGAAACAGATCTTTTCAGTAAGTTCGTCTTCATAATGTTATTATCGACTAGAAATATTAATGCTCACTGAGAATAATGAACCTTGATTGCTGAGAAGAGATGTGCAACACCTGTCTGTGACCAATCCATGCCGACCAAAGGCATGACTTGTCCTAGAAGATCAGACCTATTATTATAGTACAGAAAGAAAGAACATAAAATCAAATCGAAAAAAGGCGTATTTAGTGATAGCCATGAGACACAAATCAGACAAAAATCCTACCTAGTTATTGTCCCATCTACATCGGATATCACTATTCGGGTATTACTTTTCCACAGGAAAATCCGGGCATCGACCTAAAATTTGGTATCATTTTATCACACAGATATACTCAGTAATAGTAATACATGACATGATAAAAGTTTAACAATAATTTACCTGTTGTTTTCCGAGCATCGAGGTTGAGAAGGTGAAGACAACTGTATTCTTCCCTTCTTTCAAATTTAAGGATGCTAACTGTTCTGAAGTAGGCATAAGCGTTTTAACTTTCGTCTGGCCCGCTCTTACTTCTATCAAATCCTTAGCTTCCTCAAAAACACAACTGCTCTGTGACCTTTCCATAGTCTTCAAATCGCTAGTAACATTCATGTCGCAGTGGGAAATCTTTGCAGCTCTTGATTTCCTTAAAGAGAAGAGCCAACTTCTTCGGCTCCCTCTTAAAGAAGATGGCTTAGTTTCTGGGCTTGAACTGAGCGAAGAATGGCTAAGATCACTTGCTGAAAAGTTATTGCGACTATGAGAACTCGCCATAGATTTACCCATCTCCGTTGACTGAACATGATCGGTGTTTCCAATGCAACCATCACTAGACACATTTTGTAACCTCGATTTCTGTATATTAGCAGTATCCAGGTAATGATTATTTATGATAGGTTGGTTCAACATAGAGCCTGAGAAAACCGAAGACTCATCCTCTCTAATCGAACCAAACCGTTCGGTGTCATTAGAGCATGGATCGTCCAAATCCCCAAATAGGACCCGCTCTGCTTCAGTGATGCTAGATGCTTTAATATACGAATCGAAAACATTGCTTTTTGATATTTGGGATTCATAGAAGGAATCAACTGCTACAATGGTTCGGGTTTCTTCAGGTATGCAAGCTGAAACTGAAGAACTAGAAATGCCAATAACGGTCACTGACTCTACGACCTCCGAGGAATCATCCAAAGGGTGAACAGAAATCGACCGAGAATAAGATTCAGCGACAATCTTTTCTGAAGCACAATGTAAGGATTCAGCAACAATGCTCTCCACTGCTGTTTCTCGATGAACCGAGTCAGAAATAAGATCCATAGCATCACTACTGCAAACAACAACCTTCGAATCTTTAAGTGCTTCATCTTTCGGTGATTCGATGGGAGGAATATGAGAACCATCTCTTTTCCGACGCCTTGATGAGACAAGGGTCGTGGACCACTTGAGATCCAAGAGATTCGCAGCCATCTCAGCACGCTCTAAAGAATCTGTCCTAATCACACCGTTAAGATTCTTTCCTTCATCTGCTATAATAACATCATCTTTCATCGACATTCTCCTCCCAAAAACAGAAGCAAGAAGCTGAGCCCGGCGAGAGTTAGGCCTAACCAAAGCTTCCTTTTCACAGCACCCATTATTAGGCTTAGTAGAATCATAATCATAGCTGCAACTTCTCAATTTTGATGGCAAGCTCGCCGTGGGCCTGAGCTGTCTATCAGCATCCTCGCCAGACGAAGATAGAGAGAGATGCGCACTTTCCTCTTCATCGACGTCTTTCAGAAAGAAAGCTTCGCCTTTGTGATTCAAATGCATGTGAAATTCTGCTTCGACCCCATCGACGCAGATGTTAACTACCTTCTCTTTCAACTTCAAAACGCCTTGAAACTTACCGAAACGTACGTACCAAGGGGAAGACTTGTAGCTACCGTCGGGCTGCTGAACAACGATTATGTCGACTGCACCGCTGAATGGGTGAAATGGGCCAGAGACAGTGTGCACCCCTTTACTGATGTAGGTACTCAACCTCCCCATAGCTCGAAAAATCTTAACGATGCTATGTTTCGAAATTGTGGGACTTTTGAAATTAGGTCAAAGAAGATGATGATCTAATCGACAGTACAATCAAACCTTCGGAGCTACAGCTCAAATGGGCTGAACGAGATTTTAAATTCTCCATCACTTTCCCCCAATTGTTTAAATTTCAAGCAAACCCCATCGCTATCAACACCAACGATTTGAACTTTTCCCTCGACCTACCATGATTAAGAACAGAATGTCCCAGCTTCGAGGAGGGATCTTAATCGCTTCTGCAAACGAAAAAAAAGAAGGAATAGAAGAGCAAATAAGATTTAGGCGATCATAACAAACGAATCATATAATGGGTTATCCGATACAAATAAAACCTCTCGTGGAAAATCATTGAAGAAAGAAAACCGATTAAAATCCAGCTAAAGAGAGGTTGGAATCGGAGAATAATAATGATCAAAGAGACGACAATGCCCAGCACATGCGAAAGAAACACTCTCACAAGCAACAACAAAAACCCAATAGCTGAGCGTTGAAATAGTTGCGTGAAAAGAGCATATTCTGTCGTAGATTATTCGAATGTGCCAGCGTTATGTATCCCCCACACCCATAAAAGGGGGGGAGTAGATCAATTAAGCCCACCCTTCCTTCTTCAATCACTATTGACGATCAACATGTAATGGATAATCGCTTCGAACCAAAACAAACGAACATGATGTCAACACTACACGTGATTCCAATATCCAGAGAAGTGAGGGTGGGTTGGAATATCTATTTGGTTTTTTTAAAAAGAGAGTGGCATGGTATATAATCTTGAATTAACTTAAAGAAGTAGTATATAACAAGAATAATTCTCGTGCATTTATTTCTCTTTATTATTACTGTCATTATCATTGTTTCAATTACCAGTTGCGTGACGTTTACATTCACATGTATAAATTATCCAATAATTAAATAATGCGTCGTAAACTATATCATTTGTTGTCTATACTATAAGCTTGATGCTTGATTTTGCCAACGAGTAAGAAAAAAGTACTTGCAAGAACGTCAACCAATCGAATGTAATAAGTAATAACGAAACAAATATCCATGTCAGAAAAAAAAAAGACCACTTCAAACGGCAAAGAGCAAATTTTAAGGTAAGGGAACATCGTGTGATGATTATATAGAACAAGTGTTTCACTTCTTTCTCAGTTTGACCTGAAGGGACAGACAACCGCCGATGGAATCAAGACTGTTTCCAGACTCAAAACTAGACCATGGCGTCTCATATAATTTTATATGACTCCCATAACAAGAGCTTACGTTGCCACTGTTCCCCTCAGTGAAGCTTTTGGAACTCTTCGACATGGCAGAAAACTCGTAGCGCAAAGAAAACGACCCATGCTGGAATTTGTCCTGCTTCAGACAAACATAAAACTTAGTCCCTGAATAGGAACTGTAGACTTGTTCTGCAAACAGGGAAAAGGGAACCCCGCCAAAGTCGAATCCCTCGGTGTAGATGCGTTCGTCGGGCTTCAAGCGAAGGCATTCGTCGAACTTGAGTTCGAAACGAACCACAATTTCCTGGCAAGGGAGGACTTTGATGAGCCTTCGTTTGTAGTCCCGTCTGGCGTAGGGCTGGTAGTGGTTCGAGGAGGCTGAGTTTTCCTCCTCGGCTTTGGTGATGGTGTGGGGCAGCCTTGACTTTGAAAAATAAAGCGTCGACTACTGCTTTATAGGCAAAGCCATCGTCTAGAATGTTGCAGCTTAGAACCTCTCTGAGCTTATCGACAGACATGTAGGGGAAACGAATGTACTTTCCCAATTGGGCTGAAAGGATCTCTTTTTGGTCCTCTACCTCTGTGTAATGAGCTTCGATCCATTTCACGACGAGGTCGAATATAGAATCCTCTGAGAAAGCCTGAAGAACGTCGCTCGACAAGATGGTCTCGAGCCCGGTTAGGGGCAACTCCATGATTTCGTCTTGAAGTCTGCATAGTGGGATATTAGTAATTGAACCGTAGATTACAAAAAGTACAGGAAAAAACAATAAGATCAATAGTTGGAGAAAGTTCAGGTACTAACTTGTCTATATCCTTATATCGATCTTCCAAGTAAAGCTTAGTTGCATCGGCCAAGAGCTGAACTTCATCGGTCCTCGAGGTGCTAGAAGTAAAATCCAGGTAAAGCAGTGCAAACTCGGTGGTCATGGGCAGCTCTGTTAGTAGTTTTACGCATAGCCTCATGCATGAAATCACCTCAAATCTGTCAGCTAACTTAAGCACATCGAGCAAAGGAGTTTGGCTGCTGGCCGTTAATGTGCCACTGTACATGTATTTCAGGAGTTCTACGATCGCAGTTTCTTCTGTTCACGGAAAATGAAACGGTTAACATATTCGACTTCTCCAATAAAATGTCCAATAAACATAACAGCTTCGCCTGGATTCAAGAATGTTCACTGTATGACATGAGAATGCATTCTACTTACTAACCTGAGGCATGAATTCTCAGAGTAACGCATCTCTGTTTCGATTCCATCATACCGTTCGTAAACAACTGCAGTATAAGGGAAACCAGCAACCAACACTGCTAAATCAGTCAGGTTAGACAGAAGTACGCAACTACTATAGATTAAAACTAAAAGGAACCATTACTTTATGAAAAAATGGACTCTTTTCGGCAAGAAGAAGAGAACTGACGTGCAAGTTTAGCACTTTCGAACAGTCCTTGGAACAACTTGAATCATCACCTTCAACGCCTTCAAGAAACAAGCAATAGAAACTTTGGATTTGTCAAGAGATCACGATTATAGAATGTGAAGCAAAGGACGAACACCAAAAAGAAAAAGCAACATCGCTAGAATAATCTATACAAAGCAACGGATAATCCAAATGTGTTAAACGAGGGTTACCGTTCTCTGTAGAATGAAATTCGCCGGAATCGGTTGGCGTCACATCTTCCGCGAGGACGATGATCAGCTCACGATCCGAAAATCTACTGTCATTAAATCCAAATATGAAGTCGCGAACTAAACCATCGCTGCTGCCCATGGTTAGAATTCCGACGAACAGTCTCTTATGCCACTAAAGATCGGTGCTTGAGTGTTTGATTTCGAAAGAAAATCTGAAGGAAAGAAATCCCTAATGATAAGGAAATCTTGCGCCGCTTTAGAGAACGGCAGTGTTGTTCCAAAGGGTATTTCAGTAATTGCGACCCAGACGGAAAACATACGGGGCGACTTCAATTAAATCCTCGTTCCCCTATTTTCCTACACATAACTCTCCATTCCGTATTATTTATTAGCAAACTCCCTAAATCAAAACAATCTTACACATAACTCCTCATGGACGATTTTGCTCCTATATTATTGTAGTATCAATTTGTAGTACCTCAGGACGATTTTGCCCCCTCTATTAATTTTCACATCATTACCCAACTTGTAGTACCAATATACGTATGTTTGTAGTACCAATGTATAGATGTTCGTGGTACCATTTCGTGAGCCCATGGACGATTTTGCCCCTCTACTAATTTTCACACCCTTTTCTTTCCTTACCCAATATTTGCAGTACCAATATATATGTATGTTTGTAGTACGAATATATGTATGTTCGTGGTACCATTCCGTGAGCTAGTGCAGTACCATACGTAGGTTACTTGTAGTATTTTTTTCGTACCATGTGCTTAACTATCGCAACTCCTACCCTATAATTGTAGCACCGATATACATATATTTGTAGTACTAGTATATAGATATTCGTGGTACCGTATTGTATGCTAGTGTGGTACCAAGAGTAGGTTATTGTAGTACTAATAAATATGGTAACTGCCGCGACAAAAAATAAATCCAGACGGCGTCGAAAAATTCCTTACCAAAACATGAAGTATCAATATACCTATGTTTGTAGTACCAGAGTATCATATGTTCGTAGTACCATGCCGTGAGCTAGTGTGGTACCATACGTAGGCTACTTGTGTTGAGCACATGGTATGGAAAAAGATACCACAAGTAACCTACGTATGGTACCACACTAGCCCACGGTATGATACCACGAACATCTATACATTGGTACTACAACCATACGTATATTGATACTTCAAGTTTGAGTATGGAATTTTGCGATCTGAATTATTTTTGTCCGTGACCGTTGCCATAGATATTGGTACCACAAGTAACCTATTCATGGTACCACACTAGCTTACGATACGGTACCACGAACATCTGTATATTAGTACTACAAATATAGGTATATACGTACTATAATTTAGGTAGGAGTTGAGATAGTTAAGCAAATGGTACGCAAAAGATACTACAAGTAACCTACGTATGGTACTACACTAGCTCACGCAATGGCACCACGAAAATCCATACTTCGTACTACAAACATACGTATATTGGTACTGCAAGTTCGTGTAAGGAAAGAGAAGGGTGTGGAAATTAGTAGAGGGGCAAAAATCGTCCATGGGCTCACGGGATGGTACGACGAACATCTATACGTTGGTACTACAACTATACGGATATTGGTGCTACAAGTTTGGGTAAGGGGTCCGTGGGTGTTGACAGGTTTTTTGGTAATATTGTTGTTTTTATAAGGTTAAAATTGTCCATTAGGTAGCTAAGTGATATAAAAGTTTGAAATGGGGAGTTTGATGATATAAATAGGAAGGAGAGAGTTAGTTGATAGTTATTTGGGAAATGGGGATTTAGTCGCTCTAATAAAATTATCGTATTAATATATTATTTGAATAAATGGATATAATAAAGACATTGGCGATCGAACGAAGCGATTGAACAGAATAGAAAGCCACCAGCAAAATTTTCCCTTCTTCTTCCCAATCCAATTTCACTGCAAATTCAATCCCTTTTCATCGCCAAAATCAATCCGTTGCAGCCATTGAAGGGTTTGTAGTCAATCTCCCTCTGATCTCCTGGGATTTTTGATAGGATCAAACCCCCCAATTTCACCTTCGTTTTCCTTTTTTTTGCTGGGCTCAGATCCGAGAAATGAAGCCAAGGTCGACGAAGACTAGAAATCGGCGGAAAGAAGGCGAAGTTCAAAGTTTCGATGGACTCAGTCTGCTCCCAGACAGCATCCTCGCTCATATATTCTCCTTCCTCGACACGAAGACTGTGGTCAGAACATCTGTGCTGTCCAAAAGGTACAAGCTGCTTTGGACATTGACTCAGTCCCTCGATTTCAAGTTCCCCGATGGGATACGATCCTATGAGAAGAACAAAGCTATCTTGCCAAGCCATGGATGGTCGGTGTCGAATTCTTTCACCTCATACGTGAACCGTGTTTTGCAGCTCAGAGAACACAGCGATCTCACTAATCTCAAGCTTTCCTTGCACGACTTCCCCAGCCATAGATTCGTGGAGAACTGCATTGATTACGCTGCTAGGCACAAGGTGCAGAATCTTAAGATTCGTTACTTCGATAAGTATAGGCCCATCGCCTTGCCCGAGCTGTTGATCACTTCGCCTTCGTTGATCAGCCTTAAACTTAATGCTTCTGTTAGTAAGTGTATAGATCTGCCTAAGTCCGTCCACTTGCCTAACTTGAAAGAACTCCGCCTCCAAGGCTTTGAATTCTCTAGCCTAAACTTCAACGGAGAGCTGTTTAAAGGGTCGCCGAGCCTCGAGAAATTGGTTTTGAGGAAGTGTTGCATCAAGCCAGGGGACAAACTCAGAACCTTGGATGTGAACTGTCCTAAGCTTGTGAGCCTGGAGATCATTAATTGGAGGAGTCCATGGAAGTGCTTCGACGAGCATACGATTGCTGTGAATGCTCCAAAGCTTGCCTTCTTTAAGCTGCAGGGACATATTGCTAGGTTCGAACTAGTTGAGAAGCTTTCGTGTCTGAACGAAGGCTGCATTATGTTGTCTTATCCAAGTGCATGTGCTACGGCAGACGGGGAAAGAAAGCGAAAATCTGCCGAAGCTTGTGTAGGTTTGCTTCGCCAATTGCGCAGTGCCAAATTTCTCTCTATATCGTTAAAGGCAGCTGAGGTATATTTAATTATATCATGTTAGTTTATTCAACATAAAGCATTCAGAAAGTGGCGTTCTTGGTGACATTTACTGTTTCGATTGTTTGTGTTGTGTCCCAGATTATCTCTTGCCTTCCTCAAATCCGTTTACATACGGATTTTGTCTTTGAGAACTTGAAGAATGTCAAGATCATTGTTGACAGCGAATATGCCGAGGGCACGATGCCTATCGATAAGGCTGCTGATGAACAGTTCGTCGGCGTTTCAACTGATTGTTTCCCATTTTATGCTTCTGAGGTAGTAGAGTTATATTTTAACTTATGTTATGTTCGGACTATTACGATGCTACTGTTTTGCTGACAGGAACCAAAACTCTCGCGGGAATGCAAGTCGAAGCACAAGAAACATTCCTCGCCTCTTATGGTACCATTGCATTTCTTGCAGTTCTTGATGGAGAGTTCTCCTTCTGAAACGCTCTTTACTGTCGAACTACCGAAGGTACATATGTAAAAAAAAATATAGTATCATGTACGAGGATAAACATTCGAAGAGCTCACGAGTGAAGTGATTAACTAACTAACACGTAATTTCGTTTCTCTCTTTTTTTTTTTCCCTTTCAGGAATCTTCATCAGACTAAAACCAGTGATAAGAGAAGAGATGCTGCTGCTGCTAATGAAGGTCTATTGCAACAATCACTGCCGTTACTTTCCTCTGCATTTTTCGAGTTTTTGGTATGAATCTATGGTTTTTGACTTGTCATCGATGCATATATCTATGAATCTTTACAGACGTGCAATGTTTTCCATCTGAAGAACATCCATTGATTATCTCTTGGGTTACTGCTATTAATGTATGATATATGTATAGCAGATGGGAATATATTAGAAGGTGATACAATAAGATTCTGATTTGTAACATTCCAAGGAAATCGGATAACGCAAAGTCGTTGTTCGAAATGTCATTTTCTGCATACAAATCAGTATTTGATTAAAAGAATTATTTAATCATTCCTAGAGGACGATGGCATGGCATCTGCTATTTTTATTTTTTTATTTTTTAATTTATATTGGGCCTAAACCCGGCCCGTTTAGATGGATCCATTCATGAACTGAAATTAATAGGCTTATATTGGGTCCAAACTATATGGAAATAAACAGCCGTTACATTTTTTTTTTTGAACGATGCTGTAGCCTGTAAGTTCCACTGTCCCACATATTGGGATGAACGTTTTCATCAAGTCACCAAATTTCCGTCAAAGTAGATATTGATATTTTAGCTCATTTATAATCTTGACATAGTGTCAAATGATGACTTCTTAGTTCTTAGAACAAAACGTTATTGTCTAATAGATAGAGCGAAGTTAAATCAGAGCTCAAGGGGGACAATATATGCATGTATGAAACGTGCATGGCAGGGCTCACGTATCAATTAAACTACATACATATATGCACGATTTCAATTTCATTGTCTTCCGTCTACAATTTCGTTGAATATGTATGTCCAATATATATATACATATTTTTGCCAACAAATCTTAGAGCATCTCCAACCGCACGCCATTTCTGGTGTTGCCCTCCACAAATGGCGTTGAGAAGTCTCCAAGGGGGTACGCCAAACGCCACGGTATCCACAACGGGTGCTACAGTACCCCGCTACCTATTGTGGGGCACTGTTCACCCCGCAATCCTTTTTTTTTAATGTTTTCTCTTTAATCTTCTTCATTGCTGGACAACTAATTAAAAAAAAATTGCTTGATTAGGATGGGCAACGAAGACGAGCGAGGATTTGGGAAAATTTTGTTGCAGAAACGTGAGTGAAGAATGAAGACGATGACCAACTATGTTTTCTATTTTTTTTCTTTTTCTTTATTTCCTTTTCTTTTCTCTTTCTAAATTTCAGTAACATTTTATTTTATTCTTTGCAATTATTTCAATCCTGTAAATATTAATTTTAATTTAAATATTTTCATGGTCTTAAATTTAGAAAACTAATGTCTCCATTGTTTAATGTATATGTAAGTTTTAAATTATAAAGTATTAATAAATGAATAAATAAACTTTTATAGTCATAATGAATTACAATAATTAAATAAAAACTTTAAAATTTTCTAAAGAAAGAGGCATTGTTCACAAAAATTAAATAACTGAATTTAAAACATTGTGTTATAAAAATGTATGATAATTTTATTCCACGTTAAATAAAATAATCTTAATTTACGCATAACTTTAATTTAAAATATTTTTCTGATATATAAATTTTATTTATTGTTGATTTTATAGGTATTTAAGTTTCCTTTTTAAAAATTTTGTATTCTTATTTTTTATTTTCGAGTGTAGGTTTGTAGTTTATTTTTCTAATATAAATAATTTTTAACAATTTACTTAAATTATGAATAAGAAAAATATTATATATAGAGGAGAATATAGAGGAAATGGTTAGAGTTTAACGACACTGTTTAAACTGTAAATTTGGAGGAATTATACTATTTCAACTCTATAGATAGAGGAATGGTTGGAGATGGGTGACGTCCGTTTTTATTTCTACCTAACTCAATTGCTT
The DNA here is from genome assembly GCA_027422505.1 of Craterostigma plantagineum. Classification (NCBI taxonomy): domain Eukaryota; kingdom Viridiplantae; phylum Streptophyta; class Magnoliopsida; order Lamiales; family Linderniaceae; genus Craterostigma; species Craterostigma plantagineum. Next base: position 1,024,242 of record JAPQWV010000039.1, on the reverse strand, counting down.
TGTTTTGTTGCATCAGTTTTATTTTAGGCTATAAAATTAAGCTAAGGCACTAATTTTTTTAGGCATATATAATGGTGAAATGATAAAACTAAGGACAAAAACTCGTTTTCACACTCCTGTTTTTTGAAATTCGCTTCCATGTGGATGTAATATATATTCTTCGCTTTCTCCAATTGCTATGGGATTTGCATGGGCCCATGTGGATTTATTCTTATTTTTTTTCGTCGATATGATAATCGTCTTATCTAATTTGCATTTAGAGCATCCTATCTAAACATAAACTTTGATCAAGTTTGGCTGCTAGGATATATATATAGATATATTATATTCAAGGTAGTAGCTTTTATATTCTAATTCTCAGTTGAAAAGTCATTATCTATTTAAAGTGGGACTGCGCATAATGGGTATTTATTTAGCTAAGATGTCGGCCATCCAATGCATTATGACTTTAGTTAGGTCATAAATCAGAAATATTAAGTATTTCCGATTTCTGATATTTAATATCAACTTAGCTAATTAGGTGTGAATGCACATTTTTATACTATTATTTAAAGATATAAAATATAATATATTATACTATTGCTATTGAGGAAATTTGAAAGACTACGTTTGTTGCCAAGACCGTATGAAAACGACTTTAGAAAAGATGAAACGTTACTATCAGAGAGAAGACCAATAGCATTCTTTCTAGAAGTCAATTCATTGGTATTGATATATTTTTAAAATACCGAAAACTATTTTCCATTCTCAAGAACATGATATCTTTTTGATAGGCCATAAAATATTAATAAAAAAAATACATAAGACCTAAAAAGTCTTCGACTCGTGAACCATGATGTCCTTGCTTTTAAAATTTGGAATAAGAAATCACGCGTATCAAGATTTTATTACCACGAAGAAAACTATATATTTCAATCTCGTTGATATACTAAGTTATTAAATAATAGGCAGTTAGGTATATTTCCATTAATTTATGGGCTACATATATCAGCGATAATATATGTATAGTTTCGTAGCAAATAATAATTAAATTACTAACTCTTCCGTGTATAAATTATTGCAATAACCGACTATCTAAGAAAACAAATGAACGTACTATTTGCAGAAATTATTACATGATAGGAAAAAGTTGAACAAAGCCATTTGGAAATTGTTTGCTTGTTCAACACTATGCAACCGTAGATCCAACATTTTCCTTTACCATATATGCATTTCATAAAAACAATTTTTTTTCAATTCTTGAAAGTCTTAGAATATTATTAGTTCACAAAAGAGACCGCTTGGCCTCAAAATCAAGATTGGCGAAACCCTTGCAACCTTTTCGTAGGTAGGAATATGAATCGAATTTTAAAAAGTATCGAGATGGTATCTCCCACCACGACATCATCTTTTTCGGCCAAGTCAATTCAAATTTCGTTCGGGTTTTGAGTTTTTTTTAACTTGCAATTGAGGTTCATTTTGGGAAAAAATCTACCAATTACTCTAGGTCGTTGCAGTACTTTTCAAGCCGATGCATTCTCAGATAAGGGTGGAAGAGGTTTTTCGCAGCTCAATATTTTCTTTAGCGGCCTGGTTCATTTTTGCGGTGCAAGTTGAGCTATGATTAGCGTGCTTTTTTTGTTCTTCTACGCATGTAAAGGTAATTAGGGATCAATCCTGATTTTTGTATATGAATTATGGTACCAATTTCGTTTATTTTGTGTACCATTGGACGTGTCGTTGTAGTACTTAATTGTTTCATACGTCGTACCATAAATAACATGTAGCATTTCAACTTTTAATCGGGTTACCGTATCATGTTTACACATCTAATCAACTTTTCATACGTCGAGCCTATTTCATGTTGGGTTCTCGATTTCGGGTCTCGATTTTTTTCATCTAAGTTTTTATTTTGCTTTGTGTTTGATTAGTCGATTGCACTCGTGAGGTCAAGCTTAACCCAGATCCGAGAGCTAAATGTGATCTAAGAGCTCGATGTAAAAGACAGCTCATCTGACATGTCATTGGCTTTCATAAATGTTTGATGTCATATGTAATTTTGGGTACTACAACCGTGTCTGAGATGGTACGCTTACAACAAAAAAACAGGTACCCCTACAAAGCTAAGTAAGGTACATCGTCCCTTAAATATGTGATACGTCATACTAGGGTTAATATTTTTCGAGGTTGCACGAATTAGTTTTTCATCTGGAACCACCCTAAAACACTAATATAGAGTATTAGTTATGTTTCAGATCAAATTATGTGCATTAGGCCTTACACGCATGAATTAAACTTTCGAACTTCAAGATTCATTAGAATATAAGGATAGAAGTAAGAACATCTTACAACATAATTTGAAAATCTGGTGAATCCTACATGTGCATTTTTTTTTATATTTTTTATTCACGTTATGATTGTAAGGTATTGTCAAAATCATGCAGAACAACGCGATTCGCTTAGGAATCTATTTATTTCTGATTGTATAACAAATGGTACGGTATACTTGCATATTAGGGTACAATATATATATATATATATATACATAGCGATACGGTAAACCTGCAGATTATATGGTACTATATATGTAAATGATAAGGTACCTTACTGTGCTATCTTACAGATTATGGCACTCTGTATGTAAAAGATAAGGTACTTCATATATTCTTGTCACGGTATGCTACATATATACATAATTGAACAGTAAACTTGGAGACTATGGTACTCTATATGTAAAATATAAGGTACTCCATATATTCTGGATACGGTACGCTATATATATGCATAACGGTATGGTAAACTTGCAAATTACGGTACTCCTTATGTAAAATATAAGGTACTTCATATATCTGTGTACGGTACGCTATATATATACATATTTTTACGGTTAACTAGCAGATTATGGTACTCTGTATGTAAAACATAAGATACTTATATATTCTGGGTATGGTACGATATGTATATGCATTGTAGTACATTAAACTTGCAGATTATGGTACTATGTATGTAAAAGACAAGGTACTTCATATATTTTGTGTACGGTACGCTATATGTTTACATATTGGTACGGTAAAGTTGCAGATTATGGTACATCTTGTTTCTTATGCATCCAAAGGAGGAATCCAACAATCCAAAATATCAAGTCAAGAGAACATCCACAGACCAAAATACCAAGATTAACACAACAACCACAAATCAAATATGAGATCAACTAACAAAATCCAAACGACAAAAGCCAACAATCCAAAATATCAAGTCGGACAGAACACCACAAACCAATATACCAAGTCTAACTCTAACACAACAACCACAATCGAAAATAGAACGGTGTCTTTTTAAGATCTTCCTTTTGCGCAATGGTCATCTTCTTCTTTATGTAGATCATTTTTTTCTAAAACGAGAAGGATGACACCTAGACGAGAGCTCATATTTATTACCCGATGTCTTCACTTTTGACTTTGGTGCAATTTCTACAAACAAAAATAAAACAGAAACAGAGGAATCAAATAATGCACATACAGTACCATTTTGTTCATACATACAGTACCCAAATAACTAAAAGAGATTATTAGTACAATGCATAAACAGTACCAAAATAGAGCATAATCATAACCCCAATCGAAGGCAGAATTGATACAATTTTCGACAACTAAAACCCACAAATTAGAAAGGTAAAAAACCCACAAGTCAATACCGAAAGAGAATCACAGCCCTAATCGACCAAAAGAAAATGGAAAATCCCAAATCAAGTGAAGCATAATCGAAGTACTAATCGACGACCGAAGCTACCAAAACCGACCATTAACCTGATATTCGACTAAAAAATTCCAAAAACAAACTTACTTGCGATTTACTGCGATGTTCGTTCCTTACTGTGTCGATCGTTCGTGTCGGCTTCTTCTACGAGATGTTCGTTACTACTGCCTCGATTTGGGATGTTCGGTCCTACGACGACGATTCGGATGTTCTTTTGTGAGGGATCTGCTTTGTTTGTGAGGGTTGGTTTGTGAAAGTGTTCGACTGAGGTAGGGTTCGATTTGGGATGTTCGTTCCTCTTTGTTTTTTGTGTTTTTATTTCTTTATTTAATTAAAACCTAAGTTAAAATGTAATTCATATGTATGTATAGGTGTAATAGTGTCCATCAGGTACCTAATAGGGAAAATGTTTCAGATGGGTACCTCCTTATAAAATTGTTCTGACAAGGGTCTGAACTGGATTTTTTTTATACCTTGGGTATTTAATAGCAGATTTCCGCAATAATAATTGTATTCTTTTAATTTTATCATCTAATATTATTTTTAAAAAAAAAAGTAGAAATTGTATTTTACTTTCTCTCTCAGTCACGCTGATCTCTTTCTGCTGGGGTTCGTTGGATTGAATTTCATGGGGTGGGTCTATAAATTTCTACTCTCCCACAATGAGATCTTTTTTCCTCTCTCTCCCTTTTCTATCTACATATCTCTCCGGCGATCTCGGCGGCCGTGCCCTCGCCGGCATATCCACCTTCCCTTCTTGCGCATATATTTGTTCGAGGTCCGTTCTTTCTCACTTATCTGTCGCCTTATCTCTTTCTCTAGAAAGAGATTTAGATCTGTAGAGACATTCACATATTATATGGGTTTTCCAGAGACTCTTTGAGCTTCCTTACTTTGTTTCTTATTCTTATTTTTTTCCACGATAGTCTGAAATTTGAGTGTATGATTGATTATTATTTCCCAGCTGAATCTTTTGCTGGATCTTGCATTTTTGTCTGCTTTCAGGCCATGCCATCTTGTGATAAAGTTTCCACCTTTGTTTGTTTGAGCTTAAAAAAATATTCAACCTTTTTCTTTTGTTTCAACGTTGTTTTCCTTACTTCCTAGTATTGAGAAGTGATATTTTCTTGCATATATTTCTTCTTTTCCTTCCAATGATTGAGCCTTGAGTTGGCTTATCTCCTTCAAAAAATCTGATAAGTTCTATCATTTCTGGTTTTGTTCTCAATTTCTGCCACGTGTTCGATTCTCACGCCTAAGATTATGCATACTTAGAATTCAAAATTGACTAACATAAATTTCCATTGCCTATCATGGCTCTAAGTTAGATTACCTTCTTCCTTCATTTATTGATGTAGAGTAGATGTATCATTAATGTCTTCTGTGGTTGAAGAGTTTTGTCTATATTCTGAGGCTGAACCTTTCACTTAATGCATCCTCGAGCAATTTTAGTCTACATTTACCGTCTTAATCTGTATTCGTATTCGTAAGCTTATATACCTTCCATCGACGCAGAACACAACCTCGACTGAGACTTGAGAGAAGCCAAAAAACTGATAATGGAAGGAGCTAAGCTCGTTCTTGATGGCTCCATAGGCCTTAAAAGCGTTGGCTCGCACTCCTCATTATCAGAAATCGACGACTACGACCTATCGAAACTGCTCGATAAGCCCAGACTTAACATAGAGAGGCAGAGATCGTTCGACGAGCGATCGCTCAGCGAGCTGTCCATCGGCCTATCGAGAGGATTGGATAACTACGAAAGCGCGTATTCGCCCGGGCGATCAGCTTTGGACACGCCCAACTCGTCTGCGAGGAATTCCTTCGAGCCCCACCCGATGGTCGCCGAGGCTTGGGAAGCTCTTCGTAGGTCGATGGTCAACTTTCGCGGTCAGCCCGTCGGGACAATAGCTGCTTACGACCATGCTTCTGAGGAGGTCTTAAACTACGATCAGGTCAAGAATCGCGCATCATTTTGGGTTTTGAATATATTTTTAGTCCAATAATTTAAGGAGAGTAGCATTGTAGGGAAATCGAATTTTAGGTGATGGCATTATAGGGTTCAGAATTAAGCAATTTAGGGACACTATAAGCCGTAATTCTTGATTTCCAAATTATAGGGTTCGGCATATTTAGGGGGTGACATTGTACGGGCAGTAACTTCAAAAATTAAGAAATTCTGTCTATATAATGCCACCCCCTAACTTTGTGTTCCTATAATGCCACCCAATTATAGGAAATATAAGTTAAAAGTTATTTAAGTTATATATTTTATTTATATGAAATATAAGTTAAAAATTAATTTAACAAAATATTAACATTAAATTTTACTACTAATTTTATGAGATATGTTTTATAGTCGAGTTTAACATCATATTGTTATTTAATTTGTAGAAACGTAAAGTATGTGGGTCATATTAAAAGTTAGTGTGAAAGAAAATATTACATAACCGTCTTTTCGGTTGGAGAATGATTACTGCATCTTGAGTCTGCGAATGACCTTGAGTTTGAGAGTGAGTTTTTCGGTTGTAGATGATATTAGTTGTGCCATGACAGGGAATCAGTATTAACCGCCCCATAACAGAATAAACTACCGTTCTTACAACAGGTTTTCGTTCGAGATTTTGTGCCAAGTGCCTTAGCCTTTCTCATGAACGGCGAGCCAGACATAGTTAAAAACTTCCTTCTAAAGACCCTTCTGCTCCAAGGCTGGGAAAAGAGGGTCGATAGGTTTAAGCTCGGCGAGGGCGTAATGCCAGCGAGTTTCAAGGTTCTCCACGACCCAGTGCGTAGAACGGATACTATAGTAGCAGATTTCGGCGAGAGCGCAATAGGTCGAGTGGCCCCCGTCGATTCAGGCTTTTGGTGGATCATTCTCCTTCGAGCGTATACGAAATCGACGGGAGATTTAACCCTCGCCGAGACGTCCGAGTGCCAAAAGGGAATGAGGCTCATTCTCGCCCTTTGTTTGTCTGAAGGGTTCGACACCTTCCCTACTTTACTCTGCGCTGATGGCTGCTCAATGATCGATCGAAGAATGGTAGTAAACTCTGACATAGCCTGTATTTCTTGATTTGAATAGGGTTTTGAGTACGATTTGATTCGATTTTTCTCAGGGAATATATGGCTACCCAATTGAGATTCAAGCCCTCTTCTTCATGGCGCTGAGGTGCGCCCTTGCGATGCTGAAGCACGACTCAGAAGGGAAAGAATTCGTCGAGAGAATCGTAAAGCGCCTCCACGCCCTAAGTTACCATATGAGGAGCTACTTTTGGCTCGACTTTCAGCAGCTGAACGACATATACCGCTACAAAACGGAGGAGTATTCGCACACTGCTGTGAACAAGTTCAACGTAATCCCAGATTCTATACCCGAGTGGGTCTTCGATTTCATGCCCACTCGCGGAGGTTACTTCATAGGAAACGTCAGCCCAGCTAGGATGGACTTTAGGTGGTTCGCCTTGGGAAACTGCATAGCTATCTTGTCTTCTTTAGCCACGCCCGAGCAGTCCTCTGCTATCATGGACCTCATTGAAGCTAGGTGGGAAGAATTGGTCGGCGAAATGCCTCTAAAGATAGCTTTTCCTGCGATCGAAAGCCACGAATGGCGTATTGTGACTGGCTGTGACCCTAAGAACACTCGGTGGAGCTATCATAACGGCGGTTCTTGGCCAGGTGATTCCTTTTTTTTTTTTACGTGTTTTTCGTACAGCTCTGTAACGGATGTTTTACTCTTTGTTTGTGGAAAAATGGCAGTGCTCTTATGGCTGCTGACTGCTGCTTGTATTAAGACGGGTCGCCCGCAGATCGCCAGGCGGGCGATCGATTTAGCTGAGAGTCGTCTGCTTAAAGATAGCTGGCCTGAGTATTACGATGGGAAGCTGGGAAGGTTCATAGGGAAGCAGGCGAGGAAGTATCAGACTTGGTCCATCGCTGGCTACCTCGTGGCGAAGATGATGTTAGAAGATCCTTCGCACTTGGGCATGATTTCTCTCGAAGAGGACAAGCAGATGAAGCCTGTGATTAAGAGATCTTCCTCGTGGACTTGTTAGGAGATTTTTTTAAAGGAAAGGAAGATCGAAGAACGATAGAATAAGAGAGGGAAAGGTGAGTTCCTCTTCAAGCTTTTTCTCCTTTTCGGTATTATTCCTCTTAGAAGTGTTATATTTCTGTGTATTGTAGCGAAGATCGCCGCTCAGATTCTACTGCTGTTTCATTCTTGCTAGTGATTGATTGATTGAGCCCCATGTTGTTGTTGTACGTCTGTCTGTTATCAGATTAAGGCTTTTCTTACATAAAACTGCTTCTCATTCTTTCCTTATACTGTGAGAAATACACCATTGATATCTCATGCCATAATCAAACCTCATCCCAAGGGAAGATAGCAATAATTAAGTTAGTTGAGGTTGTTAAGAGACATGAGCTGGAAACTTTCTTGTCTGAGCAGATGATATGCTATAAAGATGGATGATACCAAGTTTTTGGCCTTTTCCAAGTCTTTTTGCCTGAGAAAGTAAATACTATCAGCTCTGTTATCTTCAATTCATTGCCTCAGGGCTCTGTCTGTTCCCTCTCTTTCAGTGGCTGTCTTAAAGCATTTATACTCTCTCTCTCTCTCTCTAGTATATCTTTCTTTCTCTAATTGGTTGGTACCTACTGCAACATCTTCTGTGCTCTCTGTGTCATATGCTTTGACTGCATTAAACAATGGACATTATATAAGTGCTTTATTTACAGAGGTTAAAACTATAGAGAAAAACAAGCGAGTGAAGATGAGAGTTACAGCAGCAGTTTTTTTTTTTTTTGCATAGTACGAAAGAGGAAAAAAGGATTGACTGATGGGGGGAGAGTGAACTGAGGTTAATGAATGATTTGCTCCATGATATAGATCAATGATTGATGAAGCTTTATCCTTCTTAAGATTCGTAATCTGTCTCCCTCGGTCTCCCAATTTCTTGTCTGAATTGATTAGCTTAGCTAGCTTTCACACACAGAAGTATCTCTAACAGCAGAAGAAGAAATGCTCTTAACTTCATCTTCTTCATTATATCTCTAACAGTACGAACGCTTCCTTTTTGGAAGACCCCACGAGTGGGCTTCAGTTTCTGACAACATTAACTCTTTTTTTATCTCTTTTCTTTTTTTTTTTCTCTCTTTAATTGTTGTTAGGTCCCCACGCAAACGGCAAAGCACTAAGGACCACTTCTCTGTCTCTCAATTCAATCCTTACAGCTAATAATATCTTTTTTTTTCTTCAAAAAAAAAGAAAGATAAAAGATACACAAACAGTACACGCACTGATTATCCAACCATTTAGCTTCTCTTTTGCAACTATAGATAGCTCTTTCTTGCAATAGTGTCCCACACCTACTCTTCTTCTCTGTTTCAGAGACAACAGTCAACCAAGAAAGAAGGGGCCGAATAATAATAAGAACAAATAAAAGCAAAACCCCACCAATTTCTTCCACTTGTTCGAAACTACTTTCACAGATTCAATCTCTCTCTCTCTCTCTTACAGCCTTAACTTCATCAATCTTCTTGACACTTGACCCAATGTCTTGAGCGCCGAGAAAATCTACCTGAAACAAGAAACCCCACAAGAAATTGGGGAAAAAAAGAAAAAAATGGAATTTATGGAGCCACACAGCAGCAAAAGCCAAGAACACGGCCACCGTGCGAGTCAACCCGAACCAGGGTCTGGATCCGGGTCGGGTCAAGCCCCATCTCATGCCCATGGTCCATTCATAGGGTCCATATCCATAAACCACCAACAACAACTTCAGCAGCAGTCAAGAAACTTAGCCCTTTCTTCTCCTCCTTCTCCGCCGCCGGCGACAAATACTACGACGACCTCTAAAGCGAATGCCAACGCTTTATTGAGTAACAAGAGCGACGATTCTTCTTCCTTGGCGGTAGCTACTAAGCCGGCCAAGAAACCGTCGAAGGACAGACACACGAAAGTCGACGGAAGAGGTCGGAGGATACGCATGCCGGCGCTGTGCGCGGCGCGTGTCTTTCAGCTCACTAGAGAGCTCGGCCACAAGTCCGACGGAGAAACGATAGAGTGGCTGCTCCACCAGGCGGAGCCCGCGATCATCGCCGCCACCGGGACCGGCACGATCCCGGCCAACTTTTCCACGCTCAACATCTCCCTGCGCAGCAGTGGAACGACCATCTCAGCCCCGCCATCGAAATCTGCGCCGCTCTTCATGGGAGGCGGCGCCGCCGGCATGCTAGGCTTCCACCACCACCTCGCGCCGCACTTCGGGCACGACCCAGATGAGAATTTCGCGAAGAAACGGTTCAGGGAAGAAGACTCATCTCCCAAGCACGGTCGAGCCGCCGTGGCTCAAGAACAAGAACCAGGCCAAGATCCAAAGCCCGGCTCCGATTACATCCCCGCGCCGGCGATGTGGGCCGTGGCTCCGGCGACTTCGAACGTCGGAAACGCCGCCTTTTGGATGCTGCCGGTCACCGGAGGTCCGGCAACGGCCGCGGCCGGGCAACAAGAGTGGCAGTATAAGGCTTCTCAAGTTCCAAGAATCGGTGGGTTCGAGTTTTCTTCGCCTGGGCGGTTCGGAGCGGTTCCACTTGGATCGATTGTTCTGCAGCCGCCGCCGCAGGGATCGCCGGCTCAACCGCTGGGATTGGGCGTGGCGGCGGAGAACACTAACATGGGAATGTTAGCTTCGATGAATGCCTACAACCATAATAGCAGTAATAATAATAATGACAGTAATAGTAACGATAGGATTGATTTGGGAATGAACTTAGTTCATCATCGTCATCATCATCATCAACACCAAAGTCAGCCACGGCATAGCGACAGTGGTGATGAAAATCCCAAGAATTCACAATGATTGCTTTTTTAATTATTAATCGTCCCTTTAATAATATAATGCTGGAACAAGTCTACGATTCGCCATTTCTTGATTTTTCTTGCTTGATGCTGCGTTTGCGATGTTAATGTTGTCTGCGTATATTTATTTGGAGCTCGTTAACCTTCGATTTTTCCATGATTATGATTTTTTCTTACCTAATTCCTGTGGGGCGGATATGGTGATGGACGATGGTTCTTGAATTAGGGTTTTTCCGGCTTCTTGGGACAAACAAATCCTCAGATTTCATATTATAATATTTTCCCACTTGCGTAAATTAGTGGTTTCTTCTCCACTCTTGCAATAAGTTTGACTTTTCCATTCCTTACTATTCGAAATAGGAGAAAACGAAAATAATGTTTTTAACGTAGAGCTTATCTGTCAAAATTATTAATATCCAAATTATGTGTGACTACCTAATAACTAGACGAAGTGGTTGCATGCAATTATTTATTTTTATCATGAGTTCGTTCGCTTCACTTAGAAGTTAGAAGGGAATATCCATCATGCCTTCTATCAATATATTTCAACACGATAAATAAATCGGAACTCTATTAACAGTCAAAAAGGCAAGCCCAATTCTTTTTCTTCGATTTGATTCTCTTTAGTGAATGACCAAATCCCATTCATCAATTCCTCTGTGATCGACTCGTCTTAAATGTGTGTGTGTGTGTGATTTAAACCATACCTCAAACTGTATGTATCAGTTCGTGGAATGCATAAAAATCGAAACTTTGTCAATTTTTAGTTGGGTAGCTTCAGATGGGCAACCCACATACCCATGAAAAAGGAACCAACTTTGCTAATATGAGCCGATTCTTGGGAATCTAAAGCTGTTCCATCATATGCTGTGATTGATTCTTTTGCACGGGTTGTGTTTTTAACTGCTTGTGTTAATGCCGATGAGCATTAAGGAGTCTCACTAAGGAACAAACCATTAATACGATGTCAAGACCACCTATGAAAGAAAATGTTCTGTAAAGATTAGTTCGAGACAGTTGCAATGCGATCGACGAGGTTTCGAACGATTTCTTGGGTTACTATAGAAGCAGCTCGCTTCAAGCTCTGTATCTTTGCTTCTGTCTCAGCTTTGAGCTTCTTCACCGTAGCATCAGAACTCCCACCAAACTATATAATCAGTGTGTGTTAGTTATCTAATCCATAATCTCACTAGACAAAGAAAAGCCAAGAAAATAAAAACTACCATGGAAATGCTGTTTTGGTGCTCAGATTCCATGTGGGATCTGTAATCTGTGAGTTCCTTTTCTGCTTCCTCTTTGGCCTGTCTCAGCCTTTTCATCTTCACTGGGAAAATGATGGGGAAAAAGATGAACAGTTGCATGTTTCTCGAAATGATTAAGGGGAAAAAACATGATGTAGCAGATATTAATTAAGGTTGTGGATTCTCACAGTTTTTAGCAGATGCAACGATTTGCTGAGCTTCTTCCTCTGCAGATAGAAGCATTTGAATCCCTCCTTGGGCTCTCATTTGAGCAATTTTTATGATCCAATCAGTGTTCTTGATAAATATAATCTGTAAATTTCAGTACAAACAAAATTCTTGGCTGAAATCGCATTTATATATATCATTGCAGATGACGTTAGTTCCGCGACTTACCTGTCTGGTAATGATTTGAAGTTCGAGGAAATGCTGGGGAAGAAGATGAATGGTTTTTCTTTTAATTATTGTTTTTATCTTTTCAGAGAGAATTTACACTTATATATGCCTTGAAAAATGAAAGACAAAATGTGCTTTTAATGGAAAAACAAATGTTTAGTGCCTTTATTTAAGGAGTTTCTTCCGTTACCACTTTTACCAAGTCATTTAATTCCTTTAAGGCCGAAATTAGGGATAAAAGAAAAAGGAAAATAAAAAGAAATGAATTATTAACGGCGACAATAGAAAACGTTCATAGTAATGACGACGCTTTCGTGTACAGTTTGGGGGTGAAGAGAGAGAAGAGAAGAAACGGAATGGTGGAGAATCGAAAAGCATGACCACATATAGATTGATCGGTTTACAAGAGATGTAATCAACCGATCCCTATTCAATCTCATTGTTACAGCTCAGTTCGGTTCAATCGCCCAATTTCCAACATGTCGAAATTGGAGAACGCTAAGACCAATTCGGCTCCGTTGTTCGGGTCGAATTCTACCAAAACTCGCCCGGGGAACTACCCGGAAATTCCGCCGGATGCGAATTCGTATTCGTTGGAGAAGTTTCGCCTATACGAAACGCGGGCTGTGAGTTCTCTGAACTAGTTTATGTTGTGATGCTTAGGGGAGCTGAATTTTTTATCTTACTTTTAATGCATGGTTTAGCTTGGGGAATTGGCGAATTGGTCAGCAAAGCTATTCTAGTCTTTCGATGCGATTATCAGCTAGTTGAAGCTAAGTTAGAAATTATCAGCAAGTGCTAACTGATATGTGAATTTTAGTCCCATGCATTGTTGGTTTTGTTTCCGATGGGTTGTGATGACTGAATAGCGTAATTTGGAGACTGGACTTTACTGGAGAAAATATGTGTAGCTGTGGAGAAGTGTCCAATTTTCAAACTTCTACATTAGATTCAGTTTTTAGTTGCCAAGGATCATGTTACGGTCAGGGTTTGATCCATGTCTTTTTTTATCTTTATATGGTTCAGAGGTTTTATTTGATTGGGAGTGATAGGAACAAGAAGTTTTTCCGAGTGCTAAAAATTGATAGAATGGAGCCTTCAGATCTTAATATAAGCGAGGACCCTGTGGTTTATCCACCACAAGAAGTCAAGAGCTTGCTTCAGCGGATTGATGAGGGAAATCGTGCTACTGGTGGTTTGAACTTCGTTGCCAAGGTATATGGTATTGTTGGTAAGTCCCATGCATAAAGCCCCAACACAATTCTAATATTATCAAATCGCTTTATGCCAGAAAAAATAAAAATAAAAAACGGTCTTGTTGTTTGCGTTTGGTGATTTATAGGCTGCATTAGATTCTTGGAGTCACACTATCTTATACTGGTGAGAAAGCGGAGGCAAATTGGATCTATATGTGGTCATGCGGTATATAGCATAGAAGAGAGCCAAATAATTACCATTCCCCATGCTTCCGTTCAGACGGATATTGCTCATTCCAAATCCGAGTTGCGGTAGCACTTTATATGCCTCTTTCTGTGTAATTACCATGTGGTTTCCTTCTTTTGATTCTGTAGAAAAAATGAGATGAGATTCTACCTGATGTTCTGATTTGCAGGTACAAGAAGCTTTTATCCAGTGTAGACCTGACAAGATTTTTTCTATAGCTACACGTATCCTATAATGCAGACTTTACAGAAGAATGTGGTGTCGATGGGAGAATGGATTCCATATGATAATATGTTTGTATGGAATGCTTATCTCACCCAAGAGATAAGGTCAAGATTGAGGAATACTATGTGGACTATAGCCCTGGTTCATGGACATTTTAAACAGGTGAACACTTTATGAGTTCCAAATGTAGGCATCGAACATTTATTTGCACATAGAATAGTTTATTGTTATATATTAATGAAACATGGAAGTTGGCTCATGGCGATGGGTAAAATATTTTGTGGATTACAGATTAGGTTGTCAATCTTTGGAAGAGAATTTTGTGTTTCGTTGCTTTCCAGACGTTCTCGACATTTTGCTGGTACCCGGTATGGTCAATGAGTTTTATGATCTGTGAATCATTTTTGGCTAGTTGTACATATTGTGTTCCACTAAAGGTTGGATTTAGATGTTTTTCTAAATAAATCAAAATATGCAGTTATCTAAAACGAGGGGTCAATGATCATGGAAGAGTAGCAAATGATGTCGAAACTGAGCAAATAGTTCTTGACGAAGAAGCTGGGTCGTGCAAAGGAAAAATGAGTTCTGTTGTGCAAATGAGAGGTTCTATTCCACTTTTCTGGTCGCAGGAAGCCTCACGGTTCAGTCCCAAACCCGATATAATTTGTAGGCATACTATTGTTCATAAATGATATTGTCCTTGTTGTATGTTTCATCACATTCGAAGTTGGAATGTAGAAGTTCATGCTTTCTTTTATTTGATCTGACCTTTAGAAATTTTTTTGTTTCAATCCGAAGTGCAAAGATATGATCCTACATACGAGGCAACCAAACTGCATTTTGATGACTTGGCAAAACGATATGGAAACCCAATCATTGTTCTTAACTTGATCAAGGTTTGTACCTTTGGGTAGTTAACTGAAGTTTCAATTTTTCTGTTAAGTAGGGTGCCAATTTTTTTATTTAATCAGTGAGCCCTCACTTCCCCTTCACGGTATAAGTGCAGACAGTTGAGAAAAGACCAAGGGAAATGATGCTAAGGCGTGAGTTTACAAATGCTGTGGGGTATCTGAACCAGATTCTTTCTGAGGAAAATCACGTCAAGTTTATCCATTGGGACTTCCATAAATTTGCAAAGAGGTGTATTTAGTATCTTTACTCCGTGTTGCTGCCTTTGAGCTTTTTCCACCAACTGAGAGTTTTCATCTTATTTCCAGCAAGTCTGCAAATGTGTTGGCAGTTTTGGGTCGTGTTGCCAGTGAAGCCCTTGACCTAACCGGGTTTTATTACAGTGGAAAACCTGTGGTTGTTAAAAAACGATCTTCCCAACTTTCCAGAACCAGCACTGGGAGGTATACTTGTTTTTCGAGTTGTACCAGTGGCCATTTGGCGATCCTCCGTGGTTTATAATTACGTTAAACTGCTCTCTGCAGGGACTCTTCTCTTAGAGACCTTCGAACTAATTCTGTAGAATTTTCAAGGGTTAGTGGTAGCACTGATACTGTGAACAAGCTAGAAAAAGAGTCTGAAAGTGTTCAAGAAAGTGGGAAAAATACTAACGATATTTCGGCCCCACGATTCCAAAGCGGAGTTCTGCGTACGAATTGCATTGATTGTCTGGACCGCACAAATGTTGCACAATATGCTTATGGTTTAGCTGCTCTTGGACGCCAACTACACGCATTAGGCTTGACTGATAATCCAAAAGTGGATGCTGATAGTACTATAGCTGCTGCACTTATGGATATGTACCAGGGCATGGGTGATGCATTGGCACAGCAATATGGTGGCTCGGCAGCACACAACACTGTGGGCCTTTTTTCTTGAAGCTAAACTATTTTTAATTAAATTTTTATCTTTGTTTAATTTTTTTCCTTTCTTATGATGGGGTGTCGTAAATTTTAGGTTTTCCCAGAGAGGCAAGGCAAATGGAAAGCGACAACCCAGTCCCGGGAATTTCTCAAGTCTATTAAGCGATACTATAGCAATGCTTACACAGACGGTGAGAAGCAAGATGCCATAAATCTGTGAGTTGGGCTATTGCTTTTATCTGTCTTGTCTTAGCTTCCTCGACTCGTTGAGATACACAAGTACTGAATTGTTTTATGGATTTCATTATAGATTTTTGGGTTACTTCCGACCTCAAGACGGAAAGCCTGCACTATGGGAGTTGGATTCTGATTACTATCTCCATGTTTCAGGGATTGGAGATGATCTTATACCCGATAGGTAATTCTTCTGTCAGTATACTATCAGACAATTCATACCCTTAAAATTTTCCTTTTTTCAAGTGACTTCGAAGAGGGCACATCATACATTGTATAATATATACTTTTATTTGTCTATATCCTTAGTCACAGTCCACTGGATGATCCTAAACCTTCACGAGTTCAACGCCCTCTTGCCCCAGTTCCCGCTTGTCAGGAAGACTTCTCAAGAATGAAGCTAACGTCGTTCGATAAGTTGATCGAAAGAACGTGTAGTTCGATAAAGAACGTTCGTCTCTGCAGTGAATTCGATCAAAACTCAGGCAGTTTTGGTGTGGCACCCGATGCAGCGTAAGTACCTCTGACGCTCTCAAATCGATAGACGAACTTTAGTAGTTTAGTAATAGCTGTATATGGTCTCCTACCAATAATTTACAGAATCTTTTAACCATCTGATGCAACAGCGAAATTCAACTCAAGAGCCCAAATTGGGTATTTGGCAAGGACGAGGATAGCAACTCTACTACACCCAAGCCGATTTCGGATGAGGTCGAAAATGGTGGAAATCTTGGAGTCAAGAAAATCGATAGCCTATCCGATCTCAATCTGTTCTGCCCGCCGGTCGAAAGCAACGAAGAAGACGTCTTTCGAAAGTAAACCTTTCAGTCTCATATCTTTCAAAATTTCACTCACTTTGGATTCTTCATAAAAGCTCTTACATTCTATTAGATATCTTGCAATGACGACCGTTGACGAATCCAATGGATGGTACGGCGGTACGTTGATCGGCGATCAAGACGAAAGCAGCGAAATTTACCAGCACTACGCCGAACTGATTCAGGTTTTTCTTTTCAAAAAAAAAATGGAGCTCTGTCGAAATATATAATCGTCGATGTTCGAATTTACACGAACTTCTTTTCTGCAGGGAAATTCTACGGAGCCTTTCCAAAGCGATACTGAGAAGGAAAGATATTATGCGGAACTTTTGAACGTAAATAAAGTCGACTGTGTGGACGATACGATTGTTGAGGCGGAGATGGAATCTGCTCTGAGACAATACGAAAGGATCGGTTCAGATCTCGGGATTTTCCCGAAGTCATGCGATGCGTTAGTCGTGGACTCGAGCCAGCTGACCCGTTGGATCCTAGGAGAAGATAGGCTCTACAAACTTTAGACCCGCCCCGCCCGTTGAACGCTTGAGTATGATGAATTTTTTTAATTGTTATAAGCATTTGAGTTTGTGGATGAAAGGGTTTAATTGATCTTACGACTTTAGTGTCGCCCAAATGATGAAGTATATAGATCAATATTTATGTGCGTATGTGTTGTATATACTTGAGGTGGCTGCCAATTTAATCATGTAAAAAAACCGATCTTTCTCCGACGACTGAGGCCCACGGCGACGTTCGGCTCTTTGTATTTCAATGTGGTAACGTGATAAATAGTACAAATAATGAAATAATATATAGTTCCTAAATTTTAAATTGATCACAACGTATGACAATAGTATTATATGGGACAGCCAACATGTTTTTCGGCTTGTCGCTTTTGGCGCATGAAATGCGGAGATTTTTGGGGTCCTAAAAAAGCATGCGCATCCATCACCTTACACATTTTTTTTTCGATGGATAATAATGCAAGTTCCGAATAATATAATCTGAAATTTCTTTGAAGGATGGATTAATTTGAATAGTTATACGTTAACTCGGATGAGATGTTCCATGCGTCGATTGCCGTCTTTTACGCTGAAAAATGGGGATAAAATCTTGTTATTGTTCTTGACAACGTGAACGATGATCTTCGCGTAGTCTTAATGAAATCTTTGTTATTCTTATGCAATTATATTATATATAATATGTAGTTTTATAATGGCACAAACGAAGGCTATAACACTTGTCGGAACGGAACCAAGTCTGATTGGCACGTTATACGGTCAATTCACATCACAAAACTTGTCACATGTAGCGGATACGATTATACAAAATTTAAACGAGCATAATTGTCCTAACTATTAGGTGTGGTGTATTAATCACACTAATATTTTTTGCACACTCATGCGTGTGACTATATTAATTTATAATATTGCTTTATATGTTAAATTTTAATAGGCGAAATTATAAGGTTAAATTTGATTTTATATTATTTTTAAGATATAAAAATGATTTTAGAGGGTGTAATGATGATAAATTTAAAATTATGGATATAATGGTAATTGTGATTGCCACACCAATTAATTTAGAAACAGTTACTATAAGCATCTCTCTTGATAAATAGAAAGATGTGAAAATATGACACGATTTAAAACATGTAATTTGGTGAAAATATGAGTCAAATTATTGTATCAATAGTGATGATTATCCTTTGTTGTTATGACCCATAGAGCGAAAGTATACTAATATGGATACCTTTTTCTGTTCTAGGAATATTACCGTTGAGCCTTCGGAAATTTTGATGAAAAAATTTGGGTAATTTACAAACCACAAATATTTACAGAAAATAAAATACAAATTTCCCAACAATTTTATGGAGGGCAATTCAATTACGGTAACTGTAGGAGAGGCTTAATTAAGCTATAATTAGAAAACTTAACAGCCCCACATATTCAAAATTTCAAACACAGAAGGTAATAATCTTGGTGTAAGTGGGCCCCATTTACCAGAGTGGTGACGTGCTGGCAATTTCCATGGTCTTTTTTACGGACTGGTTTCTATTTATTTGCCCCTTCATTGCATTGCATACATACTTCTCTCAGAAATTTGCATATAAAGATCATAGCCACCTCTCTCACTCAGCTCAAATTCTCATTTCTTCACTTCGATCTTGAATCACTTCGCTTGCAGCTACCCTTTTTTACTTCGTTGATTTTTGATTCGTGTTGAAAAGTGTTGCTTTATGGCTGAGGAAACCAAGAAGGCGACGACGACCCTCGAGGCACTCTGCGCCGAGGCGGAGGCGTCCGACGTTCCAGTGGCGGAGACGGTGTCTGTCGAGGAGGTCGTGGCGGCGGTGGTTGAGGAAGAGAAGAAAGATGAGTCTGAAGCTAACGATGAGGATTCTAAGCCTGAAGTTTTCAAGGAGGAAAGCAACAAGGTTGATGATCTTATCGACCCTGAAAAGAAGGCCTTGGATGAGTTGAAGAAGCTTATTCAAGAGGCACTCAACAAGCACGAATTCACTTCGCCGCCGAAGGAGGAGAAGAACGCCGATGCTCCAAAGCCTGAGAAGGAGGAGGAGAAAAAGGAAGAGGAGTCCAAAGCTGTAGAGGATGACGCGCCGATTTCCGCCGAAGAGAAGAAAGAAGGCGAAGAAGTACCAAAGGCTGAAGCTTGCGAGGAGAAAAAGGAAGAAGAATCGCCAAAGACTGAAGCTTTCGACGAGAAAAAGATTGAAGAAGCCGATGATCAGCCATCCAAAGTTGTTGAAAAGGCTGAAGCAGCCGTTGAAGAGATCAAAGAAACTATTATTCACGAAGTCACCACCACCACTCCGCCGACGTGCGATGAGGAGCCCTCCGCCGTCGAGAAGGAGGAGGTGGTTAAGGAGACGTCTCCACCACAACCACCTGAGGAAATTTCTTTGTGGGGCATCCCTCTATTGGCCGATGAGAGGAGTGATGTGATACTCCTCAAGTTCTTGAGGGCGAGGGACTTCAAGGTGAAAGAAGCTTTTGAGATGCTTAAGAGTGTCGTTGCTTGGAGAAGAGATTTCAAGATTGATGAGCTGTTAGAGGAGGATTTGGCCGTTGAAGGGCTTGAGAGAGTTGTGTACATGCATGGGGTTGACAAAGAAGGCCACTCCGTCTGTTACAATGCTTTGGGAGAGTTTCAGGACAAGGAACTGTATGGTAAGACTTTTGCTGATGCTGAGAAGAGGGCCAAGTTTCTGAGATGGTATATTCAATTGCTTGAGAAAAACGTGAGGACTCTTGATTTTAGCCCAGATGGGATTTGCACTATTGTTCAGATCACTGATCTGAAGAACACTCCTGGCTTGATCTTGTTCAAGAAAGAACTTCGTCAAGCTACAAACCAATCTCTGCAGTTGCTTCAGGATAATTATCCAGAATTCGTTGCCAAGCAGGTAAAATCAATGGCAGATATTTAAGTCATTAGTTAACCAAGTTCTACTCTTGCCCATAAAGATCTTATGTCAATGTTACTGATTGATGTTTAAAGGTGTTCATCAATGTTCCATGGTGGTATGTGGCTTACAATAGGATGATAAGTCCATTCTTGACTCAAAGAACCAAGAGCAAGTTTGTCTTTGCTGGGCCAACCAAGACAACTGAGACCCTCCTAAAGTCAGTACATTTATATCATCTGTTTATAGGTTACATTGCTTTACCTCTTTTGCAAAGTTTTGATGACAGTGAGATCTTTTTCTTGATGTAATGGATCAGATACATAGCACCTGAACAAGTCCCAGTTCCATATGGTGGCCTCAGCAAAGAAGGTGAGCAAGAATTCACCACTTCTGAGCCTGCAACTGAAGAAATCATCAAGCCAACGGGCAAACACACCGTCGAAATTCCTATCAGTGAGGTGGGTTTTCTCTTCTCTTCGAAATCGTTATTCCTTATTCGAAGATCATGATAAGGTAAAAAGAAAAAACTTTAACTTTGCTAATGATGGCCTTGTGATTATATGTAGCCTGGCACATTGGTTTGGGAGGTGAGAGTTCTAGGCTGGGATGTTTGTTACGGAGCTGAGTTCGTTCCTAGCTCCGAGGGCAGATACACTTGGATTATTCAAAAGTCGAGGAAGATTGGGCCGGCCGACGAGCAAGTGATCAGCTGCAGCTTCAAGATTGGCGAAACGGGCAAAGTTTTGCTTACGTTTGACAACCAAACGACCAAGAAGAAGAAGCTTATCTACAGGTTCAAAACCAAGTCCTCTGAATGAATGAGTATGAAGCAAGCATAGCTTGTGATAAAGTTGGTCCCTTTTTGCTTATTGATATTCTTCTTTTCCTAAATTTATTGGTTGAGGTTCTTGTGGATTGATATTGCTATTTCTTGATATTCCTTTGGTCTGTTTTGTTGGATTCAAGTTTTGCATGTGAGATTTGAACAGAAGTTGCTCTGAACTCGAAGCTATGTGAACATACATTCTTGGTCTCTGCTGTAAAGTCATTCATATGCCATCTTTCTTCCAATTTATGCATCACCCTGTTGGCATTACCTGTCAATTCTCTGATAATTCAAGAAAAGGATTAAAAACAGGGAAAGATGTAATGAATCTTCAGAGCACTTTGTAGTAAAATACTGGGATAACAACAGCTAAGCTAAAGCTCTAAAGCTGTGTCTTGCGCACTCATAATAAAGATTCTTTCATAGCTCATCATATCTTTGAAATTCCCGTGTATCACGGTATGATTTAAAGAAGCCATGGACAGAGAGTTTGCAAGAAAGTAAGGGCCTCTAATCATCATCCCAGCCAACTAACTTTGTTAAATAAAGAGGCCATCATTGTTCATCATCTTCGATTATCAAGAATCAAGTTGCAGGCCACAAATAGAGTTAAGACCCTACTTACACTCAAAAGCCCTCAAGTTGCTGTTTTATGAGATTTCAGGGAATGTGGAAAGTAATCAAGGACTTGTTACAATTTATAGGTGTATAACCGAAAAAAATGCCCCTTTTTTTTCCCAAGAAAGTATACAAATTCCTGACAATTAATGAATCGCATTCTAATCAAAGTCAGATTCGAAGTGAGGACCCAAGAAAAGATTGAATCGCCCAGTCTCTGCTTCTTTCCCATTAAAGCAGAGTCTAAGAGAATCTCCGTCTTCCCCCATCCCCTTTATGGGTTGAAGCAGAGTAGATGCAGACGTCACAGACCAATTTTTTGATGTGATAAATCAAGGATGTAAAAAAGATTAGATTTTATTGTATGGTTTCTTCTCACATGTATTGTAATGGGGCCAAGTCTCGGTCTCTTTTTGACCACAGAAACTGTTGAAATGAAACACAATAGTTCTTTGTCCTGTTTCTTTGAATGGAAGCTAAAACAGAGCATCTCAACTTCGATCAATCGGCAATGCATTAAATTTGGGCCGAACTGGCAAATAAAAATATGGACAATAATTGGGCCCAGGCCCTAAATAGAGGCCCATTCGAATAATATTTTGGGCTTACAATATCATAGACGTTATATATATATTCTATTAGGGTTTCCCATAGATAACATTTCCCCATCGCATAGCAAAGCAAATTAGCTCACTCACAACTCGCAGCATTTCAATGGCGCCGAAGAAGCAAAGAACGGGCACTCGTAACCCTGAGCTCATTCCAGGGATTCGAAAATGGTCGCGATCGGCCATGTACCATAAGAGGGGTCTCTGGGCGATTAAGGCGAAGAACGGCGGCGTTTTCCCGCGCCATGATAAGGCACCGGCCGCCGAGCAGGCGCCGGAGAAGGCGGCCAAGTTTTATCCGGCCGACGATGTGAAGAAGCCTCTCTCCAACACTCGCAATGCCAAGCCCACCAAGCTCAGGTTTTTTCTTTTATCGCATTTTTCTTACTTGTAAGATCGCTGAGCTTGAGTGATGAGTTGAATGCTCGTTTCTGTTTCTGCTGATCTGTAGGGCGAGCATTACGCCTGGTACTGTGTTGATCTTGTTGGCTGGGAGGTTTAAGGGGAAAAGGGTCGTCTTCCTCAAGCAGCTCTCATCTGGATTGCTTCTAGTTACTGGTGCGTATTTGTTTGAGCTGGATTTTGCATTTCTGTTCTTTTCAGTCTACTTATTATTCGCTCTTCAACGAATGACGCTTTAGTGATCTTGATCTGATGAACTCTCCTCCGTCTTTGGCATTTCTATGTCCTTGACGTAGAATGTAGGTGCTACTACTATTTGGATTGACAATAAAAGATGAATTTGCGTCATCATCTTACGTTATGGACTTCCTTAATTGTTAGCTATTCAGCAGGGTTTTAACTATATGTATCTTCTATGTAGCAGTGTTGACCTTACTAGTAGACTTGCGTGCTTCGTACTTAGCTGTATATGAGAAGAACCGTGTCATTTAAATGCATGGCTTTTTGTCGCATTTGTAGACTAGACGAGCTTATCTTACTTTGTCATTCTCGATCGTTATTCTTTTGGTTTTGATGCGTCGGCAGATACTTGAAAACACATTCATGATGGTATATATATGTATAATATTTCTTTCTTGATGAATGAATGTGACAGGTCCTTACAAAATCAATGGTGTTCCTCTAAGGCGTGTGAACCAGGCATATGTCATCGGAACATCCACAAAGGTCGACATTTCAGGTCTGAATGTTGATAAGTTCGATGATAAGTACTTCGCCAAGCAAGCTGAAAAGAAGAAGAAAAAGGGAGAGAGTGAGTTCTTTGAGGCAGAGAAACAGGTTATTAGTTCATCTATCCTTGATTAACCTCTTATCAATGCATGACGAGTCCTAAAAGTAAAAGAAAAATCATAAATTTACAGGATAAGAAGAATGATCTCCCCGCTGAGAAGAAAGAGGACCAAAAGACAGTCGATTCATCCCTCCTGAAAACCATCGAGTCCGTCCCAGATCTCAAGTCCTACTTGGGAGCAAGATTTTCCCTCAAGGACGGTATGAAACCCCATGAATTGGTCTTCTAGATCATATAAAGTTATTCGCATCTCTGTTTTCGTGTGTTCTTAGTCTCTGAGAATTGTCTGGGAAACGTTCCTTTTGTTAGTATGGACAAAGCCTTCAAGGTTTTCGCTGGGAATTAAGTTTTTAAAATATTTTCTTTCTTACAATCCACTGATCTCACTCAAATCGTGTATATAGCAGGCAATAAATAACGTATATTGTTTACAACATAATTCCTATGCAAATAGTGCAGTATAACCTATAAAAATTTAGGCTCCAAAAGGCAAGTCATAGTGTCTTCTTAGATCAAGTCAGCAAATCACAACTCTGTGTGGACAATGCGCTGTTCGGCGCTGCCTTCGACTGTAGACGAAGACAAGCATTCTGCCGAAGGCTGGACGTATCCATAGTCATAGCCCGAGGCAGAATTGCAGTAAGTCTCTACTTGCCCGTCCCTCCCTCGTAGGTTTATGTTGTTGAGTACAATGTGCGTGCAAGGCACAGTGTCGCTGCAGGCGAATTTCATCGCCTTTTGGCTCCTCGACGTCCCCGTTATGTTTTTGTACATTATCTGACTTATTTCAACTGCTGACGTCTGAAAAAAGAAAAGGAATCGCAAATGCAAAAAAGCGGAACGGTGGAAAAGTTCGAGTTTTTTTTTTAGTTACCTGGTTTTGACAGGACGTCGGGGAATCGCAGTAGAATTGGTCTATGATGATTGGGTTGGAGACGTCCTCCATTCTCACGTCTTGGTACTTGACGGTTCTTACGTAGCCCGAACCTCCCTAAGACACGGACATGGCTTAGCTTTCTACGACGTTATAAGTATATGTTCGAGAAATATAGGCTTAGTGTTTTCTCGGTCTTGTATACTTAAGGAGTGGTGTTTTTAGGACATTAACATTATGGAGTGATAATTTTAGGAGTGGTGTCGAGAGTTTTAAGGACATCTGAGTTAAAGGTTGCAATTTTATCACAATAAGTTCCATAATTCGAACTTTAGGGTCTAAGGGATGGTATTCTGTCCCTCTAGGTCCCGGTTCAAGGCTCGTGCCTATTGTTTCACTACCCTAGAGGAAAAAAAGTTCAAATTGAACAATTTGAGTATAAACGCCAAATTTTGACACACAAATTGTTTCAATTTTGAAACTTATTGTCATAAAATTGCTCTCTTAATATACCTGCCAAGTCTTGATCCTAAGCCCATTAGTCGTACCGCGAAGGAAAGCTTTATCTACCACGACCCTCTCAACTATGCCGACGGAGTTATCCTTCCCAAGGCTGCCAATGCTGGTTTTAACCGTCGATCTAAGTCAGCGATCGCAGCCTTTTTAAGTCGTATAAAATACTAGAAAGACGATCGATTACCTAATACCATGGCCGGGCCCGCAGTATATATTCTTCATCTTTATGTTCGAGCTGGCGTTTACGATGGAGATGCAATCGTCGCCTTTATATTCAAGAAAATCTTAGGCTACTAATTTATTCCAAAAAAAAAAGAAAATTGAATTTTCATGAAATTTATACCCGTCCCAATTTTGCAGTCCTGAAGAACAACGTTCGTCGATTCGGTTATATGAATCCCGTCTGTGTTGGGACTGTCCTCAGGAGCGGAAACTTTTACATTGATCACACGAACAGAATCAGAACGGCCGATGATGAAGTTCATCTGCTGACCGTTTTGCACCGTAAGCCCTCTTACTCTTATCGACGAGCTCGAATCAATGGTCAACGCCTGCGTCGTAATAATTCTTCGATTTGCGCTTAACGTAAATAGTGTTTATAATATGGCGACCAAAAAAAATATACTCACGGTCGGCGCTCCCTTGCATGGCTGATCCACGAGGGTAGAACAAAGTAAAAACAACGTTAGGCTCTGACGATCGTTATTACATTTCTGAGTTTAATAGCCATGGAAGAAGGAAACTTTAGCTTTTTTTTTTACGTTAGTTTTATTCTTCTTGCACGAAGCTGCCCACCATTTGCTGCCCGAGCCATCTATTACGCCTTTCCCCTGGAAAAGGGTTGCGGTCAGATTGTAAAACCCGAGCCATACTCGAGGGTTCTTCGGGTCCCAGTTCTTCGGTTCGTCGGGCGCTATAATAGTTCCATCGATCTGTTCATTACATAACATTTTATAGATCACCGATCGATTCCTCGTAATACAGCTTCTGCTTTGTTGAGATTGTTTGTCCCACATTGGAATACTAACTTCACCAGACTCAGTGAGTCAGTGTATAGGAAAGTCGAAGAAGCATGTCTCTCCTCTTATCACCAATTGATTTTCGGATGAAACCCTCAATTTAACGATTATATTATTACCTGGATTATCATATTATTAACGCAAGGCCCTCTAAAGCGCGTGGCGTTGACGACATAACGGCGTTCTTCGGGTACCAAAAACACAGATCTCGGCGTGGAACAAGCTTGCTTCCACGCGTCCGAAAAAGCCTGAAAATTTATTTTAACGAAGATATAATCAAGAAAGCGTTTTTTTTTCCTTTCGTGCGAAAAGAGGCAGCGCTGCTTTTTACGACCTTGGTATCGTCGGAAATTCCATCGCCGACTGCGCCGAAATCGTCGACGTTTATAACAACTCTGTTCCCTCTACTGCTGCTACTCTCCCAAGCTGGGCGATCATCGTAAGCTTCTTCTTCTTCTTCGTCCCATTGATCTTCAACGTCTAGATATTCGAGGTTATTAGCTCTGTCCTGGGAATATTTGTCTGCGCTTCGAAGGGAAACTGTCAGAAATAAGAGAAAGAAAAGGAACATCAGCTTGACCATCGTTGTTGCTGTCGTTTAATTTCTGACAGGTTATAGGTACTGTAATATGAAGATGAGAAATGATGTGTTTTAAACAAATATATAAGTATGGATTTTCTCAGCTTTTTTCTGTAATGGCTTGGCTTTAAAGGGCATGCAATGACTTGGTCTGCACATATAATGGCCTAACCTTGAAGTGTAAGAAAATATGGAAAATAATGGAGGAGTACTTCGCTTTACTCTTAAAAAACTAATAACACTCAACAGCACTAAAAACACACAAGGCATTATTACCCAGGTAGTCAAAGGTTGTATGATGATCACAACGAAAGAGGTAAAAATAAGAAAAAGAAGATTTTTAACCTTGAGAGGATAAGAAGGAAGTAATAACGTACGAAAGATGATAACATGTTTAGGAGTTTGTAATAAGAGGGCAAACACAGGCAAGAAAAGCGAAGAAAATGGTAATATATTAATGACCCTTTTTATTTCATCATAGCATAAACTGTTAACTAAAACCAAGCGTGAAAGGAACTGTTTTTCATTCATCATAACCGTTGAAACTATGCGGTGCAAGAAAAGGATGTATTACCTCATGTTCTAGAGCTATGCTTGTAGGAAAAAAAACACACACACAAACATACTTCCACTGTGTGTATAAACTCATGTTTATACTATACATCTGTAGACATACACATACAACT
This sequence comes from Craterostigma plantagineum, assembly GCA_027422505.1. NCBI lineage: Eukaryota > Viridiplantae > Streptophyta > Magnoliopsida > Lamiales > Linderniaceae > Craterostigma > Craterostigma plantagineum. The sequence goes on along the minus strand of JAPQWV010000039.1, from coordinate 997,074 downwards.
TCACTAAGTTTGAAGTACAAGTACAAAGCGAATCTGAAGACAGAAACCGACCAATTTACCCATTGGTTGGGGACGAATTGTCGCTAAATCGAGCGACAACGCTTCTTACGTTAAATAAAAAAACTTCACGATTCGGGAATTTATTGGGCCGATTTGATATTTCCTAAAGTACAGGGCCAACCCATCAATTCAATAAGGCCCAGCTGTGTTGTGTATCACATATCACTCCACTCGAGTCTTATTGTTTCAGTTTTGGTCACCTCTCTCAGCAATTTTCAATTCCCAGCAGCAGCATAGAAGGATTCATACGTCTGGCGAAGAAGGTCTGAAAGCAAAATCTTCCGATGGCTTCCCTCTTTAAGGTATATTCTGGGTTCGATTGTTGCGACTTCGTGTAAGTTTAGGATGATATGTCGGAAACTGTGTATGGCGATGCACCAGCGATTTGATTAGCTCAAATTAGGTGTTTTTCACTAATCATGTTCCCTTTATATGCTGCAATCGTGGTTAGCCGAAACGCCGCGACCTTAAAGAACTCACCGAACCCGAAACTTTGGCGCGGAGGCGCCGCTGTACTGGCGAGCCCTAGCGTGTGTATAGCCCTTTTATTTATTGATTTTCTGTACAATGGCGAGGGGCAAATTGTTTATTTGTTTCGGACGTGGTTAATTTTTCCCTGTGATTAGCGTTATAGGGTTTTGGTTTCATCTGTGTATTATGTTGTTTTAATTATTTCTCTGTTTTAGGACCCGAATAAGCTATCTGCTTATAGGGACCGAAGGTTCCCTGGGACGCAAGAGGAATTCGATGAAGCTCTGCAGAACTCGACGACTGTGTACATTGGTAATATGTCGTTTTACACAACTGAGGAGCAGGTTTATGAGCTGTTCTCACGGGCTGGAGAGATTAAGAAGATCATCATGGGGTTGGACAAGAATACTAAAACCCCATGTGGCTTCTGCTTTGTATTGTAAGTATAATAGCTTGTGTCTTTATGAGTTGCTGATATTTTTGCTTGTGATATGTATTTCCTAACGTTTACGTCGTCTAGAAAGGGGGAAAAGTGAACTTTACATGCTAGTGTTTTTTTACATTGAGTTTGGTCATCTTAATTTGGCAAGAAGATGATACAAATTGGTCCTCTGTAATTGAACAATGGAGCTATTTCCAATCAGATTCTACTCAAGAGAGGACACTGAAGATGCTGTTAAATATATAAGTGGGACAATTCTTGATGATCGTCCAATTCGTGTCGACTTCGATTGGGGGTTTCAAGAAGGAAGACAATGGGGTCGGGGCAGAAGTGGAGGGCAGGTGATTCACACAGATATCGCTGCAGTCTCATCTATTTTTTTCTTATATCTTACTATTCTTTTTTTTTTTGTCAGGTGCGGGATGAGTACCGTACAGATTATGATCCAGATATCCTTAATCTAAACGTTTCATTTTTTATTTGTTTGTATAATCTTCGTATGTTCACACACACACACTTGGAGACATTCTCTTGCATCCTATTTGTCGTGGAAACATGAATTTCGACTATTATTCCTTAACTTGTTCATACGAAGAGGTGGCTATGGTAAAATTGTCCAAAAGGAGTTGGAAGTGCAGCGCCAACTAGTGGATTACGATGGCGGTTCGTTGGGCTCATTTCAACCCATCATGCCAAGCTGTAAGTTGTCTTAAAAATCAGTCTTCTACTCAATTCATTCAACCAAATCTTTCTTGCAATCTATTATGTTTTGCATGAAGAACTGTTATGAGTGATAAGAAAATAAATGGTAGCTGACATTCACAATCCCATAGATGGTAGGCAGGATGGAGATTATCAACATGGAGAGCCTCACAGGCATGGCCGAGGTATTGTTCTGTTCTCATTCCCCCCTTAGATATTTATTTAGTATAACTCTTTTTTGCATATACGATTTATTATTGCGTTGCTTTGAGAATGCAGATTACCAGCGTAAACGGTACAGAGATGATGACAGCAGCCGCGGACAAGAATTTCGGAAGAGAAAATCAGATTTTGTGTGGACGAAATCGGCTAATGAACCCAGACCTGTAAGTTCATATAAATCATGCTTATTTTACATTATCATACATGAATGATACGTACAACTAAATCTTTAGCTTATTTGTTAATGTATTAGTCATTCGTGGACGTCTGTGATGTTGATGTTCAGGAGAAAAACCCGAGGTTTCGGGAGAGTGGTGACTCCGATGGTGAGGACGATGAAGACAAGAACAAGCCGTCTTCTTGAGGACAACAATCTTCGTCAGACGAACTGTCGAGACTTGGTAAAAGTTGTTAATGTTTGAAATCCTTTTTCTTTTTGTTTGCTGTTGATGCCTAACTTTTTGAAATTAGATCGTATATCCTGGGAATATACTAAGCTGCTGTAACAAGAAACCAAGACTTGTTGCTTATTCCTGGAGACATTGTTGGTGGAACAATATGAAGTCTTGATTATAATCTGCTAATATCAAATACACAATATATTATGCTCATAGTTGCTGGTAAGTAAACCGTTATACCATATAGCCCAGAATTATGAGTCTCTACTCCTTTTCTGCATCAAGGAAATCAGAAAAGAAGAGGTTATTGCATCGAATAACATCAACTGAGAATCGACGTTATTTCCGAAGAAGTTCATACCCGAGCAGTTGGCGAAGTTCTCCAACGTGTTGATCTGCATAAAGTTTCGAGCGAAGTAATCTTGTAATGCGTAGTCTTGCGCACAAGGGATCATGCTAAATTCTTGGACCTTCTCGGTTTCGTATATCTGAAATTACAGTATTATTACAGTGACCATTAAAGTTTTGCTGCATTTCCAATTAGTTGAGCCACGTAAGGGATTACCTTTTCTCTGAGGCAGGCATTTTCTTGCTCAAGATGAACTTCCTGCCACAGGTCAAAAGAGTAAAAAAAAAAAGTTAGGAAAAAACATCAGATTCTTCGTCACTAATATAAACTTTCGGGTATCGAGAAAAACGAATCAACCATTCTCTGCAAATTCTCGGTTTCGGCCAGTATCATCTCATGCTGTTCGAAACAGACAAGCAAGATTTCAGCAGATTAGAGAAATCCGAGAAATGGATTCAAATATCGAATAGTATGTATTATTACCTTCTTTCCCCTTATTTTTGACATGCTTCTCTCGAGCCTACTCTCCAACTGCTTCAGCTCCTTGAGGTTCAGTGATCCCAACCCTTCGCCTACTATATGCCTGCGAAAACGAATATATATTATATATTATATATGTATATATATCGCCAGCATTCAAGATTCAAGATTTGCCGATGAATATCTAATGAATCCATATACTTACTTGTTGGAATTCTGAATCATCTGTATTTGCTGTCGTAGCTTCTTCGATTCTTGCTGGTAATACTAAATTACACGCCCCCGATATGTCATAGTACATCAGATCAGTATTGACGAATATATAACTTGATTGAACCATGCATGATGACATGAAAGGAAAAAGAAAAAAAAAAGGACTTAATTTTGCTCACCTGAGCATTAATTTCCTGAGGGCTTAATGAACTTGGGGAATAACCTGTAGTAGCCTTCTTGTATCTTTCTATGGTTGATTTTACGCTGTCTCAGAAAAACTCAACATCATTAAACTTTTCCTGTGTGTGTGTGTGTGTGTGTGTGTGTGTGTGTGTGAGAGAGAGAGAGAGAGAGAGAGAGAGAGAGAGAGAGAGAGAGAGAGAGAGAGAGAGAGAGAGAGAGAGAGAGAGAGAGAGAGAGAGAGAGAGAGAGAGAGAGAGAGAGAGAGAGAGAGAGAGAGAGAGAGAGAGAGAGAGAGAGAGAGAGAGATGGGATGAAATGGGAAACCCTGAAAGTGCTTTGTTGTTTTCAATTTTTCAATGTAGTCTTATGCATGCCAACATACATGGAAAGTGGAAACTCCCAGGCCTTAATACGTACGTTGTAATGTTTGTACCTTAATCTATCGACTCATATTGTTACAACTTTGTGTTGGGAAAAACGAAACAAGATTCAAGAACTATGTAATGCATATAAATACTGCAATGAGAAAGAACCCAAGAAACCCCACTCATCAAAGTAAACTAGAGAGTTAGAGAGCAACTTTTCGTCAGCTATTACTGTAAAAGACTGGATGCAGCCATGGCATTAATCTTTAGATTGAACCTAAAAAGGTTTTGTTTTCAATTATTATATACATATATATATATATATATATATATATATATAGATGTATATTAACATACTTATTGTTGTTGGAAAATTCATGGAGGCGTCCACGGTTAGAGAAGACTATGAGTGCGATTTCAGCTTCGCAAAGAACTGAGAGTTCATAAGCTTTCTTCATCAGTCCGCCCCTTCTCTTGCAAAACGTAACTTGCCGAGTCGTCTTGTTTTCGATTCTCTTTATCTCAATCTTTCCTCTTCCCATTTCAGAACCCTAATTCACAACTTTTTCAATTCCATGGAAATTATGTCAGCCAAAACACAAAAAACCAGAAACAACCACGAATATAGAGTTATGTGAAAACGGAGAAACAAAAGGGGAGACATGTATGGAATCAACATGGTAATAAGGGCATTCCATAATATGAGAAGATAAGCAAAGAAGCAAATCAAGAACACAAGAGTTGATCGATTAACATTCATCTTCATATTTTTTCTTTCCTGTTCTCAGATAAGATGATGATCATCGCCTGCCCTAAGGCAGGCTTGCCTTAAACACACACAAACCTTTCTTCTTCGGAAAACGTTGCTATTAGCTTTGCACAAAGTCCAAAGAAGTCCTGAAAATTGTCGTTGTAACAAAGCCTCTCTTCTTCAATGAATCATGTGACATAGAAGCACACCCCCTATAGATGGAATTATATATACTTTATTTATTTTCTTTCTTTACGTTCCAAATATATTCCGAGCTGGCTTTAGCTTTAGGTCGATATACATGTATCTATATTTGTGTGTGTATTATGGCGTCATTTGTGCGTGTCAGAGAAGAGTTGGCAAAGAAAACGACATGTTTTCTATATATAAACCATGCGTAGTGTGGTGGGATATCAATTATAAGAGGTAAACTGCAGTGAGAAGCACCAGCAAAAATGGCAATGGGGACTTTAATTGGTCTCTCATCTACACCCATTATTAATGATCTCAATTATTATTTTTATCTTGGCTGTATGATATATTATTGGTAAGTGATCAAAACACCGAATTCTTTTAACTCGTGACAGAAGATCTCTACAAAGATTTAATCTTCTCTGATATTTCAACCGTTCACATGAAGCGAGGCAGAACTGATAATGATGATATACACGTAAATATTAGGGTTTGATGCCTTTCCATGGAAAGCTTAGGTTTTTTATTATTGCACCAACATAGCTATGATAATGCTTTTACTTTTTTGTTTAGGCATATTATTATTGCACATTCGAAGAAGATCACTGTTAGCAGTTGCGAGGATATTAATATAGTTCTGTTCAAAATTTACGAAGCTTAATTTGACGAGGATGCGTATAGATGGGATTTTAATAATACCCTCAATATACAAAGGTGATGATGTCCTTTTCTTTTTCAGTCCACTTAGAAGAATGTTACCACACAAAAATAAATTGAGGGGCTCAGTGACGAGTTTAACTGAGGAGATAATGCGCTAATCAATTAAGAGTCGCAGTCACGTTTCTTCTTTATATATAATGATGTTATTTCTGTTATTGGGATTATTTAGAATATTGAATGCGTGTATTAGGATTCTATCCTCTTTCCCCTATTCTCTTTGTAACGATCCGAGTCATTGAATCGATTATCAGAACTGTTTCTCATCCTAAGTTCTCATATTCGATTTGTATTTACCTTTTCCCATTTGAGCTTCCATCAGTTGGTATCAGAGCGACGATTCTGATCTCTGAAAAGCTCAAAGATGGCAGAAGGAATTGATGGTGTTGAGCTATGCAAGGAAGTGCGATTGCTCCGTGGCGAGATGGAGGAGAATAGCGCGTCCATCATCGAACAACTGAAAACCTTACAGCAGATGATTGCGGCGATGGTGAGCAAACCACCCTGTAATACTTGGGTCCCGTGCGTAAGTTGGCCAATAAATTTGCATGCATATTACGTGACTATATGACTGCATAATTTATATTTGTTTATTATATGTTTATGTGGAAAAGTGACTTAATGAGGAATTTCGAAATTATGAAGAGTTTCGGAATTTAGAAGAATAATTTTTAAGAGTGGATTTTAGTATTTATGGAAAAAGGAGCACTAAATTTCGTTAATGGTAATTGGTGAAAATTATGGGGTTTATGGAGGAGAATTCTATAATTTGGTAATTGGCAATTTGTTGAATATTTTAACCTAATAGTTTTTTAAGTGGGGTGTCGAACACTTTAGGAATATAATAATATATATTTGACGTGAGTAAAGAGGAGGATTAGGTTAAGATGTTTGTCATTTACTTATCATTATCTCAAGTTGAAGAAATCAAGAAGAAAAATAAACACTTCATATCTTAAATATCGAGAGCTTAGGATCAAGGGAGAAGTGAAAGTTTGAGCAGTAGAGATCAAGTTTAAACTGGAAACGGTATACACTTTTCACCTTTATTTTTATGTTTTTAAATCATGATTTGGTATGTTTTCAAAGAGAATTAAGATCTAGGATAAATTCCAAGGAGAATAACGATTGCATGCTAGTTGTTGATTTTAGGGTTTTTCAAATATAATCCGTATTTATACGATTGTTTACGATTTATGTATAATATGTCTAAGAAGTTTGCTAAGGTAGAAATCAACATTTAAGGGGTTGAATTTTGAGCAACATGAATAGTTAAAGGTTAAAGCTTTCGATTGATTTTAAAGTCATTTGTAGCTTCCGATTGATTCTAAAATCATTCATAGCTTTTGATTGAAGTCTAGGTGTTTATGTGGACTTTCGATCGAAGGTATCTGATGAATTTTCGTTGATATATATATTAAATAGTTTAATTGTGGAATTAGGTAAATTGAAGGGTCAAAGAATCGAAAGGTGTGCTATGATAATGACACATGTCGATCGATTTAGCTTGTGAACATTTTTAATTGGGTGACATCATATTCGATTGATAATGATTAATAAAAGAAGTATACTTTCGATCGAAGCTACTCTGAATAAATAGAGTTTCGCCGAGTTCAATAATAAAATAATATTATGTAGGGTAATCGATTTGAATGGTTTGGTGAGAGCACTTTCGCCGTGTCATATGTAATGTCACTTTCGAGCGAAACAAATTTAGTAAGATGACTATCGACCGAAACTAGGATTGATGTTTGTTAATCGGGCGATTCAATATGATGTGTGCAAAAAACGATCGAAACTAAGAAATTTATACACTTTCGCCGTGTTACATGTGATATTAAACAATCATAAGTTGCTCAATTGGAGAATTGATCGAAAGTGAAGAAATTACAAGGATATTTAATTGGACGAAAGTGATCTTAAATTAGATTAAATTGGTGAAACCTATGTAGTTATATTTATCAATTGATCGAAGGATGTGAGCATTTCACATATATAGTTTTTTCGTGAGAGTGAGAATATTATAATATATATTTGATGGAAAGTAGGTTTGGTTTGTATTAAATTGAGCGATTATGAATTTAGGGGAGTTAAGTCTTATGTGTTATTATTACAATTAAATAATGACTTGGCCTAAATAGGAGTCGAGACATAGGGTTTTAACACAAAGTAGTATAGTTAAGACAAATTATTTTAGTTTAGTTATCTAACTTAGGTATGATACTAATATTTCAATATTTTTACCTAAAGGTTGAACTATAGGAAATTTCCGAAGCATCGAATTAAAGTAGCAGGAACGACAGGTAAGTGGGAATTTCACCTACAACACATAAATTGATTGATATGTATTGTTACGTAACTAATCGGTTCAATGAATATGTGGTATGTGAATTATCTGTTTTATGCAATTGTTTGGAATATTTATTGTCGCATTATTTATGTAGCATGATCATGTGCACGCACGAATCATATTGAGTATTTTGAGGAATGGGCGTGCATTGTATTACTAGAGTGGAAAGCGAGTTATATGTAATATAGATAGATGAGAATATAGCTACTTCTACAAAGGCACCACGACGGGGGTAAAACTGTCGAGTATATTTACCTAAATTATTTAGGTATTGGGAAGGCACGTAGTATAACTATCGTGCCAGGAAAGTAATTTGATAGAGGGGCGTCCTGGTGAATGATAAGATTGGAGATAAACCCTAATTTTATCCTAGCCAGAGTGGGCCACTATCGTATTTTTATCCGTATAGGATTTGAGCTCATGATATGATGGTGCGGTTAGTAAGTAGCTATGGGCCCTGATGAAAATGAGAAACGAATGAGTATGATGTGAGGATAGTATGAGAAAGCATTGGCGCGGATGCCTTTGCTATTTTGACGTGCATACATGCATATTTCCGCTTACTGAGCTTTATAGCTCATCCCATGTTTTTATGTGTTGTAGACGTAGCGAATTCGGTACGTAAATATTTAGATGACGAGGCTGGTCCTTCTGGAACTTCCGGTGACTTTTGAGGGTGGTGTGTACATGGATGCGACCTGTGAGGCGGGCGTAATGTTTAATCATGCGGGTTATTGTAAAATAGTTGTGTGTGATGTGCTTTGTAAAATCGAAAAATTCTATCGGTCATAATATTTTATATTCTATTTAGTCGCGTAAGTTAGCGTAAGAAAATAGTAGTAGATGGCGTGGGCGTCACAGGTTGGTATTAGAGCTTCGGTTGCAGTTTCTGTAGACTGTCCATGTACACACACTTAAAAGCGCGGAAGACAGCCTTGCTAGTAAGTTATGTGATATTATGAATTTCTTGCATTGCATGATTTATTGGCCTTAGGGACTGATAGGGTAAAAGAGACAACATGGTTAGAACTAGAGGAGAAGGCAGTGGAGGAAACAATCATGAAAGCGAAAATGTAAACCCGACTGACAATCGTGACTCGGTTATCCTTCAGCTTACCGAATTAGTACGTCAGCAGTCTCAACAGATTCGAGAATTGATTCAGCAGCAAAACTCTGAGGGGACAAGAAATAACGGAATCTCTCAGGCTGATAGGGTTGAAGCAGTGGGTGAAAGATTTCGTAAACTGAACCCACAGACTTTTGAGGATGCTATCGATCCAACATCTGCTGAATATTGGCTCAGAACATTAGAGAGTATGTTCCAATATAGCAGAATTCCTGAGAATGAGAAAGTTCTGTGTGCTGCATTTCTATTGCGAGGAAGTGCAGGACAATGGTGGGACACTATTTTGGCGATTGAGGATCCGATCAACATGAGCTGGGAACGTTTCAAGGAACTGTTCCGAAATAAATACTTCACTGCACCTGTGCGAGCCCAACGCATGAATGAGTTTATCAATCTCAAACAAGGGGCAATGACTGTGGCGGAGTACATCAATAAATTTGAACAACTGTCAAGGTTCGCGACTCATATGGTTAGCACTGATGCCCTAAAGATTGAACGATTCCTCGAGGGTCTAAAGCCGGAGCTGTACCGTGATGTTAACATGGCTGGACTACAAGGAATCTCATATGCTCAAGTGGCGGAGCGGGCGATGGTCGCAGAACAAGCTGAGGCACGAATTATTCGTGCTCACGAGGCAAAGCGAAAGTTTGTGCAGGGAGCAAACTGGAGGGGTGGTAATCAGAAAAGGCAGTTCTTTCAAAAAGGGGGGAAGTCAAATTTTCAGAACAGGCCTGGACTACCTAATCAACAAAACCCTAATCAATAGAGACCCCCAGTTCCAATGCCAGCTTGCCCAAGATGTGGACGACATCATTCGAGTATCTGTTTTTCACAGAATGCTATCTGTTTCAAATGCGGGAAGACGGGGCATTACGCAACATCATGTTCAGAAAAGACACCAGGAAATCAAGCTATGGCTCAAGCGAAACCACCAACTGTGTCAGCACGCGTGTATACTTTGACTACAGAGGAAGCAAAAGCTAATCCGTCCGTGGTGGCAGGTATTCTACTTATTGACAAACTTCCGACATGCATTTTAGTAGATTCAGGAGCCACGCATTCATTTGCATCCACTAAATATGTAACGAGACTCGGGATTACACCTACCCTGTCTGATTGTGAATATAATGTGACTGTTCCACACGGAGTTGCGATGCGAACCAATCTAGTTTTACGGAATTCTCCGGTGTTAATTAATGGAAGAGAATTGTCTGTTGACTTAATAGTTATTCCGATGAACGATTACGAGGTGATTCTTGGAATGGACTGGCTCTCAAAATACGGAGCTGTCATTGACTGTAATCGCAAGACAGTTACTTTTAATATTGAAGAGAAGGATCCTTTCATTTTTGTGGGAACAAACAAAGAAAGAAATGTTTCTAGAATTTCAGCGACAAAAGCACAACGTTTAATTAAGGCGGGATGCGAAGCTTATCTAGTCTTCGCAGTTAAATCAGAGGAACGTTCATCTTCGAAATTAGAGGATGTGCCAGTGGTGCGTGATTTTCTTGACGTGTTTCTGAAGATTTACCAGGATTACCACCAGATCGAGAAATTGAATTTACAATTGACTTAATACCGGGATCTGCTCCAATCTCTAAGACTCCATATCGATTAGCGCCGACTGAGTTGAAGGAGTTAAAGGATCAATTGGACGATTTATTACAGAAAGGATTCATTCAACCCAGTTTTTCTCCTTGGGGAGTGCCAGTTTTGTTCGTGCGAAAGAAGGATGGGTCGATGCGACTATGTATCGACTACAGAGAGCTGAACAAGATAACCATCAAGAACAAATATCCATTACCAAGAATAGATGACTTATTTGATCAACGCCAGGGCGCAACGGTGTTTTCGAAAATAGATTTACGATCGGGATATCATCAATTGAAGGTTCGAAAAGAAGACATTCCGAAGACGGCGTTCAGAACCAGATATGGACACTATGAATTTTTAGTTATGCCTTTCGGGGTAACTAATGCGCCAACGACATTTATGGATCTAATGAATCGAGTGTTCAAACAATTTTTGGACAAGTTTGTCATTGTGTTCATTGATGACATTCTTATTTATTCGAAGACGAAGGAGGAACATGATCAACATTTGAAGATAGTTCTCGAGATACTACGAGAAAATAAATTATATGCCAAGTTCAAGAAATGTGAGTTCTGGTTGAGTCAAGTCGCATTTTTGGGCCACATTGTTTCTGGAGAAGGAATTTATGTGGATCCTAGCAAAATTGAAGCTATCAATAATTGGCCTCAACCAACCAATGTCACAAAAGTACGGAGTTTTCTTGGTTTAGCTGGATACTACAGGAAGTTTATTAAGGACTTCTCAAAGATTGCATCAACACTGACGAAGTTAACAAAGAAGAATGTTCCATTTTATTGGAGTGAGGAGTGCGAGCAAAGTTTTCAAGAGTTAAAGAAGCGACTCACTTCAGCTCCAGTTCTTACGATACCATCAGGGATTGGAGGATTTTCGGTTTATAGTGACGCGTCAAGGAATGGTTTAGGATGTGTATTGATGCAACATGGAAAAGTAATCGCATATGCCTCTCGACAATTGAAGGAGTATGATCGCGTGTGTGTATGTTTAAATTAAAAGATCGTGCGAATACGTCAAGTAATAATTAAAACGAATATATTATAACTAGAATCACGCGCGATAGGCAGTGTACCTATCGTTTGTAATATAGCTATAGCGAATATCCGAGTATCGAACACGAGGAATAAATTGAGTACTAGTTTTAACCTATTGACTCGATATTTAACCTAAATAAAATAACAGGATTTGTTTATATTACGAACTAACTTAACAGAGCAACTTAAAGGATCGAAAGACTAAGGAAAACAACTAGAAGTAATAAGAGTGACTTAAGATGACAAATATGTGTCCGGGATTCGAATCCCGCTGAGTTTTGTTGGCTAAGGCTTACGGAATATCGCTCCTACGTGATTATCGACTAAATCGCAGTAATTTCCTACCCACTCACGGTATTTGCTGTCGCCCTAAACGTTCGTGGGGATCTAAATTTAGCGATCACTAGACGGCGAGGATCGAGTATTTGCTGTCGCCCTATACTCGAATCCTAACGTCTACGAACGGCCTAATCGTTATTTAGCTGTCGCCCTAAACGATATACCACACATGCATATCAACACATAGACATATTGATACGAAGAAACAACATCATAGAACGATAAATAGTCGAATACACGTGTTCACGATTATCCTACGCCTTAACTACAACATAACCCAACGTTCATCTATTCCCAAACACACAAAAGGATTAGCTACTCATATTGAACGTCACAACAACGAGATTTAAGGAAAACGAGGATAGAGAACTCATAAAAACTTCCCTAAGAAGTGAATATGGCGTTTCCGAGGTGGAGCTCTCGTTCCTCGATCGTATGAGCGTAGCTTCGTTGCTGGATCGTCCCTTGAGCTTCTCCGAATCACGGGACTGCTTCTAGTGTTCTTCCTTCTCTTCTTTGCTCTAAGTTTTCGTCCCTATGAGGTTCTCCTTGAGTTCTGAGTAGAGCCTGCCTTTTATGCTTCGAAAATGGGCTAAAACCCTGTATTTTGGCACGTTCACGGCCTCTTAACGGGCCTTCACGGCCGTGAAGGCGGCTTAAAACCCTATTTCTTGACTTTCTGGCATGAGTCACGGCCTCGTGCAACACGCTTCACGACCGTGACGGCGGCTTAAACCCTAACATTTGACTCTCTGGTGCCAGTCACGGCCATTTGCATCAGAAGTCACGACCGTGAATCGACGGATTTTTCCTTCGTTGAGCTCTCTGCCTTGATTCACGGCTTGTTGCATAAGGCCTCACGGCCGTGACACTTGAAGTCTACTCTTTACTTAAGCCTCTGCCAGGTTCACGGCTTGTTGCATAACAATTCACGGCCGTGAGTGGAGCTTGTTCAAGTCTCTGTCGTCGTTCACAGCCTCTTGCATAAGGTCTCACGGCCGTGACACCTGAGGGTCTTCTCATCTTAACCTCACTGCCCACGTTCACGGCCTCATGCGAGGTGATTCACGGCCGTGAACGTTGCCTGGCAGCTTCATACTGGGTCCTTTTCGCGTCGTTTTCGCTTCGTTTTCGTTCCTTTTCGCTCGATAATCATTCCAAGGTCCTATAATATTTAAATGGGTGTAAATAAAGCCAATAAATGCATGGAATGACCAATAATTTCTTATTAGAACCCAAATAAATACAACAATAAACGTATTAAAATACGTTTATCAAACCTCCCCACACTTAAACTTTTGCTTGTCCTCAAGCAAATTAAAAGCAAGAAATGGGTAACAAGATAACGGCACGACCATTCACAATTCACCAACGCAGATGGAAAACACAAAATGGAATCAAACAAGCAATTATGGACACTGCAACAATAATAAGCACTTATCGACACGAATTTCCTTAGCACTACTAATCGAGATCCACACCTCACAGGAATTCACTCAAATCACTCAGTGTATAGGCTAATAAAATCGGTGAATCGCTCAATTCATGCAGTAATCTAGTCTAAACCATATGCTTGCAAGTCAATCGCACGTCTACTACTTAAAGCAGTTAGCATGAATCAGAAGGTCTTTTCGGGTTAAATGGGTTCATATAGTAATGAGGTGGTAATGGAATCACATATGAGTAGTAGTCGTGTCGGTCTTCATGTCGTTGTCTAAAGCACGCCAACAATTAGCCTTTCTGATTACGCCGTCTTCATATTCTTATTTTTGCTGCGTTCTACTATGCCTTTCTTCTTCCAAGTCTATAAATGAGGGGATGATGTGGAAAACACGAGACCGGAAGATTATCAAAGGAAAGGTTCTTTTTCTTTCTTTTCGCAACAGCTTATTCTCCTCATGCTTCACTTCTCCAAAATTTTTCTTCTTCTTCTTCTTTTTTTTTTTAATTTTCTTCTTTTTTTTTTCTCTTCAACAAACTGTTCACTTCCGGCGGGCCGTCATCTCTGCGCTTTTTGACTTTGACATTTGACTTTCACTTCCGCTTAACTCGGGTTCAAATGATCTCTGGAGGCTTATTTAGGTCAGAGGGTTATGATATACGAGGTGTAAGGAATAAATAGGCTTAGGCACAAAGTGGCTAACTACGGTGATCAGTCGTGGTCGGGAACTTTGGCCGTGGACTTATTTCCTAATGCCTTCGTCATATTCATACAAAACATACTATAAGCAATTTCAATGCGTACAAGCAAGTTCTAGAGAGACGTAAATTATGCACTACTCACACAACCAAGAAAAAATGAGCAAAAGCTCGTCAGCTCAAACTCTCACAACGGAACATGAGTTATGTGTGTGAATCTCTCAAAGTAACACTATATCTATTCATGCTGAAAAGATTAAATCACTGATGCATGTCTTTATTGCTCACTAGACTCCCTAATATGCAATCCACATTGAGATGAACGCAAACAATCATGCCAAACTTTTATAGATTTGAAAGCCCAAAACACGTCATAAAAAATTTTCACGTAACTTTTCAACAAAATTCCTTAACAAAATTCCCCCTCCCCACACTTAAGATTCACGTTGTCCTCAACGTGTAAAATAAATAACAGGAAGGTAAAAGAAGTTGAAAAGAACGTGACTCCCCTGAAAAATTGGCGTGGCCCTGCCTCTATCATTTGATGTAGTTTGAACATGGTTGCTTCACTGATTGTGAATATTTTGGGTCGTAGTCTGAATTCGTGTCACGTTTCCTGTAAGCACTTAATAAGAAAATTAAACGTACGATGGAAATAAAAAGTAACAGCAAAACGAGTCATAATCATCAAAAGTGTCGTGATGACTAAACCAAACATACAAAGTGTTTTACAAAAGAAAAATCCCAACTGAAGTCGGAACTAAGGTGGTGGTGGTGAGGGCTGCCGAGGGCGAAGGAACGTCAGTGACTCCTGTGATCGCCTGACCGCGTCGTTCATGGCTTTAAGGGCCTGCTCATATCGCTGTTGCTCCTCGCGGTAGCGTCGGTGGACTTCCTCATTTCGACGTTCGTACTCGTCCTGGCGGCGCCGTGTCTCCTCGTCGCGTTGTATGGCCTCCTCATGGTAGCGTAACATGTCCTCGCGCAGTGTGTGAAGGTCGGCGGCTGAGGCAAAATGAGCAACCCCTGATGGTTCGCCCTCGTGATAGCCGGAGGAATGGGAAGCGCCGGTAGTGTCGGGGTGAACTGGGAATGGCCCCACGCCCTCAATTTGTAGTGGCTCTGGGAATGCATCGCCCAGGTCTGTCTGCCCACGGTAGACCTCGTGCCAGACGTAAACCTTGTTCGAGCGGGACCAGGTGGGCGCCTTGAACAACATCTCATCTTCACCATCATATCCTCGTTGACCGGATTACGCCCGCCCACAATCTCCATCTCCGGTGGATTTTCTGGCCATAGGTTAAGGCCTTCGATGATCCTAGTAATAAATGACGCTACTGCGATCTTCCCGTGGCTACGAACGTCGGCTTGGGCCGCGAAGGCATGCTTCAGGGCCATTCCTAGGTGTACGTGTTCCCCGCGCTGCATCTTGGCTAAATAAAAGAGGTCGCGAAGACCAATCGCGCCGTGTGACTCGCCCCTTGGTGTGAGCGAAGTCGTCAGTAGCCGGTGGATATATCGCAGACCGGGGCTCCTAAGTGATGAGGCCTTCGATGTTTTGACGCTGAAGGGTGGCTCGCCGGGTCTTGTAATCTCATCCCAACAGGCCTGTCGGACGTCCGGATTTTCCAAATAGTTCTTGTAATATAAGTCTTGTAGCCCTTGGTGCCCGTAAGGTAGCTCCGGTGTCCCAATTGCACGGCATATGTCTTTAATGGTAAACACCTCCTCCGTGTTAAACGCCCGAAAAGTAATCTTGTTCCGGCCGAATTCTTCGTGGGCGAAGGTGGACAGGAACTCCAGGGTAAGCTCCTTATATCCCGGCTCGTCGATGTGAAAGAAATCGAGCCACCCACTCAGTGACAAGTAGCCGGCCACCTGCTGGTCAATGTTGTACTTTTCCAGCGTCTCGTGATCAATCTGATCAGTTAGAATGAATTCCGTGTTCTTTAGCCTGTTGTAACGGGCCTGGTGCGTCTCGTCGTCAAACTGCCCCATAGACTCTAGCAGTGACGGCGTGCTTTGGCCTCGACGTTGACGACTCGATGATGCGGCCGAGCGACTTCTACCCATAGTACCTAGACGTCCAAATGTTAGTTGGCGAGAAAACGATAATCAACACAGCTCGACTCGATCAACGTTGCGACAAAAATGTGAATTCCAAAGCAAGAACATAAAGAAATGCAAAGCGACATTTTGTCGAACACAATATAGACGAGCTAGAACATGCATTCGAAGTTCAATAATCGATTAACCAAGCACATTTTTGAACTTCATTCAATGAATCAACAGCTAATAACCCATTAAACGCAACCAATTTCGTTACACATTCGAAAATTCCTCAAATTCGAAACTTGGGGTCTATCATTCCCAAATCAAAATTAACACATGAAATCCACGAATTAAACATTCCCACGATATGATTATCATGTATCCAACCATAAAAGCACAAGACGAACACCAAATTAAACCCAAATTAGAAAAACCCCAATTTCGAATTTTAGGGTTCATCGTCCCAAATTGAAAATTGACGGACGAAATGAACCAATTTAGCCAACCCATGGTGTTATTAGCATGCATTTAATCGTAAAAGAGCAAGACAAACAACATATTGGCCGAAATTTGATAAGCCCCAAATTCTAAAATTAGGGTTCCTCACCCAAAGTCGAAATTAACGCACTAAAACTACAAATCCGTCAAGCCCAACACGTTTATAGCCTAAATGTAGTAATGAGAGAGCAATGTAAACATAAAAAAATCGATCGCACCTTCGAAGATTCCCCAAATTTCGCAAAGAAGGAGTTTTGGAGACAAAAACACATACCTTGTTGATTTAATCGCGTTGAATTAGGTGCGAAATGAGTTGGGCGGCGGAGATGTGGTGAATTTGGAGTGGAAGAGATGAAGAATCGTTGATCGTTCGTTGATTTTGAAGTGGAGAAGACGAAGAGTGTTGAAATGAAGGTATAATAAGGTAAAATTCGTCACCTTCACGGCCGTGAACGACAGTCCCCAGGCCGTGAAGACGAACAGTGTACTACTATCAGCAGAGTCACGGCCGTGATCGATGGAGTCATTGGCCGTGACTTCGGGCAGTGAGTTAAGCCCGTCTATGTCACGGCCGTGACTGTCAAGACACGGGCCGTGACTCTTATTTATTTATTTATTTATTTATTATTATTATTATTATTATTATTTTTATAACCGTCCTTGTCACGGCCGTGAATGATGATCCACAAGCCGTGACTCCGGGCAGGTATGAGTAATGTATCGTTCACGGCCGCGACTCAGTAGGTCACTGGCCGTGAATGTAGGCAGTGTGCGACATGGTTGGTGGACTTATGTCATTCACGGCCGTGGATTTTATGCAAAGGCCCGTGAATGATTTTTTATTTTTTTTATTAATATATATATATTCTAATTATTATAATTTAAAATATATTTAACTATGATTGACACGTAATCGACGAATTTTTCGAGAACGATTTGCACGATGAAAAATCTGATAATTGACAAAGGAAATATCACCTTCTCACGCGGCGTCAAATCTTCCAAGTCAAAAATTCGTCTGTATCATTTAATGGATTGCCGGGTATGATAATGATATTTTTGTGTCATTCATGCCTTATAAATAGACATTGGTAGAACAACACAATAGCATCATCTACCATACGTCCCACGTCTTTACAATCTTATTTTTGAAATTTCTGTGTTAGCTAGCCACTATGTATTGGGGACAGCAGCAAGGTCGTGAGGATGAGAGTGAGGAGTATGCAAGGATTCGTCGTAATTTAGATATGGTATCACTCTACCTTGCTCTTCTTTTGGGCTTGTTTGGAGTTTTACTTGCTTTCGTGTGTTGGGTTATCACAAGGTGCACTTGTGTGTAACCGCCCTTATGAAGCAAAATAAACTATTGTTCTGTCTTTTATGTTATTCGCAGTTTTTGAGTTGCTTTTGTGTTGGTCTTTCACACATTGTAATGGTATTGTAACCATCGTTTATGAAGTAAAACTATCGTTCCTATCTCGTCTCTAAACTCTGCGTTGTACCCATCTTCAATGTTTGTAATAAACTTATTATTAATTAAAATATTACTGTTATTATTATTATTGTTGTTTTATTTAATTTAATTTATATAAGTTTTAGATTATTAATTAATATTATTATATATATATATTTTATTTTTTTTAATTTATAATGCTTAAAACATAAATAAAAATACCTGGGTTGCCTCCCAAGAAGCGCTTCTTTAACGTCGTGAGCCGGACGTACCCTTTTTCGTTCTACGATAGCTTAAAATCGAGGTACATGACCTCCTTTATTCCTGTGTCTGCTCCTCCTCCGTAGTAATGCTTCAATCGATGGCCATTAACCTTGAAATTTCCCTGCTCAACATTTGAAATTTCGACAGTACCATAGGGGAAAACGCGAGTAACTGTAAAAGGTCCTGACCAACGTGATCTAAGCTTGCCAGGAAAAAGCCTAAGTCGAGAATTAAAGAGGAGGACTTGGTCCCCTTCTTGAAATTCTCGTCTGTGCCTAATTTTGCTATCATGGTAGGCTTTTGAACGCTCCTTATACATTCTAGCGTTATCATAAGCTGATAAACGCCACTCGTCAAGCTCATTAATTTGGAGCTGCCGCTTTCCGCCGGCTTTCCCCAAATCCATGTCCAATGACTTGATTGCCCAATAGGCTTTATGTTCGATTTCTACGGGGAGGTGGCATGCCTTCCCGTAGACCAATCTATACGGTGTAGTGCCTATTGGCGTCTTATACGCAGTCCTATAAGCCCAAAGTGCGTCATTAAGCTTATTCGCCCATTCCCGTTGATTCTCATTTATAGTTTTCTCTAGAATGCGCTTCAACTCACGGTTCACTACTTCTACTTGACCACTAGCTTGGGGGTGGTATGGGGTGGATAGGCTGTGTCTAACACCATAACGTTCTAACGTGCGTGCAAACTGGGTGTTACAGAAATGTGTACCCCTATCACTAATAATGCACCTAGGCGCCCCAAAACGTGAAAAAAATGCTCGAAGAAATCTAACGACTACCCTAGCGTCGTTCGTGGGTAAGGCTTGCGCCTCGGCCCATTTAGATACATAATCGACCGCAACTAGGATGTACTTATTATTGTACGAGCTAGGGAATGGTCCCATAAAATCTATACCCCAAACGTCGAAAATTTCACAAACTAGGATGAAGTTCTGGGGCATTTCGTCGCGTTTCGAGAGATTACCTGCGCGCTGACACTGATCACAAGTGTCAACGTACCTTTGGGCGTCCTTGAATATCGTGGGCCAGTAGAATCCGCTTTCCAACACCTTCTGAGCGGTTCTGTTGGCTGCGTAGTGCCCTCCGGTCGGTCCATTGTGGCAGTGCCTCAGGATTTGTGTCGTTTCGGGAGCGGTAACACATCGTCGTATCACCTGGTCTGCACATCGCCTGAAAAGATATGGGTCTTCCCAAAAGTAGTATCTCAAATCAGAAAAGAATTTCTTCTTTTGCTGAATGGTATACTCCTTTGGTAGGACTCTCGCAACAAGATAGTTAGCGTAATCTGCAAACCAGGGAGTGACGTCACTTACCACCTGTATCGAGTAAAGATGCTCGTCTGGGAACCTATCTTGTATCGGCCTTCCGTCCTTGTGGTATATTTCGGACTCCTCCAGTCGAGAGAGGTGATCCGCCGCTAGGTTCTCCGCACCCTTCTTATCCCGAATCTCAATATCGAACTCTTGCAGTAGTAGGATCCATCTGATTAGCCGTGGTTTGGCATCGGGCTTTGCTAACAAGTACTTAAGAGCAGAATGGTCAGTAAAAACAATAACTTTGGATAGGATAAGATATGACCTGAACTTGTCGAAAGCAAACACGACGGCCAACAACACCTTTTCGGTGGTCGTGTAATTGGCTTGGGCTGCGTCTAACGTCTTACTCGCATAGTAGATCGGCCTGAAATGGTTGTCCTTACGCTGCCCTAACACGGCCCCAACTGCATAGTCACTAGCATCGCACATTAGTTCAAAGGGCAGCCCCCAGTCAGGGGCGACCATAATAGGTGCTGCGATAAGTCGTTCCTTAAGTAAATTGAAAGCATGCAAGCACTCGTCATTAAAAACAAATGGGGCATCTTTTTCTAGCAACCTAGACATGGGTCTCGCGATCTTAGAAAAATCTTTAATAAACCTACGATAAAACCCCGCATGTCCTAGAAAGCTGCTAATGGACTTCACGTTCGAGGAAACGGGCAATTTTTCTATCGTCTCTAACTTAGCCGGTCCACTTCGATTCCCTTAGAGGAGATCTTATGACCGAGAACTATACCCTCTCGAACCATGAAGTGGCACTTTTCCCAATTAAGTGCCAAGTTTGTTTCCTCGCATCATGCGAGTACGAGTTTCAGATTTGACAAACATGCATCAAACGAGGAACCGAACACAGAAAAGTCGTCCATAAATACCTCCATTACCTCACCTACCAGTTCGTCGAATATGGCCATCATGCATCGCTGGAAGGTGGCTGGGGCATTGCATAAGCCAAATGGCATCCTTCGGTACGCGAATGTTCCGAACGGGCACGTAATCTTTTCCTGGTCCTCGGGTGCTATGGGGATCTGCAGATAACCTGACAAACCATCAAGGAAACAATAAAATGAATGACCGGCGAGTTTTTCTAATATCTGATCAATAAACGGTAAAGGAAAATGATCCTTTCTCGTCGCATCGTTCAACTTCCTGTAGTCAATGCAGACGCGCCATCCAGTCACCGTCCTCGTCGGAATCAGCTCGTTCTTGTCATTGGTAACGACCGTCATGCCTCTCTTCTTTGGGACTACTTGGACCGGGCTGACCCATGCGCTGTCTGAAATGGGATAGATCATCCCTGCGTCTAGCAGTTTGATCACTTCCTTCTTTACCACGTCCTTCATATTGGGGTTGAGCCGCCTTTGGCGTTGAGCGACCGGCTTGAAATCGTCCTCCATGAGGATCTTATGCGTGCAGTAGCTCGGGCTGATACCCCTTATGTCGGATATCTTCCACGCCAAGGCCTTCTTGTGCGCTTTCAACATATCCAAGAGCTGGCCCTTCTGTCCGTTGTCTAGACTCGACGAGATGATGACTGGTAGCCCTCCATTGCTGCTAAGGAACGCGTACTCGAGGTGGTCGGGCAGCGGCTTCAACTCTAGGACTGGTGGCTCCTCGACCGAGCTCTTTTCTTTGTCCTCTTCGCTGCTCTCGTCGATGGCTATGATAGGCTCGTCGACCTCCTCCCCACACTCGTCGATTGCCATAAGTGCATGCATGTCCTGCTCGCCGACCTGTGACAGACCTTCCACGGAAAAGAAAAAATCGTGCTCAAACACGTCTAAAAAATAGCATTTATCGTCTTGCTCATTACTCTTTTTCATCGAATCTGCCATACTAAATGTAACCTTTTCTCCATCTACTGTCAACGTCAATGTACCATTCCTAACGTCTATCATGGTTTCTCCTGTGGCTAAGAACGGTCTGCCTAATATCAACGGGACATTATCATCCTCCTTCATGTCTAAAATAACGAAATCAGCAGGAATTACGAACTTATCCACTTTAACTAGAACGTCCTCGATAACACCTCGAGGATACTTCAACGATCTATCGGCTAACTGCAAGCTCATCCTAGTGCGTCGTGGCTCACCTAATCCTAAGCGCTTAAACATTGAATATGGCATTAAATTAATGCTAGCACCTAGGTCAGCTAACGCACGCTCAACAACTAAGTCTCCTATAAGACAGGGAATAGTAAAACTCCCTGGGTCCTTAAGCTTCTTAGGGATCTTGCTTTGGAGTATCGCCGAGCACTCTCCTCGCAGACATACGGTGGAGACGTGTTCGAGCTTCCTTCTGTTCGTCAGTAGGTCCTTCAAGAATTTGGCGAAGCTAGGCATCTGCGTAATAGCTTCAACAAAAGGTAGGTTAATATGCAATTCCTTACACATACTCATAAATTTACCAAATTGTGCCTCGTCTTTATCCTTCTTTAGTCGGGCTGGGTAAGGAATTTTTGGCTGGTATGGCTTCACCGGTGGCCGCTCGATCTCCTTCGCCTTTTCTTTCTCAGGCTCGACCTTCTCCTTCTCAGCTTCGGCGTTTTCCTTCTCAGCTTCAGCTTTCTCAACATTGTCGCCTTTGCCCATCTCCATTTCTGGCTCATCGTGGACCTCGACCTCAGCTTTATCATTTGATTTCTTCTTGGGAGGTACCTCTTGCAACTCTCTTCCGTTTCTCAGGGTGACCGCCTTGCAATACTCCTTAGGACTTGGTTCGGTATAACTTGGGAGTGATCCCTGAGTTCGCTCAGCCAACTGCTTCGCCATCTGGCCCACTTGTTGCTCCAATTTCTTGATAGAAGCGTCGGTATTCTGGGCACGTACTTCTATGTACTCCTCCATCTTATTCATCCGACTCTCGTGGGCTTGTGTGGTGTTGCTGAAATTGGTGATGAGCGTCTTCATCATATCCTTCATTTCCCTAATGTCGTCGGACCCCGACCCTGCAGATGTATTCTGATACGGACGTGATGTTCCTCCTTGGAAACCAGAAGATCTAGGTTGGAATCCCGGTGGTCCTTGGGCGTTGTGGTTTTGGTTCCCATATGATAGATTTGGATGCGCGCGAGGTTGAAAACTTTGCTGGCCTTGGTAATTCCCCATATAGTCCACGTGTTCCAGTGATTGTCCGACTTGGCACTCCGAGGTCTCATGAGCTGCACCACAAATCTCGCATTGTGGTGTATATGGCTTCTGAGGCGATGGGCTTGTCATCACGGCATGTATTGGCTGTGTTTTCCCGGCCTTTGGGAGTAGTGTGTTGATCACTGTCTGGAGCTGGGAATTGGTAGTTGCAATCTGCTGTTGCAACGCCTCAATCTTGGCATGTGTAGCAGTCTCCTCGCTCACCCCAAACACTCCTGGAGTCTTAATCCTCGTATTGCCTCTCATGAAACTGTTCCTCGAGTAGTCTTCGATTAGGTTCCAAGCGTCTGTAGCATTGAGCTTTACGAGCCCTCCTCCCGCGGCTCTGTCTAACATATGAACTGTTTGATCATTGAGGCCCTCATGAAATCGGTTGATCATAACGGCCTTCGACATCCCGTGTTGTGGACATTTCTTCAACAGTGATTTGTACCTCTCCCACACTTCGTAAAGATTCTCTGAATCCTTCTGGTGAAAAAGGGAAATCTCCGTCTTCAACCGTAATACCTTTGACAATGGAAGTAATGGCCGATGAATGCTGCTCGTAGTTCTTCCCACGTAGTGATCGATCTGGGCGGTAACATCTCCAACCAATCCTTCGCCCTGTACTTGAGTGAGAATGGAAACAACATTAGTTTAATCGCATCACTCGGGACCCCATTAATCTTAATGGTGTCTGTTACTGTAAGAAAAGCCTTTAGGTGGGAGTACGGATCATCATCGGGATTTCCTTCAAACTGGGCCGTTTGAAAGATCATCTGAAGCCAGGCGTGCTTCAGCTCGAAATTGTTGTTCTCGATCGGCGGAATAACGATTGCCGATTCAGTTCCGCCGAGGGAGGCACTCTTGAGTAGGTCTTGTAGAGATTGTTCCTCTTCTTGGTCCTGGTGGACCGGTACTCTGCGTTCAGCCATCTCGACTTCTGTCTCTCGACCGTCTACAGATGCCTCTGTTCGAGAATTCTCTGCCGACTCCTGAGAGTTGTCCTCTGAGTAGCTTACTAACGCTTCTTGATAGTTACTAGCCGTGCCTTCTGAATTGTATCTGAGTTGCCTTCGCAATTTCCGCTCGAAATCTGGATCTCCTTCAACAATTGGACCCGATGGGTGGCTTCGGGTCATCCACCGTCAAACAGTACCTTCAATGAGTGAAAACGAAATTTAGCGAAGAACTAGACAAATACGTTGAAAAGGTAACGAGACTAATAATGATGTAGAAACAAAAAACGCAATTAACCAAAAACTGGGAAAATAGCTAAATTACCGAACTAGGGTGTTCCTAATATCAATCTATTCCCCGGCAACGGCGCCAAAAACTTGATCGCGTGTGTGTATGTTTAAATTAAAAGATCGTGCGTGTACGTCAAGTAATAATTAAAACGAATATATTATAACTAGAATCACGCGCGATAGGCAGTGTACCTATCGTTTGTAATATAGCTATAGCGAATATCCGAGTATCGAACACGAGGAATAAATTGAGTACTAGTTTTAACCTATTGACTCGATATTTAACCTAAATAAAATAACAGGATTTGTTTATATTACGAACTAACTTAACAGAGCAACTTAAAGGATCGAAAGACTAAGGAACACAACTAGAAGTAATAAGAGTGACTTAAGATGACAAATATGTGTCCGGGATTCGAATCCCGCTGAGTTTTGTTGGCTAAGGCTTACGGAATATCGCTCCTACGTGATTATCGACTAAATCGCAGTAATTTCCTACCCACTCACGGATTTGCTGTCGCCCTAAACGTTCGTGGGGATCTAAATTTAGCGATCACTAGACGGCGAGGATCGAGTATTTGCTGTCGCCCTATACTCGAATCCTAACGTCTACGAACGGCCTAATCGTTATTTAGCTGTCGCCCTAAACGATATACCACACATGCATATCAACACATAGACATATTGATACGAAGAAACAACATCATAGAACGATAAATAGTCGAATACACGTGTTCACGATTATCCTACGCCTTAACTACAACATAACCCAACGTTCATCTATTCCCAAACACACAAAAGGATTAGCTACTCATATTGAACGTCACAACAACGAGATTTAAAGAAAACGAGGATAGAGAACTCATAAAAACTTCCCTAAGAAGTGAATATGGCGTTTCCGAGGTGGAGCTCTCGTTCCTCGATCGTATGAGCGTAGCTTCGTTGCTGGATCGTCCCTTGAGCTTCTCCGAATCACGGGACTGCTTCTAGTGTGCTTCCTTCTCTTCTTTGCTCTAAGTTTTCGTCCCTATGAGGTTCTCCTTGATTTCTGAGTAGAGCCTGCCTTTTATGCTTCGAAAATGGGCTAAAACCCTGTATTTTGGCACGTTCACGGCCTCTTAACGGGCCTTCACGGCCGTGAAGGCGGCTTAAAACCCTATTTCTTGACTTTCTGGCATGAGTCACGGCCTCGTGCAACACGCTTCACGACCGTGACGGCGGCTTAAACCCTAACATTTGACTCTCTGGTGCCAGTCACGGCCATTTGCATCAGAAGTCACGACCGTGAATCGACGGATTTTTCCTTCGTTGAGCTCTCTGCCTTGATTCACGGCTTGTTGCATAAGGCCTCACGGCCGTGACACTTGAAGTCTACTCTTTACTTAAGCCTCTGCCAGGGTTCACGGCTTGTTGCATAACAATTCACGGCCATGAGTGGAGCTTGTTCAAGTCTCTGTCGTCGTTCACAGCCTCTTGCATAAGGTCTCACGGCCGTGACACCTGAGGGTCTTCTAATCTTAACCTCACTGCCCACGTTCACGGCCTCATGCGAGGTGATTCACGGCCGTGAACGTTGCCTGGCAGCTTCATACTGGGTCCTTTTCGCGTCGTTTTCGCCTCGTTTTCGTTCCTTTTCGCTCGATAATCATTCCAAGGTCTTACAATATTTAAATGGGTGTAAATAAAGCCATGCATGGAATGACCAATAATTTCTTATTATAACCCAAATAAATACAACAATAAACGTATTAAAATACGTTTATCAGAGTATGAAAGAATTATCCGACTCATGATTTGGAGCTAGCTGCTGTGGTTTTTGCTCTAAAAATTTGGAGGCATTACTTATATGGGGAACGATGCGAAATTTTCACGGACCACAAGGGTCTGAAGTATTTCTTCACTCAGAAGGAATTAAACATGAGGCAAAGACGGTGGTTGGAACTGGTTAAAGACTACGATTGCGTAATTAGTTATCACCCAGGTAAAGCAAATGTGGTGGCTGATGCATTAAGCCGAAAAGCTGTAAGTGCGGAGTTACAACTATTGGAGGTGGAGGTAGTGCAGTTGGGGAGAAGTTGAAGCAAAGTTGGCAGCATTAACTCTACAACCTACGACACTAGAACAAATCAAACGGGTGCAAGAAAATGACGAGTTATATCTAAAAATCAAAGACGCACAGACGGAGCAAACTTCAACTGATTTCAAAATACAAGAAGACGGAAGTTTATATTACAAAAACCGTCTATACGTACCTGATGATGTGGAGATTCGAAGAATAATAATGACGGAAGCGCATGCGACGGCATACTCAGTACATCCAGGAGCTACAAAAATGTATAGAGATCTTCGAATAAATTATTGGTGGCCGGGAATGAAAAGAGACATTGCGGCGTTTGTAAGTCAATGTCTAACATGCCAACAAATAAAGGCGGAGCATCAACGACCGGCAGGGACACTACAACCTTTGCCTATACCAGAGTGGAAGTGGGATCACATTACAATGGATTTCGTGGTCGGGTTACCAAAAACGGGGAAAAGTTACGATGCTATTTGGGTGATAGTCGATCGATTGACGAAGTCTGCTCATTTTCTACCCATAAGTTCGATATTTACCCTGGAGCGATACGCAGAAATATATATTCAAGAAATTGTTCGACTCCACGGGATTCCGTTATCAATTATTTTAGATCGAGATTCGCGGTTATCAAATTTCTGGAAGAGTCTGCAGAAAGCGATGGGAACTAAGTTGTCTTTCAGTACGGCTTATCATCCTCAGACTGACGGGCAGTCAGAACGAACTATCCAAACTCTAGAAGACATGTTGCGAGCATGTGTTTTGGATTCTAAAGAAAACTGGAGCAAATATTTGTCATTGATTGAGTTTTCTTATAACAATAGTTATCATTCAACTATTGGGATGGCACCTTATGAAGCTTTGTATGGGCGCAAATGCCGATCTCCCATACATTGGGATGAAGTTGGTGAACGTGCGATGTTAGGACCTGACATGGTTCAAGAGATGACTGAGGCAATAGCAAAGATACGAGAAAGAATGCAAACAGCTCAAAGTTGACAAAAGAGTTATGCAGATCAAAGACGTAGACCGTTGGAATTTGAAATAGATGACTGGGTGTTTCTAAAAGTATCTCCGATGAAAGGTGTGAAACGGTTTGGGCGAAGGGTAAGTTGAGCCCAAGATACATTGGACCTTTTAGAGTAATTAAAAGAGTCGGTGAAGTAGCTTATCAACTGGAATTACCAGCCTCATTGGCACAAGTTCACGATGTTTTTCATGTGTCGACATTGTGGAAATATGTTGCTGACCCGAATCATGTTTTGAGAAATGAATTTCTATATCAACAGCTCAAGCCAGATTTAATTTATGAAGAGAAGCCAGTGGAGATTTTAATGTATGACGTGAAGAGGCTTCGAAATAAAGAGATTCCGTTGGTAAAAGTGTTATGGCAGAATCAGTCAACTGAAGAAGCTACGTGGGAACGTGAAGATGATATGAGAAGTCGGTACCCAGAATTGTTTCAACCAATCTGATTTCGAGGGCGAAATCCTCTTTAAGGGGGGATAATGTAATACCCGGGTCCCGTGCGTAAGTTGGCCAATAAATTTGCATGCATATTACGTGACTATATGACTGCATAATTTATATTTGTTTATTATATGTTTATGTGGAAAAGTGACTTAATGAGGAATTTCGAAATTATGAAGAATTTCGGAATTTAGAAGAATAATTTTTAAGAGTGGATTTTAGTATTTATGGAAAAAGGAGCACTAAATTTCGTTAATGGTAATTGGTGAAAATTATGGGGTTTATGGAGGAGAATTCTATAATTTGGTAATTGGCAATTTGTTGAATATTTTAACCTAATAGTTTTATTAAGTGGGGTGTCGAACACTTTAGGAATATAATAATATATATTTGACGTGAGTAAAGAGGAGGATTAGGTTAAGATGTTTGTCATTTACTTATCATTATCTCAAGTTGAAGAAATCAAGAAGAAAAATAAACACTTCATATCTTAAATATCGAGAGCTTAGGATCAAGGGAGAAGTGAAAGTTTGAGCAGTAGAGATCAAGTTTAAACTGGAAACGGTATACACTTTTCACCTTTATTTTTATGTTTTTAAATCATGATTTGGTATGTTTTCAAAGAGAATTAAGATCTAGGATAAATTCCAAGGAGAATAACGATTGCATGCTAGTTGTTGATTTTAGGGTTTTTCAAATATAATCCGTATTTATACGATTGTTTACGATTTATGTATAATATGTCTAAGAAGTTTGCTAAAGTAGAAATCAACATTTAAGGGGTTGAATTTTGAGCAACATGAATAGTTAAAGGTTAAAGCTTTCGATTGATTTTAAAGTCATTTGTAGCTTCCGATTGATTCTAAAATCATTCATAGCTTTTGATTGAAGTCTAGGTGTTTATGTGGACTTTCGATCGAAGGTATCTGATGAATTTTCGTTGATATATATATTAAATAGTTTAATTGTGGAATTAGGTAAATTGAAGGGTCAAAGAATCGAAAGGTGTGCTATGATAATGACACATGTCGATCGATTTAGCTTGTGAACATTTTTAATTGGGTGACATCATATTCGATTGATAATGATTAATAAAAGAAGTATACTTTCGATCAAAACTACTCTGAATAAATAGAGTTTCGCCGAGTTCAATAATAAAATAATATTATGTAGGGTAATCGATTTGAATGGTTTGGTGAGAGCACTTTCGCCGTGTCATATGTAATGTCACTTTCGAGCGAAACAAATTTAGTAAGATGACTATCGACCGAAACTAGGATTGATGTTTGTTAATCGGGCGATTCAATATGATGTGTGCAAAAAACGATCGAAACTAAGAAATTTATACACTTTCGCCGTGTTACATGTGATATTAAACAATCATAAGTTGCTCAATTGGAGAATTGATCGAAAGTGAAGAAATTACAAGGATATTTAATTGGACGAAAGTGATCTTAAATTAGATTAAATTGGTGAAACCTATGTAGTTATATTTATCAATTGATCGAATGTGTGAGCATTTCACATATATAGTTTTTTCGTGAGAGTGAGAATATTATAATATATATTTGATCGAAAGTAGGTTTGGTTTGTATTAAATTGAGCGATTATGAATTTAGGGGAGTTAAGTCTTATGTGTTATTATTACAATTAAATAATGACTTGGCCTAAATAGGAGTAGAGACATAGGGTTTTAACACAAAGTAGTATAGTTAAGACAAATTATTTTAGTTTAGTTATCTAACTTAGGTATGATACTAATATTTCAATATTTTTACCTAAAGGTTGAACTATAGGAAATTTCCGAAGCATCGAATTAAAGTAGCAGGAACGACAGGTAAGTGGGAATTTCACCTACAACACATAAATTGATTGATATGTATTGTTACGTGACTAATCGGTTCAATGAATATGTGGTATGTGAATATCTGTTTTATGCAATTGTTTGGAATATTTATTGTTGCATTATTTATGTAGCATGATCATGTGCACGCACGAATCATATTGAGTATTTTGAGGAATGAGCGTGCATTGTATTACTCGAGTGGAAAGCGAGTTATATGTAATATAGATAGATGAGAATATAGCTACTTCTACAAAGGCACCACGACGGGGGTAAAACTGTCGAGTATATTTACCTAAATTATTTAGGTATTGGGAAGGCACGTAGTATAACTATCGTGCCAGGAAAGTAATTTGATAGAGGGGCGTCCTGGTGAATGATAAGATTGGAGATAAACCCTAATTTTATCCTAGCCAGAGCGGGCCACTATCGTATTTTTATCCGTATAGGATTGAGCTCATGATATGATGGTGCGGTTAGTAAGTAGCTATGGGCCCTGATGAAAATGAGAAACGAATGAGTATGATGTGAGGATAGTATGAGAAAGCATTGGCGCGGATGCCTTTGCTATTTTGGCACGTGCATACATGCATATTTCCGCTTACTGAGCTTTATAGCTCATCCCATGTTTTTATGTGTTGTAGACGTAGCGAATTCGGTACGTAAATATTTAGATGACGAGGCTGGTCCTTCTGGAACTTCCGGTGACTTTTGAGGATGGTGTGTACATGGATGCGACCTGTGAGGCGGGCGTCATGTTTAATCATGCGTGTTAATAGTTGTGTGTGGTGTGCTTTGTAAAATCGAAAAATTCTATCGGTGTTTCATATGTAATTTTATATTCTATTTAGTCACGTAAGTTAGCGTAAGAAAATAGTAGTAGATGGCGGGGCGTCACACACCCGGCGTGGTTGTGTCAGTGGACAGGAAGATGGACGAGCCTGTTGATTTGAAGGAAACTGATGAAGAAGAGATGAAAGATCCGAAAGATGATGACGGGAAAATGGTTGAGTATGTTGCTGGTTCGAAGGAAACAGATGAAGAAGAGATGAAGTATCCGAAGGCTATTATGGAAGCAAGACTGGTAAAGAGACCTCAGGAAACTACTGTTCGTGTCGAAACCACATCTTCAGATTCCTTAGGTGCTCACACGACACGCAGATCATTTCCCCACCCCTTTGGTCAGCCTCTACTTTACTTTCCCAGGGCAACCGTGAACGTTCCTGATGTTCAAATTACTATTGATCATCATGCTGCTATGGTGGGAGTTGCATTCTGTGGGCAACAATCATCTGGTTGGCCTAATGTTATTTCAGCAGTGTTCGTTGATAGTAATATGTTGTTCGGTCGAGGAAAGAGATGTATCGAGCAGCTGAGTGTTGGAGAATACCACGGCGTTCCATTCGATCGAGGACGTCGAGGAGTTGTCAAAAGGATGAAGGCGTGCTTACCCGTCGACTGGGAACTTGAAGGAACATACCAAGTTTTCGATCGAGGACGCCGTGATGACGAGCAACTACACGGTAGAAAGGACCCTAACGCACCGTGTGGTAGAGATCGATGTTGTGTTGGCAAAGGCCGGCTGCAATACACAGCGTTAGCTAGGAAGCACCTGCCCTTCAATCGAGGAAGGTGGGATCGAACTGCGACCCAGGGGAACAATCACCAAATGCACTTGAAGATAGCTTTTGGGCTGCTCAGAGAGAATCCGCTGTTTGTGAAGAAGATTAAATATTATTTTGGGGTTCAGTGGGTGGAACATTTTGGACATATTATAATCGAAGGGGTTGTTTCAGCAGATTCTACCAAGGTTCAAGCTATGGTAGACGGGTCAACACTAAAAACGCTAAGGCAACTGTTAGGATTTCTAAGACTCTGTGGTTATTACTTGAGATTTAAATGGGGTATGATGATTGAATATGCCAGGAACCTCGCTGATTTTGCAGCTGCCAATGGAATGAAGCACGTGGTTATTCTCTTGAGCTTGAATTTTGTATGGAGGAATGTCATGTCAAGTGGCTTGCAAGTACATCACCTATCAAGTTCTGTGCAAGATGGAACCAATGCTGACTTTGAAAGGCGAGGGTGGAAAAGCCACGACAGGCGGGTGTCTCAGGTGTTGATTAAGTGGTTTAACGCCTCCCCAAAAGATAGCACCTCTGGTTCGTTCTGCTGCAGCAATTTTCCACTTCACCAACTCTTGAGGTCAAGAGTTGTTCTAAGAAGGGAGGAGTGTTACCACACAAAAATAAATTGAGGGGCTCAGTGACGAGTTTAACTGAGGAGATAAGGCGCTAATCAATTAAGAGTCGCAGTCACGTTTCTTCTTTATATATAATGATGTTATTTCTGTTATTGGGATTATTCAGAATATTGAATGCGTGTATTAGGATTCTATCTTCTTTCCCCCTTTCTCTTTGTAATGATCCGAGGAATGTCATGTCAAGTGGCTTGCAAGTACATCACCTATCAAGTTCTGTGCAAGATGGAACCAATGCTGACTTTGAAAGGCGAGGGTGGAAAAGCCACGACAGGCGGGTGTCTCAGGTGTTGATTAAGTGGTTTAACGCCTCCCCAAAAGATAGCACCTCTGGTTCGTTCTGCTGCAGCAATTTTCAGCTTCACCAACTCTTGAGGTCAAGAGTTGTTCTAAGAAGGGAGGAGTGTTACCACACAAAAATAAATTGAGGGGCTCAGTGACGAGTTTAACTGAGGAGATAAGGCGCTAATCAATTAAGAGTCGCAGTCACGTTTCTTCTTTATATATAATGATGTTATTTCTGTTATTGGGATTATTCAGAATATTGAATGCGTGTATTAGGATTCTATCCTCTTTCCCCCTTTCTCTTTGTAACGATCCGAGTCATTGAATCGATTATCAGAACTGTAGGGTCTCAAATTCTATTTGTATTTACCTTTTCCCATTTGAGCTTCCATCAAAGAATTCAATTTGTAGACAGACACTGAATAAAAAAATATTGGATAAACGACAAAACATTACACGAATTGTCTTTGGTCTTGCCGTTTTTCCCTCGGAAACTAATAAGCCATTCTTTGTCTTAAAACTCAAAAGCAAAGATTACTTTTCTTCACCAAACCAAATCAATGAAAGCATATATATACTCACTGTGCTTAGTCTCCGCGTGCTTGGCTTTCAAACTAAAACGTGTTCTTGACCATTTTTTTAGTCAAAGATGATGTACTGACTATAATCAGCAGCCCATTCTTACAGAAATATGTTACAATATTAGGACCGTTAGATAGTAACAGAGTAAATCCTCACAAGAACTGATCATCATCTATATTCCCTCCTATATAAACCGACCGTAATACAACAATCTGTAATAAGCTCAGCAAAAAAAGAAAATGGGAAGCGAAGGACATTCTTCAACCATGAAGAGTCAAATCCCACTTCTAACTCCTTTCAAGCTCGGCAAGTTTCAGCTATCACACAGGTAATAACTACTTCTGTCAAGCAGTAACAATCCATGTGTTTATGCCAACGTATAGACTTAAGCGTGTGTATGAATTTTGCAGGGTTGTATTGTCATCTCTTACAAGGAACAGAGCTTACGGTGGGATTCCTCAAGAACACATGAAGCTGTACTATTCTCAGAGAACAACTAATGGTGGGCTTCTCTTGTCTGAATCATGTCCAGTTTCTGAAACTGCCGCCGGGTAATAACTAACTCGAACTCACTGTAAGCCCACAAATAGGTTTATTAGCAGCTTTTGCTTACAAAGATCGAATCTTTAACTGGACATGTGAATAGAGTTCCAAATATACCTGGGATTTTCACCAAGGAGCACGTCGAAGCTTGGAAGCCCATCGTCGACGCCGTTCATGAAAAGGGAGGTTTCTTCTTTTGCCAGCTGGTCCATAGCGGCAGAGCTTCTTCTTCAGGTATGTAACTGTAGTACCACAATGTCAGAAGGTTGTCATCTCTTTCTTACAGTAATCTGTTTGCCATAAACAGTTCTTCAGCCCAACGGACAACCTCCGATCTCCTCCACGGACAAGCCACTGGTCGGCGAAGGATTCTCTCCTCCGAGGCGTCTGAGAGCAGACGAACTCCCTGGGATCGTCGAAGATTTCAAGAACGCAGCTAGGAACGCCATAGAAGCTGGTAAGAAATGAGATCCTAGGACGACCTTACACAAATAGTCGGCTTTCGATTGCCTTGATGATTCTGTGTTTAGGGTTCGACGGAGTGGAGATTCACGGCGGCTACGGCTACTTACTCGACCAGTTCTTGAAAGACCACATAAACGACCGTACCGACGAGTACGGCGGCTCGCTGGAGAATCGCTGCAGATTCCCTTTGCAGGTCGTCGGAGCCGTGTGCCGAGAAATCGGGTCGGACCGGGTCGGGATCCGACTGACCCCATTTTCCGGGATGAACGAGGGGTTAGACTCCGACCCGGAAACCCTAGCGGTGTACATGTGCCGGGCTTTGAATGATTACAATATTCTGTACTGTCAGATGGTCGAACCCAGGGCGGATTTCTTCGATCGGAGGCCGGCGGCGACGGCCCGGGTGGTGCTGCCCATGAGGGAGGCTTTCAAGGGGCCGTTAATGGTGAAC
Organism: Craterostigma plantagineum; assembly: GCA_027422505.1. Taxonomy (NCBI): domain Eukaryota; kingdom Viridiplantae; phylum Streptophyta; class Magnoliopsida; order Lamiales; family Linderniaceae; genus Craterostigma; species Craterostigma plantagineum. Next base: position 962,988 of record JAPQWV010000039.1, on the reverse strand, counting down.
GGCGGGTTCGAAAGGGACGACGGCAACGAAGCGGTGGAGGGCGGCTGCGCCGACCTCGTGGCTTATGGAAGGTGGTTCCTTTCGAACCCCGACTTGCCCAGGCGGTTCGAGGTCGGCGGCGGCGCGCCGTTGAATATGTACGATCGGAACACGTTTTACTCCGGCGAGCCCGTTCTTGGGTACACGGACTATCCATTTCTCGAAGATAGTTCTTGAATGAACACAGCAAGAAAATATTATTACAGTAACAACCAAGAGTTCGTACTTTCCTCAGCTGAGTCTGAGCTCATGTTTATGTTTTCATGGCTTTATGTGGAATGTGTAACCAATCGTCTTTGAGATGGTAAAATGAGCATTGAACGTTGGCCCAATTACAGATTTGATAGCTAAAGATACGGGTCGAATCAAATTTGCTCCATCGGGTTATTTAACGGGTCGGTTCGGTCTCATTAAGCAGACAAAACTAAGGAACGAACAGTCGCTATTCACTCATCACTCACCACTCCTCTCTGTGTTGTTCCTAATCATCATTGATCAAAAAGGAAAGAAACGAAACTAACTATAATAAATAATGGTCGATGGAACTGAAGCTTAGCCAAACTTCTCTTCCTGCCACGATTGCTGACACTTCTTACAAGCAGTTCTCTCTACTTGCTCAGGTTCTTTCTCTTTTCGAACAATAGTGTTACAAAAATAGCGATTAGGCTTGAAATAATTAGACTTGTTGTTTCTTGGATTCGTTGACTAACAGGCGTGGAAGAAGCTTCACGTTCGAAGGATATCATGGAAGGGTCAAGAGATAAGCAAGGGAATCTGGGTTCATGTGGTCAAACAGTAATTTCATGAGATTTATTAAAAATGCTACCTTTATGCCATATCCATGATCATCTTGTTCCACTTAATTTGGGTTTTGCATTTTTTATTTCGTATAACGCAGAGGTGAAACTATTACTTCAATCTCAAAGTTGTATGGGCTGCCAATTCTTGAAATGGCTGCTGCTAATAAGAAAGACATTGCCGATTTAGATCTTGTTTTCGAGGGACAGCATGTTAATATCCCTTCTGCTAATGCTGGATTTTCTCAAAAGGTAATGAATCTACATACTTGAGAGGCTATCAGAATATTGTATAGCTTATTCGTTGCAGTGCCACTTTGATCGAAATTAACCAAAACATCAGTTGTCCAAAGCAGCAGCAGCTTTGGGTCTCAGAGGCCTCGGCGAACAGTGTGGTCAAATTATTACTGTGGCATTGCCTCGTCGTCGACTATCTCATGTAAGAATCTTCATATTCTATGTAGTTTGTATCTGTACTTACAACCTCAAAGAACTTGTCAATGTCATCATCAGGCTAATGCTAAGATCTCTGTGCTAGTTTTGGTTCCTCTTATAGCCTTGTGCATTGGGTTCATATTCAGTGCCCTTCAAAACAGAGCTGCGAAAAAGTCGGGACATCGCCTGTCTGAAACGAGGCCATTTAGCGAGAGATGGAGGACAGTTCTCAGCGACGTTAACGATACAGACGAACTAGACGGTGAATATCGACTGGATTCTCAGGCAAGTTAAGCTTCCCAAGATCTCAATTTTTGCATTTCTTTTTTCTCGAAGAAAGCTCACTTAGATGGGACTATTTGATAATGAAAATCGAAATCACAGGGAAAAATCTCAGAGGAGGGGCAGCGAACCCATTACGAAGATCACCCACAGGCTTATGCCAAGCTTGAGAGTGACTACCGAAAGTTCCTTAACGAATGTGGAATGAGCAAATACGGTTACTTTCGTGGAGGTTCGCCCGAGTAGGTCTCTGCATATTCTGTATTCAGATGTACCTTTCTCCTTCTGTATCATAGCATATAAAGTTTGTGGAAAGTATGTATATGATGAATCTATGTATAGCTGCTCTGTCAAATGAAGAAAGTCGAGAGCTTTGAGCTGAGATGAGTAATCATATATTTCTCTTACAAAAAGAAGGTTTTCGACGCTCATAAAACAGAGGGAATGCAAATACATGAATCGAATCTAACGAACTTTACGAACTCTCTCTTCTTGACCCAACCCAAGCGATTTCTGGGCATTGGCTATACCTTCTGGGTCTGCTCAACAACAAAAAGGAAGACGCCCGTGAGAAGATTAGAACAGCTGAAGAATGCAAGAAAATTTGCAAGAAGAGTAGAATTTTTACAAATGACAGTATGTTATTCATATGATCTTCTTACCGAAAAACTGAGTGAAGATCCTCGTGAAGAAGGTCAAATTGCGTGAGACGTTGTAGGCCATCGCCGGGGGAAGAGGCTTCACGACGGTATCAATGCTAAACACTCGTTGAAGGAACTGCAAAAAGGAGTTCATCAGTGAATTTACTGACAGTACTTTCTAAGCCATGAACCGAACTCACTGGTAAGAAAAACAGAGCATTCAAGTAAGAAGAACGCTATCCCACAAGTTGTGTCATAAAATACACTTCGATTCCTCTCAAAAGTGCAACCAATCGAATCCCGGAGCTAAACTGGCGCTTAACACAATTCCAAGCAACAGTAAAGAATCGATTTTTGGCCCATATAATAAGATGATTTGCCTGATAATTGCGCTGGAAACTGTAGCGCAGCTCGGGGTCGATTTCAAGCGAGGAATCGTCGCCGGCGCCGTCGTCTTTCGAGCCGTGCTTCTTCTTACCGGGGACGTGCATCGTCGGTGTCGTACCTGGCTGTGACGTCACCTTCATCCTCGCGTCTTTGAATTTGTCCTCGTTCTCTTGTGGGCCCGCTCTCCATGGCGCCGAAGCAAGCAGCTCTTTCTTCGTCTTCCCCATTCTGAATTCGCCGCTTTCTCTCGCCTGCGCTAGCCAGAAATTACGATGGGATTATCCCTTTGAGCGAGTCCGTTCTTACTTGATAAGTCTTTCAATTTGTATTAACCCCTCTGATTCTTGTATATTTATAAAACCACCCTCGATATTTTTGTTCATTTCATTGTAATGAGCTGAGTTTCTTCAAGGGAAATATAACTGGCAAAGAGAGGCCATTTATGCATGTCAAGGGAGATCAAAAAGCACTCGAAGGTAGAGAATATCCGTTAATACTTTGTTGGATTTGATGTTCATTTGAATGTCTTGTCTTCGTAGGCAGCAGTAAAAGATTTGCCGGCTTATTACAGCCTTCGTTGGAGGAGATAAAAGGACATCTCTTTGCATTAGGTGGTTAATGGTTATGGAATCTTCCAAAATTGGTCAACTGATAGAACCACTTTCCGATGTTTCTTTTCTTTTTCAACTCCATTTTCTTCTCAGATGTACAGCGCAAAACAATCAACAAAGACCCACGTGACTAAAAATACAAGGTCTGACCATAAAAATAACAAACACAGTACAGTATTCAGTAATCCAAGATATTACAACAGCAGAGAAAATATATCTGCTTTTCAATCATACTACTTTAATTCCTCTTCAGGTTTCAGTTCTACAGTGATGGAAAAAATGAAACTGAGAGCTCCTCAATCATTATACAATAACGGAAGCATTTGAATTGAACTAGCTAAAGATAATCGTAGTCCTCCACGGAGACATTCAGGTTTTCTTGATCATGGGCTCTGTTCGACGACCAGTCACCCTCATCGGCGTTCTGTTTCTTTGCGCCGCCCAGCTTTAACCTCGCATCGACGGCCAACCCAGCGTCGGAAGCCACCTTCTGCACCGACCTCGGCGACAGCCCCTGTCTTGCGCCGGTGGGTAGGTTTAACGGGTAAAAATTGAGACTTTGCGGCGAAGACGACTCTCCCCTGAGGCAGTAGTAGGCGACGTCGTGGGCTATGGCGGCGGCCTCCGCCGTGGCGTATGAGCCCAGCCATAGCCTCTCCGGCGTGCCGGGAACCCTTATCTCCGACACCCATTTCCCCCATTTTCGTTGGCGGACACCTTTGTACTTGCTTTGCGAAGAAGATGAAGACGATGAGCTCATTTTTGTTCTTCTTACGAGGATATATGTTCTGCGTTCGCGATTTCGTACTTCGTGTTGCATCTATTTATAGGTTGAAGAACGAAAAAGTCGATTTTTCATTCATTTCAAGAAAGTCAATTTTGTCAAAGGTCAGAGCTTTGGTTGATATTGTGAAAAATAAAATAATAATAGCGAACGTGGATATGGTTGACCACCGAACATTCAAATGCAAAATAGAATCTAAAGTCGACTCATTGCCCATTGGATTTGAAGGAGTCAAAAGTTCGCCGTTGCCTAGTTGCGTCACCAGTGACGTCAAGATCGAAAGAGATCCTTGACATCTCTTTTGACCCTTTTGTCTTTATTTTTCAATCACACGTTTCCCCTATCGAAGTGTTGCCCTTTGAGATCTTGCGAAGGTTGGTCGGCTGACCCTTTCGTAATAAATAGTATTGATTCAAGAAAGGTGAAGTGATCTAATAAAATTCCTTGTAAAATTCGTATGATATACATGCAAATTGCTGGTAATATTTTCTCCCTACTATACACAGCATGGGATTCGGTCTTTCCTCGTGCTCTAAGTTATTACAATCTGTCTCCCAAGGAAGGGAATTTCTGCAAAAGCCAAGTGACTCCTCTGATAATAGCCTGGAAAATAGTTAAAATGTTTAAGAAAGAAACACGGCATGATGATCTAATGTTAAGTGTAGCTAAGGACAAGAATTCAAGCAGCATCATGGGCCGGGAAGACGAAGAAAACTGTATGTGTATCAGTTAACAGAAGAGAAGGTTTAGGTTTTGATTAGTCAGCTGCATACCAAAGCTGATTCTCCAGGCTTGATGGCAGGTTCCACGCAATCTCTTCCATACCTGTTCGAAAATGATCAATGATATTCCATTAAATATGTAGGTGTGGACAGTTCACCATTCAGAACGAATAAATGGAAGGTTTTCCTTCGATTAACAAGCAACAAATGGGATTTAATCGACAAGAAAAATGGTAAATGTAAGCTCGACAAAGAGATACACTCACGTTATCTGCCTCTTTCCATCGATAACGTCCAATCGGTAGAAGCTGCATCCTTTGCTGAAAGGAAAGGGCTTTCCATTCCAATCTGTCATGCAACCAATGGGCATATATATCGATCATATTAAGCTCTTGAACCACAAAAATGCAAACGAATAGTGTTAAGAAATGATAAGCAAATTCAGAGGTCACAGAAGTGTCATGCCTAAATGCCATGTTACCCCAACAGCCGAGGAATCTTCCCCTGATATATCATCAACCGAAAACTTCAAATCCGCACTGATGGAACCCATAAACTTCTTAAAGAATTCAAGGATTGCCTGCATTTAGAACACACAATAGATGCTCAAATGTCTAATCGAAGCAATCCTCTCGCTCTTTTCGCAGCGATACCTACACGATTAAGATGAATAATAAAGCATGCGAATAGAAGAGCAGCTATATTAACCTTACGGCCGACGAAAGGTTTGGCAAAGACGAGGTCCTCGTAGACGCAATCGACGGCAATGAGGTACTCCACCGACGCCAGATCACGGCGGTTGATTCCGTCGTAAAAACTCCTCACGACGTCCGATGCCGACGATTCGAAGTGAACGGTGCTTTCAGGCGCCTCTTCCACCGTCGGATTGCTACCACTGCATCGCGGAGCAAGTCGTCTGCTATTTCCGCCACACCCACGGCTATTTCGAGAGCGTTCACTGTTAACTGCGCGCATTCCTACTCTAGCAGCTTCGCTGAAAATGATAGCAGCACTGCCGTTAGCAAAAGCTGCTTGCCGTTGGAGCTCCTCCGTTCTCCGGCGAGTCGGGTGAAGGCCGTTGACGGTGGTGGCGATTGTGTGGATCATATTCAGTGGTGACGTGCCCGCTCTTGCCAAATCAACGTATTGTTTTATTTTTTCTTTTTCTTTTTAACTTTATTATAAATATACCGATTAAATTTGTTGGGCTGATAATTGGCCCATTTAATGGGGCCAAAAGCCCAATACCACATCGGATATATCGCTAGGGTTGCCCGGCTATCTTTCTTCTGTGCTGCTAAAAAGGGAACAGTTTTTTGTTCAGAGCAGAAAATGGAGATAGCAGCTGAAGAAGGTCTAGACAATTCGTCTCAAACCTCTGTTCTCCTCTTTAATCGATGGTCCTATGACGATGTTCAGGTCAGGATTTCTTCACTTCAAACTTTTGTTTTTGTCGTGTGGTTTCTCTGTTCGCTGCTGTTTGTGAATTTCACTTGCGTTTTGGATTGAAAAGGACGAACCTTACATCGTGAACGGCTGAATTTGTAATGTTAATGAAATTGAGATCTGTATGGTAGCCCTTGACGCTGTTGCCGCCAATTATTACATCGTGACGAACCTTAGTGATGGTAGTTTTTTTGATCTTTTTTTGCTTCTTGCTTTGGGAATTAATTATTAGGTCAATGACCTATCTGTGGAGGATTATATCACCGCAACAGCTTCTAAGCATGCGGTCTACATACCTCACACGGCTGGGAGGTACCAAGCCAAACGGTTCAGGAAGGCACAGTGCCCGATTGTCGAAAGGCTCACCAACTCTCTCATGATGCACGGCCGAAACAATGGTAAGAAGTTGATGGCCGTGAGGATCATCAAGCATGCCATGGAAATCATCCACTTGCTCACTGATCAGAATCCAATTCAAGTCATCGTCGATGCTGTGATCAACAGGTATTCAGCCCGAATCTAGTCGTTGCTTTTATTTTCGATTCCTAACTTTTTGGTATTTTCTTAACATGTGCAGTGGACCAAGAGAAGATGCGACAAGGATTGGTTCTGCTGGTGTTGTGAGACGTCAAGCTGTCGATATTTCGCCTCTTCGACGCGTTAATCAGGCGATTTACCTCCTTACGACTGGTGCCAGGGAGAGTGCTTTCAGGAATATCAAGACTATAGCCGAATGCCTTGCTGATGAACTCATCAATGCTGCCAAGGGTTCATCCAACAGGTAACCCATTTCTCTAAGAGTGATTTCCCTGGCGCTGCAGATTCATTATCCGTACCCTTTTTCATATATGGAACGGTACTTGCAGCTACGCAATCAAGAAGAAGGATGAGATCGAGAGGGTAGCAAAGGCAAATCGTTGAGGTTCGTTCAACTGCAGTTTCCGTTTCTCAGAAACATCTTTCGTCTCAGTGAGTTCAATGTCTCGTTATAATTATGCAACTGAAGTTGAAAGACCTGACACCGTAATTGGGATTCCTTCGTAATTCTCGTCTACTTCATTAAAAAGCCCTTTTACTTACATCAACATGCGCTCATTTCCCTGCCATTTCGTTAGATTTTACATTCATCATCTCGGCGTGTCGTAAAGTTGTGGAAAAACAGCTAGCTATATGTACATAAATACACGCACTAATGAGACACCAATAGATGGTTTGCCATCCATATCGAGCCTACTCAATCAATGTCTTTTACTGCATCCTGCGTCGGTAATCAAAGCAAAGAGAAATGGAGATTCGATCTCACTGCTCGAAAAAGTAGTAGAAAACTAACTCCGTATGGATTACATATCTTACCTTAGCTAACCGTGTAACGTAAGTTGCAGCCACAGCAGTTGCTAGTAACCCGAGCCCTAGCGACCATATCTGACCGTTCCCTCCACCTAGCCCGACCTCAGAATCTTCCTACCACATTAAACCTTTAGTTTATTGTAATAACCAATCGAACGTAATAAAAAAGAAAAACTCACAAGCAATGCTCGCCCGAAGGCCCCAGCGCTGACATAAGCCCACGACCCTGGGAGCATACCTAACCATCTGCACGCAAACATTGGGAAGAAAGAGCCACGACGTAAGCCCATAATCGTCAAATGTAAGAACAAGAATAAAAAAAAGGGGTGCTTACTTACGTTCCCATGACGTAGGGCACGAAGTTGACGGAGGTAAGGCCGTACAAGTAATTGCCCAGCGAAAAGGGAAGCAATGGGCTCAAGCGCAGAAGGGTGACGACCTTGAAACCGTTTTCACCTATCGCTTTGTCTATCGCGAGGAATTTCTTGTTCCCTTCGACCAGCTTGAGAATTCGCTCGCGGGCAAAGTATCTTGCGATCAGAAAGGCAATGCTCGCCGCAAGCTGAAAAAGAGTTTAACTCAATCGAACGGCGTGTATGTGTTTCTAATGTATATATATATAGCAGTATCTTACGGTGCCACTGATGGAGACAATAATGGTCCCAGTGATCGATCCAAAAAGAAGGCCAGCGGACATAGTTAACGGGATAGCAGGTATTGCGAGTATCTGCAGCAAAGAACGACAATGGCCTTCTTAATCGCGGTGCTATGAGTTTCAAATCAAGAAATGTAGTATGGATTAACAATGGTTGATGCAAGGGAACGTAATGGCGAAAAATGAATCACTGAGCCAACACATTATGCTTGATAGAAAGAGAGCTCGAATCTTACTTCCAATCCAGCATAAGCAAGAACGAAAAGAGCATACCCAGCCGAACCATAGCCTGGAGAAAGAAGCAAAACAAAAAAGAAAAGCATGGATTTTGAATGAGCCCACAATTGAATTGGGAGAAGAAATCTAAAATCTTGGGTTACACTTCGAAATGGGAGAAGAAAGCTACGATCTTTCAGCTGGATAAACCACAGAACTGACACGGACACAGTTAGCAGAAATCAAATCACCTTCGATGAAGCCAGAAAACTGGGTAAGAAAAGAATTGATCTGCTCCCTATAGAGATAACCAGCAGCGCCGAACCCACCCACGAAACCTACGATCAAAAGCCCAGCAACTATCGTGCCCGTGACTGCAGTTGCACCTCCACCATCGCCATTGCTATTGTTGTTATCATCTTTTTCCTCGTTCTTAGGATTGAGATTCAGTACCTTCCCTAACCTCTTCGGGGCATTCTTCGGAATCCTTGGAATGATCTTCTGTTGCTGCCGTTTCCTCTTGGTTTCTTTTAGGGAAGAGCATGGCTTCAAGAATTGAAGCCTCTTCGAGGGCTTTAATCTGAAAAGCGATAGATTAATATGTGGTGGCCGTGTAATTGATGGAGACGAGGATGAACAGAGGTGAAGAAGGCAAGTTGACGCTGTGCTGCTCAAAGGAATAATTGTTAGGGGCATCTTTGTATTATTATCTCAACTCAAGCTCTAATGATGTAATAACGAGGAACAAGAACGTTGTTTTCTTGGTGTTCTTTCTTTGCTTACTTATTCTTTTACATAATTTCCCGAATTTTTGGGAAAATGAGGTGTTTTTCATCTTTATGTTTAGTCGTCAAACTTCAAAGATTGTAGAATCTACTAACGGTATCTTCTCAGCTCATCACATGTTCTTGACGTGTTTCTTTCCAAAGCTTCGATTACTTTTGTTTCATATTTGTGAGATGGGGGAATGAATGGGTTTGTGTTCGATATTGTGCCACGTGTCGTTTGTCAAACAAGACATCAAACAAAGAATATAGGAATTTACATGATTTTTCCAACATCACGGAAGGAAGAAAAATCACTTCTTTTTTTCGTCGTCTTCTTGTTTATTCTATTTTCTTTCTATTGATCTCAGAGTTTGAAGAAGTTTTTGTCGCGAGTTATTTCTTTCTTCGTGAACTGTCTGTCACCTCCCGAAAAAATCAAGCTTTTATGAATTCGAATGCGAAGAATACTTTAAATCTGAGCTTAATAAGAGTTTATCGCAGCTTATTATCCATGCAATGCAAATACCAAGCACACAGCTCAACTCAACTACTACATCTTAAGTAGTTAATACATACAGTTTCGCTACTCTCCCTGCAAAAACCTCGTACTAAACTGAAGGGCAAAAATGCCATTTCAAAGGCTGTCTTCTACGAAGGCGCGCCGAGATAAGAAGCAAGTCGAAGTATATCGCTAAATACGCCCCCGGCGGTGACCTCAGCACCGGCGCCGGGCCCACGCACGATAAGCGGTTGCTTTTCGTACCTCTGAGTCGAAAACGCTATTATATTGTCTGAACCAGACAACTGTGCAAATGGATGCTCCTTTTTGTACCTTCTCAGCTCTACCGTCCCTTTCTTCCCCACAACGTCCACCACCCCAACGTATCTCAGCACCTTCGACCACAAAAAAAATAATAAAAATCGATCTTTATTCGTTTTGTGGGTCGAAAAGTAATTCGCATCGTTTGTGTTTTCATGGAAATTTTAAGGTTGGGATGTAATAAAAGCTCTCGAAAAAAGGGCTCACCTCGCCTGAAGCTTCAGCTTCGAGCCTTTTGTTCGCCAGGTCTTGGTCGTAAAGTGGGAGCTTCTCCATGAACTCCTCGACAGACTCAGTATTCTTCAAGAAATTAAAAAAAAAAAGTTGAGTCGATAGATGACGAACAAACTAACGTTCTTTCGCCGCTGTAATTGATTATTATATCGAAGAGTTATTATTACACCTTTAGTTGCTCGGGCACTAGGCTCTGAATGGGAATATCAGACAGTTCTAATTTCAGCCCTGACTCTCTAGCAAGGATTATCACCTGCCAAGGCGTAAAGAATCATAGCCCACCTCGATATTTCTTAGCACAGATTTTTTTTTTCCCGTATGTAAAGAAAAAAAAAAAGGTTATTAGATTAGCTAAACTACCTTTCTCGCCACATCAGTTCCTGACAAGTCGTCCCGAGGGTCGGGCTCGGTGTAACCTGCTTCTTTCGCCTCCTTCACCACTTCGCTGAAATTGCGCGGGCCGGCAAAGCTGTTGAATATGTAGCTTAATGTCCCACTGCAATAAAACACATCGATAAATCCCCATTTTTTTTTTTTATAAAATAAAACAATGGAATTACTGACCTAAAGATGCCTTCGATGAGCGATATTTTGTCCCCAGTTTCGAGGAGGCCTTGCAAGGTGGTGATGATGGGCAAACCTGCCCCGACAGTTGCTTCGTAGAAGTAGTGAGTGTACGATTGCCTCTGAAGCTTTCTCAGCTTCAAATACTGAAATTCGAAAGAAAAATTTCGGCAAGTTAAAAAAAGATTCCTTTTTTTTTCTTTTCATAGGTAAATAGTGTATGAATGTCACCTGCTCGAGCGGGCCAGAATTGGCCTTCTTATTTGGGGTAATGACATGAATTCCACGGCGTAGCCATTCGTGGTAATGGCTGGCGATTTCAGAGTCTGCTGTGCAGTCGACGATGACTGCGTTTGGGATGAAATGATTTCCCTGAACGTTTTGGACGAACTTACTCATGTCTGCTTCTTCTCCATTCTCTTTCAAAAGATCCCTCCATGTCGACAAGTCGATTCCCCTATTATGGAAAGTTTAACCATAGCTTCATTCGTGAAGGGATATATATGGACTGAATTCTTGAATTTTTTCGGAGGAAACTCCTTTGAAAGGAAAACTATGCATACAGATCGCTCAGAAGCATATTCCTCGATCCAGTGATTCCCATCACACGAATATCGATGTTCAGCTTTTCCTTGAGAACTGCTGTCTGTAAAGAAAATCGAAAGCTATTACTTAGTATTTGTCCAAGAATCTAATCCCTTGACATGTATCACTATCACAAGATTATATGCTGGAGATATAACTGTAGCAGCTATAAAAGTAAGTCTGTTACAGAAAATCAAAGTCTACGGAGACCAAAACTATATTCAAAGTATTAAAACTCGTAATAACACACCTGGTCTCGGAGCTGATCGAGCAATGTGCCACCAATAAGCCCAGGCCCAATGATACCCATGGCTATCGTCGTTCTTGAAAGGTAAAATCTTGAATGTACGGCTCGAAGAGCTCTGATGCAATCTTCTCGCTTGAGAACGACAGTTACGTTATACTCAGAGCAGCCTTGGGCTATGGCTCGTATGTTTATATTAGCCTGTAAAAAAGACGAATGTTAAGCCCAATGAGTCTGATGCTATTTGCAGGCAAGAGAGTGACTCAGCAATTTTTTCCAACCTTGGCGAGTGCATCGAATAAGGTAGCACTAACTCCAGGCGTACTCGCCATTTTCTGGCCAACTGCTGCCAATATGCTGCAGTTTGGGACAACTGCAATCTGCAATGATTCGATGAGAGCAGAGATAAAAATTAGAAAGCAACTCTCAAACAACCCTCCATGCGTGATAAAATGATAGTAGTACGATGTTAGTAGAATAATCATTGAACCTGAGAGAGACGACCAGCATCTAAAGCCTGACGAAATCTAGCCTCTAAAGCTGAAGCCACAGCTTTCACTTCCTTTTCTGGGACAGCAAAACACACCGAATGCTCACTACTAGCCTGCGTCGAAGGAAATCGGTTCGATATAGCCGAACAAAATGACATAAAAATCATGAAATACGCAGAAATTAGATACCTGGGATATCATGATAACATTAGCTCCAACGTCCTTAACAGCCCCAAAGATAGCACTGGCTGTACCAGGCACCCCAGCCATGCCAGTTCTGAGAGTAACAAGCAAGCTCAAATAAGTTGTAAGAAGAAAAATGGAACCTAGAAATTGAAGTTCGAATAATGGATTAGAAGTTTGAGCTCACCCTTCGACATTTACGAGGGCTAAATTGTCGATCGTTGCGAACCCTTTAACTGGAGAATCCACGGGTTGGCCTTCTTCAGTTCCAACATGGCGGCATATCATCGTCCCAGTTGCAGAGAGGTTGAAAATGTTTCTTATGACGATCGGTATGTCATACTTCATGACTGGGATAATCGTTCGAGGATGTAAAACGTTGGCTCCAAAGTACGACTGCAAAGATTCACAAAAAAAAAAAGATGAGTCTTGCCATCGCAAACAGTACTCAAGAATGAGAAAATATACCATTTCCCACGCCTCCTGATAAGATAGCTTCTTCAATATGACAGCCTCGCTAACTGCAAAAGTATGAATTCATCAGTGAAATGGAGTTCAAGTTTTTTTGAAGTGATATATAAGCACAAAACCTTTTCTGGGATCAGCACTATAAACACCATCCACGTCGGTCCAAATTGTCACTTGGCGAGCTTCGAACAAAGCTCCCATTATTGCAGCAGAAAAGTCGCTTCCATCTCTCTTCAACGTCGTCGGGATATTCTGAGGCGTTGTGGCAATAAAACCAGTCGCAACAATCGTATCAGATGGATTTTGGGAGTACCATTTTTCAAGGCGTTGTCTTGATTCTACATAGTCGGGATCGACTTGATTAGCCCCTGTGGGATTGACAACGAGAACATCTCTAGTATCCATACAAGCACATTCTTGCCCAAGCTAATATATGAGAAACCAAAAAAAAAAGTTATCTAGTAGAAAATTCTATTACATGTTTGATCGGTGGAATTCAAAACAGTATAAAGCACCTTTCTTATAACAGATGACAGCAATTGAGAAGACCACAATTCGCCATGTCCAACCACAAAATCCGTGAAAGACTCAGTTGCATGGCCAGCTGCAATGCATAAGAACAGAGAACTACTTTCTCTAAACGCACAAGAGAGAGAGAGAGAGAGAGAGAGAGACGAAGGTGTTATCTTAAGAACAGCATACCTATATATATGGCACGCAGCATTGCCTTAAGGTTGTTAATGTCCTGATGCAATCGAGTCAAGAAATTAGCAAGATCGTCCCCTTCGAGGAGATCGATTGCAGTCGATATGTGCTTCTCCAGGACAGCGTCGAGGGCGATTTCGTAACTATCTTCGCGTGCCTGAGCCTTGAATATGAGATCGTACATCATATCAGTAACCTTGGACATTGCAGAAACTACCACCAACTTCCTTTCAGAATCGTCCTTGACAACGACGTTTGCAACGTTTCGTATTCTTTCTGAAGTTCCAACGCAAGTCCCACCAAACTTGTGAATAGACCAAGTGTCGCCCTTGGGAAGCTTAGCCTTTTCCACGGCTTCATCCACTAAAACATCTAGAATTTTTTTTTTTGTTCGAGTTTACAACTTGTTAGAGACAAGATGAACCTTTGACTGCTTGTTCTTGAAATATATATATGTATAGAAGTAATAAACAAGAAACCTGCACTCTTTAGTGAAGCAAAGGTGTTGAAATACGATGAATCCCTTCCTTGCGAACGACCACGGCCAATGCTGAGATGACGAACATAAGATTTACAGAATCATGGATTTTCTTTACACAAGACAAATCTCAACAAACGTTTATACTTGTATTGCAAATCAGACGAGGCTATAGGATAGATTATCGAACTAAACACGAAAACGAAGCAGGTTCTGCTTCTACCCAAGTTTCGATAATTCAGAATTTGAGATGAAACATCGGTTAACAGCCAAGTAATACAAAAAAATGAAGAAAGTACGAATCTTTTACTACTTATGTAAGTCTAAAACGAACTCACATCAAAGCCCAGCTAAACCCAGCAACAATAATCCAAACATTGAACCCATAATCTCACTTTTAAAGAGTTAGACGGAAAAATTGAAGAAACACGTTTACTCACATACCTGAGCGCCGGCGGTCGTTGAATAAGAGAAAAAGCATGGATCTTGGTAGGAGTTGCGAAGAATTTCTTCAACAAATTCCGATTTTTTCTGCTGTTATTACTATTACATAAAGAATGAGATTGAGGCACGGATGACGCGAACGCCATTGCTTGGAGCTCACAAATGTAGTGCGGCAGCTAGCAAGTGTATATCTAATCTGTGTATCTATCACCTGTCTCTGTCGGTCTTTAGAAAAGGTGGGTAGGTTAAGAGATGATGATTATAATATGTATTTATATATTTATATATATTTCGTCTTTGAATTAAAATTTATTGTGAATGATTTCTGTTATTAAATGCCCATTTACCTATTGTTTTCCATCGGGGTAACTTCCCTTAAATCCCTCTCCCCCTATTTTCTTACACATAACTCTCCATTCCATATAATTTATTAACAAACTCCCTAAATCAAAAAATAACTCCCCATGGACGATTTTACCCCTATATTTTTGTAGTACCAATATACGTATGTTTGTAGTACCTCATGAACGATTTTGCCCCCTATTAAATTCCACGCCCCCACCCCAAACTTGTAGTACCAATTTACTCATGTTTGTAGTAGCAATATGTAGATGTTCGGCGTACCATCCCGTGAGCCCATGGACGATTTTTATAGTATCAATATACAAATGTTTGTGGTACCAAAAAACTTGTCAACACCCACGGACCACCCTTACCCAAAATTGTAGTACCAATATACGTATATTTGTAGTACCAATATATAGATGTTCGCCGTACCATCCTGTGAGCCCATGGATGATTTTTGTAGTACCAATATATAGATGTTCGTGGTACCGTATTATATGCTAGTGTGGTACCAAGATTATGAACCTCGTAGTACCAATATCTACGGTAACCGTCAGGACAGTAGAGTAGGAGTTGTGATAGTTAAGCAAATGGGACAGAAAAGGTACTACAAATAACCTACGCATGGTACTACATTATCTCACGGAATGGTACCACAGTATGGTACCACGAACATCTATACATTGGTACTACAAGAATACGTATATTGGTACTACAAGTTTTAGGTAGGGGTCCGTGGGTATTTTAGGGTAGGGCTTGCGATAGTTAAGCAAATGGTTCGAAAAGGGTACTACAAATAACCTACGTATGGTACTACATTATCTCACGGAATGGTACCATGATATGGTACCACGAACATATATACATTGGTACTACAAGAATACGTATATTGGTACTACAAATTTTGGGTAGGGGTCTGTGGGTGTTGACAGGTTTTTTTGGTAATATTGTTGTTTTTATAAGGCTAAAATCGTCCATTAAGGAGTTATGTGATATAAAACTTTGAAATGAGGAGTTTGATGATAAATGAATAGGAAGGGGTTAGTTGATAAATAGTTTGGGATTAGGGAGTTATGTGTAGATTTCTCTTTTCCATCCATATTTCCCGTATTCTTCACATGTTAGATTGACAAATAAAATTTGAATTCTTCCTCATATTTAAGAACAGAAACTTCACTGTTTCATTTCAACAAAAAGAAGATTTGATTCTAATATCTAGGTTGATATGAGTAAAGCAGTATCGAACCAACTATAATCGGACAATACTCTGCTCTTAAGATCACTTGCCTGGACAATAAGTACTGCTAAAACTAGTGATTGACAAACTCATCACTAATTGTCGACTTTTCAAGGTCCAAGAATTCTTTTCAATAGTATAGCGTATTAAATTGAATGAAAGGACATTCTTAACAACCACAAAATGTAGCAAATGGTCTGTATTTGTACAGACTGAATAGGTAAGAATAAGAATGAACTATACACAACAAACAGTTGTGGTGATGGTGATGTTATCCATCGATGAGTTATCAGTCTTTCGCTGCTTTATATTTCATCTTATTTAATTTAGAAAAACAATTTATTTATAGCAATAGTATACAATATAGTATACTGTCTTTGTGTTGTTGCCCTTACGCAGAAAGAAACAAATACAACTATAAAAATCGGACAGCTAGACTAAGAAAGGAATCATCAATCTCCACCACCCAACCCAACACAATCTTTTGTTGTCCATCTCCTTTCTCTCTCTCCAATCAATCGGATAAAATCGAAAATCGGCCGTAAAAAAGGTGGAATCTTTTTTTGATCTGCCATGGACCCTGCGATCGCAGACGAGCTTCAAGGCTGGGAAGTTCTCCACTCAAACTCCGACGCGGAGTCCGACCCGCCCACCTCCGTCGATGAAATCGACGGCTTAATTCAGGCCAATTACTTCTCCCTCGACCGCCCGAATCGCGCGGAGGAGGTCGGCTATGCATCGGCAGAATCGGACAATCCGAGTTGGATCGACCCGGGAACAGAAGACGACCCGACACGCTTCCTCCACAAGGAGTCGGCCGAGTTTTGGTCCGATTCGAGCAGCGAACGCTCTTCGAAGGTTGGCGGGTTTGAGAAGTACGGCGATAAGGAGGAGACTTTGGGACAATTCTGCTCTGAAATTGAGGCGGGCTCTGATGTAGTTGAGAATTCTCCAGTCGCCGCCGTGGATGGCGTGGATTTGAGGGAAGGGGCTGATAATAGGGCGGCGAAAGGCAACACTTTGGGGGACAAAATTGGCGGCGAGGCTGAAAGGAGGAGAGAGATTGTTTGGTGGAAGCTGCCCATGGAATTCTTGAAGAACTGTGTTCTTCGAATGAGTCCTGCGTGGACAGTCTCCTTTGCCGCGGCGGTTCTTGGGATTATGATTGTTGGACGAAGGTGGTACAAGCTGAAGAAGAAGGTTCGTGGAATTCACATCAACGTTGCCGTCGATGATAAGGTTTGTCTGCTATTCTCTTTCGATCTTCTGTCAGATTCGTCTCAGCTTTCAATCTTGTTTGAATTCTGCCAATCTTATTATCTTCACATCTCAATATGCAGAAGGTGTCTCAGGTCATGAGCAGAGCTGCTCGCCTCAACGAAGCATTCTCGATTGTGAAACGTGTCCCAATTGTTAGGCCTTCTCTGCCTGCAATTGGCTCGAACCCATGGCCGGCGATGAGCCTCAGATGAGCTTGTCTTTACTTTATGCATAGATCTACTGTGATCTGTTCTTGTTTAAGGCTGTAAGAAGAAGCATATATATATATATATAGGCTGCTGTGATACTGTAGTGTGATCTCTGGTGTGTGTGTGTGTAGAAAGTTAGAAACAGATTGCTTAGCTTATGTAACTCTGTTATTCCAGTCCTTTGTTATTATTACATCGCTCATCCCATGAAACATCTGTGAGCTGAGCTGAGGTGATCACAGCTTTGACATAATTCAACTCACTCGAATCGAATGAACCAACTAGAATATTTTACTCACTATAAAACTCATGGGATATAATGAATATGCTTTATTACCACCGATCAATATAGTACTCGACTGCTATACTCATGGAGCAGAAGAAGTTGATGCTTGCTACGAGTTTCATGGCAGCGTTAGTACTCCTTACGGCTACAGAAGCGCATTTTCCCGCGCCAGCGCATCAGCAGCCCATGGCTTGCATAGATCATTGCCTGAAAGATTGCAAGAAGCTAAAGGGAGTTACTACATCTACTTGCCTTAAGTACTGCCCCGTACATTGTCTCCCTCCCAATGCACTGGCGAAGGACCATGTTTGTAAGCTCTCCTGCGTGCTCGATACGTGCGCAAAGTACGCTGAAGGTATACATTTGTTGGAATTCGTTTTATTGTTCTCTGTGATAAATAGAGATTTCTGGGCTCACCTTGGGGCATTTTTCGATGTTTGCAGATGAGAAGAAGACGAAGGAATGTGTGTCTGAGTGCCACAAAATACACTGCAAGATTCAAGCGCTGGAGTTTTCGGGCACGATGAACTAGAGATTCCGGGCTAGGATTTTTATAACGTAATAATAAGAAATGCAATAAAGATAGCAACTTTGATTGAATTTGTCCATGATGTTATGTGGGTTCTGCATGAAAGCAAAAAAAAAAAGAAAAAGAAAAGAAACGGAACTCTTTTTGATGATCAATAGTTGGAAGTTAACAAAATTAAGCGAATAAAGCTTGAATTGCTCGAGCATGGATTGCGTTCGATAGGAATGTTGAATACTTCCTGGAATTTGACGTAAATTAACAAAAATTTACTGCATTTCAACCAAGAACAACCGTCATGATCCATTGTTAGCTTAAGCTAGCTTCGATACCTTTAAAAGTGGCATGCAAGGGGCAATTTGGGAAACGAACGGTAATAGTCCAAAGGTATACGACAGTGAAATTGCCTATTTGGTCCTTCTATATTTTCTAATTTGAACCCAAATTCTGTAGGACTAGGAACTTTTGAGACTAGTTCCCAAACTTATAATTATATTCGTTTTAACCCCAATACTCGTAATTTTGATCCACGTGTGATTGATCTATTCAGACAGATTGATGCTTCTAATTTGCCTGGTTTGCGTTGTGTTAACTTGCTGAGAGAGGAAAGAGGCGCAATTCAACCCTTGAAGATCCATAGTAGCTCAACGAAGGTAGCTGCTGAAGTGGCGATGGCGATGATGTTGAAACGTTTAGGATTGGGTTTGAGTTCGTGGTTTCGTAAGAAGATCGCCGACCCTCTTCTTCATATCCTCCGCCGGTACTTCTTTTTCCCCTCTTTTGTCGCCGTTTCTGCAACCTTTCGTGAAGTTATTGAAGTTTATGATCCCCTGAAAATCGCCTTCTTCTGGCTAATTTGACAGCGGAGCCGAGCCAAAGCAGCTTGCTTTCTCGGCAGCGCTGGGTATAACCATGGGAGTGTTTCCAATCTGTGGTAGATTTCAGCAACATTCGCTTTACTTCAGCCAATTGTTCTTCATTTATGAACAGCATTCTTAGTGTTCTATGAATAGTTTTTTTTTTTTTTTGGGGGGGGGGGGGGGGGGGGGGGGGGGGGGGGTGGGGGAAGCTGAAGCCTTGATTATGTCATGATGTATCTCAATTCTCATTTGGTGCCATGTTGAGCATATTCTGCCATTGATGTTTCTTTCCTCACTTCATTCAATCATAACTTGATTATCATCGCCTCAGTTTGATTTTTAACCTTTTGAGCAGGGGTGACTGTATTTCTGTGTGGGGTGGCTATTGCAGTCCTCAGGTCACTTTGTCATGCACCAACTGTTATGCTTGCTAATTTTATTGCCACTCCTATTGAACTAAGGTAAAATGAACTTCCTACATCAGTTATTTTCCTATTTCGGCCATGGGATTCTTGGAGATTTCTGAGGAATATAGTAACTTGTGAGTTTGCAAAGCTCAACCTTGAAATTCTAATCCCGGCAACCCTCGGTTTCATGCGTTGTGTTTTTTCCAGTCTTGTGGTTCCATTTCTTCGGCTCGGCGAGTTTATTACAGGCGGGCCTCATTTTCCACTGACCGCTGATGCCTTCAAGAAAGTCTTGACTGGACAAGCTTCACAAGAAGTCTTGCAGAGCATTTTCCATGCAGTACGCAACCAATTTCGTTTGCTTCTTATTCATCTCATTTGCAGAATACTACAGCCGAAGTAATTTTTTTTTTGGGAAACATGTGTGCAGTTGCTGGGATGGATAGTTGCTGCGCCTTTTGTCCTGGGAATCTTATACGTATTGTCTTTACCGTGCTTCAAGATATTGGTTCGTAGATTCAGCAGCAATGCATCTTCGAGCCCGAAAAAGCCAGTCGCCAGCCCTATTCCGAGCCCAAGAAAGTCGACAAGTTCCATCGCAAGCCCTAAAACGTTGCACAGCTCCCTCTCCGAAGTGAGGCTAAAAGTAAGGGATGCATAGTATAGTAGCCGAAGAAACAGCTTCTTACGCAAATCGTCGCTTTGTACATAGAAACTGCAGCAGAGCAGAGGTGGCCATAACATTGTGTGATCATCGTCGTTGCTAATAAAATTGTTGTACGACTATTTTCTATGAATATCAAAGGACTGAATTCCTCTGAATATTACGCTTGGTGTCGTGAAAACGATGTAATCAGTGATTGCATCATAAACACTCAGTAATGTAAAGCATCCATTCCACACGGAGTACGTACAACACAAGTAACAAAGCAAACCAGTTTAAACATCATGAAAGTTTAGGAGGAAGAGAGTGAGATGACGAATGATCCAAGCACTAACCATGGTTGACACAAACTCTAGTCTACAAGAACCATGGGAGACCCAAAACTTCCAAGGCTCAATTTTCTAATGCATTGGAGGCCCCAACTCCCAAGTACTGTTGGACAGGGGAGCTTCAACGCGAGGACGGACATTCGTAACCACATTTGTCTTACGGGCTACAACTGTACATAAACTCTGATGAACAGAGCATAAAGCAATTAAGATCGACTCCCGTGCCTTAACAAGAAACGATCTTTACCTTCTTCGTCAGACGAATTTGGACTTGACATCTGATTAATCATTTATAACAAAAAAGGGCCAGAGAGAGAGAGAGGAGAAGATGAGACTCACTAGTTGAAGATGCTACAATCCTACGATCCCCTGTAAATGTCAGAAGTTTTGATAGTGAATGACTGATCATTGTTATCAAAGAATTAAGAAAACATAGACAATGCCCCTCCCAGTGCCTGTCATTTCATATAGACAAAAATTATAACGCAGTCCTTTTTTTTACCTGAATAGGGATTACTACTAGACAAAGATCACGTAACTCCAACATTGCCTAATAGAGGCTGAGTTGGGGACGAGATGTTCATGCATTTCCAGTTCTCCTGCGGGAACCTTTCCTACAAAGAGAACTTGAAGATAATGACGGAGATCGTACTCTCCAGACTAAGGATGTTTTAGCCCCTATAAGGGGCAATTGGGAGCATATCTCTGAAGACCATGGCCATACACGGGCCTAGAGCATGTGTGTGCATGAATAAGAGAAAGACGACCACGGTTAGACCATATGTTTGGATTGCAGTTTCAGGATGAAGGGGAGAAAATGAATCTTCCTTGAGTAATCCTTCATCAACGATAAGGTGTTTGTGCATGCATTGCCATCATGGCTACGCCTGTGGAACAGCAAGACAAACTGTCAAAGACATTAATTAGTACTTCTTCTTCCACATTGTATAAAAGGGTGTTAAAGCAAGAACGGGAGGTCACTGCCAATAAATGTACTTACTATGTTAGTTCTGAGTGCGAGCCATTGTATACCGAGACCTTGAATCATTAGCTAATCATAGTCAACGATTGATTACCTGATTGACGCGGAAGTGGCGAAGCAAGAGATGAAGCATGCACACCATAGAGCTGTGGTGAATAAAGCTGAGCAGTTGAAGTTATTGGCGGGTAGTGAAGGAGGTGGTGGTGCGCTGCTGCATATTGAGGCACACCATAAATGTTGCTGCCCGAGTGGCCTGCGCTGCCCCCGCTGGTGATCACTCCCTGTCCGCTCATGTTAAGATAAGGGAAGTAAATGCCTCCTCCAGTTGATAGCATTGCATTTGATCCATAAGATGCATATTGCACATTGCCTCCCCCATAGGCACCATAATAGCTCTGTGCATCGCATTTTGAAACATACAAGAAGGATATAAGGTAGTCTTTCCATTGAGCTATTACATGTACATTGGCTGGCATTGCTTTCCAAAGAAAACAGCAGCAGAGTATTGTAGATCTAATGTAAGGAGAGTTGCACAAACCTGAGGGTAAGAATATTCAGCCGAGTACGGAGAATACCTGAGGTAAAGGTAATAATTATATATAAGAATACAATTTATCAGCCAAAAAATATATATAAGCAAACATAGAGTGGCTCGTCATTCATGGCGTAGGAAAAACCAAAGCTTCAAACAAGAAGAACATAAAACATAATATTAAAGAAAACGGAAATGGAATGCCAGACTTAAAGTGTACTTAAAGCATGTAGCAGCATTTTTTCTGGAAAAAAAGAATAATGCATATGATGAAGGAGAAATGCCTCGAAGAAGTATGCAAATATAATTGCTATCCCATTTCCCATTTATGTTACTTTACACTTGACAGAATGTACTATGTCAATCTGGCTCAGAGAGGAGCGAGAGGTGGAAGGTGCAGTGACAGTGTTGACTAATGCAGTGAACATGCGTGAAAAAACAAAAAAAAATTTAGCCATTAGCTTAATAGAAATGATTCACCGACCCATGCACATGTTCCCAAACTGTGTAAGAAACGCAAGCAAAGCAAGCACAGTTCAATTCAAAGCATCCACGCAGAGAGCAATTAAAGATTACCATGTCAATAACACGCATATCATTACCCGTAAGCACTAAGGTTGTACTGAATCCCCTGCTGAATGGAATAATGGGCTGGGTAAGAAGCAAAAGCAGCATTACTGCCAAGTCCTGCAGCCTGAACCAATCTGGCTCCAGCCTCCATTTGATGATGGAACCCACCCATCACCCTCGTGCGAGCTGCAATATCATTACCCACCATAGATATATACATACATTTATACAGCACAATCATGCACATTCTAGATAGAGTAATTGCAGAGAAAATTTTAATTACCCTTCCTTAATCACTACTCCAGTTCAGAGAAGAATGGAAAGGAGAAAAGTGTACCGTTATTATTTGGTGTGGATGGCTTAGACCTTTGAACGCCCATGGAAGCGAGGTTGCAATTGGCTCTCCTTCCATCGATCACCGGCGTAGCATCTGCACAAGCTCTCATCGCTGCATCTGCCTCGCGAAAAGTCACCTGAGATGTCTCTCGTCAGTTACATCACTATATACATATTGAGAGAGAGAGAGATCTCTTGTTTTGTCATCTTACAAATCCATAGCCTTTAGATCTGCCTGTAGACTTGTCGGTGATGACCACAGCCTCCAGAATTTCACCAAACTGCTCAAAGTACTTGTTCACGGTCTCCTTTTGGGTTTCCCAAGCCAAGCCGCCAACAAAAACCTTGGTCAAAGTGGTGTCTCCGAACTGTCCGCCCGCGTTCATCTCCCTAACTTGATTGACGAAATATCTTAAATCAATTATCTGTAAGCAATAACAAATAAACATCAACAATTGGTAGCTGAATCTGGAATCGCGGATGAAAATAACGCAACTTTAATTCTCGCGCGTCGTACTAGAGAAACCTTATCAAGGCGGAGCGGTGATCGTCGTTGGGTCCCGACGGCGGAGGATGCGCGAGAGGCAATTAATTAGGTCTGCGCTGGAAAAAAAAGGAACGAGGGAAATGAGAATGAGAAATGAGCTGAGAGGAGTATCATTGGACAGGACAAAGAAAAGTGGGTACGGAGCCCGACATGAGCTTTGAAATCCTACTCGCTATTCACTCTTGATATATTCACGCGCCGTCTTATCGCCCGTTCCTTCGTAAAATAAAGTGGACTCTGCGTGGCCACACGCGCTATCGAGCGGTGTGGGCCATATCTCTTTGTTATTTTGAGAATGGGCCTGGGCTATACTACATAGCCAACCTTTTAGCATCTCCGATATGAACAAATGAGCCCCGTCGTGACCCGACCCGAACCTCCATTAAATACATTACTGAAAACCTACTTCTCTTTATTCGACCCTTTCTCACAATGCACGTTACACGTTCGACGAAAAGCCTGAGAGACAATTAGGAATGAAAGCGTACATATATAGCATAGATCACATAAAACGGCGATGCCACCATCTTCTTCCTCAGAAGTTGATGAGAGCCAACTGCTGAACGTTCATAGGATAACAGTCCGACGGCGGGCCCGCATAAGCTCGGTGCGCCAAGATGGCATCCACGGCCTGCGTGGGGTGGAAAGCATCCCAGAAAACGTACCGACTCCTATCGGCGCACGGCGGGGTCCACGGCAGGCACGTGACCCCCTGCCCAATCCCACAGCACCCACGGTCCGCCACGGCGAACCCATACCTCTGCGGCCCGTTGAGAACGTCCCCCATGACCCCATACGTATTCCCATACACGAACATTGACCCAGGGTGGGTCCCATTGTTCAAGACGTTGACCAGCGCCACCAGCCCCTGGTTGAACGCGCCCACGATTTGGTTCACGTAGTCCACGCACCTCCCGGGCTGGGCCTGGCCCGTCGCCAGCTGGCTCGGGATACAGCCCAACGGGCCCACCCCGGCCAGTAAGAACTTTCGAAGCCCGAGGCTGTATAGGGCAACGAGCTGGCGGGCGTAGCGGTTGATGAGTAGGTTTGCGAATTGGGACGGGTTGTAGTTGAAGCTCGAGGGGTACGTCCCGGGCATGAGGTAGTTGTTGATGTAGTCGTTGCTGCCGAGGACGAGGACTGCGATGGACTTTGAAAGGTGGCGGCTCAGCTGGGCCGGGCTCATCGTCGGCCTCATCTGGCTAAGGGTCGTCTCGAAGTTGACCACCTGCTGGCTCAGGGAGTACCTCTCGCCGTAGTTCTGGCCCGACTCGTCGAGGATCCCGGCCGCTGCGGAGGCGTAGTTGACGCCTCCGAGTATTCGGTTGCCCCTGGTCGTGGGGTCCGCGAACGGCGGTGGTGCCGGGATTCCCAACCACGCCCCTGTGCATGCAGCAACATACACAAGTGTCAGTAAGTAATAAAAATCTGCCCAGACCGGATTTTGGGGGGCTAGCCCAGCACGAGGACCGGCTCGGGCTTCTGCCTCGAGTTACTGTCAGTATATTGGTATGGAGTAATCTGACCGGCTCGGGGTCATTGGACCCAACCCGATGATAATTGATAAAATTTTAGGTAAATTAATCAACATTAATATATATATATATATATATATATATATATATGTCCATTTGCAGTCCTACATGTTTAAGCATTTAGGTAAAATGTCCATTCAAAATGATACCAGAGTAAAAGTCTAAGAGGTCATGAGCACAAATCCTCCTGACCGTCCATTTCAAGAAGTCTAAGGGTAGATAATAAATAAATTGGTTTAGACGTGAGAGGGTCGTGTTGGAAATATAATATTTATATATATAACTGCTAGAGTTCCTACAAGCTTAAAAGGTGAATCGTTCATTCGACGTAAAGTACGAGCTGCGTACCGAGGTAATCGACGAAGGTATTTCCGTTGGAGAACCTTCCGATGGGGCCCGCGGGGGAATCGACGCCGTAAGGGTAGTAATTTGATTTGGCGATTGAGTTGAGGAAATTGTTGTTACCGTTATCGACTAGAGAGTCGCCGAACACATACATAGCCGTCGCCTGCGGTGCTGCTGCTGCTATGGGTTCCGACGACGAGAAGCAAAAGATGGCCAGGCTTAAGATCAAACTATTAGCAATCTTCATTATTATCTATATGCTATCGTTCGTATGTGTGTCTTGTTATACGTTGAGGTTGTCTAACCATTTTCATGCAATATGTGCTCCTTATGTAAGCAAATGTCACGATTTGCTCTTTTGCTTTTTTTCGGGTTTTAGGGGTGAGCCCATGTCACTTAAACGTTGTATGTATTTGCTTTCAGTTTCCTCGATATGCTAATACTAGCAGCTTTATACACGTGAGACCGCGTCTCCTATTACATGCAGTGATTATATTTTGGAGATTGACTCAACTCAATATACGAATGAAAGAAGTCTTTCCCATTATAGTCTTCAATTTGCCTGAAATTAATCTAGAAGAATTGTGGATAGATACAAGTCGTTGTCCAAGATGGAAGAAATACTTATATCTGCTATCTGCCCACTCTTTGATTAGTTCTCTCTCTCTCTCTCGCTCGCTTTTTGCAAGTGAATTCTCATTGCAAATTCAATCAAATGGCACAATTCACTTGAAATCCCATACAGTAGTTAAGGCTTTATTACAGGGATCCCAGAAACATAACTATGAACCTACACACCAATTTGATATCGCAGTTGACCTGAATCTCTTTCTCGTAACAAAATATATCGAATTAATTCCCATCATATGTATTTTAAAATTTTAAATTGTTGCATTAAACTGTAATAGAATCTTCAGTGCTAATGGTATTGAAGGAAAAATGATTAAGACATAAACGCAACAAAAATCAAAGTTTTCAACTATCCGTTGACCAATTTACACACACACACACGCCTAGTGTGTGAATAGAAACGACAGGAAAACAAACGAACCTCATCAACAACATTCTCTCCATTCTTCAGCATTCGCACGAGAGAAAGAAATGACGTCAGGACAAGAAGAGAAACACGTGGCATTTCCTCGTCATCTTCCAAGCCCTTCACTTGTCAGAGAAACAATTTGATAAGGTGGATGAATACATACTCCTCTTTACAAAGTTTTCTGATGATCATTTGCTAACGTATATTCCTGGTTCTTTCGGGGATTCCATCTGCTGTTCAGCTCGATCAATGCATAGCCAAATTGCTCGAGCTTCAGGCCATGTCGAAAAGCCAGACAAAAGCCGCGCCTGGCTTTGGTCTCAGACTCAGGTGAAGCTCTTGTCTGTTTTCTCTTTGTTCAGACATTTTGATGAATGAATGAAGAATGAACGGTATTTAGATTTTACTAATGACCGTCTTGAAACGAATTCATCGTTAGTTGTCGACTTTCTCCTCCTCCTCCTCCCCCAAAGCTGCTATCAGGCTCAGGTTCTTTCTTCATCCTTTTTTCACAGCTTCAATGTCGATATTTAGTCTCCCTTTGCTCTCCAATGTCTTTCTTGGTCTTTGCTTTCTCAGCATCAGTAATGCTCTTGGGCGAAACGGTGGGAGAAATAGCGAGGGCGAGCGAATCCGCGAGAAACTCAGTCGTCGAAGCAGCTGTCAAGGAGGAGAAAGTACGACCGGCAACCGACGCCGTCGCAGTCCCCAAAGCGCCGCCGCCGCTCGCCGGTGGAAGAAAGCTAGAAACGTCGTCGGACCTTTTAGCACGTCGCAGGGTAGAGAAACAGCTCCTGCTTCAGATTCAGACCGTGAGCTCGTCAGACACGTCGGAGAAGGTGCAGATCGGAGACGACGGCGGCAAAGAAAACAGGCTGCCCAACCACTCGGCCGATAGGATTTCTCCGAGGGTCGTTCTGTTTCCTAACCCTCTGTTCGAGCCGTCGCCGCCGCCGCCTCAGGTGATTGTTAAGAGCCCACCTCGTCTTTCCGTTTGTCCGCCGAGAGGAACAAAAGCGATGAAGAGACCGTCTTCTTCTCCGAATCTCATATCGTCTGCTACTGCACAGAAGCTCAGAAGGTCGATTTCGCCTTCGCGGCTAGCGAGCAGATTGGTCGCGCCGCTGAGAAGAAGTTACTGTAGAAATATACGACGCTGAGGAAGTTCGTCGGTGGTCTTAGCTCTTCTCTCTGTTGCTGAGAATTTCTCAAATTCTGCAAATAAAAATTGGGTGAATTTTAAAAAAGAGGAACGATTCTATTTGGTTTTAAAAAAAAGAGGAACGGGTTCTCAAATGACTGAAATATCCTTACTAAAAAACTGGTTAAGGAGGCTAATCCGACTCATTAACAGCGAAAAGTTACGAGTTCTATTCGAGTGACAAAACACTCGAATAAACGACTCGAATAAATGTTTATCCGACTTACTAATAGCGAAATATATTCGAATTTATTCGAGTTAAAAGCAAAACTCGAATGACGTACTCTAATAATAAATCGAAGAGATAAGGTGACTCGAATAATGTGCAGAAAATTTAAACGAATAAGCAACATTGTTCGAGTAGCTTATCGAGTTTTCATTTCGAGTCAATACTCGAACAAGGAACTCGGATAACATACTCGAATAAGCAGTATTTTAAAAATCTCGGAAAGAAAATTAGACACAAATCACTCGAAAACCTAAAATCTCTCGCGCTCTCTCTTCGAAACCAAATAACTTACTCGAAAAATCGTACACAAACCCACGCATAACCATCAATGGCGAAAGGAAAAACGAGATCATCGGAGCCTTCCGCGCCTGTGCGTAACCGGGTGGATGAGCAAATCGACGCCGGTAGAGCCACGGTTAGTTTTTGGTCGCATTTTGGGTTTTTGTTAAATCGAATTGGTTGAACGAATTTCTTGGTTAGATCTTTCGTTTCTAGCGTTAAATCGATCGATTTTGATGTTAAATCGTTGCGTAAACGTCGTAATCGGTCGGATTTTTTGTAAACATCGTTTTCATCGTCTTTTCGAGTAATTACGGTTCGAATAACTGCTTGACTTATTCGAGTGATGGTTTACTCGAATAAATAACTCGAATAACAGAAAATTTTATGTGTTTTTGCGTTTTCAGGTCTATCTTCCGACGAAGTTGCCGGCGGACAATTTCTACCACGCCACCCTCACTCTGAACTCGCAGTACATGCCGGTATGCGAACGCATCCGTACGCTTTTGAACGAGGAGGAAATGGAGGAGATGGTTAGGCGGACTCAGTTCGGGAACCTGATAAAGGTGGCCCGAAACCACTACAACTCCAATATGATCTGTGGTTTTTGATGAGCCGGCAGGTGGAGTACATGCCGGAGTCGAAGGAGTTCTGGATGGTCGTTCGTGGGCGGCCCTTACGATTTTCATTGGTCGAGTATTGCCTACTCACGGGCCTCGACTGCGGCGCAAACGAGCCGGAGAACCGTCATCGAACGAGTTTGCGATGAGGCATGGCCTGGTAGTAATTCTATTTTTATTATCTTTTTGATTCGTTTTTTTACTTCGATTTCAAAAACTAACGTTTGTTTTATGGCTCGCAGGCAAGCACGTTATATATTATATCGATTTGGATAAGAAAGTCACGGAAATGATCCGTGACGCCGGTGGAGCCTCGGGCGTGAATCCCGAGAAATTGAAGATCGCGGCACTTTATTTTGCCGTCGGGGTGCTCGGGGAGCGGAGGGTAAAGAAGGACCTGAAGGTCAAGGAGGAGTGGCTCCGTCTGGTGGAGGACTTCGACCGCTTCAAGGAATATCCTTGGGGAAGGATATCATTCGAGGAGGTCATTTATGGTCTGAACAAAGACCTCCTGGGGAAGCACATGGATATGACATCGAAGGGAAAAATCGAAACAACCTTCGATATCAGCGGCTTCGTAATGCCGCTTCAGGTAATTAGTTTTGTATTATTATTTAAGATATATTATATTTATTTTAACACTTACTTTTACTCTCTTTTATCAGGTTCTGGCGTACGAGTGCTGGCCGACCGTCGGGCAAGAATTCGCCATGAGAAGAGCCGGCGAAGGTCTCCCGATACCCTGTATGTGCATTGGAAGACCACATTTTACGGCAAGAGCTCTGCTCCGGGATGGCAAGCGGTCGAGCGTGCATTCGGTGCCGTGGCGATGGATGTAAGTATATTTATTTATTTATAATATGGATTTATTTAGATTGCATTTTCTAAATTGTACAAATACACAGGACGTGCGGTGTTGCCTTACACCGACCGATGCGAAGCCGATTCGAGGTACTTCCGCACGGTCGCCGGCTTTTGTGGCAGCCGGGATGATGCCGTAACCCAGAGGATAGTGGAGCATCTTCTAAATGGGCTGCCGGTCTACTGCACCGATCATCGGCTTGCTCCGTCTCCTCCTCGGCCGTCTCCTCCGAGGTCTTCTCCTCCGAGGCCGTCTCCTCCTCCTTCCGGCTCAATAATCGCCCATTTCGATAGAAGAATGGACAGGCTGGAAGGCGATGTACGGGATATGCGGGCGGAGATTAGGGAGCTGCGCTCGATCGTGGTCCAAGGTATATCTTACTTAATGTTTATTTATAAGATTATATTGATATTACGTAAATCTAACGTAATACTCTAATTTTGTAGCCCTTGAGAGCCTGACGCCGAGAATGGTGCGGGATATTACGAGAAGCTACGATCAGGACATGCCGCCTCCTTCGCCGCCGAGAGGGAGTCGGGACATGCCACCGCCTTCGCCTCCTCCTTCGCAGAACGTGACGGGGAGTCGGGAGCAGGGGGCGAGAATGTGGAGATGGAGGCCGAGATGGATATAGATATGATGGAGGCCGCGGCCGTGGCGGCGGAGAGGGCCGCGGCGGCAGCGGCGGCGGCGGAGAAGGCGGCGGAGAGGGCGGCGGGGATAGGGCCACGGCGGAGGCGGCGGCGGATAGGGCCGCGACGGAGGCGGCGGCAGAAAGGGCCGCCGCGGCGTCGAAGGCAAAGAAGGCGGCGGAAGCGGAGGAGAGGCGGCCACGGACGGAACGTGCGAAGAAGAAGTCGAGGTTGCTTTCGAGTCCGTATACGTCGACGCCCGATTCGACCCCTCGCGTTGCAATACAACGCCGCGCGGACATAGAGCAGATCATCGGCGAGAGGGTGAAGAATTGGGATGCCGTCGCGGCGGAGGTGGCAAGAATGGGCGCAAAGGAGGAACGGCAAGGAATGCTCCAACCGTACGACAAGAAATTCTTTGCCGACCTGTCCACTCCGAAAGTGTGGCTTTCGGATGAGGTATGTGTGTTTTTTGCTAAATATGTTAAATTATTTCGTTAATAACATTATATGCTATTATTGCAGCACGTCAACGAGGCATTCAGCGGGTTCACGGCGATGCAAGAAAACTGCGTGCATGCGGAGCGAATCGCGTACGTGACCACCAACTTCGCACATGCAGTCAGGATGGAGTCCGCCAAATCGCGACCGTAGAACGTGTCCTCGTTCGAGCTATTCGCCACGGGAGAGATCAATGCGATATACGGCGGCAAGCCGTCACTTCACTAGAGCCAAGCGGATGTGGCCGTCATCGGCATTTAACTCGCATTGGGTGCTCCTCGTCGCTCGGTTCAAGGAGAGGAACATCCTCGTTTTGGATTCCGATCGCAGCAGCGATTCGGACTTGAGGTTCATGAAGTCGTTCCTCAATCCTTTGGCCGAAGTGATACCGCTGATGCTTCAACACGTAGGTGTGGACCAAGAATTCGTGGAGAAGTTTGCTTGGGTGCGGTGCCCCAATTTCCCTCAACAAGTCCTCAGGTAATTTTCTTATTTTCTCACTTTCTTATTTTCTTATTTTCTTAAACCTGAAATTGTTCTATTTCTCGAACAGCGGAGAGTGCGGTATGTACATGCTTAGGGCGGCGATGTCTCTGTTGATCGGTAACAGAGATGATCTCTACGCTTTGGACGATTCTAAAGTTTTGTCGTTTAGAAAGTTTTTGACTATATGTATTTATTTTAACAATTCGGATATTGTATGAACCGTTTTAGATATATTTGTATAGATTTTTTTATTTGGAATTGTTCTGTGTTATGGTTGGTTGAGTTGCTGTTGAGGTTATTCAGAGTGTTCAAAGTTCAGTGTTGTTTTTTTCCAAATTTCACTGTTATTCGAGTGAAAGAGCTTGTTCGAATAATGATAATTATTCGAGTAAGCTAATCGAGCTTAATCCGAGTACCTCATAGCACTCGAATAAACTTCACTGGATCAGTTGATTTTATCGGACTTCACTGTTATCCGAGTCAAAGATCTTGTTCGAATAATGGGAATTAAACGAGTAAGCTATTCGAGCTCAATCCGAGTATCATATAGCACTTGAATAAATTTCACTGGATCAGTTGTTTCTGTCGAACTTCACTGTTATTCGAGTGAAAGAGCTTGTTCGAATAATGTTACTTTTATCGAGTTGCGTATTCGAGAATATTCGAGTACAATACATAACTCGAATAATTTAAAAATCGAAAATATTGTTTTTATATCATGAGCATGAAATGTTAAATAACATTTCATGTTAAATATCATTTCATGTTAAATAACATTTTCTTTCTATGTAATAAAATATTATAGAGATTCTTGAGAAAAAAAAGAAAATCAAGTTGATATTTCTATACATGTTATAAATATTGTTGATGGGAATGTATATACTAAAGTCCTATCTACCAATGTATTTCATTGTATGTCATGCAACGACTTTTATTAAACATTGTTAATCTTCATAAAGCGACTTATTAACATCATGAAGGCCCTAAAACATCGAAATATTGATATTTATACATCTATGTATCGAGATAATTAAAATTCAAAAATTCTGAAAAGAACACTCGAATTGCAAGATATTATTCGAGCTCGGTATTCGATGTTTTTGTAAATTATTCGAGTTATTCGGGTACTCGAATAAGTTCAGGTTTTCGTTTTCGACTTTTTATCGTTACGTTATTCGAGTGACCTATTCTAATAATATTCGAGTTGTGCAGTTTACTCGAATAACAGTGAAAAAAGCTACAATCAAGCCAAACTCACAATATCCATCAATCTCATACAACCTCATACATCAAACTCATACAACCTCATACATCAAACTCATACAAACTCATACATCAAGATTTACTTAATGTCTACGACCAAACTCACCGACGGACGGAAACCTCTTTTCTTTTCTCCGACCACGCCTTGCTACGAACGGAGGCGGCAACACCAATTGATCCGAGATATCCCACTCGGCTTGATCCGGAACCGACGAAACTCGTCCGTGATAAGCAGACTGCCACGTTAGGACAGAATAATATTCCGAACACAACGGGTAGAAACTCATGTTCGCTCGTAGACTCGCCGCGATTGCATGTGGACAAGGAATCCTGTCGATGTCGAATTGGCGGCACGTACAAGTCTTCGACCGCAAGTTAACAATGGCACGACCCCCCGGAGATCGGACATCGTACTCATGCGGAGCGATTTCATGTACTTCATACCCTTGACTTAGCTCATACCTCTCACGGAGCTTCATTTCCACCGTCGGGGTAAACCGCGTGGTTGCTTGTCCAGATTGCTGTCTGTATCTAGCAAACCAATCCGCCGTCAGCCTCTGTATCGATTCCAGAAGCGCAATGATCGGTAGCTTTCTTTCTTCGCGGAGTCTTGCATTATTCGATTCCACCCCGTTCGTAGTCATGATGTTATAGCGAGACGTCGGAGAATAGGCTCGACTTCATCGTTCCTTAGTATCAGTCTGTTGCAAATACGCGTATGCGGTGGGAAACCTATTCTCAAAATCACCATATTGTGAATCAAAGTCGCATTGCTTGTATATTTTAGCAATGTGTATGAACATCTCGGTCGCACCCTGCTTCTTACACTTGCCTTTCATATTTTGTGACAGGTGCCAAATACAATGACCGTGGTGCGCACGACTGTAGACGGCTGCAACGGCGGCTTTGATAGACGGAGATCTGTCGGATACGATGACAAGATCGTCCTCGTTGGGCACGACTTGCAAGAGCTCGTTCAAGAACCACGACCAAGCTTCTATGCACTCGTTATTGTCGATTATGTCCCAAGCTAAAGGAAACTGATGGCGGTCGCCATCCTCCGCTGATGCAATGAGCAACGTACCCGCATACTTTCCTTTTAACCAAGTACCGTCTATGCAAACAACCTTCCTCATGTGACGGTATCCCGCAATACAAGCACCAAGGGATAGGAATGCGTGCTTAAATCTCCGCTCGTCGTCCAGATATACACTTGCTATGGTTTCCGGATTCACTCTTCTCAGCGTCGACAGGTATGACGGCAACAGCTTGTAACTCTCATCGGGGTCACCCTTCATTGCATTTTGTGCTAAAATGCCTCCTTTCCATGCTTTGAAGTACGAAACTTCGATCCCACGATTTCTCATCATTGTTTGAATGAGTTTAGGGGCCGGTGTACTTGTTGAACCCTGAAAAGATTCAAGCAGCATATCACTCACGGAGGTTGACGATGCTTGAGTGAGTCTTGCGTTCCGATTTGCAAGGTCGCATGTATGTGTGTTGCAATACGTACGAATCGAGAATACGGATGTACCCTTAATCTTCGTCGTCCATATCCTCCAAGTACATCCATCCTCTTTGCATCTCACGCCATAGTACGATCGGGAGGATTTTATAATCTTGACCTCGAAGCATGCCTCTATAGCAACTCTTTGGATCCTATTCTTGACGGCCTTCTTATCCTCGAATTCATCACCGACCTTCATGGTGGAACCGTCGGTAAAAGAATACCGATCGTTAGGAATAGTTGCATTTTCCTCTGCTTCCTCCTCCTCATCATCATTCCCGTCCGCATTTTCTCCGTTTACGCCATCAAAATTGACGTGCAGGTTCTGCAGTGATGCAACATTCTCATCGCGGTCGTTCGCCTCATTGTGACCTTCACCCCCATAATTCACATCTTCGCATCCGCCAAAATCGATGATACGGTCAAAATAATCATCGATGTAACCACCTCCATCGCTACGAACCTCAATTGAAACGGGACCAACTTCATCATCCGCGAGAGTTTGACGGTGGAGGGTCGTAGGGAGTCCAATCTCCACACGGAGAATCGGTCTATCCATTGGAACCCCTAAGTATATATAACCCTTCAACTCTCGATCATTCTTTATATACAACGGAGCACACCCTTCCATACCTCTCATAGATGGCTGATAACTTAGCTTTAACTCCGGCCTCCCGCTTACGCCAATAGTCTCGTATATTTCGTTCCGCAGATCGTCCAGCAAACAACAATCGACATCGAACCCAATGGGCTTCATATTTGTTCCCATCCTTGGAACCCATGTCCATTTATTATCATTCCCAATTATCCATTCTCCATCGTAATCAATCATGATGCTGGTCGGCATAACCTGCATATGAAACAAATCATTGTTAATAAAATTTAATTGCAATAACATTATTCGAATAATTACAATAAATAAAAATTAATCGAGTAAACAATTCGAGTAGTAAAACAACTCGAATAAAGTCTTCGAGTATTAAGATTTTGAATACACTCGATAAGTTGTTATCGAAGAAATAAATGGAATAAATCAACTTTTATTGCAAACGAGTTATTCGAATAAATAAAATATTCGGAAACAAAAATTATTCGAGTAAGACATTCGAGTTCACGCTTAACTTGAATAATGTGTTCGAGTATTATATTATCGAATAATATGTAAGTGTAAAATTTCATAAACAATAGTATTATTCGAGTAACTTTTCCGAGATTATTCGAGTATGATGTCCGATTGTATGTTGCCAAAACAACTTATCCAAGTGACGTTTACGAGTCTAAATAAACTCGAATAACGAACTCGAATAACCGGAAAACGAAAATTTTCTGCAAATTCGCACAGATCTAAGGTTAAAATGCTACCCATAACTACCCAAACCTTCGAAAA
Source organism: Craterostigma plantagineum (assembly GCA_027422505.1). Classification (NCBI taxonomy): domain Eukaryota; kingdom Viridiplantae; phylum Streptophyta; class Magnoliopsida; order Lamiales; family Linderniaceae; genus Craterostigma; species Craterostigma plantagineum. The sequence continues at coordinate 927,667 of JAPQWV010000039.1, read as the reverse complement.
TCTAATACCCTCGAAATGTAAATGTCATTAACATGAACGGAAATTACAATGCCCCATAATATATACTTGTAACCGGCGTTAACATGAACGGAATACTGTATATGCGTTCAAGAACGAAATTGGGATTCTTGGAGCTTGGGTGTTTCGATTTCGGCGGATGCTTCAGCTCGTTTTTCCTTCAAGATCTCGTTTTGTTGCTTCGTGGGTGCATTAATGAATGAGGTTGGTGCGTTTTTTTTTATTTTATATATATATATTTCTTTTTCTTTATTTATTTAGGTATTAATTAGGGGTTTAGTTAATTAAGGAAACATGTTCCTCTTTTTTAATTGACTCGGTCAAAGTTCCCTTTTTTAAAAAGAAATCAAAAGTAATCTTATTTTTTAAAATATCCTAAAAATGGGATCTTTTCTTATTTTCCCGAGAGCATTCACGTGTATATATTAAATAATTAATGACTAAAAGTATTATTTACAGAAAACCCAAAAAAAATTCGCACAGATTGAACCCTATTCACATTCTCATCTATTGGAGTACGACATTCCCCAGAATCGTCTGTCCACCATTTCAGACACTGGGTAAGTTCTCCTGTCGAATTATTACAGCGATGGCGCAGTTGCTTTCCGTATGCTTTCTCTCGCCCTTCAGCACTCAATTCCAGGTAAACTATATTTCAACGCTGAGTCCAACAAAACACACATTTCAATCCATGGAAGAAATAAGATTGCTTGAGTTTGAAACTTTTGTCTGCAAATGCAGAGAACTGAGGTGAAATGGCTGACTCATCATGGTAGTAGGCGTCCCTTTCGTCGTATAGCAGTAGCCACCATCAGACAAGGTCTGGAACAAGTTTTTGCTGCAATTAAGAAAAGAATCCACTTTTTGGTTTCTCCATTGTTCTAACATTCTTGGATATACTTTAGTTCTTCATCTCTATCTGCTTTGATCTGTAACAAAAATGGTTGGGACAGTACTATGGAGAACTTCCCATTTTAGCTCACCAATCCTTTAGCATTGCCTTTCTTCACTCACGGCTGAAACTGTCTTTTGCAGCGAAGGAGCAAACATCGCACGGATACCCCGCGAATTGCACGAGCTGTCTGAGAATCGACAGCAGAAAACGAGCCAATCCTCTTCTTGCGATAAGCTCGGGCGGGCTTGTCCTAATATCTGGATTTTGGACCGGGCCAGATGTAGACGATGGATGGGGCTACGCCGAAGCATATATATATATGTACGGACTAGCACTCCATGAATTTTAGATTTCGATAAGCTAGCAACCTCGATCGTTCGAAATACGGTTTTTTTTTGCTATTTCCAAACGTCCACCAAGATTTTTTCACAATTTCTGCTGATGATGCAAGAAGATAACAACAAAACCCTAAGCAACGCCGACTTCTTCACTAAAATGAGACAAATTTCTTCTCCTCTCCAAGTCTTGACGTTCGATCCAACTCGAACCCGTTACCTTAACAAGACCTTTCTCTCCAACAGCCTTCCTCAGCTCGTTCGCCTCGTCCCACCTCGAATTAGAGGCGTAAATATTGGCCAACAGCGATAGATAGCCACTGCTATCATCAGGTTCCAACTCAACGCAGTTCTTTGCAGCTAACTCGGCAAGTTCTATATTGTTATGCATGCTAGAAGCAAGAAGCAACGCTCCCCACACGCCAGCGTGAGGCCTCATGGGCATTTCCTCGATCAGCTCGCGGGCCTCTTGCAACCTGCCGGCCCGGCCCAAAAGATCTACCACTATTGCGTAGTGATCGCGGGTCGGGTCGAGCCCGCGACTTTTCATCGAGGAAAAGCAGCGGTAGCCTTCTTCGACCATGCCCACGTGGTTATAAGCAGATAGTATGCCCGTAAATGTTGCTAGGTTTGGCGAGATGTTTGCCCTAAGCATCTCCTCGAACAGGCGTATGGCTTCTTTCGCCCTGCCATTGATGCCGCATCCAAGAATCATAGCTGTGTAGGAAATTAAGTCTTTTCTATTCAGGCGATCGAAGAGCTCCATGGCTTTATCTATGTCTCCGCACTTGGCGTACAAATCGATTAGAGCTGTGAGCAAATGATCGTCTAGGGTGATGCCCAGTTCGCTCATGTAAGATTCGATGAAAGCTCCGAACTTGGAATCTCCGAGCTGGGCACTAGCAGAGATGACGCATGAAAACGTCATTTTATCGGGCTGGAGATTATCGACGTTGAGATTCAGCATCTCGTCGAACAGCTCCAGCGCCTCTTTCGCCAGGTTGTTCTGCGCATAGCATGCGATCATCGCGTTGTACAGAAGCAGATCTCCCTCGGGCTTTTCATCGAACAGTTTACGGGCAGATTCCACGTTCCCCTGCTTCGAGTACCCTGAGATCATCGTTACGTAGGACACGTCGTTCCTCTCAGGCATTGAGTCGAAGAAGCTTCGAGCCAATACCAAATTCCCGCATTCGATGTAGCCCATCACCATGGCATTCCAAGAAGCTGAGCTCTTCTGTGGCATCTGATGAAACAATACGTAAGCTTGGTTCATGTCTTTGGCTCTGGCGTAGACCGAGACCATGGAGTTCCAAGAAATCACGTCCCTCTCGGGCATTTCGTCGAACACGCTCTGGGCCATCTCCAAGTCGCCGCACCTCACGTACCCAGCCAGCATAGAGTTCCAAGTCACTACGTTTTTCCCACGAATTTCGTCGAACACCTTGCGTGCCTCCACCATATCGCCCAATTTGGAGTAGAAATCCACGAGAGCCGTCTGAACAAAGACAACCTTACGAAAACCCAGCTTCTCCACCTGCCCGTGAATCGTCAGCCCAGCGAATTCGCACGGAATTCTAGCACAGGCCTTTAGGGCGGAAGAAACGGCGTACGTGTTGGGGAGAAGCCGAGAGCAATGCATCTCCGCGTAGAGCGACAGCGCGTCGCGGAACTCTCCGCCTTGGCAGAGGTAACGGATGGCGCATGAGGTGGAGGCGGCGCCGGGGTTGTGCGCGTGGCGGAGGATCGATCTCACGTAATGGGTCGTCCTCGGAGAGCAGCGGCGCGTGGATTTGAGGATCTGATCGATCAAGAGCGGCTCGAGATGGGCGAGGGCATTGGTGACTATTTGGCAGTGGATTTGCTTCGCTTGGCCGATCGTTATGGATATGGAGGTGTCGAGCAGAGAACTCAGCCTCGGTTGCATTTTGCTGAGCTGAGGTTCGTCCGACCATATTTGTTGAAAAGCTTCAATATTGTAGTGAAAAACAAAACTACTTACATTTCTTCTAATTATACTAATGTTGAAAGTTATGATTCAACTTTTGATTGTAACTTTTTAAATTGCTAATTTGCCTTATTGTGATTTTTAGGTTTGTAATCGTTTATTTGGAATTCTTTTTTCTTTTCAATATACTAATACTTTCGGCACACTCTATACGCCTACTAAAAATATAATTATACTGATGTTACTTTATTTATAATATTTAATAACTGAAATATAACTTTAAAGTGAAACTTATGTATTGGGTATAATTACAATAATTAAAATATTAAGAAATGAAATAATAACTTATTAAATTAAATTACAATAGAGTGACTAAATTGCATATAAAATGACGGAATAAATTGACAATTTTTAGCCACTAGCTTTTTTATATAATTAATAGATACTGTTTTTAAAAATATTCAATCCGACAAAATAATTTTGAGGTACTTGTTTGATCTTTTTAATACTTCAATTGAATAATTACCGAATGACTATCTTACCCCGTGTGGTTTTCTTATTCATTGATGATTTTTTTATTTGTATCATTCGAAATCGATTTCATCACTGGTATGTATATCGTAAAATTCCAAAGGGACACCTCTTTATAAAATTTTAAATGGATAGTTACCTCATAATAAATTTTAGCTAATTCAATACTGAACTGTAATTTTTTTATCAATCTGTATTTTATGTAGATTCCATAATCTGAATCAAATATAAAAATGACCAAATGTAGACTCTATGAAATATTTGATTATACACTAAATAGCTGGCATTTTCCTAGAGAGAAATATATTCTTTTGCGGCAAAATCAAGATAAACAACTTTGATGAATTTCTTTCTTCAAAACGAAAAAAGAAAGATAGGCCTTAAAATTTAAGGAATAATAAAACAACGTTGAAATCCAAAATTTGGTCTAAAAGTGGAAATATGACTGTCAAAATAAATACGAGACGACCAAATTTAACAATTTTGTGGAATCCATACCTTATTAATTGATTACATTTATTTAAAATTTCTAAAAGAAGTCAACAGCGATGATTTAGAAATAGGAAATCGAGCGTCCGAAATATTAAGGGCGGTGAGATGAGAGGGAGAGTATGAAAATAAATAACGAAATAGAAAAAGGAAACAAAAAAACAGTTGTCCGCCCAACCTCACCTTGCAAACCTCATTAATTTAATTCGAGGAGCTATCCAATTATTTAGTTGAACCAATTGAATGTGTTTGTGGCATATTAATCTTCTGATCATTGATAAATTAGGCGCTTCAATTGAAGGCGATTTTTAAGTTATGGGGATGGGCGATGATGAATCTGTTGCCGACGGCGGAGATGCGTCGGTTATCTGTTCGATTTGCATGGAGGCGGTGGCTGACGACGGAACTAAATCATGGGCGAAGCTTGTGTGCGGCCACCAATTTCATCTTGGTTAGTTTGCCTGATATATGCTAATTTAATTTCAATTCTTTTTTTTTTGGCTTGTAAAAAGTCGGACTGGATCTGACTGTTTTTGACGATGATTTATTTTGGTCATTTATTTTCTGCTGCATATGGAACTTGTTGTTTGCTGTGAGGTTTCTGTTTATGTCTTCCTTTGGTTTTAGTTTTCGAAGATTGAATTTTTGTAGCTTTTCTTGATCTTGAGCACAGATTCTGGCAATGTGGGATAACATATGATCAAATGTAGCTTTTTTTTCTGTCTTTGCAAAACATGTAATTAGCGCAACTTTGTCATTTTGTTTCCTTAGATGGTTAAGTTAACGCAAATTTGAGTTTTTCTAGGTTAATATGGGTAACCTTGTTTAGCATGTTTTTTTCTTTTGCCTAAGCTAGTTGCTGTTGTTACCTAGAGTTATGTAAGGATAAACTAGACTTACTCTTAGTTTATTTTGTTGGTTAGAAAGATTTATTATCTGTCATGATTTAGTAGTTGCTCTTTGGAACCGAGAAGGTAACAATGGTGTATTGGGAAGTCGAGCGTTATATGGGAACCTTATTTATTTCATGGTTTAGGTTACTTAGTTTCTTGTGAAATTATTTCTGCGCCTTGTGTGTTCTCTTTTTAATGTTTTTGTACAGATTGCATAGGTTCGGCCTTTAACGCCAAGGGGGCGATGCAATGCCCTAATTGCCGTAGAGTCGAGAACGGGCAGTGGCTCTACGCAAACGACAGCCAACAATCGCCCGACTTTGCTATGGATGAATTGGCTGATGAAGAGGATACTACATTTGACTTAAACCATGGTGAAATGGTAATTCGATGAACTTGTTACACTTTTGCTATAGTTTGATGTTGTTCGTGGAGATTTATAGAGTTAGTATTTTATTTAATCTGCTTTTGCGCATCATCTTGGTCAATTAGCATGAGTTACCTCACCTGTTCTTAGAGCATTGTTACAAAATCATGCATTTGTACTCAAAATTGAGAATCTATAGTTTATCCCAACTACATCTATTTTAGTTACGAATAATGGGAGATTTCCAATTTCGCTTCCCTGCGTTATTAATTATCTATATATTGGATTTTTTTGCAGTCATTTGGCGTCCATTGGTGTCCGTTCGGCGGATTCACCAGGCTCTCGACTTTCGAGTAAGCAGTTCGTTTCCTTACCACCGATCGCTTTCTTTCTTTTTCAATTTTTTCGCTCTACTTCGATGCGCTAGCTTTTCCCTTATCCTCGATAATCGCTAAGTTATCCATCTAAACGTTCCCCATCTTTCTTTGCAGGGACGGAGAATATCCTTCCACCACATGTAAGGTTTTTCAATCATCTCTTCGATTTCAGACAACATCGTTGTTCGTTGATTTCTAATATCGAAATATATTTATTTTTATTTTTTGCCGTTTCACAGATCACGACGTATACGCCGAAGTCACGCCTATGTCGTCCATTAGCCATCCTTGCCCGTACGTCGCTTACGGGCCAAACCATGGGAGCATTTCCAACGGGCCCACTTACGTTGGGTATTGGAGCGCACCGTCGCTAACAAACGATGCCTTCGTCGGTCCGTATGCTTACTCTTCGGCGGCGCATAGTTGGAACTATTTCGGGCCGACCAACCACATGGTTGGCGGTCAGAGAACGGGCCATAATAGCTCAGACCTTCCAAGGCCCGTAATGCACCCATTCCCTCTCGGGTCAGTAGTAGTCTTCTTTGTTCTTACATCTTTCATTTAAATCAGGTAATAAAACCCTAACTTCGTCGCACATTTCAATGCAGTTCTTCAATTACGGCGTCGAGCTCATACACGCCGCCTGCGCATCTTAGGCGCAGCGCAGCTCTTCGGCCGAATTTCGAGCAGAACGAAGTCAGCCCACAAGTCTCCTCCAATGGGCAAAGATCGAGCGCTAGCCATAGGGATGGTTCAGCATACGTAGCTCCTTCGCTGGCCGAGCAGCAAAATTGGGAAGTCTTTAACTACTATTGCTACTGCACTTCTGTTCCCCCAACTTTCCAATACTGGGAACAAGACGATTCTACCTCTCCGTCCATTCTTGGGCCTTTGTACCCGCCGAATGGTTCTTCACGTTCTTGGCATGGATCATCGCAGAATGGCTCTTAGATACTTCATTCTATCAAATGAACGAAAACCATATTTTTGTTTCTAATGGAACCCATTGTTTTTTGCTGTGTTTTGAGCCTGAAAACTGTAATTATTGGATTTTTATCGATTGTTTTGGTTTAGAGCTGTGAATGAAAACGTTGCTTTATCGTCAATATCGTTTTCATGCATTGGCGCAGAGCTTTAAATTATGCGCGTTTAGTTCGTCAGAGAAAGCTTTTCTACCAGGCTTGCTGAAAGGAAACCAATTGTATGAATCTCCTTACAATCAGAGCATATAGCGTGTGAATCTGTGTAAATTTCGAAGGCAGTAGCACACACAAGCAACATTGTCCGTGGTAAGAATCTTTTAAGATATACAAAGGATATCTCCTCCGACTAACACTAGTTGCAACTTGCAAGCAGTAAGTAATTACATCCCCTGCTATTTACAGGCACAATAGGTGCTTACGAATATCTCGTTCGCCTTTTCTTTCACATAAGGGGGAATATATCATCAGCATCGTCGCCGTTGTTCTCCCCAAAGTCGATGTACTTGAAGCCCACGCCGTCGTCAGGGTTCGGGTTGAAACTGGGGTCCACATAGCACTTCATCTCGTGGAAAAGATTCAGGTTATCCACCAGTTTGTGAAACACATTACACCCGCAACACTGTTCGAGCCACATTAGGGCAAGGAGAAACCAAGCCCATCAAAGCTTAGTACGAATGAAATGGAGATGCAAAAGCAGTAAGAGCTCATTTAAGAAAAGCAGCCCATCAATGGTACTACGAATGAAGTGGAAATGCAGAAAGCAGTAAGAGCTCATGGCCAAGAAGTACCAATAAAAATACCTGAACAAAAACTGTGCCGTCCGTGTAGGCATGAGGATTAATGGCTCGAGTGGTACGCTGGCCGCAAACGTTGCAGGTGAAAGCCACCCTCATCCTCCGCCTTGGTGATTTGGTGAAGAGGGACCAAGGAAAGGTGGAGACTTGCTCCGTGCCCGAGCCTGACTCCGAACCTACGGGCACGCAGGGGCCTTCCATGCCCGAGCCTGTCGTCCATCCCCTGACATTCGCCGCGCTCAATACAAGTCCCATCGCGGCATCCTACATGTCAAAAATGGGGGAAAATATTGACTCAATCAACTATGGGAAGAGCGCCGAACCATTGGAGGATAAAAAATATCTAAAAGCAATGCCTTGGAGAGGGTGCGATTCACTGGGACAAGGGCCGAACCATGGGCTTCGGACTTGAGATCGCTTTCGTCGTCGGTGCCGCCGTTATCTGCAGTGGGAGATAAAAGATTGGGTCTACGGTTAACGATTGATGCTAGGGCAAAAAGGGGCACAGCTCAAAAGGGGGAAATCGCTGACATTTTAGCGGAGTGGATAATCTGACGTGGCGACGGAAGGGTGCGTCTTGGATTTGGACGGAGAGAAGATCGGCAGCGATACGGCGCCGGCGGTGGTGGATAGAGCTTCCATTGATTTCTTCTCCTTCGATCGATTCGAGCGGTCCGATTATCTGATTACAGAAAATGGTAGGAAATATTTGGATTTTTTAAGTAAATAGCCCTTGAGCTGGTCATCTTTTAAAAAATAGCACCCAAAATCGGACTTTACCTTTGTATCCTTACTAACTCTGCTCTAAAGACTATTTTACCCTTATTTAATGTCAATCAACAACCTCAACAACACTTAACGATAAAATTAATTAAAGGGTTTACATGTTACACTGTAGCGAATATGAAACATCAGACCCGTTATAGAAGGGTGGGGTAAAAGTAAAAAAAAGCAACCACCCACCACTTTCACTTCCAGTAAAAAAAGCAACCACCCACCACTTTCACTTCCAGTAAAAAAAGCAAGCGTGTCTCCCGCCCCTGCACTGCAAATCGTCTCCACTTTCACTTCCAGTAAAAGAACAAGCGTGTGCTCTCCCGCCCCTGCACTGCAAATCGTCGTCTTCTCTGCAAATCGACTCATTCGACAATGGCATTCAACGCGAACGTGGAGGTATGTGTTCTACTCTTCGTCTTCTTCAATTTAACGCGAGAGGGGATCTGGGAACGACCCATCGAACCCTAATTTGGTGCGGACCCGTGCTTGCAAGCGTAGGACAGAGCTTTGGTAGCATAGGACCTGTGCTTGCAAGCATAGGACCCGTGCTTGCAAGCATAGGACCCGTGCTTGCAAGCATAGGACATGGGTCACGCGCGCGCAAGTTCGGGGGACCCGCGCGTTATAAGCAGGGGACCCGCGCGCTATGCTCAGGGGACCCGCGCTTATACGCAGGGGACCCGCTCTTATACGCACGGTTCCCCTGCTTAAACGCTCGGGTCCTCTTACCTTAACGGGCGCGTCCTGTGCCACTGCGCGTGCGCAAGCGGGGGACCCGCGCGTTATAAGAAGGGGACCCGCGCGCTATGCCCAGGAGACCCGCGCTTATACGCAGGGGACCCGCGCTTATACGCACGGTTCCCCTGCTTAAACGCACGGGTCCTCTTATCTTAACGGGCGGGTCCTGTGCCACTGCGCGTGCGCAAGTTCGGGGGACCCGCGCGTTTTATGCAGGGGACCCGCGCGCTATGACCAGGGGACCCGCGCTTATACGCGGGGGACCCTTGCTGGGACCGCGCCGATGCGCAGGGGTCTCATGCGCGTCCGTGCTTGAATCTCAGCATATGCGATGCGGTCCCCTGCGCATCTATGCATAAGGGTTTTCTGTTTTAATTATTTCATACCACGTAATTTAGCTAAAATGTGTTTTACGCATAAATTAGGTTGTGATGCAGAAGCAGTTCGACACAGTGGACGAAGTTCCCCGTTTGAGTGTAAAAATGAGCTCGTTATACGCGGATGCCAGCGAGCTGATAAGACAGTGTCTGAACCACCACGAGTGGGAGATTTTTAGGAACGAGAGTCCGTTCGGCCGCCTTGTTATGGCTGAGCCTGATTTTAACCTCTCGGGACAGTTGGTGTGGTACCTCATGCAGAACCAGACGATGCTGCACAACCGGGAAGAGCTGTGGATGATTTTTGGCGGAAAACCACTCCGATTTTCAAAGTCGGATTATTGCCTAATCACCGGGCTGAAGTTCGCAGCCGAGCTACTGCCGGTAAACGACGGCTCACAATTCACCGCAAGACATTTTGGCAACAGCTCAAAAGTCCGCATGTCGCACGTCAAGCGTGTGTTGGAGCGGTTGTCTGGCGACGAGGACAATGTGGACTTCGAGAAGCTGAAGTTGGCGGACGTGTACTTCGCCACCGCCGTGTTGATGCCTCGACCGTCGAAGAAGGACACCGTCGTCAGTACGACGGTCCTTAGTCTCGTCGATGATCGATTTGCATTCTCCCAGTACCCTTGGGGCACCGTGGCTTTCCGTGAGGTGATACGAAGTGTTAAGGTAAATCTACGGGAGAGGCCACGGGACTGGCTGATCAGTGGGTTCGTACAACCACTTCAGGTGAATTATAACTAAGCTTCTTGCATACCATGTTTTGAGGGACGTTTGTAAGATTTTTTGCGTTATTTGTATTCAGATACTAGCATACGAGTGCATGCCGGGGGTTGCAGACCAGTTTGCGGTTCGCAAGGAAGAAGATTTCACGCCACGCATGCTCAGGTGGGAGACGAAGAATTGGGGTCGCAAAGCATGCCCGACTCTTAGGACGGTCGCAGATGCCGTCAACCGCGATTTTGTACGAGGGTTGTTAGTGCCGTCAGCGGAAGAGTTGGAGGCGGCGTACTTTAGGGACAGCGTTTTCGACGTTGGGGCGGCACACGACATATTCGACCGTGTGACGGGCCTACTCACGCGGGGAGTGGAGGTTAGGTGTTCCCCTGTCCACCTCGATCGTGGCGACGACGATCATTTAGCGATCGTACCTGTTGAAGATTTTCCCACACCTGTGGAGGTGGTTGAGGCGGGAGACGTTGGTGCTTCGTCGAGTGCCCGAGGAGTTCGAAGAAGAGGCAAAGCGCCTGTAGATGTTGTTGATCTAAGTGATGAGGATTCTGGCTCAGATAGAAATGAGAAGTGGAGCAAGAAGTACCTCGGGCGATGGGACTTCTCCGGGCGTGAGCTGATTCATGAGCACGATCGCGTGCTCATTGACATGTACCTTCAAGCGGCAAGATTTAGGTAAATGTTTACTTTCGATGTCAATCTCAGTTATCGTACCTAAACACGTAATAATTTTTCTTTTTATGCAGTGATACCGTTTGGTCGTCTGACATGTGCGACGTGGATGCCCAAGGCTTCTACATGCTGCTCTTCCATGATATGCTCAAGTCCAATTGTCTTGACGCATATCTAGATTGCTTGAGGCGAATCTATGCGGACAATGACAATTATCCTCGCGTCTTCGTCTTTCCAAGTTACGTGCAAGACGATCACTTTAGGAAGGCGCAGAAGTTGAATAGGAAGGCGAAAGTCGGGGTGGATGATATGGAGAGCTTCGTGAATGGATTGTCGAGAAGCAGTCGGAGCTGGTTGGAGCGTCTCACGGAGGATGAATTGCTACGATGCAAGTACATCATCTCTCCTGTTTGCGCACGGGCCCACTGGGCAGTGCTTATTTTTGACGCGTCAACGCAAACCTTCGTCCTTCACGATTCATTGGGCGCGCATGGTGTGCAGTTCGCCGGGAGAGTGTTCGTAAGTAGCTGAAATCCGTTTGTCTATCATTTTTATTTATTTAGTGCCATGTTCGGTATTTGCTATATTTTGCAGGCGGAGTTTCTTTCCGCATATTGGCGTTTCAAGTTCGACATCGTGACGAAGCCGAAGTTGAATAATAAAATGAATCGCCAGCAGAAGGCTGACAGCTTGGATTGCGGGGTTCATGCGGCGTTGACGGTGGAGACGATTATGGTTGACACGCCCGAGTTTGATGAATATCAACGGCAGATTGATATTTCGGCGTATCGAGCCACTATGGCTGCACGGATATTGCGTGACCCGCATAGCTGTACCCTATAGATTAGTTTGGGGTAGTTTGGAAGTGTTAATTGTAAGTGGCTTTGTAGGTTTAATGGACTTGGTGTAGTTTGTAGGTTTATGGAACTAAAAGTTTTTGATATTATTGAATGAATTGATTCTCTGTATGAAACGAAAGTACGTGATGGGTGATTTGACTTGTTACTGACGAAATTATTTTGACCAAATACTCAGCAATATGCGCGGGTCCCCTGATTTTACGTGCGGGTCCCCTGATTTTACGTGAAGGTCCCATGATTTCAAGTTATGGTCCCTTTAGCACGTATCCCACCATATGACTTGATAAAACTTTTTCCATTGTTGAATAATTGATTCTCTGTATGAAACGAAACGTGATGGGTGATTTGACTTGTTACTGAGGAAAATATTTTGACCAAATAATCAGTAATTGTTCAATTATTGGTACGACTAAAGAGAAACCCTAAATTGGACAGCGACCCGTTCATATACATACCTATACGGGACGCGTCCCATCAGCGCCAACGCAATAAGCACGGGTCCCCTGAGAATGTTTTGGTCCCCTGATTTTACGTGCATTTCCCATGATTTTAAGTTATGGTCCCTTTAGCACGTTACCCACCATATGACTTGATAAACCTTTAAAATAATGCACGACCATTTTTTGGTACAGAAAGCATACATTCCACAGTCGTACGATCACTTTCGGTGATAATCATGACGATCACCAGCATTGTTTTTCAAGTCGATGGTAAGTGGGTAATTCGCGAGGACAATACGTCGAACTGGGTTCCGGATCCAACTTGCCGTTGGCAATCAATCTTGGTCGACGAGGAGTCATGCACGTTAGTGGATCTCACTAACGAGATATTGAATGCATTGTCGTTACGCAACGACAATACCAAACTACGGATAAGCTACATGCCTTGCATAGACTACAATTATGTGCGCCCCATCTACATCGAGAACGATTACGGCGTACGTGCGTACGTTGGAGGTGGTTGCCCACGATCAAGACCACCTCTTCACGTGGAACTTGAATTAGCCATCATTGCGTCACCGCCACATCAACCTCATGATAATGATTTCTCTGGTTTCGACGTCGGCCTTATAGCGCATTGCGATACAAACGCCGAAATCCAACCATTTGAGGGTTTCCCAGCACATCTTACAACCCTCCTGACCAAAGTAATGAAAGCAGTGGCTATGTAGGCGATTACTCCGGAATCTGCGGCCAAGGATATGATAATGAGAACGAGCAAGTCGGACGGGACGACGAAAATGAGAACGAGGAAGGTGCCTTAATGCATGATGATGATGATGATGATGACGCACATGATGACGATTTTGACGTCGATGTGCACGACGACGCAACTGATGTGGCCGACGATGGTACCTATTCGTTTACGGATGGTTCGACCCTATATGTTGGACAACAATTCCGTAGCAAGAAAGAATTGAAGGACGAAATCACTAAAATCGCTGTCGCTGCATGCTTCGAACTCCAAGTGGATAGGTCAAACAAAACCCTGTACGTAGTGAAATGTGCGAAGGAGAACTGCGAATGGCGCATACGAGGTGCACAGGATAAGGACTCCCCCTTTTTCTCAATCCGAAAGTACGTCAACACGCACACGTGCGGCGTGTCTCATCGACGCCGTAGACATCGCCAGGGAAGTTCGTCGCTCGTATCGAGCACGTTGTTGGAAAATTTCAGGGCTCCTAAAGACATCCCCGCTCCCAGTTCCATACAGTCGATGATGCAGAGCAGGGGAGTAGAAGTTTCATACTACAAGGCTTGGAGAGGAAAACAAATTGCGACCGACGAACTAGTTGGTAACAGGGACGCTTGCTACGGTTTACTGCCGTCTTACTTAGATGCGGTGAGGCAAGCCAACGAGGGCAGTATCACTGATTGGGAGATGGACGAAGACAATCGGTTCAAGTACATGTTCTTGGCATACGGAGCATGCGTCAGCGGCTTTACGTTCATGAGGAAAGTCGTTTCTATCGATGCCACTTTTTTGAAGGGGAAGTATAAGGGACTCATGATGATTGCCACTGCGCAAGACGGCGATTTCCATCAATATCCTTTAGCATGGGGTATTGCCGACGGGTCGGAGGGAACCGACCCATGGACGTGGTTTCTGTCGAGATTAAGACGTTTTGTTGCGGATGGCGACGATCTCGTAATAATTTCCGATCGGAACCCTGGAATCAAGAATGCAGTTCCGGCCATTTTCCCAAACGCGTTTCATGGTTTCTGTGCGTGGCACCTTCAACAAAACGTGAAGACGAGAATGAAGAAGAAAGGTGCTTGTCCAATCTTTTGGCGTGCCGCTACTGCCTACACGAAGAGCGAGTGCGACCGTCATTTTAGGCAGCTTGACGGAAAATATGCGGACGTGCAGAGGTATCTTAACGAAGTCCCAAAGGAAACGTGGACGCGAGCATATTTCCCTAGATCAAGATACAACATAATGACGACCAACGGATCGGAGTCTATAAATGCAGCTCTACGTAAGGACAGAGAGCTTCCAATTATTGGACTGTTGGGCTCGATTCAGCGACTAACATCATCATGGTTCAATAAGCATCGGCGCTCTGCGGAAGCTTCAATCGCCTCGAACATGACTAGGTTTACGCCAAAGGTAGAGTCGATCATACGAGAGAATTTCACCGAGTCGCAAAAATTTCATGTGTCGGAAGTCGGGCATCTAACATATAACGTATACGGGCAGCATGTGAACGAGGTGGTCGATTTGGGGCTGCGCACATGCACGTGCATGATGTTTGACATCGATCGTATCCCATGTCCACATGCGGTTGCAGCTTGTGGTTCTGCCCAAGTGCCGATATATTCATTAGTGCACGATTATTATACCTTGGAGTTCTGGAAACTGGCATACGAAGGTACTATACGCCCGGTAACGGACCGCATTGAAAGTAGTATGGACATGTTGCCGCCTCGTGTTGGTTCACAACGTGGACGACCCCAGAAAAATAGGTTTCCTTCGACGGGTGAATTTGGTACGAGATAACGTTGTAATATGTAGTTTTCGTATTCAGAGTGGCTTATACGTCGCCATTTGTGTTATGTTATGTAAGGTTGTGTTAGGCGAGCTTTTGCGTGAATATGGAAGTAGAAAACCCTTATGCACCAATGCGCAGGGGACCGCATCGCATATGCAGAGAATCCCGCACGGACGCGCATGAGACCCCTGCGCATGAATGTGGTCCCCGCCGGGTCCCCTGTCTTCAACGTTTGGGTCCCGTGAAAAAATCGCGCTGGTCCCATGTTCCTTGCGCGCAGGGAGGGGCGCGTTACTCCCATCGGACCCAAACGTTAAAGGGAGGGGACCTGCCGATTAGCACATGGTACCCCAAATCATTAGGGTTGGTCACGTTCGCTTACTAAGTTGGTCCAATAATTGTTCAATTATTGATGAAAAGTGACATGTAGCAGTGCTTCATTTATTGGTGAAGTGACATGTCAGAGCGGTGTCATTATACAAGTCATCAGAGACAGATGACTTGACATTTGATTCCCGATTCCACTTTTTTGTCCCCGGCGAAAATCTAATATTATTAAATTCGTTAATAAGATGTCCACTGCAAAAATCTAATATTATTAAATTCGTTAATAAGATAGTCATTAATAAAAAATTAAAAAATTCGTTAGTATGGGTTATATTTTTTTATATGAATTATATTTATTTATATGAATTAAAATCGTTAATAAGATAGTCATTATATTTTTTTATTAAATTCGTTAATAAGATAGTCATTATATTTTTTATATGAATTATATTTATTTATAAGATTAAAATCGTATTTTTTATTCAAGAGGGGGTGTGAATTAGTAGCCCCCTTTAGAAAATTACGGTACGAATATGGAAATAGAAAACCCTTATGCACAGATGCGCAGGGGTCCGCATCGCATATGCAGCGAAGCGCGCACGGATTCGCATGAGACCCCGGCGCATCTTTGCGGTTCCCGCCGGGTCCCCTTCCCATAACGTGAAGGTCCCATGACTTCAACGTTTGGGTCCCGTGATAGTAATGCGGGGTCCCATGAGTCTTGCGCGCAGGGAGGGCGCGTTACGAGCATGGGACTCAAACCTTAAAGGCAGGGGACCTTCCGATTACCACACGGTACCCGCACATTAGGGTTAGTGATGTTCGCTTATTGAGTGGGACCAATAATTGCTCAATTATAGGTCAAAACTGACATGTCAGAGCAGTGTCCCTATTTATTCGTCAAAAGTGACATGTCAGAGCAGTGATACTATACAGTATGTACAGGACAGATGACTTGACATTTTATTCCCGATTTGCTTGTAATGTTGTGAAAATCTAATATATTATTAAATTCGTTAATAAGATAAAAATTAATAAAAAATTAAGAGTGCGTAAAAAAAATAAATTTAAATAACCACTCGATTAACAATATCTAACTCCAAGTTTAGAAAAAAGAAAATATATTTTACAACATGTATTTCGAGTCGTACGATCATTGACGTGAATCTAGTAAGAGAGCACACCGATAAAACATACTCATGTTTGTGATTTATGTAGGCTGTAACAATCTTATAAAGTGAACGTAATTCTTTTGATTACCTCCATTATTTTTGTTCTGTGCTATTTTATGATGACTTTATATTGTAGTCTACGATAAACAAAGTATAAATACGCTCAATTAATCGCTTACTTCCATGAATTAACATTGCAAAAATCGCACATGAACATAGGGGACCCACATTTTTTGAACAGCGGACCCACTCTTCAAAACTGGGGACCCGCGATGATTGCATAGTCCCCACACTGAGATGTCCGGGTCAGTCGTGGTCCCGTCAAAATTGTCCGCATGTCATTGCCGGGGCCCGACTGGTCCCTTCGAAATGTTGCTTGATTTAAGCAGAAGACCCGCTCGTAAAGGTCACGGGACCTGTGCGTTATGAGCATGGGACCAGCGCTTGTATTCAGGGGACCCGCTAAGGGAGCGTTCATAGATAACACGGAAAACTTAATATGAAAAAAGTTAAGTTATGTCAAATCACTGCCATTCGCGTTATTTTTATGTCAACTCACACATCACTCTCACTGACAAAATCTCCTCTCACAATTTCTAAACCCTAAATTGATATCAAACACACGTAAAGCAGATGACTTCTATCAAACAACTAAAATTAAAATTAAACAGAAAACTAGAAAGATTTCAAATCACTTAAAATTCAGTTCTTTTATTTTTACGTCAAATCACACATCAGTCTCACTGACAAAAAAGTTGGAAAACACAGAGAAACTCAATCGTTCACAATTCTAAACCCTAAATTCATATCCACCAAACGATATGCACAAATCAAACAAGTAAAATTAAAACTCAAGGGAGAAATTCAACAACACATGAAATAGTTCGTGAGCATCGCAAATTTTAATTAAAATAAAAATGGTATACTAAAAAGAGTCCCAATCATTATTGAAAATAGAAGATGCGAGGTATTTTCTAAACGCCTGCATATGAGTTTGATTGAGGCGGGAGACGTCGTCCTTCTTCATCATAAGCGACATTGCCGCCCGCAACATCGCCACGCCATCTTCTCCCCTGAAAATCATATGACACTTATTTTTAAACACGACGACAAAGTAATAAAACGCATCATTCATGAAAACTTACTGATTTTGTTTCCTGAATTCGCGACACCACCTAGCCGGCCAGCTCTTGCCCTTGTTAGGCATGCGTGTTATCAGTTTCAGTTCCTTGAAAATAGCCGGGATTACGATCCGAAGTTTGTTGATGTCGTCGGCGATAAAGCGCAGCTCGAAGCCAGGAGGCGCATCGGAGTCGTAAATCGTATACTCCTTTCCCCGCACATCAACAACGAACAACACCCATCGGCCTGACGTACGCATGGGGATGGCAACTTTGGTCGCTAGATCCCACGACCTGCATTTCCAATTTTCGTCCTCCCCATTCGCGAACGGGAGCAATTTCTTGAAGCCTTTCCCACGCGGCTTCCCGATTAGGTTTAGCACCCCTCGCTCGTCGACGAGCGTCTTAAACGTATGGGGCATGTACGCGACTTTGCTCGCAACCGATTTGCTAAATTTCTGCATGCGTTCGATCCCAGCGAGGCATTCATCGACATGCTGCAATAAAAGCAAACCGGTTTTTAACACATTCAAGTAAGGTGACGAAAGGTATTTGGTAAATTTATATACGTACCATCTCATCGAGTTTAATACCCTCAGTCGCAAGGTTCAGGAGCCATGTAGGGTCGTGTTGTCCTAGGATCCCTTGTACTTTCATGCCGGTAATCTGCAAAGCCGTTTTTAGCTGACTTTCGACTTTTGGCCACAAGTTTTCGACCTTGAACTGGATATGCCGCTCGAACGCCGAAAGCTTTGGAGGTTTGACTGTATTCGTCGAGGGGAAATCGGTGAACGGCGTCGTGGTGTACCAAGATGGCTTCTTCGTCCGCTCAGGGGTCTGTTCTGTCACGATGCCTTTTCCTTTGTCGGTCGCTTGGACAGAAACCGAAGCCTCGGCGTGCGTCTCCAACTGATCAGCGTGGTCCTCTTGAGCCTCTATGTCCGTCACTGCCTCGTGAACCCCGAGACCATAAGCGCCCCTCCACGACGATGGGTCGACAACCTCGGGCGGTCTCTCTTCATCGGACCGAGCCGGTGCGACATATTCATCGTAACGTTTTTGCGCCCATTCAGACGGACTGTGACCGTCCCATGCCTCCTGGCTCGGAATATAGCCATCCGGTCCCATGTACGATGTGTTCCTCCATCTCTCATCGTAATCTATACAAGAAATTCGAAAATAACTATAAATTATTTTTCACGTCCTTAAGTATAAAAACTGACCAAGCTCGGGCGGTGTAGCGTGCAATCCACCACCAAACTCGGGCTGTGAAGCGTGCGATCCACTAGCAAACTCGTTTGGATCGACATCTACATCGTAAATAGTAACTGTTGAGTAATCTGCGCAACTAATTAAAAAATTAAGTATAAAAACTGACCAAACTCGGGCGGTGTAGCGTGCAATCCACCACCAAACTCGGGCTGTTCAGCGTGCGATCCACTATCAAACTCGTTTGGATCGACATCTACATCGTAAATAGTTACTGTTGAGTAAACTGCGCAACTAATTAAAAAATTAAGAATAAATAAATATCTTACTATAACGAGCTTCGGTAGGCGGAGTGCGAGACCCGTGATAAAATCTGCTCGCCAAACCCTGAACCGAGTTCCCCAACTCCCTGAGGCTGTCGGCCCACGATCGCATTTCCGTCCAATGTTCCTCGTACGCATCCCACCTTCTCTCGTTCGTCGACCACCGTCGACCCTCTTCTTCTTGAAACTGATGCAATTGCGTGCCAAGTTGGTCGAATCGCCCAAACAAGTTGGTGAAGTTTTGGTCCATACGACTTTGCCATTCATCGAAGCGTGGACCCGAGGCGAAACCCTGACCACTTGATCGTGGGGTCTCCGGTGTTGCATGAAAGGCGTGCTCGTGCGGAGGTTCGGGGTTGCCGTGCGGATGTTCGGGGATTTGGCCGTGATGCTGAATTATATCGGTGTCGCGTCGCTGACTGCCCTCGATCTGGGCGATGGTCTCAGGCACCAAATTCTGCCGGCTAGAACCCTCACCGCGACGGCGGTGGCCGCGGGAGCACCTAACCTCCACTCCATGCAGGAGTAGAAAAGTCACACGATCGTATAGGTCGTGTGCCGGCCCAACGTCGAAGACGCTGTCCCTATAGTACGCCGCCTCCAGCTCGTCCGCTGACGGCACTATTAACCCTGCTAGTACATGGAACTTGCTAGCGGCCTCTGCGATGCTCTTCTGTTTCGGGCAATTCTTGCGACCCCAATCCTTCGTCTGCCACCTCGACATGCGTGGCGTGAAATCTTCTTCTTTGCGCAACGCATAGGCCTCTCCAATGCCCGAGATGCACTCATAAGCTAGTATCTGAATACAAATAACACAATAAATATTAGCAATTACTTATATGTAAAAACAAGGTAGGCAAAGAAGCTTAATAATAAATCACCTGAAGTGGCTGAACGAACCCACTTATCAGCCACTCCCGTGGGTTCTCCCGTAGATTTTTCCTCACAGCGCGCATGACCTCCTTGAAAGCCTCGCTGCCCCAAGGATACTCTGAGAAAGCAATCCGGTCTTCAGCGAGGTGAAGGACCCAGGAAGACACGACGGTGTCCTTCTTGGACCTTCGAGGCAGCAACACCGCGGTGGCGAAGTAGACATCCGCCAACTTGAGCTTCTCTTCCTCCACACGTTCCTCGTCGCCAGACATGGCCTCCAACGCCTGCTTGACGTTCGACAGGCGAATTGTTGAACTAGCGCCAAAATGCCTCCTCGTGAATGCTTCCACGCGGTCCACCGCCGGTATCGCGGCTGCGAACTTGAGGCCGGTGATTAGGCAATACTCCGATTTTGAAAATCGAAGTGGTTTTTTGCCAACAACCATCCACAGCTCTTCGCGGGTGTGCAGCGCCGTCTGCCTTTGGATAAGGTACCACAGCAACTGAATCGAGAGGTTAAAGTCCGGCTCGGCCATGACAAGGCGGCCGAACGGACTGTGGGCATAATATACGGCCAACTCCTCATCGTTAAGGCACTGTCTTATCAGCTGGCTGGCCTCGCCGTATAGCGAGGTCACTGTAGGACGACAATCAGGAACTTCTGTGCCCAACTGCGTCTTCATCACAACCTAATTTATACGTAAAACACAGTTTAGCCAATTACTTGGTATATGAATATTGAAAATCGAAAACCCTTATGCACATATGGCCAGGGGACCGCATCGTATATGCTGACAGTCAAGCACGGATGCGACTGAGACCCCTGCGCATGAGCAGGGGACCTGTGCGTATCTTCACGGGATCTGTGTCTACTTTCACGGGACCCTTGCGTATATTCACGGGACCCGCCCATAAGATGATGGACTAGGCAAGGGTCCCCTGGATATAAGCGCGGGTCCCTTGATTATACGTGCGGGTCCCCTGACCGTAGCGCGCGGGTCCCGTGTTGTTCTTCACAGGCGCAAGGTCACGAGACCCACGCGCTGCGACCAGGGAATCCGCTCGTTATAACCAGGGTACCACGCTTATACGCAGTGGACCCGTGCTCCGCCCATCATTTTATGGGCGGGTCCCGTGAATTCTAAGCACGGTCCTATGCTTATCAGCACGGGTCCGCACCGAATTAGGGTTTGCTGCGTTAAATTGAAGAAGACGCAGAGTAGAGAAAATACCTTCTCGGTGTTCGGGTTGACTGCCATTGTCGATTTACGCTCTAGGACTGGGTTTTACTTGCAGAGAATAGTTGGACTTGCAGAGAAACGATTTGCAGGGCGTTTTGTGTGCAGGAGAAGACGATTGAAGTGAATTGAAAGTTAAAGTGGTGGTTCTGAAATGCTTTTTAACTTTTACTGTTCCATCACGGGTCAGTTACTTGCAGTTAAACCTGAAAACCCTTTAATGTAATACCCCTTTATGTTGAACTAACCTAATTAAATTAAATTAAATACCATAGCACTATCTATATTTTTTAACGGAACTAAATATTACATTATAAAACATAGTTAATTTAAAATACAGTACTAATTATATTGTCAAGGTCACGTACATCAATAATATTAGGAATAGCATATCTTGATTGATAAAATTATTAAATAATTTATTCTACCCTTCTCGCCCTTCTCCACCAACCGGAGCTTGGTCGACATCCTTCCTTCTGCACAGCGTTGTTTCGGACAACCTCGATCCAACCTGGGCCTTGGATCACTTCGCTCTCAGCCTCGTCATCGTCGTTTCGGACAGCCTCGGGTGCTTGTCCTTCGATAACTTCGCTCATAACATCGTCGTCGTCGACCTCGAGAGCATCGTCGTCGCCGTTTAGGAATCTGTCGATCTCGGCCACGATCCACGCCCTCCTTTGGGAGAGGTCGACACCGAGGTCGGCCTCCAGACGGCGGCGGACGGCGGCGGCCGTGGTAGTCCAGGGGTCCGAGTGACGGACGATTTCGTGGAGGCGGGCGACGATTTGGGCGTCCGTCACCATTCTTCCTGTTTTGTTTCTGGGATTATTTTTTAAAAATGTTATATGCTGTGTGTTTGATAAATCCAAGCCTTATATAGCTTGCAAAACGCCGTAAGAGCTTCCCAAAACCATAACATATAACGCGGGACCAAGCTCTAGTACACGGGACCCAAGCTCTAGTGCGCGGGACCCAAGCTCTTGTGCACGGGACCCAAGCTCTACCGCATGAAGCATGCGCGGGTCCCCTGTGTTTACGCGCAGGTACCCTGCATTTATGCGCGGGTCCCATGATCTAATGGGCCTGCCCTAATGTGCGGGGACAATGCACTGATGCGCGGGGCCCGTGAATTTATGGGCGGGTCCCGTGAATTTATGTGCAGGTCCCGTGATTTACTCGCCGCACTAATGTGCGGGACTCCTGCTTTAATGTGGGGTCCCACGTTGTAACGCGCGGAACGCGCGGGTGGCCTGCTCTGCTTTCAAGCAGGGTCCCCGGATCAACTGGAAGTAAAAACAATGAACATGTTCGGCCTTCCAAACCGGAATTTCCGAAGCTTTGAGAACCCATTGGAAGGGTTTAGGACTGAGAGTTACAGATTTAGATGGTTATATTCAAAATACGACCCGGAAAAATACTTACACTGAAGCGTGAGGTTCGAATCTTTCGTTCGCCGAGGACTTTCCAGCTTCCTTCCACTGTGAAGAAGCGCGATATGAGGTCGGGGAATTTCTCTTAAGGACGAGGACGAAGAAGAAGAATAATTCGGTGAGGTGGAGTGGAATGAATGCTTTCTGCTGCAAAATGGACGTGCAGCTTTTAATTCATTTCAGGCGTTGTATTTTATTTTTGTTTTTCTTTTTTTTTTTAATTAATAATAAGGGATTACGAAAAGATGATTAAGTGTTAATTAAAAAGAGTGCTATTGACCAAAAAAAAAAGTCAAGAGTGCTATTTTTTTAAACTTGACCGCGTCAAAGGCCATTTTTTAAAAAGACCCGAAATATTTCAAGCCACGAATTTGCCTGTGTGTGTATGTATATATGTGGTGGTGGTTTTTGTGGGATTTTTAAGTAAATAGCCTTTGACGTGGTCAACGTTAAAAAAATAGCCTCCAAATGTAAAATGACTTTAACGCCCTTACTAATCGGCTCCCAGAAAATGCGGGGTCCCTTGTTACATAGCACCCGCCCATGCTAGCACGAGACCCGCCCCTGCTGTGCAGCAAATGGCGGGACCTCTGCTAGCATGGGCGGGGCCCCTGCTATATAGCACCGGTCCCCTGCCCAGCATGGGCGGGGTCCCGTGCTGCAGTAGGCACAACACAGCACGGGACCCCGCCCATGCTTGGCAGGGGACCCGTGCTATATAGCAGGGGCCCCGCCCATGCTAGCAGGAGACCCGCCCCTGCTGTGCAGCAAATGACGGGACCTCTGCTAGCATGGGCGGGGCCCCTGCTATATAGCACGGGTCCCCTGCCCAGCATGGGCGGGGTCCCGTGCTGCAGTAGGCACAACACAGCACGGGACCCCGCCCATGCTGGGCAGGGGACCCGTGCTATATAGCAGGGGCCCCGCCCATGCTAGCAAAGGTCCCGCCCAATGCATTTGGGCAGCCATATATATATAATAAAAAATATGTGTTGGGGATTTGAACCCACGACCTACTACTGAACGTCTGACTACACAATCACTGGACTACACCACACCCGCCCACCCTAGTGCGGCCCCAATTTAACATAATGGTTTTTACACACTGTAAAAAGACGAAAATACCCTTAAATTGAAGGCTATTTTTCAAAAGGTAGAATCGAAGGGGCTATTTTTTTAAAGTTGACCGAGTCAAAGGCTATTTTTTAAAAAGACCCGGTTTTTGTGGCGATTTCATACCATTTTGACTTTTTTTTTAGAAATTTAAGATAATTATGAATTTATTTAGAAATTTAAGATAATTATGGATATTATCTAATTGAATTCTGTAGCATATCAATGGGCTGAAGATTGAGCATCGAATCGAAAGCCCATAGTAATTTAATTTGTTAACCAACAGCATGTCACTTTTTCCCACCTAATGATCTATACAGTAAAACCTCTATAAATTAATACTCGATAAATTAATAATATCTCTAAAATAATAAAATCTTCCGGTCCCGACTTGGCCTTTGTTAAAAATCGTCAAATTCGATAAGATAATAAGATAATAACTTTTTGTAAATTCATTTGTAAATGTTAGGTCCCGTTAAAACTCTAAATTAATATTTCATATAAATTACAATTATAAATTAGGGTAGTTTGCTAAAGTAAGAATCTAATTGTTACTAGATTTTCTTATTTTTTCTCTATGGATTTCATCCCCAACTTTTTTAATTATAGTCAATAGTTCCGATGTGGAGTTCTCTAGGCAACAAAAAATTGTGGTTGCTGTCGCTATTTTGTATCACTTAGTATCCCCACCCTTCTGGAAGTTGGTTGAACAATGCTTCAATGATAAGAGCATTTGATATTGTACCTTGACTAATTTTGAAACGATATTTTTCATTATTTCACAGTCTTAAGTACATGAATATAGTTAATGAGACATATTTGAATTCATTTATCGTCAATACATTTTAAATTTTTTGAATTTAATGAGTCTCTTTTAATTAATAAATTATCAATATATTAATATCTCTCTAAATTAATAAAATGTCATGGTCCCAATGTTATTAATTTATAGAGGTTTTACTGTAATTAATGAACAAAGAAAACGAATTAACTAAAAAAATGCTATAGTCTATTGCATGACCACATGTTATGATGCTATGCACTCAACTCAGCCATACTAAGCTAAGCCTAGACCTGTCAAACGGGCCGGCCCGCCCCAACCCGCCCCGCCCCGCCTCATGGCGGGGTGGCGGGCTAGTGGGCTAACCCGCCTAAAAATATATATATTTAAAAAATGTATTTTTAACCATCTATTTAAAAAATTATGTATTATTAACCATCTACTTTAAAAAATATATAATATTAACTATTAATACTATTAAATTTTAAATATTATTTAAATTAGCGGGCCAACCCGCCTCAGCCCCTAAATGGGCTGGCCCGAGTAGACCCGCCTTTAAACGGGCCTTAAATCTATCAACCCAACCCACATGTTGTTAACGGCGGGGCGGCCAACCGGGCGGGCTTGGCCCATCTTGACAACTCTAGTTAGGGCCCTCATACACGGTAAGAATATGATATTTTGGGGACCTATCCAGTATCCACTAGTATATTGAAAGATATCATTATACTTATTATCTATTGGTATGGTCCAAAATTTAAGCTTTTTTTCCTATGAATTATAGTATCATGCAATTTAAGGTAAGTCCCATGACTTATGGGCTTCAAAGATATATTTCTTTAATGTTTTCGATAGTTTAGACTTGGTAACATTAATTTAATCGAAACTCGAAAGGTTGCATTGCAGCTCTGTGAATGGATATTATCAAGTATAAACAAGGAAAAGAAGGAAGTCCAAGAAAACATCGGGCGACAGAAGCAAAGTTGCAAAGCCTTGTTTGAATCCACGTCGATACCATCCATTACAAGATTTTGTTTTTCTCCGCAGTTTTAATGTATATCTCTTAGCTTCATTACATGCAAATTGCCGCAAGAATATGAACAAGTCATTTCGTCGGTGTTATCGTGTGTAAATGATTGGAATGTGGATCAAAGTGCATATTGTTGGAGTTCGATTTTTGAAAGTGGGTTACCCTATGATTAGTTCTTGATTTTTTTTTCTTGGTGAAATTCTTATCAGATGGGAGACACTGAGAGCGGTAGCAGCAGGCAGTCTGAGTATTCGCCTGTTATAAGCAGGAAAAAATTGGATAAAATCCAAGTTTTTTACGAAGTTCTTCAGAAGCTAAGGGAACTAAATGTCGAAGAATCAGCTGAACCTGCGTTTGAAGATGAAATGTGGTCCCATTTCAGTATGCTTCCTCCTCGGTAAACCTTTTTTCTGAATATTATTATGTGCCCAAAACCCATGTCTTTCCTTTCCAGTTGAATGAGTTGCCTAAGGTGGAAGATTGGGTAATTAGAAAAAAAGGGGTCTTTTCTGCCTCTGTTAGTGTTTGAGATTTTGGTGGAAAATCGAAGAAATTAGATAAATCTCTTATGTTTGAGGATTGGGTTATCAATTTTTCCTGAAATCTCTGTGATTCTCCATAGCCAAAAACACTCATGATTCCTCCCTAACAGAAGGGTTGCTTCGCTTTACACTGCCCATACTTCTGCAGAGTTTTCATCTCATTCATGATTAAAGATAATCCATTCCTTCAAAGATCTTCTTGCTTATTTGACTGCAGCTATGCGTTGGATGTTAATCCAGAAAGTGCCGATGATGTCCTAATGCACAGAAGACTGCTAAATATGGCTCATGATTCTCTCACAAGCCCCGCGGTTGATGTTCGCCTCGTCCAGGTATTACATTCCCAATATCATTCAATGATTAGCACTTGTCTTTATATAGAATGAATGATTAATTACTCTTATATGTTTCACCTAACTTAGGCTCGCCCGAACTGCGATGAAACTCCTTGGAATTCAGTCCCCTCGGCCGACTCTCCAATGTAACTGAGGGACTTAATTGCACTGAATAAAGTTGTTTTGCTTTCAGAAAGATAACAAATCAAATTTATCGCAGTCTCTATATTCTTGTGTTTGATTTGTAGCCTTGAGCTTCCACCTGCACTTGGGAAGTCTTCGGAGTACGATATTAAGTTTGAAGTGAATGACTCAGATGCGTACGGTCTGAACGATTACACGACTATGATTATCCGGTAATTTTCGGGTATTATTAAACTAAATACGTTCTTACTCCTCTTTTAATAATTTCTCCCCCCCTTTTTTTCCCAGGCCACTGCATAAGATAACGATTTCGACGAAAGACAAACCTAAGCTTCTCAGTGGGGTAACGTCCATGTTTTAATTTTTTCCCAGCGTTGTAATATAACTCGATAGGACAATAAGCGTAGATTTTCCTCATTTTCTTATGTTATCAGTTAACGTTGCTCATGTCTGAGATTGGGCTGCACATTCAAGAAGCTCATGCTTTCTGCACTAATGATGGATACTCTTTAACTATCTTCGTTGTTGATGGCTGGGAAAAGGTATTTGCTTTTTTTCGTTTTTTGAACAAACGATGGATACTCATCCTTTATCTTTTTTTCTGCACGACGATGGATACTCATTAGATGTCTTCGTTGTCTGAACATTTTCGTGCAAGAAAAAGCAACCAATTAGCCGAACTTGGTTCATTTTTTGTTGGGAAAGATTTGCTCCATCGTTTTATCAAAGTACATTTACTATCTCATTACGATCATTGACGATTTAAGCTTTAGGGAATTGTCCATCTCAAGAATCTATTGGTGAAGGAAATTCTAAAAGTTGAGGTAATATACTCTCGCCAGTTTATCCTTGCCTACTTTTAAATTTCTTGAATCCTATCTATTTTTTTTTCTGAAATTTTCAGAAAGAATCGGTTACCAAACAAGGCGTCTTCTTACCGCCGAGCCCTCTAGAATGAAGAAAATCATCGCCCACCTTGATAACCGACTTTGAAATAAACCGACGAACACGTTGCATTTATGATCAGTCATCCACGATTGATCATCTAGAAATGATAAACTGACTTTAAACAATTATATATATGTGATGTGCGTTTGTTGTGATGTGTGTATGAGAGTTGTTATCTAGTGTCCAATAAAAGTCCTTGTGAGTGTGATTATAATAAAGCAAAAGGTGAGTTTGTGTGGTTGTGTACGTGAGGTGTAAGGCAATATAATAATTGAGTGGCCCTCTTAATAATAAAACATTTTTTATCGTGATCATTCATTGTCCCACTCTAATATTCAACAGTATCAGAGCCATGTTTATTCTTGGCTTCTTCGAAACTTGCAAGCTTCTTCGATTTCACCAGCCTTCATGTAACCACTCATAATCACACTGTAGGTGTATACGTCGGGTTTTAAACCCCTGCCCTTCATTAGCTGCAATAGGTTCGTTGCCTCGTTCATATCGCCGAGTTTGGTGAGTCCATTGATTACACAGTTGAATGCCTCATTTCCAGGAGCGGGGCCAGACTACCACAAGACGAGGTCACACTACCACAAGACGCCGGAGCCTTATGGAAATGGAAAATTAAGGCGAGAAAGGCCATGTACGCACTCAAGACGACTATAAGGAAAGAATTGCTGGAACACATACGAGATTCAAGCACTCCAAAAGAAGCACGGGACACATTGGCTGCACTATTTTCAAAGAAAAATGAATTCAAGCTGCAACTTCTTGAAAACGAGCTTCTGTCAATCGGGCAAGGGGAAATGTCGATATGCGAATATTTTAATAAGGTACGTTCACTTTGTCGTGAAATCTCTTAGTTGGACCCGACTGATAAAGTTTCAGACGCTAATATAAGAAGAATTATTATTCACGGCCTAAGACCGGAATTTAGAGGAATTATAGCTGTCATACAAGGTTGGAAAGAGCAGCCTTCCTTGGTCAATCTTGAAAATATTTTAGCTGACCAGACAAATGACAGAGCTCTCATTAAAGAAAGATGATGAAGTTCTATTAAGTTATAAAACTAAGGGGAGACCTGAACAGCAAAATAGGCGGAGATAAGAAAGAGTTTGTTAAAAGGGAATAAATAAGCTCTGAAACAAAGGGATCCAACAAGGTCGTTATAACAAAAATCAGAAGCTCAAGGGAATTAAAAAAGGTCCATGCTATGTTCGCAGTAAACCGAATCATTTTGCTAGAGATTGCTGACATTGAAAAAAGACCGCTGAAGGCAATACAGTAATCCAAAAGTCACGAGACTAAGAACAGTGATATGAGTGGGACGTAGAGGCATCTACTGCGATAGTTGAAGACGTAAAGGAGGAATCATGATTACACGAAGAATCGGCATTGGCCGTCATCATCCCTAGAAAATAGATTACGAAAATGATTGGATCGTAGACTCTGGTTGCTCCAATCATATGACGGGAGACAAGGAGAAGCTGCAAAACACAACTGAGTACAGGGAGGACGGATGGTGGTTACTGCAAATAATTCAAGTTTGCCAATAGCTCATATTGGCAAAACGAGCATCACCCCAAGATTCAGTCCTGGTCAAGTGCAGCTACACGATGTTTACCATGTCCCAGGTATGAAGAAAAATCTTATATCTATGTCGCAACTATCGACTTCGGGAAACTATGTTATTTTTTCGGACCCGATAACGTTACGGTGTATCGAAATCTTAAAATCACTGATACACCAATCATAGAGGGTAGAAAACTTAGAGTCTATCTATGTAATGGCAGCTGAGTCTGCTTAAGTAGATAAGACTCAAAAGAATGAAACAGCTGAGTTGTGGCCGGGACATGTGAGTTATCACAAGCTTAAAGTGATGGTGAAGAAATTAATATTGAAAGGTGTTCCTCAACTAGACATAAAGAATAACACAGTCTGCGCTGGTTGTCAATACGGGAAAAGCACATCAACTGCCGTTTGAAGACTCGAGCTACAGAGCAAAGAAACCTTTAGAAACACTCCACTCTGATGTATTCCGGCCGGTCAAACAATCTTCAGTCAGTGGTATGCGCTATATGGTGACATTCATTGACTATTTCTCAAGTTACGTTTGAGTTTTCTTTATGAAAGAAAAATCAGAGGTTATCTTGAAATTTAAAGAATTTAAAGAAACTGTTGAAGAGAAGTCGGAGATAAGATCAGATGCCTTCGCACGGATAACGGGGAAGAATACACGTCAAGGGAATTCTCCAAATTTCTGAAGGAGCATAAAATACATCATCAGCTGACGTGTCCAAACACACCTCAGAGAATGGTGTGGCAGAAAGGAAAAATCGACATTTGACTGAAACATGTCGAAGTATGATATATGCAAAGAATGTACCACCAAGATTTTGGGCCGAGTGTATGAAGACAGCAGCGCACGTAATAAACAGGCTACCACAAGCAAAGTTCGGATTCATATCACCATTTGAGAAGCTGTGGGAAATCAAACCAACTGTTGGCCACTTCAGAGTTTTCGGATGCGTCTGCTATGTTTTCGTACCAAGTCATTTACGAACCAAATTTGACCGAAGGACGATCGAGTGTATATTTGTGGGGTACGACAGCCAAAGAAAGAGTGGAGATGTTGTGATCCAACTACCGGACGGTGCTATACATCTCTCCATGTAGTATTTGACGAAGCATCCTCCTGGTGGACACCACAAAAATCGGAGCTACCCGATTCAAAAGAAACCGAGGAACAGTTCGACAAAATAGTGAAACTCCCAGAAGAAAATCCAACATTACAATAGCCAGAAAGGACGTAGAATCTCCGAGAACACCTCAAAGTCCCTGGCGAACGGGTGTGCATCAAACAACTCCAGAAGTTTCAAGGCCAAGTCAACTTGAGGAGACCGAGCCAATAGGGGAGAAACATGATAAAGTATCACCAAGTCCACCGCAACTACGAAGATCCTCTAGGCATAGAAGGCCAAATCTCAGGTACGCCAATATAGCATTAGAAGAAGAAAATACAAAAGAACCAGAAATTTTTGAAGAAACAATTAAATATACTGAATGGAGAAACGCAATGAGCGAGGAAATTATGGCTCTAAAACAAAATGAAACATGGGATTTAGTACCCAAACCAGATGGAGTTAAACCAATATCATGTAAATGGGTTTATAAAATTAAAAAGCGGCCTGGTGGATCTATTGAAAGATATAAGACTCGATTAGTAGCACGAGGACTCTCACAGCAGTATGGACTGGATTATGACGAGACATTTAGTCCAATAGTGAAAATCACAATTGTTCGCGTATTAATCGCGCTAGCAGCGAGCAAGTCGTGGAGGTTATGGCAAATGGACGTGAAGAACATATTTTTTTCATGGAAAACTCGACAAAGAGAGATACATGACCCAACCGACAGGATTCGAAGATAAGAACAATCCAAGCTACGTGTGCAAATTAAAGAAAGCATTAGACGGGTTAAAACAGGCACCACGAGCGTGGTATGGTAAGATTGTTGAATTCTTACTTCAATGCGGATATTCGGTGGCACCAGCGGAATCGAGTCTATTCGTCAAGACACAAGAAGGAAAACTAGCAATAGTGCTAGTATATGTCGATGATATTATTATCACATAAGCCGACGAATAACAGATTCATTAAACAAGGGGGAACTTATCAGTGGGATAAATGAAAGAGCTTGGAGAACTTAAACATTTTCTAGGGCTCGAGCTCAAAGAGACAGGTGATGGATTATTATTGTACCAACTAAAATATGCAAAAGATTTGCTCAGAAAATTCGGCATGATTTACTGCAAGCCAATATCAACCACAATTGAAGCAAACATAAAGATATGTGCAGAAGATGGAAAAGACCTGGAGAATGCAACTATGTACAGACAGCTCGTTGGAAGTCTAATTTACTTGACACTGACAAGGCCAGACATCTCATACGTAGGGGGATCGCGAGTCGATTTATGAAAAAGCCAAAGAAGTCACATCTTGAACTAGCTCGTCGCCTACTAAGATACATAAAAAGAACAATAAATTATGGAATATTTTATGAAAAGAATAAAGATGCCAAAGTTGTTGGTTATTGCGACGCGGACTATGCTGGGTGTCATGACACAAGAAGGTCTACTACTGGATACGTGTTTAACTTTGGGTCAACCAATATCATGGTGCAGCAAAAGACAACCGACAGTGTCTTTATCAACCGCAGAGGCCGAGTATCGAGCAGCAGCGATGGCAGCTCAAGAAAGCACTTGGCTAGTGCAGTTATTGAATGATTTACATCAGCCAATCAGCAACGCGGTGCAGATATTTTGCAACAATCAATCTGCTATACGCATAGCAGAGAATCTCGTGTGTCATGCAAGAACAAAACATGCTGAAGTTCATTACCACTTCGTACGCGAGAAAGTGCTCAAAGGGGATATTGAGATGAAACACATCGGTACAGAAGATCAAGTAGCCGATGTGGTCACCAAAGGACTTACCGTCACAAAATTCGAGGAATTTCGAACACGCTTAGGAATGGTTCAAACAGGTAGCACAATCGAAGAGAATGTCGGCGCTGAAGGGGAGAATTGAAGAATCGTCACCGCTAAGAAATCAATACCGACTTTAATAAACCGACTAAATGACTCATTATAGATGTGTCATTCATTAAAGAAACAATCCATATGAGTCATCCACGTTTGATTGTCTAGAAAGTGACAACCCAACCTAATATAGTTTATATATATATATATATGTATGTAGTTTGTCTACGAGTGTGCGTGTGTGTATTGTATCTACCATGCAATATATATCAAAGAAACAAAAAGGTGTGTGGCGCCCCGACTTCCACCACTACTTTCTTAACTAGGCTACGTGACTAATGTCCTAATAACGAAATAGATCGTGCAGAATTTCGTATAAAATTTTTCCTTTTATAAAAAGGAATCGTAAGGTTTCGTACAAAATCATCGTGGGTCCTATTTACATAGGAAAGCGCGCATGCGGGTCAAAATAAATCTATTTAATGGGCCTCCACGAGGTCGCATCCATGCACACACTTCCATCTCAAAAGCCCTCGGAAGCTTCAAAAGTTGGCCTCGCCGTGAAAATGATCACGCATCGTGATCGCGGGGTCCTACAACACATAAAACGTGGAATGAGCTTATAAAGCTCAGTAAGTGAAAACCATGCATGCAATGCACGTGACCTAAATAGCGAAGGCATTCGCTCCAATGCTATCTACTTCTCACATCCTTCTTGATCTTTCATAACATATTTGGGCCCATCGGCTTTCAATCTTACTATGCACCATATAGAGCTCAAACCCCTAAGGGTATAATAAGTGGTAGTACACACACTGGGAGGCTAAACCCGAGTACTCCATCTGTGCTTAACCCTATGGTGCCTTTCAATCCCAATGTGGTCCATACTGAGAGGTTAATAATACCTTTCAATCCCAGTGCAGTCCCATTGAGAGGCTAACCCGGGCACACAAATTTCGTTTAACCCTAGGCGCCTTTCCATCCCAATGCAGTCTGAAACGCCAACGCTTCTCACTGGTAGCGTACTACGAGGTTGCCAACACTCGAGGTATCCACCTGCCTCTCATGAATCAGACAATTAATATTTGGCCTCGTGAATCGCCATGGTGTATTTTCCCTACCTCTCGTGAATCAGGTAATTCGGCCTCGTGAATCGCCCTGGTAGCATAGAAGAGTGACACAAATGCCTATATCGGCAAATATACATCACTCTCACGCGTTCTTATACTCATGCACGCTCTCTTTTCCTGACTCTTATACTAGTCGTGCGTGCATATGCTCATGCCATGAATATGCGTGTCATGCCATCATATAATGTAAATTAATTACATGAGAAATCACATAATTCATGGAAGCCACATAAAATCATAAAAGCACGTAGCACATAATTTCATGCACATACAATTATGTGTTGTAGTTGGGGCTTCCACTTACGTGATGTCCTTAGCTATATCGTACGATAAATTGCTAACCTTCAAACCCTAAGTAGGGAAACATATAAAATTAGGGTTTGTTAGTCTAATTGCAGTCTTACTAAAGTGGCTTAGTTTAAAAACCCTAGTTTTGATTTTTATGAATTTCGAAACCCTAAAGTTCCGAACTTTGACACCACTTCGAAAGTTATAAGGATTTCGAAGTTCATTTCCCACCTATCTCGAGATTCTATTAGACATAATTTCTCGAGATGCATTGCAAGATAAATCTCGACATGGATCTTAAGCTTTACCTTGGGGTTTCGAAGTATGTTTTAAAGATGGATCTCGGCATGAATTACAGAATGGATCTCAACATAGGATGAATCTCGACATGGTTTGACTTCTCGAGATAAATCTCGAGTTTGGTTAAATGAATCTCGAACTTGGTTAAGTGAAATTTCGAAGTAGTATATAAGATGTCGAGATTGATTAATCAAAGTTCTCGACATGGTTTTCAAGATCTCGAGCTTGATCTCGAGATCCCTTACTAATTTCGAAGGTCATTCCATCATGGATCTCGACATGAATCTCGAAATCCTACACAAAGTTTCGAAGTTAAATCTCGATATGAATTTCGAGCTTCATCTCGAGATTGTATCTCGAGTTTTGTTTCGACATTTTTCTTATCTTCATTTTCGATCTCGAGATCATTCCTGCAACACTAATATGGCTTCTTGTGGTTTTTAAGGATGAATGCTTGTTCCAATTTTTTCTTTTTTTTTTTGTTTCTTCTCTACTTTAGGGTTTTCGAAAGTTTGTAAATGAAATATGTTAACTCCTTTCTAATTCTTTATCCATGTTTTGCGTATGATATTAGATAAATGACATCGACATTTAGTCGATCCTTATCTTAGTTATGTAACATGTATTATTTTATTATTACTTTAATTTCTTTCTTCATAACTAAGAAATCGATACCTATCCCAATCATTAATATTTTCTTTCGGCTCTACTATCTCGACATTTTCCCAACATTCTTTGATTTCGAGACTTAAAGATTTCGAGCCTCAAGAATTTCGAGACTCAAAGATCTCGAGATTCTCTTATTTCAGAAGTGGTCTCTTTCGACATCGTCTTATCTCGGCATCTTTGTTCCTTCTATATTCTAATACATCGAGATTCCTATCTAGCCTTTTCGCAATCTATTCCTTCGACATTCATGTTAGCTTTCGACATCTTATTAGTTCAAACTTTACCTTAACTGATATCGAAATCTATCCTTTCAAAATCATAGAGTTTCCTATCTTAATCCGAAAATTTCTCTAACTCCCACATCTAGTTACTTGTTAGTTTAAATATAACATAAGCATATAACTACAGAATTCATGTAATATGCAGTCATACAATCACATAAGATTTGTAAATCACACATCGAGTTTAAAACAATTATGTATTATAACCGGAATTTCACCTAAAGTTCCAATTTCCTTATTTAATAATTCCACAGAGTCTCTAATTAAGTACTCTCTACCACTAATTTCATTGTAAATCCCGTAATTAAATTTTACGGGTATTACAGGGTGTGTGTCTTGTGATTGTGCGTTGTGAATAATAATAATAGCATTATATCATCTCTTCACTAGTTGAGAAATACACATGGGCGACGGTTGTTATTGATCATGGGCGACGGTTCTAACGCGTCGCCCAGAGCCCCGTCGCCTATCTGCACAATTTTGGGCGTCGAGTGTGCACCCATCGCCCAAAACAAATTATAGGCGACAGTTCCACAGGTTACTCCTTTTAGTACGGCGACGGTTTCTAAGCAAGAAACCGTCGCCCATAATTTTTTTCTTTTTTAAATACCTATGGCGACAGCTTCTGGCGAAGGAGCCGTTGCTCATGACAATTTACATTTTCTATATGTGGCACATGGGCGCCGCCCATGATCTTCGTGTTATTTTATTATATAGCACTTTAGCGACGGCTTCTTGCTTAGGAACCGTCACCCATGATTTTTTTATATATTTTTTATTAATTTAATCATCCTCCAACAATCAAATCCAAATCAACGAAAATATTATCCAACAATAAATCCAAATCAACCAAAACATTATCCAACAATCATTATCAACAATACCTAATAATCGTCCAACATTAAATATCTATCCTCATAAGATAAACACACATATATTTAGCGTCAAAGTCTAACCTACGTCAAAGAGTGCATAAAATACTCCGCCCACAATTCTCGTACTTCGTTGATCTCTTCGACGTCGTAAGCGGAGGAGCGTTCTAGTATCTATAAAACATTAAATGAGAGGATAATATTAAAACATACTTATAAGCATATATTAAACTTGAAACTTAAAGAGGGTGATGGTTTAAAGTAGTACCGTTGGCAAGTTGGTTGTATCATCTCTGCCGATACGATTGCAGATAATATCGTACATGTACCTCATGACGTAAAAGCCAACTCAGACGCGCTCGCTTGTCGTGGGCACTAATTTAGAAAGATTTTCATTTAATTCAATATCAAATAGTAATAATTTAGCCCAAATAACTTTGAAATACATATGTCAAAAATGCAAACCTTGCATCTTCCAAGTAACCTTCGATTTCCCATTTCGATTTCCAACTGCACCCAACATCGACGCCATCAAAATTGCCCTGAAACTCGAAAGTAGGTAAAATTAAATAATATTATAATATTGATTTACTAATATATGAACTTTATTGTTTATAAAAAAACTTACGCATCTATTCGAGGACGAACTCTTATCTTCCTTACGCCGATGGGCGGTGCGAGCGAATCGATTACATATACCGCGTTAAAGGAAAATCGATGACCAGTAGAATCCAATGGTCACTAAAACAAACGAAACGAAATGATTATTTATAACATAAGTTATGAATTAAGAACATATACATCTTATTTTCTTACCCGTCACAATAAGGCGCAAACAAGTAAGTGCCGGCCCGATACGAGTCTTTGATAATATCAGCAAAGAAATCAACCTCGCTATTTGCTGTCTCATCATGTTCCATAGCCGTCAAACGATTCGGGTCACAACACTGAAGCTCTCAGACTCGTTATTAAGATACCTGGGAATATGATTACTCAATAAAATGTAAAAAATAAAACTTGTAATGATTTATTGTTTCGACGAAATATTAATACCTCATAAAAAGTTGAATAAGTGAGGAATCCACACTCACGAGCTTGAACAGATCGACGAAGTCATTATTGTCCATGTACACCAAATAGTCTTCGTTAGTTGGATTGTAATAGACGTCTCTCATGCTGAATGAGAGGGAAGCTGACATACGTCGATCGTCGTGTGGCGCAAGGTATTTAAAGAGCTGGCGACACTGAGGGCCCAAACTATCCACGACCGTCTGATCGAGGCGTGCGATGTCGTCATCTTAACGAATAGACATAGTTGGCGCTTTAGCTGGCGACTTCCCTTTCTGTGTTAACAAGTAGAACACGTTACTAAATATTATTATTTGAAACCAATAAATAGTTCGACCTCGCCGAGAACGGCGGTATCAACGGAGACAACAACGTGTCTGCCGTAATCGATATTCCATGAATTTGGGAACGTCCCTCAGCGACGGTACCTAGACCGACAACCTCTAACGTCCCTTCGAGGTCTAACATCAAATGAACCCTAGGATACTATACGATATTAAGAGAATAAATGTTAATGTTACTAAGACATTACGTCGTTGCACATTAAGCACTAATTAAGAATAAATGCATACCTTCACATTCATCGACAACGGAAATGGACCTGAGGTTTCGCCTCCTGAACCGCGGGAACTTGGTATCTGGTTGGGAGGGTCAAAGGGTGAAAGGGTCGTCCACATCACCCACTTTCTGTAAGTCCACTATTGTTAATCCTAACTCTATATCTATCCGAACGCCTCGCCTGTTATCAGCCCACTAACAACGCAGTAATACAAATTTTACATTGTTCTTGTAGACGAGTTCCCATATTTCTTCGATAACCCGTAGTATGGACTTGCAGTGCTCGTAACTTGAGTATCCTTTCCACATGATACTTTTCTTGACAACATAACTAATGTGACCCCACTGTTCTGCGACACTGATAAACGTATATTAATACGTTTATTGTTATGTTTATTTGGGTTATAATAGGAAACTTTTGATCATTCCATGCATTTATTGGCTCTATTTACACTCATTTAAATATTGTAGGACCTTCGAATGATTATCGAGAAAAGAGGAACGAAAACGAGGCGAAAACGACGCGAAAACGGCAAAGTTTGAAGCTGCCAGTAACAAGTCACGGCCGTGAACGCTCTTGCAAGAGGCCGTGAACGAGGGCAGTAAGCTCAAGGAGAAAAGGTTCCAACAGTCACGGCCGTGAATCACTTTGCACAAGGCCGTGAACGTGGGCAGAGAGCTCAAGATCCAGTGTCGCGGCCGTGAACGATCATGTAAGAAGCCGTGAACGTGGACAGAGAGTTTTAAGGAACGTGTCACGGCCGTGAATACTCATGTCAAAGGCCGTGACTCGAGGCAGAGACTGAGCAAACGCTATGCTATTCACTGTCACGGCCGTGAACCTGTATGCAAGAGGCCGTGACCCTCTCCAGAGAGTCAATATTTAGGGTTTAAGCCGCCGTCACGGCCGTGAAGATCGGTGCACGAGGCCGTGACTCGTGCCAGGAAGTCAAGAAATAGGGTTTTTAGCCGCCTTCACGGCCGTGAAGGCCCGTTAAGAGGCCGTGAACATGCCTAATTTCAGGGTTTTAGCCCATTTTCGAAGCATAAAAGGAGGGCTTTCCTTAGAACTGAAGGGAACTTCAGAGGGACGAAAACTTAGAGCAAGGAAGAGTAGCAAGAACACTAGAAGCAGTCCCGTGATTCGGAGAAGCTCAAGGGACGATCCGACGACGAAGCTACGCTCATACGATCGAGGAACGAGAGCTCCACCTCGGAAACGTCATATTCACTTCTTAGGGAAGTTTTTATGAGTTCTCTATCCTCGTTACCCTTAAATCTCGTTGTTGTGACGTTCAATATGAGTAGCTAATCCTCTTGTGTGTTTGGGAATAGATGAACGTTGGGTTATGTCGTAGTTAAGGCGTAGGATAATCGTGAACACGTGTATTCGACAATTTATCGTTCCATGATATTGTTTCTTTGTATCAATATGTCTATGTGTTGATATGAATGCGTGGTATATCGTTTAGGGCGACAGCTAAATAACGATCAGGCCGTTCGTAGACGTTAGGATTCGAGTATAGGGCGACAGCAAATACCCGATCCTCGCCATCTAGTAATCGCTAAACTTAGATTCCCACGAACGTTTAGGGTGACAGCAAATCCGTGAGTGGGTAGGAAATTACTGCGATTTAGTCGATTTTCACGTATGAACGATATTCCGTAGCTTTAGCCGACAGTACCTAGCGGGATTCGAATCCCGAACACATATTTGTCATCTTAAGTCACTTTTATTACTTCTAGTTGTTTTCCTTAGTTTTCCGAACTTTTAAGTTGTTCTGTTAAGTTAGTTCGTAATATAAAGAAATCTTGTTATTTTATTTAGGCTAAATATCGAGTTGATAGGTTAATACTAGTACTCAATTTATTCCTCGTGTTCGATACTCGGATATTCACTATAGCTATATTATAAACGATAGGTACACTGCCTATCGCGCGTGATTCTAGTTATAATATATTCGTTTTAATTATTACTTGACGTACTCGCACGATCTTTTATTTAAACACACACGCAAGCGATCAAGTTTTTGGCGCCGTTGCCGGGGAGTAGATTGATATTAGGAACACCGTAGTTCGGTAATTTAGCCATTTTATTTTACATTTTCTCAGTTTGTCGCTAATTGCGTTATTTGTTTCCTACGTCATTATTAGTCTTGTTACCTTTTCGACGTATTTATCCAGTTCTTCGCTAAATTTCGCTTTCACTCATTGAAGGTACTGTTTGACAGTGAATGACCCGAAGCCACCCATCAAGTCCCATTGTTGAAGGAGATCCAGATTTCGAGCGAAAGTTACGAAGGCAGCTCAGATATACTTCAGAAGGTACGGCTAGTAATTATCAGGAAGCGTTGGTTAGCTACTCGGAGGACAACTCTCAGGAGTCGGCAGACAATTCTCGAACAGAGACGTCCAAGGACAATCGAGAGACAGAAGTCGATATGGCTGAACGCAGAGTACCGGTCCACCAGGACCAAGAAGAGGAACAATCCCTACAGGACCTACTCAAGAGCGCCTCCCTCGGCGGAACTGAATCGGCAATCGTTATTCCACCCATCGAGAACAATAATTTCGAGCTGAAGCATGCTTGGCTTCAGATGATCTTTCAGACGGCCCAATTTGAGGGGAACCCTGATGATGATCCATACTCCCACCTGAAGGCTTTCCTGACAGTAACAGACACCATCAAGATTAATGGGGTCCCAAGCGATGCTATCAAGCTGATGTTGTTCCCATTCTCACTCAAATACAGGGCGAAGGATTGGTTGGAGATGCTACCGCCCAGATCGATCACTACGTGGGAAGAACTACGAGCAGCATTCATCGGCCATTACTTCCCACTGTCAAAGGTATTACGGTTGAAGACGGAGATTTTCCTTTTTCACCAGAAGGATTCAGAGAATCTTTACGAAGTGTGGGAGAGGTACAAATCACTGTTGAAGAAATGTCCACAACACGGGATGTCGAAGGCCGTTATGATCAACCGATTTCATGAGGGCCTCAATGATCAAACAGTTCATATGTTAGACAGAGCCGCGGGAGGAGGGCTCGTAAAGCTCAATGCTACAGACGCTTGGAACCTAATCGAAGACTACTCGAGGAACAGTTTCATGAGAGGCAATACGAGGATTAAGACTCCAGGAGTGTTTGGGGTGAGCGAGGAGAGTGCTACACATGCCAAGATTGAGGCGTTGCAACAGCAGATTGCAACTACCAATTCCCAGCTCCAGACAGTGATCAACACACTACTCCCAAAGGCCGGGCAAACACAACCAATACATGCCGTAATGACAAGCCCATCGCCTCAGAAGCCATATACACCACAATGCGAGATTTGTGGTGCAGCTCATGAGACCTCAGAGTGTCAAGTCGGACAATCACTGGAACACGTGGACTATATGGGGAATTACCAAGGCCAGCGAAGTTTTCAACCTCGCGCGCATCCAAATCTATCATATGGGAACCAAAACCACAACGCCCAAGGACCACCGGGATTCCAACCTAGATCTTCTGGTTTCCAAGGAGGAACATCACGTCCGTATCAGAATACATCTGCAGGGTCGGGGTCCGACGACATTAGGGAAATGAAGGATATGATGAAGACGCTCATCACCAATTTTAGCAACACCACACAAGCCCACGAGAGTCGGATGAATAAGATGGAGGAGTACATAGAAGTACGTGCCCAGAATACCGATGCTTCTATCAAGAAATTGGAGCAACAAGTGGGCCAAATGGCGAAGCAGTTGGCTGAGCGAACTCAGGGATCACTCCCAAGTTATACCGAACCAAATCCCAAGGAGTATTGCAAGGCGGTCACCCTAAGAAACGGAAGAGAGTTGCAAGAGGTACCTCCCAAGAAGAAATCAAATGATAAAGCTGAGGTCGAGGTCCACGACGAGCCAGAAATGGAGATGGGCAAAGGCAGCAATGTTGAGAAAGATGAAGCTGAAAAGGAAAACGCCGAAGCTGAGAAGAAGAAGGTTGAGCCTGAGAAAGAAAAGGCGAAGGAGATCGAGCGGCCACCGGTGAAGCCATACCAGCCAAAAATTCCTTACCCAGCCCGACTAAAGAAGGATAAAGACGAGGCACAATTTGGTAAATTTATGAGTATGTGTAAGGAATTGCATATTAACCTACCTTTTGTTGAAGCTATTACGCAGATGCCTAGCTTCGCTAAGTTCTTGAAGGACCTACTGACGAACAGAAGGAAGCTCGAACATGTCTCCACCATATGCCTGCGAGGAGAGTGCTCGGCGATACTCCAAAGCAAGATCCCTAAGAAGCTTAAGGACCCAGGGAGTTTTACTATTCCCTGTCTTATAGGAGACTTAGTTGTTGAGCGTGCGTTAGCTGACCTAGGTGCTAGCATTAATTTAATGCCATATTCAATGTTTAAGCGCTTAGGATTAGGTGAGCCACGACCCACTAGGATGAGCTTGCAGTTAGCCGATAGATCATTGAAGTATCCTCGAGGTGTTATCGAGGACGTTTTAGTTAAAGTGGACAAGTTCGTAATTCCTGCTGATTTCGTTATTTTAGACATGGAGGAGGATGATAATGTCCCGTTGATATTAGGCAGACCGTTCCTAGCCACAGGAGAAACCATGATAGACGTTAGGAATGGTACATTGACGTTGACAGTAGATGGAGAAAAGGCTACATTTAGTATGGCAGATTCGATGAAAAAGAGTAATGAGCAAGACGATAAATGCTATTTTTTAGACGTGTTTGAGCACGA
Organism: Craterostigma plantagineum; assembly: GCA_027422505.1. Classification (NCBI taxonomy): domain Eukaryota; kingdom Viridiplantae; phylum Streptophyta; class Magnoliopsida; order Lamiales; family Linderniaceae; genus Craterostigma; species Craterostigma plantagineum. The sequence goes on along the minus strand of JAPQWV010000039.1, from coordinate 885,850 downwards.
TTTTCTCTTTTCTGTGCAAGGTCTGTCACAGGTCGGCGACCAGGACATGCATGCACTTATGGCAATCGACGAGTGTGGGGAGGAGGTCGACGAGCCTATCATAGCCATCGACGAGAGCAGCGAAGAGGACAAAGAAAAGAGCTCGGTTGAGGAGCCACCGGTCCTAGAGTTGAAGCCGCTGCCCGACCACCTCGAGTACGCGTTCCTTAGCAGCAATGGAGGGCTACCAGTCATCATCTCGTCGAGTCTAGACAACGGACAGAAGGGCCAGCTCTTGGATGTGTTGAAAGCACACAAGAAGGCCTTGGCGTGGAAAATATCTGACATAAGGGGTATCAGCCCGAGCTACTGCACGCATAAGATCCTCATGGAGGACGATTTCAAGCCGGTCGCTCAACGCCAAAGGCGGCTCAACCCCAATATGAAGGACGTGGTAAAGAAGGAAGTGATCAAACTGCTAGACGCAGGGATGATCTATCCCATTTCAGACAGCGCATGGGTCAGCCCGGTCCAAGTAGTCCCAAAGAAGGGAGGCATGACGGTCGTCACCAATGACAAGAACGAGCTGATTCCGACGAGGACGGTGACTGGATGGCGCGTCTGCATCGACTACAGGAAGTTGAACGATGCAACTAGAAAGGATCATTTTCCTTTACCATTTATTGACCAGATGTTAGAAAAACTCGCCGGTCACTCATTTTACTGTTTCCTAGATGGTTTGTCAGGTTATCTACAGATCCCCATAGCACCCGAGGACCAGGAAAAGACCACGTTCACTTGTCCGTTCGGAACGTTCGCATACCGAAGGATGCCATTTGGCTTATGCAATGCCCCAGCCACCTTCCAGCGATGCATGATGGCCATATTCGACGAACTGGTAGGTGAGGTAATGGAGGTATTTATGGACGACTTTTCTGTGTTCGGTTCCTCGTTTGATGCATGTTTGTCAAATCTGAAACTCGTACTCGCACGATGCGAGGAAACAAACTTGGCACTTAATTGGGAAAAGTGTCACTTCATGGTTCGAGAGGGTATAGTTCTCGGTCATAAGATTTCCTCTAAAGGAATCGAAGTGGACCGAGCTAAGCTAGATACGACAGAAAAATTGCCCGCTCCCTCGAACGTGAAGTCCATAAGGAGCTTTCTAGGACATGCGGGGTTTTATCATAGGTTTATTAAAGATTTTTCGAAGATCGCAAGACCCATGTCTATGTTGCTAGAAAAAGATGCCCCGTTTGATTTTAATGACGAGTGCTTGCATGCTTTCAATTTGCTTAAGGAGCGACTTATCGCAGCACCTATTATGGTCGCCCCTGACTTGGGGCTGCCCTTTGTGGCGCCCCGCCATCTACTAACCTTTCTAACGTTATCTTACGTGACTAAATACAATATGAAGCAAACAATACGCGAAAATGCGTATTAAATTTTTCCTTTTATATAAAGGAATTCTTTATGTACATGCTCAAAATATCGCTCCGACCCTATATACAAGGGAAGTGTACAAGTGCGAAGCAAAAGAAACCCTAACGTCCGGCCACACAGGTCGCATCCATGTACACACCACCCCCAAAAGTCGCTGGAAGCTTCAAAAGGAAAGCCTTGCCCTCAGAAGCGATCACGTACCGTGGTCGCGTGCACCTACAACACATAAAGTAAGGGGTGAGCTATAAAGCTCAGTAAGTAGGAATATGCAATGTCGTGAACGTGAAAACCCCGCAAAGGCATCCGCGCCAATGCATCCCACATTCTCGTAAATCAAACTCAATCTCATATCTCTCAGGGCCCTCGGCTAACTTGCTATGCACCATAAAGAGCTCTAATCCAACACGGATAAACGTGGCAGTGACCTACGCTGGGTAGCCTACGCTAGGTTTCCCTAGGTCGCACCCTCCCAGGTCGTCCCCTCTGCCGTGCGGTAGCCCACGCTGGTAGCCTACGCTGGTTAGCCTACGCTAGGGTTTCCCCCTAGGTCGCTCCTTCCCAGGTCGCACCCTCCAGGTCGCATCCCTCCGCTATCAGGGCATCAGCCCAAATAAAATAAACAGGGCAGAAGCCCAATTAAATACATAATATAATCGACGACGCACCACGCCGTCATGGTGCCATGGAAGTAGCCCTGACTCAACTACGAGTCGACATCAAATGCCTATATCGGCAAATATCATTCGCCCTCAGGCGGTAAATACCGTGCATGCTCATCTCACGTAAACCCCAAATGTCCCGTGCATGCACATGAATATGCAATGTGAATTAATATCAGAAGCATGTTAAATAATTCACGTAATAATATAAACATCCAAGCACATAGTCACGTAATTCAAGCACATCAAATAATTTATGTGTTGTAGTTGAAATTCCCACTTACCTGGTATCCTTAGCTATTAGCTTATCGTACTGTAAATTGCTAACCTTCGAATCCTAAATATTGAAACATATAAAATTAGGGCTTGTTAGTCTAATTTTAATTTCACGAAATTAGCTTAATTTGAAAACCCTAGTTTTAACTTTTATGGGTTTTGAAATAGATCTCTACATGAGTTAAATGAATCTCAAGTATAAATCTCGACATGTCTTAAAAATGAATTTCGACCTCATATATACCATAATTCGCCATCTAAATACTACATAAGATCTTGATATCTATTGGAATTAAATCTCGAGATGTATGTTAGTCTAATTATAGCAAATGTCGAGATGATCTTTAAATCCCACATGAAATGTCGATACTTATAATAAATGTCGAGATGTGTGATTAGAATAAAAATGTCGAGATGTGCTTACACACAAGGATTTCGACATTAAGCAATATATATGAACAGATGTGTCTCGACATTAACAAGGTTTCGACATTATGATCCTCGAAATATCATATACTAGATGGAATGAGATATGTTTCGACATTATAACAAAATGTCGAGTTGTGTGTTAACCTTTTACAGAGAAAAGTCGAGATGTGTATCGACATTATAACTAAGGTATCGAATTTTATACTAATTAAAATACAATCTCGATATGTATCTCGACATGATGCTCGGACTTAATGGTGGAATTTCGAGGTCTTTCTCAATAATAGATCTCGATACACATGTCGAGATATATAATGAATAAAAGTCGATATGCATTTATAATAAGATATCAAGATATATCTTTCAATATTATACTTAAGAATGTCGATATGTTGGAGTCAAGTCTCGACATGTATTTCAAGTTTCCTCTCGAGATGGTATCTCGACTTTTGTTTCGATATTTACCCTACTGAAATTCGTATGAATCATAAACAATTCCCCAACCTTCAAGAATTAACCATGGTATCAAAATAAAAACCCTACTTCTTCATCCAAGGCTGGGTTCTAATTTACCAACTTCTCAAACGGATGCTTTACAATTTTAATCTTCTAAGTTAACCTGCTATTGGACACGAAACCCTAAATTCCTTAGTTGATGTAAGAATCATAATTTCCCTGGAATTATTATAAACGCTAAGTTCACATGAAGTACTAAGTACATCAAAGTCTAACTCTAATCTACCATCTTTAATTCAAACTATATATGTACTACGTTAATATAGCAGTCTAAGCATGAAATCAAAATAGATTATACCTTCTTCCTAGCTTATCGATGAGTTCTACCTAAGCTCTTGTTCGACTTGCTCCCTTTCTCTCTAAAGCACCTTACGCTAGTATCTTCCAAATGAATTCAGATAAGTATGTATCCTTTCATTACTCCTTTGCGTGTTATTTTAGCTAAGTGACGTGATTGCCTACTTTACACTTACCAATTATCTTCAAACCTTATATTTTATTTCTCTTTTTGTTGAATCATCGAATTATACCATACGATTATATAGACTTCTTCGATCTTAAGTAACTAGCGTTTATTCATAATAGTTGGGCTTTAACTACGAATCTTAATAGGGCCCAATTGTTCTAATCATATTTTTGTTAGTTCTTAGTAATTAAAATCAGATATTTCGATTTCCTATTTTTAGCTATTTTTCCTAAGTTCCAACACTATAATTGTTCTAAATCTTGGTTTTCGAAAACCTCTCCATACCCAAGTTAGTGTACCTATTTTAATGTTAACATCGTTTACTCTATGACTAAGGGTTCGGATTTTACAAAACCCTAAGTTCAAAATTTTCCAGGTTATCATGTCTTATACTAGAAATCCTAAAATCAATAACCCATCTAAATTCAATTAATTCATCTACTTGGTTAGTAACCCTAATAGCATTAAATATATAAACACATAAAATCGTAAACACGTTTCTTGCAGTCACGCAAATCATATAATATGTATGCATATTTATTGGCCGGCTTACTTACGGGACTCGGGTATTACATCCTCCCCCCCTTAAAAGGGATTTCGCCCCCGAAATCAGGCAGGGAGAAATAGCTCAGGGTAGTGGTTTCTCATGTCATCTTCCCGTTCCCATGTAGCTTCTTCTGTGGACTGATTTTGCCATAATACCTTGACTAGTGGAATTTCTTTATTCCGTAGTCGTTTCATATCGTACATAAGAATTTCCACTGGCTTTTCCTCGTAGCTCAAATCCGGCTTAAGCTGTTGATGAAGATTCTCGGTGTTCAGCACATGGCTGGGGTCTGCGACGTATTTCCGTAACGTCGATACGTGAAAGACATCATGTACTTGAGCTAGCGAATTCGGTAGTTCCAATTTATAAGCAACTTCACCAACTTTTCGGATGATTCGGAACGGTCCGATATATCTCGGACTTAGCTTACCTTTCTTCCCAAATCGCTTCACGCCTTTCATTGGGGACACCTTCAGAAATACAAAATCATCTGCTTGGAATTCCAGTGGTCTACGCTTTTGGTTTGCGTAACTTTTCTGTCTGCTTTGGGCCGTTTTCATCCGTTCACGCACCTTTGATATTGCTTCCGTCATTTCTTGTACTAGGTCAGGGCCTAGTATCGCCCGTTCTCCAACTTCATCCCAATGTATTGGAGACCTACACTTGCGTCCATACAGAGCTTCATATGGAGCCATTCCGATAGTCGCATGATAGCTGTTATTATATGAGAACTCAATCAGTGGAAGATATCTGCTCCAGTTTCCTTTAAAATCGAGCACACAGGCTCTTAGCATATCTTCCAACGTCTGGATTGTTCGTTCAGACTGCCCGTCTGTCTGAGGATGATAGGCAGTACTGAAGGATAATTTGGTTCCCATGGCATTTTGTAAACTCATCCAGAACTTCGATAAGAATCTCGAATCACGATCGGAAACAATCGAAACTGGAACTCCGTGCAGGCGTACAATTTCTTGAATATATAGTTCCGCGTATCGTTCCATTGAGAATGTTGAACTGATAGGCAGGAAGTGAGCGGACTTGGTCAATCGATCAACGATGACCCATATAGCGTCGTGGCCTTTCACAGTCTTAGGCAAGCCAACAACGAAGTCCATGGTAATGTGGTCCCACTTCCATTCAGGTACTGGCAGGGACTGCAAGGTTCCTGCCGGTCGTTGATGCTCTGCCTTGATTTGCTGACACGTTAAGCATTGGCTCACAAAAGTTGCGATTTCTCTTTTCATCCCTGGCCACCAGTAGTTGCCTCGGAGATCCCTATACATCTTCGTTGCTCCTGGGTGAATTGAGTAAATGGTGGTATGAGCTTCCATCATGACAGTCTTTCGAAGTTCGGCGTCGTTTGGAACATATAAACGTCTTCTGTAATATAAGCTCCCGTCGTCTCGTATGGTGAAGTCTGTTGATCTTTGCTCTATAGGAGTTTCTTTGATTTTCAGATATAATTCGTCATTCTCCTGGGCTTCCCTAATTTGCTCCATCAGTGTAGGTCGAAGTGTTAATGCTGCTAGTCTTGTCTCAATCTCGCCCATTGGTATCACTTCCACTTCGAGCCTCTGTAACTCCGTGTTTACAGTTTTGCGGCTTAGTGCATCTGCCACTACATTCGCTTTTCCTGGGTGATAACTGATTACACAATCGTAATCCTTAACCAATTCAAGCCATCGCCGTTGTCGCATGTTCAACTCCTTCTGGGTGAAGAAATATTTGAGACTCTTGTGATCAGTGAAGATCTCGCATCGCTCGCCGTACAAGTAGTGCCTCCAGATCTTGAGAGCAAAGACTACAGCGGCTAGCTCTAAGTCGTGTGTTGGGTAGTTCTTCTCATAATCCTTGAGTTGTCGTGAAGCATATGCAACTACATTTCCGTTTTGCATTAAAACGCACCCTAAGCCGTTCTTTGATGCATCGCTATATACGGAAAATCCCCCAGTACCCGTAGGAATCGTTAATACTGGGGCTGAAGTAAGTCGTTTCTTCAATTCTTGGAAGCTCTGCTCGCAAGCATCGTCCCATTTGAATGGAATATTCTTCTTTGTTAGCTTCGTCAGGGTTGATGCAATCTTGGAGAAATCTTTAATAAACTTCCGATAATACCCAGCTAGTCCAAGAAAACTCCGTATTTCTGTGACATTCATCGGTTGAGGCCAGTTATTAATAGCCTCAATCTTGCTGGGGTCAACAGAAATTCCATCCCCCGAGATAACGTGTCCAAGAAATGCGACTTGATTGAGCCAGAACTCGCATTTCTTGAATTTAGCGTATAACTCTTTTTCTCGTAATATCTCAAGGACGATCTTCAAGTGTTGTCCATGTTCCTCCTTTGTCTTAGAATAGATAAGGATATCATCGATAAATACGATGACAAACTTGTCCAGAAATGGCTTGAACACGCGATTCATCAGGTCCATGAACGCCGCTGGTGCATTAGCCAGCCCAAAAGGCATGACTAAGAACTCGTAGTGCCCATATCTAGTACTGAAAGCGGTCTTCGGAACGTCTTCCTCTCGGATCTTCAACTGGTGATATCTCGATCTTAAGTCTATCTTTGAGAACACCGTTGCACCTTGCAATTGATCAAATAGATCATCAATTCTCGGTAGAGGGTATTTATTCTTGATGGTAATCTTGTTCAGTTCTCGGTAATCAATACATAGTCTCATCGATCCATCTTTCTTTTTAACAAACAGGACCGGTGCTCCCCATGGTGAGAAGCTAGGCTGAATGAATCCCTTTTGTAATAATTCATCTAGCTGCTCTTTCAGTTCCTTCAACTCGGTTGGAGATAACCGGTAAGGAGCCTTCGAAACTGGTGCAGATCCTGGTATTAAATCGATCGTGAATTGGATCTCACGATCAGGAGGGAGTCCGGGTAAATCTTCTGGAAAAACATCGGGAAATTCTCGTACTACTGGAATTTCTTCTAATTTCGGGGACAAGCGTTCCTCTGATGTTATTGCAAAAATGAGGTATGCTTCACATCCAGCCTTGATCAAGCGTCGTGCCTTCAATGCCGAAATCTTCGGAATACCTTTGCCTTTAGTTGTTCCAGTAAAGACGAACGGTTCACTTTTCTCCAAGCTGAATGTGACTGTCTTGTGGTTACAATCGATCACAGCCCCATATTTAGACAGCCAGTCCATTCCTAGGATTACTTCATAATCGTTCATCGGAATGATTATGAGATCTACAGGTAGTTCTCTATCACTAACTAATATTGGGCACTCTCGTAAGATTAGGCTAGTCCGGGTCGAAGCCCCATGTGGAATAGTTACGTTATACTCACAATCAGATTGCTGAGGTGTAATCCCGAGTCTCGCCACGTATTTAGATGATGCAAATGAATGCGTGGCCCCTGAGTCTATTAATATGCATGTCGGGATATGGTGTATAGATAAGGTACCTGCTACTACTGACGGGTCGGTCTCTGCTTCCTCGGACGTCATGGTATATACACGAGCTGGTACAGTTGGTGGCCTCGTATGGCTTGGAGCTTGGCTTCCGGAAGTGTTCTCCGGGCATTGTTTCGCATAATGCCCTGGCCTTCCGCATCTAAAGCAGTTATTAGTCTGTGGAGGACAGTTACCAAAATGTCGTCTCCCACACCTTGGACAATTTGGTACTGGTGCGGGAAACCTCGGTGGCATCTGATTTGGTTGTTGGGATGGTCCAGGTCTATTCTGGAAATTGGGCTTTGCGCCCTTCACGAAAAACCGTCTCTTCTGGTTTCCTCCACTCCACTGCGTCCCTTGAATAAATTTTCTCTTTGCCTCTTGTGCACGAATGATTCTGGTCTCGGCCTGTTCAGCAACTAATGCCCTCTCCGCAACTTGAGCATATGTGGCTCCCTGAAGCCCGGCCATATTTACGTCGCGATACAATTCTGGCTTCAGGCCCTCCAAAAAGCGTTCGATCTTCAGGGCATCAGTGCTAACCATGTGAGTGGCAAACCTCGACAACTGTTCAAATTTTCTAATATACTCAGCCACAGTCATTGTCCCTTGTCGCAGGTTAATGAACTCGTTCATTCTTTGGGCTCGAACTGGAGCGGTAAAGTACTTGCTCCTGAAGAGTTCTTTGAAACGATCCCAGCTCATCGTGATCGAGTCCTCGATTGCCATGATAGTGTCCCACCAATGGCCTGCGCTTCCCCGCAGTAGAAATGCAGCACATAACACTTTTTCTTCCTCGGGTATGCGGCTGTACTGAAACATACTTTCAAGGGTCCTTAACCAATCCTCAGCAGACGTGGGGTCGATGGCATCTTCGAATGTAGGCGGATTAAGTTTGCGAAACCTTTCCCCAACTATCTCGATTCTTTCTGCCTGGGAAGGTCCGCTTGTTTGCTGCCCTTCAGTGTTTCGACGTTGGATTAATTCTTGGATCTGGGCAGATTGCTGACGTACTAACTCCGTAAGTTGGAGAATAGCAGCGTCACGATTATCAGTCGGTGTTTCGGGTTCTTTACTCCGATTGGAGCTCCCACTACCTTCACTTCTTGTTCTACCCATAGTAAATATTCCTACCCTGATGTCCCTAAGGCCAATAAATTACGCAACACAAACAAAATTCACAATAATAAAAACATACTAGCAAGGCTGCTTCCACGCTTTTGAGTGTGTGTACATAGACAGTCTACAGAACCTGCAACCGAAGCTCTGATACCACCTGTGGCGCCCCGCCATCTACTAACCTTTCTAACGTTATCTTACGTGACTAAATACAATATGAAGCAAACAATACGCGAAAATGCGTATTAAATTTTTCCTTTTATATAAAGGAATTCTTTATGTACATGCTCAAAATATCGCTCCGACCCTATATACAAGGGAAGTGTACAAGTGCGAAGCAAAAGAAACCCTAACGTCCGGCCACACAGGTCGCATCCATGTACACACCACCCCCAAAAGTCGCTGGAAGCTTCAAAAGGAAAGCCTTGCCCTCAGAAGCGATCACGTACCGTGGTCGCGTGCACCTACAACACATAAAGTAAGGGGTGAGCTATAAAGCTCAGTAAGTAGGAATATGCAATGTCGTGAACGTGAAAACCCCGCAAAGGCATCCGCGCCAATGCATCCCACATTCTCGTAAATCAAACTCAATCTCATATCTCTCAGGGCCCTCGGCTAACTTGCTATGCACCATAAAGAGCTCTAATCCAACACGGATAAACGTGGCAGTGACCTACGCTGGGTAGCCTACGCTAGGTTTCCCTAGGTCGCACCCTCCCAGGTCGTCCCCTCTGCCGTGCGGTAGCCCACGCTGGTAGCCTACGCTGGTTAGCCTACGCTAGGGTTTCCCCCTAGGTCGCTCCTTCCCAGGTCGCACCCTCCAGGTCGCATCCCTCCGCTATCAGGGCATCAGCCCAAATAAAATAAACAGGGCAGAAGCCCAATTAAATACATAATATAATCGACGACGCACCACGCCGTCATGGTGCCATGGAAGTAGCCCTGACTCAACTACGAGTCGACATCAAATGCCTATATCGGCAAATATCATTCGCCCTCAGGCGGTAAATACCGTGCATGCTCATCTCACGTAAACCCCAAATGTCCCGTGCATGCACATGAATATGCAATGTGAATTAATATCAGAAGCATGTTAAATAATTCACGTAATAATATAAACATCCAAGCACATAGTCACGTAATTCAAGCACATCAAATAATTTATGTGTTGTAGTTGAAATTCCCACTTACCTGGTATCCTTAGCTATTAGCTTATCGTACTGTAAATTGCTAACCTTCGAATCCTAAATATTGAAACATATAAAATTAGGGCTTGTTAGTCTAATTTTAATTTCACGAAATTAGCTTAATTTGAAAACCCTAGTTTTAACTTTTATGGGTTTTGAAATAGATCTCTACATGAGTTAAATGAATCTCAAGTATAAATCTCGACATGTCTTAAAAATGAATTTCGACCTCATATATACCATAATTCGCCATCTAAATACTACATAAGATCTTGATATCTATTGGAATTAAATCTCGAGATGTATGTTAGTCTAATTATAGCAAATGTCGAGATGATCTTTAAATCCCACATGAAATGTCGATACTTATAATAAATGTCGAGATGTGTGATTAGAATAAAAATGTCGAGATGTGCTTACACACAAGGATTTCGACATTAAGCAATATATATGAACAGATGTGTCTCGACATTAACAAGGTTTCGACATTATGATCCTCGAAATATCATATACTAGATGGAATGAGATATGTTTCGACATTATAACAAAATGTCGAGTTGTGTGTTAACCTTTTACAGAGAAAAGTCGAGATGTGTATCGACATTATAACTAAGGTATCGAATTTTATACTAATTAAAATACAATCTCGATATGTATCTCGACATGATGCTCGGACTTAATGGTGGAATTTCGAGGTCTTTCTCAATAATAGATCTCGATACACATGTCGAGATATATAATGAATAAAAGTCGATATGCATTTATAATAAGATATCAAGATATATCTTTCAATATTATACTTAAGAATGTCGATATGTTGGAGTCAAGTCTCGACATGTATTTCAAGTTTCCTCTCGAGATGGTATCTCGACTTTTGTTTCGATATTTACCCTACTGAAATTCGTATGAATCATAAACAATTCCCCAACCTTCAAGAATTAACCATGGTATCAAAATAAAAACCCTACTTCTTCATCCAAGGCTGGGTTCTAATTTACCAACTTCTCAAACGGATGCTTTACAATTTTAATCTTCTAAGTTAACCTGCTATTGGACACGAAACCCTAAATTCCTTAGTTGATGTAAGAATCATAATTTCCCTGGAATTATTATAAACGCTAAGTTCACATGAAGTACTAAGTACATCAAAGTCTAACTCTAATCTACCATCTTTAATTCAAACTATATATGTACTACGTTAATATAGCAGTCTAAGCATGAAATCAAAATAGATTATACCTTCTTCCTAGCTTATCGATGAGTTCTACCTAAGCTCTTGTTCGACTTGCTCCCTTTCTCTCTAAAGCACCTTACGCTAGTATCTTCCAAATGAATTCAGATAAGTATGTATCCTTTCATTACTCCTTTGCGTGTTATTTTAGCTAAGTGACGTGATTGCCTACTTTACACTTACCAATTATCTTCAAACCTTATATTTTATTTCTCTTTTTGTTGAATCATCGAATTATACCATACGATTATATAGACTTCTTCGATCTTAAGTAACTAGCGTTTATTCATAATAGTTGGGCTTTAACTACGAATCTTAATAGGGCCCAATTGTTCTAATCATATTTTTGTTAGTTCTTAGTAATTAAAATCAGATATTTCGATTTCCTATTTTTAGCTATTTTTCCTAAGTTCCAACACTATAATTGTTCTAAATCTTGGTTTTCGAAAACCTCTCCATACCCAAGTTAGTGTACCTATTTTAATGTTAACATCGTTTACTCTATGACTAAGGGTTCGGATTTTACAAAACCCTAAGTTCAAAATTTTCCAGGTTATCATGTCTTATACTAGAAATCCTAAAATCAATAACCCATCTAAATTCAATTAATTCATCTACTTGGTTAGTAACCCTAATAGCATTAAATATATAAACACATAAAATCGTAAACACGTTTCTTGCAGTCACGCAAATCATATAATATGTATGCATATTTATTGGCCGGCTTACTTACGGGACTCGGGTATTACACCCTTTGAACTAATGTGCGATGCTAGTGACTATGCAGTTGGAGCCGTGTTGGGGCAGCGTAAGGACAACCATTTCAGGCCGATCTACTATGCGAGTAAGACGTTAGACGCAGCCCAAGCCAATTATACGACCACCGAAAAGGAGCTGTTGGCTGTCGTGTTTGCTTTCGACAAGTTCAGGTCATATCTTATCCTATCCAAAGTTATCGTTTTTACTGACCATTCTGCTCTTAAGTATTTGTTAGCAAAGCCCGATGCCAAGCCACGGCTAATCAGATGGATCCTACTACTGCAAGAGTTCGATATTGAGATTCGGGATAAGAAGGGTGCGGAGAACCTAGCGGCGGATCACCTCTCTCGACTGGAGGAGTCCGAAATATACCACAAGGACGGAAGGCCGATACAAGATAGGTTCCCAGACGAGCATCTTTACTCAATACAGGTGGTAAGTGACGACACTCCCTGGTTTGCAGATTACGCTAACTATCTTGTTGCGAGGGTCCTACCAAAGGAGTACACCAGTCAGCAAAAGAAGAAATTCTTTTCTGATTTGAGGCACTACTTTTGGGAAGACCCATATCTTTTCAGGCGATGTGCAGACCAGGTGATACGACGATGCGTTACCACTCCAGAGACGACACAGATCCTGAGGCACTGCCACAATGGACCGACCGGAGGGCACTACGCAGCCAACAGAACCGCTCAGAAGGTGTTGGAAAGCGGATTCTACTGGCCCACGATATTCAAGGACGCCCAAAGGTACGTTGACACTTGTGATCAGTGTCAGCGCGCAGGTACTCTCTCGAAACGCGATGAAATGCCCCAGAACTTCATCCTAGTTTGTGAAATTTTCGACGTTTGGGGTATAGATTTTATGGGACCATTCCCTAGCTCGTACAATAATAAGTACATCCTAGTTGCGGTCGATTATGTGTCTAAATGGGCCGAGGCGCAAGCCTTACCCACGAACGACGCTAGGGTAGTCGTTAGATTTCTTCGAGCATTGTTTTCACGTTTTGGGGCGCCTAGGTGCATTATTAGTGATAGGGGTACACATTTCTGTAACACCCAGTTTGCACGCACGTTAGAACGTTATGGTGTTAGACACAGCCTATCCACCCCATACCACCCCCAAGCTAGTGGTCAAGTAGAAGTAGTGAACCGTGAGTTGAAGCGCATTCTAGAGAAAACTATAAATGGGAATCGACGGGAATGGGCGAATAAGCTTAACGACGCACTTTGGGCGTATAGGACTGCATATAAGACGCCAATAGGCACTACCCCATATCGACTAGTTTACGGAAAGGCATGTCACCTTCCTGTTGAACTAGAACATAAAGCCTACTGGGCGATAAAGTCCCTAAACCTCGATTTGGTGCAAGCCGGTGAAAAACGTAAGCTCCAGATCAATGAGGTTGATGAATGGCGTTTGTCGGCATACGACAATGCAAAAATGTATAAGGAGCGCTCAAAAGAGTATCACGATAAGAAGATCAAGCAACATAGAGAATTTCAAGAGGGGGATCAAGTCCTCCTTTTCAATTCTCGTCTTAGACTTTTTCCCGGAAAGCTAAGATCCCGTTGGTCTGGACCTTTTACAGTTACTCGTGTTTTTCCCTATGGTACTGTCGAAATTTCAAATGTTGAGCAGGGAAATTTCAAGGTTAATGGCCATCGACTGAAGCATTACTACGGAGGAGGAGCAGACACAGGAACAAAGGAGGTCATGTACCTCGATTTCAAGCTATCATAGAACGAAAAAGGGTACGTCCGGCTCACGACGTTAAAGAAGCGCTTCTTGGGAGGCAGCCCAGGTATTTTTATTTATGTTTTAAGCATTATAAATTAAAAAATAATAAAAATAAAATATATATATAATAATATTAATTAATAATCTAAAACTTATATAAATTAAATTAAATAAAACAACAATAATAATATTTTAATTAATAATAAGTTTATTACAAATGGGTACAACGCAGAGTCTAGAGACGAGATAGGAACGATAGTTTTACTTCATAAACGATGGTTACAATACCATTACAACGTGTGAAAGACCAACACAAAAGCAAATTAAAACAGCGAATAACGCAAAAGACAGAACAATAGTTTATTTTGCTTCATAAGGGCGGGTTACACACAAGTGCACCTTGTGATAACCCAACACACGAAAGCAAGTAAAACTCCAAACAAGCCCAAAAGAAGAGCAAGGTAGAGTGATACCATATCTAAATTACGACGAACCCTTGCATACTCCTCACTCTCATCCTCACGACCTTGCTGCTGTCCCCAATTCATAGTGGCTAGATAACTCTTTCGAAAATAAGATTGTTAAAGACGTGGGTTTATGGTAGATGATGCTATTGTGTTGTTCTACCACTGTCTATTTATAGGCATGAACGGTACAAAAATATCATTATCATACCCGGCAATCCATTAAATGATACAGACGAATTTTTGACTTGGAAGATTTGACGCCGCGTGAGAAAGTGATATTTCTCTTGTCGATTACAAGATTTTCCTTCGCGCAAATCATTCTCGAAAAAATTCGTCGATTGCGTGTCAATCATAGTTAAAATATATATTAAATAATAATCATAATACTCTCAAAAAAAAAAGAAAAAAAAAATAAAATAAAATAAAATAAAACAAATAAATAAATAAATAAATAAATAAATAAATAAAAATCGTAGTCACGGCCAATTACTACGGAGTCACGGCCGCGACTCCGCACAGCAACGGCCACTGCTTCTATTCACGGCTATGCGCTTATCCATCCACGGCCGTGAATAACACGAACACAACACACTTCCCTCACTGCCTCAAGTCACGGCCAGAGGCGTACACCTCACGGCCGTGAACACGAGCGGGAAATTTTTTTTTTTTAAAAAAAAAATAATAATAATAATAATAATAATAATAAAAATCATAAAATAAAAAAATAAAAAAAAAATAAATAAGAGTCACGGCCAGTGTCATAAGATTCACGGCCGTGACTTAGGCGAGCTTTACTTGCTGTCCGCATTCACGGCATGTGTCTTAATGTTCACGGCCGTGACTTAGACGAGCTTTACCTTCTACTCTCATTCACGGCCTGCGATTCGCTGTTCACGGCCGTGAATGTGTCGATTTTTACTCTTAAAATACCATTTCATCATTTTTTTTCATCTTCTTCACTTCCAAATCACCGACGATTCAAAATTCATCTTAACTTTCACTCCAAAATCACCACATCTCGGATCCTTTCAGCAGCTCGAATTTCCGGCGACACCGCACAACTCGTTTCACCTCTTTTTCACAGTGATTAAATCAACGAGGTAGGTTCTTTTCTCCCAAAGCTTTAATAGACGATTTTCGCATATTTTTTTTCGGATTTGAGTTCGAAATGAACGTTTACATTGCTCTTTCATGGATCGATTATTGCTTTAAACATGATGGGTTAGATCAATTTCTTGATTTCGTCCGTTAATTTCCATGATTGGCACTATGAACCCTAATTTTCGAAATTTGGGGTTTTTACAATTTGGGTCAATATGGTATTTGCATTGCTCTTTTTATGGTTAAATATATGCTATGAATGCCTTGGGTTCGAGTAATTTCGTGATTCCGTCCAATAATTTTCATTTGGGAAAGATAAACCCTAATTTTACAAATTGGGGAATTTGGAATTTGGAACGGAATTGATTGCGTTTAATGGTTTACTTAGCGTTGATTCATCGTTTGAAGTTGCAGATTGTGCTTGGTTAATCGATTATTGCGATTTGAATGAGTATTTTAGTTGGTCTATTATGTGTTCGACAAAATGCCGCTTTGAATGTTCATATGTTCTTGCTTTAGAATTGTCAATTTTGTCGCTACGTTGGTCGAGTCGAGCTGTGTTGATTTTCTTTTTCTCGCCAACTAACATTTGCACTTCTAGGTACTATGGGTCGAAGCCGCTCATCTGCATCAACGAGTCGTCAACGTCGAGGCCCAAGCACGAGCCGCACACCGTCACTGCTAGAGTCTATGGGGCAGTTTGATGACGAGACGCACCAGGCCCGTTACAACAGGCTGAAGAACACAGAGTTCATCCCGACCGACCAAATTGACCACGACACGCTGGAAAAGTACAACATTGACCAGCAGGTGGCCGGCTACCTGTCACTGAGTGGGTGGCTAGAATTCTTCCACATCGACGAGCCGGGATATAAGGAGCTGACACTGGAGTTCCTGTCCACCTTCACCCACGAAGAATTTGGCCGGAACAAGATCACATTCCGGGCGTTTAACACGGAGGAGGTGGTTACTATTAAAGATTTCTGCCGTGCAATGGGAACACCAGAGCTACCTTACGGGCATCAAGGACTACAAGACTTATACTACAAGAATTATCTGGAAAACCCGGATGTCCGACAGGCCGGTTGGGCAGAGATTACGAGACCCGGCGAGCCCCCCCTCAGCGTCAAAACGTCGAAGGCCTCGTCGCTCCGGAGCCCCGGCCTGCGATATATCCACCGGCTCCTGACGACTTCGCTCACACCTAGGGGCGATTCACACGGCGCGATAGGCCTTCGCGACCTCTTCTATTTACTCAAGATGCAGCGCGGGGAACACGTACACCTAGGAATGGCCCTGAAGCACGCCTTCGCGGCACAGGCCGACGTTCGTAGCCACGGGAAGATCGCAGTAGCGCCATTTGTTACTAAGATCATCAAAGGCCTTAACCTATGGCCAGAAAACCCACCGGAGATGGAGATTGTGGGCGGGCGTAATCCGGTCAACGAGGATATGATGGTGAAGATGAAAATGTTGATCAAGGCTCCCACCTGGTCTCGCTCGAACAAGGTTTACGTCTGGCATGAGGTCTACCATGGGCAGACAGACCTGGGCGACTACCCAGAGCCACTACAAATTGAGGGCGTGGGGCCATTCCCAGTTCACTCCGACACTGCCGGCCCTTCCCATTCCTCTGGTTATCACGAGGGCGAATCATCAGGGGTTGCTCGTTTTGCCTCAGTCGCCGACCTTCACACACTGCGCGAGGACATGCTACGCTACAACGAGGAGGCCATTCGACGCGATGAGGAGACACGACGGCGCCAGGAAGAGTATGAGCGTCGAAACGAGGAAGCCCACCGACGCTACCGCGAGGAGCAACAGCGATATGAGCAGGCCCTTCAAGCCATGAACGACGCGGTCAGGCGATCACAGGAGTCGCTGGCGTTCCTTCGCCCTCGGCAGCCCTCACCACCACCACCTTAGTTCCGACTTCAGTTGGAATTTTTCTTTTCTAAAACACTTTGTGTGTTTGGTTTAGTCATCACGACACTTTTGATGATTATGACTCGTTTTGCTATTACTTTTTATTTCCATCGTACGTTTAATTTTCTTATTAAGTGCTTACAGGAAACGTGACACGAATTCAGACTACGAACCAAAATATTCACAATCAGTGAAGCAACCATGTTCAAACTACATCACATGATAGAGGCAGGGCCACGCCAATTTTTCAGGGGAGTCACGTTCTTTTCAACTTCTTTTACCTACCTGTTATTTCTTTTACACGTTGAGGACAACGTGAATCTTAAGTGTAGGGAGGGGGAATTTTGTTAAGAAATTTTGTTGAAAAGTTACGTGAAAATTTTTTATGACGTGTTTTGGGCTTTTAATTTATAAAAGTTTGGCATGATTATTTACATTCATCTCAATGAGGATTGCATATTAGGGAGTCTAGTGAGCGATAAAGACATGCATCAGTGATCTAATCTTTTCAGCATGAATAGATATAGTGTTACTTTGAGAGATTCACACACATAACCCATGTTCCGTTGTGAGAGTTTGAGCTGACGAGCTTTTGCTCATTTTTTCTTGGTTGTGTGAGTAGTGCATAATTTACGTCTCTCTAGAACTTGCTTGTTTGATACGCATTGAAATTGCTTATAGTATGTTTTGTATGAATATGACGAAAGCATTAGGAAATAAGTCCACGGCCAAAGTTCCCGACCACGATTGATCACCTTAGTTAGCCACTTTGTGCCTAAGCCTATTTATTCCTTACACCTCGTATATCATAACCCTCTGACCTAAATAAGCCTCCAGAGATCATTTGAACCCGAGTTAAGCGGAAGTGAAAGTCAAATGTCAAAGTCGAAAAGCGCAGAGATGACGGGCCGCCGGAAGTGAACAGTTTGTTGAAGAAAAAAAAAAAGAAGAAGAAAAAAAAAATTTTGAGAAGTGAAGCATGAGGAGAATAAGCTGTTGAAAAAAAAAAAAAGAACCTTTCCTTTGATAATCTTCCGGTCTCGTGTTTTCCACATCATCCCCTCATTTATAGACTTGGAAGAAGAAAGGCATAGTGGAACGCAGCAAAAATAAGAATTTGAAGACGGCGTAATCAGAAAGGCTAATTGTTGACGTGCTTTAGACAATGACATGAAGATCGACACGACTGCTACTCATATGTGATTCTATTACCACTTCAATACTATCTGAACCCATTTAACCCGAAAAAGACCTTCTGATTCATGCTAACTGCTTTAAGTAGTAGACGTGCGATTGACTTGCAAGCATATGGTTTAGACTAGATTATTGCATGAATTGAGTGATTCACCGATTTTTTAGCCTATACACTGAGTGATTTGAGTGAATCCCTGCGAGGTGTGGATCTCGATTAGTAGTGCTAAGGAAATTCGTGTCGATTAGTGCTGATTATTTTGTGCAGTGTCCATAATTGCTTGCTTGATTCCATTTTGTGTTTTCCATCTGCGTTGGTGAATTGTGAATGGTCGTGCCGTTATCTTGATAACATTTTCTTGCTTTTTAATTTGCTTGAGGACAAGCAAAAGCTTAAGTGTGGGGAGGTTTGATAAACGTATATTAATACGTTTATTGTTATGTTTATTTGGGTTATAATAGGAAACTTTTGATCATTCCATGCATTTATTGGCTCTATTTACACTCATTTAAATATTGTAGGACCTTCGAATGATTATCGAGAAAAGAGGAACGAAAACGAGGCGAAAACGACGCGAAAACGGCAAAGTTTGAAGCTGCCAGTAACAAGTCACGGCCGTGAACGCTCTTGCAAGAGGCCGTGAACGAGGGCAGTAAGCTCAAGGAGAAAAGGTTCCAACAGTCACGGCCGTGAATCACTTTGCACAAGGCCGTGAACGTGGGCAGAGAGCTCAAGATCCAGTGTCGCGGCCGTGAACGATCATGTAAGAAGCCGTGAACGTGGACAGAGAGTTTTAAGGAACGTGTCACGGCCGTGAATACTCATGTCAAAGGCCGTGACTCGAGGCAGAGACTGAGCAAACGCTATGCTATTCACTGTCACGGCCGTGAACCTGTATGCAAGAGGCCGTGACCCTCTCCAGAGAGTCAATATTTAGGGTTTAAGCCGCCGTCACGGCCGTGAAGATCGGTGCACGAGGCCGTGACTCGTGCCAGGAAGTCAAGAAATAGGGTTTTTAGCCGCCTTCACGGCCGTGAAGGCCCGTTAAGAGGCCGTGAACATGCCTAATTTCAGGGTTTTAGCCCATTTTCGAAGCATAAAAGGAGGGCTTTCCTTAGAACTGAAGGGAACTTCAGAGGGACGAAAACTTAGAGCAAGGAAGAGTAGCAAGAACACTAGAAGCAGTCCCGTGATTCGGAGAAGCTCAAGGGACGATCCGACGACGAAGCTACGCTCATACGATCGAGGAACGAGAGCTCCACGTCGGAAACGTCATATTCACTTCTTAGGGAAGTTTTTATGAGTTCTCTATCCTCGTTACCCTTAAATCTCGTTGTTGTGACGTTCAATATGAGTAGCTAATCCTCTTGTGTGTTTGGGAATAGATGAACGTTGGGTTATGTCGTAGTTAAGGCGTAGGATAATCGTGAACATGTGTATTCGACAATTTATCGTTCCATGATATTGTTTCTTTGTATCAATATGTCTATGTGTTGATATGAATGCGTGGTATATCGTTTAGGGCGACAGCTAAATAACGATCAGGCCGTTCGTAGACGTTAGGATTCGAGTATAGGGCGACAGCAAATACCCGATCCTCGCCATCTAGTAATCGCTAAACTTAGATTCCCACGAACGTTTAGGGCGACAGCAAATCCGTGAGTGGGTAGGAAATTACTGCGATTTAGTCGATTTTCACGTATGAACGATATTCCGTAGCTTTAGCCGACAGTACCTAGCGGGATTCGAATCCCGAACACATATTTGTCATCTTAAGTCACTTTTATTACTTCTAGTTGTTTTCCTTAGTTTTCCGAACCTTGAAGTTGTTCTGTTAAGTTAGTTCGTAATATAAAGAAATCTTGTTATTTTATTTAGGCTAAATATCGAGTTGATAGGTTAATACTAGTACTCAATTTATTCCTCGTGTTCGATACTCGGATATTCACTATAGCTATATTATAAACGATAGGTACACTGCCTATCGCGCGTGATTCTAGTTATAATATATTCGTTTTAATTATTACTTGACGTACTCGCACGATCTTTTATTTAAACACACACGCAAGCGATCAGACACACTCCTATCATCTCGCCTTTTCGTATAAAACGTGTACCCATTGATGTTGTAACCTTCATAAGTCGCAACAGTCCAATAGGGTCCTCATGCTAGGCATTTTATCATCTCACTGCAATCCGATCCGGTATCTGCATAATGTGTCATCGTTCTGAACCAGCCTAAAAATAGTCTTTATGCTCATTTATGTACCATAGCTCCAATTTTTTTTGATTTTCGCGCCGTAAGGTAGCCATGTGCTCCTAATAAATGGGTGCACTTCAGGAATATGACGAAACACGAGAAAATGTGCACTTTCCCATAGTTCTCTCGATACTGCCTTGTAAAGCGGTTTCGTCAATGGTTTCCCTCCTAGTCGTCCATCGTGGCGAGACGTAGGTATCCCAACCGCATTAACATTTTGCCAAGTACGAAGACCAAAACAACGCATTCCTCTGTAGTGTATCCTTAAACTATGCTACCTTCCGAACGATACCGATTTCTAACATATCCTTAAGGATCTTCATATATCGTTCAGTTGGATACATATATCTCATGTGAACAGGGTCACATATCTTGATTTCTCGAACTAGATGTATGACTAGATGTACCATTATGTCAAAAAAAGATGGAGGAAAGAACATCTCGAAGCGGCACAATGTTATTACGACATCTTCTTGTAGCTCGTCTAGCACCTCGGGATCAAGAACTTTATTGTATATTGCGTTGAAAAAGAAACCCAATTTTGAAATGCAGTGACGAACGTGCTTCGGCATTATACCACGGATTGCAATTGACAGTAGATGCCGCATCAATGCATGACAATCATGAGAGTTCTACTCCACCAGCTTCAGGTCTTTCATCGAGACATATCTCCTTATGTTACTCGCATAACCGGATGTGACTTTAATACTTTTTAGACACTGAAAAACTTAACTTTTCAGCCCTGCTAAGTGTGAAGCAAGCCGGGGGAAAGAAGGTCCTATTTCCCTTTTCAATCGGTGCTAACTCAGGCCTCATTCGAAGTTCGACCATGTCAAGCCTGGCTTTTAGTCCATCTTTTGTCTTATCAGGCATATTTAAAAGGGTGGCTATGCTATCACACACGTTTTTCTCAACGTGCATCACATCGATGCAGTGTCTGACGTCGAGGTTCTCCCAATAAGGTAGCTCCCAAAATATTGATCGTTTTTTCCAGACATTGTCGTCTTTTGATGTTTTGCACTTCTTACCAAACTGAGTATTGATGTGTGCGACGATATCATTCAATTTCGTGCCATTCAACGGTATTGTAGCCCTTGAAGTCTCGCTTTCCCCGTTAAACAGTGGTATAAGCTTTTTCTTCGTTCTTATTCATGGGTACGTGGCAGGAATTTCCTATGGCCCATGTAGGTGTGTTTCCTACAGTTGTTCAACCACTGACTATCTGTATTATCCCCACAAATTGGACACGCTTTCTTGCCTTTTACACTATAGCCAGACTGATTCGCGTAAGCCGGGAAATCATTTATAGTACAGAATACCATGGCGCGTAGCGTAAACCGTGATCTGATTGATGCATCATACACTTCAACTCCTTTGTACCACTTTTAGATCGTCGATCAACGAAGCCAAGTAGACATCAATCTCATTTTCGGGTTGTTTTGGACCGGTGATTAAACACGATAACATGATGTATTTTCTTTTCATCGTAAGACACGGAGGAAGGTTATAGATACAAAGCAGCACCGGCCAAATACTGTGACGGCTGCTTAAATCGCCAAAAGGGTTTATCCCATAAGTGCAAAGCCCCAGTCGGAGATTTCGTGCCTCACCTCCAAATTTAGGATACATCGAAGCAATGTTCCTCCATTGCGGGAGTCCGCCGGATGTCTCAATTTTCCATCCTTTTTTCTTTCCTCATTATGCCATCTAAACATCTTAGTGTCGTCGGCGTTTGAGAACATGCGTTTTAGTCTAGAAATTATTGGTAAGTACCACAAAACTTTAGCAGAGGACCATCGACTTCGTCTTTTCTCTTATAATGCCAGGTGTCGCACGTCGGGCACTTATCAGCCGACTCATAATCTCCCTATAAAGTATGCAGTCGTTCGGACAAGCGTGTATTCTTTCGTATTGTATGTTAAATGGGCACAATAGCTTCTTTGCCTCATAGGTCGATGTCGGAAGCTCATTACCATCTGGAAGCATATCCGCGAGTAGTTCCAAAAGTGTTGAGAAACACTTGTCTCAAATACCAAATTTAGCCTTAACGTTCAGCAGCTTGAAGACAGCAGACAACTTTGTGTACTTTGAGCACCCGGTGTACAAAGGATATTGTTGTCCCTAACAAGGCTGTCAAATATGGGAGGATGTTCTTATACTAGTTCCGACACCCGCAGAACTAGCTTCATCAACGACGGCTTCACCGTGCCATATCCAATTCATATACCCAGGTTTAAAACCAGCTATTAGCATATGTTCCTTCACAACATCACTATTCCAACAGTTCATGTTATTGCAATTACGACACAGGCACGAAATCTTCGATTGCCTTTTTTTCCTACGATTATGTTCCGCATATCTCATAAATTCGTCAACACCCTTCGCATACTCAGCCGTTGTTTGCAAACTATACTTCCAAACCCGATCCATTCCAATAGCCTAAACATACAAATAAATATTTACTAGTAATTCACATAAAAGCAAGTACAATCGATCGAGGGCTTTATAGGGTCCTTATCGCTCCAACCTAACCCATCTTAAACATTCACTATCACTTGTAAATTGTCTTTGAGCTTCTATCTTGACAAAAATTCGGCAGCATTTCCCCATAGTTCTCCAAGTCGAAAAAATATGAAATGATATACATCCAATCCATATGTCTACCCGGGAACATTTAAGGGAAATGCAAACCAAATTTTTCATCAACATCGATGCTCAAACGCACATTTACATCCTAAAGCGACTGTGAACGTTTAAGAATGGTCCCAAACAGGGACCATTCAAGGTTTTCTCCTAATGAGAAAACCTTGAACGGGTATCTAAGCTTAAATAAAAACTTACATTCACAAAGACGAAAGCATAAAAATCAAATACGGATTTGAACACTTACGTATAGCTGTCCAAAGCACGAATATCACCCAAAATTCGCCTAAAATCGACAAGATAGCCCAAATCCTCCAAATTTGACCCAAACCTACGCTTCGCAAAATATAGTTCGATATCAGACTAAAAATTATGCTCGTAATATTCTCTATTTCGAAATAGAGAAATATGAAAAATTCAATTTTCGACGAATTCAACCAAAAATCCCAAATTGTCCAAACTTCACCCAAAAACAAGGGACTTACCGTGATTCGTAGCCCGGAATCGTCGGAAAAGGGTCGTCGTCGCCAGAAAAATTCGCCGAGAGAGGAGAGGTCGCGGCCAATTTTCGACCAAAAATTCCAACTTGTCCAAACTTCACCCAAAAACCTAATTTCCACAAAGAGCAAGCTCAATATCAACCTTAAATCAACTATAACACAAGAAGAATAAGCTATGGAATCGCATAAATCAAGCTCCAAAACTCGAAAATTCGAAACCTAATTTTTCGAAAAAAACCCCAAATTCGAACCATTCAAGCCGTATATCGCGAAATAGAAAGAGGGGAATTGAATAATGGAGTTCTTACCGTGTTCTCAAAGCTCGGATAGGTCGGAAAACGTTCGATTTCACCGGAAAATCGCCAAAGCCGTGCGGTTGTTTTTTTTTCGTCTCTGTGATTTGGTGAAGTAAGGAAGAAGATTTTAATAAACGGGTCATGGGCGACGGTTGTTACGAAATTTACACGTAACCGTCGCCCATGACATAAAAATTAATTTTTTTTTTGATAAACCATGGGCGATGGTTTCGACTTAAACAGCCGTTGCCTATGAAAAATATTAAAAATAAAACTATGGGAGACGGTTTTCGGTTCGACAAGAAACGTCGCCCATAGTTCCATAAAAATAAAATTTTTTAAAAAATTAAATAGTTTGGGCTACGCATTTTCTAAGACGACCGTCGCCCAAAGTTTGATATCATAGGCGACGGTTTTTCAAGACACCCGTCGCCTATGATCTTTGAAACTTAAAATATAACCAAAATGCCACCGCGTCTTTATGGGCGACGGGTTGTCCATAGTGCCCTAGCCTATTCAATATTCTCTACTAGTGGTTGTCCCATTCAAATATTCAATATGGAATTCCTTTCGATGGGAGCGACGTGTGTGAAATCGATTCCAATTTGTTGAACGTCGAATATAAGCGAACTTCAGGATCAAATGGAAAATTGCAAGTTATTGTTTATTTTTTCTTTTCAGAATAAAATAAAAATTCCCAGATAAGAGAATGACAAATAATCGTGTTTAATACATATTCAGGTATAAGGGTTCTTTTCGTAGCCAAGACGTGGCCATCAAAGTGTTCAACGCTGACAGCCTTAACGAGCACTTGACTCAGGAATTCTCCCAAGAAGTCCACATATTGAGGTAAAAAAACAAAAAATCGCCACGCTGTACTTTGCCCGAGCTTTATATATAACTGTGATTTTCGAACACATACTTACGCCTTTACGTTGTAATATAACCACTTCCTTTATACAGGAAAGTTCGTCACAAAAACGTGGTGCAATTCATCGGAGCGTGTACGAAGCCCCTCTTATGCATTGTCACAGGTAATAAAATTGAAAGAAATACCCCGAAATAACGCAATATGTTACATTCTTTCCTTTTTTTTTTTTTTTGGAATTTTCACTAAAAGAAAGAAAGAAAACAGGAGTAAAGTTACAGTGTGCAGATATCGCACAAAACGTACCGACCAGACAGCACAAAACCAAGCCAAATAAAAGACAGCTCAAACAACCTACAACGTCCCAACGAGACTCAAGCCAAAAAGAGAAAAAAACACAACAGAAGAAAGGCAGAGGTAGGCGTCTACAACCACTCTTCAATCAACGGGTTCCTAGCACCAGATGTAGTACCAGCAGTCCCCTCCCCCCAAGGCAACCTGCAAGGACACAACAAAGAAAAGAATAGGGCACAAAATGGAGGCAAGACAAAAGATATGAACAGACAAAAGTTAGAGAAACTCCCTCTTTCATTCAGCCGTCACATCCCAGCGCATCGCTTTAGCACCGTCCTACTAAGCAATTCACCAATCTTCGCATCATCAAAAACAGTGCCAAGATCTACCAAGCAATCCTCCAAAGCCGCCTCAAGGCAAGGAGTTGGAAAGAGTACTCCGGGGGCATCGTATCCAAACGTGTACAAAACGTCCCAATGACATCTGCCACCAGAAGGTCTTCAGCTCGAAAAGATCCAATCTTCCATCGCCTATTGCGTTCCTGCCACAAGTGATAAACAAGTGAGGCAAGCATATGCCGGTTAGCGAGATGGACAAGATGCTTTCCACGCCATTTTGCCGCCGCCCAAGTAATACCCATGTCCCATCCACGATAGGGCCACATGAAACGGAGTTTGTACTTCAAGAGCTGGATGCATCGCCAGGAGTAGGTGCATTCGAAGAATAGGTGTTCTACGGATTCCTGTTCCCCTCCATTGCACAGTAAGCATTCTGTCGATCCGGCAGCTGCCGCAATCCACGGGTGATCCCTTGTCGCCACCCTTTTCCTTATAGCCAGCCAGAGGATAACTTCGTGACGGGGGATGCAAAGGGGACCTCCAAAGAGTACAGCCCAATGGACTTTATCGCACTGATACCTGATGGCCTCTCTGACAGAAGAGGTAGAGAATAAACCATCCGATGAGCCCAGCCATCGATAACGATCCGACATATGGGCTCGGACAACAGGGAGGTCCGCCTCAAAAGTCAAGTATTCATCAGTAGATTTCGCAGGCCAGTTCCATCCATTTGCATCGATCACCCTACTAAGACGAGAGTCTAGGGGTATCCCCATAACCACTGGACCACATGGATGCCGATCAACAAGAGGCTCGGTATAGAGCCAAGGATCAAGCCATAAGTAAATGGACGGGAACGTACCGTTGGATGGCTCCTGAGGTTTGTCTATGTATATCGTTTTTATTACAACGCTTACGTAATAACATAAGAAAAATCTATGTAATGGTGTAATTATAACCTTTTTACTGTCTTTTTCTATGGTTTTTTTTGTAAGGTTATTGAGCACAAGCCATACAACCATAAAGCTGATGTATTCAGCTTTGGTATCCTTCTATGGGAACTCCTAACTGGAAAGGTTGCACCTTTGCTTATTTCTTGAAATAAAAATATCGGCGCTTTCGGTTTTATTTCTTTTTTTCTTTTCTTTTTCGCAGCTTCCATACGCAAACATGACTCCATTGCAAGCAGCAGTAGGCGTCGTAAAAGGGGAAATGCCCAATTTGCCCTTCATTTCTTTACGCTATGTCTGAAAACTGCGTTGAATTTATTACGCAGTCGTTACTGCCCAAGACGCCGAGGAACGCTCACCCATTGCTGGTCGATCTTGTCGAGAAATGTTGGAATCAAGAACCGTCTTTGAGGCCCAAGTTTTGCGAGATTGTAGAGACGTTGCAGAACATGGCGATGAAAACCGTATGATTTTCGACCCTTTTTTTTCTTCGCGTTCTCTTCGTTGTTACGTTACGTCGATTCACGTTCGACGCAGATTGGCGGAAACGAGCGGGACGTGCAAGAAAAGAAATCTAGGAGAATCGAATCAGCCCGCGGGCGAATACTCGTTACGTGCGAGAAAATTGAAGTGATGTATGAGATGTTCATAGAAGGAAGAAAAGAAGCCAACCTAACTATAGAGAAAGCCACCCAACTAAAGCTATAACTCAAGTTTGCTAACATATGCTTTTGTATATATATCCTTTCTCTCATCTTCTTAGCCTAATCCAATTTGTTTATATATGTAGTACTTTCTTGCACACCCAAATGTGTATAAATATATTAAATATAAATAAGTTTAATTTAGAATCGTTAATATGTATATATAAATTATAAAATTAAGGATAAATTAACTAAAATATTAATCAACTAAAGATAATAATTAAAAGACAGTGGATGAATTTTAGAATTTTATTTTACTTTTGTTTATTGAAGGACGCGGGAAGATTACTCAATTGGCCATTTAGAGAATGTTGGTTAACTAGTTATATTTTATTAATTCTTAATTTGTCTAAAAAAATACAATTACAAATTGACATATCAAATAAATTAAATTTATATGGCAGTTCTTAAGAGGCCTAAGGACTTTATATAATAGAATAGAAAATGAATAATTAAATGTGGGGCGAGGTAGAAAAGACTTATAGAAGAAAACTTACAAATTTAGCAATCATGTGGCTGTAGTTTAGTGGTAAGAATTCCACGTTGTGGCCGTGGAGACCTGGGCTCGAATCCCAGCAGCCACATTTATTTGTTTTTATTTTTTTTTTATGTATTTTGCTCTTGTTGATTTTGCAATTCATATGGCACGTGTCCAATAGTATATCTCCTCAACTTTTCTTCAAGTTGTACGAAATTAGATTTTACGATAGGCATTACATCATATTATGATGATGTTTTGATGACGACGCGAAAGGGTCCAATTCGAACGTGACATCTGATAAATAATCTAAGCATTTCCAATATCGACATACCTTAAATAAAACTATGTGAACGCAACTTGTTTTGATTTCCAACTTCTTGTTCCACCGTCATGTATAAATTATACATACTTTCATTTTCACATATCTATTTGCTCGTCACGTTTCAGAATCAAAAACTAAGTTGGATACGGTTTTTATTAAATAAAAACAAAAATTAACCATTAAAAAGGGGTCAGAGCCTCAAAGACTTGTCATTTCCTTCCTTCATTTCATTAATTAAATAGATACCTTATATGCAAACGCAATTTATAAATTCGAAGGTGGCGAACGCACGAGGAACCACCGGCGGCGGCTATGTCGAATTTCCGGCGAAAAACGCCGCCACCTCCGCCGCTGATAATATGCAGCAAATTCCATATTTTTATTACATGCAAAACGAACCGCCGCAAGACTACTTACTCTCCGCCGTGGTGCCGCCGCAGATGATGATGAAGCACCACCTCAGCAGCCAATACGGCGACGACACGTCAGCGATTGTAACCGCCGCAGGCGACTACGGAGGTCGCACCGTGGGTTTGCCTTCTTCAGGACAGAAACGCGGGCGAGAATTATTACATCACCATCTGAGCAGAAATGGCATCGGCGAGGAGACAGAAGCAGCGCCAAGCAGCAACGTCGCCGCCGCGAGGGCTCAACCCCCAACTACCACCGCCGAACCGCCCAACGAACATGGTGAAACTCGCCGCCGCTACCGTGGGGTCCGCCAGCGTCCTTGGGGCAAATGGGCGGCGGAGATTAGGGACCCACAGAAAGCCGCCCGTGTCTGGCTCGGAACCTTCAACACCGCCGAGGATGCAGCGCGTGCCTACGACGACGCCGCCCTGAGATTCCGCGGCAGCCGAGCTAAGCTAAACTTCCCCCAACAAGCGGCGAGGCCATCCTTACCCCCACCCCCACAGCCCGCCGCCGTCCCACATCAGGCGCCGCATCTGCTGCAATTCCCGGCGGTTAGCAATTACTGGGAGTATTCGAGGCTACTTCAGAGCGCCGGAGAATCACCGTTCCTACAACAGCCGCCTGCGGCGGCGGCCGTGTTCGATGACCAGGCGTTCTATGCTTCTAGTTCTTTAGCGGGTTTGTATTCATATTCCTCACATGCGCCGCCGCCGTATTTGCCGCCGGCGACTTCAACGATGTTCGCCAGCGGACAAATGATACATTTTTCCTCTCAATCGAACGACAGCAATCGACAAAGCGGTGGTCAAAGCCTCCGTACGGATGAGTTGACCTTTCCGACAGCGCATTCGATTCGTGGACAATACGAATATAATTTTTGACCCGTTTGCCAACTACCACCCACCCAGGGAGGTGACCCGTATTCTAAAATAGTGAGTTCTCGATATTATATAACGTGTTCGCTTGTAAATATTTTTTCATTTAGTAGTATCATTCTACACTTTTGCTTTGTAACGGATAAGGATATGATGACTATTGATGATTAAGTTGACGTAATTCTCTTTTAATCCATTTCCGTGTCGATATAATATTAAATACGGTCAAACAACGAGTAATTCGGGTCGGTTACTTGTTTCGCCAACCAATAGGTAGGTAATAATAGTGCAAGAAATTAAATAATATAAGGGTGAATTCTACTTTTGGGATGACAAACTTCAAGTTTCAACCCACCCTACTTTGTCTTGTATTTTCAAGTGGCTTTCCAATTTAAACACCAAAGCCTCTAAGATTAGTCATTAAATTGCTCTAAATTTTTGAAAGGTTTTGTCTCACAACAGTTTGGTATTGGGCTTAATCTCTTCTATACCATTTAGAAATTCATTTTAAAATAAATCCATTTCAATATCATACTCCCAAGATCTCAAAATTACATTCAAACCATAAAAACAAATCTTACACCAACTAACTAAAGCTTGCCAACAACTTGATATGCAGACAACCCATAAACCGAGACGAGAGTCTTCCCCTTCAGAACCACCGCATCGGTAGCATTCGTACACGACTGAATATCGTCAGTGCCAGCGATCAACAGATCGTAAGTAGCGGTCTGATACTCATCGTCCCGAACTTCTTTCAAAGCGCTCCTAAGCGAGACATTCGACAACTCATAAGCTCTTTTGCACCTTGCTAGCCCAACGTCGGGCCGACCCTTGAGCAAACCTTCAATGTAGGCGAGCGTTTTCGTAGCGCTAGAAATTCCCGCCTCGATAATATTTATCGATAGGTCGAATAGTGTTTTCGAGGCGATTATTTTGGGATTGGACTTAAGAGTGCTTACGCAGAAATCCTTCTCGAACAATCCAAAGGTGGTCGAGCAAGCTTGTTCGAGGGTTGGGATTGGAATGAGCTTCGATCGAGCACCTCGGGCGAAATCGATGGAGGTTGAAGAGAGTAATATTAATATGGTGAAGATTTGGAGTTTTGATGATGGTGATGATGATGGTGCCATTTTTTTTTGTTTTGAAAGGAAGATATTTTTTTTCAGGGGATGTTTATAATTATTGAGAGATTTATGTAGGGACAAAGTTGTGGACGATAAATTAATATTACCGTGATCTTTGTTATGTATTTCATTACAAGAATCTTTGCAATTGAATGTGGGTTGATATTGTCTAAAGTTTGATCTTGTAATAATGTATATGACTCTTGGGGAAGGTAACATGGGGTGTGGAAGATAATATTTGAATTTTTGTTTAAATTATTTTCTTAAAATCACTTGAAAACAAATAGGAATAGCAAATTTCTCGCAATTTAACACTTTTATAATGATAAAGATGATTTTTGTTTCGCAATTTCTCGATACGGGATTAAATATTTGAAATTTCTCAATACGGCTATAATGATGAAGATGAAAATTTTTGTAATTTCTCAATAAGAAACATTTTTATGACGATAATGATAAAACTTTTGTAATTTCTCAATACTATATATACATCGCAAGTGGAGAAGTCACGGACAGATTAGTTCATGGTGGGATATTCTTGAAATTCATATTATTTGTTTCATTCCGATTTTAATCGGAATAGGACTGTGTCATGTGTGTGGAAATTCCAGTAAGAAAAAAAAAAATTTAAAAAATGTCTATTGTATATTGGTGACATTATTTGTATTATTTAAAATTGGCGGAGAATTTAACGATTTGACCCTCGAAATTGATTAATAATCCCTTCACCACTAATCCAATTTGCAAACCCTAAAACGCGCGAAGCAATGCACTTATCAGCAGTGCCGGTTCAGAGGCGAAAAGGGTTCAGCGTGCCGGTTCAGGCGCAAGTAGACCGGGCCCCACAGGATCCGCTTCTCGTCTTCTGCCGGGCCGGCGACGGCGGAGTTCAGGTAGTTTTGAAGGCGTTCGAAGTGTTGAGAATTGTTTTTATTCCTTCGCCTCTGCTGATTTTGTCTGGAATGTTGAAATTTATTTCTGGTCTTTAGGTGATTGGGGGTTGGATCGAATTTGTAGAATTCAGCTTAGAATTTGGTGACATTCGGTGAAAATTTGCAATATTTTTTTTTTTGCGGTATAGCTCAGCTCAAATGCCTGTTGGTCTGTGGATGATGATGCACTTAGTTGAATTCAAATTGCAATGTGATATTTTAGTCAGCTTTAACTACCAGTTTAGGTCAATCCTTGGTACAATATTTGAGTATCTTTACTTGTGGTTTCTTTGTTACGATTTAATTTCAATCATGGTTTTAGGTGACTTAACTGCGTTTTTTCGTTCCTTTTGCTTGCATGTGGTCGGTCCTAAGGGATTGACATGGTATTCAAGACGCCTTAGAATAGATGAAGATGGAGATATGATCGATGAGTTCCTTGAAGAAGTTTCACCACATGTATTGACCGGCATGGAAGACGACAATAAACCATTGCCAAAATTCCGAGTGAAGTACAACAATAGACCTGCAAAAGTGAAGGATCTGGCCCTATTACGCAATGGTAGAACCCAACACCTCGTTGAGCTTCATGGCTGGCTTGATTGGGTATAATTTAGATGGCAAACATTCAAGATTCGTCCAGGAAGATAATTTATTTGGCAAGGCGTTTTATTTCTTGGAGTGATTTGACATTGCTGGTGGTTGAATCAAAGGTTATGCAGTGACCTTACACTTCGGCAGAAACCAAAGGGCCATCCACACTGAAGAACGATACCTTTGCCTGGGACGCTCTGACAGAAGCCTCAAACTGTATGTAAACCTCTCAAGTATGTTGTATAAACTGGTCATAGTTTTGCTGCATTTCACGTGTTCGATCTTCTATCTGATGAGCAACTGTTTTGTATTTGAATCATGATTATTCTTGCAACTGATGATTATTTGACTGCCTTTATATATCTTGGATGGGAAAAGAAGAAAGAATCATCAACGAATAAACGAAAATCTTCTGCTTAATCTTTATGTCAATCCCCATCTCATGCACATAGATAGAATACATGAAACTAACCTTTGTTACTAGCTCCGAGGCTATCAGATATATCCATCAACAGCTTTGCATACCTTATAACCTCATTGTTGCTGTCGATTATCTCACGGTGGTGCTTACCGTCTCCCAAAGCCCTAACGCAGAACTCTATATGATCTTCAATCACCTCTCCGCCCAACCCTACAATAGCAGACTCTTGGGAAGCATCGGTTATCACATTCGTGAGGTACACAGCTGTGTTTTCGTAGGCCGTTAGGCAGTCTTGGATCATGGGTAAGAACGATGGCTTCGTATTGTTATTCTCTATCATGTCTTGCAACCTTGAAATTGTCCTACAGACGAAAATCGAGGTTGCGTTGATGGCGACGTTCGTCGGGCTTTGCATCTGAGGCGTGTGGGCTTTTGAGGACTCTGAGGCAGAATGCTCGCTCGACGCTGAGCCTTTTCACGAGGCAGAAATTGTTGACGGTTTCGAAGGGTGGGTTTGGGCCGGAATTGTGGCCATTCGTCGGTATGATGATGATCAGGGCGATCGTCAGAAAAGTTGGTATGATTATTCTTGAGGAAATCATCTTTCTCTTTATTTCTTCTGTTTTTGAAGGTGAAGATGTAAGCTTGGTATATATACTGCCACAGTCGAAGATAGTCTTCGTTGTATATATATGTAATGGAAAGCAGGATATTAGACATTGATGTAAGCTTGGTATATATACTGCCACAGTCGAAGATAGTCTTCGTTGTATATATATGTAATGGAAAGCAAAGGATATTAGACATTATAGACTCCTGCCTGAGTAATGAATGCTTGTGTTGTGTTACAATGTGTGTTAATATGTTACGACTTGATGATAGCTGTTGTAGTAATAACAATTGAATGCGGACAGCTATGTAAATAAATCTTGTTTTTTTCCTATTAATATGATAGAAAATAATTGAAAAATTATATACTTTTATAATTGTCAGAATGACATATTTAGTAACTTCCTCAGCTTTTTTTTTTTTTTTTAAATCTTGGTGGGTAGGCTGTCCTACTAATATTTCTATAGATAATGTGGTCAAGTTTCTCATTACATTATATTTATGTAGTCCCCTGTCCCGGTACCTTTCTTTCTCGCATAATTTGCTTGACACACAAATTAAGGTGGTATTATTATAATAATATAGTACAATTGAGTTAGATATCAACAACTTGCTTAAATTTATAACTTTTTTCTAATTATTCTCACCATTTACTTTTTCCTTCAATTACATTTAAAATGGTGTTTAATTTTTACCAAAAAGGAAATGTAAAAATTAGCTGGACGCCCGGAATGAAAAAATGTGATAAAATTAGCGGGACGGAGGGAATATATGATAAGGAATGAGTCGTCTCTAAAGGGACAAGAACATTATGCTTATTCTCTTGGCAGACAAGAACATTATGCTCACATCAATGATTCAATGGAAAATTCAAATACACGTTGATATATCTTATACGTAGATTTTTTGGCAGATTTGTGTTATGTCGCCGACAAACTATTCTCTTGCATACACACATCGCATATACTATATGTGAAGTTTTGGACCAATAAATTAATTTCTGGCAATTTCAATATCGGGCAACAAAACTCAGCTTTGAATTTGAATAAAAAGTATGATCACTACCTCTGAAGCTTCCCGGCCGAGTGCAAGTACACAGAGACAGAGACGACACTGCAAGGAGAAGAATAACATCAATCGATTCCTTACGAATTTAATTTCTTACGGTGTTTTGAATAACGTCGAAGAGTGCTCTCACGTGGAACCGAGAAAGAAGGCGAGGGAGAGATGGAATCGAAACAGAAAAACAGAGACGACTGCTGTTAACAGCATTGCGACCGATGTAGAGTAAACCTGCAAGAATAGCATCCATGACTTCAGAATGTTCTTAGTTCCAACAGAAAACAGAAATTTCAGTACGGAAGGTAGCAGAAAACGGACAGGTTTGTTGGTTATAACTAAATGAACGCGG
The DNA here is from genome assembly GCA_027422505.1 of Craterostigma plantagineum. Lineage (NCBI taxonomy): Eukaryota > Viridiplantae > Streptophyta > Magnoliopsida > Lamiales > Linderniaceae > Craterostigma > Craterostigma plantagineum. Next base: position 851,364 of record JAPQWV010000039.1, on the reverse strand, counting down.
AAATGGCATGATTTGTAAGTTATGTTCTATTGGTTCATGCTTTTATAAACTGTGTTAAATAAGGTGGAGAGTTCTTACTTTAACGATATTGTCGGCGTACTTCATGACCATTGATACAGCAATTCCACTGAATAGACACCGAGTGTGTTAGGATGGCAAAAAACTTACGAACGAAACCACTAATGATAAAGATGAAAGCATATAATATAAGGGAAGGTATACCTCAGAGCATGGTTCAAGATCATGAGAACTGTGATTGATGAGTATCCATGAAAGAATCCCCTGATGAAGGAAAAAGAACAGAAACAATAACAATCTGTTTTTTTTTAGCAGGTTAAACTTAGTGCACCAACAAACTGATCAATGACGTGTGCATAAAAATGAAACCAAATATGATAGCGAAATGTCGATTACTTGTTCACAACAGCATCAAAATCTTGTACCACAATTGCAACAGCATTGAACGCCATTCCAAACACGTACAGCCAAAAGTTCTGGACGTTAATGTTTCTCGATGGCCGCTTTTTTATTATTGCCTGCATGAGCAAATGCATAGATAATCATAGATACAACCGTAATAGTATCTGTGTGCTATAAATAATTCTCAATTCAACCAAGTATTCCTAAACAAGATAAGAAAAGTAACTCACTTACCTCAGTATAGACTCCAGCAAAACCACTTAGAAGAGCCATGATCTGAAAGAATTAGTTAAGAGGGTTTCAAAGCTAAATTTCTGGGGTCATGGATTTCAATCAAGTATTAAGAGGTTGGTTACTATCAGCTTAAAAGTAGAGTCTTACAATTGCCATCAGCCAACCTTGAAGAGGAGTTTGCAGCACCTGATCCGAACTGCAAACCAAACAAAATGTAAGGACAAAGACTATGAATAGAATAACACTATGCTTGACAACCAAGATATGGATATGATATTGAGTATCCTCACTTGGAGTTAAGTTGTGCCGTCGTGCAACCAGCACATAACAAAATGAAAGCTGCCCACTGAATTTCACTCAGCCTGAAACAGAGATTCTTAGTCAGGACGCTGTGGAATATTCCAAATTCCCGTAATAAGACCAACCATTTTGCACATACACACATTTGGAAACTCTAATTGGAAAGATGTTTTAAATAACTTACTTCCTCTTAAGGATGATGCGATATAATACACCGGTGCTGATAATGTTGAAATTCTTTAGTATTTGGTAACCAGGAGCATCCACATACGCAAATATATAATACTGCAAAAGCAGAGCACTTAACAAGCAGCATACAACAACAACGGCTGATAGAGTAATGAAGTATTTCAATGATGAGAACGCACTTGAAGTAAGTTCTTGACAAGGTAAAGAAATGCAGGGATGGGGTAGACATTGACTTCATCCCAAGTCGTATTCAACCTGTTGAGGGGTGTGAACATAAAGAGAAGAAAATAAGAATTAAACATAAAAACCGAGCAATAAAAAATAAAAAAAAAACAGATAAAGCATCTAAAAGAGAGCAGTGAAAAACCTGTTATCCTCAGTTACACCTTCATTCCTCCAGATTCTCAGCAAGGCCAAAAGTGATAGAGCACATTTCAAAGCCTCTACCTAGAATGCCACAGTTAAAAGTATTAGAAGACAACCTTAACGTACTCTTCCATACATTAAAGCACGAAATTCCATATTCTCACCATGAAATTTGCAGTTGTGACACTGTACTCATACTTTCCAGCCCTCTTTGACCAAACAATAAGAATCGCTTGTGAACTAGTAAGTACCGTTAATGCAAGCGTTACAACGGTCCTAAAATATTAGAACCATAGTTATCGTTGTAACTGCGTATAAGTAAAGGGTATAGTCCTAATTAGAATGAGGAACTACAAGATATCCTTACTTGCGCTTCCACTTAGAACGGTCACCAGAACCACTTCCAATAGCAACAATGGAACTGATAGCACCTACAACCAACATAAAAACATAGTTAGTCACAAGAGTTTATTGGGAGAAGGAAGGTGCAACATTCATCATACATATGAGAGACAGAGAGAGAGACCTATATGAGGTTTTCCTCTTAAGCTCTCCACATCCTCATCATCATCATTATGCGTGGCATCTTTTTCCTATATGATTATTCAGAAATCTTAATCATTGGATTGAGATCACATAAAGTTAAGTCTTGACATCAATACGGAACACACACGCGTACACATATACAGCAATTCATCACAACATCCGCTCACAATCGAGAAATGTGTCAAGAAAGAAACAGGAATAAAAAGAGCAAACTTGAAAACTTCCGACCAACTTAAAAAGCTTGAAAGAGCCAACAATAGCCTAGAGGTAAAATTAATACTCGCCAGAAGCAAATCATACAACCAGATCGTAAGAAAAACGTACATAGATAGCAAACAGTTCATGAAAAAACTAGAGCAGAACTAAAATCATCAGATCACCCAGCTGAGAGACGACGAAAACTCCAATCGAAGAAAGTGAATTGCAAGGCAAACCTGATCCTTCACTCTTCTGTATTCCATCCTTGCACTCTTCGTCTCCATCTTTACCCAGATAACGACAATGTCAATCGAGTAAAGAATCACCCAGCCCAGAAAACACACAACTCATCCCCTCTCACTTACCTGAAATGCTCCGCGATCCGCCGGCGCTTGTCCCTAATCGCGACGCGCGAAAGGACAAAAATGGCGGGAGGACTGAGCTAGACAGCGAATGGGTAGAGAGCAGAGAGCAATCAATCACTCACAACGCTTGTATTCGCTTTGCGACGTTCTATTGGACGAGCAATTTTTATTTGTTGTTTCGTATTTTTATCACTATGAAATCTTGTCGATTTTTTGGATTAAAATATATATTATGGATCAAATTAACCAAAATTAATCCCGTATTTCTTTTTTTTTTTTTCCTTTCATGAGCGTTGTGTAGCATAAATTCTTGTCAATATCTCAAAGATTTGATTTTTTTTTTTGGGGGTTTAACAGAAAAATACCCATTTATATAAAAAATTCGCAAGTCAGACCCCTGTCAGATTTTTTTTTATATGCAGTACCTGTCAGAATAAAAGTTTTGCAGATTGGTACCCGTTCCGCCGCAAGTACGTCATAGATCACATAGAAAATGGTACATCATACTACACATTAGGTACCATATAGACCGTATATAGGTACCATATGTGGGTACCATATATACACGTGATATGATACTTAATACATATACAGAAAGGTACGTCAAGACTGAAAAAATGGTACGCATAATCGAACGGGTACTTGTATGAAAATTTTTCTGACAAGGGTCTGACTTGCAATTTTTTTATATAAATGAATATTTTTATGTAGATTACCGTTTTTTATTTGTTCAACCAAAGGAACAAAATAAAAAAAAAACAAAAAGAAAACATTAGCAAACGAAAAAAAAAAAAGATAAAGAATTTTTTTGAAAAAATAAATAATAAAAGAGCTGTTCGTCGTCCCCTCATCAAATTTTCCATGGGATGATGCAGAGAGACCATTCAAAGAGAGCAACGTGGTGACGATGACCAAATAGCTGGTCATTAATTAATTAATGCTAAATTTTCCGTGCATGATCATTAAATTACAACAACACATCTCAATAAGTTCTCTCATTGAGTTGTACAATAATAACGCCTTCGCAAAAGAAGAAAAGGAAAATATGAGTTCTTCCTCAAGCTATGCACTTCCGTACTTTCTTCTGTCTACCTCTCTACTCTTCACTTCACTTCACTTCCAATCCACTTCGCGAGCTCAAGCACAGATCGTAAGTGGGCTTTCATGGAAGTTCTACGAATCTTCGTGCCCTAAGCTCGAATCCATTGTAAGAAAACAGCTCAAGAAAGTCTTCAAAAAGGACATAGGCCAAGCCGCTGGCCTTCTTCGCCTCCATTTCCATGACTGCTTTGTCCAAGTAACAACCTATTGTCTGATTCGAATATTTGATTTAGTACTTCTAATTTAGTAAGTGCGTAAGTAGCTTATGAGTTATTATTTATAAATATATGTATGTGTGTGTGTATAGGGATGTGATGCTTCGGTTCTACTTGACGGATCGGCGAGCGGGCCGGGCGAGCAATCCGCTCCACCGAACCTTAGCCTGAGGCCCGAGGCGTTCAAAATCATCGAAGATCTTCGAAGGCGCGTCCATAAAAAGTGCGGAAGGATCGTATCTTGCGCGGATATCGTCGCCCTGGCCGCGCGGGACTCTGTTTTTCTGGTAATACTACTCTATCGTTCGGTCATCGCATGACGCATGTTGAGATTGCTTGATTTTTTTTTCTTTTTTAAATGCTTGGTAAAGTTTTTGGCGGTTGACTTTCCGAGGATGCATAATCAAAGGTTACAGTTATAGAACGATAAGTTTAAAAATTGAAGCCAGTGGCGAAGGCAGAATCATCACCTAGTGGGGTTCAGTCTAGTTGGACCTCATACCCTATACTTTTAAATATTTTCACTGGACGTCTAGTGTAAATTTTTTCAATTTTAATCCCCTCACTAAAAAGTAAAACTTATATTACTCATAAAAAAGTTCCAATGGGGTCCAATGACTCCATTGGTCCTCATGTAGCTTCGCCACCAATTGAAGCAATTCGAGAATAACAAAACTAAAGGTGAATGCAAGAACTTTGAAACTAAATATTCTCAAATTGCTTCAGTTTTCAAACTTGGTGATTCAGATACAAAGCTATACTCTTATATTAATTGTCAAGGAAAGTTAAAAACTGCTAATTTCCTATCCAATTTGGTGTATCAATTACACCCAAAATTTGAGCCAATTTGTTAATTACTTTTTTTATTTAGACGTGTGACAAAAAGACTGTTTGCAGTTTGAAAAAAATAAATGTTATTGCACAAGCGGAGACTGGGCAGTGTTTACTAGTATAATAAAATCGTTTCGCTAGCTTAGGTGTCCTTAAATCTAGAAAAAAAAACGACCAAGTCATTTTTAAATATGGTTAACACAACAATTCAAATGCATTAAAAAGATGTGTTTCGAAAAGTCCAACCTCCATCGGTCTTTTTTTCTCGTGGGTCCCTACTTAAAGATTAGGCCAACTGTTCCTTACAATTTATATTACATATTATTTTCCTCGTCAACGCAAAACAATAACCAAATTTTTACGCCATCCTCAACTGAAACGCAGTCGGGCGGCCCCGACTACGACCTTCCATTAGGCCGGCGCGACGGCGTGAGCTTCGCCACCGTGGCCGCAACCCTAGCCAACCTCCCACCGCCGTCGGCCAACGCCACCACGATCCTCGACTCCCTCTCCACGAAAGGCTTCACCGCCGCCGACACATTGGCACTCTCCGGCGCACACACAATCGGCGTGAGCCACTGCACCTCCTTCACGGGCCGTCTCTACCCGACCCAAGACCCGTCCATGGACCAGACGCTAGCCGCCCGGCTCAGAGCCGCGTGCCCCAGCCCCACCACGGACAACACCACCGTCATGGACCTTCGCTCGCCGGACGATTTCGACAATAAGTATTTCGTTGGGCTGATGAACCGCCAGGGGCTTTTCACCTCCGACCAGGACTTGTACACCGATCGCCGGACGAGGGCCGCCGTGGTGGGGTTTGCGGTGAATCAGAGCTCGTTTTTCGAGGCGTTTGCGAGTGCGATGGTCAAGATGTCTCAGCTCGGGGTTCTGACCGGCGGGCTCGGAGAGGTTAGGGGGAACTGCTCGGCTATAAACTCCGGCGGGTCGGCTACGGTGGCGGAGGTGGTCGGAGAGGCGTCGGCCGAGGTGGTGTCGGCCGTGTAGGTGGTTTTTTTTTTACCACGTCAACGGGCGGGTCGTCGTTTTTCTTGCTTCGTATTTTGCACTGTAATTATATCGTGGGCCCCTCAGAGAGATACTCTTGTCGTAATTCTCTCGTGCAATAAGAGGGGATTGAACGTTGTGTGTTGAGACTGATAAATAACTTGCAATAAGAATGTTATATATGCATCTGAAATCATGGGCTTGGCCTCGATCGATCGATCGATTGAATATCATGATTTTCAAGCACAGTACAAAGATTAAAGCCTATCTAATTGTCCAACTGTATGACATTGACCGAATCTAATAGAAGTATTTTATTCTTATATGTTAGGATATGCGGAAATCCCCAATAATTATTTTGCCCAAAAAATGACGATAATAAATAAATGAGACGAAAAATAAATTTGGACAGTGACACGAGATTTACGTGGTTCGGTCAGAATGACCTACGTCCACGGGCCGGAGGGTAGAACTTCTTTATTATGTGGAGAGATTACAAACACGTACACTGACGTGGTATAAAAGCACTACAATAATATTAGGAGTAGGCTACAGAAAATAATCAGAGGAGACGAAGATCTGATGTTGTGGTGATTTTTCTCTTCGTCGAACTCCTGTATTTATAGCTGAGCCTTCTGACTAATTTTGGTATGTGAACATGAGAAGAATATTGCAGCTCACCATTTGACCACCGATGCATAAGCCGAAATAAGATCACAAAGTTCTTCATACCACTAACTCCATGAGGCCCACAAATATGAAAAATATTTCCCCACGTGAACATGCAAAAATCATTTTGCTTTCCTCCTTTAGTGCTCCACGGCTCCTTCTTTGAATGGTCAAAGATGATCAAGGTCACCACTTTAACAAATCTCCACCTTGACCTTAATTTCGAAAATTACTCCACCTTAATTAGAAATACCTTTATCTCCCTTCGACCTTAGCCCCGATGGGCTACTTCACCATTTCCGAAACACCAATCAAGTCCAAGCAATGCTTGAACTTGGAAACTGGAAGAGCTTTCGTAAACATATCTGCAGGATTATCCTTCGTGTTGATCTTCTTGATAAACATCTGCAATAATATCACGAATAAAATGATACTTAACATCAATATGCTTAGTCCTTTCGTGATACATCTGATCCTTAGTCAAATGAATCGCACTTTGACTGTCACAGAAAATAGTAATGACTCCCTGACTCTGAGTTAATTCGCTAAATAACCCTGTCAACCATAATGCTTCCTTGATCGCATCAGTAATCGCCATGTATTCTGCTTCAGTAGTAGATAACGCCACTACGTGCTGTAGAGTAGCTTTCCAGCTAACTGCACAACCTCCAATACAAAACACATAACCAGTAAGAGATCGTCGTTTATCGAGATCACCTGCGTAGTCTGAATCGACGAAGCCAACGAGAGTATCACTGTTTCTGCCAAACTCCAAACAAAAGCTTAGAGTACCCTTCAAGTATCTGAGAATCCACTTCACTGCTTGCCAGTGTTCTTTCCCTGGATTAGCCATATACCTGCTAACAACACTAACAGCCTGTGAGATATCAGGACGTGTACATACCATTGCATACATAATACTGCCGACTGCACTTGAGTAAGGAACTCGTGCCATGTACGCTTCTTCCTCTTCTGATGATGGTGACTGAGCAGCGCTTAGCCTAAAATGGCTAGCAAGAGAAGTGCTGACTGGTTTGGCATCGCTCATGCCAAATCTCTCCAAAACCTTCTTGAGGTAACTTTCCTGGGTCAGGTGTAAGTGTAACTTACCAGCTCCTCTATCACGTCTTATCTCCATACGAAGAATCTTCTTAGCTGCTCCCAAATCTTTCGTCTCAAATTCACCATTTAATAAGGCCTTCAACTGGTGAATTTCTGCAAGATTCTTAGCCGCAATGAGCATGTCATCAACATATAACAATAGATAAATGAACGAACTGTCATTTAACTTCCGGAAGTAAACACAACTATCATACTTGCTCCTGGAGAAACCATGACCCAACATGAAAGAATCAAACCGTTTATACCACTGTCTTGGAGACTGCTTTAATCCGTATAAGGATTTCTTCAGTAAACAAACTTGGTCTTCATTGCCTTCAACTATGAAGCCTTCAGGTTGCTTCATATAAATCTGTTCATCTAAATCGCCATATAAGAAGGCCGTCTTGACGTCCAGCTGTTCTAACTCCAAATCATACATGGCAACAAATGCAAGTAATACACGAATAGAGCTATGTCTAACGACAGGTGAGAATAGATCATTAAAATCTACACCTTGTACCTGACTATAGCCTTTCGCGACTAATCGTGCCTTATGCCTTGCATCGTCAGAACCAGATAAACCTTCTTTCTTCTTGAAGACCCACTTACATCCGACTATTTTCTTTTTCTTCGGTGGCGGCACAAGAATCCACGTACCAGTTGTGCAGAGACTCCATTTCTTCATTCATCGCTACCAGCCACTTATCAGAATTATCATCGCTTATTGCCTCCGAATAGGTAGAAGGTTCGCCGCCTCCACCTGTTTCTTGTGCCACTTGCGTACGAAACTAAATTTACGTACCGCTGTGGTAGTCGAATCTCCCGTCTCTCCCTATCTCTGGCTATAGAATATTCCTGCTCGGTACTTTCATCTTCAACAGGATCTGAATCAGGTTCTGTTTCGTCCTCTTGATCCGTTGAACTCGTAGCAGGGTCATCTGAAGGATCTTTGTTGATCTCGAGCTCCACCTCGCTGTGTACATTATCCTTCTTTTCTTCATTAGAAGAATTAGTAGACTCTGACCATACTTCCTCAGGAGTCTTGAAATTGATCGGTGAACACGGTGAACGGTTGACATAGCACGCTGCAGCGATAGCTTCAGCCCAAAAATCATTTGTCAACCCAGCATTGGAGATCATACATCGAGCTCTCTCTAAAAGCGTCCGGTTCATGCGCTCGGCAACACCATTTTGTTGAGGCGTCATTCGAACAGTGTGATGTCGAGCAATACCTTCATTCTTGCAAAATTCGTTGAACTCGCTTCCACAAAATTCTAAGCCATTATCTGTCCGCAACCGCTTGATCTGTTTTCCTGTCTGCTTTTCAATCAAAGCTTTCCATTGTTTAAACGTTAGGAAAACATCACTCTTCTGTTTAAGAAAATAGACTCACACTTTCCTCGAAAAATCATCGATGAAAGTCAACATGTATCTTGCACCACATTTGGACGGAACACGAGAAGGACCCCATACATCAGAATGAATATAATCCAAAGTACCTTTCGTTCTGTGGACTGCTGGCGAATTGAAGCTGACTCGTTTCTGCTTCCCAAAAATACAATGTTCGCAAAGTCCATCTTACCAGTACTTTGACCGCAAAGTAGGCCCCGCTTGCTTAAGATCGTCAAGCCTTTTTCTCCCATGTGTCCAAGTCGCATATGCCATAATCGCGTGGTATCAATCTCCGGGGATGTCGAAACTGCAGCGGAACCTGTAACTGTAGTTTCCTGCAAAATATACAAATTTCCAGACCTGCAAGCTTTCATCACTACAAGGGCACCTCTGGCAATTTTCAAAACTCCACCTTCACCTGAGAACCTGCACCCTTGAGATTCAAGTGTGCCTAAAGAGATAAGATTTCTCTTCATATCTGGAACATGTCTGACGTCTGTGAGCGTTCGGATGATTCCGTCGAACATCTTGATCCTAACTGTGCCTTTACCAACAACTTTACACGGAGCATCATTTCCCATTAAGACATATCCACCATCGAATTTTTCTAGGTGGAAAAACAATCTCTACTCCGACTTATATGGTAAGAACAACCGAATCTAAGATCCACTCATTATCAGACCTAACAATATTTGCAGTTGCTACATAAATTATTCCATCGCTCTCATCAGCAGCTAAACTAGCTTCGGCGGGTTTACTAATTTGCTGATTATTTTTCTCCTTATTTTTTAATTTAAAACAATCAGCTTTAATGTGACCCTTTTTCTTGCAAAAATTACAGACTTTATTTCTGTACCTGGATTTCGACCTTTCTTTAGATCTGCTATTTCCAGCGTCTATATGCTCTGGTCTTCCCCGTGCAAACAGGCCTTCTGCCTGGCTACCACTAGTTTCTCCCGTAATATCCCTGTCTATCTGTTCTTTCGATTGTAAAGCGGATTTGACACTAGAATATGATATTGTGTCCTTTCCGTATATAATCGTGTCACGAAAATGCTTTAAAGACAAGGGAAGGAACACAACAATATTATGGCCTGACTTCATCCGTCACTTTGACTTCTACGTTCGCCAAATCAATAATGATAGAATCGAATTTATCGAGACGCGAAAGAATAGAAGTACCTTCCGTCATTTTCATACTGTATAGCTTCTGCTTTAAATAAAGCCGATTCTCCTTTGTCTTCTTCATGTAGATAGCTTTTAACGCATCCCACATACCCATGGCCGTCGTCTCCGTGGCAACTTCTTGTAAAACCTCGTAAGAGAGATTTAATATAATAGCCGATCTGGCTTTCTTGTCCAATTCATTAAATTGATCGTTCTTCATTTCGGTCGGTTTCTTCTTTGCGCCTTCAAGCGCCACCTCGCAACCGTCTTGAATGAGTATAGCCTCCATCTTGAGACTCCACATTGCAAAGTTGACATTTCTGTCGGACTTTTCAATTGACATCTTTGTTATCGTCATGGTGGCTAAAAAATAAATCGGGGTAGGCTCTGATACCAATTTGTTAGGATATGCGGAAATCCCTGATAATTATTTTGCCCGAAAAATGACGATAATAAATAAATTAGACGAAAAATAAATTTGGACAGTGACACGAGATTTACGTGGTTCGGTCAGAATGACATACGTCCACGGGCCGGAGGGTAGAACTTCTTTATTCTGTGGAGAGATTACAAACACGTACACTGACGTGGTATAAAAGCACTACAATAATATTAGGAGTAGGCTACAGAAAATAATCAGAGGAGAAGAAGATCTGATGTTGTGGTGATTTTTCTCTTCGTCGAACTCCTGTATTTATAGCTGAGCCTTCTGACTAATTTTGTTATGTGAACATGAGAAGAATATTGCAGCTCACCATTTGATCACCGATGCATAAGCCGAAATAAGATCACAAAGTTCTTCCTACCACTAACTCCATGAGGCCCACTGATAGAATAATAATTATGTAATATTTAAGCTTGTTCTACTTCCAATTTAGCACATATTAAGCCACATATTAGTTTATTTAATGTTTGGTTTAATTAATAACAGTTATTGAGGTGAGGCCCATCTACTTGCAATAATCAAAGCCCAAAGGTGTCAAATTCTATCAACAAAACCAACGCATTATTATTAGAAGTGGTGGAGCTGGAGCCTACAATCATAAACCACATACACATTAGATGAAAGATGAAGCAGAGGAAATATCGCTTTCACGCAAGGAAGAGGCGTCGAACTCACACACAGCTCAAGGCAGGAAAATGCAAACGACAAGATCATCGAAGGACTGCTCTTGACGGCTGAAAGTAGAAACTTAGGAAACATCTTACATCAAGGAACGGCTCAAGATCAAGCACACTGCTCAAGGAATTTAAGAGGCTGCGCAAGCACACATCGACTGAGAAGATTTGTCCACTTCGCTTCAAGCTATCTATAAATAGAGCTAAACTCAAAGGAGAAAAAAAAAAAGCCTGTAGTGTTTTTTTACTTCTATTTTCATTTCCTGCTTTCAATTTCTTTATTGAGAGAGACCCATAGATGCAAACGATTGAGAGGGGAGTGTTCTCATCTTCATATTTTTATTTTACAGCGTAGTAGATAGTTTGAGCGAGAGAGACAATCATCTGTTGTATTTCAGTGTTGTTACCTTTACCTTTATAACTTTGTTTGAGTGTGGTCGAGAGCTTGAGCGAGAGAGACAATCGTCGAGAGCGCTGAAGTATTTTGGGACCGTTGCTTTCATTTGTTGTTTTCATTTTTCTCTTTATTTTATTGAATAATATAAAGGTGCAGACATGTTTGAGAGATAAGGCTAAAAAAAGGGGAAAATCTATATAAACACTAGCATGGTTAGTGGAGATGATGAGGTGTCGTTCTTTCCATTAAAAGCATTGTTTTTCTTAAAGTTGTTTGCTTTTGGCATTATCTGTTATATTATAAGTCACTGGATATAAGTCTTAAGCACATACTCGAAGAGCAGCGAAGTTATATCGGATATGTTTTGATTCTCGGTGGAAAACGTCAATTCGACCTGAGTTTTATTTTGAGGAAGACACCACATCGCAATTCATATGGTCGTAAGTTCATTTCTGTCTGTCTCGATATGTTACTAGAATTAATTGATTTCATTTGCACTTTCGTTACTATGTTTAGTAGCTACTATTTTATTATTGCTAGTTTAAATATTTTTACTCGTTTACTGTTGCGCTAAAAATCATATCATCACAAACCCCCCTTATATTATTATTATTATTATAATTATTATTACTATTATTATTAACATTATTATTATTATCCACATTATTATTATTTTTATTATTATTATCGTTGAGTTTAAGTTAGAAATAAATCAACCATTTTCTCTGTGGAGACGATCCCTACTTTCGCTATACTCATATTTAGCGAATAAGGTTATAAATTATATTTTTGGCCGTTTACGACGCGACCACCCACAAATATGAAAAATATTTCCCCACGTGAACATGCAAAAATCATTTTGCTTTCCTCCTTTAGTGCTCCACGGCTCCTTCTTTGAATGGTCAAAGATGATCAAGGTCACCACTTTAACATTATATATAGTCAACTATGTAATCTATTTGTAATGTCCCAAACTATTAATCAATTAACTCCCCCCATCCCATTCATTTATCATCAAACTCCCCATTTCAAACTTTTATATCACATAACTCCCTAATGAACGATTTTAGCCTTATAAAAATAACAATATTACCAAAAACCTGTCAACACCCACGGACCCCTACCCAAAATTTGTAGTACCAATACACGTATTCTTGTAGTATCAATGTATAGATGTTCGTGGTACCATATCATGGTACCATTCCGTGAGATAATGTAGTACCATACGTAGGTTATTTGTAGTACATTTTTCGTACCATTTGCTTAACTATCGCAACCCCTACCTAAAATTGTACCCACGGACCTCTACCCAAAACTTGTAGTACCAATATACGTATTCTTGTAGTACCAATATATAGATGTTCGTGGTACCATACCGTGGTACCATTCCGTGAGATAATGTAGTACCATGCGTAGGTTATTTGTAGTACCTTTTCTGTACCATTTGCTTAACTATCGCAACTCCTACCCTATTGTCGTGACGGTTACCGTAGATATTGGTACTACGAGTAACCTAATCTTGGTACCACACTAGCATATAATATGGTACCACGAATATCTATATATTGGTACTACAAAAATCATCCATGGGCTCACGGGATGGTACGGCGAACATCTATATATTGGTACTACAAACATACGTATATTGGTACTACAATTTTGGGTAAGGGTGGTCCGCGGGTGTTGACAAGTTTTTTGGTACCACAAACATTTGTATATTGGTACTATAAAAATCGTCCATGAGCTCACGGGATGGTACGTCGAACATCTACATATTGGTACTACAAACATGCGTATATTGGTACTACAAGTTGGGGTGGGGGCGTGGAATTTAATGGGGGGCAAAATCGTCCATGAGGTACTACAAACATACGTATATTGGTACTACAAAAATATAGGGGTCGTCCATGAGGAGTTATGTGTAAGATTGTTTTGATTTAGGGAGTTTGTTAATAAATTATATGGAATGGGGAGTTATGTGTAATAAAATAGGAGGAGGGGAATTTAACGGAAGTTACCCCAATTCGCAATTCTACTAAATATGTCTTAAAGAAAACTGATTCGTCTTTATCTAACGTATCTTTTACGAATCACTTGCCAATTTATTTATAATCAGATCCGATAGCCGGTTATATTCAAATAAAACAACTTACTCCATATTATACTTCCAATTTGCATTGCTATCTTAATCATAGATGCTATAAACTAGTCTTTAAACTATATTTAGAGAATATTGAGCAGTTCGATGCCTTCACATTCAAACTTGTCTGCTAGAAGAAGATAGATCCATTCCTATCTGTAATAAGACAACTTCAAAGCATCATTCAGGGCTTATATAATGACTATACTAGTTTCACACTCATCATATCCCATCTTCGAACAAAAGATGCCTATCGCTAACGTTGAAATAATCTCCAAAGAGACAATCAAACCATCCCTTCCAACCCCAAATCATCTGAGTGTCCATAAACTCTGCGTATTAGATCAGCTCATACCCGCCGAGGAAGCTCCCATAGTCATCTTCTATCCAAATGATAATGGCTCGAGCCATCTCAAAGTTTTCGAAAAATTAGCTTCTCTCAAGAATTCCCTATCAGAAACCCTAACCAAATATTACCCGCTAGCTGGCTCAATCGCTGACGACGATATCTCTCTCGAGTGCAACGACCGAGGAGCTCGTTTCATCACTGCAGAGGTCAAACACATGAGCCTAGAAGAGTTCCTTCGAAACCCTAATCTTAAATTCATCGATCGATTCCTTCCTACAAAAGGTTTAAATGGGGATGGATCTCATTACCTGACGAATGTGCAGGCGAACGTTTTCGCTTGCGGTGGAATTGCTATAGCAGTATGCATCACACATAGAGTTCTTGACGGGACGGCCATGAGTGTGTTTCTGAAATCTTGGGCTGCTGCAAATAATTCGGGCTGTGATGAAACCCTAATTTCTCCCGATTTTTCTGCATCTTCCCTCTTCCCGCCCGGCGATTCGAAGATCAAGGAAGCGTCGATGAAGATGTGGCTCTCTTTGTTCAAGAAAGGGCGGTTTGTGACTCAAAGGTTCGTATTCGAAAGCTCGGCGATCTCCAAGCTCAAGGACATGGCTAAAGGCGATGATATGAACGACCCTACTCGGGTCGAGTCCGTGTCTGCTTTCATATCCAAATGCTTTTTAGATTCGCTTCAGGGAAATCCCAGATCAGAAAACCCGTCCCTCGTCACACACGTAGTGAATTTACGCAAAAGGGCTTCTCCTAATTTCCCAGAATCTTCTCTTGGAAACCTCATTTGGATGGCGAGCTCAAAACACTATAGCAAAGCTGAAGAAAGTCTCGAGCTTTCACACCTTTCGGGCGAGTTAAGGAGGTCTATATCGAAGATCGACGGCGATTACGTGAAGAAACTGATGAGCGATGAAGGGAAGAACACGATGATCAAGTATTTGAAGGAGATCGAAGGGATTGGGGCTAATGGCGTGAATCAACTAGGGTTCACAAGCTGGTGTAAATTAGGGTTCTACGACGTCGATTTTGGATGGGGGAAGCCGATTTGGGTCAGTAGCATCGATGTGAATGCTCCGTTCTTTATGAATCTCGTCGTTTTGATGGACACTAGATATGGAGAAGGGATCGAAGCTTGGGTAACCATGGATGAACAAGACATAGCTAGGTTGAAACCTAATCAAGAGTTCATGAGATTTGCTTCTTGTAATCCAAGTCCTTTGAGAATTTCCAAGTGATTATGGCCAGTTCGATCAAGAAATAAACAGTTATTACAACACAAAAAAATCCTACCGTTGATATACAAAGCAGCATTGCACGTAAACCTTTCAGTTTTCAACATACTATATATAGCTCATTGAGGCATTTTCACAAACAGTAATATACAGAAACACACACTATAGCGAAGAGATTAAACCGACCTGCTTGGGTTCTGCATAGGAATCGAAGGAAATTGGGCAGAGTAACACATGAAGGTGTTGAGGAACACGATGAAGAAGAAGATCTGATGGTGATTAACAGAGGCCGACACCCAGGATTCTATGAAGGGGGGTCAAGATTTGTTGAACGAACATAACCCCTTAATTTAGAAATAAAAAAAAAAAGTAAAATATACATAAAAGACTAAGTTTTATTAAACATAAACCACTTAATATAGAGATAAAGAAATAAGTTATATATATAATATATATGAAAAATTTATACTTAATTTTATATCTAAAATTTAAACGTAACCCACTTAGAATTAAAGATATCAGTTATATACATAATATACATGAATTACTTAATTTTATATCTAAAATTTAATAAAAGACTAATTTTTTATTAAAAATAAACACGGTTAGGATTCAATCCTTGGGCAACTATTAGGAAACACTTTGGTGTAAGATCCACTACCACTGGGCCAATAAATAACTCACAACAAGAAGCTAAATTTAAATGATGATATTGTTTTTACTATGCTCGAACCACCACAACTCCCTCATTGTCTGCCAGCCGGCCGGGGGTCGACGGACCCCCGAGCCCCTATGTCGGTCCGCCCGTGGTGATGAAGAAAACGACGATAATTACTACTATATATGCCCCATATTTTGTCGTTATTTACATTCAGGAATAGCTGAGGAAATATACCGAAATACCGATATATCGTCATTATCGTATCGAAATGTACCGAAAATATCGAAAATTTTGATATACCGAAGTTTTTTGTAAGGTATGATACCGTACAGAAAATTTCGGTACGGTAATGGTATGAAAATTTTAAAAATTAGGTATACCGAAATACTAAAATTTTTAATATTATATATATATACACACCCCTACATATATTATATTATTTCAAAAAAAATGGATAAAAATATTATAAGGATCTTCATAAATTTATTCAGCCCATAAATTATTAACTACACCCAACTTTAGGGGTGAGCACGGTGCGGTTTGGGCGGTTTTTATCGAAAATTTAACCCGACCCAATGTATTGCGGTTTTTTATAATATACCTCAAACACGATCATAAAAATCTTAACTCGATAGATTGCGGTTTGCTTATATGAGGTTGGGTTGGGGCGGTTTTTGCGGTTTTAATATTTATTTTTATCATAACGAAAATTAAGGTAATATTCTAAAATATAGATAGAGCAAAAAGGTAATCATTAACCTATTTACAAATATAAAAGTTTATATACAGAAATCTTATTATCATAGTAATAAATAATAGTAATAGATAATAAAAGTCCGATAAGAAGCTTGATTAGAATCTCATATTCCTTGTTCACAGTTGGCTTTTGGTAAAGCAACTAAAGCAGGTGTCTCATTTTGATTTAAAAATTTCCCTTACAAGAAATAAATTTTTTATTTTAAAATTTAACTTGCCTTCTATAAACATCAAGTGTTATAGTTATTAATCTCGAGTCCGAATAAGGAGGGTTGCATTAGATAGACACGTAATTTTTTACTACATAATATTTAATTTCTTTTAAAAAAATCATCATTTAGAACTTAGCTTTACGCAATGTATTATAACTAGGCCATGTCCTTGTATTCAATTCCCCTTTCGAAGAAAATTATTTATTTAAAAATTTTAACTCGCCTTGTGTATAGTTGTTGATCCAAGTCCGAATAAAGGAGGAGAGTTGCATTGAATAAACATATAAAAAAAAATTCACTACTTAATATCTATTTTTTTCTATGAAAACTCATTTAGAGCTTAACTTTACGCAACGTATTATGATGAGTCGATATTCTTGTATTAATAGTAATTAAATTTTTTGGCGTCGTTAATATTGTGAGTTATATCTATTATTTTATGAAATATTGAGTAAAATATAGTATAATTTTAGTATATTTTAAATGCGGTTGGGTGCGGTTATGCGGTTTTAAAAATACAAAAGCAAACCCGATTGCAAAATATGCGGTTTTACTTTTTAAAACCCAAATCAACCCATCAAACCGTTAACCCGACACTTGCGGTCTGGGTCGGGTTGGGTCGATTGGGTGGGGCGGTCCGACGGGTTAAATGCTCACCCCTACCCAACTTCCTAAGATTATTGAGAGCGTGAAGATGCAATGCAATTACTTTTTGTTAATCTTCACTATTTTTCTTAAATAGCCGTTTCGTTTTAATTAATCTATATATATAAAGGTATACCGAAATTTTGGTATGGTATTGGTATGATTTTTTTCGATACCGAAATTTCGATACGGTATACGATATCACAGTTTTGGTACGATATACCGTACCGAATCACCCCTCCTGAGGACCAAGCTTTCATTGTTTTCTCTCTCTTGCCAACAAATATTAGATTAATCTCTTTTCTTTTTCAAGATTAGAGTAATCTCATTAAAAATTGCTTTCTCTAATAGAATAGAATGTTGTGCTCAGGAATCTTAATTTTTTAATCATTATTTATTCATCTTTTTTGGCTTAATATAGACAATTATATCTATTTAAACTGTTTCCACTATATTAATCGAAGAGTCAAACCTGCAAGAGATTTGCTAGCCGACTTTTCCACTAAGATTGCCACGAAACCGTGTAACAAAACAACTGCTGGCGATTTCTTCGTCAACGATGAGTTATGCATTGAAGTCAAGATCTAGATTTCTAAATTAAACAAAATAATAATCTTATTAATTACAAATAAGATTTTTTTTTCTGTGATAGGTCACACGTTTTATCTCATTAACGCCCACTAAAGGTGGTGGTTCCACTAAATCATTATTAACGTGTTGTAGTCTTGTGCATGACTAGTTTATTTATTATTAATTAATCATTACCACGCTAAGAAGCAAATATATACATAGATCTCATATATAATATATTTATAATTTCACGCCACAAAAGCATATATACATGGAACCCACGTCGCTTTTCTGCCTCACTCGACTTTCCATCCTCTCCTTTTATGCAGAAAAATAGTATATCTATATAATAAAATCGACTCGATCGAGTTTTCTTTGCAAATAAATGCATTCATATCCGTAATTTTATTTTCAAAAATAATAAAAATATGTTTCAAGATTATCTTTATTCCTCACCACCAATACCGCGCTCAACTTTGTGGAATATTATACATATCTTCATTTCACACATACAAATCATTCCCCTTCAAAGCATCCTACTAATCAATCAAACAAAAGAACCATTCAAATCTCTCTCTCTCTCTCTCTCTCTCTCTCTCTCTCTCTCTCTCTCCAAAATAACCAAGAAAATCACTACAAAAACACCCTTTAACACCAAACATAAAGCTTCCAAAATTTCTCCTGCGTGGTAATTCTTAGGATACAAAAGCTCATAGACCGTTTATGGTTTATGCGTATGTTCATGTGTTACCCATACATGAACATTATTTATTAACCTTCGTTTATCAAAGATAGGATTTTTATCTACTCCCAAGATTTCGATCCTTTTTTTTTCTTTAACCACAAACCCCACAATGAAAAACCCGATAAAGATCATATCCCAATTCCCAAAACGAATATCTGATCTCGATTGGAAAATCCCGACTCTAATCCTCATCTCAATCACATTCCTCACCTACGTATTCACAACTCCCACGCTAGCCACGCTTCCCACCTTCGTCCCCCTCAAGTCCATATTCCAAGGCCGCGCCGCCGCCGGAGAACCGAACCAAACCCGACCCGCACCCGACCCTCAAAGCGGGCCGAGGATTGCGGTGTGTTTGGTTGGTGGGGCGAGGAGGTTCGAGCTCACTGGGCCGTCCATTGTTGAGAGGATATTAAAGGTGTACGAAAAATCGGATCTTTTCGTACATAGTCCGCTTGATAGCAACGCTTATAAGTTTGTGCTGTTGAATGAGGCTCCGAGGATTGTCGGCGTACGGATTTTCGAGCCTAAGAGGATCGAAGAGACAGAGTCTGAGATTCGTGTCTTGACGGCGAGGAACTCGCCCAACGGTATTCAGGTGTGCCACGTCAGTTTCCTTTTAGTTCTGTTTTGCCGTTTTCCTCGTCCTTGGATCTTATTGAATGGGACATATTCTTTTCTTACTCCATACGTTTTTATCTGCTTGCTTGTAGACTGTTCTTGATCTTATCTTGGGACTGTTTAAGCTTGTGGAGATGGAAATCGCTTGAAATGGCTTGATTTTGAAAGGATAAAAGATTCCCTAATCTTATTTGATCACGTATGATATCGAAATAACTCAATATAGACATGTTTATCAGCTCAAATTTCTATCTTTATCTTCTTTTTTTTCAATTGTACAAGAAGGGTTTTCCGCGATCATATCATTTCTGCCATTTTTTCGTACTGTTAATAGCAAAATCTTCATTCAAAGGGCACGTCAATTATTCCAACTTCTGTTATGGTATGTAGAGATTAGGTGTATGTGACCTTCTTACCACGTTTGTTGAAGTTTTAGCTGCTTCCCACCTAATCAGGCAACTATCATTTAAAGGGCATGTTTTTTCTTACAGTACATAATCTATGCATGCATCAAAAGCCTTGCTAATGTTAGGGGAAAATAGAAAGACTTATCATCCCCTCCAACTTCAAATCTTCTTGATTTAATTTCATTTCTTCGAATGCTTGTTGCATGTTTGACCTTCCCTTGTGTTCATGCGTATTGCGAGTCTCTTCTTATGGCTTACGCTTATGTCATCTTTAGTTAGCTTGCCAATCATTACAAGCTGTTCCAACTAGAAACAACAGAACCTAACTAACTTTTGTCTGCCTTGCTCATCACAGTTAATCATAGTTCTTGATTACATTTGCAGGGCTTGCTTCAATACTTCAACCTCGTCGAAGGCTGCCTAACGATGATCAATACGTACCAAAAAAGCCATAACTTTACCTACGATTGGATCATTCGAACAAGGGTCGACTCCTATTGGTCGAAACCGTTGAGCCCCGACAATTTCATCCCGGGAAAGTACTTAGTTCCCCCGGGCTCTTCTTACAGCGGGCTAAATGACCGTTTTGGCCTCGGAGACTACAAAACTTCGATAATCGCCCTCTCAAGGCTCTCTCTCATCCCTCACCTCGACAAATCGGGCCTGGCCCAACTCAACTCCGAGGCAGCTTTCAAGGCCCAATTAACGACCCATAACGTCAGCTTCACCACTAAGAGGCTTCCCTTTTGCATAGTGACCGACCGAAAGTATGCCTTTCCTCCGGCCCGTTTTGGCGTGCCCGTGGCCTCGATGTCGAGCCCGGGCCCGCTGAGCGGGGCCAAGTGCAGGCCTTGCAGGCCCAAGTGTGTCGGGCCTTGCGTTGGGCCTGTTATGAACGGGCTTTATAAGGGCTGGAGCTGGACGGATTGGGCCGATGGGAGCCTTGAGCTCTGCGATGCTCACGGCGAGTGGGAGAGTGGGTGGGAGGAAATGTTCGATGACGTGGCGGGGAATGAGTTGGGTTTTTTTAGGAAGAAAGTCAAGAATTTGAGTTTGAGTGAGTGTGTGGATGGGTTTGAGAAGCTTAGGAAGAGGACTTTTTATTGGGATGTTCCATTGGCGTCTGAGATATGTAAGAAAGGAGGACTTGAGACGAGTTGACCTTTGGTTAGGCTTCTTTTTTGGGTATATTAGGTGTAATTTTATGCGTATATATGATACACATTGACACGATGATGTAATATCAATTAATGGAAAGGAAAAGAAATCAGGGAAAAGGACGAACAAGCAGCAATCAAACATCAGCAGTGTAACAGTTGAACAATCGTTTCACAGTCAAGTGGTCTTTATTGAAACATGGACGCTTAAACGAGGTCTCAAATGGATGTCCACGGCGTATAACAAAGTAAAACACGTTCTTTACTCCTTCGGCCTGTGAAGAACAGCCCAGAAGTTTTCTGCAAAATTGGCCGATTGGATCAGAATGTAATAAGCCTGCACACAAAATAAAGCAGAAATGCATATGCTTTATTACAAGAGTTACCTAATGGTGATCATCATGGCCTTCCCAAGGATGCCGCCATCCCTGACAACAAGGAAATATAACTCCGAAGCATCGTAGGAGGCATCAATCAACGCCAGAGAACAGAGTTGGCTTATAACAAAAAACGTAATGAAAATTTATTGAAAAGCCTCATAACTCACCAGGACGACAGGCCCGTCTTTCTTTGCCCTGTAGAGAACCCAGAACCTAAAAAAGAACGACACATCAAAACATGACAGATCTTAATGGCTCTATAGGCCTTCAAAAAGGATGAATGCTTCCAAGTTAGGAACGGTTGAGATGGACGTTGTGTCATCATATTATCACACATAAGCGACATACAAAAAAAAATGTTTTCTTCTCCATCATTCAACTGAAAAACAATAAGATCGAAAAAACAGGACATAAAGACGAGGAAAACACTCTCCAAACCAGCAGACAAAGCTATTAGCAATGCATTGTCAGTCAATCTATCAAACTCAACCAAAAGTCTAGCGACCCAAAGATTGTACCAAAAGACAACACAGAAGAAACCTTTTTGCTACGAGGGCTCTCCATAACAAGCATAATCTAATTATTAGGGAATCAACAGCTCGTGACTCAAGCCATCCCAACATTCAATCATGATCTTCATTCTTAACGCATATCCGAGTTACTAATAAGAAAAATCACAATCTTATTAGCTCAGAAAGACACAGATATAAGCTTAAACCTAATCATTAAACAAAATCACACCGACTCAATTCACGCCCAGAAAAAAGAGATCAATGAAATCTCAATTCAATAACAGATCAGACAAGCACAAGCCCAACGACTAAACTCACGCGTATCTCAGCGGATAAAATGGGGAAATTACCACATGACAGCGCAGAGGCCTTTTCCAGTCACAGTGTGCCAGCGCTTCGGTTGATGAAGGGTCACTCCTTTGTATGTGACGCCATGACCATGCCCATGTCCTCCTCCCATTTCAATCAGCTCCTCTGTTTCCGCCGATCGTTCTTTCTTTCGCAATTGACGAACGATTTCTCATCAGAGGTTATAAAGGGAAAGTCACAATGGTAATCTAATCGGAACATTGGAGTTTTGAGGCCCAAACCTTGATGGGCCCTTAATCAATTTACTATTGGGCTTCTATGAAAACGTTGATTAGCGTTTTCTGCATATTGATATCAACATTGGATTGTGACTAGCTTAATTATTTAAATGGGTAATTCTATTCAAACCCCCCATATTAATTATAAGTATTAAATAATGTATTTTTCCAAGTTTAACTAGTTCTTTATTAGTTATATTCTCTCACATATTAATTACATATAAACTAAAAAAGGAATTTTAACATTATGTACTAACTTTTTATTTGTAATTTAACATTATTAAATGTTTAAATTTATATCTTAATTCCTCGAAAAAATAAATATAATAATAATAGTGTGTCAAATTATTTATGTTTTTAGAATATCTATATTTTAGCATTATTATATTATTTATATATCATTGATTCTCCAAAAAAATATATGATTGTGTATTTCATTAAATCAAATATAAATCTTTTTCAATAATATTTGTTTAAGTTAAATAAATATATTTTGTTATATGGTTATTTTATTAAGTTAATTAGTAATGTTTATAAATTTAATAATATGAACACTTTTTATGATAGAATGTAAAACTAGCTTGTATTTATATATAATATTATTAAATGCAAAATGTTATAATAATTAAATTAACGAAATTATTATTGTTGAATTTAAGAGGGAAAGAAATTAGAAAATATAATGTTAACAAATTTTAGAAAGTAAAATGGAAAGTATTCAATTACTAGGGGGAGCGTATAGCATTTTTCATCCAATGGGTTGTGAATTATTAGGACACTATTTAAATTAGTTGAAAGTTCATATTTTTCTATTACATCCATCCAAATAACACAATCGCAATCATTTCCCTTCTTCGTCGCATCAAATCATCTGTCCCGCAAATAATGTCCCCTTCTATATCTCATATAATCAGATCCCTTAAAATTTAAATCCGACGGTTCACAAAATTTCTTTTTTTATTTATTAATTCTTTTAATTATGTATTCCACCAAATCATAAATCGCCTTTATTTCATGAGATTTATATGATAAAATAAACACATTCAATTTATTCCTTGTTTTATGATGATCGATTTGATATCCATATCATATATTTTCCGATATCATAAAAATCAATTTTAACATAGTGGGACATGAAATGGGACAGGGATTACGGGACAGAAAATTTCAACCGCTTCCTTGTATAACATATTACATTTGATTTCTTTATGTTCCTTCAAGAAGTGCAACTCATGATAGTTTCGGACATTTCTTGTTCTTTACCACTACATCATGACTCATCATCGATTCTGTGTTTCCGAGGAATAATATCGGGAATTATTTGAGAATATTAAAATCTTACGCCTTCGCTATAAGCATGCATGTTTAACTATATACACAAATACATACGTGCACACTATCCAAGAACGTAGATGCGTGCACTCTTAGCATGATATAATACGATTATATGAGAGCTGTTTATTTATATTATTATGTGCAATTGTCACGAGAGGGGAATATCACAATATTTTTATATTTATCTACTTATTCGAAGATTATAATATGATTATATGTGTGTGCTATTTTTAGGTAATATATGTCGCTTATTACCGGCTAAAATTGACTGAAACTCAACCATATTCATTGAATGATTTTATAGTGTATTTTAAGCAGATGCCGCTAAACTTCATGTATACCATGTGAGTGAGACCATTATAGTACAAATATATGTATATATAAGATTTGTTTTTTTCCACTGTACTAATATTAATTCCAGGTTTGAATGTTAGACTTCCGAAATAGAAAAATAAATAAATTAACTTTATCATTGCAATGGGGAGTTTCTGGGAGTAAGCCCCATCCGTATTCAATTCAAATTGATATAAACATAAATATATCTGGTTACTATTTTCATAAAAAAAAATTTATAATTGAAAAAAAAATAATTGATTTGGTGGTGGGACCCAAGTTCAGGCGGTGTCACCGCCGTCTCACATGCTTCAATCCGTGGGAGGTGTTAAGAAGACATACCATAATAGTCCGTAAGTTCACGTTAAATAGTATTCTTTCTTTTCTAAATTATTAAATACAACCCCTAATTTTTCATATTATATTTTCTGAATTCAGTTCTCCTCAATCAGAGCAGGAAAACAGCCAAAGGCATGTGGTAGACGATTGGCCCCATGTATGTCTTTATTTATACTCTCACCACCGACACTTTTTACCATTTTCACTTTCATTTTGCAATAAAATTATTTTATTGTTTGTATTTCCCAAAGACTCAAATGTAATTAAGCGATATTTAAACCAAATTGCCACATTAGATCGTCTAGGCAAGTAATAGAGTTTCATGAAAACCCTGTATTAATTAATCTTCTAAGGCTTCAAGAATTTGGCACCAAAGTCAAGTTATTCATCACTTTAGTTATGATTACGTTACTCAGTTGACAATCTAGAAATACCACAAAGTTTGATAAAATTTCTTCCACCTAAAAAAAGCCTAGATCCAATTTTTAAAACTTCTCAAAAGTCACTTAAAGCCTTTTCCCTCCCTAAGTTACAAACGCGGCAATTGACTTTGTTCTATACTTTCATTTTATATCTATGCATATGCATATATATCTCGTATTTAAATATAGGTGCCCCATCATTCACTTTCCTTCTTAAAACCCAATCTTGATTCTTGAACAACCCCACCATATAACAACACACCATTCCACTATCACATACGAGCAGCAGAAGCACGGAACAAAAAAAACAACAAAATAATTTATATAATACACAAAATCCCACATCTCTCATTTCATTACACAAACGAAAAATGACGCCGGCGACGGCGACTCTCACTATAAGATCGGCGGTTATCTTCTTCTGCTTAGTGTCCGCCGCCGTGGCTGATAGTCCGTACAGACACTTTAGTTGGAATGTGACTTATGGCACCATTTATCCCCTCGGAGTTCCACAGCAGGTTAATTATTAATCAAATTTTTAATGGGTTTTCTTTTTTTCTAATACTATTAAGATTCTTGAATATTTTCGTGAATCTCTATGATCATTGGCAGGGAATTTTGATAAACGGGCAATTCCCAGGACCTGAGATATACTCTGTGACAAACGACAACGTTATTGTAGACGTGTTCAACAGCTTAGACGAGCCTTTACTCATCCATTGGTAATAAAAATTCAATCTTTTTGCCCGATTTAGTAGAGTGAATAACTGTTTTCGTTGGTTTATTATTATTAATTTAAATGCGAAATATAGAGGTTATGTCGAGCATGAACAACAACAGGCTTGATAATTAGGTAGGAGTAATGAGATTTCCTTAAATAGGAAAGGGTTAGTTACATCACACCTGTCAAGTAGACATGGGGCATTTATTCTGAGTTAGGTCAAGATTTTATTATGCCTTTGGTGCCTAACGGAGATTGTTATTACAACCTGGTTCTTGATTAGTTTATCTTAGAAAGAAATAATATTTAAAAGAAAGTTGTAAGTAGATTTTAATGGCGGTGGTGCCCAGAAATTCAATGGGTACAGAGATCAATGCAATACAATGATCGAGGATGACACTATTTGCAGCTTGCCGTATATCATCGAGGGAAATTAATAAATATAAATGCTATTGAGCCGAAATAATTGAATACTTCCCAAGAGAAAATAGAAAACCTCAGATCAGATCTGATCTTAAAGGTTTTACCAAGGTTCTCTTTTTTTTCATAAAAATTGGAAAAAGGGCAGCGTATATTCGAAGTTAAATAATTAAAGCGATTTCCTCACATGGCTAATATACATATAGGTCAATTCTTGTCTAGAAGTACCACTTTCTGTCTTTAATCTGCTCCACAGCTGTCCCACTGTTTTAGTAAGAACGTTGACTTGAAAAAAGAAAAAAAAAAGAAAGATCAAAGTTTACAAACATAAACTTGCCATTGATCATAAGCTTAACTAATTTTGCAATTCTTTCTTATGTGAGGGTGTGTTGTACAAACCAAGGTTTTGAAACCCGGTTTCGGAACCGGACCGGAAATTTTAGTGGTTTAAGGTTAGTGGTTTAACCGGTATCAAACCGGAATCAAACCGTAGTAAAACTGGTACCTCAAATATACTCCCTCCGTCCCACCATTTTTATCACATTTCTTGGTCGGCACGTATATTAAGGTTCTATTATTATAATAATATAGTACAATGAAAAGGTAAAAAATTGTATATTTTAACACGTCTTTTAAGAATATTTAATATTATTATATTGATTGTTTGTGATAGTTTTTTACCCAAAAAGGAAATGTGATAAAATTAGTGGGACGCCCGAAATGGAAAAATGTGATAAAGTTAGCGAGACGGAGGGAGTAATAAATATTAATTTTATAAATGAATCAATCAAATAATATAGAAAATATACATAATATTTATGAATTTTTGCCAAATTATAATTTTATCAAATTAAAGGGCAAAATTAAATAAAGTACATTGTGTTGGTCCTTAAAAATTAATTGTGCATTGGTTAAAAAGTGTTGAATCTATCATTTGGGGTCATATTGAATAGAAATAAAAAGTTGGGTATTAAGTAAATTATAAAATAGGGTCAAATTGAATAGAAATAAAAAGTTGGGTCATAAGTAAATTATAAAACAGAAGAAAAAAATGGGTAGCCAGAAATCGAACCCAGGCCCAGTAGATTAATATTCGACACCTTCACCACTGACCAACCTTTTATTTCGTTAATATAATTCTTTTTGAGCAATTTATACATTTTATAACGTTTTTTCTTTTTTTTAAAAAAAAAACGAAGACCGGACCGGGAGCGGACCGGATTTTCGGCCGGTTCGCGGTTTTCCGGTCCGAACCGGCCGATCCGGTCCGGTCTTCAAAACCTTGGTACAAACAACTATTTAAATGTTTTTAGAAAAAAAAAAGCATTTTGAATGCAATAAACGTCGTAGCTGATTTCAGGGTGAAATTAGGTTTTCGATGTTAATTGTCCTCAAATTACTTTACTTTTTAAACTTAGGTATTGGTAGAACGCCATCCCACCTAATAAACTAAAACGACGTAGTTTTGACGGAAAAATACACTGCGCATGCTAACGATTTTTCGTAATAGGAGCGGAGTTCAGAACAGAAGGAACTCGTACGAGGACGGCGTCTACGGCACGACATGTCCCATCCCGCCCGGCAAGAACTTCACTTACATCCTCCAGATGAAGGATCAGATCGGAAGCTTCTTCTACTTCCCGTCCACCGCCTTCCACAAAGCCGCCGGCGGATTCGGAGCCATCAAGATCCTAAGCCGCCCCCTAATTCCCGTCCCCTTCGACCCTCCCGCCGACGACCACGCTGTACTGATCGGCGATTGGTACAAATCCAACCACACCGTAAGCATTTCTATCTAGTACAGGCGATTGGGCCCACGGCCCGCGGGCCAAATATTCGGCTTATAAAATCATTCACAATTCTAACATAAATTGAAAAGGTTTTGTATTTAGACATCTTGTTGAATTATTTTATTACAATTGGCGGGACGGGCTGCCGTTTCTAAGACTCGCTAGGGAGCGGGCAAGCCCATGCGGGCCGCGGGCTTAGGAGAGACGGGCCTGGCGTACCGCGGGCAGGCCCACCAATATTATAAAACAATTTTTTTAATAAATATTGATATAATAGGTTTTTTAAATGTTTTTGAGCTTAAATATATATTTTTTGTTTTTGTCTATTATTTTCTTTTTTTTTCAAATTTTTTTTACAAATTTGGGCGGGCTAGGCTTGCTGCCCGCCTGTAGGGTGGGACGGGCCTTCATTTCCAGGCCCGGAAAATGGGGAGCTTACCCACGCCTTCACCCTCCCCGCCAAACGCAATATTTGGCGGGCTACGGGCCGGCCGGCCGGCCGGCCCGTTTTGATAGGTTCTATTGGATACAATCTTCCTCTTTTCACTCATCGTTCGAAATTGGTCCGTTTCTTGCTCTGTAGGCGCTGAGGGCGATCCTCGACAGGGGAAAGAAGCTACCCTTCCCCGACGGGATACTGATCAATGGTCGCGGTTCGAACCTCACGACCATCACGGTCCAGCAGGGAAAAACCTACCGCCTCCGAGTATGCAACGTGGGCCTTCAGAACTCACTCAATTTCAGGATCCAAGGGCACAAGATGAAGGTGGTCGAGGTCGAGGGGACCCACACCATGCAGATAAGCTACTCCTCCCTCGACGTCCACCTCGGCCAGTGCACGTCCGTCCTCGTAACCGCCGACCAACCGCCCAAAGCCTACTACGTCGTCGCCTCCTCGCGGTTCACCTCGCCCGTCGTCCTCACCGCCGTCGCCTTCCTCCGATACGGAAACTCTGGCGGGCCGCCCGTCGGGCCGTTGCCGGGCGGGCCCACGACTCAGGTAGACTGGTCGATCAGTCAGGCCCGTACCATACGGACCAACCTCACCGCGAGCGGGCCGAGGCCCAACCCGCAGGGCTCATACCACTACGGGATGATCAACACGTCGAGGACGATCGTGGTCTCAAGCGGGGCCGGGCAGGTGAACGGGAAGCAGAGGTACGCCGTCAACGGCGTGTCCTTCGTTCCGGCCGACACGCCTTTGAAGCTCGCCGACTACTTCGGAATAGGCGGCGTTTTTCGAGTCGGGAGCATTTCAGACTCCCCGAGGGGCGCCTCGGGGAATATATACCTCGACACCTCGGTGATGGGGGCCGATTACAGGACGTTCATAGAGGTCGTTTTTCAGAACGATGAGGTTATCGTTCAGAGCTATCACCTCAACGGGTATTCTTTCTGGGTCGTCGGGTACGTACTTAACTCTAACTGCACTGCAGATTAATCGAATTTTCAGACATTAGACGCAGTTACGCGCATTAATAAGTACTTATTACGCTTTATAATGATGTGCGAACTATTACTAGAATGGACGGAGGCACATGGACTTCGGCCAGTAGGAACCAGTACAACCTTAGGGATGCGGTGTCTCGGTGCACGGTTCAGGTGAGCTATGAACCCTAACATTGTCTATCGCATCTAAAAAAAGAAAAAAAAGGGTGCGTTTGGTATCGAAATCTGGTGCGGAAAACAAAAGGAAAATGAACTGTACGCATCGAATCATTGTACGTTACGGTTCCTTTTCTTTTCCGCATACCAAACGCATCCTAAGAAATTAAATTTGTCGAAAACCTGAGTTTTTTTTGGCGTGAATTTCAGGTTTATCCAAAGTCTTGGACGGCGATTTACATTGCGCTGGACAACGTGGGAATGTGGCAGCTGAGGTCGGAGTTTTGGGCACGGCAGTACTTAGGACAGCAGTTCTATCTGAGGGTTTACACTGCGTCGAAATCGCTGAGGGACGAATACCCAATTCCGAAGAATGCGCTTCTCTGCGGAAGGGCAAAGGGAAGGCACACGCGCCCTCTTTGAGGCTATGGCGGGCCTGCAAATAGTAAGCGCATAATATGTTATGAGATTTGTTTCGAAAAAAATAGCAAGATAAAGAGTGTGAGGATTGGTTTTTCGATTGTTTCTTTGTTAAGTTAATGACCTTAGCTCAAGGTCATCTATGCATAATATTCTTTCAGTTTGGACCTATTTATGATTTGATAATGAATGACTCGCTAAGCATGCATGCCATAATCCCAACTACTCTGATATTGTACTCAGATTCTGAGTAAAATAGGACTGATCGAACTGATGACCATCTACTGCAAATTTAGGTTGCAAATTGGTGAAGATTCATGGATGTTAACAGTTAGCAGTGCACCAATGTGTCTGCATTCTATATGATGTGCTTGGCATTTGCATAAGAATCAATTAAAACAATTCCACAATATGATATCTTTTGTATTTTTACGATCAATTCATCGAATACCTGGCGAGCATTCATAGGAGTCGAGTAAAAATCCAATCTTGAAGCAGAGGACATTTAGAATCCTCCCAATGCGACGGATTATTAGTCATTTTTGAAGCACTTCTATTGGTGAAAAAACCCATAAATTCCGTCCAGAAAATGGAAGCTTCTCCCGCTTATCTTAAATCAATAGATCAAGATATGAATTGATAAGAGCTGTCTCCATTAAGGGGATTTCTTGAAGGAAAATCTGCCTGGGGCACAACTGTAATTAGTGTAAAACCATAGGAGTGTTCGTGTAGTTAACTCCTAATGACCTTCTTCGGCTTAAATGGGCACTTTTTAGTTTTTACAATAATGGGCCAACAAACGACATAGAAAGAGAGAAAAACTATCCCTCTCTCGCGGCCGAGAGCAGTGTGTCAGGTCAGTTTATTTCCGAGAATGTCCAATGGAGACGCGCGCGTGAGCTGCGCCACCGAAGAGGCAGACGTTAGCTCGTCGAAAACAGTCAACAACGATGGCCTGACACTCTTCAGAGAAGCCGTCCGTGAACTGCCGCGTAAGCCCGTTAAAGATTTGCTTTCGAACAAAGTAAGCTGTTTGTATTTAGTTCTTACAGATTCGTATGCTATTTATTGATTGGGCATTTCTGTGGTGAAGAATTAGAAACGCCCATAAATTTTAGTTTCACTTCCTCTGTTGTTTATTAAGTGACTGATGTTTAAGATATTGATAATGTTGTCTGATAATTCTGCAATGCGCAAAGGTTGAAGCTTTGCTTAGAATTGGTGGAGAAATATCGCTCGTTTTTTGTGCAGGTTTGTGCTAGATGCATTTTGCGTTTGTTTTCCAAACATGATGAGTTGTGTTCTTCTCCGTATGTGGAAACACATATTCTAAACGATTTATTGGGACGGAAAGGAGACGATGAAGATGGGAGTGCTTCTACAGAACCCAAGGAGGCTGTTGTATCTTCGGCCGTTCAAGATTATATATGCAGTATTTGCTTCGGTATCTTGCAGTTTATCTACAATAATGGCGACGATGGGGCATTCGTGCAAAAGGATTCTGCCTATCAATTTGCTGCTTCAATTTCTGATCATGTGAAGCGAGAAGGGCATCGAATTGATAGCTTTTCGATCGAAGTGTCGTTACCACAGATCGTAGTTGAAAATGACGAAGCAGTTAGGTTAGTGATCTTGGCTCTGAGTTTGCTTATCCTTTTTCAAGACGTTGAAATCTGCAGAAAATGTTATATGTTCGTCTATATAGGACGTTTTTGAAGGAGGCGTATGGCGCAGAATCTTGGTTCCAGGAAAATGTTCGTTCTGAAAACGTTTCAGTGAAAGATTTCTTGAAGTCATCTGTTACAAATCCCTTGGAGAAGTTATTGGTAACTTCTTTCCTACAATCTCTTGTAATCGCTTTCATCTCTTCCCTATTGTAGGATAAAGTCAATCGAAATGGGATGAAAAGATTCTTACAAAAGGCTGTGACTTATTGCATGATTTTTTAGGATGTAAAGTCCAATTCTAGTTCTTTCAGAATTCGCTTGACGTACGATGTTTCTTCAGCATCATCTAAGGACAAACACTTTATGGAAGAACATGACCGCTTTAAACGGAGAAGAATAGGTATTTTTAGGCTTTCTCGGTAACAAATCCATTCAAGTAACTGCTTTAAGTCATTAAGATTCTACAGCTGAGCGTAGTGACTCGAAGAAACCAGTCGAAGGAGTTGCTTTAAACAGCGGTTTTTCTGTTAAACAAGATAATGAGGCCTGTCTCTCGACGTTTCCTCTAGAGAAGGTATATTTCGACATTACCTTCTCTTCATATAAGAACCAAAGTTGAAGCTTTTTCATCCGATAGGTCAATCAGTGCTGCTCTTTGACGTTGCAATGCTACAGAACTTCAATATACATCGGCGGAAGATATCTTAAGGTTCTGTAAATACTCATTTTACTTATACGATGTCTATAACAGTAATACTCGTAGAAGCATAACCATGCTTTCTGTCGCCTTTCTGTTTCAGTGTTTTAAAAAGCGCGGTGTCGCGCGCTCTGACGCGCGCTTTCGCGTGTTGTTTTCATAAAACGCGTCGACGCGTATTTTTTTTAGCGTTTATTTTTTTTTTAATTTTTTTTATTTAGCGACGGTTTTTCCGTCGAAATTCCGTCGCAAAGCATATTAGTAATAACAGTCAAGGAAGAAGACAGATTTCAGAGTTAACGTGAGGTGTTGTGACTTGTGAATTGTGATAGAAGTGTGTGTCAGTGTGTGTCAGTGTGTGTAAGGCGAAACATTAAGCTATTGGCGTAAATTTTTTTATTTTTAATTACTTTTTATTTAAACTTCCATCGAATATTAAAGCGTAATTATTTTGAGTAGATTATATGATAAAATATTTAAGCATATCTAATTTGTTCCTTATTTCATGACAATTATAATGACATGCATATCATATTTTTTTGATATCAATATAATTTTTAATAATTATAAGAAATCATTTTAATAGGATATTTTAGTTGGACTCTTAGTAAATTAAAACAGCAATAATTTTTTAATTAATATGAGTCCTCAATTTATGTTTAGGACTATATAAACTTTTTAATATAATATTCAAATATATTTAACTTTTATATTTTAATCAATAATTTGTAGCTTATTTTATATTTCATTGGATTTATAGAGAAAATATTCATTATTTAGTCTCATGACAACAATAATTACATAAAAAGTAACCATATTTATCTTTATTATATATTATATATAATTTATTATATTATATCTAGATTATCCGAAATACTCACGCAATGCGCTACGCTATTTACGCTACACGCTACCAACACTAAAACGCGACACACTGCGCTTTGCGCTTTTTAAAACATTGGTTTTCCCTAAGCGCAGTACTCAAGAAACGTTAGCCAAACACGTTGGATCATCGACGACGAGCGAATGGGCGAAGCATCTATCGAGGTTTTGTGAGATGATGCTTTACAATGAATCATTCTCGTCCATTTCATCGTCGTTGATTTCTCTTTTTTTTTTTGGCCCTTTTTAGGAATTAATCGGAGGCAATATCCTTCCCTTGTGCCAAGGAGACAGTTATAAGTTCCATGCTGCTGGGAGAGAAGACATTGATGTATGTAATAACAAAATCTGATTTTTATGGCTCGAGCGTTTTCTAACAGTACTTTATCTGCCCAGGTTCGTATGTTAGGCTCGGGACGGCCCTTTCTTGTTGAGGTTCAAAACGCTCGCCAACTACCTAACGAAGCCGCGATAGAAGACATGGAGAATCGAATAAATAGTTTGGCAAGCAAACTTGTGAGTGGTTGATTGATTGTTTGATTTCAACACTTTTTGCGTTCCTACAATACGATAGAAAGATCGAGCGAACCACGTCTTTGTATGTAGGTAAAGGTTAGAAATCTTAAGGTTGTCGATAGTAAGGTTTGGGAGCTAATGCGTGAAGGCGAAGCAGAAAAGCAGGTAAAGATCATTATTGTTTCAACATCTGAATATGATGATTAAAAGTTTCGACCTTTAATGGTTTCGAGCAGAAACAATACGCTGCCCTCGTGTGGATTTCCCGTCCCCTTGGCGACGATGACGTGGAAACTCTGTCTTCCCTCAAAGAAACGGTACTTCGATGTCTGTGTATACGCATATCTGAGTGCATTGGTATTTTTAAACTTACGAAAATGGTTCGTATTATTTCTCGAGCAGAAAATATTGCAGAAGACTCCTATAAGGGTTTTGCACCGTCGAAGCCCGCTGGCCCGCGAGAAAACGATTCATTGGTATTAAAATTTTTTTAAGAAATGGAAATAGTGATTTGGCGTTTGCTTCTTCGTTTCATACAGGCAAATTTCTTACCACGTTTTTCTTCAGGATGAGAACAGAGAGGATTTCCGAGCATCCTCAGTATTTCTTGCTGCACTTATGCACACAGGTTAAGATAAAATCTGTGTTATCTGATTTAGTTTATCTGCTACCCTATCAAAGTAAATGTAAAAATCGTCAAAGAACAACATATGCAGGCAGGAACATATATCAAAGAATTTGTACATGGGGACCTTGGCCGCACACATCCCAGGTAAGAAAATCAGATAAAAATCATATGAATCCGAACAAAGATATTTTCTTGCACATTGCATTACTTGTCTTGTCCTTAAACTTTTCTTCTGTGTTTCCTTTTGCTTAGCTTGGGCTCAATCCTTCAATAGCTAATACACATTCTTCAACTTTTGTTGTTTGAAGATGATTGATTTCTTGATTTGACTTAACTGGGATCTGTTCTAGGATTTCTAGATGGTAATGATTCCTTTGATTGACTCTTCGTCAATTTCTTTTGTTTTTTCTATCTTCTTTAACTGTAATTTATAAAGAATCCAGGAGTCATAATCGTGTTCGTACGATACGAGTATGCTCAAGATTAACTAACAAGAAAATTAGATGTTGGAAAATCCAATAAATGTCACCAATATCAAATCAAATTTTACTAGGGAATTGTCAGATTTTCAATGATGAGCCTACGAATACGTACAGTAAATTCAAGATTTTGCTTCCATATCACGGCATCTAAGCTATCAAGCTATGGAGATTGTCATTAAAATTACACAGCAGACGGCGGGTGAAGAGTTGATTTTAAAACAAAATTTAGCAAAGAAAAAACAAGGGGCGTTTGTATGTCAGACCCCATCGTAACTTTCTGTTTGGGTTCAGGCTCTCCTCACAATAAATATAGGTTTAAGGACCAACATTAAATAAAATTCAAAGTAAAGAACATAAAGAATGATTTGACGAAAATGCCCCTTGTAGGCATTATATAAAGAGGTATGAATCGCTACTATTATGGTACCAGATGTTATTCAAATGGTATCAATCGAAAAAACTATTTGAACGATCGATTTGGCGTAAATGTTCGAGCATACTGGGCACAAAACCAAGTCTGATGTGTACTCGACGATGTCTATGATATTTACGTCCTCAGATTTAAGATCAGTGACGAATAATTTCTAGAATTCATTTCGCAACTAAGATAAATCGAGCATATTTTGGTCGAAATTAAAGCTAATATGCATAAATTGGAGGGACCCGTAGCTTGGAAATTACGTCGCGCCTTAGTGGTGACTCAATTATTCGTCCCTCAAGATTAACGAACTGAAACTGAAATCGCCTGAAAAAAATAGTTTAAATGAGTGTTCGTTGTGTGGTATGAGAATGGCATAAACTGGTATAGAGACCATACGAATCGGTACAATGTAGTCGTAAAGTGGTACGAGATATTACTTTTAATATGTCCGGACAATTTTATATGATGAGGTACAAAAACAGTATAAAATGGTAAAGTGGTATATCGACTTCATATGATGCGGTATTAAAACAGCATAAAGTAGTATTGTAGAGGCGCAAAGCGGTATAGCAACGATAAGAAGCGTTACTGGAACTGGTACTAAAACAGAGTAAAGTTGTATAATAGAGGAGTAAACTGGTATAGCAAGCCACGCTGTTTTGGGCGGGAAATCTGAATCTCAGTATTATTTTGGGCGGGAACTTTTATGTAGTATATATTCATGTAATAATGTGGTACCAGAAATGTAAGATGTGTTACAGATTACTGTTTAAGCATTGGTGTATATTTACATGATCAAAACCTCATTACTTGACTAGTTGCATCTTATTTGCATAAACATAACAAAATCAAGGAACTTGGTGGTTTAATACATCAAAAAATATATTTCCATGATTTTTATTCTTCTACAACCGAGAAAAATAACTTTTATTACGAAATTATTCGAACCATTAATATGGAACAGCTAACATATTATCTAGTATCAGTACGACTTAATGTGGTATCGTTTCGTAATGTATTGTTACCAGGATAGTATAAACGGTTACCAAAATACTATCAAGTAGTATAATTTACATGTGATGTGGTAACATATAAAAATGGTGAGACCATATTCATTGACGGATATGAAGCTTCTGGAATGTTCCTTATTTTTTGTTATGAATGGAGTATAAACTGGTACGACATTACGCTGAAGTGGTATATTTTACATGTGTCTTGGTATGGTACAAATATTTATCACATATTCATTGACGGATCATGAGGCTTCTGGAATGTTCTTTATTTTCAGGAATATATGTCATTTGGCAGGATGCGAATGAGAAGGGAGGGATAGCATTTATTTTCAGAGAATATATGTCATTTGAAAGGTTGTGGAATATTCTTCATTTCGGCAGGTTGTGGTACCACGTTGGGTAGGAAGTGGTACGATTTGGGGAGGATCTGGTACCATTTGAGGAGGAACTGGTACCATTTGGTACGATTTGGGCGGGAAAGCTGAATCTGTGTAGTATTTTGGGCGGGAACTTTATGTAGTATATATTTCTGTAATAATGTGGTACCGGAAACACTTTATGTGTTACAGATTGCGGTTTACGCACTAGGGTTTCCAGTTTTTTGGTTAGAGTATCGGATCTTAGGGTAAACTGTTTCGGGGTTATGATTAATGGTTTATTATCGTAAGATTTGTTCTATGATTGACGTATAATGTTGTTTAGGATACATGTTAAATTCATAATGATAAATATCAATGTGATGTAAATATAGTTGTCTACGTGCATTGGTGTACATTTCACATGATCAAAATCTCATTATTTGACTACTTACATAATATTTGCAATAAACGTAACAAAATCAAGGAACTTGATGGATTATACATCAAATCATATATTTCCATGATTTTTATTCTTCGACAATCGAAAAAACCAACTTTTAGTTACGAAATTATTCGAACCATTAATACGGTACAGATTACATGTTATCTAGTATCACTACCACTTAATGTGGTATCGAATCGAAATGTATTATTACCAGGATAGTATAAATTGGTACTAAATTATGCTAAAGTGGTACAATTTACATGTGATTTGGTATCATACAACGATGGAGAGGCATATTCATTGTCGGCCCATGAAGCTTCTGGACTATTCTAATATTTTGGTATGAAAGGAGTATAAATTGATACCAAATTATGCTGAAGTGGTACAATTTACATGTGATTTGGTATCATATAATGCTGGAATGTTCTTATTTTTTGTTACGAATTGAGTATAAATCAGTACCAAAATATTATTAAGTGGTATAATTTACATGTGATGTGGTATTGTATAATGATAAATACGTTAATAGGCCCATAAAGCTTCTGAAATGTTCCTATTTCTGTTACGAGTTGAGTATAAATTGGTACAGACTATACTTAAGTGGTAATTTACATGTGATGTGGTATTTTATAAATAGGGAGACCGTAATAGGCCCATGGAGCTTCTGAAATGTTCTTATTTTTTGTTACGAGTGGAGTATAAATTGGTACAAAACTATAGTTAAGTGGTATAATTTACATGTGATGTGGTATTGTATAAAGATGGAGACGATAATAAACCCATGAAGCTTTTGGAATGTTCCTATTTTCTGTTACGAGTGGAGTATAAATTGGTACCAGACTATACTTAAGTGGTATAATTTACATGTAATGTAGTATTTTATAAAGATGGAGACAGTAATAGGCCCATGGAGCTTTTGGAATGTTCTTATTTTTTGTTACGAATGGAGTATAAATTGGTACCAAACTATACTTAAGTGGTATAATTTACATGTAATGTGGTATTTTATAAAGATGGAGACAGTAATAGGCCTATGGAGCTTTTGGAATGTTCTTATTTTTTGTTACGAATGGAGTATAAATTGGTACCAAACTATACTTAAGTGGTATAATTTACATGTGATGTGGTATTGTATAAAAATAGAAACGTAATAGGCCCATGACGCTTCTACAATGTTCTTATTTTTTGTTACGAATGGAGTATAAATTGTTACCATAGTATTATTAAGTGGTATGATTTATATGTGATGTGGTATGAAAATAGAACTAGTTCAACACGCAAAAAACAGAAGCAGAACCATCATTCAAAACACCAAAAGTGTTAGACACAGTCAAAACACAAGCAGAGTCATCATTCAAAGCCGTTCTTCCCAGCAACTTTCTTTTCCTTCTTCCGGCCACTTTCTTGGAGATCGACGGAATTCTTCTTCGGAACCATCGCAAGATTCGTCGATCAAGTGTCGAAATCGATCGAGTTTCGTCGATTAGGGGTTAAGATTGGTAGAAAATTCTTCGGGTTTTCTCGATTAGGCTGAAAATCTAATTTTAGGGTTGTACTGAAATCGATTTTTAGTCTAAGCGTCGTATTACAAATTATTTTTTAATACCACTTTAATAAGAATAAATACCACTAAAATAGATTTATATACCACTTAATAACACATGTAGATTTAGGTCTAAAAAGGTTAGTGTAGTTTTCGAAAAAAATAAGGGTAAAAGAGGCTTTTCAATCTGAATGGGTCCTTATTCCTAACGTAAATATCATTTGGGTCTTTTTTCCTATTTAAAATAGAAAGAGGGCCTGAAACCTACTCAAAAGTGTTAAAGGGATCTGATATCTAATTAGCCCAAAAGACAATCATAGCATCATTTGTATAATTAACACCTCACCTGATTATATATGATTGTGTTTCATTACATGTATCAAGAATGCAAGAAAGCTTTTCATTAAAAACATGTGGGACATTCAGCATCAAGGGGTTTCTTTCTTCAAGGTCACTATTTCACCTGGCATTAGATCAAGAAATATATCCATCATAATCAAAGAAAGGTAAAGAGACGAAAATACATTAGCATCATGTGCATGTAGAGTGATAATAAGACAGTGAAAATCGAAAAATAAAAATAAATTTTAGGGTTACATGAATCATATTCGAACACCATCTTTCTCCAGTTTCAGCCTCATTCCTGCGAATTTCAATTCCTTCACGAACCAAATTTGGCCGAGTAATCTTAAAGAAGGAACTAGCTTAAAGCTCACTGTTGAACAGACGCTAACATGACAACAAAGAGACATCTAAGTCGTGATGAAGAAAACGTTATGTCTTTCCTTCTCTATCTATCATATTCAGACAATGAACTGAAGCAGTTTTCACGAGGGTTTTGCAAAGAGAATCCAACAAAGCTCCGTTGACAATATGCCCACCTCCTCAAGCACAAGAAAAAAGAACGTAAAAATGTGATCTTTATTGCACTTTTTCGTAAAACAAGGAGGTGGACAGAATGCCAATGAACTAATGCAAGAAACCCTTTGACAAACACGCATGAATTTAACAATCAAGTGAAAGAATTCGTTTCCTTCGACAACAGACTCATGTGAAGAAGAAAAAAGAAAATAGCCAAGAAACACGCACTAAAAGGTGTTCTTGGTTACGGAGATGTAAGGGAAAGTTGCAGTTTGGTAGGAACTATTTATGATTGCGTGAGACGAAATGAGGCCACCCACTAAATAAATAAGGTGAGAGAAATCGGAGAATTATGTAATAAAATTTAATAGGGTCATGTGAGGGTTAAGACAACTCAAAACTTGTAATTAAATCAGACTACATTAGACGCGCAGACCGTTCATTACGAGGTATATTTATTACAAGCAAAAAACTCCTCGTTTCTGATGAAGTTTCTGATGAAACCCTGGGGTTCTTTTTTCCTCACTTTAATCATACATATCTCTTTTGGCTATACGAAGACAAGACTCTAACAACCATCAGTCTTTTCTTGCCTTTCTTCTCGAAAATCCCTCGATTGTGATGAAATTTCACGCACTACACGTTTGGGCACATAAAAGCTGGAGAAAAGGAGCTGAAAAAAAAAGGTTCTTGGCATTATTACAAGGTTTATGATGCAAGGTGGTTGTGTTTGGACCTATATGACCTTTTTAAATTGATTTTCCAGGTTTTTCCTCATTGGGATAACTAGTGTGTGAACTTTCACACAATTAGTTTGAAAATCCTTAATCAAGGTTAGTATAACATAAGCTACTATTTGGCCTAGGGTTTGGAATATTATAATCATTTCTCATAATTAAAAACTTTGGGAAAGATGAAATTGTGACGAGATTTGACAGCATATATTTCGATCAGTTATGCAATGTCTACGAAACATGGCCCTTACACAGCCCCACTAAATGTTTTTATTCTTGGAATAATCATTCTCTGTTAGAAAGCTTATAAGATTCCATGATGGTGCACTTGACAGAAAAGAACTAATATAGCATAATTTTAATGGTATAATGATATTGTTAAATACTTCAGAAAACCCAAGAAAAATGTTCATCAGTTTGCAAGAAATAGGACCATCGTCAAATAAAAAGGTAGCAGCATCCTAGGTATATACCAAGACCAAGGCAACCAAGCTTTGACATTTGACTCCATAAGTGGTACCAAGAAACCCCATTAAAAGTTAGCAAACTTGCCAAAGTCTTCTTACATATTGGTCAAACTGCTCTGATAATAATTACACTCACCCTATTTTAGCAGCGAATTGTGTGTGTGTTGGTGTTTTATCACTTATTCGTCTCAATTTAATTAAAATTCTTTCCCAAGAACCTAAGCAAATTAATGTAAAGAACTCAATAACCCTTTTTGTCGAGTGATAAGTCGCACTCATCTCCCCCATAAACCACTGTGTTTGCTTCATACTCTGTCTGTTTCAGGCATTGATTATTTAATGATCGGTCAGCTACTATTATACACTTTCTTATCTGCATCTGCCAAGATATATATATATATATATATGTATGTATGTATACATTATGAGTGCACATTAATGTCAACACCACTTACAAAGTTCACATTTATTTCCCCAGATCTGCCCCCAACTGTGTACCATTAATTCACAAATTGATTGTAAGAAAG
The DNA here is from genome assembly GCA_027422505.1 of Craterostigma plantagineum. Lineage (NCBI taxonomy): Eukaryota > Viridiplantae > Streptophyta > Magnoliopsida > Lamiales > Linderniaceae > Craterostigma > Craterostigma plantagineum. Next base: position 810,130 of record JAPQWV010000039.1, on the reverse strand, counting down.
TTACAACCTTTATAGATCTCTATATATATAGTCGAAGTAAAAACGAAAGGCTATATAATAGAAAACTACAATAAAAGCTACACGATTCGCGCATTTATAAAGATCGTGCTAACTTTTAATGGAGTTTAATGATAGTTGAACAAGATTATTATTACAAGCATGCACGTTGTAGTGAATCCGAGGAAGATCGTATATATGATATCTACACCTACTGCATGGTGTAGTTGGAGCAATAACTCTCCACCATAGCTGGCATTGAAATGGTTCCTGTCAGAACCATGATTGAATCATTGGGAAACTATAAAAACTATCATGTCTTCTATTCTACCAATAATTTCATAGTTGGCCTCATAATTAACCTAGCATCATCCCATGCAATGAGAACTTGTCTTAAGACATAATTAGACTTGCCAAAAGTTTCTTGAACTTGTCATACACTAACACTAAAAAAATGTCAAAATTAGACTTTTTACATTGCATTGTTGTATACATATCATGCGTAGTTTAATTACTAAAAAACTTACGATTTAGCGTCAAATCATTGTATCCCTGCTGATCGCTTTTTGGCACATGGTTAACAACGTTTCGTACCATGGTTCGCCGTCGCGGCGTTATCTCGGCCGTATCGGCCGCTCCGTAGCGGTATCGCCGCCGGCCGCGCCATAGATACGGGTTGGCGCGGTTATGGTTTTGTCGCGGCTAGATCTCGGACGTCGCGGCGAGATATCGGCCGAGTCGGGACGGAGCGGACGATATATCGGCTTAAATATCGGCGATTCGATCTCACTTTATTTTTTCTTCTGCAGCTAATCTCCACTGATGAATTGTGAAGCTTAGAATAGAAACCTGTAGAGCAGCGGCGCTAGGTTAGAGATGAAGTCGATGGACTTCTTCTATTTATTAAATGGGCTATGTTTACATTGGTTAAATAACTTTCATGTTAGAAAGGCCCAATGACTTTTTCTAAATTAAAAACTTGCAAATTTCTGAAAGATGTAAAAAATAAAAAATTTTCAAACATGTATAATTTATTGATGACTTTTCAACTAAAACACACTACGTGAGTTAAATAATTTATCAGAAACTCTAGATAGATTATGTGTAATCTTGTGGTAATTGAAACAAATTAGAAAATAAGTAATTAATCTTTATATTAGATAAAAAAATCTAAGTTCATGTATAAATAATATTATTTGCAATAAAAAGGTGATATCAAGTTTTAATTAAGTACAGATATATCGAATTTTTTATTATACAAGTATATTCTATACAAATGCATCTAAAAAATGTGTAAAAATAACCATAATTGAAGTTAATTGATATTGATACTAATTAAATTAATATGAAAACAGTCTACAAGAAATCAATTCTTTATGGTATATGATATAATTGCAAAAAAATATATAATTTAATATTTTTTTACAAAATTGCGTATCGCCCGCGACCGCGACGCGATAATGCAACGTATCCGTATCGCTCGTGTCCGCATCGGCGTCCGCATCCGCGACGGCGAACCATGTTTCGTACCATAATGCAAAAATGACTTGGGTTTTCTGTTTTCATGCACTTTGAAAAAGCAAAAATACACATGAATCATTACCAAGTTTATATTTTTTTTCTTTATTTTTATTTTTTAGCTCCTTGCTATAATAAGGGAAACTGAAAAAGAAATGCACACATATATATAACCTACTTGAAAAGCCCATTAACAAACCAAATCCAACATACAAAAGCCCACATCATTGAAGCCCATTCGAAGGCTCAATACCTATGAAAAGCCCAAACAAATACAATACTTTAGCCCATACAAACACCTAAATATAGTGCGAGCGAAAAAAAAAAAAAGCGGTCTATACTTCTCAGGCTTTTCTGTTGAGGCCATGAAAGAAACGATGCTTTCTCCTCCTCGAATGTTTACCAGAAGATTTCGAGACAACGTAAGGAATGAAGTGCACCTGCGAATAATAAGAACAGAAGCTTTTGTGTAACGCTTTGATTAGAAGTTTGATTGAATGATCGTTTTTCAATGAAGTATAACCTGAGAATTGTTCCTCACACCGTAATCCTGAAGCTTAGCTGAGTCGTCGAGCAGCTTTTCGTTGAGGTGCGAAAGGCAAAAGTTATCCCAGACATGTCTCCTTCAGGAAATTTCGACCAATAATAACCTTTTTACTTTTTTTGTTGAAATAAAATGTTGTCTTGAACGTAATGAGCAAAGCTTTACCAAGAAATATGGCGGTGGCCCATCATCGATTCCTCGGCGTCGCTCACTTTCTTCTTTATCGCCAGCTTCAAGTCCTTTACGGTGGCAGTATTCATCAAAGCCAAATCTTCCATCACCCAAAAAACCAAGAGCGGAAAGTGTTCGTCAAAATGCCAAAATAGAAAACACAGCATAAACAGTTGAAAATGGAGTATAAATAAAATTAAGTACCGAAGGAAGTTCCATCGAGTTTAAGAACGGCGATGCGCATGGCGCTTCCGAGCTCCAAGCTGATCAGAGTGTCCACGTCGGACAACGTCGGTTTCTTCGGCACGTCGGCGAGGAGGGGATCGCTCAGTAACGCCGCGATTGTCGATTCTAACACGGATTTCTTCGCGTCGCTGCCGCCGACGTATTCTGCTTCACCGACGCTCGTGACGGCGGCCTCCTCCGCTATCATGGCACCGCCGTTCGTCGGATTGTTCATCGTACCGCCGATTACTCTGATTCTTTTCTGCATCCAAATCCCATTAATATATCCCCCAAATTGGGCCAAACCGAATATCTATTGGGCCACGTTTATATTGGGCCTCGTATATCCATTAACTAAACTTCGCAACCTAATGTGCTAGAAAAATGTTACTCATTAAATCATTTCTCCATCTTTCATAAATCAATATTAAGTTCATAATCAGTCTCTCCACAATATTAGTTTGAAGTTAGGTTTTTATTACTCAAGCATGCTTAATGTTATCTCTAACTAAATCTCACCTAATCCCAAGAAAAAGAAAAACAAATCTCCAGTTACCGATGTAATAAAAATAACACAACACATCACTTTACTACGGGGAAAGGAAAGAACGTACCCAAGATACTCCACGACCTTTATTACATGGTAATTATAAGTAGAGGATATGTATATATTATGTATCCATTTTACATACACGTACAACACAGACACACGAAACATAATATATAGTGGTGAGATAATATTAAATTAAAGGAAGTGGTGGTGTTTCTTCTTTCCCTCGAACTCTTCTTCCTCGTCTTTTATCTCCTCCTTGTCGTGGTGCTCGTGGAAGGCGTAGCCACCAGCTCCGACCGCCGTCACGGCGGCGATCTCCTCCTCTATCTTGTGCCTATGCATGTGCTCTGCGTCCTTCTTCACCTCGTGCTTCTCATACTGTACATAAATCATCGAATCGATTTTTATTCAACTTTTTCTGTGCAATATATGTTATGATCATGTGTGTATATCTATATTCATACCAAGGCAAATGCGCCGGCGGCCATGGCTCCCATCTCGCCGAGATGCTCCTTGTGCTTATGTTCTTTCTTTTCTTTCTCACAATTTTCATAACTATTATCAACTGATGGTGGGACATATCCAACGGCTTGAGTAGTCTCATAGTACCCATCGCCGGAGGGATTTGGGGCATAGGTGGTCTCGGAGTAAACCACCGCCTCCACCGGCGTCTCCTCCTCCTCCTTGCGGTGGTGGAGGTGGCCGCCGTGGTGGTGGTGCTTGTGCTCATCGGCCATGATAAAATCAAATAATGTGATGCAATATTAGTTCTTTTAGTTCGTGTTTCTCTTTGGTTGAAATTATAAGATGATGGTGGTACTTATGGGCAATTGCGGGGTATTTATAGTCGTGGATTACGTAATAACTAGACGGTTCATATGTTGTTATTAGGCATAAATTTATCTTGTGATGGTAACGACTGGTGGTGGCGTTGAATAAATGATAATTAATCATGATATGAAAATATTTCTAGTTTAGAAAGTGGAATAAGGATATGCTTTATATTATTCCATTTAAAATAGTAATCTTCTTTCTAGTACCCTTCCAAATTTCATATTAATGGATCTATTTAATAGAAAAAAATACCCATTTTCTTGGCAGGTAATTTGACATATTTTAAACTCATAAAATTGTTTGTCTAGATACATGATCAAATGTAACTATAAAAAAAATAGTTACCACGCATCATATTCAAGGTCTAAGTTTATGTTAGTTACTTCCCCGATTAAAGACTACTAGAGATGAAAGTAAACGACTATCCAAAATTATTGTACCCGTGTGTCTTTATTATGTGTGGTCGGCACATTACGTAGACTTTTTACTAGTTGGGATTATGTTAAATTATACATAATAAATGAATATGGGCCTTTCACTAGGATTCAAATGGCCAATGAAATAATAGAACTAACTAATTAATACACACCTCACGGGTTATATTGTCAACCACCAAAAAGAAAGAGAAAAAATACGAGCTTAAAATCTGCCGACATATAGAACAGATATTTGGCTTGGATCATGAGGAATTCAAATTTCCAGCTAATAGGAGAACATAAGGGCATTCTTGTCAAATTAAAAGAACAACTTTCTATCAGCAAATGTCTGACTTTCTGACGTATGTATAGGTATAAGATCCCTTGAATACATTCCTTCAGAAGAATTTATGGTAAATTTAGTCAAGTCTATGCACAATGCACATAAAGCTGACCTGTATGAATTTGCTTGGGTTTCACTGCTTGACTTGCAATGAAGCCTCAATGCGTTGGATGAGCTGATCTGCGTTCATAGCACCTTCCTGCAAATATTATGTGCAGACAACTGATATAAACGACTGAAAATAACAACGTTCGTTAGGTGCAGAAATAGGGTGTGGGTTTGAGACGTAAGAACTGTTAAAGCGGCAACTAAGAAAGTGCTTACGAATCTATCGCATGGTTCTCCATCCTTAAACAAAATGAAAGTAGGCAAAGCTTCTATACGGTACTTGTTTGCGACTTTCGGGTTCTTCTCCGTGTCAACCTTTACAACCTTGATCTTGCCTTTCATGGAGGCACTGACTTGTTCCAAAATAGGAACCATAAATTGGCAAGGACCACACCTAGAGGAAGAACAATCAACCACAGATCATTTAGCTATAGATGTTACATACAACAAAGATGCTATGTAAGCCAAGATTATACACTTTTACCATGTGGCGTAGAAGTCGACAAGTACTGGCTTATCTGATTTTTCCAGCAATTCATCGAACGAAGAAAACGTCTGTTTCTTTGCTGCAACCTGGATAGACGATTGATTGAAAAAGACTAAGTGGCTAATGTGAGTGTTTTGATGCATCTTCTCTTTCAAGGCATAGGAAAGACGGGGATCAGAGAGTACATTTAACTACGAAAGTTCCACTAACCCTGTACAAGATTGTTCGACGTATAAGATCATATCTCTTTCCATTATATCTTTAGAACACAAGGACCGACTCTTGCTCAAAACTTTTCTCAAATGATGAATGATTCTAACATAGATATTCCCACTCTTTAAATAGTAAGAATCACGAGCAAGGGCTTCAATCAATAATCAAAGAGCAGATCTAGTGTACTACATCTACGGTGCAAAACCCACACATTAACACAACTGTTTTCAGCTCAAATCACACATGCTTGCCTACAAATCATAGATATTACGCTTCAAATTACAAACAAGCCATCTGAGGAAGACCAATTTTTCTAGCCTTGAACTTCTCTGCCTAGAAGTCTTTAGAATTCGATCTTCAATAAGAGTCGATGCCTACTTCATATTGAAGTCTAACTTCGTTTTTCTAGAGCAAATAAAAATAGTTCCCATTCACTAAGACAATAATTCGTCAGAATTAATATCATAAATCGTCAATTTTCAGCTGGAGCCTGGGCGACAATGGCCATCGCTATTAACAAAACCGACCAAAATCAAAAAACAACTGAAACATCAGATAATACAATCACAGGCAACAAAAGCGCATCGAACCAAAGCAGAATCCACCTTCACCAAACGACGTCGTGATTGAGATTCACGACACCGGTTTCTAGCGGCGAAAATTCCGAGGTCCGAGGTGAAGTGAACGGAATGGAAGCGCGCGAGCTCAGAATCGGTCGCCGACGGAGACGACGAGGACGCCTTGATGACGATTCTAGAAAATCCCGTCGCTGCCGAGGCTGCCATCTCTTTTGCGTCGTACTTTCCGATGGATTGAGATAATTTAGCATCTATTGAGGTTGTTCGATAGTTAGAACAATATATATTATATATATATTATATATATATATATATAAATTAAAATCGTTGAGTAGCCGTATCGTAAAGAAAAGCTCTCATGTTCTATCTTGTTGCAATGCAATGCAACATAACTATAAAAGTCAATATGGGAGAATTCAATCCACTTTCCAAATTATTTATGTTATTTTTATCCTCATCCCAGGACTACAACTAAATTCAATATTAATCGAACCTTATTATTAATTGGGACTAATCTCTACCCAGCATGTAAGTCGAATTCGAACCTTATTCTTAAGCGAACAATCACACATCTTTGCCCCACAAATTACAAATGAAATCAAACACTTGATAACATACAACAAAACTGAGAAAGCGTTACATTAAACATAAGATTGCCCGAAAAACTCACTGTGGACAACGTCTGTCAAAGACATCATTAATCACTTGAAAAGAGTCAGCCATCGCTCGTCAAGACAAAGGCAAGAAGAACCATCACAATCGTACAGAATATAGTAGCAGCAGAGAAAACCCACATAGCTCGACTCATCCTCGATCTTCCCCCTTCGCCCGCCTCCGCCCGACTCATCTCAACTCCTTCGAGCAATTTCCTCACTTCGTCCATGTCCGAATCCTTGGCAGCCCTCAACAGCCTTCCCTGAATCATCTCAAGCCTTTTCAGCTTCCCTTCTCTAACCTCGTTCTTGAATGGCCAAAAAACGCCCCGTGTCGCCCGCCAGAGGAATATCCCCATGTAAATAGCTACGATGCAGTCCACGCTGTAATGGTGCCTTTCTCTTATTTCTCGCTGGGCGCTGTGCATCACTAGTGCCCATATAAATCCCGAGCTTATTCCTCCGTAAGCCTCCTACATTTTTTCATTTCAGTCATGAAATGCCTTCGTAGTTCAAGATATGATAGTTATGTCAAGAATATACCGTCCAAGCCATGGCTGTTAAAACCGCAACGAGCATATGGCCACTGTATAGCAGGTCATTGCAGCCTCCGCCGGCCTTCTTCAGAAGGTGGTACCATGGATAAGAGCCCTCGGGCGCCGTAGGTCTTAGGAAATCTACTAGGAAGCTCATCGATCCCCAGCTTGGGATGAACTCGACAGTGTTATGATTGCCCGTAAAAGCTGTAATAAAAACTACATTGATGTGCTTCCCAGCAGTCTAAAAACTTTTCTGAGAAATAGTAGACAAAAGGGCTTACTTACAGTAAACAACGTCATGAGAAATAACGTGTCTGATAGCGTTAGAATCCGTAGAGTAGGGGACGTAATACTTCTGGGCCCATGGGTGAGGATGGGTAGGAACTTGGAACCTAGCTGAAGCACACCATGGTCTTGGAGAGGGAAGAATGGTAGACACGAATGCTATTGTACGAAGGAGACGACCGATTCCCATGGTGAACATGTATCTGGCGCCGATTCCTAAGCCGGGCGCTTCGATGGAGCCGAACAGCACGGAGAATCCCAGCATTACGAAGAGCATCAAGAAATGGTGCAATCCGATGATTCGAGCTCTTAGTATGTCGACTATTGTTTGTGGTAGTTTCTCGTTTAAGGAGAGCAGCACCCATTGCCCTGTATCGGGAAGAGGTGGGGTGGTGCTGTGGAATGATATGAAATTTACGATAAATGTAGTGACCATAGGTAGCAGATAGATCAGGTTGCAGATTTCAGTAGCTTACCATTTATAAACCAATCAATCAACTCATAAATTCTGCTTAAGAAACGTTAGATTCTTCTTGGATCAAGCAGTATTATGCTATCATTTTCAAGTTAGAACCAACGAGAAAAGAGTTAAGTCCATAGCAACAATACAAGTCAACGAGCGCAGATACAGAGGGATACTGATTACTTACCAACAATAATCCCCAAAATTTCAATCAACGAAGATCGATGTCTGAATCAAGTCGGAAACCAAAGAGAATACGAAATTGGATTAACAACGTACTTGTGCCAGTCGAGGCCGAGCACAGCAGTGACCGAGCGAACGGAAATAGCTTCAATTAGAAGCGCGGACATCATGAAAATTAGCGAGAGAACGAACGGCACGGCGGCGCGCAGCTCAAGGGACCAGTGCTTGTAAAAGGGGACACGGATCACGGCGGCGACGGCCAGCACTGCCCACAGAATGGGCTGAAGACGCTCGTGCCACGCAGGGGAAACGTGGCGTAGGTAATCCACCGACACATAGGCGGCGGCGGCTAGTCCGAGGCCGTAGGCGGACCGACGGCTGCCCTGGGAAATCGACGGAGCCATTGGCGCGTGGGTGTGAAGAAGCTGCGCTGCTTTTGAGTATTATACTTTCTTTTTTTTTTGTCATTTTAGTTTCCAGATAAATATGTTGCAATAAAAATGTTGCACTTCAATTTAATTTTCGTGTGCTTTATTCGGCTAATATTTTGTTAAGTGGGCTGAACTTTGATCTATTGGGCTTCGTGGGCCTTCAAAACCTTCAAGCCCAATATAACTTGCGGTCGATTCATTACTTTTTTTTTGCTACAAATAATATAAAATTAAAAACTTCTATTTTATATTTTCTGTAGTTTGAGTCACAAAATATAACATAAGAAATGGTCATCCCACCAGCACAACCCTAAAACATTATTGTCACCTCAATAAATAAAACGTAGGCGTAATACATAAAACTGACAAGATTTAATTAATTAAAGCAAAGAAGACTATGGTTTTCTTTATTTATTTTTTATTATTTCGTCTAGAGGTCAAAAATCAAGAATGGACCCCCACTCTAATTCGTCCCAGCTCATCGTGCAACTCTTAGATATACCAAAACCGAGAATTTAATTAAATGAAAATGAATAACATCAGCAAATATATTTATCATAAAGGTTACAAAAGTCGTGTCACCATCTCTCATCTTCTCCTTCAAACTGGATGGTCTTATCTCCTTACACATAGCCACAGAGAATCAAAAGACAATTCTACCCCCACCCAATAAACTTCGTCGATGAAACAAAGCTAGCCGCATGCCCATTTTCGTCCTTTCACTACGCGACACGACACGCTACTCAAGATAAATGGAGCCGTCGAAGCGACAAATTCCTTGACGATTCTTTGAAACTGAAGCACACTTTTACTACAACTGACGACTTTGAAAGAAAAGAAACATAAACTCGAAGAAATTTTTTGGGAAAATTCAGGCGTGCCCATGAACTGAAAAGCTGAGTTCTTTCTTGCAAAATCAATGGATTTGAACGAGTTTCGCTGCTTTGTGTCGGAATCTGGCGTTGATGTGTGGGCTTGGATAGATATGTCCATCTCTTTGGCCTGCGAAGATCACGGAGAAGAGCTGAAGAAGAGAAGAGATGGGATTGTTCAGAAGCTATATGCATCGGCAGCAGCATTTTCCAGGTGCCGCGCCTGCGACGGCGGTGGCGGCGACGACGACGATGATGAACAGTTACGACGGAGGAAGAAGGTTAATGGCGACTGTAAGGAGAAAGAAGAAGTGGGATATCGTCGGAATTGCTTGATCTTGAGAGACGAAGAAGAAGAAGAAGAAGAAGAGGAAAGCAGTGAAGATGATGAGCAGAGGAAGATTCTTGAAATCAAGTTTCTCTTGGTTGATGATCATCATCAGCAGGTTTTTTTCTTTTTCTTTCTTTCTTTACTTCATTTTATTTATTTATTTTTTCGGTGCAAGTAAACAGAAGAGATTTGATCTTTACTTATTCAGAGCGAAAGTTGCTTGATTGAACTGCTGCAGAAGCTAGCTGCCATGAATACATCATTCAAAGATCTCAAAGTGAGGAGTTCTATCAGCATTTCTTTTCCTTTTTTCTTTTTCTTAATTTTTTTAAATTATGTAATATGTTGTAAGAAAATCTCATATTGAATAATACGAAATGTGGAAGGAAACGGACATTGGAAGACATGTGACGAAGCTCAGAAAACATTCTTCTGGTGAAGTGCGTAGATTAGTGAAAACACTTGTCAGGTTTGTTTAATTTAATTTACGGATTGATTTATAATTTAATTCGATTCAATTAAAATTAGTTGATTCTTGATCCATTCTTTAACAGGAAATGGAAAGATACCGTAGATGAATGGGTTAGGTTAAATACTCCACCAGAAGAAACAACACACTGCATTGGTATGTATAATTATGATTATTACTAGAGAATTATTATTTACATTATTCAATTTTTGTTGAAATTTATATGTAGATTATGCAGCCCACCACGTAAATGGAGATGCAGAAGATGCTTCTGTCTCCTATAACTTGAGTAGTGCAGCGAAGGTAGAATCTTGCACATTTTTTTTATATATAAATTTTATATGAAAAAAAGAAGTAAATATACCACTTGCATGTCAACTTAGGGCAAGCATCATCTTGAGAATGATCAAGAAACTCAACATGGTAAGTGATTGCTGCTTTTTTCTTATCTTTTACCTTTTCGGAAAACTAAATAAATGAATATTGATTTCTAAGTCTAATAATACGTGCAATTTTTATTAGGAGAAGCGAAGAAACCAAGAAATGGACAAGCTTCAAACTTCTGTAATAACATTCCAAGAAAAAAGAATGATAATGGAATAGTTAATAGCACTAAATCAGCCACTGTTCATGCCAAGAATTGGTGGTGACTGGTGATTGCATACCTCGGTAATAATAACAAAATATTTTAATAATGAAACAATTTATAACATGTATTTATGTATGTACATTTTACTAGGTGGGCAATGGGTGAGCTTTTCTTCAAACAATAAATAATAGCAAAAGTGCATTGATTCTGAGGCTTGACAATATGATGAGTGGTGACTTTCAACAGGTTGAATATTTACGGAAATTTGAGAAAAAAAAGGCTCCCATGTCATTTTCTTAGGCGAGTATTTAACTTTTTATGTAAGTTTATTATGTACTTATAATTATTGGTGAGGAAAATATTGCAGTTTCATTATGTGTTAGGCGACTATTGCTCTTATTGTATTGTATTGTCTTGTATTAGTCAAAAGGAGTTCAAGTGTAATCACTCACAAAATGGTTTCTATACATTGTTTAAGAATAACAATGGTGATTAAAATTTTTAATGGTCATAGTGACAATGGTCATAAAATTTTAATCAGTCATAAAATTTTGCATTTGCAAGCATAAACAACATAAATGAGTATTATTAACTTTACATAAATGCATGAATAGTTCATCGACAAGTAAGCCTATATGTTTGGTCAAAGATTACTTTATGATACCTATATATATGCCTACCACCTAAAAGATTAATAAATAAAAACCGACATAGGCATCAAATGCTTTAAGAATCTTATAGCAACAAGACAAATCCACATTGAATTGAAATGTCAATTGAAAATTAGTGGAATCTCTTTATTGGGCAAATCCCAGCCGCATGACCACTGTTTTTCCATTCACTGATAATATTTTTGTTTTATGTTTTTCTCTTTGGCTAAACGAAATAGAAAATAATTTATAATATAATAAAAAAATAGTTTATGATTAATATTTGGGCCAGATTTTGAATGTTCGGCCTTTTCAAAGGATGCCTAATCCATAAGCAGTCCAAATTTGAAAAAAAAAAATACTTCTTAGACCATCTCCAATCAAACCCAAAATATATACGAAAAGTTCTCCAACGGTACATTAAACGCAAACTCAAAATGCGTTTTCATTCTCTCTCCTATTTTAAATGCATAAATGCATTTTGGGAATGAGATATCTCAAAATGTGCGTTTGATGTTTTAAAAATTACAATACATACTCTTTATTGTTTTTAATTATTAAAGTATCCATACAAAAATAAAAAATACATATAAAAGAACACCTGTTACTAATAATTATTTTTTCCTACGTTTTTTATATGCAAAAATATTGATTTATTATTAATTTTGTGAAATTATTTTTTTCAATCAAACTTAAAATAATAATATGTCTGATTTGTAAAGTTGTAAAATTCATGGGTAATATTAAAAAATCGGATAGAAGAGAATATTACAATAACGGTCTTTTAAGTTTGCGAATTGGTTTATCGGTTGGAGAAGAAATACTGCATTTTGAGTTTGAGAATGCGTTTGAGTTTGAGAATTCATTTTTGGTTGGAGACGGTCTTATATAAAAGAGTCTACTGCGATAAAACCGTAAATTTGTCTGTCAAAATTGAACAATCAAACTTTTTCTACATTAATAACTATTAAAAATTAAGAATTTATTAAATTATAATAAGGTGAATCTATAGAAAAATACCCAATTGGATAAAATTTTTACACATAGGTACTCATGTCAGAAAGTTTTACAGATAGGTACCCAGTTTAACTTTTACCAGTTTCTTTAGCATTGTCGTACCCTCCTGTGTGTATATTGCGTACCATAACACGTTGATATAGGGTACCTAAATATAGCATACGTCGAACCTAATGCATACCTATGTGTTACATAGAGCGTACCTAGATATATCATACGTCGTACCATTTTATGTTTTATATGGTACCCAAAGGTGTTTTGTATGGTGTATTTTCGAGGATCAGGTACCTATGTGCAAAAAAATTATTCTGTTAGGTACCTACATATAAAAAAAATCCTGACAGGGTACTAAATTACAAGTTTTTATCCAACTAGGTACTTATATGTAAAGATCCCTTATAATAACTACTTCCATCCAATTTTAGTATATCAATTATTAAAAAAAAACTTATTAAACCACGTAGTTCTAAAACTCCTAATTACCACCTCATTCTATTTTTAATATTTAATCTATTAAGTTCATCTATTAATAATTACTTTTATATTTTTGCAAACACATGTGCTAAAAGTAGTACTAAAATAATTAACAAGAAAATGTTGAAAAAGCTACATAGCTAAAATCGCCAATTACAGCGACTGTTTTATCAGTGAAGAAGAAAGAAGACAGTGCAAACATTTGTAATAAAGTATCACAATTCATATTCCACTTGAAACCTCAGCTACAAATATGCTGCCAGAATCACACCATCCTCCCAAAACATCCCTTTCATAGCACTGCACCAAATATTCAGGGAAAAAAAAAGAAAAAAAAATAATAAAGACATCAATTTCTACATAGGTTCCCCAATATTATTTTGTAATAAGGTAAACAAATACGTCACCTTTCCGAAGCCTAGCCAGTTCGAGTCTCCCCTAAATGAAAACGCCTTCTCGCCATCCCACCATTGCCCGCAAATAACCTTTTTCAATGAACAAAAAAGAATATCTTTTTTCTAACGCTGGCTCAACGATCATTTTCTTGAAAGCGAAAAAAGATCGAAGGAAAGCCCACCTCGTAATCAACACCTTGTACATAGATGTAATGATGATTCACCGATGAAAAATGAAGCCCCGTTATCTTCAAGAAAAAAATAACCGAACCGAAATAAAACGCTGCATGGCGTTAACGTGCAGTGACGAGTTTTGGGTGATAATATCACTAATATTACGACGATCACCTCGTATTTCGAGCAGTTTAGCCATCTAGACAATGCTGTCCATCTACATTGAAGGAAGAAAACTAAGATTATGGATTCACTTCAGTTATACAGTTATTTTCATGGTAATAATGAGAAGCTTTTAACTAACCTTCGAGGATCGTAAACAGTTACAGTTCGATCTGCTCCTCCAATAGCAATATTACCAGTCGACGACGAAGTTACTGCGTAGAATATATCTCCAACTGATCCACTTATTCTATGAACACAGCCGCCGTTTTCTCTCATTCTTAAATCCCAAATACTCAGCTGCAACGTAGTTATTTTAAACCGAAATGTATAATTAGTTGCTGGTCGAAGGAGTCGAGTTTGTAATGTAATATATCTTTATCTACCTGGGAACCTTCTGTAATGGCTAACATCGAACTTTCATTACCACTTGAGTTTTGAATATAGGTCAGCGAGGTAGGGTACCATAAACTGCAGTTATATGAACGAATTTACTGAGTTAAAATGAGAAATAGCTTTGACATTAGAGAAAAAAAGCTGACAACACGATATACTAACGTTTGTAGAGTTCGCAGATGAATGTCTTGGTCGTATATATCGATGCTCTTACAGAAGCTGCGAGCTACAGCTGCCTGAAGTAAATGTATTCTTACATCATATGATGTTCAAGAAGGGAACAATCGAACCAAAACTGAGCTATAACTAACCAAAGATAACGTTGAAGAGGTTATATAAATACCATGGAGAGTTGAGTAGGATTAAAGCAAAGGCCAGACCAACCACTCTCTCCAACACCGTAATCTCGGGGAGAAGCTGAATATGTTAGACCATCTGCATCTGTAGTTTGAACGGTATTAAATCCTACGAAAAGTTACGATTAGGGAGAAGATTCGATACAATTCGCTGACCTGTACTATCGGGATTCAATCTAGAAACGATAAGGTGACCGTAGGAGTCTACACTTCCCAGTATCGAGCAATCCTTGCCTGTACATAAGACGACGATGACTAAAAATTTCCATAGAGAAATAGGATTTTTTGCAGGAAAGAAAACTAGCAAACTTATCTATCTCACTTTTGGTATTGGCGAGGGCAATGGTTTGAATTTCTGACCTATGAGGGCATCGACTGACCGTAGAGGAGCTCGTAACCTTCGTTAAGACCACATTTTAACCACGTGAGGAAAAAGCAATTAATGTGAAGCTAAAAAGCAAGGAGTACGAGCTATAAAATCTTCGAAGGCAGATACGTTAGTCGGCTCGGGGATTAAAAGGCTCTCCTTTCCTCGGCACACAGATGAATTCTCCATAGATATCTGAGTTAAGACATTATAGATTCAGTTTCATTCTAATTCAAAACAAGAAAATCACAAAACACACACATGTTCAACACTAGCCTATACAATCTACAGAAAACATCACGAACAAACAAAACCCAGTTTCTAAATGAAGTAATTGTTCGAAAAATCAAAGCAAAGCCCATGTAAAAGACAAGGATACATATATCCTCAGAGTAAAAATGGACGATAATAGCTGTATAATATGTATGAAGGCTGAAAATACATACTTGGAGCTTGTATATACGAGAACCAGAAGCAATGTAAACCCAGCATGAAGATGCATCCTCATTCACCTGCAAACAATAAAAAATTAGCAAGAATAAAAAAGCTTAATTCATTTTCGTATTTTATATATAGAGGTTGAATATGCATTAGCATACATGGAGTGCAAGGCGAGTAGATTGAAGATTTGGTGGAGAAGGGTGAGGAATTAGAGATTCAGGTACTCGCGCTTTGTTAAGTCTCTTCGCTTCTAACATTCTTAGGCCGAAGTTTTGCGGCGGCGGCGGTGTGGACTTGGGAGCTTCTGGGTGTCAACTGTCACCGAGACAACGTCGTACGATACGACTGAGTCTTTTGAAATACGGGGAGATAAGAGGCTGAAAAAGAAAGTAGAGGGGCAAATTTGAAATCTTTTGAAATACAAGTATTTGTTGTAATTTGAGAGATATTCCTTAGGGAAGCACAACCCCTCGCCTTTTGTTTATCGCCAACGCCATAATTAGGGTTTTACGAAGCTCAACCTTTATTAGGCGCAAAAAACTCGCGTGGACGGCGCATCGACTATCCCAGGTTTGAATTTAGTTGGTTCTTTGGCGGTTCTTTGGCTTTTGTCTGCGATAAGGATTGGTGGAAACGCCCAATTTGTTTTGATATTTTTCCAAAATCACATCTGAACTTCTGCTGACTTCGATAATCTTTTCTTAGGCGAAGATGTCCGACACAGAATCCGAGTATCGCTGCTTCATCGGAAATCTGTCGTGGTCAACTTCAGACCGAGGCTTGAAGCAGGCTTTCGAAAAGTACGGCCGCCTCGTCGATGCAAAGGTTGACACTACAGTAAAGTTTGGTCTTTTTGCTTCAATTGTGCAGTTTAGCTGATCCATTTACTTATCTGTTGCTACGTAAGCTTCAATTTGCTTTCCTCTTTGCTTTTCTTCTCATTTGAACCAATCACTGTTAAGCAGCCATTTTCTCTTCTCTGTTCTTGGGATTCATTGCTCCTCAACACACATTTAACTTCATGAAGGTCGTAATGGACAAGCACTCGGGCCGATCCCGAGGGTTTGGCTTCGTCACCTACGAAGACGAAAAGGACATGGAAGAAGCCATAGAGGCAATGAACGGTATGGACCTAGACGGGCGGTCCATCACCGTCGACCGAGCCAATCCCAGCCATGGCTCGAGCCGAGATGCCGACGGTGACCGTGGCCATGACCGTGATAGAGGTGGTGGCAGATATCGCGACGGAGACAATGGTGGTAGTGGTGGTGGGCGTGGTGGTTCTGGCGATGGGTGCTTCAAGTGTGGAAAGTCAGGCCATTTTGCAAGGGAATGTCCTTCCTCCGGCGATGGGCCGAGGGGCAGCGGCGGCGGCAGGTATGGTGGTGGTGGTGGTTCTGACCGAGATGGGGATAGGTATGGTGGTGGTGGTGGACGTGGTGGTTCTGGCGATGGGTGCTTCAAGTGTGGAAAGTCAGGCCATTTTGCAAGGGAATGTCCTTCCTCCGGCGATGGGCCGAGGGGCGGCGGCGGCAAGTATGGTGATGGTGATGGTGGTGGTGGTGGGCGTTATGGTTCTGACCGAGATGGGGATAGGTATGGTGGTGGTGGTGGTAGGCAGAGTAGTAGGGATTACGGTGGTGGTAGTCGAGGTGGGTCGGGGAATGATAGGTATAAGAGGGATCGTTCGGGCCCTTACGAGCGTCCCTCTTCGGGCGGTGGTCGTTCTTGATTTGTGCGCTTTTTTTTTTCTGTTCGACGCAATTTCGTGTTTGTTTTTGTTGTTTCTCTTGGATGTGAAGTTTGGCTGGAATGTTTTACCTTTGAGCTAATTGTGTGTTAAGGTTCGTTCTTATTGTTTCCTGAATGTTGAAGTTTGGCTAAAATTTGATGATAATTTTGACCTGATTGTGTGTTGGGCTTTCGTTTGGGATTGTTTTGAAGGGTAAAATGGTAATTGTGCCTAACATAGGTGGAAAAACTTTTGAATCATCATGTCTATGGACTAGGAGAAAATAACCTAACGCAACGATAATGGAAATTGTTATCATTAATATTCCATTTTTAATTTAATGATGTTTGTGGCTTTTGAAGTGGGAGAATAAAATTACTCGTAGAGGCTTAATGAATGGGAAAAACAAGGAAGGGACAAGACGTATCTTCCATGTTCAAGAGAGTTGAAACAGAACATCTCGGCTACTTACAATCGGCCATTTATTTCTTACATGGCCCGCATTAGCCTACCTAATCTAAACATGTAACATTGTACCTATTTTCCCTCATATATGTTTTATTTTTAGCATGTTACCTCTTTACTTTATTTTATTCATTTAATATAAAAATTACATCTCCTTCTGACCCGCTCAACCGTCCAGAAAACATGCAATGTCGATTTTTGTAAGTTCTAACGTATATATAAATTTAATACGCAATATGATTTCCTTCCAGAGAAACTCGCGCGCGTTAATATATATTGTTTAAGAGATCATACATTACGAGAATATAAATATCTATGTATATATTGATAATTGAATGTCACATGAATTTTTAAGGTCCCCCATAGATAGCCAATTAATTAGTCACTAAGTCGGGATAGTCCATGGTCAACAGATTAAGATTGTCTTTTTTTACACAAACTAAATTTAATTGAAGTGTGTACCAATTCGTAGATACCTCGGCATAAAACATAGTCCATGCTTCGCCCCTTACCGTTGTGTCGAAACCCTTGAACATAAACTTCAGACACAAGTTTCCCATTATGTCTCTTTGTAAATCTATAGTTATATGTTTATGTAAAATACGATATGTTATTACATGGGACACCACAACATTTAATGACCTCTTTCTCTCTCCGTTCAACTAACCCTATAATATACATACGCAAAAAACTATTTCAAACGCAAACCACATCATCCATCATCTCTCTCTCTCTCTCTCTCTCTCTCTCTCTCTCTCTCTCTCTCTCTCTCTCTCTCTCTCTCTCTCTCTCTCTCTCTCTCTCTCTCTCTCAAGATGGCAAAGAAACCTTGTCATAACATAGTACCTATAATGCTTGTCCTTTTACTCATTAGCCTCGCTACAAGTAATCAATGTGCTAACGGTGCGAGGCATATGCAGTTTCTTAAGGTTAAGCCTCGATCTACTGCTCATGGCGACTCTAATTTTCTCGGGTTTTTGCCGAGGGGAATTCCAATTCCGCCCTCGGGCCCATCGCAGAGGCACAATAGCATCGGATTAGAAGGCGAAAATAGGTCGCCATGAAGACTATATACACTGTTTATTTATTGCCAAGTAATTATGTGTAGTTTTTTGACGAATTGAAATGATGGAAGTATATAATACGGGCGATGAGGTAGATGAATACAAGAAGATTTGCTTGCTATAGATTTCATTACTTTTCTTTTCTTTTCTTTCCTTTTTTTTAAATTTGTAATTTATCATCGTGACCCTTCTGTTTTCGTAAAAGGGTTTCTTGTTTTGTTACTGTTAAACGATTAGGGTTTTCTTATTGCATTTGATGAGAGGCAGTATAATGTTTGTTCGTGTATTTTCGTGCTGAGTTCAAGAATTTGAATGAATACTTCTAAGCATACCCTAATTTTAGATAGCTATGTTAGATGATGAAAGGGTTTCTAACAGTTTATTTCAAACTCAAGACCACCAACTTGCGACTTGGCAAAGCATCGGCGAAGTGTTTTTTCCCTTATTACAATATGTCAATGATGAAACGTCAAAGGGTTGTTCATAAAATATTGAAATGGGGTTTTCGTTATAGTTGAAATCTTCAACTTATTAAATTAAAATACGCGGTGGTTACGCATGCTATATAGCAATATGGTACCATCATACTCGTGCTTTGGTTTTATTATATTTCTAGTTTATTATTTGTTGGTATTTGTATAGGTTAAAACCAGAATCTCGTGGACCGTTTTTATTCTTTGGTTGACAAGATCAAATAATTTTATAATATGGTAAGAGCTATCCACGCATTGACATTATTTTGTACACATATGGCAGCTGAATTATGTCAAAGCGTGACATATAGTTTTATATCTAATCTTGGCCTATTTTTGATTGACGATTAAAATATCTATCTTGAGACTCCAATATATCGACTTTTCATGAGAAATGAAGTGCAACATTTTACGTTCGAATAGTGGTTAGCAGATTCCACGACGAATAATTTTTCTTGATTTTATGGATTACTGTTTTAAACCTTAGAGCTTGAAGTTAATTATTTATTCTTCGAGTTTTGAGTTCGAGCCTAGAAATACCGAGGTTGATTTACACCCCTAATTGTAATGAGCCCAATTTTGGGCCGATAAAATTCTAAGCCCAGGCCCATCTAATAAAAAGCAACCCTTCGGTTTAAGACAACACTGCATCTTCACCAAGCTAACCGTGCACCTCTGCCACACCAGATCCCGAACCCCGAATGTAGGTAACCTAATCTTTCGTCAAAATTAATCATTTCTGAGCTGAGCATACAGTGAGGTGAGACTACGCGAGAAACAGTGGCACGTTGATTTCTTCAATTTTCGCTGTAATCCTGAGGTAATTCGCACTTGTTTTGCTTTGGCTGTACTTTTCTGTGGTTCGTTTTCTAACCTAATTTCGTTCTTCTTCTTCTGTGCAGACTAGTTTGTTGCTTTAAATGGGGGACCCGTACTGGCTTCAACGGCAAGCTCTACCGCAGCAGCCAGGTTCTGTTAAACGGCCGCGTACTGAATTCGGTAATTGGATTTTGTAATCTTTTGTTGCTGTCATCTTTTGTTGTTTCGCGGTAGCTCGATAAGCTTCCCGACATGGTAGCTCAAATTCTGGAGACTTGTAATGAGACCTACTATGAATATTGAAACATTGAACTATCGATGGATGAGTAAATCTGTACAGAATAATGAAACATGACAGCAAAAGCTTCAATTTTGCTTTTCTTCGGTGCTCGCTAGTTTCAGGAGTAGCTATACAACTGTTCTTCATTTCGTGATACTTGTGGCCGTGGGGTGATTTAAGATGCCAATAGTAAGCTTTTGCTTTCCTGATCAGAAGCAATTGAATGCCTAGTCGGCAAATCAAGTATGCCAAAAAGAACAGAGGAGATGATAAGTCTGAGTGTAACATGTCTAATACTTATGGCATGAAATAAGATCATTGCCATTAAGTACGTAAAACAAATGTAGGGTCTGTAATATATCATTTCTTTGTCCATCTTGTATGGTTTTTTTTTTTTTCTGTCGAGGAAATGAGGATATACAAGCACAAAACACATTGTGAGTGAAGATGAATCTCTGCGCTTAGTTTTCTTGCATTAAATTTTCTGAGTTTCTTATATATGTAGACCTTTCGCCATCTGGGCTGACCGTGGCACCTGAAACACGTAGTCATCTCACGCGGAACGACGATCGAGGGGGTCCAAACACATTAAGAGATACGGATTCGCTACAATCAGCTTACGATCGATATCTTCAGAATTCGGTAGCGCTTAATCCCTCGTTTTCTCCCCATGTTATTGCCGTTTTTTTAGGTCATCAAATTCGAACTCTTTCAGCTTAATAAATCTTCCGAAGAAGGCAATCGTTTTGGGAAAGTTGGAGTAGGAAGATCTGCTGCTTCAGATTTCCACGGCCTTCATGCTCGCGATCCTAATGGAGCAAACCGTTTGGAAACCTTCGAGCCAGAACTACTAAGGAACGAGCGAGATATGGCTTTTCATGGCCCACCGCCTCCACTTATTGTTGATAGAGCAGCAATACCTCGTGAAACAGTTCCTTTGCCACCAGATGCTTCAAGTACCCTATACATAGAGGGCCTTCCTTCGAACTGCACCAGAAGAGAAGTAGCCCGTATCCTATAAAACGTGCTATAATGTTCTATTTTTATCTACGTATATTCCCTGAGATTTTTTTTGGTTTGATTTAACTTAACATCATTAGATATCGTCCGCCCTTTTGTTGGGTACAAAGAAGTGAGGATCGTGAAGAAGGATTCGAAACACGTAAGTCGAACACAATAGGTCCCACGAGTGCTTGTCTTAGTAGAATCTCTTGTGGGCATTGATTTAGACAATGTAACGATGGTTGATGAATGGATATCTATTTGCATATATGCAGCGTGGTGGAGAACCTCTCATTCTATGCTTTGTAGACTTTGCTGATGCGGCGTGTGCAGCAACAGCTTTGAGTGCATTACAAGGTATATTACTTGGACCGTCTTACATATACTGGTTTATGTCGTTATTTTGATATGTATTCTTCTCTAGTTCTCATAACGATGATATACAAATAAAGATTGTTTGTTTTTTTCTCAGGTTATAAGATGGATGAACAAGATCCAGATTCTACTCACTTGAGATTGCAATTCTCAAAGAACCCTGGTCCAAAATCCGCTCCGGGGGCCCGCCCGAGGCGATAAACGGCAAACCCCCCTTACTTAAGCATTGTAGTAGCTTTGCTATTCTCCTACTTTGGCTCTTTCATCACTCTCTTTATTTATGATATATGTTGTACTGTGCAAAAAGCTCACTAAGTTTTAGTTGATTCATCGTCTTTGGTTTTTCGAATTAATTCTTACCTCCAATAAGATCTTAACATACACGAAGAGAACAACGCTTGCTGAAATAAAAAACTACGAGTCCATCTGCTATATCACATACAAAATCTATTATTCTGTTTCAAAAGCAGAGTTCTATAAACATGGCCGTCACATTCTTACAGTATAGTGATCAATTAGATAGGCCTAAACACTACAAGTGGCCAAACTTATATGTACATATATATAGACAAACATACATAAATACAAGAGACAACAAGATTTTAGGATTCTGATAACAATCAAGAAGAAGCCCTCTTACTAAAATCTTGGAAACTTGGCTGTCCCCCGAGCCTAGGGTCAATCTGTTGCTGATTATTTGTCGTCTGATTGGTCGAATAGCGAGGATGATACTGAGGTTGTAATGTGAACTGCGAAGAAGATGAAGACGATGATCCTCTGTTTTGAGGTTGTTGACCAGCGGCGATTCTCAGCCACTTCAGCTCTTCTCCCAACGCTTCGTTCAGCGCTGTAATTTTCGGATCGATTAGTTAATACTGTAATCAACTTCCAAGATAGACTGCTACGAGGGAAGACTTATTACCATCTCTAAGGTGTGCTTGTTGCTCCATAGCTTGCAGCTTTAGTTTGAGCTCTTTGTTCTCAGCTGTCAATCCATTGGCGTCTCTCTGTAATTGAACGAATTCGGTTTCCATAAGGTAGATTGATGAAGGGAAAAACAGATAACAGAGTGACAAAAAAAGGATGAATATGAAGAATTCGACCTGCAAAGATGTGATCTGAGCAGACAAATTAGTCGCCTCGGTCTGAAGCGTTTGTACTTTCCGCTCCAACTCAGTCGTGTAATGAATCTTCCTCTCCTTCGATCTTGCAGCAGATTGTCTATTCGCAAGTATCCTGCGAATATAATAGGCGATTATTTGAAAAATACGACAGTTAAATAACCGTAAAGAAAGAGCATTTGCAGACAAGTAATAAGATAAAGACTAAACAACAAATGGTAATGGAATGAATTACAACGAAGCTGATCATACCATAACTGTGTAAGGAGATTCTCTTACACCTAATTGGCAACTGTCTTAACGTTTCGAACGATTCGTCATAATCGAACTACTCAATAATCATATCAAAGCTTGGAATTTTTATATGTAAGTGGACCTCAATGGACAAAAACATGAATAGCTAAAGCAGATACTCAACATTTCAATCTGAGAGGAAATCAAGAAAATCAGGCAAAAGATGGATAAGAAGTCAACGCATCAAAGGGCAACAAAAGTCAAACCTTTTCGCCCTCTTAGGGTCCATCAGCGCAAGCTCGGCCAACCTATCGCTAGCCACGGCCTTCTTCGAGTTACTACCGCCGCCACTCTCCACCTCGGACGACGTGGCGCTGTTGTACCCATCCATCGAAGAGCTGCGCGCGTGCCTTCCCGGCCTCGCCGCCGGCGCCGGAGCGGCGTCGAATACTAGTCCGTCGAAGAAGCCGGCGTCCACCGACAGGCTCCTGCCGTGGGCCTTAATGGGCTGCGCCGACCTCGAAGTCTCCGACCCAGTTCCGTTGTCGGGAACCGTCGGCAGCGACGGAGGCGTCTGTTCACAGTCGAGGCTGAGCTCCGACACGACGAGGTCGTCCAAGAAGATGTCGTCGATGTCGAACATGGTGTCTGAGTGGGCCCTACGGTGGAAAGTCGCCGCCGCCGGCGTGGGGCTGGGCTTGGGTTTCCCGGCTAAGCACGGGTCCATTACGGCGAGGAAAAGCCAACTCAAAGGGTGTTGACGTGTTTTCTTTAATTCGATCGATTGTTTTGATGCGATTAACTTCCTTTGTTGGGAACTACGAAAGTCGGAGGAAAGAGAGGTTGAGGAAAAGCTGGGAATTTAGGGGAAGAAAGTCCAGCGAAGGGCTGAATGGTAATTTGATTTAGGCTTTCTGTGGGACCTACATTAGTGGTTCGCGGAAAAGACACGTTTCGTTTGTCATTTCAATGCTGGAGATAATTGGGCCTTGCTCGAATTAAATGAATCCCATTTAGTTTAATGGGCCTGGCTCGAAACAAATAAAGCCCAAGTTCTTTCTTTTTTTAAAAAAAAAAAATAAAAATATGATGATAAAATAAATACGGAACACAAATTCAAATACTCCATTTAATTTCTAGTGATAAAGCACGTCCATTTGAAGGTTATAAACTCAATTTACTTGAATGGTCTTGTGAGAGTACACCCTTTGTCCAATTAACTCGTTTTGTATATTGTTCTAGGTGAAATAGTAAGACAAGATTACCAAGAAAATTGGCAAAATTTGGTGGCCGTCGTGTAGAATGCACACTCCACTTCAATTTAGAAATATATATTTTTTCAGTTTACGTTCATTCAAACAAAATAAATCTTTTGCTAGTTGTTTCTTCTTGTGCAATCCGTATTTTTTTAACATGTGGGCTCAAAGTGGAAAAAGCTTTACAAATATGTAAACCTACGTGCTTTACCATGTCTTTTGCTACATGACCATAATTACCGAACTAGTCAATTTTTTCTTAAGAAAAAAAAAACATTTTGTTAAAAGATATGGTTGGAGGATTTTTCGTATCAAACGACAAGAAAAAAAAGTCTACATCGACATGTTGTTTTTCAAGCAAAATTATAAATTTGCTCCACTCAATATTTTGGTTTTCGATTTTTGTTCCTTAGGACGGAATCAATTTCATACACTATCATATTATAAGTCATCAGCTACGTCGACGGCATATGATTGCGGACTCATTTGTTGGAGAACGAATTGAAAACGCAAATTCCTTCAAATCACAAAATAAAGTTAAGGAGCCATTTTTATCAAATATAGTATAACTCGAGATGCATTGAATATCGCCTTTACCTTCTTGGTCCGTTTCTAACCACCTCATCAAATGAATTATTTATGCCTACTCTAGCATACGACATTATATTACCATTCCATTTGGTTAAGAAAAAAAAATAGTGCTCTCATCAAATTCATCCCAACAACTAATCCTCACCGGCATAAATTAATATATTCGACTCAATTAATCAAATTTCCTCCACAAATCTCCTATCTCGTCGTTTGCATGGAAATATATTACATTATTAGTAGACAATAAAAGTAAAATCCAAATTATAATTCTTATAATTGGAAATATATTTTTCTCCCCTCTATAAATACTAACCTATTCCATTCATAAGCGTTGTGCTCACAACCAAAATACACTGTTGATGTGACCTAATATGTCGACTAAGAGAAATTGTTCGAACACTTGGTTGAAAAGTCAAAACAAAATGAGCCTCACGTGGGTAAAGGAAAAAGCAAATGAGCAGAAGTTTTTTGTAGGCGCCGAAGTAATTGTCTAAGACTGGTGCAGTTTTTTCTTTTGTTCAGATGGCCTAGCATCGAATCCTATTTCCTATAAATAGGCTTCATTCGATGAAGAGAAAGACGCACCACACAGATCTTCGCCTACTCCGAATAATTTCTTGTATAGCCTACTCCTAATATTGTTGTAGCTGTTTTGTACCGTGTCCGGTATATGTGTCTGTAATCTCTCCACATAATAAAGAAGTTCTACCCTCCGGCCCGTGGACGTAGGTCATTCTGACCGAACCACGTAAATCTCGTGTCACTGTCCAAATTTATTTTTCGTCTCTTTTATTTATTATCGTCATTTTTCGGGCAAAATAATTATCGGGGATTTCCGCATATCCTAACAAATTGGTATCAGAGCCAACCCCGATTTATTTTTTAGCCACCATGACGATAACAAAAATGTCAATTGAAAAGTTCGACAGAAACGTCAACTTTGCAATGTGGAGTCTCAAGATGGAGGCCATACTTATTCAAGACGGTTGCGAGGTGGCGCTTGAAGGCGCAAAGAAGAAACCAACCGAAATGAAGGACGATCAATTTAATGAATTGGACAAGAAAGCCAGATCGGCTATTATCTTAAATCTCTCTTACGAGGTTTTACAAGAAGTTGCCATGGAGACGACGGCCATGGGTATGTGGGATGCGTTAAAAGCTATCTACATGAAGAAGACTAAGGAGAATCGGCTTTATTTAAAGCAGAAGCTATACAGTATGAAAATGACGGAAGGTACTTCTATTCTTTCGCATCTTGATAAATTCGATTCTATCATTATTGATTTGGCGAACGTAGAAGTAAAAGTGACGGACGAAGATCAGGCCATAATATTGTTGTGTTCCCTTCCCTCGTCTTTAAAGCATTTTCGTGACACCATAATCTATGGAAAAGATACGATATCGTATGCTAGTGTCAAATCTGCTTTACAATCGAAAGAACAGATAGACAGGGATATTACGGGAGAAACAAGTGGTAGCCAGGCAGAAGGCCTGTTTGCACGGGGAAGATCAGAGCGTAGAGACGCTGAAAGAAGCAGATCTAAAGAAAGGTCGAAATCCAGGTACAGAAATAAAGTCTGTAATTTTTGCAAGAAAAAGGGACACATTAAAGCTGATTGTTTTAAATTAAAAATAAGGAGAAAAATAATCAGCAATTTAATAAACTCGCCGAAGCTAGTTTAGCTGCTGATGAGAGCAATGGAACTATTTTTGTAGCAACTGCAAATATTGTTAGGTCTGATAATGAGTGGATCTTAGATTCGGGTTGTTCTTACCACATAAGTCGGAGTCGGGATTATTTTTCCACATATGAAAAATTTGATGGTGGATATGTTTTAATGGGAAATGATGCTCCGTGTAAAGTTGTTGGTAAAGGCACAGTTAGGATCAAGATGTTCGACGGAATCATCCGAACGCTCACAGAAGTCAGACACGTTCCAGATATGAAGAGAAATCTGATCTCTTTAGGCACACTTGAATCTCAAGGGTGCAGGTTCTCAGGTGAAGGTGGAGTTTTGAAGATTGCCAGAGGTGCCCTTGTCGTGATGAAAGCTTGCAGGTCTGGAAATTTATATATTTTGCAGGGAACTACTGTTACAGGTTCCGCTGCAGTTTCGACATCCCCGGAGGTTGATACCACGAGATTATGGCATATGCGACTTGGGCACATGGGAGAAAAAGGCTTGACGATTTTAAGCAAGCGGGGCCTACTTTGCGGTCAAAGTACTGGTAAGATGGACTTTTGCGAACATTGTATTTTTGGGAAGCAGAAACGAGTCAGCTTCAATTCGCCAGCTGTCCACAGGACGAAAGGTACTTTGGACTATATTCATTCTGATGTATGGGGTCCTTCTCGTGTTCCGTCCAAAGGTGGTGCAAGATATATGTTGACTTTCATTGATGATTTTTCAAGGAAAGTCTGGGTCTATTTTCTTAAGCAGAAAAGTGATGTTTTCCTAACATTTAAACAATGGAAAGCTTTGATTGAAAAGCAGACAGGAAAACAGATCAAGCGGTTGCGGACAGATAATGGCTTAGAATTTTGTGGAAGCGAGTTCAACGAATTTTGCAAGAATGAAGGTATTGCTCGACATCACACTGTTCGAATGACGCCTCAACAAAATGGTGTCGCCGAGCGCATGAACCGGCGCTTCTAGAGAGAGCTCGATGTATGATCTCCAACGCTGGGTTGACAAATGATTTTTGGGCTGAAGCTATCGCCGCAGCATGTTATATTGTCAACCGTTCACCGTGTTCACCGATCAATTTCAAGACTCCTGAGGAAGTTTGGTCAGGTACTCCTGCTGATTACTCCAACTTAAGAATATTTGGGTGCCCAGCTTATATGCACGTAAACGAGGGAAAGTTAGAGCCTAGAGCTAAGAAATGTATTTTCCTCGGTTACGCTTCAGGGGTGAAAGGATATAGACTATATAATCCTGATCCCAAGTCACCCAAATTCATGATTAGCAGAGATATTACATTTGACGAGTCTTCTATGTTACATCCTTCGGAAGAGTCTACTAATTCTTCTAATGAAGAAAAGAAGGATAGTGTACACAGCGAGGTGGAGCTCGAGATCAACAAAGATTCTTCAGATGACCCTGCTACGAGTTCAACAGATCAAGAGGATGAGCCAGAAACTGATTCAGATCCTGTTGAAGATGAAAGCACCGGGCAGGAATATTCTATAGCCAGAGATAGGGAGAGACGGGAGATTCGACTACCACAGCGGTACGTAAATTTAGTTTCGTACGCTTTATCAGTGGCGCAAGAAACAGGTGGAGGCGGCGAACCTTCTACCTATTCGGAGGCAATAAGCGATGTTAATTCTGATAAGTGGCTGGTAGCGATGAATGAAGAAATGGAGTCTCTGCACAAAAACGGTACGTGGATTCTTGTGCCGCCGCCGAAGAAAAAGAAAATAGTCGGATGTAAGTGGGTCTTCAAAAAGAAAGAAGGTATATCTGGTTCAGACGATGCAAGGTATAAGGCACGATTAGTCGCGAAAGGCTATAGTCAGGTACAAGGTGTTGATTTTAATGATGTATTCTCACCTGTCGTTAGACATAGCTCTATTCGTGTATTACTTGCATTCGTTGCCATGCATGATTTGGAGTTAGAACAGCTTGACGTCAAGACGGCGTTCTTACATGGCGATTTAGATGAACAGATTTATATGAAGCAACCCGAAGGCTTCATAGTTAAAGGCAAGGAAGACCAAGTTTGTCTGCTGAAGAAATCCTTATACGGATTAAAGCAGTCTCCAAGACAGTGGTATAAACGTTTTGATTCTTTCATGTTGGGTCATGGTTTCTCCAGGAGCAAGTATGATAGTTGTGTTTACTTCCGGAAGTTAAATGACAGTTCGTTCATTTATCTGTTGTTATATGTTGATGATATGCTCATTGCGGCTAAGAATCTTGCAGAAATTCACCAGTTGAAGGCCTTATTGAATGGTGAATTTGAGATGAAGGATTTGGGAGCAGCTAAGAAGATTCTTGGTATGGAGATTAGACGTGATAGAGGAGTTGGTAAGTTACACCTGACCCAGGAAAGTTACCTCAAGAAGGTTTTGGAGAGATTTGGCATGAGCGATGCCAAACCAGTCAACACTCCTCTTGCTAGCCATTTTAGGCTAAGCGCTGCTCAGTCACCATCATCAGAAGAGGAAGAAGCGTACATGGCACGAGTTCCCTACTCGAGTGCAGTCGGCAGTATTATGTATGCAATGGTATGTACACGTCCTGATATTTCACAGGCTGTTAGTGTTGTTAGCAGGTATATGGCTAATCCAGGGAAAGAACACTGGCAAGCAGTGAAGTGGATTCTCAGATACTTGAAGGGTACTCTAGGCTTTTGTTTGGAGTTTGGCAGAAACAATGATACTCTCGTTGGCTTCGTTGATTCAGACTACGCAGGTGATCTCGATAAACGACGGTCTCTTACTGGTTATGTATTTTATATTGGAGGTTGTGCAGTTAGCTGGAAAGCTACTCTACAGCATGTAGTGGCGTTATCTACTACTGAAGCAGAATACATGGCGATTACTGATGCGATCAAGGAAGCATTATGGTTGACAGGGTTATTCAGCGAGTTAACCCAGAGTCAGGGAGTCATTACTATTTTCTGTGATAGTCAAAGTGCGATTCATTTGACCAAGGATCAAATGTATCATGAAAGGACTAAGCATATTGATGTTAAGTATCATTTTATTCGTGATATCATTGCAGATAAAAAGGTGTTTATCAAGAAGATTAACACGAAGGATAATCCTGCGGATTTGTTTACGAAGGCTCTTCCAGTTTCCAAGTTCAAGCATTGCTTGGACTTGATTGGTGTTTTAGAAATGGTGAACTAGCCCGCTGGGGCTATGGACGGAGGGAGACAGAGACAGAGATCAATGTAGATTTGCGACATTACGGTCAAGGTGGAGATTTGTTGATGTGACCTAATATGTCGACTAAGAGAAATTGTTCGAACACTTGGTTGAAAAGTCAAAACAAAATGAGCCTCACGTGGGTAAAGGAAAAAGCAAATGAGCAGAAGTTTTTTGTAGGCGCCGAAGTAATTGTCTAAGACTGGTGCAGTTTTTTCTTTTGTTCAGATGGCCTAGCATCGAATCCTATTTCCTATAAATAGGCTTCATTCGATGAAGAGAAAGACGCACCACACAGATCTTCGCCTACTCCGAATAATTTCTTGTATAGCCTACTCCTAATATTGTTGTAGCTGTTTTGTACCGTGTCCGGTATATGTGTCTGTAATCTCTCCACATAATAAAGAAGTTCTACCCTCCGGCCCGTGGACGTAGGTCATTCTGACCGAACAACGTAAATCTCGTGTCACTGTCCAAATTTATTTTTCGTCTCTTTTATTTATTATCGTCATTTTTCGGGCAAAATAATTATCGGGGATTTCCGCATATCCTAACATACACCATGGCTTCACCTTCACCAATTCCAAACCAAATCCTAGCTCTCGAAGTCCCAATGGCTCAGAGCCGCCGTGCTTGGAGCCATCGACGGCTCAGTCTCCACAGCCTCCCTTATGATGGGCGTGGGTGCGGTCAATCAAGAAATCAAACCCATGGTCCTTACTGGGTTCGCCAGTCTAGTCGCCGGCTCGTCCTCCATGGACATCGGTGAGTTCGTCTCTGTCTATTCCCAGCTCGATATCGAGCTAGCCCACCTTCGAAGGATCAGCAATAACAACAACAACAACGATAATAATAATAGTCAAGAAAGTGCTTGTAGTAGTAATAATAAGCTTCCCAACCCTATACGAGCCGCCTTGGCTTCTGCACTAACTTTTTCGATAGGAGCGAGTGTGCCTTTGTTGGCCGCCTCGTTCTTGAAGGATTATGAAATTAGGGTTTATGTGGTTTTGGGTTCGGTGAGCTTAGCCCTGGGTGGGTTTGGGTGGCTCGGGGCGGCTCTTGGCCGGGCGCCGGCAGCTAAGGGGGCGGCTAGGGTGGTGGTTGGTGGGTGGTTAGCCATGGTGGTCACCTTTGGGTTGACTAAGTGGATTGGTGGGTCAAGGGGTTTGAGAAAGAGTATCTAATGAAAAGAAATGTGTGCTACTACTACTTATGTTTGTGTGTATATCTATTGCATGCATGCATTTGGTAATATATATAGACTTAAATAAGATATGAAAACTATTACATGTATCATATAGAAATCTTGAGCACACACATTGAAGCAAAATTCATGGAAGTTGATTTCAAATCTATTCTTCGGCGGCGTACAGTGCTTTGATCTCCTCGACGTCTTCGTAGCTGCCGAGGAAGATCGGCGAGCGCTCGTGTATATTTTTCGGGACCAAATCGAGCGCCTGAAATTGAATAATTCACCATAAATAAACACAAATATGCATATACGGAAAAAGAGAACCTATTTTGATTTTATTGCGAAAAATTGGTGCTTCTTTTACCCGTTGCTTCCCTGTAAACGATTGTCCGCCAGCTTGTTCCATCAAGAACGACATAGGAAAGACTTCATAGAGGACTCTGTTAAATAACGATGATCGTCGATTCTTTATTTATTTAATTTTTTCGAATAAATACGAATTTTATTATTTTCTATACTATAAAGTTACCTAAGTTTTCCGCTTGGGCTCTTCTTATCGGCCGGGTACAAAAATATGCCTCCGTAAAGCAATGTTCGATGCACATCAGCCACCATACTGAAAATCATAAGTACAAAAATGTCAAGAAATTGCCTTGTAATAAATAATAACATTGTTTAGATGATCTAATTCTTGAATATATGATGAGATTTATGCTCTTGATTACCTCCCGACGTATCTCAGTGATTTTGAAGGCGACCCGTCTTTCGGAAATTTGCATCTCTCCACAAACCTGAATTTAATTATACGAATTTATCAGATACATACTAAAAAAAATTCACGAAAAGAGTATATCAAAAATGCGAAAAAAAGCTGCGTACTTTGCAGTGGGACCGTCCCAATTCTTCGCATTTCCTTCGTTAACAGAATAGATCTTACCCCTCTTCGGCATCTGTTTCAGTCGTTTCGAAAATTAACAAAATGTCGCATTATTATTTAATCCCAAGTTTTCGGAAAACAAAATAAATAGAGAAAAATTGCGTAGACCTTTATATCAGGATGAGTCAGTATGAATTCCCCGAGAGATGGATCGAGCGTGAATCCATTAACGCCCGAGCCCGTACTAAGCACAAGCTTTCGAACAAAAATAATAGATTTTTTTTATTGCGTGACAATACTATCTTGAGATTCAAACATTGTAAATAATTTTATACCGTGCAAGAACTTCCATACATGCAATAACCAGCAGCTACCATATTCTTCCCAGGCTGTAACACATCTTCAAGCGTAGGTTCGTTCCCATGTTTGATCAAGTAAATCCCAAAGATCTACACAAAATTAGAAAAAAAAAATCAATTTACATATATATTTATATATATATATATATATATATATATATATATTATAGCAAATTCACATACAGTTCCAATAGATACAGCGCAGTCGATATTGGAAGAACCATCCAAAGGGTCGAAGACGACGCAGTATCTGCGTAGTTTCATAGTTCGTATTACAACAAATTCTTTCGATAATACACACACAAACACACAGAGACTACGTACTTCCCACGCAGATGTGGTTCGACGAACGTTGCTTCTTCGTCCTCTTCAGACACGAGAATGCACTGTTGGGATTTCGTTTATCGAGCGCAGAAAATTTCATTGGAAGTTTCGCTAATATGTAATGAATTAAATCTACTGATCGAATTTTTTTACCGTTCTTCCGCTGCTAACCAATGCCTTGATGAAAACTTCGTTGGAAAGGACATCTAGCTTTTTCTGCTCCTCGCCCTTTAGAAAAAACAGAGTCCACATACAGAAGTCGAATTCGAAAAATTTAATGATTCGAAAGTGGAATTTTTTTTTAGATATTAATAATAATAGCAATAAAATATACCTGCACATTGGTCTCTCCAGCTAGTCCAATGAGCTTGGCCAAACCAGCCTGCAAATCACAAGCTTAAATTTCATATAAATCCCGTTAAAACAAAAGCGAAAATACATCAAATTTCTTTTCAGGAAAAAATCATCTCTTGGTTCTTTTCAACAAATGGCGTTCTTCTATGTCAAATTTCAGACAATTTTTTCCAACGTACAGAACACCCCAAGAGCTCAAATCGATAAACCCCATGAACTTATTTATTTATTTTTAAGCAAAAATTAACAAATTTCTTCAACCCACGAGCTAAAATCACTGAACCCAGGACAAATTTATTGAAATAAACATCAAATCACACAGAAAAAAATACCTTGTTAACAGCAGAACACACAAATTTGCAGCCAAGAACGATGTGACTGAGCAATATGGTAAAGTCCCCGCGAGACTGAGGACGCTTCGATTGCTCGTTCAACACATAACGCGTTATCGTCATCAAATCGGTCCTCTGTGCATCAGCTGCG
The DNA here is from genome assembly GCA_027422505.1 of Craterostigma plantagineum. Taxonomy (NCBI): domain Eukaryota; kingdom Viridiplantae; phylum Streptophyta; class Magnoliopsida; order Lamiales; family Linderniaceae; genus Craterostigma; species Craterostigma plantagineum. The sequence continues at coordinate 777,016 of JAPQWV010000039.1, read as the reverse complement.
TGATCCATCTTCCCCTTCGTTTTCTTTTCCCTTTTTTTACGTAGAGATTTTTTTCCCAAATATTATATATATAAGATGACTACACGCTTCACAATAGCAAACCCCATTTAAGATAAAAATATTACTGCGTGTTATTTCATTTATAGGGACGTGCTTCGAGGAAGAAAAGAAATCGAAAATTGCATATATCGTCCTTCAATTTGTTCTTATTCTAACTCAATTTTGTCATGGATGGCGATTCAATTCGTAAATCGTAATACTACTAGTTTTTTGCTGCGTAGCCTATGTGTGGTACAAATAATTACGTTGGTTTATGGTTTTAACTCGTGTTATTTCATGATTAAAAATGTAATTTCAATGAAGTTGCAGTCAATTGAAAAGATGTTTAAATCAAGGGTTGAATCTGAATTTATTGTTTTGTCCATCTCATCGAATGCCCACAGCCATGCATGCAATGCGTTCAAAAGGATAGAACTTGAGATCAGATAGTTGTGGAGGGAAAAAAGCGAGGTCTATCTAAATGACACGTGGCATTCATTGCATCAAATTTGCTTCTGTCTATATTCTTAATACATATCTTTATGCTCTGCTTCAAGAAAATGACCATCAACTTGAAGAAGATTGAATTTTTGTACTCATTTCCATCAATTATTTGTGGGAACTGTGGTGGAAGAAATGGAAATACTAACTCTTGGCTTGTTTTTGGACAATGAAAGGAGTTAACTAACTAACCATGGTTAGAAATTTTGACTTTAACACCAAACAATTCAGGCTAAACTAACGTCAGATCCATTTTTCCAAATCTAAGCTACGAAGAAAAAGTCGAGCGAGCGAATACCTTGAAGCATAAAAAAGCGTTAAGCTGTTCTTAGGGGAGGTGAAACCAATATCACGCCATCGCCTCGGACGAATAGGAAAGGTACAGTTCGCCTCGTTGTCTGAATTTAAAGTCGAAAGGCGAAAGAAAATCAGCATATCGAAAACGAAATGTAAGAAAATGGATAGGTTTTGAGGTTATAGTAGCTAAGATGTACCCTGACGATTTCCTCGTATGTTTCGTCGTCGATCTCTGTAGTAGTAACCACTTCTTCGACGTCGCCCAGAATCATATTCAAGTGCTGCTCATAAGCCTGCAAATCCAATGTCACTAAATTGGCTTTGAATTGAATACTTCTACTACCGAAAAACACCATACGATTTTTTGGCCAAGTGCATGAAAGAGCTTAAATTTGCAACTGGGAAATCTTTCTCGAGGCAAAATGCATCGTTCGTTGTTTGATCGAAGTTTATCAAGACTCGTTGTAGTGACCGAAAAGATCCTACCATTATCATAATTCGAAGTACTAGATTGCAAGAAATATGCAAATCCATTAAATCCTGAAGATAAATTGATGGCTTTGAAACGAAAGACAATCTCAGCAAAAACCAATTCAAAACTGCACTATCTCATCATCCAAATCAAGAGAACAGCAATAAATACGCAAATTTTGCGCCGTTTGGCCCATCAACAAAGTCAAGAAGAAACATAGGCAACTGCAAAGCTATTTAGCACAATTGCATCAACCCCAAATAAGTAACAAAGCAAGAAAAATTCAGCAAACGTAAAATTAAATTAACTCAATGAAGGAGTTGCCCACATTGAGAAACAATTTCAAGAACACAAATGGCAGAAAGAATACACAATAAAGAAAAAAGAATTAAAGACAAATGAAGAGGTTTTAGAATAAAATACGTGAAACTTTCCACGAAGCTCTCGATCGTGACGGAGCTTGACGTAGATTCGCTCGTCCAAACTTAGACTTAGACGAATCAAATCCAACGGCTCCTTCACAGCGCTTTCTTCTTCGCTCCTTCACAGTACACAAAATCAAGAAACAATTGGAGCAGAGCAGAGTCGAATTGACCTAATTCAGGATTGGGCCTTGACATCCTAAAAACCGAAGCCACAGGCCGAACTACTCCACTATACATATTGTAATAAAAAAATTTGACCTTTTCTTGTCGTAAAATAATTCTTTCTTGTCCAAAACTTCTACTCGATGAAATATAGAATAAACCTCTGTATTGACAGCTTAGATCAATCTGTCCCTAGTCATACGATTGTTGTTCCTTCTTCCTTGTTCTCGTTCTTTCCTATACAAATCGTCTGTACTTCACATTCGCAAGTTGGTGAATCCTCGTATGTGTTGCTCCGTTGCGAGGATATTCGTGTCTTTTACTCGTGTGAAAAGTAAGGAGCGGGACCCACTTATTCCTCCATTTCTACCTCGAGAATCGAGTCTCTCTTTTCTTTTCTTACTTTTAATCAAAATCTCGCCTCTGTTCCCATTTTCACGTGTGGAAAATTTCTCCCAAATCGTGGTTTACCTTTACCTTACACGCCCCTACCCGGAGAAATCATTCAAGTGGACAAAAGATTTGATTTATAATTTGAGGTTTTGGCAGCTGAAGGGTTCTTCTTCGTTTCTTTAATGTGAGTTCCTAATTCTTCTTTTCCATCGTATTTCTGAGTAAAGATTGCAACTTTATCGTGTGGGTTTCTGTCGACAATATCGTATCTTTGTTGGGTTTTGTAGAAGTAGGCTCTGCGTTTAGCTTATGTGCTTGAATTTCTGTAATTATACTTTACGAGCAGCAGACCACTGTTATTTGTTAGGCGTTGATTCTCATTTATGCATCTGAAATCTTGATCCGAGCTTGTCTAGGTATCACAGATGATTTGATTTCCAAAGGGGCAAAAAAATTGGAACTTTTCAACGAAATCGAAACCCTAAATCAAACCGTTTCTCCGGCCCGAAACCATGAAAGGGAATCTGAATCTAAGCAACTGTTCTTACAGCAGCTTCGATATGCAAGAACAAGAATCCATACGCTACTCTACGAACCCTCACCAACACCACCATCACCTTCTCCATCCCACAATCCACGAAAACTTTCCCCTCAACGATCAAAACCCCGACAACAGATTAATTCGAACGAAATCGACCAGCGACGAAGAAGCAAGCTTCGATTCCAAAGGCACCATCAGCAATGGCGGCAAAAAAGAAAAGCCCTCTCCTTGGCACCGTGTGAAGTGGACAGACGCCATGGTTCGCCTACTGATCACCGCCGTCTCTTACATCGGCGAAGATTCCACCGCCGCCGCCGGCGAAGGCGGCCCAAGGAGGAGGAAGTTCGCCGCCTTTGCCCTTCAGAAAAAGGGCAAGTGGAAGTCAGTCTCAAAAGCCATGGCTGAGAGGGGACACCTCGTCTCTCCACAGCAGTGCGAGGATAAGTTCAACGACCTGAACAAGAGGTACAAACGCCTCAACGAAATCCTCGGGCGGGGAACTTCCTGCGAAGTCGTCGAAAATCCCGCGATTCTTGATTCGATGGGCCACGTTTCTGACAAGGCAAAAGATGAGGTAAGAAAGATTCTGAGCTCAAAGCACCTCCATTACGAGGAGATGTGCTCTTACCATAACGGGAATAGGCTGCACCTTCCCCCCGACGTTGAGCTTCAGCGGTCCCTAAGGCTAGCCCTTGGTGGGTCCAGGGATGAGCCCGAGGGGCCCGACCGAGATGAACCCGAGTCTGACGAGTCTGAGGAGGACTTAGCCGTGGGTGTGAACCCTAAGAGAGTGAAGGTGAGCCATGGTTATGAAGGAGTGGAGTTGGAAAGAAGGAAACTTAAGATTCAGGCGGAGATTTTGGAGCTTGAGAAGGAGAAGTTTAAGTGGCGAAGGTTTTGCGAGAAAAAGGATAGGGAATTGGATGCTATGAGGATGGAAGTCGAAGCTATGAGGTTAGAGAACGAGCGAATGGCGTTGGAGATAAAGGAGAAGGAGTTTGGGCTATGAATGGCTGTGAAAAGTCGAAGGACGATCGGTGTTAGGGTTTTCTGGCGATTTTTCGAAGGCAGTTTAACTCTCCTTGCAACATTAACTATTGCAGCTGTGATTACGAAGCAGTTTGAGTTCATTGCGTTGGGTTAGAACTCTTTTTTCTGGCTTCCTTTGTATGGGAACTGCTGTGTTTTGCTTTGCTTGAACATAAGGTGTAATAAAGTTCCGGATTTGGATTTATAGTACTACCTCTGTCCCACTTATTTCTTCCCAACTTTCTATTTCGTGCGTCCTACATAATTCTTCCCATTTCTATTTTTGGTTAAATTATTCCAATTATTAAACTAATTACACCATTTATATTAAAAAAAGACTTCTTAATTTGCGAGCCACTAATAAGTTTTCTCTCTCGTACCTTAAAAGTATACTGTAATATTAATATAATGTAGTTTTTTAATGTCCGTGCCCACTAATCTTTGGGAAGAATTAAATGGGTTTTATTCGAACGACTCTTCTTTTCAATTACTTTCCAATGATCAAAGACCGTGAGATAGTTAGGATTTTAAATTTAGCTCTGCAATAATTGATAAGGGTTGTACTTGTGGATTCGATCCAATGATTTCCAATTCCAATGTGTGACTTTCTTGTTTTGGGCCGCGTACGGCGATGAGGATTGAGCATATTATTATGGGATGTTTTATTTCATGTTAATTTGAGTTCCATTTGATGATATACGATACTTAACTATTTATATAGCGGCGCAAAGTATATGGGTGGAAGTGGTTGAAAGATGATATTTTTATTGAATTAAAACGGTGTAAAGCAATTCCATGAGTGCGAGAAGCTTATCCATACAACACACATGTGAGAGATAGGTTACGGATTGTGACTAGGGGTGGGCGTTCGGGTTCGGGTATTCGGGTTTTACCCGAACCCGATCGGGTTCGGGTAGTTCGGGTTATTTGTCGGGTATCGGGTACCCGATACCCGATAATTATTAATCGGATATTTACTACCCGATCGGGTTATTTGGGTATCCGATATATTATTTTTTAAAAACTATTAGTTTTGTACATAAACATTAAAAAATATAATTACATATATCAATATCTAACTTGAATGATGTTAAAGTTTTAAATAATATTTCGACTAATTTTTTATTTTAATTGTATAATTAATAAGTGATATTTTTATATCAATGCATATATAAATATTTAAAATATATTCTCATAATTTATAAATAAACATATAAAGATATGTATATATTATTTATTGAAAACAAAATATCCAAATATTGTAAGTGATATTAATACAAAATATCCAAATATTGTAACTTGTAAGTGATATTGATATATAACATGAATATTTTGATTTGTATTAAATTATAATATTTTAGTCATATCCAATTAAAATCGGATACCCGACGTCGGGTACCCGAACCCGATATATACCCGACAAGCGGGTACCCGCCGTAAATCGTGTCGGGTTCGGGTAGTGAAAATCTTAACCCGAACCCGAACTACCCGAACCCGAATTACCCGATACCCGACTACCCGACCCGATGCCCACCCCTAATTGTGACACACCAATGAATAATATATATAGAGATATATATTTGTCTATATTTGATCTCTTTCACTCTTTTACTTGCAGTTGATTGGTGCACATGAGAATCTCATATGAGCGTTGATTTCGGGCTTTTAGAGGGCTTCTACGATGGTCCATATGGGCCTACTCAACAGTAAAGAAGATTGCTAATGCAAGACTCGTTTTCGAACAGTAGCTGCTGTTATACTTTTATTTTTATATTTTATTTTTTTTACGTATATCTGATGTATATAAATAAATATGTGGTTAACGTTCAGTTGAATATTCAATTCGCAGTTGAATAGTAACTCGATAGTTGATGATATCGTGTATGATTAAAATTAGTATTCTTGGCCTGCGTTGTTAAAATTATAGTATATTACAAGGGCAAATTTCTTTCAGGTTGTTGTCAGAATTTTTTTCAATTTCCATGCCTTGTCAGAAAAATATTTAGTTTTAAGGACCCGATTTAGTAACATTTCATTGTTTGTAACACTTAATTGTTCTGCAGTAACACTTCATTGTTCTTCAGTAACACTTCGTTGTTCTGCAAGCCAATAACAATTCATTCAGTGGCGGAGCCACGTGAGGACCAGTGGGGTCCATGGACCCCACTGGTTTTTTTTAAAGTATTTATTAGGTGAATTTTTTTAATATTAGAATTCAATACATGTAAAATTAGTATGTGGACCCCACTAATGTTAAAAAAATATATATTTTACTAGTATAAATGGGCCTGGGAAAATTAGTAGTACTAAATGGACCCCAGTGGTAATAGTTCCTAGCTCCGCCACTGAATTCATTGTTCCTCAGTAACACTTCATTGTTCTATAATAATACTTCATGTTCCTCAGTAACACTTCATTGCTGTCAAGTAATTCTAACAATTTATTTCCCTGTAAAAAGACATAATATACGGTGCCATGTTTTATAGATTGAAAATATTATGAATACAATCTTGTTTTATTTTTTAAATATCAACAAAGCATTTGTTCTCTGCGGCTAGTGCTGAACATGTTATTGCAGTGGAATAATAATACGTTGGATTCGTACAGCTCATTATTAGAGTAAGTACGATGATCTTATACGGTAAATTCATATATAAAACTATATATATTTCTTTACGGTAAAGTATATATGTGTGGTATAATATGTAATCAATTCACATGGGAGAAAGATAGAAGTCTTGTGAGAGCCGTAAATGTAAGAAGCTATACTAACAATATATAGTGGGGAAAGCATCTTTTACAGCTAATAAGGAAGAAAGAAGCCCACATACAGCGAATCATAGATCTGCAAAACATTGTAAAAATGTAAATATATATTTTTTTCAACTTAGCCAAGCAACCGTTTATTTATTTATTACATAACTACAAAAAAAAGGTATAGACAAGATTAGCTGTGCCATATGGTGTTTTACCTAATATATTCCAAGCTCGCAGAAAGACTCTCTTTTGTCATTTGACAATTGTACCCTTGTGAAATTTATAATAATCTTGATTTCGGCTACATACCTTTTATTATGATTGTTAAGACTTCTATACGTAATGGTAACGTGGTAAGAAAAAGCGGCTTCATTCGTTCAATTCCTACGCCGTCTTAATTAAATTACTGTTATTTTTGTTAGCGTAAAGAAATCATTCACGAGTGGGCCCACGCTCTTTGCTTTGTATTATTTTCCAAGCATGGCCCCGTCCATTTTTGGCATTTATTCAATTTATTAGTTTTTTAGAGTTAATTACTTAAGAAACAAAAGTAGTTTTTGTCCCAATGATGAGTGTAAACTAATAATTGTTCCCTAATGTATTTTTATGCTAGTATGATAATAGCCTTTTAGACGGCGAGCTATATATTATCCTATGTGTATAGTTGTAGAATGAATATTATAATTAATTGACATGTAATTTATAAACGGGTGACAAATGGTATAAAGCAACTATAACCTTGAAAAGATAAAAAAGCTACGGTACAACGAGGATTGGTATAAAGTAATTCAAACTTTATACTGTTTAATTTTCAACTACACATCGTTAATCATTAGACGTTGTCCACTCCTAAACATAAACATGTTAGCCATTATGATTTAGGAGTAAGTACAGAAGAGAAAATGGTTAAAAATCCAATAAGTATCTAATTCCTTATTTAAGGGAACAAAATCTTGCTGCCAATCTGGCTTTTTTATTAATACATTGATCGTATTTGAGATTGTTGATGGAAATATTCAATGGCATACAAAACTTTATTTTGTTTATACCATACATATATAATGGAAGATATTTCTTGTTTGGTCACGGGCTTGTAATATATATATAGAACCCATAATATTGTGAACAATAAATAAGATTACAGCTATATATATCATATTCATGCAAATAAATTAACATAAGATGACATCTTATTCCATTTATTACGGTAGGTTGCAGGCAGGCTAACAGAAAATGGCCACTATTTACTCCTATTCATAAATGACTTTGCACTAATAACATGGCCTACATCTCTAAATCGTCTTAATTCAACCCTAATGGATCCCACCTCTTCCAAAAAATTAAAATAAATTGAAAACTATTATTTTTAATAAATATTTTTTGTTTAGGTTAGAATATATCCGAAACAATGCAAGTGTAATATTCACACTATGACTAAATTCAATATAAACTAAATCTCAACTTCATTATTGCATGTGACAACTTTGACCTCAACAAACTAATCTTTCGTAACTTCCATATAGAGATATTAAGAATTCGATCAAGACTTAAAATTTAGAGTTTTCAAATTAAGGTTAATTACAAAAATCACGCCCAAGTTGATAACTTTCGAAGCCAAATTGCGATAGTCACCCTCACCTACATGCAATCACAAGTGCCACACATATATAACCTCTATTATCTCAAGGCCCACATCATAATAATTATTGGCTAATGATAAATTTACCAAGTTTAAAGAAAACAATTAATTATTCTTCCGCCACTATACTTGATCATTTTTACATATATACACGTATAATTATTAATATGAAATATTGCTTTCTTGAGGGCATTTCGTCATTAGAATTAAATAAACAAGCCCCTTTTGCAAGCCATGATATGATATGATAATAAACTTAAAAGGTCAATAGTTTTGACATGAAAGGGTACTTTAGTCATTACACCAAGCTGACCTACATGAGGACGGCTTTGAACTATATATTTAGATGGACTCAATGTTATCTCCATCTGCAAAGCTAATTTAAAATGGAAGTAATTAAATTATAAATATTAAATGAAAAATTACCATCAACAATCGTCAAATATAGCTAATTGAAATTATTTAATGCATGACCTAGGTCTATAGATATTCAATAGCATCCTTAAAAGATAAGCATGATAAAGAATCGATGTTTATGTTAATGTACGACATGTAATAATGAAAACTTAATTTTATGTTTTTTAAAAAAATCATTTTTCTATTGATTTTCAGTCAGATCATATGATATTTACACTGATATATTTATTTGTTTACCTAGAGAAGAGGGAAGACAAAGAAATTCCAAAGATTCCTCAGCTTGAGCTGCAAAACAAAAGAGATTTATACTATATAAAATTATATATAAATATATATATATATATATATATATATATATATATATATATTTCTCTCAGAAATGTGAAATTGAGGACAGATCCACCGAAGCAGATAAAATAATGAAATTCACCACATACCGTCCCTCTCAAGTCTCATCATCTTCTCTCTCATTTCTGATTTCACCTATCTCATCATCACCCTAGTTTCACATAACATATAATATATATATAATATATATATATATATATATATGCAATTTTAATCTTTCTCCATCAGATGGTAATTGCCACAAACAAGTTTTGTGGGCTTATTAATAGCTGGTTGATAAATTAATTAAATACATTTTTTTGAAAAGAAAAAAGATACTGTTGTTCTTTATCATACATATCAAGATTAGATGCTTGGAGTTCCTGGCGTGATGGGCAGCTCTGTAGACGGCGGTTCTGCGGCTGAGCATCCCCACGAAAGCGGCGGCGCTAGTGGCGGCAGTAGTGAACTTGGCGGCGGTGGAAATAGATGGCCGAAGCAAGAAACGTTGGCTTTGATCCAAATTCGCCATGAAATGGATTCAGCTTTTAGAGATTCGAGTTTTAAAGGTCCATTATGGGAAGAAGTTTCGAGGTATATATTTCATTAATTGAATTCTTCACCGACGATATGAAAATATATATGATTATGTTATAAATGAGTTTCTGAAACACAATCAGACAGTACACTCAGTCATGTGTCGATCTTGAATTATTTCTTACTTTTAAGTTGAATGATAAAGAAAATGGTCTTCGTTTGTCGTTTCAGTTCATTTTTTTACCAAATTGCAGCAGCTTTTCGGGGGAATTAAGTTTATGTTTTCGGGTTTCAGACATCAGTTTTGAAATCTTGTTGCTAATTATAGCAAAAGAAAAAGGAAAGATTTTTTTTTTCCCGAGTTCTCTTACACGCATCATTGTCATCGTCTTTAACATTTTCACCTTGTGTAAGAAACATGAATTATGAATACACTTACCTATTTCTTTCCCCTTTTTCATCACCTTCAGTAAAATGGTTTTTCCAGAATGTCTCTTCATAAAAAGATAAGTTTTGGCTCCACGGCTTCGAATATCTTTCTTGGGACCATTAAATTATTTAACAAAGGCTATATATATTCACATCTTTCAATTCTTTCCCATTTGTTTTCTGTCGCCAGTCTTATCACTGCAGTTAATTTCTGGCGTTTCTCTATTTTATATATGTTCATCATATTTATATACATATATTTCCAATTATATTTACTATTTTACCTCAGAAAAATGGCAGAACTTGGATTCCAAAGAAACCCCAAGAAATGCAAAGAGAAATTCGAAAACGTTTTCAAGTACCACAAAAGAACAAAGGACGGCCGTTCTTCAAAGCCCGACGGCAAAACCTATCGATTCTTCAACCAATTAGAAGCCCTAGAAAACACTCCCCCACCACCACCAGCACCGCCACCGCCCCAATCCACGGCGGCACAACCACCACAGCCCACGGCGGCACACTTCACCATCACCACCACCACCGCAGCTAATTATACTTACCCTATTCTTCCACCGCCGACGAGCCTCAGCCCAACACCCATAAGCTTCATCCCTCCCCAAATAACTTCGAACCCTCAATTAAACTCGACCTCCTCCTCCACCTCGTCGGACGAGGGCGTTCACAGGCGGCGCCGGCGCCGGCGAGGTAAGAATAAGAGGAAATGGAAGGATTACTTCGAAGGACTCACGAGGGACATCATCGTACGGCAAGAGGAGATGCAGAAGAGATTCTTGGAAGCATTACAGAGGCGCGAGCTCGATCGAACGGCCAGGGAAGAGTCTTGGAGGGCTCAACAGACGGCTAGGATTAACCGCGAGCTCGAACTCCTTTCTCAAGAGAGGCAAAAGGCGGCGGCCAAGAACTCAGCCGTCATCGCCTTTTTGCAGAAAGTCAGCGGCCAGCAGCAAAACCTGCAAATTCCGGCCAATTTCACCGCCGCCACCACTGTCCCGCCACCACCACCGCCGACGACGAAAACCACCGACGACGATAATGCCCCTTCTAGTTCTTCTTCTTCTTCGAGGTGGCCTAAGGCAGAAGTCCAAGCACTGATCGATCTTCGAACGAGGTTCGACCTTAAATATCAAGATAACGGTCCGAAGGGTCCATTGTGGGAGGAGATCTCCGCCGCCATGGGAGAGCTCGGCTACTCTAGGAATGCGAGGAGGTGTAAGGAGAAGTGGGAGAACATTAATAAATACTATAAGAAGGTCAAGGAAAGCAGTAAGAAGCTGCGGCCCGAGGATTCGAAGACGTGCCCTTATTTTCATCAGCTAGAGGCTATATATAGGGCGAGGAATAACGTGGCTGCCGTAGTAGGTTACGGTGCGACCCGATCCGATGGGTCGGGTCTTATAGCCCGACCCGAACAGCAGTGGCCGGTTTTATTACCTCAGGAGCTTCAGCAGCAGAAAGAAGCTGCGAATGATGAAGGTATGGAAAAAGAGGACGATGACGACGATGATGATGACGTGGACGGCGGCGATGAAGACGGTCAAGGAGGTGGTGGAAATGAGGTGCTCGGCGAACCTTATAGTAATAAACAGACAAGATCGAATGTCATTGAGTGAAGATCAGATTTAGCTTCATGAGATTTTTTTGATAATCGAAAAGAGAGAGGGTGAATTCAAGAAGATGTAAGGTTATAATGCAACGAAGCACAGAAGAATTCCACATGGATCGAAGACAATAATAATATTAATAATGATAACAATAATAATGGGAGGAGTTGAGATGGTAAGAAGAAATTGGACAGGTAAAAAAGCAATTTCTGTGTATGTTTTTTTTTTTTTCTTTTCGGTTTTAGTTCTTCTTTGGATATGTATTGGATTGCGAGTGTGTATATTTTTGTCTATCTTTTCTTTGAATTTGTAATTTTTGGTGGTTTGGGTACGAATAAATAGTGGGAAAGGCTGAGGTATAAAGAGGGATTTAAATTAGAGGGTGAAGGGTGGGACGAGCATGCCAATTGTAATTCTTGTTATTTGTCCTATATATATTTTTTTGTTTGTCGTGATTGGATTTATCTGAGAAATTGTAATGTCAAAAAGACCATCTTTTTTTATTTGTTCTATTCTGCGATCTCACGTGGCTTCATTTATGTAATTGTGTGATTAATTGCTACTTTGATTAAATAACGTGATTGCAAACCCTAAATTCACGTGAAGAGCAGTGTCGAATCTTAATTCATGACGCTAGAGTACCCGAAGCATTGGGTTTAATTTATTTTATCCCTTTGTTACTAAAAGTGGAAATTTCCGTATAAGGTTGAGATTGTATATAAAACAACGCTTTATTTTGAATGATTAGCCGCTCGTGAAATGAGAACTAATGATAATTTCGATGCTACAGCTAATTATACTTATTAGATAATCTTGCTTGACGTCTGTTTCTCGTAGAGCTCTAACTCAAATAAATGACCTCGAACCCTATTTTCCTACCGATACTTATAGCATACCCTAGTTGGGTGCAAACATATAAAATTAATTATTAGTGGATGATTTTAATAAAGTATATATTAAAAATACAATGACGTGGTTATTACGACTTTTAAAGCTCGTGGTTTAATAACATTTTTTAAATAATTGATATACTAAAAATAGAATGGGTGGTTATTATGATTTAATAGGTTTTCTTACTTTTTAATAGTACTTAAAGTAGAAAAAAGTTTGATTGATCTGGTCAATTTTGACAGACCAATTTACACTTTTTATCCCCTAGGCTCTTTTTATAAGAGTGTAGATACTTCCACATTAAATTTATTTGTAACGGTGTATTACCAACATCGGATGCCTACCCGCGATTTATTGCAGTCGCCATTTTTTGACATCATTATTGATGACGATCAAATGTGCATTTTCGGTACGTCGTTACACACATATTTTTAGATATATCTGGTTCCAAAGGTAATTCTAAATTCCAGTAATCCAAATATCTTATCAACAAACTGAGAGATTTAAATATAATTCGAATCCAATGCAAAAGATCATAACAATTACAGCATATATTTAACATAATTACCACCGAGTTTATCGGCTCTACAGTTGTGCATCGTTAATCATTTAAACGAAACATAGGCCATGAGAGGCGTAGCCTTATGTAGTGAAAGCCCAAAGTTCTCACTCACATCCAACGATTTCGATCGCATTTCTTCGTCGCCGTCGATTCTCCACTCGAAACGATGAATGAGAGACGCCAGCATCATATGAGTCATCAAATGGCCCAAAGGTAGCGCTGGGCACATCCTTCGTCCCGACCCAAATGGTATCAGCTCGAAATCTTTGCCTCGATAATCTATCTTTAATAACCCATCTACAAACCGCTCCGGTTCGAATTTCTCCGGGTCGACCCAAACCCTCGGGTCCCTAGCGATAGCCCATGCGTTGACAAATATTATCGCATCTTTTGGGATCGTATATCCGTTTATTTCGACGTCCGATTCCGCCCTGTGGGGTACTAGGAAGGGACCTGGCATGTGAAGCCTTAGGGTCTCTTTTATCACGGCGCTTAGGTAAGGGAGCTTTGGGATGTCCGATTCTTCGACTTGGTTATTGTATCCGACAACTGTTGTCAGCTCGTCCTTCGCTCGAGCGAGTTTCTCGGGATTTCGAAGTAGCTCCGTCATGGCCCATTCGGTTACAACCGAAGTCGTATCGACTCCACCGATAAGTAAATCCTACATATCATGTAAGTTAAAATACAAATCGAGATATAAAACTATAATAAGCTCAATTTTTTTCGTCGTGTAACTTTAAGGCAGTTTCACGATACCCTACTTGAAAATGTTGCAGTTTTGTATAGCTAATTTTCTAAATCGAAGCAATTTAAGGAGCATTTCTGATTACAATACAATCAATCTAACGTCATAGAGAAGATGTAACGTGGCGTCATATACTTACACGGGAAAAAAAATAATAAACCGAATATATATGCTCACCAGAAATGCATGCCCGATATCGCCGTGGCTCAGCTCGCTATCATCACCTCGTTTAATGCGTATCAACGCGTCAAGCAAATCGGTCTTATCCTCGGTATGGTCGTCCCTCGACTGCAACCTTTCGCTTATCTTTTCATCGAATATGGAAAGGAAATTTCGCATGTACACTTCGGCTGCAACCCTAATCCCCTGAGGATCGAAGCGCCCGAGAATCGGAAAATAGTCGGAGATATTCGGCGTGCCGAGAGCCCTCATCAGGCCGCGGACGGCCTCCATCATTTCCCGAGCGGATTCCGACTCGGGACCCACGAAGTCGGCGGAAAAAAGCATATTCCAAATCAAATTCAACGCCGTCGAGAACGCCACTTCTCCGACATTCACCGCTCGTTCTTCGTTGCAGCACTCTGTCACGCAGGCCCGCATTTGCCTCAATTTTTGGGCGCGCAGTCGCTCGGTGGAAGCTAAGCTCGGCGCGGAAAACATCTCTTCCTTGCATATTCTTCGAAGTTTGCGCCAGTTGGTTCCGACTTGCGAAAAGGCTATGGACCGCCCGTCGTGGCCTAGGGCTTGGGCCGACTGGAGTCGGGCCCGGCCCGAACACGCCTGATCGTGCTTTTGGAGAATTTCTCGAGCAATTTCGGGCGACGAGGCGACGATTGCGTGTATGTTTCCGAGCTTTAGATAAATTAACGGGCCGTAAGTTTTCGATAATTTGGCGAGAGATCGATGAGGGTTTTCGCCGATGAGTTTGAGAAGGTTGCCTATGACGGGCCATGGAAAAGGGCCCGGCGGCAACTTTCTTTTTGGTGATCCTTCGATCCATGATTTTGACCTTAACCACATATTCATGATAAAGGGTATTATTAAAGCAAGCATGAGTGAGTGAAAATCAAGAATCATTTTATTTGTGCTTTTTTTTTTCTTTCTATGTTTATATTCTTTTTTGTTACCAATTCGGCCTATAAATACATCTCATAGGTAGGAGAGTTGAAACGACATGAAAAGACTTGAAACCTATTGAACATGAATGAATTATTCGGCGCCTAAATATTCCGGTATCACATTAAGATTTCATTGCAAAATGGAGCAAACCACTGAACTCATGACAAATAAATCAGTATAAATGTATAGATTTAGATTGATAATGAAGCAAGTGTTTTCTATTTACATAACAAATAACTGTGTTCGATGGATGTCGTGGATAGAATTTAATTAGTTTCGTTAGTTATATCGGTTTACCGAACAAATACATATGACCTTAGTTAAATTGATTCACCACAAGAACGATGCATGTGCCTTTTTATCATTAATTAACAATATGTCGTGTCTACCCTTATATTATACCTATCATTAAAGGTTGTGTGTTTAAGATGTTATTACATGTTTGTTACTTGAGAAGGAGTTGGAAAGAGTTAAACTATGATATTTCATTATTTGGATGATCAGAAGCACATAATTCATGCAGAGTATTGCCTTGATTTTATTTTCTATTTTTATTTTTGCCACTTAGAAGCAAAACGATGTAAAAAATATCAAAATGTTGGTTTATATTAAATGATAATTTATTTAGTACTCTAATTAATCCAGGCAGTCGTTCAATTATTAGGATCAGATTCGTTGAATTTGCCTTGTCATGTCCTACGCGGATTTTCTTGTAATCTCTCGTTTCATTATTTTAGCTAATTTAATAACAATCATCGTTATAGTTTTCACGCTCGGTGTAATTTCCCAAATCCATTTGGAAAACGATAATGCTCGATCGACCACCTTACATATTCTTTCGGAACACAATCTCTTGTTAATTATCATGACATCTATTAACTTAAATTAGCAAATAATTACATACGCTTCACTATTCATACACATGTCAATAGTTGTAACATGAAAAGATAACCTAAAAAATATTCGACAAAGGACCAACTTGACACAGCAAATCATGAATCTAAAACTAAAGCCAAGAGCTTTTTGTACAATTGCCGACCAACATCATATACATCTTCTTGCATCATCCTCGCCTGGAAAATTAACCCGAGCAGAAAAATGATAGTTCTCTTTTTGGGGTTTCTTGCAATATCTCAACTTATGAACTGCATAATTTTCTGGAAAACAATCAAAAAGCTAATGTTATCCTGCAAATTAGAAGCTCCACATGTGTGTGTGTGTGTGTTTGTGATATTATTACCTGATGGAAGCATATAGATAAAAGATGCTGCTGCTGAGATTAGTGTAATAGGGAGGGTTAGAACTATTACATGACAGAATATTTAGAGTGAGCACTGTCAGGCTTTATTTGAGCACTATCGCTCAATCGCTAAGCTAAAGCTACATGATGTGTACAAAGGCTTTCCTTCCTACTTGACTTAGATAGGAATTTATATAAATGTCTTCCTATGCTATTGCTGTGTGATAATGAAATGAATATTAAAATAAAAAAGAAAGATATCAATATCACATCAGATTACTGCTAAAAGTTAAAAGAAGACGAAAGAGTGATGGGAAGTTAGTCCATATATTATTTATGTGAGATTAAATATTATATCTTTGCCAGTGGCCACCATGCATGCACCGCCTTGACATCACTCTTCAGCTTTCTTTCGTGTCCTAAAGCCTATTGTTTGAATTAAAATTTTAAGGTAAATAAAGCTTTGTTGCATTGTAATGACCTTTCAAAAGCAATCCACGTTATGTCCACTTACAACTGCAGCTTCTAGGAAGATAAAGCTAGTCTTTCTAAAAAGGAACAATAATATACATTCTCGCCGTGGATGATCTTTTCAAATCGTGCTTCATATAATAAAATCAAGAAAATTAAATTACACTCACAATTCATTATTATTATAACACAAACACTAACCTTTTGACGGCATAAAGTGGTACGAGAATAAATCTTGATCATAAGTTGGCCCAACACTTAAAAGGAAAGTCGGCCCACATGAGTTGATGGAGTTCATTCTAAATCTCTTCTTAATTATCAGATGTGGGACAACTAGGGGTTTTATTTAATTATAACACATCGTCCACACTAGGCTACTGAACTTTTGATGGCACGTGGAAAAGTATCTTCCCAATTCTTGCTTAGATCGATTTTGGCATCTCATCTCATTTACTTGACATTTGAATTGTCTTTCTAAATGATATTATACATCCTAACGATCACAAGCGAGGGGAAATCTAAGTCTATGTAAAATATTATATCACATATATTTATGTTCTTAAGATAATCTCATTGACCTAGCTCTATCCCGCTTGGTAATACATTTAAAGAACAGTTAGGACAGCTTATATATTATTATCATTGAGACAGAAAACACATTATTCAAACCCTAAAAATATGGAATCCAAGAACAAGTGAACGAGTTGACTTGGTAATATCGATCTATGCAAAAACGATAAGCTAACAAGAAGAAAAGACAATATAAACCGCGACTATCCAAACTGTTAAAGAATTCAGCCGAAGACTATTTCAAGGGACAAATCAAAT
This sequence comes from Craterostigma plantagineum, assembly GCA_027422505.1. Lineage (NCBI taxonomy): Eukaryota > Viridiplantae > Streptophyta > Magnoliopsida > Lamiales > Linderniaceae > Craterostigma > Craterostigma plantagineum. The sequence goes on along the minus strand of JAPQWV010000039.1, from coordinate 759,573 downwards.
TATGGCCCACACAACAAATTTCCAACTGCAAAAGATAGAACAACGAAATAAAATGAATTGAATACCCTAACAATAACAAATCGATACTCCCACCCATTCTTCGTATACAGTTTAAACTTTAAACGTCATCAAGATATAGAATCAAATCCAGGACTTACATTTGTCTTCTTTACATGCTTCAAAGGTCAAACAAAGAGTTGAAAAGGTCTAATGTGTTTGGAGAAGGCATGCTAGCGTTGTGCGGCGAAATAAAACTTGAAGGGCTATGCAAAGAAGTGAAACTATTCTCTAAATAGTTCTTACCATTACTGCTATGCAAAGATGGGCTCAACTCATAGAGAAAGCTCAGCGGATTATTGTAGCTATTGTTATTATTACCATGATTATTAGTGCTATGATATTCAGATGGAGGTGAGAAAAAATTAGGTGGGATATTATGTGTGAGATTACTTGGATTAGGAGACAAAATGCCAGGAAATTGAACCGACGATCTCTGTATCTCACTTCCAATCTCTATCCCTTCAACCACTTGTACCTCATGCTCGATGGCTTGTACCTTTCTAATTCCTCCGCCGGACTTCTTCGTTTTCTTTATCGAAGCAAACCTTGCCGCCGGAGATATAACCAACTCTTCGTCTTGTAAGCGAGCTAACGACAATGGAGATGGTTGTACAGCCGAGGACGGCGATGAGTTGCTGTCCGAATAAGAACCAGCAGTCAAACGTTGGACTAGCGACATGAACTCATTAGGGTTTGTATGGATTATTTTCGGGGAGACTGCGTATATGATCACCGGCGGCGGAGGAGGTGGTGGAGGAGGATGGGCTGAGGCGGTGGAGGTGGGTTGTGGTGGTCTGGCCGGCGGCGGCTTATGGATTTTGTGGGAGGTTTTGCTGAGTTTAAGAGGGGTTGGGCGTGGGCCTTGGAGGGGCGAACTTTTTGGTGATCGGCCGCTTGGGATTGGCCGGAAATCCATGGCGGCGGTGGTGTGGTGGTCGCCGGAGAATAAATTGTGTGAAAGAAATGAAGATGGGATTTCGTATGTAGGATATATTAATGGTATTAATTGATGGAACTGGTTTTTAATTTTGTTGATGAAGGCGAGGAGTATATTGTTTTCTAGTCGGTGGATTATAGTTTTTGTGTTGTTTCTATATAGGTCTTTAATTTAAATTATCGAACTATATATAAATATGAAACCGTGGGTAGGTTTGAGTTGGCTACTTGCGAGTTTATAAATATTTTATTACATATGAGTTTTGGAGCCGCCGGCTCGTAGTTTGATTTATATCGTTGAACTTGTCGAATGTTTATGGGAGAAGTTACATTACATTATTACATGTACATTGAGTAAATTTATATATTAATCATAAATATATATGTAGATTTAATGTGTTCAGTTAATCATAATATATAGTAGCAGGTATTATCCTAGAGTACGCCCAACGCGTGGGGTGTAACGCGTTACAAGGGAAGGTTCAAAATTTACTGCAATTCCATTAAATTGTCTTTGTCTTTGTCTGGTCATGTAAGAAATCTTTTAATATACACAAATTAAATACGGGTTCAACAATTATTTACAAAAAATGATTTACCAGCCTTCCTAACCTTGACCAGATCTAATTATAAGGGATGACGTGATGGGGGACCATCAAATTATTAGACGAAAATTATTTTTATTATTGTTGTATTAATTATTATGTGTGTTGGTGTTGGTGTGTCGATTAGATTAAAGTACGGCGAAAAGTCAACGCCCATATATATTGAAAAATTGAAATAAGCTATATTTTTTCCGGTGAAGGTCTTGTTTCGGTTTATAATGAAATTGAAAAATGAACCTATATGTTAGGCTTATATGTTGGGCTTCTAAATTTGATCTGAAGGCAATTTTAATCACTATCAAGACCGTTGCTTTTCGTCTTATTTTGTAGGAGTTCTTCTTTCCCTTTATATATGATCAACAACATTCGTGCAGAACTTTTTGAAGTATGGAGATGTAAGAATGTGAAAAATATTATAAAGCTCGAGTTAACATCCATTAATGTGAAGTTTCAGACTTAACTTTGTGTGGGGTTATTTAAATTTTCCTTTTCAAACTTTGATTCTTATGTTCTTTCGATGTTTTATTTTTTTCATTCTTACCTTTGTTTAATACTTTCTCCATCATTAAATGTGATGTTCCATTGGCCATGCTAGAGGCTGAATTATCCCCTATAACTTTTTTTTCTTTATTTATGAAGCTATCGTTTCGAGGTGTTGACTGCCCGCACCATATACTTGCTAAATTGGCATCGATTTATAGGAACTTAGACCATCTCCAACCGATAAACGCATTTTCAAATTAAACGCACAAACTCAAAATGCAGTAATTATTCTCCAACCGATCAACTCATTCTCAAACTCAATAGGCCGTTTTGTAATATTCATTTCTACACCAATTTTCAATACTACCCACGTATTTTACAGTTCTACAAATTAGACTACTAAATATTATTTTAGATTTAATAAAAAATTAACAAAGTTAATAATAAAAATATATTTATACATATAAAAAGCATTAATTAATGTCTATTAAAAACACGACAACTATGTATTTTTCTCTTTTTTTTTTAAGCAAGAACATAAAAATGGAGTCTACAAAGCCAACGATTCCACAAACCGACTCATACAATACAACCATTGATGACTGAACTAAGCAAAACATCGAAAAAAAAACAATACATAAATTTCATAGCCTTGCACCATCTTAAAACCATCAAATTGAAACCATCTACTTTACATCATAAGCCACAACACCTTTACCACCTCACGAGCTAGTAAATTTCGTCACGGCCTTGGTCCCCTCAGACACGGCGTGTTTCGACAACTCGCCGGGGAGAACTAATCTCACCGCTGTCTGAATCTCCCGAGAGGTTATCGTGGGCTTCTTGTTGTACCTCGCTAGCCTCGAAGACTCCATCGCCAGCTTCTCGAAGATGTCATTGATGAAGCTGTTCATGATTCCCATGGCCTTGCTTGAGATGCCAATGTCAAGGTGCACCTGCTTCAGTACCTTGAATATGTGGATCTTGTACGTCTCCACGCTCTACTTCACGCGCTTCTTGCCTTTCTTGTCCCCCGTCGACTCGCCGCGGCATCCTTGGGCAGTTTCTTGCCGGCCTTAGGCTTCTTCTTCGCAGCGAGGGCCTTCTCGGCAGCAAGCTTCTTCTCTGCTGTAGCTGGGGCCATTTCACTACAAAAAAAGCGATTTTAGCGACTACAAAAGCCAGTAGGAACAAGCCAAAAGTTAGTCGCTAACGGTTTAGCGACTGAAATAGCGACTACGATACGTAGTAGCAAAACGGCTTGTCGGTAAACGTGTGCAGTCTGCGTTAGTCGCTATTTACCGACTACACAGCGACCGAGGACTGTAGTCGGTAAATTGCGACTACACAGCGACTAATTATTGTAGTCGCTAACTAGGGACTACAGCCTACCAACTTGTAGTCGGTAACTAGCGACTACATAGCGACTGAGATTGTAGTCGCTAAATAGGGACTACAGCAGCCCAAATTGTAGTCGGAAAATTGCGACTACATAGCGATTGAGTTTGTAGTTGCTAAATAGGGACTACATCCGACCAACTTGCAGTCGGTATTTTGCGACTGAATAGCGACGGCAGTTGTAGTCGCTAACTTCTGACAACAGTCGCTATTTTGCAGTCGCTTTTTTTCTTTTTTTTAATAGTTTTATAATTTATATAGTTATAAATTAATAATTAATAACAAAATATAACTTAAAATAAAGATTAAATTGCAAAATAGTTCGGAATGCAATTAAAATCACGTCGTCTACACGAAAATAAAAGTCTCCAACATTAAATAAAAAGTCTCCAACATCAAATAAAAAAGTCTAACATCACATAAAAAGTCTAACATCACAACAAACTTACAATGATGTAACGAGAAAGATTGAGTATCGTCCATGCAAATCGGGCAAGCATACTTTCCGGGGGTGCTGTTCTCCAACCGGATAACATACCATATGCAGGAAAGTCGTTAATTGTCCACATCAAAGCGGCACGCATTGTGAAATTTTGTTTACGAAAACTATCGTAGGTCGTTACGCCATATTCCCATAGCTGATTAAGCTCGTCAATCAACGGACGCAAATAAATATCCAAATTTCCCTTAGGGCTGCGGTGTCCGGGAACTAACATATTCAGAAACATGAATTGTCTTTTCATGCACATCCAAGGAGGAAGATTATACGGAGTCACAATGACAGGCCAACAGGAGTACTGACTGCCACTCTTATCGAATGGTGCAAATCCATCCGTGCAAAGACCTAATCGTACATTAGGAGGCTCACTGGCAAATTCAGGATACATGACATCGAAATCGAGCCATTCTGATCCATGACAAGGATGACTCAACACTCCATCATCTCTACGATTCTCATAATGCCACAACATATTTTTCGACACGTTTTTTGTGGCATACAACCTTTGCAATCTAGGGGTCAATAGAAAATAGATCAACCTCTTTTTAGACACTCTACGCCCACGACGGGTGTTTCGATATCTTGACTCTGAACAACGAAAACAAGAATCGTCATTCTCACGATCTTTCCAATATAACATGCAACCATTAGAGCATACGTCGATGTACTGACAAGGCATTCGAAGTCCTTTCAGTAGTTTTTTGGTCCTATAGAAAGTGTCAACCATAATATTATCGGTTGGTAACACATCCTTTATCAGTGAGGTCCACGCATCAACAACTCTAAGTGGCATATTATACTCACATTTAATGTTCAGAACTCTAGAAGCAACAGCTAATAGAGTCATCTTACAACCATCATAGATGGGTCGTTCAGCAGATTTCAGCAATTCAAAAAAATCTCTAGTCATCGCTGTAGGCTCTTCTTCATTTGTTTCATTTCTACTTCGGTACTATTCATAATTAAATTGCTGTCATGCGAGTGCTCATAAAAGTAATTCTGATGATTTCCACCAAAACCATCAACTATCATGTCAGAAAACCGACTATCGTGCACTTGTCTTGTTGAGCTACCCACATCATAATTTCACCCTGTTTATCCCAAGTATAATAATTCGGACGAAATCCATACTTGTATAGGTGTAAATGGACATCATCGGGAGTTTTAAATCGGTTATTCCAACAAATATTGCAGGGACACCGTATTTTCCCCCCCGATATGAAATGACTTTGATTAAGAGCCCATTCTACAAATTCTTTCACCCCATCAATATATTCTTGTTTTAACCACTTCCCATCCCATTGATCGTACATCCATTGTCTATACGAACTCATTATTGTATGAGGGACCGAGAAATTTACCAAGCAACTTTAAGCGACAACCGTGGCTGAGGAGCGTAACTTAGTGAGCAAATTAGGCTGCAAATTGGGATTAACAAACAAATAAAACACCTAGCAATCAAAAAAGAATATCACTAATTCAAATAAACGAATCTAATTACCGAGGTGATTGAGGGCTGCAGGTGCGGGGTGCGGGCACGGGCTGCGGGCACGGGACAGTCGGGCACGGGCTGCGGGCACGAGACAGTCGGGAACGGGCTGCGGGCGACGCGGGTGCGGTTCGTGGGGCGACGACCTCGGGTGCGGAGGGGAGGCGGCAGGGGGCGGCGGACGCGGCAGGAGGCGGCGGACGCGGCGAGGGCACGGGTGTGGACGCGGCAGGGGAGGCGGCTGACGCGGCAGGGAGGCGGCGAGGGCTCGGGTGCGGATGCGGCAGGGGAGGCGGCGGATGCGGCAGGGCAGGCGGCTACCGCGGCGGATGCGGCAGGGGATGCGGACGCGATGGAGACGGCGATTTGGGTGGGGAGGGCTCGAAATGTCGGGTTCGAATTTTTTGGGGTCGAAATTAGGTTTAGAAGTCGAAATTTAGCGACTACAAAATTGTAGTCTCTAGGAAATTAGCGACTACATTTTCATTTTTAGAGACTACTTTGTAGTCGCAAATACCGACAAGAAATATGTAGTCGCTAACATGTAGTCGTTAGTAATTTAGCGACTACATTTTCGACCTTGCCGACTAATTACTAGTCGCTAATAGCGACTACATTATCGTAGTCGGTTATATGCATTCGTAGTCGGTAATTGGTGACTACGGTTTTGTGGTCGCCATATGTAGTCGCTAATAGCGCCTTTTTTTGTAGTGTTTTCCTACTCTTCTTTTTCGCTTCAGTATTGTTCTACCATTGATGTCAATTGAATGCTTTTGATTCTATGTATTTTTCGTATAAATATATTGATTGTTTACCTTTCGTCACAGCTTTTATCTGACAACTTTTTTCTGATTGTTCACCTTTCGTCACAGCTTTTATGAATGTCTCAGCTCTCTCTGACACAAAGAAAGAGATTAGGACTTGAAAAGCAAATTAAGAATTTGCATCGCATAATAACCGGTCCAGACGCAAAGATGCGTTTTTTCATGTGAGAGAAATTAAAAATCGCATTTTGGGTTTCGTTTTTGGTATCGATCGGAGTAAATTTTGGATTTTTTTTGGTTTTGCAGCTCGGCTGGAGTTGCTCCTACAAGATTGTTACTAAAACTTTTAAAAAATATTAGCAAAATCAACAATGTTATTAAGCCATGAAAGGACAGCTTGAGGTTGTAGTATTAATAACATCACTCGAAATCGAATCATCGTACTTCTTCCCTTTCACAAAACCCGCTAGCAATTCTCCGCGATCAAGGAAGAACTCAACCTTAGCAACCTTAGAATTTTCATCCAACTGAAATTTGAAAAAAAAAAAAACCACATTCATGCAATAATTAGTCAAACTCTCAAAACTAATGAATCAATTAGCATAGAGTAATTAACTCAAATGAAAATCTTGCCTCGAAAATCCCAATTCCAAAAAGCTCGATCAATTCTCCCGTGGGAGGAATATCCTTGTAAGAACCTTCGAAGTAACCCCAATGCCTAAACTTGAATGCGATAACGGGCGGGCCCGAATAAACCCTAAGAACCTCGAGGGCAAACCCTCGTGGAAATACGTTCTTAAACAAGGCTTGAGATGATTCGTACGTCTCTTTTTCGGGATCGCAGAACCTTAAACTCGGAGGCAACGAAGTTTGTAAGAAAACTTGGTAGCCTCCTCCAACTTCTCGGGCTTCTTTCCGAGTGTAATATCTTTTTCCTGCATAAAAATGGTTAGTCTACGAATATAAGTGCATTTGAAAGAAAACCCTAATTGATTTTCCGGTAATTTTGACATTATGAATTAAAATATATAAATAAATAAATGGATACCATTGACGCCAGTATGATAGTTATCTAGAGAAATCGATTTGTAGTCTTTGGGATCAGCTTTCTGAACTAATTCCATCTCCCATGTCTTAACGATGTTCTGCACTTTTTCTTCTAACGAACCAACAGGCCATATCTAAACCGTTAAAAAGAACAGATAAATAATATGAAAACCCCCCAATAAGCAAGTATTTTTTTTCAACCATCGTACAATAATTACAACATTACATTGGTTCTTTCTTCTTCGAAGAGCTTGTTTACGACGTCGTAATTGGGAGGGCCAGACACCCATTTGGTGGTCTTGATATCCTCAGGAGTTAGATAAGATCTGTATTTGTCTCCACCACTCGTCATTTTTCTTGATTGATTATTTGTAATAATGTTTTGATGCGATAAACTACATATTTATAGAGTGTTACTTGAAGAAGCTATCCAATTTTTAGGTTTTTTTAATTAAATAAACCAAAAGAAAATAGCTATTATAAAAATAAACCAGAAACAGAGAGTATTAATAAAATAACGGACTTCGTCATCTAGGATGACGAGTTACGTAACTCGTCTTCCTGGATGACGAGTTACTGTCTACGTGGCCCGCTGACCGTCATGGCTGGTCAAGTTGACCCGTGCATAGTGTTTATGCAACTAACTCGTCATCCCAAATGACGAGTTACGTAACTCGTCATCTGGGATGACGAAGTACTCCAATTATTCCCGACCAACCTGCATGCGCATGCAGCGTGTCGGAAATAATTGGAGTACTTCGTCATCCCAGATGACGAGTTATGTAACTCGTCATTTGGGATGACGAGTTAGTTCTCTATAAATAACCACCCTTACTCGCATAAAAACCATATCATTCTAACATACAACAATTTACACAATGGTGTCGAATCGCGTACAAGTCATAGTATATTTCGGCGGTGAAGTAATTCAATCGTCCGATTCCACCGTCAAATATAGTATCCGTCCTATTGCATATAGGCGAATTCGTCGCAATACCAATTTTTCCGAGTTTATATCGTTGTTGTTCGAAGTTACGGGTGCTGATAGTAGTCGTTGTTCGTTCGTTGTCTACGGGAAAAATGAATACTTTCAACATTCCCGCCACTTTCATCAGCTACTCCAAATCTCCAACGACAACGACTTACAATTTTTCATACATCCCGATTCGGAGAACGACTGTCTTGAAGTTTTTGTTGATGCGGTTGAAAATTCAAACTTCGATTTGAACGAAGAGCCTCATCGCAATCTTGAGGAGCGATGCGAGTTTCCTACGTTTGAAGTTGGTTCTTCCAGTTATACATGTCCGGAGTTTCCCGACATTATCTCAGTTACGGCAGGGTTCAGCAATGTTTCTCTGGAGAGAACGACGCTTGGTGTTCCATTCGATATGCCAGAATCCGTGTCAGAACCCGTGCCAGAATTCGTGCCTGAACCCGAGGAAGACGTTGATGTTAGTGATTCGGAAGCAGACGATGAGGATCCACTGGCCGAGTTACCCGATCCCAACGATGACGACGAGAACAACGACGAGGATGGCCCAGATGATACAACTCCGCTGGACTCTGCAGCTCCAATGATGTTTCAGTCCGTTCCATTTTTCCAAACGTACCAAATGCCACCTCCTAGTGATGACGACTACGGTGGTTACGGGGAGTTCTATGACAGAGATAACCCTTCATTTTGTCGAGGTATGATTTTTCAAACTAAGAAACATTTACAACGTGCCGTCGACGATTTTTCGATCAGGGTTGCTAGACGCGAGTATAACGTCAACGAAAGCAGCAATACACGTTGGAGTGTTCAATGTGATCACACGACCGATTGCCCTTGGAGACTGAGGGCATCCTTCAAGCCAAAAAAAGGTTACTGGTCTATTACAAAATTTGAAGGACCACACACTTGCTATATGACTGAACTGGCGAGCACACACCGTAACATCTCTCGAAATTTTATTGCTGATTTGTTGGTTGGAACCGTGAGAACCGATCCGCAGTTCCTACCCAAGAACGTCCAGCAGCTTGTGAAAGATAAATATGGCTATGACATCTCGTATATTCAAGCATGGCATGGTCTGAAAAGAGCTATGGAAAATGTTTACGGTACGTGGGAAGAGTCTGTTACCAAACTCCCAATATTTATGAAGGCGTTGCAGCATTACAATCCAGGGACAATCGTGCGGTGGCTGAATCTGGAGACATGGAGACCTGGACACTTCGTGCTCGGGTATGTCTTCTGGGCTTTTAAACCGAGCGTCGATGGTTTCAAACATTGCCGGAAAGTTGTTTGCGTCGATGGTACGCATTTATACTCCAAATTTAGACACAAATTACTGATTGCTACGTCGCTGGACGCCAACCAAAACGTCTTTCCCCTGGCGTTTGCCATTGTTACGGAAGAAAGTACACACTCGTGGACTTGGTTCCTTACTAATTTGAACATATTTGTTCTAGAGAATCAATCGGTTTGCCTTATTTCGGATCGTCATCCAGGTATTTAATCTTAGTAATGTAATTTACTCGTTATTTTTTGTAAAATCAGTTACTTTTAGTGGCGTATATGGTGTGTACAGGTCTTACGGGAACAGTAGAAGCCACTGATTTCTTTCGTCCACCAAATGGAGTGCATCGCTTCTGTCTTCGCCATGTTAAGTCAAACTTCTACAAAAAATTCAAGGACCAACAATTGAAAGATCTATGTCATAGAGCCGGTACTGCGCCAACATTGGATAAATTCGATCGCGTCATGGCTCAGATTGCGCAAATTAACGAACGAGCGAAGCCTTGGTTAGAAAAAGTAGGGCTCGAGCAATGGACGCTAGTACACGACGGTGGTTATCGATGTGGTGTCATGACGACTAATATTTCAGAAGGACTCAACGGGGTTTTAAAAGGTGCTCGAATGCTACCCGCAAGAGCAATCGTCGATTTCACTTTTCACAGGTAAGCTCTAATCACGACTATATTTTTTTTTATAATTTTGTTGTGATGACTTCTTCTTTTATTTCTTAAACTTCACAGGTGCGTACAGTACTTTCGTGATCGCTTTCAAGAAGCATCGTCCCTAATGGCGAATAATGAAACGGTTTGGTCACGTTATGCGACGAGATTGTTTCAAAGTGGGACGGCAGAATCTTGGGATCACACAGTATATCGTTTTGATGTCCGACAACATACAGCAGAAGTCATAACATCTGGAATTCATCAGCGCACATATGTGGTAAGGATCAATGATCGAACATGCACGTGTGGAAATTGGAACAGGTATAACATCCCATGTTCTCATGGACAAGCGGCTTGTCGTCAATGGCAAATTCAGTCCGGTAATTTAGTGGCGCAGTATTACAGTAAGGTGGAGTATTACAAGACATACGAAGGTACCTTCGAACCATTGCACGATGAACGTTACTGGACCGCCGAAAATTGGACTCTTATTCATAACGAATCTCGCCGAGAGAGACTTGGTCCCGGTAGATATAGTCGAAATCGCATCAGGAATGAGATGGATAGGGGTGAAACTCGTGCTAGACAACGCGGGCGGCGTTGAAAATAATATACAATGTTGTTTTCACCGTTTTGGTTCCTTAATAGTAAATAATAATTATAAAAAAAATAATAAATATAATAATAACAATTATAATAAAGATAATAATAACAAAAAAAATATGATAATAATATTAAAATTAAATACTAGATATTAATAATAAATATATATAATGATAACAATAATCGCCGAAAATAGATATCATAATACATATGATAATATAAAAATATAATACATATCATAATATTCTATCTGCCATGATGCGCCAAGTGACCGCCAGTCCCACAACGAGCTGGCCTACGAACTCTATTTCCTCGACGGATACCTTGCTCCGCATCATCTGCCGGACTTCGAGGTCGCCGCGGTCGTGGTGATGGTGTCACAAACGACTAAAATATGATAACCAAATTATAATTTTAATAAAAATTTTAAGGAATTCAAACATATCATAATTTAACGTACTTGATGATCCATATACTCTGGCTGCGAGCCGTGCTGTTGGGCAAGCCGTCGAAGGTGGGTCGCGGCGGGGCGTCGGGTCACGTTGTCTCGCGCGGGCAAGGCGGAACGGCCGCGGTTCGTCTTCGTCGTGGGTTGGGCGGTCGCGGAGGTTCGTCGTCGCGTCTGTTCGTCGTCGGCGTCTCGTCTTCGTCTTCGTCGCGTCTGTTCGTCTTCGCCGCGGTCATGTTTAAAAAACAGATCTAACTCGTCATCCCAGATGACGAGTTAGAGTAATTCGTCATCTGGGGTGACGAGTTACGCCACATCACTGCATTGCCAGCGGGGATAAGTAACTCGTCATCCCAGATGACGAAATTGTTTATTTTATTAATACTTTACATTTTATGTTTGTTTTGGTAATGTTTAATTTTTTTTGGTTTATTTAATTAAAAATACCCAATTTTTACTAATACTCAATTTTTCCACACAGATAAATGATAATGGTTGGTCCAAACTGTCAGCTGATATATTCGATGACGTCATAAGATTGATACAAAATGGCCCATTGAGATATGTAAATGGAGAAAAAAAATTTTTTTGGATAAAATCGTCAATTTAGTAAAACGATCAAAATTTTTATGTATATTTTAGTTTGGTTCCTATCACATTCCTTGAATACACTTTTGGCTCCATTAACTTGTACTGAAAGCTGCATTAGTTGGAGAAGCCCATGTTCTCATTATTAATTTATTTTATCACCATATTAGCTTGCAAAATTAAAACAAGAAAAGAAAAATACAAGGATAGCCATATTGATATTTCTGTCGGCAAGAAGGTAACTTTTGTTGGCAAGCGACAAATGTAACGTCAAAGGAAGTATTTTATTTTAGTTCATTAGAATGGACCAAATACTTGTATTGCATGCGGAAAAGAATGATGAATCCCGAAAGAAACTTAAATAAAAAAACTTTAATTTGAATTTTATTTGGCGCAGGTTCTTTCTATTTACGATCGTAACTACACGACTTTCATCATTTTTAATTAACTTTGTGTTTCATGATATTGTCATGTGACGTTTGTTCGATTGCATAGGTGAATTGCGTCCCTTAATATTTTATTGCATCCTTAATATTGTTTCGGGAATTGTAAATGAGAAAGTAGTCTCAACTCAAGTGGATACCTCACAGTCAAATGACTCATGATTTACATATCTAGTTAAAAAGAAAAAGTTATTATTATACTTACATCCCTGGCATTTTTAATAAATAAAAAAAAAAATAAGCAATAAAGAAATAAACGAAAAACCAAAAGTAATAGCAAAACTTCGTAAGATTTTGTTACGAGTTAGTAACTCGTATAAACATAACACGAGTTACTAAGCCGAGGTGACCCCGCTGACCGACGTGGCTAAAAAGTTGACTCTACTACGTAAAAACTATATACGAGCTATAACTCTTACTAAGATAATACGAATTAATACACGTGGCGCGCTGACCTTACGTGGCCATGGAAAATAAATCGTATGATTTTTATACGAGTTATTAACTCGTATAAATAGAATACGGGTTATGTTCGTGGCCGACACCCTGCATGGCGATACAGTATTAGTGCATAATGCATGTAACTCGTAACAAGTAATTACGAGTTACTCGCGAGTGGGCAATAATGCATGCAAAAGTTGGACTAACTCGTATCCGATTCATACGAGTTACGTGCAACTTGTGTTAACTCGTACTTAACTGATACGACTTATATTTCTATAAATACACTCTCCGCATATCTTTAAAACACAAACACAAAAAACCAACATAAAAATGGTGTCTAGTCGTGTACAAATCATAGTATATTTCGGCGGTGAAATAATTCAGTCATCCGATTCTGTCGTCAGTTATAGTATCCGTCCTATTGCGTATAGGCGGATTCGCCGCAACACCAATTTTTCTGAGTTCATGTCATTGTTGTTCGAAATTACGGGTTCAGATAGCAGTCGTTTTTCGCTACTTGTCCAGGCCAAAAATGAATTCTTTCAACATTCCCGCCTATTTCATCAGTTATTCCGAATCTCCAACGACAACGATTTACAATTTTTCATCCATCCCGATTCGGAGAACAATTGTGTTCAGGTTTTTGTTGAACTAGTTGAACATTCAAGTTTTGATTTGAACGAAGAGCCTCATCGGAATTTTGAAGTTGGTTCTTCGAGTTATACATGTCCGGATTTTCCCGACATAGTCTCAGTTACTGCAGGGTTCAGTAATGTTTCTCTGGAGATGCCGGAGGTTGGTGTTCCATTCAATATGCCGGATTCCGGCGCAGAACCGGAGACAGATTTCGTGCCTGAACCAGAGGAAGACGTTGAGGTTAGTGATTCGGAAGCGGACGACGAGGATCCACTGTCGGAGTTACCCGATCCCAACGAGGACGACGAGGACGACGACGATGATGCTCCAGACGATACCACTCCGCTGGACTCTGCTGCTCCAATGCTATTTCAGTCAGTCCCATTTTTCCAAACGTACCAAATGCCACATCCTGGTGGTGACGACTACGGTGGTTACGGGGAGTTTTACGACAGACATAACCCTATGTTCTGTCGAGGTATGATTTTTCAAACTAAAAAGCATTTACAACGTGCCGTCGACGATTTTTCGATCAGGGTTGCTAGACGCGAGTATCACGTCAACGAGAGCAGCAAAACACGTTGGAGTGTCCAATGTAATCATACGACTGATTGCCCATGGAGACTGAGGGCATCCTTCAAGCCCAAAAAAGGTTACTGGTCTCTTCCAAAATTTGAAGGACCGCACACCGTAATATTGGTAGAAATTATATTGCTGATTTGTTGGTTGGAACCGTGAAAATCGATCCGCAATTCCTACCCAAGAACGTTCAACAACTCGTGAAAGATAAATATGGCTACGACATCTCGTATAATCTAGCTTGGCATGGCCTGAAAAGAGCGATGGAAAATGTTTACGGTACGTGGGAAGATTCGGTTACCAAGCTATTAAATAAATCACATTAATAAATAAATTAAACTTACGATCGACGACAAAAAAATCGCATCTCCCATCTGAAAGCCCCGTGACATCTGCACCGCATGTGGAGATATATAGAGACGAGTGATTCGGTGAAACCAGTCGTAATATCCATCCTCCACCGACACGAGTGCAGTCGTGGGAGGACCATTAACGACGTTCTCCTCTCGATCCTCCCATAACCCAATCCACCCTGCATGGTGCGTTCTCCAATCCATCCCCGACCGCTGACGACGCTCGTACGTATGGAGATTGGTATCTCGATATGGCGGTATAGCGGGAATCCCTTGGATGATTCCAAACTGTCGTAGGACTCGATCGGGGTAGTGCCACTCCACGATATTGAAGAAGATGAGGGGACACCTTGATCGACAAGCGATCGGTAAGCACTGGGGAGGAAGTGCGACAATCTCCGGCAGCGTCATGTTGTACGGCTCCCAGTCAAATTGATGCGCCCGCAGGCGATCAAGGCACTCGCGGATGGTGCGTAAGTTCGAATTAGTCGACGTAGTGTGATCGTATAACGCGTTCCACCTGTCATATATATTTACACAACATATATAAATTTAACAAGTAAAAAGAATTACAAACTTTCTGAACAAGCATACCTCGCAGCATGTGGCGGAATCGGTAAGACTATCTCGTCGACTACTTTGGGCTCCATGGAGATACGATGAAACTCACGAACTGGCTAAAATGGCAGGATCCTCACATATGCCCATGCCTAAAAAATCACATGTTATAAATAAATTTTAAAAGTAACTACAAAATTAATCAAAGTTTACATATAATTACCTGCAACATCCGTAAGGGTCCGCCTATATTAAGCTTTTTCGGCTCGCAAGCCGAACAAAGCTCTCTGTACAAGAACGCCGGACCGCACTACCCCAACTAAACGTGGCCACCTCATCAATATCCTCCAACAGCTGAAGGTAGGTCAGCGATACGGTGCTCGCGCTACAGTCGGGGAACATCACCGCACAAAGATCAGCATCGCGTAACCCGTGCTGAACACTCAACCTCTTCCTCATCACTATCATCCGAAATCGGATGGGCCAACAACCAATTCGCTAACGACTTCATCGAAAGTGATGACCCCTTAATTTTCTCAGCGGGTGGTCTAAAACCTAGTAAACGCTCGCACTCATCCATCCACTGTGTGACCGTCCTCGTTTGGATCACACCGGAGACACAACTACCCTCTACAGGCAAACCCCACAAAATTCCTACGTCCTGTAATGTAACGGTCGCCTCCCCGACATAAAAATGAAATGTATGGGTCTCCTTTCTCCAACGCTCTACCAATGCTGTAATCAAATGAGGGTCAACCCTCTGCGACATACAGCTGTAGACGCTGTATAGACCCATATCGTTCAACTTATCTAATAAGCGACCGTGTAAAATATTTGGTGCGTCTCTCGTACCCCACACAACATTCTCTAAAGACCTAATCTTAATAGTGCTATCGATCGCACCCTCATCTAACAATAAATCATTACTACGGTGATTTGACTGCATCGTCAACACCGAACTATCAAAAGGCCCGTAATAAGAATTTAAATCCATCTACAGTAAAAAAAACGAAGTAGAAATCAATCAGTTTTACTATTGTAGAAATATCGACTATAAAATAAAATACTTCGTAAAATAAAAAACAAATATAACGAGGAACGGGGATCGCGGCGGCGTGTTAACGCGGCGGGTCGTCGGGCGAGCAGGCCGGCAGCGGGTCGAGGCGGGGCGGCAGAAAGCGGCTAACGGCGGCGGGATTTAGCGGGACGGTGCTGGCGGCCTGCGGGGTAGCGGCAGCAGGCGGCGGCGGGATGCGGCTGGCGGCGGCGGGACGCGGCTGGCGGCGCCGGGTCGAGGGGGCTGCGGCGGA
Source organism: Craterostigma plantagineum (assembly GCA_027422505.1). Lineage (NCBI taxonomy): Eukaryota > Viridiplantae > Streptophyta > Magnoliopsida > Lamiales > Linderniaceae > Craterostigma > Craterostigma plantagineum. Next base: position 743,390 of record JAPQWV010000039.1, on the reverse strand, counting down.
ACCTCGTCGAGGCGGGCTGCGGCGGGACCTATACGAGGCGGGACGGCGGTTCGCGGGGCGGCTGCTCGAGGTGGGACGGCGGTTCGAGCCGGGGCGGCGGCGGCCAGCAAACGTCGACGGCGGAGGGCGGCGGAGAACAGCTCGTCGCGCTAGCGCTTGTCGAGGCGGGGTGGCGTGTCGAGGCGGGCCGGCGTGTCGCGGAGGGGGCTGTCGGCGGCGGCGGCAGGTCGTTGAGGTTCGGCAGAGGTCGCGGAGGGCAGCTGGCGGCTTCAGTTCGTCTTCTTCGTTTGTTCGTATCGCCGCTAGGGTTTAGTAAAACAGATCTAATTCGTATAAGATTTATACGAGTTACGGGTGTAACTCGTATATATTTTATACGAGTTATGTCACGTGTGACTACAACTGTAATCTTTCCAGCTGGCAATGTAACTCGTACTTACTTTAGCGAGTTATATATCTCGTAAGAACTTCTTACGAAGCCCAATGTTTTATTAATAGTTTGCATTTTGTGTTTATTTCGTTGTTACTTAATTTTTTTTGTTTATTTTATTAAAATCTCCTAAGTCCCTTGTAGTTGTAACTCGGATTCACCTATTTATTTGAAAAAATCGTGTTGGGCCCTCATGATGATTGGAATTGTTTTTTCTTTTTCCTTTTATTTTTGCGGAAAGATTAGGAAACCTTTTTTCTTCTTCTCATCTCCTCAGTCAGTCATCCACTTGTCTTTTGACTGACCTTTAAGTCCTTCCATTATTATATACACGTCTCAAAGTAATCATACCGATTTAGATATTAAAAAGTATCCGAAACATATCATTTCAAAATAGTAAAATTAAAGTAAAAGAACAAAAAAATTTGAAACTGAAAGAACAGTATTAGCTTCATTTATGACTTGCTTTCTGTTTCTGCTGCTGCTACTTCTGCTGCTTTCCAACGTCTCTCTGTCTCTCTCTACTCTAACGAACCCTTTTCTTTCTTCGATATAAATAAGATAAGAACAAAACTGAATAAATATCATGCTCAGCTTAGCTCATACTATTCATATTTCATTCAAACGAGACAAACACTTCAGTTTTGTTTACACGGATAAGGAATGATATACTCGAACTGTTGAACAACTTCACATCCAGAAAGAAAACTACATAAAAAAGCAGCTTTATTCATATATTTATTTATATTTTTTATGATAAAGCAATCCCAGAATTCACGTGCCTCTTTCCAAACGGAATTCTTTGTTTGCAGCAAGCAAGAAAAAAGCTCAATTTTTTTACAACGAAACATCCTTGTCACGCCCTATGCGCTGCTGATATAAATATGTGCAACAGTAGTGCATGGGCACAGACATAATCTTATCTCCCACATACCCATACGTGTGTGTGTGTGTTTTCTGGGTAGATTAGCCTATCCCTTGAGATAAAAAAAGAAAAAAAAGAAAAAGAGATGAACTTTCCTGGGAATTTATGGGTTTTCGCCCTGGCGATGTGTAGTTTAACCCTTGTTTACAGTTTCCCAGAGGAAGATTTGATAGTGAAATTGCCAGGCCAGCCTTTTGTCAAGTTCAGACAATATTCAGGCTATGTAGATGTCGATTTGAAACATGGGAGGAGTCTGTTTTATTACTTTGTCGAAGCTGCTGAGAACCCTGATCAAAAGCCCTTGACTTTATGGCTTAATGGAGGTAAATAATAGAAAAAATTCAATCTTTACATAGTTTTGCCTCAGTTCTTCGTTCCCTTTATGTGTAAAAATTGGGTTGTTGTAAAAGATTCTGTGATTGAGATTCTCGAAAGAAAAATTGGGTATGTGTTAAGAGTTACGATAACTTAGTTAAATGCTCTGTTTCTCTTTCTGGGATTTGGTGCAAGAAAACTGATGTTTGATATGTTCTTACAGGCCCGGGATGCTCTTCGATCGGCGGAGGCGCATTCACAGAATTAGGCCCATTTTTCCCGACTGGCGACGGTCGTGGGCTTCGAATCAATTCGAAATCTTGGAACAGAGGTGCACAAAAAAAATGCCCCCATTGTTTCGATATGTGATAATTTTGCCAAACATTGTGTTCATTTATGTGTTTAATCACAGCTTCGAATATTCTATTCGTTGAGTCGCCCGCCGGCGTAGGATGGTCTTATTCGAACACAACCTCGGATTACACGTGCGGCGACGCCTCGACAGGTAAACGTACTAAAAATTCGAATAGTCGACATTTGATTTATTGCATAATACTCTGTTTTTTTTTATCTATTTCGAATAATAAGCAGCAATGGACATGCACATGTTCTTGATGGAATGGTTCAAGAAATTCCCTTCCTTGAGCACAAGGCCTCTGTTTCTTACAGGGGAGAGTTACGCAGGTAATAATAACGATTTAGTCCCTCGATTTTATCTAAAATGTGATAAAAATTATCTGGTTTTCGTCGATAATCTTAGGGCATTACATCCCGCAATTGGCCGTCGCCCTCCTCGACCACAACGAGCATTCATTGGGTTTCAAGTTTAACCTCAAAGGAGTTGCGGTGAGTATAATTAAAACCCTAGTTTCGATATTTTTTTAACCTATGTTTTTTGGGGTAAATTATGTTATGCTCCCACATGTTTATACTGAAATGATACTACCTTAAGTTTTTTTTTATTGCGTGAAACCCCCTCGTGATGTGCTAACTTAGCATCACACCTCCGGTGTTGCCTAAAACCTAGCATCATACTCCCCAATTAGGGAGTAGCGCATAGTTAAATAATCCTCGAGGGGTTCCTTTGCAATTTTCAAACCATAGGGATTTTGGTGCATTTTGTCTAATCCAGGAGGAATTTTTATGTTTTTGCCTATTTGTTTATACTTTTTTATACTTACTCGTTTTCGATCCAACGGCTCAGATCGGAAATCCGCTTTTAAAGCTCGACCGCGACGCTCCGGCCGTTTACGAGTACTTCTGGTCGCACGGGATGATCTCCGACGAAGTCGGCCTCGCAATTATGAACGAATGCGCTTTCGAAGACTACACTTTTCCAAGCCCTCACAACGAGTCGAACGCATGTAACAACGCTATATCCGAGGCGAACGATATAGTCGGGAACTACGTGAACAACTACGACGTGATCCTCGACGTCTGCTATCCTTCCATCGTGGAGCAAGAGCTGAAATTGCGGGAGATGGTAACTAACCGTTGTTACGTTGCGCTTCTTTTTTTTCGTTGCGATATGCGCCTTTTTTTTAAAAAACAATTGTGCGAATATGCGTAAAACATTGTAACAGGCGACGAAGATTAGCGTGGGAGTGGACGTGTGCTTGAGCTACGAGAGGCGTTTCTACTTCAATCTTCCCGAAGTTCAGAAGGCTCTGCATGCGAATCGGACCAAGTTGCCGTATTCTTGGTCTATGTGTAGCGGGTAATCGTACATAGAAAAAACACACACACACACACTCAGAGAAATCGGGATATTTTTTAGTATATTTCGTTATTTTCTTCTTCATTTTGTGCAGCGTTCTTGATTACAACGAAGCGGACGGAAATATAAACATGCTTCCCTTGCTGAAGAGGATAGTTAAGAACCGCATTCCCGTTTGGATATTCAGGTGAAAGATCGAATCTTTCATAACATGTTGAATGGCCACTTCACGTAAAAGCTTATAGGCTGATTTATTTCTTATCTAACCTCAGACTTGAAATTTTTATTAAACGGATGATTGTGAGGTTTAGTTTTAGGATAGAAACCCTCAATTTTAACTTGAAATCGGAGCGGATTCAATCTGCGTATTATCATATTTGTCCCATATCGGAAAACTAACTTTAGTGTCAGGCCTCTCCTCCCATCAACGATGATTTTAGGACGAAACCCTCAACCTAACATCAATACAGAATGAGTAAGAAGAGAACGTATACGTTAAAACTTCTTATGTATTATTGTGAAAAATTTTTATTTCGTTCAGCGGCGATCAAGATTCTGTCGTGCCACTTCTCGGCTCGAGGACGCTCGTGCGCGAGCTTGCCCACGATCTCGGCTTCGAAATCACCGTTCCTTACGGAGCATGGTTCCACAAAAAACAGGTACGACGTTATTATTTTTTCCTCGATATTTTGGGACCTATCGATTAAATTAGTTTGTCTAAGGTCGGAGGATGGGTAACGGAGTACGGAAACTTGCTAACGTTTGCGACGGTGCGCGGCGCTGCGCATATGGTGCCTTACGCTCAGCCGTCGAGGGCGCTCCATCTCTTCAGCTCTTTCGTTAGGGGGCGGAGATTGCCGAACAACACTCGACCTTCCATTGATGAATAGTGAAAGGATATTTCTTCTTACAGTTATTGGATTATGTTTCTTGTGAGAGTTGTTGTTCTTTGTAAGAGGGACTTGTGCTTCTGCAAAATCTGGAGTGAATAATTCAAGTTAATAATCGATGATTGAGTTTTCGCTGTTTTCCATTAATGGTAATTAGGGAAGTAATGGAGAAATTTAAAAAAGGTTCCAAATTAAAACTTTGATTCTATTGAGAAGGTTAGCCCTACTCTCTATGATTTTAGGGCAATTTTCCTGAACTTGGCCTAGAGGAGGCAAAAACCAGCTTAGAAGCTTTGTTTTGCTTGCCTTAAATATTGCTGTGGATGTAAAATGAAGAACGCCATTGAAAGGAGTATTTTCCACTACACACAATTACGAATCTTGACATGTTAGCCAAGTCATGTTCATCAGCTAAGCTAGAGTATCATACAACTATATATAAGGAGAGACCATGATAACATTCTTACATCAAATTGCATTCGAGTCTTTTCACTAATAAAATCTCTAGTCTCGATAATTGAAAAAAATGGCCTATTTCCCCCATTTCGAATTTCCTCCACCGCCGCCCCATGTTTTCCCGCCACCACCACCACCGCCCCATGTCCTCCCACCACCACCACCACCTCACGTTTTCCCGCCGCCGCCCCACATTGTTCCACCACCGCCCCATGTTCTTCCACCGCCACCGCCGCCACATGTTCATCCACCGCCGCCACACGTTGCTCCTCCGCCGCCGCCGCCGCCGCCGGAGGCTCCGACGGTGATTATAGTGGTGTTTGTATTCTTCGGCGGGTTTTTCTTCCTGGCCTTTTGCTTGTTTTCCCTGTGGTGCTATCTCAAGAAGAAGAAGACGGCGGCCGTTCTTGAAACTGATAGGATACGTACGGACGAGCACATTAGGGTTAAGGAGGCGATAGTTCAAGGGCCCTTCGGACAACCTACGGCGGTGGTCTTATCGGTGGAAGATGATAAGCATGTCGAAGAAGACATCATCGTCAAGACTAATAGCGAGGAGCATGTGGGAAGAGAACTCCACGCCCAAGAAAAGCCCGGCGAAACAAGCAAATCAAGTACCGATAACGTCTAAGGAGGAAAACGATGTGTGTAAAATAATGTGACGATTGAATGAAGCTACTATTGATGTATTTCACAAGCAAATATATTATTTTCTTACTCTTATGGGGTGTTTGTTCCCGGTGATCCACATCACCGTGATGTGGATATCCTCGTGACGTGGATCAAGGTGATATGTAATCACTTTGTTTTAGGGTGATATTTCATTTTGCATATCAATGTGATATTGGAACATTGTGTTTATCTAATCGCAGCGATGTCTGGGGTGATGTAATGTAAATGTCATATTTAACCTTATGTATAATATTATGTAGGGATGAGCATTTAAACCGTCGGACCGCCCCACCCAATCGATCCAACCCAACCCAGACCGCAAGTGTCGGGTTAACGGTTTGATGGGTTGGTTTGGTTTTTAAAATATAAAACCGCATATTTTGCAATCGGATTTGGTTTTGTATTTTTAAAACCGCACCCAGCTGCATTTAGAAATATAATAAAATTTTACTATATTTTATTCAATAGTTCATAAAGTAATAATAGATATAACTCGTAATATTAGTGAAGGCCAAAAATATTAATTACTATTGATACAAGGACATCGACTCATCATATAACAGTACGTTGCGTAAAGCTAATTTCTAAATGAATTTTTTCATAAAAAATAAATATTATATAGTGAAAAAAATTACTTGTTTATCCAATGCAATCCTCATCCTTTTATTTGGACTTGGAATCAACAATTATAACACTGCAGAATTAGATAAAAATTCTGAATGAAATAAAAAATTAGATAAGTTAAAATTGCGTAAAGCTAACTTCTAAAAGATGATCTTTTTTTTTAAAATAAATATTATGTAGCAAAAAAATATTTATATGTCTATCCAATGCAACCATCCTCCTTTATTCGGACTTGAGATCAACAACTATCTTGACGTTTATAGAAGGCGGGTTGAGATCGTCTATTCCACTTTCCGTATTCCACTCCGTATTCCAACGAACGAAAATCGTTACACCTCCCCCCCGACAAGTGTTAAAACACACATAAACATCATTACACCTATGAATTTCATAGGTGTAATGATGTTTATGTGTGTTTAACACTTGTCGGGGGGAGGTGTAACGATTTTCGTTCGTTGGAATACGGAGTGGAACACAGAAAGTGGAATAGAGGATCCGAACCCATAGAAGGCGAGTTAAAATTTTAAAATCAAAAAAGTTATTTAAGAGAAATCAAAATAAGGCACTGGCTTTAGTTGCTTTACCAAAAGCCGGCCGTGAACAAGGAATATGAGCTTTTAATCAAGCTTCTTATCGGACTTTTTATTATCTTACTATTATTTATTACTATAATAATAACATTTCTGTATATAAACTTTTATATTTGTATAGGTTAATCATATATCCTTTTGTTCTATCCATACTTAAAATATTATACTTAATTTCCATTATGATAAAAAAATATTAAAACCTTAAAATCGCCCCAACCCAACCGCACTCAAGCAAACCACAATTTATCGTGTTAAGATTTCTTTGATCGGTTTTGGGGTATATTTTAAAAAATCGCAATACATCGGGTCGGTTTAAATTTTCGATAAAACCGCCCTAACCGCGCTGCGCTCACCCCTAATATTATGTAGTAAAAGTATTTTAATATATTCATTTGAGGTAATATTTAACGTGATAGTTATTAATATTTAAAATCAAGAATTATTGTTAAGCTTATAATAAGCATGTTATAAATTCATCAATCGAATTATTATATTTTTTGTTTAAACATAGATTCTTAATCAATTATTAATTATAAGTATTTTATATAATTCTTCAATATAATTATTTTATATTTTAAGCTTTAATAGATTAATCAATTATTGATTATAAGTATTTTCTGTGATCCATCAGCATAGTTCTTTTATTTTTAATCATTAAATAATTTTTTTAAGATTTAAATATGTTGATTGTGTAATTTAAAATAAGAGTAATAAGTAAATAAGAAGTGAATGTTGAAAGATAATGGATATTTTTGTCCAAAGAAATATTGAAACTATCACCTCATCACGGTGATGGAGGATCACCATGCTTTTTGGTGGTGATCCAAAAGCTCGAATATCACCTCGTTTACCTCGGTGATCCTCCATCACGGTGATGATCCATCACATACACTAAACAAATGCGGTGATTAAAAAGCGATGGAAGGATCACAATGATGTTTGGAGGATCACCCAAAACAGAAACCTATCTATTTAAATACGCAGGCATAAAAAATTAATGTACTATCAATGCCTAAAAACTCACGAAAGGATGTCAGTTTTACGGGGAAACACAAAAAGCTGCAACCGATGTAATAACTAAACCTGCCCCGTATTCACTTATAGCTCACCAGAAACAAAAATTAAATACTCGGTAATTAACCCATGCAGTCACGCAGATACAGATACACACGTATGAATCATGCATGTGTATACGATATGTGTGGGTATATATATACACAGAGAAAGGAGAGAGAGAGAGAATTTAGATAGATTTCAAGACGTAGTGACAACATTGTAAGGGATGAGAAGATGACAGTATTCATTATAAGCAAGTGCGTGTGGGTGGTTTGTAGATAAGGACGACGCAATATATCTATGGGGCATTTACTGCAAAATAAGCAGAGAGTTGTTTTTCTTTCTATATAAGACGAAGTCTCCGTTTGATGTTTTTTCTTGCATCACATCACACATATGCATACGCCGCTTAATTAAAACCCTCTCTCTACCCCATACATCGAGATTTTTCGAGGTCCCAGAAAAATATTCAAGCTTCGAAAGATGACTCATGTTCGCGGGGCATTGCATTTCGCCTTTGGAGCCATAGGTAAAAAAGGGTTTTTTTTTTTCTTCTTTTCTTTCTTTTGTTCTTTATTGGGGCTTTTACACTATTAGTTCCATTGGGGTTTGGTTAACTAAAAGTTATCTATTTCTAGAGCTTTTTTTGCTCAGTTTGTCATCAAGATTTAACATGCATCGATCCTCTTAATATTAGCCTTTATCGTTATTTATCTGTTGTTTTCTCGAATCTTATCAGGAAATGCTATTGGCTTGTTGGTGTTTCTGTCTCCAACGTAAGGCCTTTAATGAGTATAGACAGTTGAAGAAGTTAATTACTACATTAATGACTCCAATTTTCTTCTAATCATAGATTTAACACATCATAATAAATCTGTACTAGGATTACGTTCAAGAGAATCATCTCCAAGAAATCAACCGAGCAATTCTCAGGAATTCCCTACGTAATGACTCTGCTCAACTGCTTGCTCGCAGCTTGGTAATAATACCTAAATCCCAAACACCACTTTCTTCCAAAAAATATATAAAAAAAACCCACCTTTATTTTATTATTTCTTATTGCATCAAAACGAAGGTATGGTTTGCCCTTTATTTCTCCACACAACACACTCGTGACTGTGATCAACGGCACTGGGGCAGTGTTAGAATCAATATACATAGTTATATTTCTCTTATACGCGCCGAAGAAGGAGAAGGCAAAAATCGTCGGCCTTTCGATTTGCGTCATTTCTTTCTTTTCTACCATAGCTTTGGTTTCGAGCCTTGCGATTCATAAGAAGAACGCCAAGAGATTGATTTGCGGCTTCGCAGCTACTGTTTTTTCCATCATAATGTACGCTTCGCCTCTTTCGATCATGGTAATAAGCATTTACTTTGTAGGGTTATTTCATCCTATAATTAACCCTACTATACTATATTAATTTCTCGGTATGTTTACGATTATTGCTAGTAATAATTTAATCTTGGCGTGATAGAGAATGGTGATCAAGACGAAGAGTGTCGAATACATGCCATTTTTCTTGTCACTATGTCTCTTCCTTTGTGGTACTTCTTGGCTCATCTATGGACTCCTTGGAAACGACATGTTTCTCTACGTAAGTTTTCTCTTTAATTTTTTTTCCCTTTACATATGATATTTCTTCATTACAACGTTTGGACTTCTATTTTGGGGCAAAACGTAAGACTTATTACAGCCATGACGTCATGTTTTGGTTGGCAATAGATAGAACTTGTTGGAAGAGGATCCTAGCACGTCGGTTTTAAGTTTTTAAGCAATTTGAGTTTAAATAGGAAACAAACGTCGTTATTAATTATAATTTTTATTATTGCCATATATTTCTCAAGTCATAAATTTCCAAACTCATGCTGTTGCAGATTCCTAATGGGCTGGGAAGCTTTTTGGGAGCAATTCAGCTGATTTTATACGCAATTTATCGAAATAATAGTAATAAAGGTGACGTGGACAGCCCTGAGGAAGAGAACATCGAAATGGGCCTGGGAAAGCCCAATAAGCAAAATCAGCCCAAGCCCAATTACGTTCACAATGGACGGTCTTAAGATTATCTCTTGATTGTGGGGCCCATCTCTTCTATTAATTAAAATAAAAAAATATATGTGAGGTCGCATATGTGCAAGTGCAAGTGTAACCTAGTTCATTTTCATGAATTTATCTTTTTTTTCCTCCTCAAATTGCCAAATTTATTTTGAAAAATAATGAAAAAGGAAAGTTGAAAATAGTAAAAATTAGATTATGTTAACGGGCTACAAGCGTACGGTTACTTAAAGCCTGGAATTTTTAAAATCCTATTTTAGGAGTACTCTACGATAAAGAGCTCTCATTAAATAAAATAGAATATCAATTTAATGTAAGTTGTTGAAAGGTCCTACCAGAAAAAAGGTAATCTAACGAACAACAATGGCAGAATTTGTAAATAAATGATATGTTGACGTCTAAATGCAATTCGAAATCACTCCATAATAATCATAATATTCAATAGCCATAGCTGATAATGAGAATTCGATTTAATTCAAACCGAACTTAATAAGTATTCGACGAAAAAAATATAATATATCCTCAAAACCCAAAACCTAAAATAATCCTAAACTATGTTGCTATTCGTCGAAAAAAAAATTGAGCATAGAAGAATTGATTAAAAATGTGAAAATATTTAAATAGTCGTCAAACTAAATTCATTTAGCTGTTTTACAGGTTGTTTATTATATAGATCTAGAAGTAATAAATAGATGCTTTGAGGCGTAGTGACCTTCGAAGACTAATTAATCATTAAAAAATATTAAATATTTATATGTTTTATTTTATATTATACGTAGGTAACCATCCGAACACAGATATACACACACATATTACAGAAACAGATAGATGTAAGGGGGAAAAAGAAAATAAATCGGATTTAATGAAACGTTTTGAAGTCCGCAATAAAAATCTCGCACGCACACCACACACATTTTCCTTGCACTTTTGTTTCTCCTCAATTCTTCTTCTTCATCGGTCTCTCTCTGTCTCTCTGCTAAAAGATTTTGTCGAGATTCTCTTTCCTTTCCGTTGTTGCAGTCAATTTTCCTACGTCTAATCTGTCTTTGCTCACGTCAGCTTGTTGTTTCCTCTCGCTTGCTTTGGATTTTGGAAGCTTAGTGGATTGCCGGGAATACCTCAGTAATTGATGTTTTGCTTTTAAGGATGGAAGAAGAGCAGCTGAGAGTGTCGACTGTAGCTTTAGCTTCGTAGATCTGAGGATGCTGAAATATTTACTCTGGTAAGTTATATGTATGTCTTTGGTTTTCTTAATTTGCTTATCTTTCTCTTCTTTGCTGGCAAGGCGTTTGCTTTAATGTCTGAGTGAGTTTCTGAAGTATAAAGCGTTTGTGTTATGTGGGTTATCGCATTAGATTTTTTTTCTCTGTTCCTTTTTGAGATTTTCCTTCTTGAATTAGACTACCCATGTTCTTTAACTTCTTAGTTTTCATCGAAATTTGTAATCTTTGATGGTTTTAATGTAGTATGATACTTAAGTAATCTGTTTTTTGGTTCAGTTCAGAAGTTCTTGTTTCTTGAGCTTTCCACTTTTCTCAGATTTGTGGCCTTTACTCATTTTCTGACTCGAAACAACATTTATGTGCAGGGTTTGATGCCAAGGAGTGCCAAAGATTTCGCCTTTCACCAACTTTCCCAAGATCGAAATAATTTTCTTGCATCCTCTACACGTGCTTAGTATATCTTCATAGATAGCCTACTTTCAATTCAGAATCTTAAGGTTTATGGTTCTATTCTAATGTTAAGGTAGTTAGAATCTACTTACTAGATTTAATCATTCCCGCGATAAAAAAATGATGCCACGAGGGCCTCCAACGCCACTCAACGGCGCCCCACAAGTCCCGCCTTCATTATTACGATCAAATTCCAACCTCTTAGGCAATCAAGCAGGCGAAATCCCTCCCCAGAATATGTTTCCTTCTTTAGTATCTCCTCGAAATCAGTTCACTAATAGCAACATGAGCATGCTCGGTAATGTCCCGAACGTTTCTTCCCTTCTTCATCAGCCGTTTGGCAATGGTGGAGGAGCCGACTCAGACATGGGATTCAATCCTCCTTCGTCTTCTTACAACAGCAACACCCCTGGTCAAGGTCAAGGTCAAAATCAAGGTCAATTCTCAGCCAATCAAATGATGACAGATCATCAGCAGAGTCAGCACCTTGACATGCAGAACTTTCAGCGCTCTCAGCAGTTTCAAGGGATGGCGCGTCCTAACGTGGGGCCCGTCAAGTTAGAGCAGCAAGCGAACGGCGGCGAGCAAGCTGTAAGAAATCCTGGCCCAGTGAAGTTAGAGCCTCAGCAGTTGCAAAGCTTGAGAAGCCATGGGCAGATCAAAATGGAACCTCAAGATTCGTCTCTGTTCTTACAACAACAGCAGCAGCAACAACTTCTTCTGTCTCGGCAATCTTCTCAGGCCGCACATCTCTTACAGCAACAGAGGCTCATGCAACAAATGCAACAACAGCAGCAGTTGCTGAAAGCTGCTATGCCTCAGCAAAGGCCAAATTCTGTGCAATCTCAGTTTCACCCTCAGAATATGCCCGTAAGGTCTCCCTCATCTAAGCCCGTTTATGAGCCGGGAATGTGCGCTCGGCGGCTCACTCATTACATGTACCAGCAGCAACATAGGCCTGAGGTAAGATTTACCATCTTTCTGATTTCGTCGTGCTTTCGTAAGCGTCTTAAAGAATGCCATTTTCTGAAAAGTTACTGGTTGTAGGACAATAATATTGAATTCTGGCGCAAATTTGTTGCTGAATACTTTGCGCCAAACGCCAAGAAAAAGTGGTGCATTTCTATGTACGGAAGTGGTCGTCAGAACACTGGAGTTCTGCCTCAGGTTCTTTCCCTTTTGCTAATATTACATTCACCAATTCAGACAGAATCTGTAATGGAATATCTCTTTTTGTGTCGGTCGATTTTGGTCATAAGCTTATCATTTGTTTATAAAGCTTTTACATTTTCTATGTTTTCTACAATTTAACCGTGAAATGACTGTTCTTTATTGCGTGTAGGACGTTTGGCACTGTGAGATTTGCAATCGCAAGCCTGGCCGCGGATTTGGTGCGTCTTCTTTATTATTTGACCACACAATAATATTTTGCAAAATATTTGGCTTTTGCTCATCAATGATTTAACTTCATAACGCCATCCCTATATATCATTCAAATGTACAAATTTGGTCAACATAAATGCATGGATAGATTCCTTCATTTGTAATATTCTTTTCCTTATCCTACAGAGGCGACTGTCGAAGTTCTTCCGAGGCTCTTCAAAATAAAATACGAAAGCGGTACGTTGGAAGAGCTGCTGTACGTCGACATGCCGAGAGAGTATCAGAATTCCTCTGGTCAGATAGTCTTGGATTACGCGAAAGCCATTCAAGAGAGCGTTTTCGAGGAGCTCCGCGTCGTTCGCGATGGTCAGCTTAGGATTGTCTTCTCTCCCGACCTAAAGGTGCGTTTGTTTTCTTGCAATTCTTTTATCGATTTATTGTTTATTATTCTTTACGGGCATTTCTTTCCCGTCCCTCCCTTCAGATATGTTCTTGGGAGTTTTGTGCTCGCCGCCATGAAGAGCTTATCCCTAGAAGGCTATTGATACCTCAGGTTAGTTTAGTGCTTGACCACAGTTTTGAGCTGAGAGATTCAATGTTGTTTGATATTTTTAGACAACATAAATACAACTAAACAACTCGGATGGTCCACATATGATACGTATCTTCAGGTTAGCCAACTCGGCGCTGCTGCACAAAAATGTCAAACTGCCGCTCAGAACTCTTCGTCCAATAACAGCTCAAATAGTAACCCCGTCTCTGAGCTGCAGAACAACTGCAATATGTGAGTGTCTGAGTGTATATTTCCACGTCTTGTCTATGTATTCCATTTGATATTTCTTTTCGACGGGAATTTAATCTGCTTATTTGCATTTGGTTCCTAGGTTTCTTGCTTCTGCTCGTCAACTGGCCAAAGCTTTGGAAGTTCCACTGGTGAACGATTTGGGATATACGAAGCGATTTGTGAGATGCCTTCAGGTATTTTCCAATTTCATTTTTCTTACAATCCGTTTCATGAAAGATCCCTTCTGAAGTTATCGCAAAGATGCCTTTTCTTTTAGCCCATGTAATAATGGTCTCTCTATGAAAACGCAGATCTCAGAAGTAGTAAATAGCATGAAAGACCTCATCGATTACAGTCGTGAAAGCGGAATTGGTCCCATGGGTAATCTTCTAACTCTTTCTCGCTCGGTTATTACACATCGCGTCATTAGTTTCTTGTTCTGATTCTATCGTCTCCTCAGAGAGCCTAACTAGGTTTCCCCGAAGAACAAATCCATCGCCGGGCTTCCAAACCCACCCTCAAAGGCCCGAAGGCCCGGCCCAGCAACAACATCAACAGCAAATGACGGGCCCAAGCTCCATTACCAAAGGCAATCCTCCTACCAATGGCATGCCTAACCCCAACAACAGCAACACAGTCATCTCAGCGCCGCCCATGACATCATCTTCGAGCCCAGCAATCGCTGGTTTACTTCACCAAAATTCGATGAACTCTCGCCAGCATCAGCAGAATCAGAATTCGACGTCGAATTCGAGCAACAGCCCGTACGCAGGTGGTAATAACAGCAGCATTCCTCAGGCACAGTCCACTCCTCCTTTCCAATCTCCTACTACGCCTTCCTCTTCTAACACCGCACAGCAGCAGATTACTGCCCACGGTAATAACAATAGCAGCGCCGTACAAGGAGCACAGCCTACGAATCAGCAGCAAATGTCCAACGAGGATGCTAACGATTCTCAGAGCTCTGTGCAGAAGATAATCAAGAACATGATGATATCTTCCCAGGTTGGTAATAACGCTAATGCTGGTATCAGTAGTGGGGCCCTGCTTCTTGGTAATAATAGTAAGGGGTTTTCGTCGACCAACGGTGGTAATAACGGTAATTCGGGCATGGAATTTGTGAATGGGTTTGGGCAACATGGTATGAACAATGGGTTTAGAGGGTCGAATACGATGGGTGTGAACGGTAGGGTTCCTATGATGATGCCTAATAATCAGCAGCTTCTGCAACAACATGATTTGGGGAATCAGATGCTTGGTGGGCTTGGAGCAGCTAATGGATTCAACGATCTTCAGTTCGATTGGAAGCCTTCGCCTTGATTATGCTTAGAGTTTGGTTTTACGAGCGTTTTTTTGTGTTTGGCTTTCGAGCGTATGGCTGTTTTTATACAGCGAGAAAAGCTCTAGCGCTTGGATTAGAAGGGAAATATGGGCCCGCTTATCCTCGTCTTTGCCGACGAGGTTGTCTTAAAGAGGCGAATGCTTTGGAGGATTCTCATGCTATGTATCGATATGTGGCTGTTCTCTGAGGAGCAATTTTTACAGTTCTTGCGTGCTTAGTTTTAGGATTCCAAAATGTTGAGTGTATATAGTCTTGGATAATGGATCCGATTATGCTTTTTTTTTCCTTTTTTGTCTTGGTGTTTTACGGGTTAACTTAAGAATCTATGGATTTGCATGGTTTGGTTCTACAAATCTTTTTTTTTTATCTGTTTTTCTTGTGTTTTTTGTTGTGCTTTGACATTTGACCACATCTCAATTTTGAGTTAATGGTTTGATTCTCATCTCATGATAATAGTGATGGGTGAGGGTGAATTTAGCACTCAGATTAGTTGACATGTCCTTGGCTTATATATTTCATCTCCGCGAACGTTTCTATTTTTTTTTTTTGGTTTTCTTTCAAGGGGAAAACCAAGAAAAGAGTGAAATTTAAAGAAAACAAAATAGGAAGAAACAAGTGGAATCTTGTATGATTAAGAAGGGGGCATGCGCAGAAGGTGGGGTTTGGAACATTGCGGTCCTATTTTACTTTTTTTAGAATAATTGAGCATGGGATGAGATGATATATGTCTTTCTATCATTTCATTTATTATTATTGTCCATCACATTATTCTTGTTACGAATAATCATCATTCAAATTCACTTCCTTCAGCATCGAGTTTACTTGGCTTCACAAATGAATTTTGTTTTGGCTAAGCATGTTAGAATTACAAATCCTTTCTCTACCTCGAATAAGTGAAAAACATAAAACTGTTACTACTTTTAAATGTCAGATATACTTTTTCTTCACTCTATTGTAGACCGATAGGCAAACCCTTACTTATCATTCACCAAAAGAAGTAAAAAACCAGCAAGAAAGCATATTTTGTAAGTTAGATAATAGGATTTATGCATCTGTAATATATATATATATATATATATATATATATATATATATATATCTGAGTAATATGTATGCGACAAAATTATCATCTTGCCTATGGATAGTTTCTACAACGGGATAGCATAGCATAGCACAGCACAGCACAGAGTTTATCTCTTCCTCTTGCGGACAATGACAAAAAGCTCCTCCACAGAAAAAGAAGCTTAGCAAAATAAGATTTGCGATCATTTAAAACTTTTAATAGATTAGCTTAGCAGAAGCAACTGCCAAGAAAGATGCTTACAATTGACTGTCTCTCCGTATATCGGCCTACAAAAGGGATGACTAAAATGTAATCAGATAAAAAGGTAGGTATAATATACAGAAAACTTACAACTACAAGCAATTATCGCTAAAAAAACATATAGACGACGACGAAACCACGGAAAAACTGCCATGCTCATTCCTCGTTTAGTCAATCAATTCATTGCATATTGTTGAGAATTCTGTTCCACATCGGGAAATTAATATCACCCGCCTCAGTATATAAATCAAAGAGGTCTTTCCACCTAATACCAATTGGTCTTAGGTTGGAACCCTCAATTTAACACGTATAATTCGGACTTGGATTCCACTTGTCTTAACAAGAAGATACAAGACATAATAATTTCTATCGGGGAATCTTACAGTTGACTGCTGAAGATATATCCTCCGTTTTTTGCAACAACATTTCCCCGTCCATCGAAAGCTCAGCCTTCTGCTTTTTATGATCATAAATCTGTGTGGATGGTTACAACTTAAGTAGAATCTTCCACGACTCTCTCCTGTTGGGAATGGTGGTGGGCCCCGCGGTGGTCAGTGGGCCCCGCAGCGGAACAAGTCCCGGTTTGGCCCGGTACGACGATCGGGAGAAGTGGGACCCACGGGGTAAATTTGGTGGGACCCGCACAGTAACTACCACGGTAAAAATAAAATTTACCGTAAGGTAAGAAAGAACACCAGAACTTTAACGTGGAAAACCCTCTGTTAACGAAGAGGGAAAAACCACGGCCGAGTCGGCAAAATCTTCACTATAGTAAAAATTACAACCCTCGAATTTTTACTATCTCACTTTTACCACTCGTGTTTACCTCACACCTCTCTGTGGATGTGGAACCCTATCAGTTTCTACCTGAACTGATAACCTCACAATTCACTCGAACTACTTCTCTCTCTATATAGTAAAACTCGAATGAGCTTGTGATAATAATAACTGAAGAATCCTCAGCCTATTTATAGATGTCTTCAGCTCTTCTGGACCACTCAAAACGGGTGGCCAGGAATCCGCCGCGTCGCCCTTCAATATGGACCTTTCATTATAATAATAAAATATTATAATAATATTTTATTTTTTTCTTTTTGGTCATTGTAGGTGGGCGTCCTCCTTGGTGGCTGGACCAACAATTCTCCCCCTCCAGCCTCATTCATTTTTGCGGGGAAGATCTCTTACCGCCTCAGCAATAGCCCATGCCGGCAACCCCGGCGCAGAACTCTGTCTTCTCCTTGGGAATAACCTTCGTTAGAATGTCCGCAACATTCTTGTCTGTGTGGATCTTCTGCAGCTTGAACGCTTTCTCCTCAATAGCTAGTCTGAGCCAATGATATCGAACGTCGATGTGTTTCGTCCTCGAGTGGTACATAGTATTCTTGCTCAAGTCCAAAGCACTTTGACTATCGCAAAATATTATGTACTCCTCCTGTTGAATTCCCAACTCCTGAAAAAATCTCTTCAACCAGAGCATCTCCTTGCCAGCTTCCGTTGCTGCAACATACTCCGCTTCAGTAGTTGATAAAGAAACACATTTCTGTAGCCTCGACTGCCATGAGATAGCCCCCCCTGAGAATGTAAATATGTATCCCGACGTCGACTTTCTACTGTCGAGATCACCGGCCATATCAGCATCCGTATAGCCTGTAAGAAAACATTTACCACTTCCAAATGTTAGGCATAATTTGGAAGTTCCTCTCAGGTACCTCATGATCCACTTCACTGCTTCCCAATGTGACTTCCCGGGATTTGATAGAAATCGACTCACAACGCCAACTGCGTGAGCGATATCTGGCCTTGTACACACCATGGCGTACATCAAACTTCCGACCGCCGATGAATATGGAACATCTGGGACATCTTCTCCGTCTTCATTTGTTGATGGACTGAATTTCTTTCGCAACTGAAAGTGCGCGGCAAGTGGCGTGCTAACTGGCTTAGCATCTTTCATATTGAACCTCTCTAGAACTCGTTCAATATAGCGCTCCTGGGATAACCACAATTTCCCAGCTTTTCGATCTCGGGTAATCTCCATTCCGAGAATCCGCTTTGCCGAACCCAAATCCTTCATGTCAAACGTCTTTGACAAATCTTTCTTCAACCTGCTAATCATCACTGCATCTTGTCCGACAATTAGCATATCATCAACATACAGGAGAAGAACGATAAATTTACTGTTAGAGTATCTCCGGACGTAAACACATGGATCTGCATCTGTTCTCTTGAATTCCTGATGCACCATGAAAGAATCAAACTTCTTGTACCACTGCCGTGGAGCTTGTTTTAGTCCGTACAAGCTTTTCTTCAACCGGCAGACCATGTCCTCTTTACCTCTAACCTCGAACCCTTCTGGTTGTTCCATATATATCTCCTCATCAAGATCACCATGCAAGAATGCGGTCTTCACGTCGAGTTGCTCCAAATGAAGATCCATGGTAGCAGCTAGTCCCAATATGACTCTGATTGAACTCATCTTCACGACCGGTGAAAATATCTCGTCAAAGTCGATCCCCTTCCTCTGAGTGAAACCTTTGACCACTAATCGAGCCTTGTATCTGACCAGCTTGCCATCATCCTTCTTCAATTTGTACACCCATTTGTTCTTGAGTGTCTTCTTTCCTTTCGGCAATCGAACTAACTCGTACGTATCATTCTTCTTCAGAGAATCCATCTCCTCTTGCATAGCCTTTGTCCAACAATCTTTGTCCCTACAAGATTGTACTTCTTGGAAGCTCTCTGGCTCCCCCTCGTCAGTAATCAAAATATAATCAGAACTCGGATACCTCGTAGATGATTGGCGTTCCCTAGTTGACCTTCTCAGATGAGGTTCAACTGCTTCTTGCACATCTGAAGGCTCCCCCTGCTCATTACCTTCAGTGTGTTCATCTACGACAGGTTCATCATCTCCAATGGCTGGCTCTTCTGATTCAGGTTCTGATTGCTGCATTCCTTCCTCTATGGCATCGTCATATGGAATGCTGACTGGTGTATCGTCTACACCGCCACCTGTGGATTTCGTCACATCCACCTCTGAGTCGCCCATGGTCTCATGCTCATGGAATACTACGTCGCGACTTCGAACTGTCTTCTTCTTCTTTGGATCCCAAAGCCTGTAGCCGAACTCCTCGTCTCCGTACCCAACAAAGATGCAAGGATTCGATTTATCATCGAGCTTAGATCTTTGTTCCTTCGGCACATGCATGAACGCCTTGCAGCCAAACACTCTCAAATGCGAATATGAGATGTCTCTACCAGTCCACACCTTCTCTGGTATATCGAAATCCAACGCTGATGAAGGTAGTCGGTTGATAAGATAGACTGCAGTGTTGACAGCTTCCCCCCAAAATGACTTAGATAGATTAGCCATCTTGAGCATCGCTCGGACTCTCTCCATAATCGTTCGGTTCATTCTCTCCGCGACACCGTTCTGCTGAGGAGTGCCAGGAACTGTCTTCTCATGCCTAATGCCCTGCTTCGTGGAATAATCTCTGAACTCCCGAGAGATGTATTCACCACCATTATCTGTGCGTAGACACTTTAGCGGCATTCCCGTTTCTCTTTCCACCATCGCATGGAACTTCTTAAAATAATAGAACACCTGGTCCTTCGTCCGCAACAGATATACCCAGGTCTTGCGAGACGCGTCATCAATGAAGGTCAGAAAATATTTGCTGCCTCCCAGAGATTCGACTTCCATGGGTCCGCATACGTCAGAGTGTACCAACTCCAACTTCTTCATTCGCCTGGTTAAATTCTTCGCGAATGAAACTCTATGTTGCTTTCCAAATAAGCAATAATCGCAGGGGTTTAGCGCTTTCTCCTTGGCTACTGGTATGAGGGACTTCCTAGCCAAGACATTCAACCCCTTCTCTCCTATGTGCGCCAGCCGTCTGTGCCACAAATTTGGAGAAGCATCATCTGCAACTGCGTTCAGTTGGTTAGCACATATCGTCGCGTGCATCTTGTACAGCGAGCAGCATAGCTTTCCTCTCGCTACCACCAATGATCCCTTGGTGAGTTTCCAGTTGCCATTCGCCATCTCGTTATAGTATCCTTCGTTGTCCAGCACCTTCACAGAAATCAGATTGAGACGCAGGTCTGGAATGTGTCGCACATCTTTCAGCCGTAATGTGCACCCTACGCTTGTCTGGATACAGATATCACCGATCCCCACTATTTTAGAAACACTTTGGTTACCCATCTTGGTAGTGCCAAAGTTTCCCGCCTTATACGTGGAGAAGTATTCACGTCTTGGAACACAATGGTAGGAGGCACCAGAGTCCACTACCCATTCGGTGCTTGCATCCGCAACATGACAGCAGTCTGCCTCATTTACCAGAGTAACCTCTCCACCATCGTTGGAGGCAATTGCAGACGTGTTCTTGTCATCGTCTTGTTTCTGTTTTCCGTTGAGAAGTCTACAGTTTCTTTGTAAGTGGCCAACTTTTCCACAATGGTAGCACTTCCTCATCTCCCTGGACTTGGATCTATTTTTGGACTTGTCATATCCTTTTGGTCCTCTACTCTTGCTCCGACCCCTATTCTCCATGACAAGGGCCTGATTTCCCGTACTGGTACTGGCAGCATCCTTCCTTCGTACTCTTCATTGTATAGTCTATTTTTCACCATCTCCATCGTGACTTTACCACTTGGTGCGGAGTTAGTGAGCGATACCACCAACGTATCCCAGCTATCAGGTAGAGATCCCAATAGTAGACATGCTTGTAGCTCATCATCAAGGACTAGACCGGCACTTGTGAGTTGAGTTACCAGTCCTTCGAAGTCGTTCAGATGTTCAGCAACTGATCGTCCCTCGTTCAGCTTCACATTCATGAGTTTTCGCATCATGAATACCTTGCTCAGCGCATTTGTCACCTCGTACATACCCTCCAATTTCGTCCAGAGTTTGTAGGGGTCTGTCTCATTTCGGACGTGGTTGTAGAGGCTTATGTCCACCCATTGGCGGATCACAGCTAGCGTCTTTCGTTGCAATTTCTTCCATTGGTCAGCCTTCCCGTCTTCAGGCATCTTGCCTTCATTTTCGATTGGTTCATGGAGGTCTTTGCAATAAAGATAATCCTCCATTCTTGATTTCCATATGGAGTAATTCGTTACTGTCAGCTTGATCATTCCTCCGTCGTTCTCCATGGCCGTCAAAATTACCAGCAACCTACTAGTACCTTTTCTGATGTGGAAGATCAGTCAAAGCTGCAACCACAGAGCATACTCAGAATACTATCAGGCTCTGATACCACTTGTTGGGAATGGTGGTGGGCCCCGCGGTGGTCAGTGGGCCCCGCAGCGGAACAAGTCCCAGTTTGGCCCGGTACGACGATCGGGAGAAGTGGGACCCACGGGGTAAATTTGGTGGGACCCGCACAGTAACTACCACGGTAAAAATAAAATTTACCGTAAGGTAAGAAAGAACACCAGAACTTTAACGTGGAAAACCCTCTGTTAACGAAGAGGGAAAAACCACGGCCGAGTCGGCAAAATCTTCACTATAGTAAAAATTACAACCCTCGAATTTTTACTATCTCACTTTTACCACTCGTGTTTACCTCACACCTCTCTGTGGATGTGGAACCCTATCAGTTTCTACCTGAACTGATAACCTCACAATTCACTCGAACTACTTCTCTCTCTATATAGTAAAACTCGAATGAGCTTGTGATAATAATAACTGAAGAATCCTCAGCCTATTTATAGATGTCTTCAGCTCTTCTGGACCACTCAAAACGGGTGGCCAGGAATCCGCCGCGTCGCCCTTCAATATGGACCTTTCATTATAATAATAAAATATTATAATAATATTTTATTTTTCTTTTTGGTCATTGTAGGTGGGCGTCCTCCTTGGTGGCTGGACCAACATCTCCGACATTGTGTATAAGACGAAAGTTCAATCCCTGCACACAAAGCTTTATAATATCAGTGGAAGAAAATGTTATCTGAACATCTGATAGTGTTAACATGATATTGAAAATGTGTAGCCTACCGTTAAAATGATTCAGGAATGAACTCATCATTTGAACATGTAGTTTGGCAATCCACACCTTGCTTTTTCCAGAATTTCAGCATTGACTCAACTAATATGTTTGCAGCCCTACACTACACACAGGTTATGTGAAGCATTCGATTTAGCCATAGATTCATATTCCTCGCAAACAACATTCCCTATTATATAGAATCGGTCTGTGATTGCATATGGGCTTTGCAGACAAAAAAAAAGGGCCTAAATATCCTTGCTAGGAACATAAAGATATTATTTCATATTACATAAAGATATTCCAAATTATATTTCCCAAAATCACGAAAAGAATGCGTATGAAGAGCAACACACAGTCAGTGCATCAATCGTCTGGTAAAAAAATATTAACTTGCAATGCGTTGCAGAAGATTCTTCGCTCTGTCTCTCCGTAATTTTTGTGGGTTTTCCTCTCTGTTTTCACGGGATGCTAAGCTTTCTTGCTCAAACTTCCAGCGATCCACTCGCCTGCTCGGAAAATGTCCAGAAAGGCCCTGGTTGGATTTTAGTCAAGTAAAAGGGATTGAAGCTGCCATTGACCTTTTCGATGAGATGCTTCGTATGAAACCTCAGCCCTCCGGCAAGGAATTCTCGACGTTGATGGCCATTGTTGTCAAGATGAAGCGCTACTCCGATGCCCTCTACATGTTCGATGAAATGCGCGAATTGTGTCTTCCGCTGAACGAGTACCACCTTGCTATTGCGATGAACTGCTATTGTCATTTGCGTGAAGTCACTTATGGGTTTTCGCTTTTAGGCATCCATTTCAAGCTTGGCCACAAACCCAATGTCTGCA
This sequence comes from Craterostigma plantagineum, assembly GCA_027422505.1. Lineage (NCBI taxonomy): Eukaryota > Viridiplantae > Streptophyta > Magnoliopsida > Lamiales > Linderniaceae > Craterostigma > Craterostigma plantagineum. Next base: position 720,332 of record JAPQWV010000039.1, on the reverse strand, counting down.
CCTTTACCACTCTCCTCGGAGGACTCTTCTTAACGGATAAGGTTTCCGAGGCGGAACAGCTGTTTAAGAAGTTGTTGAGAGAAAACATTTGCGAACCCAATGAAGTTATGCTGCTCGTCGTGCTTGACGGGCTGTGTAAAGCTGGTCTGTCAGTCACAGCTCTTCAAATGCTTAAGCTGTTGGAGAAAACGAGTTGGGAACCTAATGTGAAATGCTATAGCACTGTAATAGACAGCTTGTGTAAAGATAGAATGGTGGATCATGCCCTCAGCCTCCTATCACGTATGGCTGAGAAAGGCATTTGGCCAAATGTTGTGACATATAGTTCGACTATTAAAGGCTTATGCAGTTTCGGCAGGTGGAAAGAGGCGGAAAAATTATTAGCTGAGATGGAGGCTCTTGAGATTCCTCCTAATTTGGTCACTTATAACATATTGGTGGATTCATTTTGTAAGGAAGGTATGGTGAAAGAGGCTGAAGATGTCATCAATATTATGTCCAGGAAAGGTATAAATCCCGATATCATCACGTACAATTCTTTGATTGACGGATATTGCTTGCGAGGACGAATGGACAAAGCGCGACAAGCGTTTGATTGTGCATCAGCTTCAGGGCTTAGACCTGATGAATTCACCTATAGTATTTTGATGAATGGATACTGTAGAAAAGGAAAGATAGACGAAGGTTGGCATCTATTTCATGAAATATCACGAAAGGGGTTGGAGCGCTCAATCGTTTCGTATAATACCATGCTACAAGGATTGTTTGGTGCGAGTAGATATGCTGATGGTTTGAAACTTTTCGAAGATATGAGAGCCAGACAGTTGTCGCTCAACGTAATTACGTGGAGTATTATGTTGGAAGAATTGTTCAAGACTAAGCAAGTGGACCAAGCGTTGTCACTTTTGAGCACGATGGAAGAGAAAGGAGTTGTTACCAATATTGTCACGTATACGATAGTCTTGGATGGACTGTGTAAGAATGGGAAGCTCAGCATTGCAAGAGACGTCTTCGAGAAACTTCCTTCGAAGGGTTTGAAGCCAAATGTTCGTACGTACACCGTTCTCATTGGGGCACTTTGTCGAGAGGGTTTCATATACGAGGCAAAGGAGTTGTTTCTAAAGAAAATGGAAGAGTGTGGTGATTGCTTACCTAACAATGTTACTTTTAACATGTTTCTACAGGGACTTCTCCAAAGGAATGATTTCGACGAGGCCGTTTTGTTTTTAGAGGAAATGGATAACAGTTGTAAGTTTACAGTTGATTCCGCCACACTTTCCATGATAATTGATAATGTCAAAGAAGGAGAAGCTCAAGCTCGTCGTGTGCTTCTCGAGAAGATAACGAAATTTCTGCCAGAGAGAGTAATAAAGATAGATTAGTAGCTTGGCTGGAATTCGTTTTGAACTCTATCTTCATCAATCGTATTGTGTTGCAAATCATTATATATTCAGTCTTTTTTTTTCTCTCTGTGCATGCCAAAGGTTGGCTCTCTCTGTATATAGGAAAGTTGACTCTCTACATTCAGGCCCGTGGCTTAAGCCTGAGGTGCTCTTATAACCGTTCATTTTGGTATGTAAATTTGTCTATTTTAAGTACAGTATAAACTCTATAAATTAATACAGTTGGGACCAGTCAAATTTATTAACTAAAAGAGTGATTAATTAATCGATAAATTAATATTTATTAATTTATAGTGAATATTACCTTTCAAACTTCTCAAGCATCAAATAACCTTCGATATCCTATGTCCTTAATGAACGTCAAATTAAGGATCAAACCTTCAATCTCCCAAGCCTATCATAGTCGTATGGTGCTAATGTACATTTAAGTAATATTAATAAATATATCTTCTATATGATACACTATGAGAATGTTTTTATGGAATTATTAATTTATAATTTATACGGGACCTATAGAAATTATCAGAAGTCTATTATGTTATAATTGTAGAGAATATTAATTTAGTACGTTATCCCCGAGTCGGGACCGGCCGAAAATATTATATTAAAGAGTTTATTAAATTATCGAGTATTAATTTATAGAGTTTCCACTGTAACTAATAAAAAATAAAATTATTACAAAAACATAAAACCACCGACTACTTGAAGACACTACATATTAAAGTTATTAAGAAATTATCATTTTTATGTAATTATTGGTTGCACACGTATTAGAGTGTGCATCTGGCTAGTATTATATAAAAAAGTTGTTTATAGTTAAATTAGAAAAAAAAATACAAAACAAAAGAGACTTGCAAAATTGCTGAAAAACATAGTAAAGCTTTTTATTTAGGGAAAAGGTGAAAAACGTGTCTTCTTGGTGATACAATGTCAAAATTCTCAAAGGGCTTCGGTTGGTTACAAAGGGTGCGGTTTTCATCTGATAATATCGTTCCCTATTTTCATATGGGATTGATCTTTTAGGTGTATTTATATTGCTCTCTATTTTCCGTTCAGTACCCTTCGAAGTTAAAAATTCTTGTTCAGCACACTTCGAACATTTCTCCCTGTTTAGTACTTATCTTGAAAAATTGTGTGTTAATATTCCAAAATAATGGAAGGACAAAATAACCTTTCTTATTCACAAATCAGGCAACTATATCAACTATTGTGATTATACCAACTGTTAACGCTAATTATACCAACAAAATAACGTTATTATAATTTTATACAAATAAAACTGGATATTATACTGTTAATGTTGGGCCTTCAGCACTGGCAATGTTGGGGTAACATTCTGGTCAACATCTGTTGACTGAGAGTGTTCCCTTTCTCAGTTTTATCTTTCATGCCCAAAACATGTTTAATCCGTATCTTGGCTATTTTTAGTGATGTGCAGGACTTATATAAGGATAGGGAATGGATCAAACCATGTGGAAAACGTGTGGAGCTGCTTGAACGAATTTGGGAAGAGCACTTACCTTAAATAGAAGACTTGAAGATCAAAAGAGAATTAGTCAAGCTACGACCAAAATTAGAAGATCTGAATATCAAAGAGAATCATTCAACCAGTTACCATAAATAGGAGATAAGAGATCGGCCGATTAGATGAGAAGATTCGAACTAAATATATAATATATTTAGAGAGATCTTCGAAGAGATACTTGAGGGAACTTTTACCAATTCAAGATGGAGCCAAGACCTTTAAATAAGAGTTATTTTCGAGCTGCAAAGTACCACTTCCGAGAGTGCTTTCAAGGAGTAACTTTGAGCGACATATTGAGCAAAAACGATGAGCGAAACATATCGAGTTTGAGCGATTTTTACATATTGCGAGAGTTGTCTTTTAGTCTAGCTTTTCAAAGGTCGAAAGATCTTGTAGTTTGCAGAATTCTTTTTGATTCGTAGGTTTTGCTAGACGTGTTTTTGACTATCCTTTTTGATAGTTTGTAATCCATCTTTATAGTGGAATTTTGCGCCTTGAGGCACGCATCAAGTTATTTGACTTGCTGCATAAAATCACTTCTCGTGTTCGTTCAAGTTTCATCACTAAGTACTTTATAAGTACTTTATATTTCCGCTGTGCGTTTCTGAGTGAGTGTGAGTGTTAGCCCAACATCACGTCCAACATCAGTTTACAACTTAGTGTGTTTAACATCCATATCGTACCGGGACCACTTCATATACCACCAACTGTTGTCGCTATTATACCAACATAATTGAAGATCATACCAACCGTTAGCATTATTATACCAACAAACTTGAATACTATGTTATAAACTCCCGAATACCATACAACTGATTTGATTTAAGCACACAAACCAAATAAGAACGAACCTGAATTCATATGCTTTAATCTTGATATATTCGGCGGGTGTTGAAGTGACTTCTTATTCTTCTCCCTATTTCCTTAACTTTTATGTATATATCTTATGATCTAAGATACAAAAGCCCTTTTCATAGTTAATGCAGAGATGCTCACGAAAATCCATGCATCTTTGAAATGGCATGTCTCTCTCTTCCTAAAGGATATAATGTTTGGAATAGATCGAAAGATGTTTAAACCTTATACCCTTATCTTTAATATTTAATAACCATCTTATTAGATATATATAATACGGAGTTATCACATGCGTCATTTGTAATATAACACACTATACCAATTGATAACGATAACAATTGGTATAATAGCGACAACCGCTATGTTCAGTTTTGTTTGTATAAAATTATAATAATATAATTTGTTGATATAATAATGATAACAGTTTGTATAACGATAAGCGTTGGTATAATGTCCAGTCTTGTTGGTAAAAAATTAGAATAACATTATTTATTGATATAATAGTGTTTGGTATAATAGCAATATCAGTTGGTATATGTTCAATTTGGGGTATAAAATTACAATAACGTTATTTGTGGAATAATAACGGAAACATATGGTATAATTCAATAATTGTTGGTACAGTATCTATTTGTTGGTATAATAGCGAGTTTTGTTGTGCGATAATAATCTGTAGGCTATTTCGAACATATGAAGTAAGGTTATTTTCGTCTTTCAACGTTGAAATGACCATTTCAGTTACCGAACAGGAAGAAAATTCTCAAATCAGTACTAAACAGGAAAATTGAGAGGCACTTAAGAGGAATTTCAAAACTTAAAAAGGGATCGAAAGGGAATTTCCCTTAAGAAAAATCCAAGTTAGTAATAGACAATGTTGTAAAATTCGATAGGTGCTAGTCGGACGCTCAGGAGGGGCCTAGCTCATAGACGTCTAGGTGATGATTAAATTGTATACATGTTTTATTATGCTCACATCATTTTATTATTGTAAGGCTGCGTTCAATTTGTAGCTGGGCTAATAGTATTGTCTAAGCCCGTTTAATATGTGTCAAAGTACAGGATAAATAATACTAGGTATTGATGTTGGATAAATAATAAAGGAGCCCGTTTAGTGTGGGCTCTTTATTTTTTTCTGGGTTTCAGTAATAAAAGCAAATGTGAGATAATATGTTACAATAATATTACAACCCATTTTCTACGCTTTTCTATTAAAGCAAAAAATCCTAAAATTAGTTTGTTGCCCTGTGCAATGCACAGATTATAAAAAAATTGGTCAAACTCTGTCCTTAATGTGTGTGTGTGTGTGTAGAGTGATATCCTTCAACGTCGCCGGTTAATTTTACTTTTATCAGATAGTTAATTATTGGACACATGGCGCATTTAGAGACCTCCTACATTTGTATAATTATATACTAGTTTTTTACCCGTGCAATGCACGGATTAAATATATATAAGTATGATAGAAATATTAAATTATATATTTTGAGTGGGTAGTTATTGTATATAAACATGGGATAACGGGTGCTAGACTTGTTCGAGCACTATGATCTTGCAATTGATGAAGAGTTTTATCGACAGCAATTGATTGATAAAAAATTTATCAACATGAATAAAAAAAACGAATCATGTTCTTTTTCATACTCGTGTTCGATATTTATTAATCAAGTTAGTAGTATTACTTCAACTTCTACTTTGATAAAAGTTCAGAAGTTTTAAACACATGTATAGAAAATGAAATAATTACACCCACGAAACGAAAGCTTATTTATTATTTATCATCAATTCAATCATTCATTCCTCAGTCCCGCTGCTGCTGACCTTGATATCCAAGAGTTGCTCCAAAGGCCTGCACAATGGAGTAGTCAGACTCACATATCTTGATGGGTGATGCACCATTCCATATAACAGTGTATTTTCAAGTTTTAGATCTTTATGGCATATGTTGTGCAACGTATTATTACAATAAATTCACGAAACAAATCTCGGGACAATATTGGTGGCGAATAAGGCTGAGGCGGAGATCTCTTCGCGTTTTGGAGAACCGAAATGTCCTCTCAATGTTCTATTGACGCCCAAAGATCTCAAGAACTTCTATTACTGTTTCCCAATCCTCTCCATCGATCCATTTCTTTAACTATGTTCTTCCATACAACGACATACACACAAAGAAGTGATGCAAAACCCAACCAACAACAATACAACCAACATAAAATTAAATGGCAGGCTTACCACGTGGTGCGAGAATCACACTTCTCCTGCTAAGATACGACAAAAATTATCGGCGCACTTCATCTTCTTCTTAACATCGTCAGTCTCGTCTATGCAAAGAGCCTTGTTACGACACTTTAATCAAATACACTTGAAACTCGAAATTTTTTCTATTCATACCAGCGGTGAGATCAGAAGCATTGAAGCTTCCTTCTTGTGGCCATCGTCAAACAAAAACCCTAATAAATGTAGGCATTCCCAAGGACACATCAACATAACATTCAGGGCGGATCCAGAAATTTTTAGTTGGGGGGCCAATTATTTATTTTGGAGTCATTTTCACGTAATCGACTATGATCTTCCACCACACACTCGAAAATAAGCTTAATTATCTGGGAGTACTTTTCTTGAAATATATCTGCATTATTGACTAGCTCGTTTAAAAGATAAAGATAGTATCGATGAACTATCAAAAGTTATTGGAAAGATAAAAAAGAATTACATATATTAAATCGTATAGTAAAAGAATTTGTATATAAAAATAATTTAAAAAAATTAAGACGAAAAGAACAAAGTCAAAGTAACTAAAAAGAATAATAATAAAATAATAATAATAGTAATAATAAAAAATTAATAAACTAAAATGCATAAATTAAAACATGCAGAAATAACTAAGAAAGAAGAAGAAGAAAAGAACTAAAAGAAAGATAGTAATAATAATAAAAAAAGCAACTAAACAAATAAAAAACAAAAAAAGAAATGCAAAAATTTCAAGTGAGCTTGAACCCATGACCTTCCAGTGAAAAGTCACGTTACTACCCACTATACTAATTATAATATCAGTCATAATTAATATCCGAAATCTACATATACATATTTAATGAATATAATACATATAAGTACTAAAAACTTCTAAAATTTTTGCGGGGGCCATGGCCCCCCTATGCCACAACCTAGATCCGCCCTTGATAACATTGAGAAATACCTTGGCTTTCCTTCGTCGGTTGGGGCAGGGCGTGGAGAATCAAACGTGGGTTAAGGGATGAAATCTTGAACGTGGGTTAATTAAATATTCTGTTGTTTATCTTTAGTTTCGTTTCTTAATTATTATCAACTGAATTTTCTTTTAAGTTAGACACGTTCCATTGTCATGAAACCTACATTTTCATAATATCTATAAGATATATGCAGTGTTTGGTATGTGACCAATTAGTAACAAATTTCAAACCCATTATAAAATAGATACGGATTGTCCTACCAAAAGTAGATTTAAGCCTAACAGTACACTTCTACAAACACAATATAAATAAAATAATATCTTGTTTGGTTGTTCATTAATGGACCAGATAGAATCTAAAATGACTTATTTGCCCCTAATTATTGTATAAGCCCTACTCATCTTCATCACTTCGAACGCTTCTTTCTCAAGACCTGAAAAGAAAGAATGGGTCCTTCCAAGCATCACGACTAAATGTTGTAACGAGATGACCGAGAATCAGAGAACCGTGAAGGTGGAACGTGAAGGTGTGAGCTCGAGGTAACATTTATGCATTTGAATGAGTTACTAAATTACTGTTTAGAATTTCCATAAACAAAAATACTATGCTGAAAATATTGATTAGAAAGATGTGATTTAAATCCATAAGATCAACGGTATTAATTCGTTATAGCCCCTGTTAATTACAGGAATTTATGGAATGACGGTGGTAGTTGGCAGTTAGAAGAGCACTTATGCACTGCACTGATATGAGTATTAGTTGGTTGGTTGTTGAACTGATTAAATAATTGATGGAGTTATATTTAAGCTATGTGAGTTTGTTCATTTCATATAACATCTCGAAGACAAAGGTGCTTGAACGTTCATGTATTACAGCTCCTTCAATAGATGGTTTAATTACTAATATCTTCCTTTTTTGTGCAGCAATGGAGTTTCGTAAATTACTCAGTCGAGAGGAGTACTTCTACTACGAGTCTTGGCCAGAGAAACTTGATAATTTCTTCATAGAGAAATTAACTGAGGAGAAAGCTGCAGGCAAAATGGTGGGTGGTTTGCGCGACGTCACTGTTACAAGCATCCGTCATCCCATCAAAGAGCGATTTGGTTTCTTATACAGTGGTCAATTTCTGTTGGAAAGGTTCAATATGCTACGAAGTCGTTATACCATCTTCAGCAAAATTCTAAGTGACCCGGATGTGACATGGGATGCGGAATATAACTATGTTGATGCTCCCGTCCAAAATGGATGTTATGGTTTAAGGTAATATGCATTTTATTTAGATACGATAATACCGATTCTCATTTTGAGCCATGATATCGTGTTTATTGTTAACAATGTCGACTAATTTTCTAGGGGGAACCATTGACTAAAGGATATTGGTTTTACGGTGAAACTCAGTGGTCGAAGTTATGCATCCTATTTGACCATCCAATTTCATCGGGGCTTCGTAGCAAAGAAATAATTGATATCTCAAGTGACACAGATTCTAAAGCCCTCGTACTCAAAGATGACAATGGCAAAGGTAAGACTCAAGCTGCAAATGAATTTGAGGCAACGTCAAGGGAACCAGTTAAGCTGCGCAGAAACAGAAGTTGTGAAGAAACTTACCTTTACAGGCGATCAACGACGTGACGTGGTTGCAAAACCGGGTGCATAGGACAGTTTTGATCGCTATTGCAACGATAACCTTTTAGCTTTGCCACGTTCCTACATGGCCCCTACGTTGCTGCTCGTTGATGTATTTGGTTCTCCATTGAAAGCCCCAAGCGACGTAGGAAGCTCAACCGCGTCCAACGATCCCAAACCGAGCAAGTAGGTCGGATGCACTAACCTCGTCATTGTCATAGTCGAGTACGCAACCCATGTTTTGTCTATGCCAAGTATTTGGTCTTTTGTTTTGGCCCATGTCGGGTTTAGTAGCCTTTGGATGATGCAATGTAAATAACCCGTGACTTGTGTGATATTAAGTCAAGTAGTGTGACATGGTAGTTTGAATTGGACCCATGGTGTTTTGGCCAATAGGTGGCTCATTTTCGATTTTGGAATCAATGTAAGACGATTTGTGTTAATATTGGTGTATCAAATGCTCAGCAAAATTCAACCTTTGAACTTATCATGTCTATGTTTACTTATTTATTACTCTGTTTTACTTATATATATTGGTCACATAGATCGTTTGCACTGATGTGGATCCCAATTGCAATAAAAACAAATGAGGAGCTGGAGACTAAAAAACAGCACTAGTAACGAGTTTTCATACATACATGATTCGAGCTTACAAAACAATACCAGCAACTCTGATTCTATCAGAGTATCTATGTTACAAAAAAACGCAAAATACCAATGATATCTAACGATCACACCATCAACTAATATTCCAACGGTTGGTGGTTTCAAAAGATAAGAAGTTCATTTACAACCTTTTTACAATATCAAAATACCAAAAGCTAATATCCAACAGTTCATACCTTTCCTAAATCGTTCCACTGAGTGTCGCAATAACGAAGTCAAACCTCTTGTCTTCTGGAAGGCTGAAAAACAGTCGCAGCTCGTCGGGGTTTTTTACTAGTATTTTACTGATAAGGAATTTTTGAGGTTGGCTTAGTCCTTCCATTTTGTCCACGATTGCATAGACTTCATTCTTCAGTTCAGCGACTGCATTTTCTGGGTTGATCATTCGAATAAGCTCTTTTAAGCTAGCAGTGGCCTCAGCACAATATTGGCCAAGTAGCTCGATGGAACCCATGTGACTGTCAGACATTTTCCTTTTCCTCGTTTTCTTCTTATTCGTATTGCTACCACTGTTTTGGGGAATAGAATTTGCAACCGAATCATCGACAATGTCATTACTACGTTCTTGCTCTTCACAAACGAAGTCGCCCCCTGCATTTTCTGGACCAATTGGTGTAGCATCTCTACTAGCCTCTGGAAAGTCCATTGCATCCTTACCTGTGGCTCTATCCTTCCCGAAAATCTCGATCCAGTCTTCATAGTAAGGCCATGACTTGAGACGCATGGTCCTTGCCAAGGGATCCTTCTGTACAAACAATGTAAGAGATTAATTTACTGATTTATTTATGAGCTCTTTTAAGTTGATAAACGGAGTTATTCACTAATACGAAATTGACAGCATGTTACCTTCACACAGTCATCCCATACTTGATCCTCTTGAACATCGATCATCTTCATTGCATCGTTCCAACCTATACCCGTGAGGCTCAACATCGAAGACAAAGATGCATAATATTTCTTCCAAGTAGACAACCTCGAAGTGATGTGTGGTACTGCTCGAATGTTCATGTTTGGTATTGCGCTTGTCATGTAAACTTCAAGAGCCTTCAAATACCCGGTCCTAAATCCATTGTCAGATCTCCAACCATTTACAATTATCTCTTTTAGCCCATCTATTAGTGCCTTTTCTTCCAAAGCAGTCCAACCACGCCTAGTTTTATCAAATCTCAATGTGCTACTCTGTGAGTTCCCTGCACCTCCCAGTTCCATTAATATTGTTGCTACATAAAATAAATTATACAAACATTAGAACAATGAGATGGGGCGAGTGAGGGAAAAAAATGCCAGGAAAAATAAAAATTCACCCCAACGTTAAAAACCCAAAACATCGAACAACATACATGCAAGATTAATACTTGCAGAAATGCTTACCAAACTTACAGAAATACTCACAGTTTCAAGAAAGAATTCCTAAATACCAGGGCGTGTGAAACGGGTGCAGATCCAGTCAGAGTGAGATTAGAGCATGTTCGAAATATCGAACCCAAGACTACGTAGCAGTGGCGAGTTGCATGGTACTAGATTGGAGCTTCGATTTGATGCAGTCGAAGGGATGAGATCGAGAGCTAAGATGTTTCAGTTGAGAACTGGGAATGTGAACAGTTCGGAGTTGAAGAATAAAACGTTCGCTGCTTGTTCTCTCACATGTTCTTTATATAAATAAAGTTTCATATATTTTTAATTTGGAGAAAACTCAAGTCATCCTCGATATGGACCAATTTAATATTGTTTTGTCAACCACTCTAAAAATAAACAACTCAAACAAAAGCTCAAGCACAGCGCACCACACTAGCATAGAAGTATACATAACAAGTGCAACTACATTCATCATCCCAAAAAGAAATTTTTCACAACTAAGACAAAATAAATTTATGACGAGCAAATGTTACATTGAGTTTTCCAATCCATATAGGCAGACTGAGCTAAATTATCCCTAAACGCAGTCCACTCATCAGAACAACCAACATTAGTCACATGGTCGTCATCATCGCCGACGAGTTCATTTTCATCCACGACGTTACCAAATATTTCATCTGAACTTTCTTCAGGGTCGTATGGCATCTCTTTTCGAATGTAATTTTGAAGCAGACAACACGCCATTATTATCCTATTCTAGGACTTGATTGGGAAGAAATACTGTGACCGTAGTATAGCCCACCGTTTCTTAAGCAAACCAAAGGAGCGCTCGATCACATTCCTCGCCCTAGCATGAATCATGTTGAAATATTCTTTGCTATTTTGTGGAGAATTTCTGCCAACGCCCCATGCGTCCAGATGGTATCGGACACCTCTGTACGGAGCTAGATCCTTTGGCATTCATATAACCGCTATCACATAAGTAATAAGAGCCTAGTGAAGCAATTAAAGAAAAGACAGTTAATCTTAATCTTGCATCAAATCCAGAACCTCTTGTCTTGTCAAATACTGTTTTAGTACCTTTGGGGATTTTTAACCCTTGTGGACGACTAATAGCATCACGAACTACACGTGAGTCAGCAGCTGATCCCTCCCAACCCGCTAGAATGTATGTAAAATTCATGTTCGATCGCATGCCCCAAGAATATTGACAGATATTTCTCCCTTCCGATTGCGGTAGCGAGCCTTATCATGCTCGCGGACAGTAACTTTTACATGTGTACCGTCCAATGCTCCTAAGCAACCCTAAATTAATTAAAAAGACAAACTTTAACTATTTATCCTTGTACAACGTTACAACAAATAAATAACCATTTGAGTAGTCATACCGTAAACCATCTCCATCTTTGTTCTGTATTTTCAGCCTCAATAGGTTTCGGTGGCAATATAAGAATTCGATGCAATTTCAGCACGGCATTCAATACTTCATGAAAGTACTTGCTGACTGTCTCGCCGGACTTGCTGAAATTTTGCTGTAACACACGATTTTTGGTGTGATGTGCCAGGACTAAGAGAAACATAGCCGCCTTATCATGAATCGGCGTGTACCTTGAATGCTTGAGACCACCAACATTCTCTAATGGATAGAGAAGAGATGCGAATGCATTTCTATTCATTCTAAGGTGGTTGACACATGTTACATCACTAACTTCGACTACCCCCTTTAGGTACTGGATTTGTTTTGTTAATCTAGTGGCCATCTTATATCTGATACGATCCCTGCGTTTTCTGCATTCTTGTCCATCTTGAGTCAGGAATACATTTGCAGACAAGAAAATCACAATAATATATTGAACCAAAATTCCATACAGAAACACCAACAGCTCCTTAGTTCTTCGGGATATGGCAGCCATGTCTCTCTACGATAATGGTTGAAAAATGATGATTGATTTAGTACTTGCTGATAAGTAAATTACCAGAACAATAGCTGCCCGTGGTCAATGAAAATATGGAGAAAATTTAAAAAAACATTTAAAAATCAAGGAAACAAATTGCTGCTCGTGGTTAACTCCATATAGAACACTTACCTTCATCTACAAAGAAATAAATGACATTAGCAACATCCGAAACAACGTATACAAGCATTACAAAAAAACCTACAACTAAACCTAGTCATACACAACAACTCAATAGAATAACGATTAACCCAGCTGAATGAGAAAAAATTAGTATTCATAAAGTGATAGATTTTTCGATCAGCTCTTAAAATCAAAGGTAAAAAAAAACTAGTGTTCAATGAGAAAAAAATAGTGTTCAGATACGAAGTTCTCCGATTAAACCTAAAATAAGCAAATCTAAAAACCAATACTTACTTTAAATGGGATGGTGAGTTGCTTTCCTAAGCTACGGGAGAGGCTGCGAGCTGAAGATGGGGAGTTCGTCTGCTAAGAGATGGGTGCAAGCAGGGAAAGTAACGATGGTATGCTAGAAATGAATTAGGGCTTTTTTATGTGCTATATATAGCAAGGGCAAATTCGTAAAAGTCATCTAACCCAGCTATTTGGAAAATGCAAGATAAAATTATAATTTCGATTCAATTGGGATAAATAATACTAAAGCCCGTTTAACATTTTCGGGCTTTCTGCTTTGTCATGGGCTTTATCTAGTGGAACCAAACATGGAAAAATGGGTTATTAATCATTTTGCAACCCTTTTAAAAGGTTTATCATATAAACCAAACGCAGCCATAAGATATAAAACAAGATATTCAGATGGGCTTTTTAAATTTGTCGAAATTTGGGCCTGCGATATGAGATTTGCAGGCCCACTATCTTCTTAATTGTCTCACAAATTACAGTTTATTTTCTTCTTATTTCTCGACAAAATTCCTGCGAGGGCTGAGCTCTGAGCTGAGGTTGAATGAACGAAGCAAATACGTCACCGCATACACAGACACGAGGCACCACACGAAGCCCTAATTTTATTCTATAGATTATCTGGGAAGTCATTCAAAGTTTGAACTTCTGCAATTCGAGCTTCGATCAATCGCATTCGGAATCGATTAAGATGGATTCGGTGGACGATGAAGTTGAAGTTCATAGTGAGGAAAAGCCAGATGCTAATTCCAAGGCAAAAGCATTCTTCGATGTTTATGGCTCCGAGGTATCTGTTCTTGAAATTTTATCCTTAGCTGCCCTGTCCCTTATGTTTTTGTCTGCGGTTTACGTCAAGTATTTATTTTGTGGATGTAATTATGTCGTTATAGCTTGAAAATAGCTTTGGGTCTGCCAATATGAGCTGTTAAGGATCTCCATTCTAGACTTCTATTGGGCTCGTTGATCTTGTAAACTGAAGAAAGAAGTCCGTAATGGTGGAGTGGAAGCCGAGTGGGAAATCTGGTTACTTTAGACCTAATAATGTTAAGATAGTTATCTGGCGAGTTTTCCAATTTTACTTGATATTTCTGTTTCCAATATATAATAGAGTTGATTGTTTTAAGTTCTCCTATGTTGATCTCTACTTATTTTAGAATCTGTATACGTATCTTCAAAATTTTAAAACATCTCATACACGGCTTGGACGCAGGCAAGAGCAGATGCAATTTTGAAGCAACCTGAGGCAAATTCAACGTTAAGCCTTCAAGTGAGTTTTCAACTGCTTTTCGGTTGTTTTTCATTCAGCATTGGACAAGTCGAGATGAGCCAGTCTTATTGGTTATGAGCTTTTACAGGATGTCCAAGGTCTTGTCACATGGGTTCTCGCCGATGGTTTCATGCCTTCGTGGGTTTTTATTAAAGTACAGAGCTTTTTTTCCTCGGTCACTTTTCTGTTCTTTGTAATTAATCAACGCATTAAAAAGTCCACTCGTTTTCTATTTCTGAAGGACATATTCACTATTTCACGCTTTAATTTCGGTTGTGATGTGCAGAACAAGCCCCTCATTCCCAAAGTGGTCATGCTTTATGTCCCTGGGCTTGATGCTGCCCTATACATGTCACAGTCCCGGGTACTAAAAAATTTTAAAGAATGCTGTGGAGTTCCTAGGGCAGTTCAAGCACTTAGGTAACTTGACAATAACGATATTTCGACAAATTTATACGTTTTATCATTTTAGCTTTTTGGTTTATGCCGATGGTTAAAAATGTTTGTTTCGTGCTAGCTGCGTATCAGATGGAATGCAAACTGTAGATTCGCTTCTTACATGCAAAGTAAAACGAAAAAGAGACGAAGAGGATCCCGTTCGAAAGAAAGCTTCCCAAACACCCCATCATGGTTTGTTTTGCGCTGAATTGTATGATAAATATTTATTCTTAATTCGTCGAAATTATTTTATTTAATGGAAACCTGATGAATTTCAGCAGAGAATTCCAATTCTGAGTCAGATGATCAATCTGCTGAAGATTTGCTGAAAAACTTGCCATTCCCAATTACTTACTATACTCTTACAGCAAAAGGACTGGAAGATAATGGTTATCAAACCAATAATCCCGGTAATGTCGTAATATCTTCGTACAAGGTTTTATCATTTTCGCTTGGGTTCACTTGTAATCTCTTTGTTTGAGCATAGGTTTAGTTTTTTATATGTTTGTTTCGTTACAACCTTTGACATTGTGCAGAGTTTCTTTTGACTCGTCCTTCTCCATCAGGAATCCCTTCACATGACATATTGGCACTTGACTGTGAGATGGTATGCTTTTCCGCGAAGCCCTTGAGTTGTTTTTTGTTTTTTGTTTTGTTAATCTTTAAAATAATGGTGGCGTATGTTGATTAATTGTGCATTTCATTTCGTTGAAATTATTTTCCAGTGCGTTACATGCCAGGGATTTGAGCTCACAAGAATCACACTAGTGGATGTCAAAGGACAGGTAAATATTCAGTAATTTCGGCGAGAGGAATGTTTCACCTTGGTATTCTCTTTCTATTTCGTATGCAATATGCATATCGATTAGTAGAAACGGTACGCTTACAGACAAGTTATTCATAATCGTCTGTTAATTCTCGCAGGTATTGTTAGATAAACTAGTCAAACCTGCAAATGCTATAACAGATTACAACACAAGGTACTTCATTGCATCGAAGTGTTCTGAAAAATTATGTCTTTTGCCAATTAAATATATGATTGGAAGCTCAGCAAAGGTTTATCGTTTCAGATACAGTGGAATCACTCAAGAGATGTTGGAACAAGTTACCACCACCCACGAAGACGTTCAGGCATAAATTTTTTTAGTTAGCTTTTTCTATTAAAAAAAATTACCATCTCTATCTATGATCCAATCTTGAATCCAATTTGTTTTCAGGAAGATTTTCTTCGACTCGTTTCAAAGGAAACCATCCTCGTCGGTCACTCATTAGAAAATGATTTATTGGCCTTAAAAATTCGCCACGATTTGGTCGTCGATACAGCTGTCTTATATCAACACCCCCGCGGTCGTTCTTACAAGAGTGCCCTACGTGTCTTAACCAGAAAATTCCTTTCAAGAGAGATACAATATTCAGGAAGTGGACACGATAGTATCGAAGATGCTAGAGCTACTATGGACCTTGCCTTACTCAAATTCAGACACGGTGCGTTCCTTTTTGGTTTATTACACAATGCAGTTACATATCTATCATAAATTTAGAATTTTTTTTGTCGAAATTGAACTTTAGCGTGCAACTAGGGCCTAGTTTTGGCATGCCTTCATCATCACTGATGAGGAAGAAGCTCACGACAGTTCTAAATGAAGCTGGGAAAACCTCATCTTTGATTGACGATGTATCTATAGTGAAGAGATATGCTGCTGAATCATCTCATGCAATTCCCGTAATGTCTGATGATGAAGCCCTTTCGAAATCTCGAAAAGAGGTAAACATAAAAAAAAATGATTCTATATTATTCAATTCTTCCTTTTTTTTTTAAAAAAACAGTTTTTCTGTCGAAAATCTCAGGTGAAGTACGATAAGGTGCAATTCGTATGGACCCAATTTACGGAACTGTATTCTTACCTCAAAAAGCAAGCAGACGACGACAAGAAACTGAATACGAAATTAGCAGAAATGATATCGTTGCTGACATGTAATAAGTCGAACGGTAAGGGAAACAATGCGTATAAAGTTACGTCGGAAATGAAGGGCGTTCTTGGTAATATTAACCGTAGGGTCGAAAGCTTATACTCTTGCCTGCCTATCAACTCGATGCTCATCGTGTGCACTGGTCATGGAGATACACCAACAGTACAAAAGTAAGTTCTTAAAATGGGTAATTTCGTAATCGTTTCGTCGTATATTTTAGCAAAAATTGTTTTTGTGTGAAGGTTACGAAAAATTCTTTCGGAGAAAGGAGAAACCTCCGTGCCCCGAGAGAATATAGTGAAGGTATTGGAAGAGCTTCAAGCACAAGCTGAGGTAGGATTGTGTTTTGTCGGAATTAAGCATTAATTAGAGATAGGTAATATGATAGAACCGTAATTTATGTATGCATATGTTCTCAAGTTCATGTGTTTAGTATTTTCGAGTGGTATTACTTCAGCGAAAAATGAATAGTAGTCGATATTCTTATTTCTTTCTAGTCATGAAAATTCATTTACAGTATAAGGGAAAAAAATTGAAAATGGACAATATGGTTTCAGACTAAACCAGCTCATGGAGATCGTAAAAGGTCATTCCTATATTTACGTAGCATTAAGTTCGCAAAAGGAAATAAGATATTTGAATTATCATAACAATCGAGATTTAATTAGTACAAGTTAATGGAAATAGATAAAAGAAGATTCATTCATAATAAATCCGTATTCAAATTCATTTACGCAACGTAAGCTAAGTTGTCATTTTCTTAGTTTCCATACACTTCACCCTTAATGTTGAGATTTGAAGTTTCTATATAACTGAAACGAACGGCGATCTTTCAAACAAGAAGTAGACTGACTTCGATGAATAAAAAAGTAGTTGGTAACTAAACTTTAACAAGAAAACATTGAATCCACTCCACATACATATGCACATTCTTATGGGTCACTTCATTTGAATATTTTACTAGTTTTGTTCTTATGGTTTCCTACGCAGGCTATTTGCTTCTTCGGCTGCGTGGCACTAATATATATATTTATATATCTATTTATGTATTATCCCCACACAATGTTACCATAATCGTTAGAGATGATTTAGTTCAGTACGAAGCCATCTAAACCTTATTTGCAGTTATGATACAATCTCGGCTTTCAAAGGGATTATCCTTTTTGGCCTTTGTGCCCAATATTTAGTCCACACAAATCACGATAGTAATCTAAGTAAATTTTGAATCCATATTCTCCATTCGGATAAATAACTAATGACAATGATATTATTAACTGGATTGGAGAAATTAATAATGTGTTGCAGAGAGTTGGATTGGAGCAGTCAAATTTTGCTTGCGGGTGAACTTTCAGCGTTGCTAAGATTTGGTTTCTTTATGAGAAAAATATGGATTATATACATATATATTAATTATAAGGATCACTACCTTTACAAGTAATATATATATTATATATATATATATATATATATATATATATATATATATATATAAGTACAGGTGCATGATCGATTCTATTCTACTCCTACCAAATATATATAAACATTATACATACATTACTTGCAATAACGTTGTTAACGGGTTATTACTTATTAGATGCTAATCTCACAACCACCTTGAGATGTTTCATAAAATAATGATGGTTAAGTGCAAACTGTTTTAGATAATTCTAATTAAAAATAACTTGGTGGACAGCAAGTTGATCTAGTCGAGATTGTTGTCCCTGTTGAGATCAACTACCACAATTATCATTTATTTTTTTAGTTTTCCACTAATGGTAAGAAAAATTTAATAATGCTTTTACTTCATTATGTTTTAGTTCTAGATTAGGCCTTTTTGACTGGACACCAGCATGGAAGCTATCCACCTACTAGTGTGTTTGTGTGTAAAATGCCTTAACGATTGACCAATAACTACTTACCACAATAATAGGAAAACTATGTAATATTCCGTATATAAATCTTGAATTAATTTGAGAACTCAGAACGACACCTGAATTTAGCAAAGCAAAAAATACATCACAAGAGTAGTCAATTACTCTTATTGGAATTAAATCTGATCCATCCTGTTATTATCCGAAATTTATATTCCTTATTATTTAGTTAATAACGTGTTATTCAATTTGAGAAATAAAATATTGCGGTATTTTCAGGTTTATATATACTCAAGCTGGTAAACAGGGAAAGCCCACCAACCATATATTGCTCTCACTCTTCATCAAAAGCCTTAACAACTCCTTAAGAAAAAGCTCTTCTGAAATTTCAGCTTCTTCAATTCCTCGTTGTGTATCTCAATTCGAATATTTCGTCATTTAAGGTATAATATATATGAGTTCGTTTTCGTTTTCTTGGTATGTATAGCAAAATTATAGTTTATGCTATTTGAAAAACTTGACTTGGTTCCCATGATCTACTTCATGTTAGTCGTTCTCGAAAAGTATGATTCCATATGAAGTATGATACGAAAAGTTGATCAAAATCCTTGTTAGTTCGAAACCCTAAATCGATTACAATGATATCTCTTCACGTTATATGTTTGTTTCAGTTTGAAAAAGTTATATATATTTTTAATCATCTATGAAAAAGATGAGTAACGATACGCCACAAGATCGATATTCATATGTGTACTAATAATTAAGACGAGTTCTTCAGTAAGTTCAATTAATCGAATGGACGAAAAACGAACGAAGGATGATCGAAGGGCTTCGAAAGGACATTGGAGACCTGCAGAAGACGAAAAACTGCGAAAGCTCGTCGAAAAATATGGCCCTCAGAATTGGAATTCTATTGGTGAAAAATTCCAAGGAAGATCAGGTATATATACTTTCAATTTGATACAAAACCCTAGATTCATTCTTGGCATATAAAAATTGATTTCATATTACTTATATATTGACTTTAAGGCAAGAGCTGTAGATTAAGGTGGTTCAACCAACTCGATCCAAGAATAAACAGAAGACCCTTCACCGAAGAGGAAGAAGCAAAATTGCTCGCAGCTCATAGAATCCATGGAAGCAAATGGGCACTCATCTCAAGGTTTTTCCCGGGTAGAACAGATAATTCAGTCAAGAATCAATGGCATGTAATAATGGCCAGAAAGCAAAGATCAGAAAGAAAATTCAAGACTCTTCGCAGAAATACTCACGTTGCCCGACGAAAAAATATGATCGAAGATACCGACAATAACAGGGTTTTTCAGTTAGAAATCCAAAAGAAAGACCCCATATTTTCAATTTCGTCGCCTTCGTCGAACACTCGTGAGGATAAGTTTAGGGTTTTTGCCGGTTTTAATGAAGGATTAAGGTTATGTAATGATCGTCGTCCCTTTAAGCAAGAAGTTGGCTATGAAGAGAAATCAGCCAACGTTCCCTTCATAGATTTTCTAGGCGTGGGAAGAATCTCATCGTCTCCCTAAGTTAGCGTTAGTATTGTATTAGTTTCTGTGATATATATATATATATATATATATATATATATATATTGTTGATTAGTATTACTTTTTTTGTAATGTCATCAATTCTAATATGGATTATTTACTTGGATTCTTATTACGATAAGATAAGTACTGTACTTGCTGAACAAATCACGAATGGTCAATTGAGTATTAGGTTTTATATAGTGTGAATTCAAGATTGCATGCGTGACAAGAACGTGTCGGTTTATATAATTTGTATTTATCCATATATTTGTTCCAGAAATAACGATTAATCTAATATTTAGCATCGAGCAAGAATCTTATTAGTCTTCGGAAGTTTAAAAGTAAAGTCTGGTCAACAATATTTAAATATAAACAACTAAAATCTCCAATAAGGAAACGGGTAGGAATCAGCAGATAGTTTATCCCAAAAGCTAAAATCTAATTTTGACCAAAATTTGAAAAGTCAACTGTAGCAGGCAGGAAAAAATATTAAGTCTTCGAGAACACGAAGCGCGTCTGCTCTTAAAATTGTATATTTTTTTCACATATTTTTATAATCTTCCTATAAATTGCTCTCATCTCTTCTTCCTTCTTCATCATAGTAGACTTTCATTCTTCGATAAATTTCCTGCAACCTCTTCATCGATTCGTTAATAACCTTACTCTGTCTTGTTCAATCAAAGAAATCCCAGTAACAAAGAAAAAGAAACCATGACTCTAACACGACCCATTATTTCCATCAATTCATTTCCGACCAACTTTCATGAAAAGCCCTCTTCCTCGGATAGGACTCGAAGTCATTTATATTCAAGTTCTTCGAATTATTCTGCTGTCTTAAAGCATGGAGTTTACTACAGTCTTCTCAGGGTTCGAAAAAATGGCCAAAGGTAAGTAATTTTTTGAAAAAAAAAAATCTTGTCACATAAAGATTCAACTTTTATATTCTTATCATGTTAAATGATCTTAATTTCAGGAAATCTTTCGTGTTCAATGTGGTTCAACCTGAAATTCAACCTCATACCGAGTCAGCCTTCAACGCCATGTAAGCTTGAGCTTTTAATAAAGATCTTTGCAATAAAATATTCATCAATCCTTGAATTGAATTTGATCAAATCTTCTTCTTATGCAGAAATTGGATTCTGGGCATTGCTCTAACTGTAGTACTCCCTTTCTTCAGCAAGAAATGGAGCTCCCTTCTCAGAATAAAGGGTAAGAATTAAAATATCATCGTCTTCATTATGTCGATTATTATGTTTCCTTTTACGTAGTATACTGAGCAATGATTGTTCGATTTCAGGTGAGGTAGACACTGCTGTTCAGACAGCTGAAGACATAGCAATAACAGTAGAGAAAGCAGCTGAAACAGTTGATAAGATTGCAGAGGACTTATTACATGATCTTCCACAGAACGGAAATCTCAGAAAAGCAGTTGAGATCGTCGAAGACATAGCTGAAAGAACATCGAAAGATGCGCAGATTGTCGTCGATTTCATCGATAAAGTTCAGGAAGCTGAAGACAAGATTGAAGAGTTCGTCGAATCTAATTTCAATGGAAGCTTCGCTGTAAAAGAGAATGCTATTATTGTTAAGCCTACCGAAGAAGAAAGTGCAAAAGTTATTAGTTAATTAGGTTTTCTTAGCCACCCTAAGTTTCACATTATTAATGGCCGATATATTTCAAAATGGCTATTTATTTATTTTTATACATACTAAACATTTTTTTCTTCATTACATGTACTGGCGTGTGTGTAAATTATTCACTGTATGCTGTATATAATACTTATCAAATTTCTTTGGACAACGTAACTACGGAATATGCGCATGTTGTATGTGTATGTTATTATTACCACTGGAAAAGTTGATATTTGACCGATCTTCGAAGCCTACGCAATTAGTTTTTCAACTTGCGTGAAGAAAAGAATTTACGAGTTGTTCCTTGAAAAGAAATTTAAAAAGTCAACGAAAATTTGTGAAAAAAAAACTGGCCCGTTAGATTTAATTTTCTTAATTATTTACATATTCAAAGAAGCGTGTGGAAAACAGAATAGTACATAACACGATCTTATTGCATCCATAAATTATCATTTCACAAAACTATTAATTGTGACGTCCCACGAAAAGATAAGGAGAAACCTTTATTTGATAAATAACTTTCCAATGTCATCGCTTTTTGACCTTAGCCAACTTTTGAAACTATTCTTTATAATATTCCAATACAATAAAAATCAGGCACAGACCAAAGATTCATGTACATGTATCCACAAGCAACCCACAATGCACCAATACGCAAACGAAATTTAAAAAGGAATATTCAAACATGAACCTTTTTTTGCTTCTATAGTTATTCGTTCTATTGAAAAGTCATCCCACTAAGCTTGGAACTATTACGCAATTAATTCCCACCAATAGTCATCTCCCTATAAGTATATAGATCATTGAGAAGTTATTCCATCTCTCCTTAGAACACAAACTTGTTCTTCTTCTCTCCTATTCTTCGTATATTATATAGTTTACAAATATTCTAAATTCATGGCGGTGGGAATCACACAAGCTGCAAACCCTAATTTCGGCGAACTTCGTCAAGTGATGAACAAACAAAAGCCCGCCGAAGCTCTTCACCGATCATCTAATCGCTTGGAGTTTTCTAATCTTACAGAAAAAAAATGGTTTCCATGCTCTAATACCAACCATGGAAGATTGGAGAAGTTCAATTACAATAGAACGTATGTATGATGTTGGTGGAATAAGTTCAAGGGTATTTTTATTTCGGACATTGAATGACAAGCTAGAACTTATGTATATCATGTAATGATTTGTGTTTATTAGTTAATGAATGCTTAACGATTTTTTTAAGTGATTTCAGAAAATTTGCAATCTATAGCAGCATCGAACCAGGAATTCCACCTACGGGCCCCCCTTCTAACATTTTGTGAGTTTTATAATTTTATTTTTCTGAATATTATTTAAATTTGACAACTAACTAAACTATATATATGTATATATTCTTCTGTTTTGGCTTAACTTTAGAACTTGGGTCGTGGCAATAGCTTTAGCAATAGTGGTACCAATTGTAGGCTCTCATTGGAAACCATCTCTAAGAAGTAAGTTAAATATTATTTTCTTTGTCTATCACTTCTAACTTACTATCCTTCGTATTATTCTTTAGTACGCCCAAATTGTGTTGCAAATTGAAACGTAATAACTCACACACCGTCCCATTTTATTTATCTTTCTAATCATTATTTTGTTCGCCAAATGTCCAATTAAGATACAGATACGTAACTTAATTATTAGTTTATTCATTCCAAGAATAAATAACGTATTATATCTGTTATACTCGCCTCGCCAGGAAAAATCGAAAACGTTATACAGACGACGGAAGACGTGGCGGAGGCGGTGGAAAAAGTGGCGGAGGCGGTGGATAAGGCGGCGGAGGAGTTGGCCGGCGATCTTCCGGCGGATGGAAAATTAAGACAAGTTGTTGACTTTCTCGAAGAATTAGCTGAGAGGACAGCTAAGGATGCTAAATTAGTGGATGACTTTATTGACAAGGTTATATTTATATATAATATATATATATATATATATATATATATATAATTTCCATCTTACTATATTTTTTTCTGCTGATAAATGAAGGTTCAAGAAGAGGAAGAAAGGATAGATTCGTTAGTTGTATCCGTAAAAGACGAATCCAAGGAAACTCCAGCCGAAGTAATTATTGAGAAAAAACCAAATAATGACTAGATGTTCAGCAAATAGATAGCATTTTTATATATGTTGATTTTAATGTAAAAAGAAGAAAATAAAACTTCAAGCCTTGCATTATTTCTTCATATAATTAACATATAGATAATGTATATTACATCATCAGTCAGAGAGAGAGAGTATTTAAAGCCGCAATTACAGAGAGTCATACTACCACCTCTCTTGGGATAATATGCATAAACATATATATCTACTGAAATTATTACTTCAATTAACTAACGACGACTGCCTAAAATATCACTTATATCTTGCGATATAGCTTTGGCGTCATTCGATATACCAAACAGCCCAGCCGGGCAAAGCCCGCACAGTATAGCCCGTTTTCACCTTTCCAATGATTTGGGGCCTTCTTTAGAGGCATCCCTTCGTCAAAAAGACCACCATCATCCTACAAATAAATAAATAAATATATACATCAATTCATAAGGAAAAAAAAATAAAAGATATTAAATATTATTCACTAATCACAAAAACCTTGAGCCATTTCCGTACGGTCGTTCTGTACCCCGTAGCAAAGATTATTGCATCATAAGTCCTTATTTCCCCATTTGAAAAGTAGACCTTCTCCCCATTAACACCGTTGATAGATGGAAATACCTGTGAAATGTTTTATTTAATAAATAAAAAATCAAGATTTGGCTAAGATACGTATAATAGGAAATTATTCAAATTCATCAAATATTATTGGTCATTAAATATTTATGTAAGCTTACATTTATTTCCCGAGAACGAATCTTCTCAATAGTCCCGACGTCGATAACGGGCGATTGGCCGACGGCCTTCTTAAGATAAAACGGGCCTTTGCTCGGCCTCTTAAGACCGTAGTCTTCGAGATTTCCGTAATTCCATTTGCTTAACGCCATTACAACGTTGTCCGCAACGTCTACGGACGCGTACTTCAGTATCATCATCCCAAGTTGGACCATCGTCTTCGTCAAATAATGTACCTTAGATAACGAATTCAATTTAATTTAGACGAACTGTTGGAAATAAAATGTATACATATGTATACATTATATATATATATATATATATATATATATATATATAAGTAAGCTTATAAATGAATCAGTCATTCAGTATGGAGCTCAGGTTCTGAAGGTCATGGATACGAATCATCACGACCAGCCATTTAAGAAAACTCATCTCTAAGGTTCGATACTGCATAAATCAGCCTAGACGTGAACGAGCGTGTATGTAACAGAAACCTCAAGAGAAACGGTCATTCAACACCAATACGTAATAATCGTACCGTTATTTCGAGCATTTATAACGCTTCGTTCGAAACCATAAAAAAAAGAAAGCGACTTACGGGGCTTCGAACGGCAATAGAAGTCTTGGCACCGAAACTCCACAGGTCGAAGGCGATCTCCATGCCCGAATTCCCGCCCCCCACGACCAACACGCTCTTTTCCTTAAACCCCTCGCCGTTCTTGTAAGAAGACGAATGCATCTTCACACCTTCGAAAGAATCGAGGCCCGAGATAGTAGGGATGAAACCCTCGCCATTTTCGCCGGTGGCAACCACCAAAAACTCGGCGACGAACTCCTCTTTTTCCTCGCCGAGGGCCTCATTGCATGCGATCACACGCCATTTATTGCCGTCGAAAGAAGCACGCTCGACGGTTCGACTGTAATAAGGGTTTACTCTAAACGTAGAGACGTATTCGTCCAAGTACTGAGTAAACCCTAGTTTTGAGACGAAGGTGGGCGCATTTTGAGGGAATGGCATGTGAGGTAGCTCGCAAAATTCTTTCGCTAAGTGAAGCTTTAGCCTATCGTAAGCTCTCTTTCTCCACAGAGAAGCGCAGCAATCTTCTCTTTCTAATACGATGTTTGGTATTTCTTTAAGGTTCAGACATGCCGAGGTTGCTAGGCCCGCCGGGCCTGCTCCGACGATGAGAACTACAGTTTCTTTCTGCATTTTTTGTTTTTTGAGGTTTTGGCTTATGTGATATTAAGTCAGATAGGACGTTGTTGTATTTATGGGCAAGATAATCTTATGAATTTGAATGGGCGGGCAAGGAAATGAATACTGGGTATTATCCGTAATCACTATTTCCATGTACTGTGAATTGGCAAGTTGTAATTATGACTCTTATGTAATCTTCTTTTAATTGTATAATGATGGTAAGCTTAAGGTAATGTGAATAGTTGTGATTATTGGTAATTTGTAATTCGGTTCTTATAAGTTATAATCTTGTTAATTGTATAATGATGGTGATCTTAAGGTAAAATGTATATAATCCTAATGATGTCAAGTCAAAAGAGATAAAATCATCATTCATTATATTTGTTAGGAAATTTATGGAAAGTTTATAATTAGATTACAGATTTAGTCTATGATACCAATCTAATAACTTATCAGAAAATTAGAGATAAGGTCTACCTCATATTCTTACCCAAAAAGTAATGACCAAATCGTACTGCTTGGGCTACGATATGGCAGGCCGAGCCTAAAGTACCTCATTTATGGGCGTGGGCCCAACTTTAAAAGTTTCGAGCTGGTTTTTGTAATAAACAATATCATATTGGGCCTAGACTTGCGAAACGATTGCTCGTCGATAAATTTATTACGTTTAATGAACAATAACGTTCAATTCTATTTAAAATTGAATTTAATATGGGGGACTATTGGGATACACTACCAAAAAAAGTTAAAGGTTGGTTGGACAAAAAGAGAGAATTCTTACTCACATCACCTTTTGAACTAAGGTTTGTCTCCCTACTCCATTCCTATGTACTATATATTAATTTCCACTCGTGTTTGCATGATTGACTTATTTCTTCTTTTTAATTAAAAGAATGAACAAAACAAATCATATCCTTACATACATGGGGTTATTCTTATTCAACCATGTTTTATGTTAGAAGCCAATCCATGTTGTCCCTTCATATACTCCTAGAGAACCATATAAAGTCCTTTGCAAACCTAATCATTGAGTTAGGTGATATGGTTGTACAACACAAACGGAACATAAAAGCGTAGAAAGCCCTAAAAATGTATAATTCTTTTACCAACATTACTTATGGTTCCTATAGTTTGTCTCAAACCACTCGAAAAGGTTGACATTTAAGTATTATTACATCGTATATTGTCTCCTGTACTGTCTCATCTTTTCCCATACACAACAACTTGGCACCACTTCTTTTAAATTATTAAAACTAACAATAAATAAACGAAAAGGGTACCTTTTTATTCAGTTAAAGATAGCCTTCTCTCAATAGTTTTTCTTTGCCTGAAAATGTCAGATTCTTGCAAGCTTCTGATATCTCTCAGCTTTCTTGCACTTATATTCATCAGTACTACTACAACAACGCAAGCTTCATCGAGATCTTACGCAAAGGCTGCTTATAATTGGGAACAAATGCTTCCCAAGAAATTGCCTACTCCAACTTCTGCTCCCTCGAAGGGAACCAATTCTCTTACTGCGTCTTCGAAAACCCTCGAAGAAGATCGATCGTGGCCTTCTTCAGACAAGAAAGTTTAGATTTTTGTTAATGAACGGTTAGCTTATTAGTTATTTCTTTAACGCTACAACGATGTAATGAAAGAAGGAATCTTTATGGAGCATAGCAGTAGACAGTAGTGTGTAATGATGATCAAGCGTAGGCCAAGCTAACCAACACTGCTAAATGAGTAAGTATGTTAGCAATTTGTACAGAGATGAACAAGTCATTAATCGTATGAGAAGAGTTATCTCGTATCATATTGTAATGTACTAATATAATGTATCCATATCCTCCTAAAACAGAATTTTATTTCAATAATGTATATGTGTACGAAGAACGAAGAAGATAAATCGGAGTAAAAGGATGCATGCAATGAAACATTAACTTTTGATATCGCAACGGTTTAGCTCAAAAGCCATGTTATAATTTTAGTACATGTAAACATTTGTTCTCTTTATTTCAATAGAAATGTGGTCTAGTTGCATGGGACTAGTTTTTTATTAAGTCTAGTGTTCGAATCTTCTCAAATCTTCATATGTTGTTTTAATTCTTACATTTTTGTGATTGTTTTGTTTATTATTACTTATTTTAAAATAGGTTCGTCTTAATACCAATTGGGCTGTTATATACTCCCTCCGTCCCAAATCGTTTGGACATTTTACTATATCGGGCATCCCAAACCGTTTTGGACATTTCCTTTATGGCAAAAAACTACCACAAACAATCAATATAATACTATTAAATATTCTTAAAAGACATGCCAAAATATACACTTTTTCACCTTTTAATTGTACTATATTATTAAAATATTCAATTTCTTAAAAACCGTGCCATACCCCAAATGTCCATACCAGTTTGGGACGGAGGTAGTATTAAAAATGATATGTTTTTTAATAACAAATTTTTAAATAACAATGCCTATCTATTCTATTATATATTAGGTGAGAGACTAGGATAACGGTCAAATGTCTGTTAATTGAGATTGAAAAAATTAAGAAATCACTAACTACATTTAATAACTATATTTAGTTCAGTACTATTTTTTGTTAATTACCATTTTTAGTTAATTAATATCCTACTTTTATAACAAATTAATTTTTCCTTTTATCATATTTAAAACATACAAATTAAATTAAGCTATGATTTATATGAAATATTTCAAACTAAAATTAATTTAATAAAAAATATTTAATAATGCGTGTGTATAAGTTACTAGTTGAATTGGAGGCTAGGGCTTTACAAGTTCCTCAGCACTGCAGGTCGAGATCAAAGCCCCGCTCCTCTTCGTAGTCTTGCCCGCGTGAATTTCTTCGGAGTATCTTTATCCCTATAGCCGAAATAATAATGGGAAGGAAGAAATCTTCGAAAAGGAAATCAAGCGAGACGGATTCGGCCACGGAGGTTTTTCCCCAGAATCGTAAGTCTATGGGATTTTTTATGCTTTCTCGTCTGTTTCGATTTTGTGTTTCTTAGCTTTGGATTTTCGAAATAACGTCGTACCTTCTGATTTAGTCGAAAAGCTTCCAATTTCTGGTTGAATTGTCTGCTATTCCTGTAAATGAAGTTGAAAACTTTCGCCTTTATTCGTCCGTTTCTGCGCAGTTGGCACGGAGAAGGCAAATATGAATCAATTGCGTATCTGTGTGTGTGTGTGTGTGATAAGGTGTTTGTTGTTTGTCAGCAAAAAAAAAAAAGAAGATTATGCCCAAATCTCATGGTGATTTTCTTTCTCTGTGGTTCAGCTATTGAAGACAAGAATGAAGCTGCTGTAATAGACGACTTGAGCGAGCCCACCATGGGCGAGAAGCTCGCCAGTCTAAACATCGTAGAGAAGGATGAAACTTCAATCCGTCGAAACGGAGAGACAGTTCTTCAGCCTAAGCCACCGAGCGCAGACTCTGTTTATATCTTACTCAAGCAAGCCCTCCGTGCTGATGATCGAACGCTTCTCCTAGAATGCTTATACAGACAAGACTCCAAGGTTTTAAGTTTTAACACATTTCAACTAATTTCCATGTCTATCTTGCCTTCTTTTGTTTGAAGGGGAAATTTCGATTTGAAATGAGAAAGATGCGCTTACTTACTATCTGGAGTGGATGTAATTGTATTGTCCACAGGTGATTACTAATTCACTGTCTGTGTTGAATCCCTCCGACGTTCTCAAGTTATTGCAGTCTCTTGTTTCAATAGTCCAATTGAGGTGAGGGCATAAAGGACGCATCTTTATCTGTTTTCCATGAAAATGGTTTATAATATCAATGTCCTTCTGCTATATTCGTTTTACTTGCAGGGGCTCTGTTTTGGCTTGTGCTATTCCATGGCTTCGAAGTTTGCTTCTTCTCCACTCGGGCATCATTTTGTCCCAAGAGTCTTCTTTTGCTGCGCTGAGCTCTATATATCAGGTTTGGCTATCAACTCGAAGAAAAAAATGAAGATATATTTTACGTGTTGTGTTGAATCTCTTAACTATATTCAGATTATTGAGTCGAGAGTTTCGAATTTGGACCGGGCTGTTGAGCTGTCGACTCGCCTGGACTCGCTTTATGCAGAGGTACTTATGCTTTGCAACTATAGTGCTGAAATATCTTTTCTTCGCTCATGAGGCTCAATCAACGCCTTCATTCTCAGACGCTCGATGAAGAAGATGGTGAAACTGAGGTGATTGAACCTGCTATATATGAGGATGATTCTAGCGATGAAGATGATGATGAAGGCATGGAAGTTGAAAGCGTTGAAGATGGGCTAGAGCCTGCGATTCATAGCGATATAAGCGATGACGACGAAGAGTGAAAGAGAATATATTGACTAGAATTTCTCGTGAAATCTTTTGTATTTTTCTTTATGGTGGTTATTTATGAATGAGCATCCAATTGTGTCGAGCTTTGAATTAAATTCAAACAGAAAAGCAGCTATAAACATTTCATTCAAAGGGATTTATTTCATCATTTCGTATTATTGACCAGGAAACAACAGATGCATGCATGAGGCGGAGAATCTTGGATGGAAGATAATTCAGTCAGCTAAATTCAATCTGAATTCGAATAGAGAGATAATAGTTAGATAGATACCTAAGCGTATAGCTAACATGAAACATTTTTATTGTTTTGGCGCAGTTAACCAGAAAATTATTACATCATGCATAAGAAATATCGAACTGCTTGAGTTGGTTTTCGCCCGAACTTAGCAATAAAGCAAGCTTAATCATGGGATCTAAAGATCGATAACCCTCGAACATTAGACCGTATAAATCAACTGGGCTTCTTCGAAAACCCTAGTTCCATAGAGATCGATATCTCGAACTCAAAAGGTATATAAACAAGTAAAGTTCGTTCAATTACTTATAAAACAACAATAACATTACACATACAAAAACAACAGCAGCACATTATCATGTTATTAACCCACTTATGAAAACATAGGAAGAAACTTCTAGTAAAGGTAGATTACCAAACATACCGCGTTCCATATATATTTAGGATCGATCTAATGACTAGATGCGTTTATTCTTGCTCATCTTCCTCGTCGTCAGCCTGGGGTTTAACTTTCCCTTTGTTTTTGTGATCCTTTGCAGCGTCTTTAATGGCTTTTGCACTAACTGCAGCTATTTTCTTGAACACCTTTGTTGAGACATGTTCCTTTCTTGGTGGATAGACACTTCCATCCTTCTTACCACCTTCGTAGTAACTGTTGCCGTAAGAGTTGCTTCCTTCTCCAATATTTCCACTCATTTTTTCCCTCTATCTCTTTGTTAATAGATTCTAAGAAATATACTTTGTTATGAATTGTGGCAGATTGTATGTAATGTAACCCCTATATATAGGGAAATTGTGGCATGTCTCAGGTGTCTAACGTAAGAGTTAAGCATTAAGATTATTAGGGTTTCTTATTTGAAGCAATTTTTAAATATATGTGGTCATTTGCATGGAATTTCATGTCCATTTTCGTAGTTATTACAAAGAAAAAACGTCCATATTCGACTTACTGTTGTAAATGGCCGGCATGCTGTCTGTATGTGTATGTGTGTGTGTGTTGTGTGCATATGAATGCCTATGATTTTCATGTGTTAGAGCTTTGCTGTGTGGTCTTTTCGATAAATTGACCAATGAAATTGAACATACCAACTCTTGAAATGTGGCTTTCGTGTGTATTGTGTTAATACAACAAATGTGATGTTATATGAAATTTCCGATGAAAGCACATTACATTTTATTAAGTAGATAAATTAATATAAAATTGTTCTATTACATTTGTGTGTGTGTGTGCGTATGTGCTAATAACTTGTTAATTCTAATATATACAAAAGTTCAATTGTTAGGAAAATACGTAAAGAGTCGTTCGTGAGAGCCGAGTTCGGTGTTGAAGTGTTTAATTAATATTACGAAGTTGGTAGTTTCTAGTTTGGGGCACGCAACAATGAATCTGCATTGACTTCAATATTCTATATTTTACTTTTAATATTGTATATCTAATTTCAAATTTGATTGAACCAGCAAGGAAGATGAATTCAAGTCTTGCTTGAACCAAGACACACAAGAACGCGACCCCAAAGAGAAAATAGCCATGAAAATCTTGAATTCTTTATTCAAAGTCAAGGTGTTTATTCATTTCTAGGAATTTCACCACGAATTTTGACTTTGAAAGCAACTTTTAATTTTCATTAATTGATGCAATATGCATACAAGAAAAGATGTAATGTACATATATCGTATAACACACGCACACATGTTAATGTATATGTTATTACAGCCACACACACATTGCTGTTTTCTTTTATATAAACTTTTCATGCATTCGACACAATCAAGTTTTAAAATATTTATCTCCATGAATAAGCCTAGCGGGCGAATTTCTGATATATTCAAATAGATGCCAAAGCATCAATCTTTCATGGACTCTTTGGCAATCATAATCTGGGTATGATATTGAGATTTGATTTTGAACTTTGTCGAATTGTGAAAACTATGGTACGATGTTCATATTCGATTCAAATTGAACCAAATTTGAGTCCAAGGCCTACAATATATGTCATTTCCCCTCGATGACATTGGGCTGTTGAAAGGCCCACTTTATTTTGATAGGACCAATTCTGAGCCCATAAAAGAGCCCATTTTAAAGAACCTTATGCCTAATATGGAGCCCAAAAGGCCGGAAAAAACTGGTTTTTCTTTTCTTTCTTCTTTGTTCTTTTTTTTTTTCAAATATAGATCGGCATCAAATTTAAAATTTAATCCTATATCATATTATCACACCACTACACACACCAGTGTTCTGATTTTAGCGTCATTTGGAAGCAGCTTCGATGTTAGTTATAATGTGATGGGCAGTGCAGATATTCTTAGGAATATTCCGTCGTTAAACTCCATATAATATGCTTTACCAATTTAATTTATGTATAAATAAATACTCTTTTTTCTATATATAATATATTACTAACATGGGCAATTTATCCTTCGTCCTTTTAATTTCGATTGTCGCGTCTTTACAAGGATAGGTACATTCTTCTCGTCCAAAACGTTATTTATATTCTCTCCTTATACATATATAATATTATATATATTTACTTTAATAACTTATAATATTTAAATAATACAGACGCTTTGTCTGCTACTACAAAGCTCAGTACTCTCATAGGCATCTCAAACAGCTGAAACTCGAACCAATCATTCATGGCGAACTCGATTGTTGCTGATGCGTTATCCAATCTTCAAATCGACGACGGCGCTGGGAAGCTTAATAAGAATCTCTCTATACTCTCTCCTCAACAGGTGAGCTTTTTCAATGCGTTTTTTTTCCTTTTTTTTTAAATTTTCAGGCTGTTTGTGGTGGTATTTGAATTTCAGTTGAATCGCGCCTCGATTTGTTTCTTTGATTGGTTTGTTTGTGTCCGTAGGTGGATCTGGCGAAGATGCTTCTTGAGATGAATCAAACCCATTTGTTCCAGCATTGGCCTGAGCCCGGCGTTGATGACGATCAGAAGCGAGATTTTTTCGATCAAGTAAAATCTTCGCTCTTTTGTGATTTCGTCTTCTCCGTTTCTGACATGACATTTTGAGTTTTGGGGTGATTGTTCTGCGGTAATATTGCTGTTTTTTTTATTGGTGGAATGCCTTTTGTTGCTTATTCGGCCTGGATCTGTGATTGGGAAGCATTTGAGTGTGGAGAATCGTAGAATTGAGCTCTTATTGTAATGACATTTTCTTCATTTTACTACAATCTCTTTAGATCTTGTTATAATGATATTTCCCAGGTTGCTCGCCTCGATGCAAGTTACCCAGGTGGCCTATCATCATACATTCGAACAGCTAGGGAACTTTTAGCTGATTCAAAGGCTGGGAAGAACCCGTTTGACGGGTTTACACCTTCTGTGAGTGGTTTCATCGATCACTTTGTATAATTGATTGAAAAGCATTTACTGATGCTGATCCCTTTCACATCCATGAGCTGAATTTAAATGATTTTATTGAATTTCTGAGCAATTATTGTGTCAAACAGGTTCCATCTGGAGAGATTTTGAGTTTAGGTGACGATCAGTTTGTTCAGTACGAAGAAGCTGGGGTTCGTGAGGCAAGGAAGGCTGCCTTTGTCCTTGTTGCTGGTGGCCTTGGAGAGCGTCTGGGATATAACGGTATTAAGGTACCAAGACTTTCTTTAATGATTCCTTTGTGCAGTGCGTTTGATTCGAATGGGTGACATAATTCTTCGAATTCTGTTTTTCAACCACCATTGCAGGTGGCCCTTCCTTTAGAGTCTACGACAGGAACATGTTTCTTGCAGCACTACATTGAGAATATTCTTGCCTTGCAAGAGGCAAGCAATAGCCTAGCACAAGGTTTGTCGTTGTATGCTGTGGTCTTGCTCAAGAAAAGTGGGACTATTTGTTTTATTTCAGAGCATAGTTTAGGACCCCTGTTTCGTTGCTAAGCATTGTATGATATAGGTGAAGAGCCGTTAGAAATTCCCTTGGCTATCATGACGTCGGATGACACTCATTCACGCACTGTGGAGTTGTTGGAGTCGAATGCTTATTTTGGGATGAAATCAACTATGGTAAAGTTGCTCAAGCAGGTAAAAGAGTGGGTTGTTTGTGTACTTCTCTAATCATTCAGCATCGTACGATGGGATTCATCTTCTGTCGTTTTTGGGAGTTTTCTAGGAAAAAGTTGCTTGCTTGGAGGACAACGATGCTAGACTTGCTTTGGATCCACAAAACAAGTATAGGGTCCAGGTATGTTCTTGCATGATGATTTGATTCGGACAAGGTGATGTCATAAACACGAATCAATTGATCTATGTGGTGTTTAACAGACAAAGCCTCACGGTCATGGAGACGTTCACTCACTTCTTTATTCAAGTGGCCTCTTGAAAGAATGGTATGGCTGTGACGTCTGAATTTGATAGTTTGAATGATTCTTCTGTCTGAATTTTGCTTCGTTCGTGACAACAGTGTACTCTTTGTGTTTCCAGGTTCGATTCAGGTCGAAAATGGGTTGTATTTTTCCAAGATACCAACGGCCTTCTATTTAAGGTTTAGTTGGAATATTTCTTGATGTCATAGTAAACTTCGTCAACTGATCTTATTACACCGTTCAACTGATAGGCAATCCCATCTGCCTTGGGCGTCAGCGCCAGAAAACAGTACCACGTTAATTCTCTTGCAGTCCCTCGTAAAGCTAAGGAAGCCATCGGAGGCATTGCGAAACTAGCTCATCAAGATGGTTTGTATTTCTAAATATTATAAAATACTTACCAATATTTTTTATGGGTATATATTAAACGTATACACACGAATAATTTTCTCAGGCAGGACAATGGTGATCAACGTCGAGTACAACCAGCTCGACCCGCTGCTACGGGCCTCGGGCTATCCCGACGGTGATGTCAACAATGAAACGGGCTATTCTCCTTTCCCTGGAAACATAAACCAAGTATAAAGTCCTTCGAAAGCTTCATCTGATTGCATTTCTTATGCCTTTCTATCCTTTGTGGTTTTAAACATATTGTAATGCCATCGAACTACCTTATAAGTTATGACAAGAAATGTCCAATTTTCTGTGAGACTTGACTTTTTCGAGCTTTCTTTTGCAGTTGATTTTCGAGGTAGGCCCTTACCTTGAGGAGCTCTCTAAAACTGGAGGTGCCATTAAGGAGTTTGTTAACCCCAAGTACTTTTCGTCGTCCCTTTCTGTCTGTAATTGCTTCGGCTCTATTACTGTAAGTAACTGTATATACACAACTGCAGGTATAAAGATTCCACCAAAACCACTTTCAAGTCGTCGACTCGACTTGAATGTATGATGCAAGATTATCCCAAGACACTGCCTCCTTCCGCTAGAGTGGGATTTACCGTAAGGCCCTTCTTTTTTAAAAAAAATAAAAAATTCACCCCTCAACGCCTTAAAATATTCTTACAAGATGCATAATTCGTACAACTAATCAGGTCATGGATGCTTGGTTGGCTTACGCACCTGTAAAGAACAATCCCGAAGACGCTGCCAAGGTACGCGATATTGTAATAAGAACGCTCGAATCATCGATTTAGCGACTGATCTTCATCTCTCTGCTAACATCTTGAAGGTGCCAAAGGGTAATCCATATCACAGTGCTACTTCTGGTGAAATGGCCATATACAGAGCAAACAGCCTTATATTGAGAAAGGTACGCCGAGTTTTTATTTATTCGTAAAATACGAAGCGCATTTAGTAACTAATTTTCTTGGTCTAAAAGGCTGGTGTCCAAATAGACGAGCCAACTCAGCTAGTTTTCAACGGCCAAGAAGTAGACGTATGGCCTCGTATAGCGTGGAAGCCCAAGTGGGCCCTCACATTTTCTGACATCAAAAGTAAAGTAGGCAAAGGTTGCTCCATTACAGCGAAGTCTACCCTTGTCTTAAAGGGCAAAGACATCTACGTCGAGAATCTCTCAATGGATGGAGCTCTCATAGTAGATGCCATCGATGGCGCAGAGGTATATATACTTACGTTTCGATTATATATATATGCAAATCGATATCGCTACAAATAGAAGTAGCATCGTTTTTTTGTGTGGAAAAAATAGGTTAAAGTGAGTGGTAATGTGAGGAACGAAGGGTGGAATATCGAGAATGTAGATTGTAAAGACGTCTCTGCGCCTGAAGAAGTGAGGATTCGAGGTTTTCGATTAGAGAAAGTCGAGCAGCTCGAAATAACTTATAAGGAGGTTGGAAGCTACTCTTTGGAGATTTGATCTGAGGTATGATAGTATGATGAATTGAATTTCAAGAAAGATTGTTGTTGTGTGATTATTTATTATTCAATTTTTGTTTTGCGGTGTTATTGTTTTTGAATAAATTGGTGAATTGCATTCACTGAATAATTTTTTGGAGACTTCTGTTGTCTTCTTATTACCTTTACTCGTCTTCTTCCGAATAAAAGTATGTTGCGTTTCCTCGCTTATTTATATAGATTTTGACTTGTATGTAACAAAAACAATTTGCATGCAATTCACGGAGTCGAGGATCAAATGTGCTAAATATTAAAAACCTGAAAAATTAGTTGATAATAAGGGAGGTCAGTAATCTCTAGAAAAAGAACTTTTCGAACGCTCGATTATCACAATATATTTTAGACTTGAGGCTTTGTTAGTTTTTATCTACAAGAAGAGGAAAAAGAAAGAACAAATGTACAAATAACAATAAGGGATTTTCCCAATCTACCCAAAAAAGATGACGAATTATTGATGAAATAGGAAACTTTTTTTTCTATATATTTTATCTCGAACTATCGTCACACGCGGTTGTAATAACATTCAAAGTACTAAAACTTCAAGGCAAGTACATAAGAATACTTTTAATACATTATATTCTCTAATTGCAACCTTCCAAGCATCTTCATAGCTTTTTTCCAACTGACGAGTCTTCAAAAACAGTTACAATTTGCAATAACACGGACAAACAACAGAATATATACACACACACATACTTATATATAAGCTCAATAACTCACAATCTTCCCATACAAAAAACACAGCTTATCCTCTTTTCATATACATAACAATAAAACAACCATTTATTTATCCAAAAAAATGAATCAAGAAGACCTTCACAGAATATTCAAGAACCTTGACAGGCAAAACAAGGGCCAAGTAAGCACCCAAGAGCTTCACGATCTCCTCGAAAGAATAAATGGCGGCGTTCAAAAGACAACGTTGGAAGAGATCGAAAGGCTCGTGGGAAGAAAAAGCATCGAATACATCGATTTCTTGTTCTTCTACGATGCTGCGATAAATAATTGCAAGCTAGCCCGTGAT
The DNA here is from genome assembly GCA_027422505.1 of Craterostigma plantagineum. Lineage (NCBI taxonomy): Eukaryota > Viridiplantae > Streptophyta > Magnoliopsida > Lamiales > Linderniaceae > Craterostigma > Craterostigma plantagineum. The sequence continues at coordinate 682,724 of JAPQWV010000039.1, read as the reverse complement.
GATTATGCTTATTACGAAGACCTCCTTAAGGCGTTCAAAGTGTTCGATTTGGACGGAGATGGGTACATATCTTCGGAGGAGCTTCAGCTCGTGCTCTCGAGATTAGGGTTATTGCGGGATAAGAGGGATTGTCGGGAAATGATACGATTTTACGACGAGAATTCTGACGGGGTTTTGGATTTCGACGAGTTCAAGAATATGATGTCTGAGCCTCTAACATGTGGGGGTTCTGATTGATTCTTATGCATGTAAATATTATTGTTACAGTTAGTATTAGTTTTTGATATGCTATTACAATCTATTATGTAATGAATCTGCCTAGCTAGGGTTTAGTTATGGTAATATTATCATATTACGTTTTGGGGTTTGTTGTTTGATGTGTTTGTTTTATGATATGCGTTGACTTAAAACGCATGTAATTATAGAGGATAAGCTGTTCTTTGAATAATTCACGTGACTTTTGACTTTGTTTTTTGATTTCGGTATTTTTCAGGGTTTTTAACACACGGGGCAGCCTTCTTTGAATTATTATTTAATAATGCACTTTTTCGTTGAAATAGATATATTGGTTGAATTTTCTTTTCTGATTACTATTCACCGCCCCTTTTTCCTAGTCACCTCCTCTCCCTAAAGGGCTGGAAAAAGACGTTTTTGCCCTTTTCAATAAATTTTTTTATTAAAAGCCCTTTTCAGTATAACACTTTCCATATCGCAATCACACATCCAAATCAGACTCAAACACAAAAAAAAACTCAAATTGCAATGGATCGACGACAGAGAAAAGGGACATGGCAAAGGAAAAGGATCTATTTGCACGACTGATAAACAAATCGTAAAATTCGTTCGTATGTAGATGAATTATCGAACATGGATCGGAATCGCTTGAAAAAAGTCCCAGCCGAACAAAATTTTCGACCATTTCAGGCAGGGCCGAAAAATAATTTCGGCCCGCACAAGGCACAACCGAAAATGAACTTGTGGGGGACCGGAAAAAATTTTCGGCCCTGCATGAGGGAGCCGAAAATATTGTTCGGCCGGCGCTGTTCCGGCCGATCTCATAAATCGGCCGGAACTACGACGGCCAAAAATACAGGCGGCCGAAAATGCTGTTTGACCGTTTGATTTTTTTTTTGCAGACGAGGAGAGGGAAGTCCACATCCCGGAGGATTTTATCGACGACGGGGTAAACTACAGTGAGCATTTTCCTAGAGGAGGACGATTTTCGACCGACGTGGAAGCCATTAACTGGGCGAAAGGCGTCGCTATTGCTCTTGGTTTCGAGCTGATTATTTTGTTGCATAAGAAATGCGGTACAAAAAACTGATTAGATATTCTCGCGGAGAACGTTATAGAGGCAACGAGGATGAATTGAAGAGGGTTTCGAAGTCTAACAAGTGCAGGTGTCCGTTTGTAGTCATAGCTCAGGAGGATTCAATTACTGGGGAATGGTACATTCGTACGGGTCCACCTGAGAAATTAATGCACAATCACCCTCTGATACAGTATCCCGAGGGACACCGCTAGACGAGTGGGTTAAGTAGTCAGGCAATGAAGATCGTAGAGGAAATGACTGTTGCGCAAGCGAAACCAGCTCATATCCTCTCAGCGATGAGGGCTCGACACGCAGAAGATAACGCAACGATCAGGCATATACATAATTATAAAGATTGTTTGAAGAAAGACTATTCTGAGGGCCGAGACGTGGTGAGCCAGTTGATGCACCAAGCCACACATGCCAGATATTATGTTCAAGCCCTGGGAGACGAGGAGACGAATGCGCTGACACATGCTTTTCTCGCACACCCGGACTCACTCGCACTGGTGAGGACGTATCCATACTTTATTGGCATTGCTCTACGTACAAGACCAATAGGTACACGATGCCTCTAGTTGAGATTATAGGGATGACTCCCTCTAATCACAACTTCATGTGTGGGTTTGCTGTTATGGAGAGGGAAGTTATGGGTGGGTGTTGCAGTCTCTTCGGGATATTCTGGGGCCAGGTGTATACCCTTCGGCGATTGTGACTGATCGTGAGTTGGGCCTTCTTCGACCCGTACAGAACGTATTTTAGCATTCTCACCATCTGTTCTGCACGTGGCATATTTATAAAGACGTGGAGAACAGAGTTTATTGGCTGACGGGGAAGAACAAAAAGACTGCAGCTCACTTCACGCATAAGGTCTGGAAAGCAGTCGTGGAAGCTCCGACGATAGACGCATACTAGCAGGCAGTGAGTGACATGTCTTTGCGTTGGGTAGCCGACTCCGCTATCGTTCAGTACGTTCAGCAGACATGGTTGGTGCATAAGGAGAAGTTCGTCAAAGCTTGGACGAACCAGGTGCTTCATTTCGGGAACACCAACATGTCGTGTGGAGAGTGCTCACAGGGAGCTGAAGCAATGGCTGAACTCAGCCACTAGGTCTCTTGACACCGTGTGGGTGAAGGTGTAGAGTAGATTCAGAACCAACTGAATCGCATCAGAAAGGTAAATTAATTATTATTACGTGTGGGTAAGGTGCATGAGCATATCTAATAATTTTTTTGTTAACATGCAGGCATTGGAGGAGTCCCACTCAAAACGACCTATTGGGAACTCAGAATTTCCATTCCACACGATATTGTACAGAGTTTCACACCATTCAATATCGATATGAGAACTGAGTTGAGGCGTACAAAAGAGTTGGCGGATGAGGTTTAATCCGAGTGCGGATGTGTGGTACGACGTACGCACGAGATCCCATGTGCTGCGAGCTTCAGCAGTGTGTCGACAATAACTACCCAATTGCTGCAGAGTGTTTGCACAATTTCTGGAGGACACTCACGATCGGCGAGGGAGTAACTCCCGATATTTCTGATCAGGATTACTTATACGACCTCGTGCGTGATGCAGAAGGCCGCGATCCAGCCGTTATTCGTGGCCTCCATCGAGTCATTCACGAACATCTGTATCCGAAGCCCGTGAGTGGAACGAGCCTGGCATTAAGACGAAGTGCGAACACGAGTGGTTCAAATATAGAGAGTGCAACCGAGGTTGAAAGAAGGATGGCACGGGGTCATCGAAAGAGATTTCTTCAAATGATCCATGAAAGTGGAGGCTTGGATCAATCTGAAGTAGATGTTTATTTAAGTGAACATATTGAGAAAGACATTCAAGATTTTGATATCATTGAATGAAAATGCTTGCCCTGAGATTTCCTATTTTGTCGCGGTTAACTCGTGATGTACTTGCTATGCCTATTACTACAGTTGCTTCCGAATCCGCGTTTAGCACTGGGGGTCGAATTATCGATGACTTTAGAGCTTCTTTGACACCTAAAATGGCACAGGCGTTGATTTGTTGTCAAGATTGGCTTCGTAGGGCGCCATGCAAGGACGTGGAAGAAGATTATGAATCACTCCAAAAAATTGAAAATGGTATGTTTTCATCTTTTCACTATTTTTTTAAAATTCATCATATAATTTCTATCTAATTTTTGGTGTTTTGGTTTATATCGTATATGATATACAGATTTGTGTTCGAACGTTGGCTTGGAATCTAACATCATCGGCATTTGAGAGTTTTCACGACGATCCTAATCAAGAAGCTATTTGGAAGATTTATGTTGCTTTCGGACGTTTTTTTTGTCATGTTTTTTCTGAAAATGACTGATTTTTTGTGATGTTTCTGAAGCATGTTTTGTCATGTTTTGTCACTTGGACGATTTATGTAGCATGATTGGAACGTTGGCTTGGATTCAAGAGAGTTTTGTCATGCTTATGTAGCATTTAAAAATGACTGATTTTTTATTTTTTTTAAAAAAAATTCGGTTAACCGAAAAAACAAATAATTTTCGGTTTTAACCGAATACCGAACCGATAAATTCGGTTCGGTTCGGTTTGTACCGAACTGACGGCCCTACCTGTAAGGATGTGAATGCTGACGGCAACTGTGGATTTTGCGTTATCGCACATCATATTTACAATGACAAGAACGAATGGATCACTGTGAGGAATAACGTCGCGAACGAACTGACGGCCCACTGGGAGTGTTACTCGCCATTGTACTATGGTGATTCATTGGAAATGCAGGTGAATCGTATACGCTGGGAATGTGGGCCTTGTGGAGTGAACCACTAGATGTTGACACCTTGTGATCTGTGGGCTGTGGCGACACTTTGAAACGTTGTAATTATCCTTTACGGGTACGGCAATGGGTCGAACATCAACATCCATTCGAACACAATATTGCCACTGCGTGCCGGTCGGACTGCTACTGGACCGAGCCGTACGATCGTCATGGCGCACCTTGGAGATGATTATCAGCATTATATTAGACTTAACCTATGTCTAGGTTTTCCTATGCCCATCCTACATCCATATTGGTTGACGTATCGTGATGGTCGAGTTGCTGGTTGGAAAAGAAGATATCAGACGCGATTCTCTCACTGGATGCACCTAATGGACCAGTATAATTTGTGATTGTCTATGTTTCGTTTATGATCACTGACGCGTAATGTTTATGTTTGTAATATTTTTGTGTTATAATTTGTGACTATCTATTGTATTAGTAATTCGAAACGGAATAAAGATGCAAACAAATATTCCAAACATAGAGAAAACTCGTCCGATACATAAACAAACAATAAACAAAACAATAACAACACGTCATGGGGCATGGCGCCACCGGTCGTTGAGCTCGCCCAGCCTCTCTCTGAACTCGTCCGTGTGCGTCGAGCCGTCAAGATCTTTGTTTAAAAGCGCACTTCGGGCTCGCTTAAGCGATGGAGCTCGCTCCATGTAGGCCATACCGCTTCGACTAGACAAAGGCGTTATCTATTCGTGAGTGAGGGAAAAGCGCTAAAGCGCTCGCTTTTCTCGCTTTCGCTTAATTGCCCTAAAGCTCGCTTTTAGGATAGCATTGACTGTTGACCGGGTTGACCAGGGTTTAGTTTACTTAATATTGTTTTCATTTCATTTCTTCCAACCCAACTCGTTCATTATCACAGTCACTCCTCTCCCAAGCCTCCCAAACCCAACTCCGTCCCTCTCGAAAATCACAGTCACTATTGTCAATTAGTTATGTTAAACTTTGGTTTATGTTTGTGATGATGAATTTGTGAACTTGTCGCTTTTGAACTTTGAATGATGTTGATATTTATTATGTTTACTAGCATTTTGTGCTATTTATTCATTGACATGATATATATAATTTCTATATTATATATATACTATTGAAAATTGTTATTTAAGCAATAAATATCACATATATAAAATTTATAATTAATTTATAAAAAATATTTGTGCTATCCGAAAAGCGACGCTTTTCGCTCCACGCTTCACGCTTGAGCTTTGGGGGCTTTTTCGCTTCGTCTCGCTTTTCGCCTTTTTAAACCAAGGTCAAGATGCATTGTAGCTAGCATATCGCTACTCAAGGTGTACATCGAGCTGTACCACTGTACATAGAAATAATACATATAAAAAGTACATATAAATATAAAAAATCCACATAAGATTAAATTACGTACGTATTCGGCGTGGCTGCACGGGGGTATGCCGCCCGATGAGGATTTCGGCTCGTCGAAAGCAGGCGAGGATGAGAATGCTGCTGATACCAGTCCATGTACCCTTGAACAGTTTCACCAAGGTACTCCGCGACTGTCCGGTTGATGTACGAGAGGTTGAGGATGTAGGCGTACGGGAACTGACGTCAAGCATGTTCTGCTGAACCGGCAGAATAGGCACCTTATACCTCGTCGGGTCTGCTGGCATCACCACTTTCTGTGGCGGACTCAGGGGTGGCGGGATGACCTGCACGTACCCTAGCTGATGCAACACTCTCGAGGGTGAGTAGGGCTCAACGACATCGTGATATCTAACCCAACCCACGAAAAGCGCCTCGGGTGCTGCGACGCTGGATTGGGACCTTACGGCAGCTAAGCAACCTGATAACAGTTCACAATTTTTAAATAATTGTCATAAATATATAAATATATTGTTAAGATACATCGCTTGCAGTCATGACATCTATCTGACGGCGGATCTCAACCAAAGGGTGCACCGTCTTCTCGTGCTGTGATACAGACCGCATGCGTGATCGTGCCTGGCCAGGCGCCACATGATGGGGTAGATGGTGTGGGTGGAAGCATGGGAAGTACTCGTAGATCCACGCCTGTAGTAGCGAGAGGCACCCAGCTACACCCCTCGCATCCGCCCGGCTTGCGAGTCTAAGCTGGCGATAAAGGTAAGCAAGAGCGGCCGAACCCCACGAGTACTGGCTGGCAGAGGCCAACGAGCGGTAAAACTCGTGCATGATGTCGGACTTCACACGGGTCCCGCTCTTGTCGACGAACAGCGTCGGCCTCAAGAGAATCAACAACCAAGCGATGGCCTAGAACCCCGCCGGCCGACCCCCCGCATCCTCTGCATCACGTCTTTCGACGCAATCCCACCACCTCTCCAAGAACTTCTCAGCGCGTCCGCGGAGATGCCCATTATCTCCCTCGCCGCGATCTGCCCTTCAGCGGCGTCTGGGGTGCCCGATACCGTCTCTCCGTCGATCGGGATACCCAGAATCTACTCGACATCGTGGAGCATGATCGTCATCTTACCGAATGGCATGTGGAAGGTGTTCGTGTCGGCTACCAACGCTCCACAAAAGCGCACAGTAGAGGCTGGTCCAAGTGACATACCATAGCATCTGTGAGGTGCCCAAGCCCCGTGCCATCGATCTGGCGCTGCGTCTCCGGCGGAAATTGGGAGTACCAATTCTTAAGCTTCCCAAGCACTAACGCCCGCTGCTCGCACTTCAGCAGGGGCCTCTCCTCCTCACCCATCCAGATGCGGGGTGCGATGTGCCCCAGATAACTAGGGATCACCTCGTCATCATCTGGACCACCGGGCTATGGCCCCTGCACCCTCAAGGAACCGTCATCTACGACCATGGAGCGTTTGCTCCCTATTTCATTTTTACGAATAAAGCAAAAATAAATTTAATTTCTTTTACATATATTAAGACACGACATCGCATGTCAGTTTATAGAGGAGAAAACAATTACCTGAGGAGGCCGGTGGCACATCGTCATCGGATGACTGAAACGATGTTGCATCATCCGGCACGTCATCATCCGCATGCGAATCGTAATCCGCATATACAGACTGAGAAGCAGCCGCTCGCTGCCGCCTCTCCTCCCCCCGTTCTCTACGAATGGATGCGTCAACCCCGCGCGTCCTCGTGTGACGCTCCAGATCCCTCCAACGAGGGGGAATCTACTGCTACCTTCGAGTAGGGACTTCCCACCCCTGGTCTGCAATAAAATATTTATCTAAAAAAAACCGACCGAACAGTATTCAGGCGGCCGAAACCGACTCTCGATCGGCACTGTCCGGGCCGACTGGAGATGTCAGTCGGCACAGCGCCGGCCAATCAAACTTTTTGGTCGGCTCTTGCACGGCCGAAACACATTTTCGGCCGTCCTTGTGGCGGCCGAAATTATGTTTCGGCCGCGCCAAGCGCCAGCCCTAGTTTTCGTTTGATCGGGACTTTTTTCAAACTACTACGACCCGTGTTCGATAATTCATCTACGTACGAATGATTTTTACGACAATTTGCTTACCAGTCGTGAAAATAGTCACTTTCCCTTTCCTTGTCCCTGTCGGCGATCCATTGCGATTTCAGTATTTTTGTTTTTTTGTCTGATTTGGATGTATGATTTGGAAAGTGTTGTCTGGAACTGGGCTTTAAATAGAAATTTGTACTGTTTATTATAGTTTTTTCTTTTTAAATTAATTTAAATATCATAAAGGGCAAAAACGTCTTTTTCAGCCCTTTAGGGGGCGGTAACAAGTAAAAAGGGGGCGGTGAATAGTAATTCCCTTTTCCTTTTCTGATAAACCTAGTCGTGTATTAGCTAGGAAATGTGATGCCTATATGCAGGGCCGGTTTTGCAATTTAGGTGGCCCAGTCATATACCATAAATAGTCCCTAAATAAATATAACTAATTATAAATTTAAATACTTTTATAAATTTATAAGGCTCATATTTGTTAATTTATATGGGATATGGGCCAGAAAATATTAGTTTTTAAAATATTTTTATAATTTTTAAGGCCGACATAGTTAATTTATGGGATATGGGCTAGAAAATATTAGTTTTTAAAATAAATAAAGAGACAAATGTGACCCTATGTATACTGGGATTTGTGGCCCTGTGCTGTAGGCCTGGTTGCACAGGCCCAAATCCGGCCCTGCCTATATGGTCACGTACTTTGGTGAATCTACATAAAAATACACATTTATATAAAATATTTGTAAGTCAGTACCCCTATCAAGAAATTTTTTTATATAAGTATCTGTTCGATTGTGTGTATCATTTTCCCAGTCTTGACGTACCGTTTTATATGTGTATTACGTACCACATCACGCGTTTATACGAAACCCACATATGGTACCTATATATGTTTTATATGTTACCATAATGTGTTATATGATACACCATTTTCTCACTATATTATGTACCACAATACGTTTCTCTATGGTACCTAAATGTGTTTTATGACGTTCTTGCGGCGGAACAGGTACCAATGTGAAAAATTTTATTCTGAAAGGTACCTACATATAGAAAAAATCTGACATGGTACTGACTTGTGAATTTTATATAAATGAGTATTTTTCTGTAGATACCCACATACATTTGCATTTGATTTAAGTAAAAGTGAGATTACTACTACGATAAAATAAAAAACGTAACATTTTTGTTCTGAAATGTTTTTGTTACACGACTTATGTAAATGGGAAAAATATCCGCTTATCGCATCTGCACTCTATTGATGTTCTAAATATGAGTCAATGGTCTTAACACGAGCAACTTTAGATCACTTATGATTCTAAACATATACCACAACTCTACTACTTACTGCCTATTAACAACAATTTACTACATGAATCGTGAGAAGAGCTTTTTTTTTTTCTGTCTTGATCCATCTTAATTCCATCTTAAATATATTCATCATAAGTTACCAGCACCAGCTTCTCCCAGGAGATTTCTGAATCTTCAAATCTCTCATCAATTGCCTCACCAATGCTGATTGATTCCAATCTCCATTCGAAGCCAACAAGCTCGATAATTGCACAAGTGCCCCACAATTTCGAGGATCGAGCTCGATAATCTTCTCACAAGCGTTCTTAGCGAGATATATATCTTCGATTTCGATGCAACCCCTAAGAATAGCAGACCACATATTAGCATCGGGCTTATAAGGCATTTCTTCGACTAAATCCATCGCTTCGATTACATGGCCAGCTCTTCCCAAAAGATCGATCATGCATGAGTAGTGTTCGATCCCAGGATTCACGAAGTACGCCATTTTCATCAATCGAAACCATTTCTTGCCTTCTTCGACAAGCCCACAATGATCACATGCAGATAGAACAGCAGTGAACGTGATTTCGGTAGGCGTAACGCCATTGCATCTCATTGCGTCGAATAAAGACAATGCTTCTGCTCCATGCCCATTTGTAGCGTAGCCCATCAGCATCGAATTCCAAGAAACTTCGTCGGGTTTCTTTGTTTGGTCGAACAGCTTTCGACCGAGCTTTACGAGCCCACACTTGCAGTAGAGGTCAATTAAAGACGTAGATATCACTTGGTCAAAATCGAGGCCGAGGACAGTTGACTTGGCAAAGATTTGTTCGCCGAGTTCAAGAAGTGGTATGCTGGCGCAAGCGCTGATGGCCCCAGCTAGGGTAAACTTGTCCAAGATTAAGTCTTTTTTGTTCATTGAGCAGAAGAGGTGCAGCGATTCGATGGGTTGGCCGTTTTGGCTCAAGCCAACGATCATCGAGTTCCAAGAAATGGGGCTTTTCGATTTCATGTCGCTGAAGATATGTTGGGCATCTTCGACTCTGCCACAGTTGCAGTAAATAGTGATCATGGAGTTCAGCAATACAGTGTCGTGCATATCGAGTTCGCTGAATAAGATGCAAGCATCGTTATAACTGCCACACTTAGCATATGCGTCGATTAGGGAGCTCACAACGATGAGATCGTAACTGATCCCTAGTTTAGTAGCATAGCTGTGGAGCTGAGTGCAATTTCTGAGTTCACCGATGCTACTGCAAGCACTTAGAAGGGTACTTAAAGTAGAGTAGTCTCCCAAGATTCCTTGATTTTGCATGCTTTGAAAGAGCATCAGTGCCTCGATTGGCTCATCGTTGGCTAAGTATCCAGAGATTATGGAATTCCACGACACGACGCAAGGAGCTGACTTTAGCTCGAATATCCTCCTTGCATCGTTCATTTTGCCACAATTTGAGTAAGCTGAGATCAACGAGGAGAGGGAGTAATTATCTCGAGCATCTACTCCGTTCAAAAGAAGGCCCGCGCTGTCCAAATCACCACATTTACCGTACATATTTACGAGTGTGCTCTGAAAAACAGAGTCGAATTTCATGCCGTTAACCACCATCTTTGCATGAACTTGCTTCCCACAATGAAGATAGCCCAACTCCGTGCAAGCCTTGACCACCGTCGCCAAAACAAATGGATCCAAATTCGTCGAACAACCACTTTCCCAAGTGTCCCACCTCATGAAATCCTTAAACAACGCCAAAGAAAACGTTGGCCCTCCTTTTCGAGCGTAACCGTGGATCATCGTATTCCATGCAATCGCATTCTTTCTAGGCATATCATCAAACATCTGTCGTGCAACATCAAACTCGCCCATCTCAACCAAACCCGAAATCGATACGTTCCAAGAAAACTCATCCCGGTGAGGCATTGAGTAGAAAAACTGCAGAAGATCGGTCTTATGTCTCGACTTCGCATATCCTTCAAGAAGGGCGTTCCACGTGAAACAGTTTCTCACAGGTATTTCGTCGAACAACCGGCGAGCGTCGTCGATTCTTCCGCACCTTACGTACATCTGCAAGAGGCGGTTGGCGATATACACGGTGGAAGAAAGCACACCCCTCTTGAGAAAGAAGAGGTGAAGCTGCTTCCCCTGAGGAATCAAGCTGTGGGCGTTTACCGTATTCAACAAGCGCGCGTACGAATTCAAATATTCGAAGCTCATTGTTCAAGAAAACAATAGCCAGCAAAAGGACTCTCTCTAGCAGCATCTTCAATGACTACAGTTTCACTTTCACCCTCAAAATCCAAATCCAAACACCACCGAAGCCATTCTCTAGCTTCACGCAATAGTGGCATTCATCTAAAGCGCCATTGAAGAGTAGCGATAAGACACGACGCTCAATCAGATCAGTTCAATGAGTAGATTGAGGGGTAAAATGAATATAACCCATCGTGGTTTCGCCGAAATGCACATAAACCACCGTAGTTTTTTTATTGCACGGTATCCCCTCGTGGTTTAACTAATGTTGCACCATACCCCTGACAGCAGTTTTTGCCCGAAATTGGATTACACTCGCTCTTACTGCAGGTGGATTAAGCTTGGATCATATTATTTACTGTTAAATGACCAGAAGGTGAATAGTTGGGTTTATTCTGGTCATTTAACAGTAAATAATATGGTCATTTGAGCGCGTATAATCCAATTTCGGGCAAAAATTGATGCCCCGGGGAGTTACCATCTGAAAAGAAGGTGAATAATTGTGGTTATTCTGATAATTTAACAATAATTGTGGTTATTCTGATCCAAGCTTAACCCATCAGTAGTAAGAGCGCGTGTAATCCACTTTTGGGCAAAAACTACTGACCGGGGTTACGATGCAACATTAGTAAACCACGAGGGGATACAATGCAATAAAAAACCACGGGGGTTTATGTGCATTTCGGCGAAACCACGAGGGGATTATATGCATTTTACCCATAGATTGAGCTAAAGAATGAGGTAACAAGCAATTTAATATACGATATGGGCTTCATAATGGGCTGAGTGGCCCATCTCTAATAACATAGTATGGGCTTTGTTATATGGGCTGAATAGCCCATGTCTAATAACATAGTATGGGCTTTGTAATGGGCTTAAAGCCCACAAGAGAAATAGTTGGTACGCTAAGCTGCACGCGTTGTACGTTGGTCAGGCAGGTATAGAAATCTCGTGGATTTTGAACGACTGAATTTAGCTCGAGGAAAGTGGTGGCCAGGCCAGCATCGAACAAATCTTTCCCTCAGTTAGATAAAGGTTTGGATTCGTATTTAATCAATTGTATTTCAGTTTATTTTCCTTTTAATGGTGGTGTTTTTAGCTTTTCCTGCCTTTTATGTTGAAAATATTGCTTTCTTGTGTCGTTTTCGGCTGCATGTAGCTGTGAAAGGAATTGATTGGTTATAACTGTAATATATTTGAGCTTGATTATTGGATTGATGGCTGATACTACGGGTCTTGTTCAATGGTGTATCGGTGGGTTCCCAATTCGATTGTTCGATACTGTCTGCTGTTGCTTTTGTTTTTTTTTTTTCGTTTTAACTCACACCTAGCTGATTACTAGCTGGAGTCAGAATCATTGCTTAGTTTTCTTAGAATTTATAATTATGTGTATGGCAATTGTTATCATTATGTGCTGGCTAATGCCTTCTTACGTAGAACTGTCATAATTTGTTAGTTCAATGCACATATGCCATTTTCTGGCATAAATTCCAAGAAAAAGCATCGAAGAGGAAGGAGATTATACATACGTGTGGGAGACAAAAACTATTCCCAATCAGTAAAAGTATCTTGTTCTGATTCCAAATTGGAACGTGGGAGTAGTTATTCTTTTTCTTCTTCATCAGTGAATGTACTATCCCTTGCATAGGTAATTTCACCGCTCATCTCAGCGTCTGAGCTGAGTCAGACAGCACCTGATTATTGAAACACACGTGTGACGAGGTTTTAGGATCGTTAAAAAAATGATGCCTCATGAGTCTCGGATGCCTATCGCGGCCAGGGAGGATATTGAAACTGCTGCTCAAAATGCTGTGCTCCTTGAACAAGTAAATTCTATTTCGTAGTTTAGTTCACATCCTACGCTCTGTAATTTCAGTGGTTTAATATCATTTTTGTACTTTGTTACAGGAAATAGCCACTACTATGATTATACAGAGCCAGAGGTTAGCTCTTTGAACTTTTCGTGAGTAAGCTGATTACATTATTTTGGTTAGAGATGGATACTGTATTTGGATTTATGCATCTTTCAGAGATACAAATGCTGGGATTGGGCCTTCAGATGATGGTTCTAGCGACATCTTATCAGGACGTCATGACCCAAATGCACTTAAGGTGTTTCGATCTTTTTTGGCCATTAAAATCTGCTCTCTTTTTGTCATTTTATCTGGCATCTCCATTCTTTTCACCATGACCTGATTGTATTTGGTTAGTTATCATTATCATTGCTTCCTTTATTACATATCAGGAGCATCTTATGAAAATGACTGCGCAGCATCGGGAACAAATGGCCTCGAAACGCGGAAAACCCAACTCTGCGGATGAAGGTCTGGCTACAGTTCTTGATGAATTGTTTTTGGCTGATTCTCAATAAACAGACGGCATTGTCTACCAAATAATTTATTTTTACATATTCCGTTTTTCGGTTAGGTAATCTGGATATTGGAAATGGTTATGGCGTGCCTGGTGGAGGTGCTTATTCCAATTTATCAGTACCAATAAACCCTGGTAAGCAGTTTTTCTTACATTCACGTCACTGCGTTATCTGGAGATTTTAATGAAAGTTGCACTTAACATCTCCATGAGAAATGCAGGATCAAAAGGCGAGTCTGGAGGCAGATCAGAGCCGAATGAATTGCCTGAATATCTCAAGCAAAAGTTGAGAGCAAGAGGCATTTTGAATGATAATAAAGTAGTGAATTCATCCGTGCCAGAACATGTGAGCTGATGATAGTTCTTTAGTTTTTTTTTGCTTTCTTGACTGTGGTCCCTTCATACTGTAGTTTACTTAGGCTCCATTTTGTATAAGAGTTCTAAGAAAAACTTCCAGCTGTTATTTGACATCGTTTTCCTCCTTGTTTTCCTCGCAAGTGCCATTTTCATTTGTTATGTTGATATCTATGAGCTAGTGCCGACGCTGCTATTGTTTTGTCATATGGACTGTTTAAATGTTTGGGAGTTGATAACACCTCTCTTTTTTAAGATGATTATATTTTCTCGGTGACCGTTGAGAATAGAAATATTGCATTCCAGAGATTGGTGTCTCAGTCGCCTCAGCCTACGGAAGTGGGGGATCTACCTCACGGATGGGTGAGTGTCATCTGTTATCCTATTGATGTTTTATTCACAAAAGTCTCACCTACCTAATATCGTTCTATGAACTCGTCCTATATTTTTCACGATTACCACATAATTGGATGCATTTATATATTAATCCTTATCCAATTTCTCTTCCAATTTTCAGATCGAGACAAGGGACCCTGAAAGTGGGGCTACCTTCTATTACAATCAGAGCATCGGGAAAAGTCAGTGGGAAAGACCTGTTTCTGCATCCTCAGGATATGTCATGGAAAGGCCTATAGCTACCCCTTCAAGCTCTCTCATGGTGCCAAAATTACTAACAGGTGACTGGGTTGAGGCAGTTGATGAAACATCAGGTATGCGTTATATACAAGTCTCATAATCTGATAATGAGTAGGGGATTTATGGAATCACAGTGTTGTAGCAGTATAAAAAAGTACTTCGAAGTAATAGTTTCTTACATCAGAAGTAGGATTGAAATAAGAGAGGTCAATCCTCTCATTGCAACGTGATATGTTTTCAGGCCAGACGTATTATTACAACAAGAAAACTAATGTATCCCAATGGGAGCATCCCGGTGGTCAACAGCCAGTCAACTCCTTGCAAGGCAATACCATGATGGTATCTCCTCATACAATGGATGGTAACGTAGGTCATCAACCATCCCCACTACCGAGATGCATGGGATGTGGCGGGTGGGGAGTTGGCCTCGTACATCCGTGGGGCTATTGCGCTCATTGCACTAGGTTTGTCTACTACTTAATAATCTAGTTTTCTTTTTATGCTAGAGTTTACGAATGTTGATAGATTGTTTCTGTTAGGTGCACGAAACTCACTAGTTGATCTTTTCTTCAGTCCTAGAGTTGCTCGTCACAACAGAATGAAAAACTTGATGGCAATTCGAGGTTGGTCAATATAACTTATGTGACTAAATCGTTTACTGTTGCTGCATGCAGAACTCACAATCTCCCACAAAGCCAATATTTGCCTACCACTGCTGTAAAAACCCAAGATTCGGGACAGAAGTCTGCCAAGAAAAGGTAGCTTTGTCTCTCTTTCATAAATTCCCTTCATTTTGTAACACCCCCTCTTTATCTGTTATTAAAACAACTTGAGCTAAATGCGTAGTACTCCATTGTCACTATTCTAGGTTGTGAAGCATTATGATAAAGAGGATGAAGGCACTACTTTGTCTAATAGATTACTAATACAATAGTCCAAAGTTTGTAAAACCATAAATTAAGCTTGAGCTTTGTGTAACAGGTCTGATAAAAAACCTCCCCTCGGAAAAGACCTTAAGAAAGATATCAAAAAGCGTGTACGTTCTGGGGAAGACGATTTAGATCCTATGGATCCAAGTTCTTATTCTGACGCCCCACGTGGTGGTTGGTATGTCACTTCTTCTTTCAACAAACTTTTTGCGCTCAATGATACTTTGATTCTCCAGCTTAAAACGTTAGCCATATTATATACTTCTAAAGGGTCGTAGGCCTTAAAGGAGTACAACCAAGAGCAGCAGATACCACAGCAACGGTACGTCCATTGCATGTTATCTTTACTACCCATTTTTTGAGAGATTAGATTATTTTACCAATGCAAAAGAGGAAAGCTGAGAACGAATTATCGAAAATTACATCTTACGAAAGTTTCGATTTTCAGGGCCCACTTTTCCAGCAGAGGCCATATCCTTCGCCTGGGGCCGTCCTTCGAAGAAATGCAGAGGTTTCTTCTTCCCAAAAGAAGAAGCAAAGCTCAAACTACACAGCTATATCCAAAAGAGGCGATGGAAGTGATGGTCTAGGCGATGCCGACTAAATAACGATGCAATTAATAATTTTGCTGTATTTTCTACTTCTTTTCTTTTCTGTGATGTTAGATTCTTACAGATTGATTTTCTCATGTTATGTCCTTAGTTGCTGCAAGATTTAACCATAAGTTTTCGGGGCTAAGTATTTGAGATGTCATTCCCATGCCAACTGTCCAAATACCCATCTTCATTTTGTACTGAATTGGTTCAGGGGCAAGTTTTTCATATAGATTCAATGAAAATTTCATATTACTTGAGGTATACATCCACGATAAGAAATAAATTACTTCCAAATTACTACATTGATATTATATGAAAAAGAGCACGGCGGGCCTGCCGAGTTCGAATGCGTTGCTTGTGTATGTACATATTATTTAGTTTGCTTCATGTATATACATTAATCAGTTGACGTATGTTTAAAAAATTTCAAATGCGTTGCCAAGAATCGACAGATTCATTGTATTCAGTTAGGGTTTTACTAATCACAACGTAATTCGAAATTTTAATAGTATGTATAGGTGTATATATTTATTTAGAGACGGAATACAATCTCTGTATCTTGAAGTATTTGACTTCTAAAAGTCGTCTCTAGGTTTACAAGTAAGTCTTTTACATCATGCTGCGTTTGTAAATGCTTCGTTGTCGTCATCCTTCAAGATTAATTTAGAACAGTCAACTCTTTCGAAAACCATATCTTTTAACTTAATTTAACAGATGTGAACAGCTCAATGTTTGTTTCTCATTTGTTGACATGTTACAATAATCATTTTTGAGGCAATAAATGAGACGTATCCTAGTATCAAACTAAAAATGTACATATAATACATGTATATCTATATATACAGAAAACCCTCATGTTAAAGAGACAGATAATTATATGTGTTGTTAGTTACAAGAATTAAGAATTCTTATTACAGTATGAGAATTCAGAATGACATGTTTCATCAACTTATTTATATTCTATTTTTTTTCATGTGAAATATGGGACATATCACTCAACAAAGGTTCATGCATTTGAACCCAGAAAATCAAGTTTGCACCAGTTACCAACTGAAATTTAAATCTTTGATAGAATTTGTGAGGAGTTGACAAAATACTATTTCAAACACTTGATGAGATCAACGCGGACAGGTAACTATGTTGTATGATTTTCATGCCAGTGCTAAATCTATGTTTAAGATTACGTAATAAACAAAATTATCCAATAAATAAAATATGAAGTAAAAAATATAACACATCTCCATTAACTTTTACGTGGAGTGATCATCATTCAACATTATATGAGAGGTCTATCCGAGATTTTTCAGTACATATAAATAGAAAAAAGTTCATGTTTAACGGTGAAGACGAGGTTGAAAATAAAATACATAAATTTACGTTAATAACGTAAATTAAACCGAGGAGAAACCCTAAAAACCTTCCGACTTTTGGCCTTTGTGCAAAACCGTGTCCCATCGTCAATATAACAATTAATCGTTGATTTTTTCTTACTAATATCATTTAATAAAGGGGTTGACATTCCTACATGAAAGGAAATCAAATCATTTCCTCTCCCATTATAAATTGGCCTAGTGGCAAATATTCTTAATGCACAAAATATAAGTCGTATATTGTCAGCTACAGCGAATTAAAGTGAATATATACAAACACATATTTCTATATATATTCGATATGACAATTCCAGTGATCGATTTTTCGAAGATTAAAGGCCAAGAAAGAGCTAATTACACTTTGGCTCAAATTGCTCATTACTGTGAAGAATGGGGTTTCTTCCAGGTTATACTTTCTCCCATGTTTCTTCTTGCATTCTTTTAGCAGCAGAAATAAAATGCATGGCGTTATTGTAATAATCTTACACAAACTATATATATACATATGTTATGTCACAGTTGATAAACCATGGAATCTCCGAAGAGCTCTTAGAGAGAGTCAAACGAGTCGCTAGGGAATGCTACGCCGTGGAAAGAGAGCCCGAATTCAACAAGTCGAAGCCCGTCAAACTGCTCAACGAACTGATCGAAATGAACGAAGATGGTCGAAAGCTCGAAAACTACGACTGGGAAGACGTTTTCTTGCTCTCCGATGAGAACGATGCAGACTGGCCCTCGAAAACCCTCGGTTTCAAGTAAGCCCGAGCTAAATTTGATTAAAATCCTATAACTTTCAAGAAATTTGATTTACATCCCTATGATTCTTCCCTATATCCAGAACTAGCTAATTCAGTATGTTTACAAGATTTATCATAAACGGTTCTTTTTATAGTTTTTCCATCGTTTCTTACCGATTTCGAATGATAAAAAAAATGCGTCAATAAAAACGTTAGTTAAATCCGTATTGTGAAATGACTATCTATGATAAACGGACGAAAAACAACATTTTTTACCTATTTATAATAAATGGCATAAGCATGTCTAACTTAACTAGTTGCATTGAGCTACTGACCCAATCCTAATTATGGAATTAGTTTCAGACAGGAACTATTCAGAGGACGAAAAGCAAATTTCGTTAAAGTTACAGGACTAAAACTACAGTTCAGAGTCATGCTTATTCTACTGACGATCGAACTTTTTTACGCGTCGAAAATTGACAGGGAAACGATGAAGGAATACCGCGCCGAGCTCCGAAAGCTCGCCACGGCGCTCACCGAAATAATGGACGAGAACTTAGGCCTACCGAAAGGCTACATAAAAAGCTCGTTCAACGACGACTCGGCCTTCTTCGGGACAAAGGTGAGCCACTACCCGCCTTGTCCCCACCCAGACAGGGCAATCGGGCTTCGGGCCCACACAGATGCGGGCGGCGTAATACTCCTCTTTCAGGACGACGAAGTCGAAGGCCTACAGATACTGAAAGACGGGAAATGGGTCGACGTTCAGCCTCTCAAAAACGCCATAGTGATAAACGTCGGAGATCAGATCGAGGTGCTGAGTAACGGAAGGTACAAGAGCGTATGGCATAGGGTTTTGGCGACCAAGGAAGGGAATAGAATGTCGATCGCATCGTTCTATAACCCGTCCCTCAAGGCAGTGATTGGGCCCGCGCCTACGCTATTAAAGAGTGCTGACGTGGAGGAGGGGAGTGGTGGGGTCCACAACGAGTATCCTAGGTTTGTGTTTGGGGATTATATGAGTGTTTATAGTGTGCACAAGTTCCTGGACAAGGAGCCTAGGTTTGAAGCTGTTGTTAAAGCTATTTGATTAGATTTGATAGATTTGATTGATTGCGTATTGATGTTTGTTGTCTTAAGGTGTGTTGAAAAGGTGTTTGCTTTCCATTTTGTTGTGTGCTTCTGTTTGATGTGTGATGTAGTGTGTAATATATATGTTCTCCGCTCATCTTTCCTTCAACAAAATAGTCTCCTAGTTTTTGAAAAATAGCCTCATGTATTTGAAATAGACTACATTGCCATAGTCATCAATGTCTTCTTCATCAGAGTGGGGAAGAAGATAAATAACAATGTACATTGAGCAGTTTTATTTTTATGAACTTACACTTCTCATATGAACTGTACACCCAAGTGATATATCTATCTATATTCTATACACGCCGTAAAATTACAGAAAAACGAAACGAGGAAGAAAACAGTGTGCTTACTTGTATGGATTGGTCCTCTTTTTAAAGTGCTTTCTGATCTAATCTCTCGTTCCAATTCAGACAACGTATCAAACTCCTGAACCAATCTCCCGTCTGATCGCACTTGTTTACAGTCGGCAATGGATGTTTGCTCATCGATATCCTCACCGAGTCTCCCCTCGATAACTGCTGCCTTCTCTTCCCATCGAACGAAACCCAGGCGTTGCTCCGAGCATCCTCGGGGATCTGTAAAAACAAATAAAAGTTGTGTTCGTAATGTCAACAAAGATATAGTAGGAGAGAAAGAAATGGGTTAGTTATTTTTTCAGTCATGTAATTTAGGAGGGTTGGCGTGCGTTATAGAGACAGAGAATTCATGAGGTGGCACGTCAATTTAGGGGGCATTATACGCCGAATCCTAGATTATGTTCCAAAATTGCTTAAATTTGAAAGTTATTTGTCCCGTAATGCCACCCCTTAAATTTGCCGAAGTCGTAGAAAAGCTGGAACCCAATAAATTGAGGTAAACGGTAGGATTTCTGCGTATGACGCCCCTAAATTGCTTATTTTTTAAACTTATTGTCCGTATAGTGTCATCCCCTAAATTCGTTGTCCCTGTAATACCAGCCCTCCTAAAGTACAGACAACCAAAATAAATTGTATAATTCATATTCATTACCAACGCAAAGAATCGATAGAACGAAGGAATCATTACATACTAATGAAACGTCAAGGATGTATAGATAGATACCTTTAGCTCAAGCCTTGCAGAGTCTGGAAGTATGACGGGCCTGAACGAGAGTGAATGAGGACATATTGGGGTGAATAGCATACATGGAACGTTTGGGTGTACCTGAATACGAATTTAAGAATCTTCATATATCCAAAAAAAAAACATAGCAAATTTGATTTTTCTCCGTTTTCAAGTTTACCATAGAACCGCCGGCAGCAGTGGAGTAAGCGGTGCTTCCAGTCGGCGTAGCGACTATTACTCCGTCGCCTTGCACCTATCACCAAAAAGAAGACGAACGAATGATTTATTGCATCGATTGAAGATAGCACTGAAAAAATATTCAGTTGTATTCGCAAGAAAAGAAAAGAAAAGAAAAGAAAAGATACCTTTGTAATTAGGCGGTCGTGTTCATAGCATTCGATTTTCGAGAGGTATGGATTAGAGCCACGATCGACCACGACTTCGTTGAGGACGTCGAACAATTTTCCAGGCACTGCTTTCCCCTTCCGGAATATTTCGCAGCGAAGGCGCATTCTCAAAGTGATGTAAACTCCATCGACAGTGTTATTACCGTGGATTACTTGTCTGAGATCACTTTTATAGTCGTCGTACTGTGAAGAAAAACACGACGATAGATTGCATGTGTCGTAGAAAGTCGAAGCAGGGAAAGAAAATCCGAACTTACGGTATGCGAAGTGAGAAAACCGAGGGAGCCAAGATTAAAGGAAACGACGGGTGGAACTGCGCCTCTAAATATATTCGATGCGTGGAGTATTACGCCGTCTCCTCCCAAGCAAACGACGAGATCCACCCTCTCATGAAGGTCACTGCATCGAAGCCATTTACGAACTAAAGAAGTGTTCTTTATCCAGAAGCAAAATGGATAGTAATAATAATAATAATAAAAGGGTGAACCTTGTATCTTGACTGTAGAATGTCTGAACGAAGCCAAATCCTGGGATTCTAGCAAAGACGTCGTGGACCTCGGGCTCGACGAGAACGTTCATCTTTTCTTGATAGTATAAGAAAGAAGCAACCTGGGAAAAACGAATAGGTAATTACGACCTCAGTTGAACTTGATGTTCTCTTTACATAACACCATATGGGACGAATGAATAAGCTGAAACAAACCTCCTTAGCTTGTTCCATGAGTTCTTCGCCGAGTTTCTTCAACAGCAATACGGTCTTTGGGGTCGATTTCCACAGAAGCATCTGCTGCTGAGTACTGGGATGAGTGAACGCCAACGAAGCTTCGGTCACCTTTTCCCTGGTGCAAGAAAATCCATCTGTTCTGACCAAGAACATCTCGGCCTTCTTTCTAGACTGCACTCTCACGACGCCCGTGGCTGAGGCGCACATATCTGCCTCGAGCATTTCCAAGTTCTCATCGTCTGAACTGAGGTAACCTCGAACTTCCTTCTTGTTCCCTTCCTTAACAACCATTGAAGGAGTAGACTCGTTTATTGGGATCATTTGACCATTTTGGGCATTCTTTTCATAGACCAAACTACGGTCGGTTTCATCTACATATGACTGATCGCTCAAAGTAATTGCCGAAGCCTTGGATGATCCATTAGTGGTGGCTGTCCTCTCTGGCTTAGATGACAATAGAGATCCATTTACATTCTCTGCTTGGTTGACAAGCCTAGAATTAGCTTCCCCCTTCAAGACTGTTCCATTGTTATTGTACCTCAAGGAAATGAGTTTCTGCAACCTCTTATGCTCATAACTGAAGTATATTCCAGGCGAAATCTTTCTATTTCCGAGAAACTGAGACATCGTCTTTCTCGAGAAAATATCGACAGGAGGGATCTGAGACTCCAAAGGGTTAACGCCTTTAAAGAAGTCTGTGCTTGATTTCATTACACCGTTCACAACGACATCAGCTTTTTCCTCGTTGCCCGTCGTGATATTACTTGCCCCTTCAGAGCTCGGCGGTCGCGAGTCTATATCATCCCTACGACTTTGAGAGCCCTCTGAAGATTCGTAATTTTTTCGAAGCGAACCATTTCCATTTTGAGAAGATTTGCCCTCATCAAATTTCACAGACGTTTCAGAACCTTCAACACTGCGACTTTCTTGAGTAGTCTTTTTACCATTACGATCCACATACTCTCTCCATCTAGAGATCATCGCCAGGGTCCTTCTTCTTCCTTCCTTACTGTGCACATAAATCAGTCTTTTGCTCGAATCAGACACTAACGCAGCAAACTGCGAAACCTGTCCAGGAGAAGGCGATACACCAATCTCAACTGGAATTCTAATCACTTCAATTTTCCCAGACGAAATAGCTTTGTTAATCGCACTTTCGTAAAACACATCTTTCACACTTTCTGCTCTAAGATCCACGATTGTCTTAAATCCCCTCTCCAAGAGCCAATTTAAACTCTCTTCCGTCGCCTGCCCACCCTTCCAAAATGCAGCCTCTCGACCCTCAGACAAATAAACCGAACCCCAATTCGCCAGCAAAGTCGGGCAAGGCTGATCATCGCCCCTCGAAAACCCAGAATCATAGCAAGCGTTTTTCAACCTCTGTAGCTTCCTCCACACATTTAAGTTACGTTCTTCGCCAGGGACTAAGTAATTCTCCAGCGCCACGTGCAAGCTCTCGCAGTAGCTCTTCATCTCAGATCGAAAATTTGCGAGCGGAGGCAAAGTACCGTCCACCATCAGCATTGCATTCTTATCCACGTCGCGAAATGAGCTCATGGAAGAAGATCGCCCCAATAGGACGTCTTCTTTCCCTTTATTAAGGAGGCACACCATACAACCTAGTACAGAGACAATTTTGTCTTCTAACAGAGATTTGTCCTCTAATGGCACGTCGTACGATACCGTGCACTCTCCAGTGAAGGGGTTGCACAGCGCATCCATCAATGCGTTGTGGAAACGCTCGGCAGCTCTGAATATTCGACAATAAGCCTCGACTTCTGCAATATCGCCGGGAAGTGGTCCAGCCCATGGTAAGTGTGATGAGTCACGCGGGTACACATTCTTCGGTTTAGGTAAGAAGGTAAACCAATATTAGCATCAAAACAACAACATAAACGTCGAAGATTCCCATCTGATGTCCAAGAAAAGTTGGCCCATAGCAAGATTATGTGCTGTAAATGTAATCTTATGATTTGCATTTCACAAACTTCAATTTCAGTTCAGTATACCCAAAAACTAGGAGGAATTATTAAAGTTACCAAAATCAAACAAAACAGAGACAGATACAGCCAAGAAATTGATCATAGCTTAATAAAACGAATTCAGTAAACAACACCAGCTAACACCGAAACTCAGATGAAAGGAATTTAGCAACAGATTGCCAACTCAATTAACATCGACAGCAATCAGAGAAGGAAGTAATTAAGGGAATACAACGGGCATCAAAGGGCAAGAAATCAGATAACATTCACACCTGCGAATCTAAACCGATGTTCACTGACAAGGAGCTCGACAGCTCAGCACTGACCACGAGCCTATAGCGGCGGCGCTCGAGCTCCAACAGTCTTCTCTTTGTTCTCCTCGGCAGTAGAAACCCGCGGCGGCGTACGAGCCCGGGCCCAACGGCCGGCCGGGAAAGACTAACGCAGCTCAGCTGGTGACGAAACGGCGGCGTATTGACGGGCCGATTCATGTCTACGTGGCATGAGCAATTGCTATTGTTAATATAATAATATTTAGAGAAATAACAAATTGAAGTTGCCTAATGCCATGGCACCATTAAAGTTTTCCTTCTTTTTTTTCCCTCTTTGAGGATAATTTTATGATGTGCTTTCCATGTTATTTTTATTTAACATATTTTAGTGATTTATTTGGTTTGATTATTCTGTCATTTGGATATACATACATACTATAAATAATATTGAAGAAGCTAAATCAATACATTTTTCGTGGATGCTATCATTTGGGAAGTGTGGTGGGACTGGGAGTCGATCACTATGAGATTGAGTAAGAGTCCAAAATTCGTGACAATTTTTCTACATTTTTCAAATCTATTTATTTACTTCGCAAGATCAGTCCAACTTAGGGTTGGCAATGGGGCGGGGATTCCCCGTTCCCGTCGGGATCCGCCCCAGGGCGGAGAATCCCCGAGATTTTATCCCAGCGGGGCGGAGACGGGGAATGATGTCTCCCCGTGGGATCCCCACGGGGATCTCCGCCCCGTCCCTGAACCCTCTTTTATATATTATAATATAAATAATATTACATTATAATTTAAATAATAGTAAAATAATATCAAAATATGGATTAAAATTATTAAATTAATACAAATAATATATAAACTTATAATTATATAATATTTATTACACAAATATATTCAACTTTATATATTATATTAAAGATATTATTTTTTTAAAGAAAATTAAGGGGCGGAGAATCCCCATGGGGAATCCCCGCCGGATCCCCGGGGGGACAGGGACGGGGACGATTTCGTCTCCGAATGCATCGCGGGGACGGGGATGGGGATTAGATCCCCGCCCCCGCCCCGCCCCATTGCCATCCCTAGTCCAACTCTTGAAACATACGCCGACTAAGAATATGGTGTGATTTTCTTAAATATATTTAGTAACCCTATCATTTGGACTTTTTAAATGTTGAAAGAGTTACCCCTGTTAACGAATTATTAAATGTTAATATACATCTATAAATATACAGGTATCTACATATAAATACCTATTTGAATAAAAACTTACAGATCAGTACCTATGTTAGAAATTTTTACAGATAGGTACCGATTTAATTTGTACCAGTCTCTTCAGTCATGTCGTACCTTCCTAGGTGTGTACTGTGTACCGATATAGGGTACCTAAATGTGTTTGTACGTACCTAACGTGTAAATAGGGCGTACCTACATGTGTTAATACGACGTACCATTTTATAAACGTATTACGTACCACAACACGTTGATATAAGGTACCCAAATGTGTTGTATGGCGTACCTGCGGCGGATCGGGTACCTATCTGCAAAAAATTTATTCTTTTAGGTACCTACATATAAAAAATACTGACAGGATACTAAATTACAAGTTTTTTTATGGGGAGTTTAAATGTAAAAGACATACCCTTCTTTACGATAAACCAGGGTTTTGATGACCGGACCGGACCGGTTCCGACCGAAAATCGGTGAACCGGTCGGAAATCCGGTTCGATTCCGGTCCGGTCTAAGTTTAAATTAAAAAAAAAAGAAAAAATGCGAAATATATACAAATATTAATAAACCAGTGTATGTAACGAAAATTCTGTTTGGTCAAGTGGTAGAAGTATAGGTGTTGTGGGTGGGCTGAGAAACCTGGGTTGGATTTTTAGTACAAACCCGTTTTGCATTTTTTTATAATTATACTATATAACCCAATATTTCTTTTTTATTCATTTTGACCCATGAAATTTATAAATTTACTTTTTGAGATTTATTATATCATTATTTTGACTACCAACACAATTTCAATATGTTTATAATATTCTAATTGAAAAAAGTTCATGAGAGCATGTATCTTTTCGATGTTATTTGATTTATTTATTCATAAATTACACATTTATTAAATCTAGAGGTAACGGTTTTACACCGGTTTGATTCCGGTTTTATACCGGTTAAACCATTAAACCTTAAACCACTAAAATTTCCGATCCGGTTCGAAAACCCGGTTTCAGAACCTTGCGATAAACCCAAAACAAGTTATGATTTCAAATACATCACAGAATCAAAATCACTTCATTCTTAAATTTCACAAAACTACCAACTCCTTCGAACATTAACAAGAAAAGGCAAAAAAAAAAACTGTCCCAAAGCGTAATTTCACAAAACGTCAAGCCTCCATATGAAAAGGCTTATACTTCTTCAAATCAGTCACAACGCCGGCGAAAGAACCGACGCCGGCGGCCACCGAAATCGCCAGGCAAGCGGCGCTCAATATCTGAAGCCCCACCCACTTCAAGCTCCACCGCCGTATGTTCCTCTGCGCAATATACATCTCCACCGGAAAATAAACCGTCAGCGGCCAAAACCCTAACGCCCCCAAAATTCCGACGACGTCGTTGAAGAACGGCAACAGCATCGATATCACCGTCGTGGCGACGACGAACGTCGTCCTCCACACCAGCCTGAAAACGCCGAGCCTGTAAGGGCTCTTACGGCCGGGGATCCGAATTTCCACCTCTTTCGTAATAAATCCGCCGCCGCCGCCGGGAAAGTACCTCGCGGCGTTCTTTTCCACGAAGGCGAACAAGGGCTGGCAGAAGACTTGGTATGCGCCGACGAGGTGGATTACGATGGCGGCGTTTGCTATGTCGATTAGCCAATAAGGGTTGTAGAATCCGAAGCCGGTGAGTAGATTTCCCGGCGAAGCGTCGCCGAAGGCGGCGTAGCCGAAGCATCCGCAAAGCATGTAGAAGACGGTGGTGACGGCGACGCTTAGCAGCGTCGCTTTCTTCATCGTTTTGTATTCCGACGGCGGCGATTTGATTGTGTCCTATTTGTCCAATCAAGAATTTTTGTTGAAAAAACAATAAAGATCAAATCATTTTCAGCTAGTAGGGAAATCTGAAGATTAATTAAATAATACTACCTGAATTTCGATGAGGATGAGAGAATAAGAATAAGCAAAAGCTATGGCGCCAAGAGCTTGAAAGCTTCTCCAAACCTTCTGAGTTTCAGTAACAGTTCCAATGCTTATCCCAGTGAAGTTTCCCTTGATTTTCCCATTTTCTGGGATTGTTAAAAATTCAGTCTTTTTTACAAATCAAGAAAAAGATTGCATTTTTGTGGTAAATCAATCATCTTCTCCAACTAATACCTGCAACTTTGGCTATACCAAGGCCAAGGCCAATGGTGGAATAAGTGAAGGACATCACAGCAGCGACGATCGAAAGCCACCATATCTGATCAAAGTCGGGAATCTGCGAAAATAAAATCTCGACTACGCCGAAAGCTATCATGTAAGGATTGCTCGAAACCCTACATGGGCTGCTGTCTCCTTTCGTATGGAAGCAATTAGACCTTTTGATTGCCCTAATATTCAACAAACAAAGTTAATAGACATCATAGCAAGAATTGTTATGGTTTCTTACATCATGCTAATAGACGAAGCAATAGTGTAACCAACTGCTACTCCAAAGAGATTCATGTACTGAATCGCCCCACAAACTTTCACTTGGAACCCACCTGAGAAATAAATAGTAAACTCCAAAATTTTTTCTTACACCAACAGTTTGAATGTAATTAGAACCTTTTTTTAGTTATTACCTAGATTAGCCCTAACAGCATCCATGTAAGTGTAATTTCTCTTGCCATCGCCTGAACGGTAGCAGGCGGCGAGAAGGGCAGAAGTGTAATATGTCACGAAAGAGAACAAGAACAGCACAGCGGGGCCCGCGACCCAGCCGAGCTGAGCCGTTGCCCAAGCCAGGGAAAGAACGCCCGAGCCTATAACGGCTGTAATAATGTGTGCGCTCGCCGTCCATATATTTCCTATATAGATACAAAGAAAAACAGAAGCAATGGCATGTAAGAACATATTATTGCCAAGAAAATAGTGGGACGAAAATAAGAGGAATAAAAAATTTACCAGTTCTCTTGATCTTTCCATCGTCGTCGTAAAGCTTTGAGCCACCGTTTTGATGGGGAAGATCGATGGATGTTTCGAAGGATTGCTGATGCATTGAGTTAATAGTGACGAAGAATATCAGTAGCACAAATAGGGTTTACTGCAAAAAAAAAATAAATGGAGACTATTTTTGACAGAAGTGGAAAATATTGAATATTTAGAGAAAGGGTATAGAGATGAGTTTGCATTTAATTTGAGGGTGTAACATGGTTTTGTATGGGTATTTATAAGAAAATCGATTACATGCAAATATATGGTACAGATAAAAGGAGACGAGTTTTGTTAACGCTTTGGACTCATAAGGACTATTACAAGTATGCGGTGTGCCCCACACCATAAAAAGGTACTTGGAAATATATGATGTTTGTGTTTTGTGTGTGTGATGTGAATTGAAGGTTCTTACAAGTTCTTATTTTTAATCGCAGTTATCGTTATGCCATGTGTAAAACATTCCAACTTGATGGTCATTGTTATTTGAAGACTTTATTTATTGGATCATTAATTTTTAACAAGGCATTTTACAGTTAATTAGTTGGATTATAATATTATGAATCGTTGATGGTGCGGCTGAATTGTTTGACTATGCACAACTACCTAATAAATCTTCTACAAAGTAATTATGGCTATAGTTACTATGAAAATAGTTTTCTCGGCATAAAATAATTTTGGAAAGTATGCTTTTTCAGACAATTTAAGCGCAGAAGATGAACATTAGTAATCTAAAATAATATATAAGATCGAACACTTTTCTTGTCATTATTATGAAAATTACGAAGGATAATTGTGTTTGGAGGATATATTTTTTATGATGAGCACAACCGCATGTTCCCTTATTTTGATTAGGGAGTAGAATTTAAAGACTTTCGAGCAATTACTTAATGTTAAAAACATATTAGTTAACCAATTCTTTTCATTGATTTTTGTTTCAATTATTCATCCTTTTGACTCCTAAATATAATTTTGTCAAGATATAGTAGAGTGATCAACGATGATCTTTGTACCACTTGGACTTCTCTTACCACTCGATGGTAGTTTCTTAAATCAATGAGTGCATAATGAAAAGTTCATTGAAGATTTGATCTCCAAAGAACTAAGTCTTACTCACCTCTCTATCTTTCAATTTATCAATAATTTATTTTCAAGAGATATATTTGTATTCAACTGCGACAAATATCCCTCCTCATTTCAATGGTTAAAGTAGTCAACCGTGGAAATAAAACATATATTACTTCCTTTTCTTTTTCATCATAGTTGAAACTTTTGTCCTAACTTTTCTATATTGTACTTTCAATTTGATGAGATGCCGCGAACAGTCGCTGAAATTATGAACGATCTGTATCTGAAAGCATTATAATTAAATAATAGAAGTTACGGACAACAAATATTTTACAATTAAATCAAATAAAAAACTACAGAGCAAGTTGATTGGATTTATTGTATAATACTTGTTTTGGGATTTCGTTCAATCAAATTAATGTGAATGCAGGCCTCGTTTTCTTTTGACAATTATTGTTGGAATTTGACTCTTGCAGAGCAGTTGAATGATGAATCAATAATGATCACTACTTTATATGTGCTGAATAAGTGTTATTCTGTAAGAAAAATATATACTGTGGGCCTCTATTTTATGACATCATAAGTAGATTTTCATTTTCCCTTTCCTAATATCTCAAATGTTTATGGACATTTGATAGTTGGCACGAGAAATATAGTACGCAAAAGCGTATATTTTCACACGCCTTTTAAAAATATTTAATATTATTATATTGATTGTTTGTAATAGTTTTTTTGCTAATAAATTAATACTCGATAATTTAATAAACACTTTAATATAATATTTCCAGCCAGTCTCGACTCGGGGATAACGTACTAAATTATGAAAATTTTCTAAAATTATAAGATAATAGGCTTTTGATAATTTTTATAGGTCCCATATAATTATAAATTGATAACTCCATAAAAACATTCTCATAGTGTATTATATAGAAGATATATTTATTAATATTACTCAAATGTACATTAACACTATACGGATTATGATAGATTTGGGATATTGGAGATTTGCTCTTAATTTGATGTCCATTAAGGATATAGGAGATTGAAGTTTATTTGATGTTTGAGAAGTTTGAAAGGTAAAATATACAATATAAATTAATTAAATATTAACTTATCGATAAGTTAATAATTATTTAACGATTAATTAATAACTCTTTTAATTAATAAATTTGGCTGGTTCCAACTGTATCAATTTAATGAGTTTGTACTGTACAAAAGATGTAGGACGCCTGATTTAGTAAAATTAAATAAATATATGGTTTGGGACTGAGAGAGTATATTATTATGAGCTGCTTGATTCGTTCTAGAACCAAAACATTCAGATATTCAGAAAACGTCGTTCTATTGATTATCTTTTGATAAAATTTTATGTAATCATGATAAAAATACAATATATAATTTTCCTCGGGATGAAAGATTCCCAGATAAATGTTTTCCACCATTTTGTCGGAGGCACGAGAAAGAAAGCACATATTATTCTAAACTTGTTATATCCACAATTTTGGATGCAATAACTACTATTGATTACAATTTATATAAGCTATTAATCCAATAGAAACAAGGACTAGAAGCATTAGCTTCACATAATTCCGAATATAAATTAATGAATTCAATAAAATCAAAGACTTTCGAGAGAGACAACGTAACAAATTTGACTACAAAGCATAAAGTGCAGTTTATGCTTACGTCGTCGGTTTGAATTTAGACGGATTTTAATAAAATAGATTACTATAAGAGTTTGTTTAATTATTACAGTAACAACCCTTGCCTAAGGTTTATTACATCACTAAAGTGATTCATGCTACCTAATAATGCGGACTAATGATGCCGTGCGTAGGGGGATGATAACAAAAACAATGAAATTAGTAATAAGACTGATAAAATAGTACGCAACGATAAGAAAGAAGAAAATAGACCCATCAAATATTCTGTAATTCAAATTCTAGCTTTCTATTATCAATGCAAACCTGCTCATTGTGGCAAAAGAGTCGATTAAGATAGTCTACACTCTACAATATACATAACATTTAATCCAAAACATTTCATGAGCATTAGCCCAGCTAAAGTATGACTTGTTTTTTTTTTCCCAACAATTTTGTCCTCTATCTCAATTTTTTGTAAATACCACTTCAAAATTGTGTAAATATACCATAAAAGACTTGCCAATATAACGATTGAGGATCGAAATATGGTTCGTTCATCACTTATTGAACGATACTACTATCGAGAATCAGATACCAGAAAAAGTTTCAATTTTTCCACGACAAGAAATTAAGATATAGGACCATGGCTAAACCTAAAAAAAAATCAAAATTTTCTCTCAACTTGCAGTTCATTACAGTGGTGGAGATGACATGTCTAAGATATGTCATTCGTTGACTTTGTGATTGATATGCACTATGCTTACCTGTCCAAAGACCAAGAGTTGACCAACGTCATCACATGCTAACAAAACAACATTAGTCAGTCGAGTCTCGTTAATAACGAGGAGATCCAACGCAAGATACATTTCCAAGTTTAAAAGAAAAAAGATCGAGAAAAACCTCGCACGGGTCGGGTCAAAATGTATCCAACATACATTTTTGATGTTATTGTAACCTAAAAAAAATAACCCTTCTCTTTTCTTGGTCTCTTTCTCTTACAAGCAGTTTCTACACCTCTCCTCAACATTTGAGATCGACCATCTTCCATCCAACAAAAAGCTTTTGAACAACGACCAACGCTTTCATTCATGGCTCAAAGTATTCGTCGGGCACCAATGGGGGACAGTACTTCTTCGCCACAAACTTATACTGATTGTATTTCATCACGAAAGAATACATAAGTATGCATCACTAGTAGTCGTTGCATGGAGCATTCATTACACAGCTAACCTAACGAATTCGTTTAAGGTGGAAAAAAGATTTCTGCATATCTAACCTTGTGTTGGCTGTATTTCTCACGAATCGCAGGTAGACTAGAGTTTGTGCTATTGCAGCAGAGGCCGTGGAGCGCAACTACACATTCGCGTAGTTCTTGAGGCTGGTAAAGCGTGTAGTGTTGGAGAGTAGGGTTCTGCGATAAAGAGATGAACACTGATTCGTAGGGAAGAAAATATGCAAAAGTGTTTGAAGAAAAGCTGTAATGGACATATACATACCCAAGGCCTTGTTGAAGGGTTAATGATGAATCTCGCCAAGAAGACTGAGGAAGCTGCTATTAATGATGGGGAGAAACGGAGGATGTCGTATTCTATCAGGGAAAGCTCTGCTATGAAATTGGCCATGCATTCTGATTGTAGTAATCGAGCCTGAAATTGTAGTTTGTCACTTAATGTCAGGCGGAGTAAAAAAACCGTATGATGATAATCATGTATCGAGTTTTTGGTCGAGTTTTTATAAACCTCTTCGACAGTTTGTGCGACTCGTACGAACCTCCTGTGGAAGATTTGGCCGAAAAACAAGAATGCGATCAAGATCATATATGAGCGTGTGTGTGTTTATATAAGAGATTGAAAAGTAGTGAAGGATTGATACCTTAGGAAACATTTTACTGTGGGAGCTGTCATTTCGAATTTCAGGTAATTCAACACAGCAGACTCCATTTTTAACACCTGGAGAAAAATTACTTACACTCAAATCTCATGTATTGCAAGTAATTACAGGAAATTAGGCGAGGAACGAACGCGGGGAAGGAGAGTACCTCGTCCTTCAAGTATGTGTTATCTGTAATGTAGCAGAATTCTTCGACCTGAGGTGCACAAATCTCTTCGTATTTTCTGAAAAAACAAAACCCATGACCACATCATTAGTAAAGAATAACTTGAAACAGTGCAGGAATGATGAAGGGTTTAACTTTGGTAGCCTTACGATGCGATCATCATGCAAGCCACTCCAAGTAATTGCAACCTTTGTCTATCCATAGCATTCCCAGAAAGATAACGATCGATGTAGTTAACAGTCAGGTACAACGTCTCGGGAACCAACCTGTACTCCTCAGCAACCTGCGATTTGGGAATATAGAACGTAAATATCAAAGCACAGATCGATTTTCCCAATGCGAAAAGTAAGCTATATTGTTTCACTATAATTAACGCTAGAAGATAGAGAGGACAACTGCATTACCTCAACCAGCCAATCAACTAGAATAGCCCGCATGCTGGGGTTGATGTCTTTCTGAATCTTTTCCATGAAGTTGGTCGATGGTCTTCTCTTTGCCTAGCAAAATAATAAGGGAAATCAGCAAAAATGGAAAAGACTTGAAGTTATCAGGATTCAAGAATTCGAGCTATTGATTACGTTCTATTACACACTTAATCATCTAACAATCTCTTGCCTCGGAGTCTCTCAGAAGTTTGTAAACATCAGAAGCAAGAGAAGCGCATAACTGTGGATCATCAAGATTTTCGTCCACATCGACAAACTTTCCAGTTGGTTCCATTGTTGCAAGTATGTCTCTCTTGCACATATTCCCTACAATCAAACATGTTGCAAAATGCAAAATATAATGAACTTAACCTATAGAGATTTATGCAACTGCAGAAACCAACAGCTAATGCATCAATCAAAAGGAACAAAAAAAGCACCATCACATTGATTGAAAGGACTAACCTGCAACATCCTTCGAATCAGAAATGCAAAGAGCGCTCAACGCCCTCCTCTCGATCGAACCAACTGCAGCTATATCACTATTATCCATGTACTCTATGTCTGGGCTCTTCAATGAATCGCAAGTTGACATGGACTCATCCATGGAGATAGATATTGCATCAGAATGAATGGGATACAAGTCCGCGATGCTCGGTATTGGAGTGGTATTAGATTTGGGGAGAATAACACTGCTTCTCGGGACAGAAGCAGATCTTCCCCGCTTTGCAGAGGATGTTGAGGGCAGAGCAGCATTGGAGGATCTTGCATTTGTGGAAGTTGTACTTTTTTTGATACCTACAGCTTTCACCGAACATGGTACCTAATCAGCTAGAATTAGTCGACGTTCACAGGCTATATTCCACTTGATTAACTGGAAAGTAAAGCCCACTAGATTTTCTGAGACGAGAAAGCCATATTCAATGGCAATTTACACACACATGAAACCCTACCATAATCAATGGAAATTTAAGATGTGAAAAAAAAAATCAAGGACAGCAACACGATAGGAAAATCCAAACTTGAAATCCCCGAATATCTCTTCTTGTAGCGAACACCATGTAATTTCCTACAGGCTTAAGAGAAACTCAATTCCCACGTGATCACGCCGACAACTGAATCGCTACGGAAGAAAATTAACGAAATCGCACGTACAATTTTGAACGATTCCGGCGCCGATCCTCGAGCGTAAACGTTCCCATTCCTCTGGTTCGTGACATTCGCTAACGCCGGTCTTTTCTTCCCGGCGGTCAACGCCGTAACCGCCGTACTGTTATTCTCCGACGACTGTCGCTTCGCCGAGGACGACGACGTCGACCTTCTCAGGCTCGCCATGGCTCGGTAACCAAGAAGAAGGAAAGCGTATCGTTGTTGGGGAGTTCGATATGGGGCAAAAAAGCTCACTCCTATTTATTAAAGGTCATCAATGGCGTGATTGGAAAATCCTATGGGATGATCTCCACCGTCCGATTAAGCTTTAATAAGGGTATGAAACTATACGTTGGAGCGGGTCATCGATGTGGGGCCCATAGTCCGAGTTTGAAATTTAAAGCGAGGGGCAATAACGTAAACTCGATCCTTTATGCTGACGTGGCAGGCTGCATTGGCTAGTATTTGAATTTCGAATTTTAAAAAAATTCGAAGTGTCCATATTATATGTCACTATGACATTGTTGGGTAAAGAGAGGAAGCTATGCAGATTTTGTATAGGAAAGGGTGATTTCATTTTTTTATATTAATTTGTTTTGCTAATTTTGAATTACATGGATGTATATGATGGAATTGATTAGTCACGTTGAAAGTAAAAAAATTTCAGTACAAATGTGGGGAATGCAGACGCAAAAAAAAATGCTTAAAATTATCTTTTTCTTTAGTAATTTTAAGATGATTTCAATTTTTTCATATCAATAATAACATATAGTTTGCCATATATAGTAGTCAAATTAAAGATGTACTGAGTGTTGCAGATAATGGGTTGGGTTGTGTATAGGAGATTAAATTTTGGGAATAATGGTCAAGATATAGCTTTGAATGAGCATAAATATTGTAAAAATGGGAACTTTATAGAAAGAAGTATGGTTTCCAATGAACGAGAAATATAACGTGGTCACGGAAATCATGTACTCCCTCCGTCCCACTAATTTTATCACATTTGCCATTTTGGGCGTCCCACTAATTTTATCACATTTCCTTATTTAGCAAAAAAACTATCACAAACAATCAATATAATAATATTAAATATTCTTAAAAGACGTGTCAAAATATACATTTTATTACCTTTTCATTGTACTATACTATTATAATAATACCACCTTAATTTACATGCCCGGTAACTTATGTGATAAAGTTACCGGGACGGAGGGAGTAATAAATTAGGCTTGATTTGTAGAACATTATAGCAAAAATAGCATTTTAATAACATAATCCCTATATAGTCCGATCTCATTTATTAATAACGGAACCCCTTTTTATTCGTTTGATGACATGTTTATAACTTTATATACATACATGAGTTCGATTAAAGTTCGACTCGATTTAACAATAATTATCTAAAATATATGTGAAAAAAGTATAGGTTGAATTTAAATTTGATGTGGAGGATGTGCTGAATCGTGCCGTTTTCTGAAAAAATATCACTACTTGTACTAATAATAACAAAGAGCCCAATGTTGTTCAACTATGACGAAAACGAATTTAAGTATGTGTTTGATATAAATCATTTTTGGCTTTATGCTTAGAATTGAACACTAGCAAGGAAAGGCATGGAAAATGTTGGTTGTATGACGTTCGCGTAGTAATAATGTCTCGTTGCCATTATTTTAACGTAAACTTACGTCATTTTTTATTTACATTAAAAAGAAAAGATTAATAACATAGCCAATTAGGCATAGCTAAATATTTTTACTTTGTTACCTTCGTTTTTCACGAATTAACAAGGGAAAAACGAATATTGTATATATATGACATACTAGAGATTATATTGGCTCCGAGGAACGATTGATTGCATTGAGGGGATAAATTTTTTTACCACGGCATTTTATTTTATTTTTACTGATAATTCGATCCAATTATAGCTGACTTTTTCTATGGTATTGAAATTTGAAACTGGTTGACTTTTTCCACTCTTTATTACTTGGATGCATTAAATGTATATTAGCTAGTAGCACTCATTTTTATTTTAAATGAAATCACTATTAAGCGTTATATTCTTTTTTAAATATATTCAATACCCTCGCATCACTCGAACAAAAAATTTAATTGTTAGTCAAACAATCTATACACATCACATTCCGACGGCATGTTTCGTGGCATATCTTTTTAACACTACTTTGTTTACTTATTACAAAGACTTGAGCCGCAATTTTGTATTACACTAATGAACTCCAAAAATCTCGTCTAACATAACTAAGAAAGAAACTATTAATATTAAAATATGGCTTGTCAATTAATACCAAACGATGTGTACTCAGAGCAGGTTCCATTTAAAAATTAAGCTATATAAATCCTCAAGACTCACACAAACACCCACACATACAAATATATAAAGAAACACAAGTTTTAATTACTATTTACATTAGAATTTTTTTCTGAAAATTCAATCATGGAAAGTTTACCAAACCAACAACGTGTCATTGCTGTGTTAGAGACGCCAGACCCTAACAATGGAAGCAAACAGTTTGATCAACAAGACCATGATAATAAGGTAACGTATATATATATATATATATTAAATTCACATGATGATATTTTATATATTAAAAGATTGAAGCTATATATATATATATATATATATATATATTACAGAAACCTGGTTGGAGAAAGTTCTTGTCATATGTTGGCCCAGGTTTCTTGGTCTCATTAGCATATCTTGATCCTGCAAACTGTAAGTTACGGAAAATAATTAAACTATAGAGTTATATTATATACGTCACCAACATATAAAATAAATTGAATCTTGTGAATTATATAACATTTTATTAGAGATGTTTGTTTTGATTTGCAGTGGAGACTGATCTTCAAGCTGGAGCAAACCATGGATATGAAGTAATGAACAAATATCGAAAATAATTAATTCATGGATTGTGAAATGAACCAAATTCAGAATCAAATTACTATTCATATATTTATTCTAGTTCTTTATAATTTGGCATAAAATTTTCCAGCTGCTGTGGGTGATACTGGTCGGTTTGATCTTCGCTCTTATAATCCAATCTCTAGCAGCAAACCTCGGAGTTATCACAGGTTTACATTATTATTTTATAAATTTATTATATTTTAATTCTATTTTTTTTCTAAAACATATAGAATCTAGACATTTATCTATATTTTATTATAAAATAATTTGTTTGGGGTGGATATAAACTACCACAATTTGGTGTATAACTTATTTGCAATTTAGTCTCTCATTTGTAATTTAATTAATATCACTCCTATTTTTTTTGAACTGTACTTATGCTCTACAATTAAATTTTTTTTATATATTTAAAATTTATATTTCATCTTAAACACTAAAACTTATAATTTCAAAATTTAAAATAATATCAATATAATTATTTGTAAGCACATACGACGAGTGTGAAAAAAAGTACTAGTGACTTTTAATTTCGACCACATGCAACTTGACCACTTGATGTAATAACTTAGACACAAGTGCAACACCTATTAGTTTGGCAAACGATTTAAATCACATAACATAGGTCATAGAGAGAAGTTCCATTTTAGCTAAATAGATAGATTAACGAAGCTAACCACCCTAAGACTAACTAAAATTGCTTAAAGCTGACTATATAATTTCAAAGCTAGATAAATAAAATTTCTTTGTGTAATAAAATTATCCTTTTATTTCGTAGGGAAACACTTAGCAGAGGTGTGCAAGGATGAATACCCTAAAATATTAAGATACTGCTTATGGCTTTTAGCCGAGCTTGCAGTCATATCTGCAGATGTCCCCGAAGGTATAATAATAATAGTAATACATTCAATCACTATAATTTTTTATTAGACAAAAAAAAATTAAACCAAAATTCGATATATGACTTTTGTGATACAGTGATTGGAACGGCATTTGCACTTAATATATTATTTCACATCCCTGTATGGGTCGGAGTTCTTCTCACTGGCCTCAGCACTTTGGTTTTGCTAGCAGTGCAGAGATATGGCGTAAGATCAATTTTAATTTTAAAAAATTCTACCCACGTTAAAATCAAATATAAGTATAATTTTTTTATATAGGTGAGGAAATTGGAATTATTGATAGCAATATTAGTATTCGTACTAGCGGCATGCTATTTTGGGGAGATGAGCTATGTAAAGCCGCCGGCGAAGAAAGTGATCGAAGGAATGTTTGTACCTAAGCTTAAAGGAAACGGCGCCACTGGCGACGCTATTGCCGTCTTCGGCGCACTAGTCATGCCGTAAATAGTCATCAGATTTCATTTCATTTAAATACAACTATATATATCTATATATATTGTCACACCACGCTATTATTATTGACAATCGTGTTCTCAATATATAGGCATAATTTATTCCTACATTCTGCCCTAGTTCTGTCAAGAAAGAGGCCAAGCTCAGCCCGTGGAGTCAACGTGAGTGTATAATAATTGTTATACATACATAACTAATAATTGTATCATATTAATTTTATAAATTTCTTATACGTTCATTCACGGCTTTGACTGATTTATTTTCATATATAGCCTTAGATGCTAACTTTTCATATTATGGGTAGTCGTGAGGATTCAGATGCAATTTCCATCTTATAGATCGTATTTGCTACATTAGTAATATTCTCGTTTGATTATATTAAAATGAGAAAAATGATAAAAATCAATAATTTGATTTTTTTTTTTCAGGATGCATGCAAATACTTCTTGCTTGAGAGTGGACTAGCTTTGTTCATAGCTTTGCTGATCAACATAGCAGTTATTTCGGTTACGGGGACGGTTTGCTCGGAGGGCAACCTTTCGGGGGACAACGTCGACCGATGCAATAACATCACGCTCAACTCCGCCTCCTTCCTTCTCAAGGTAAATAATAATACTATTCACCAGATTAACCAAACGCAATAAAAATCACTAAATCATATGATTCTTGGTAACAGTTTCTCCCTTTTTTTTCTCGAATTGAATGAATAGAATGTTCTTGGGAAAGCAAGCTCGACTATATACGCCATTGCTTTGTTAGCTTCTGGCCAAAGCTCGGCCATCACTGGGACATACGCTGGTCAATACGTTATGCAGGTAAT
The DNA here is from genome assembly GCA_027422505.1 of Craterostigma plantagineum. Classification (NCBI taxonomy): domain Eukaryota; kingdom Viridiplantae; phylum Streptophyta; class Magnoliopsida; order Lamiales; family Linderniaceae; genus Craterostigma; species Craterostigma plantagineum. The sequence continues at coordinate 643,426 of JAPQWV010000039.1, read as the reverse complement.
AATCTAATAAACTAAGTTAAACTATTACATGATCTTTTTTAGGGTTTTTTCGTCTATATATACCAGCCTATTGATGTTATGATTTTAGGGTTTCTTGGATATAAAGTTGAAAACCTGGCAAAGAAACTTAATGACTAGAAGCATTGCAATAATCCCAAGCCTTATTGTTTCGATCATCGGAGGATCTTCGGGCGCTGGCCGACTAATTATCATCGCCTCAGTATGCCCTTCATTACATGATACTTGGATCATTAAACAAACCATCTTTGTAAGAAAAAAAATCGATTTTATTTTTTTGGCAGATGATACTGTCCTTCGATCTTCCCTTCGTCCTCATCCCTCTTCTAAAGTTCAGCGGCAGCTCTATCAAGCTGGGCTCTCACAAAAGCTCCATCTACGTAAGTACATAGATTACGATTTTTCCAACATACGAAGATCGATGAAAAATAGCTTCTTTTTGCGTGTAGATAATAGTGTTTGCTTGGATAATTGGGCTGGGAGTTGTGGGCATAAACGTCTATTACCTAAGCACGGCGTTCGTCGATTGGTTGATTCACAGCAGTTGGCCGAAGGTCGGCGTCGTCTTCATCGGAATCTTGGTTTTCCCAATCATGGCTGTCTACGTAGTTTCAGTGATCTATTTAGTGTTTCGAAAGGATAGGGCTGTAATGGATCGGGCGAAGTCCGACCCGAATTCCCAGATCCAATTGGAGCGGGTCGATTTGGAATTGGATGGCCCGCCGCCGTCCACGTAGAGAGAGGGCCGACGTTCTCCGTTTCTTCGCGCGATGGGTTTTCTGTTTGTACGGTTAATTTTAGTTTTTGCTTTTGATGTAATATTTCAAGACAAGCAAGCCTTGTAATGAATCAACGGTTCCAATTCCCTCATTGATCCTCGCCGTCCAATCAGAAAACAAAAAAAAAAGACAGAAAATTTATCAGCAACATCAGTGTTAAAAAAGCATCACATCTTAATAACGGTACATTTCCTAAGAATTCTACTCTCACTGGTAATAATCGATAACATGGGGTTCGAATCTAAATAGGTGCCTCAAAGCCAAAGCTAACAGTATCTTCCCAATGAAGGAGAAGAAGCTAAGAATCACAGAAAAGCCATTAAAGCACACAGTTTCTTCAGCCCAAGCCAGACTTCGTCCCAGAAGCAGATCTAAGCAGAGGATGGCCGATGGAAGACTGTGAGGTGGGCTGAGGACTGAAAGAAGAAGAAGATGGTTGAGTGTTCGAAATGGGCATCCTTGGACTTAGGCCGTACATTCCAGGTTGGTTCATAAGAGACAAGTGTGGATGAATCGGTTGGTTATTCCCGTAATTGGTAAGAAAGGGTCTATTCGTTGGCATAGCATTTGGGAAGTTTTGTAGGTTCATCATAGGCCGGGGAGACATCATGGGAGGGGAAGCGTATTGTGATGAGGCCATGAGAGTTCGCTGTGATGTGAATCTTTGCCTTGTTCGTTCGATCTGTTCGCATTCTTTCATCAGTAGTGTTTCGATTTCTGCAATTTGCTTCAGCTTCAGCTCTAATCTCTTGAGCTGAAAGGGGATAAAAAGGGGTATGCTGTGTCAGAAATTGAAGTTAGAACTCGAAATCTGTTCAAACACAGTACCTGTTGGTTTACTATATTAGCAGCCAAACGCTGGATTTCACGCTCTTCATGATCGGCGAATAGCTTCGCCTTCACAGCAGCAGCAGCGAGCCCATCGTAAGCAGCTTCGGTAACTTTCTCAGACAATAAAGGCTCAGATTTGACCCCTAGAAAGTTCATCGATTAGATGTAAAACGAAAAGCAAAAAAGAGAGCAGAAAGTTCATAACATGTTTTATGATATACCTTTTGCATTAGCAGTGATGGTGGCATTTTCGTGTGGATTGACGTCCTTGTCATAATTCTTACATAAAGAAGCTAAAGATGCTTGGGAACAAGCTGCAGCAACTCTAGGCCCCAGCGCTGAGGCGACAAAAGATACCTGGAAAAAGCCATTTCATGGTCATTTCATAAATTTCAACGTTCATTTTCTGGGGCATAGCAAGAAAGGCACGTTCAGTTTTATAATAAGCCTCGCAAAAGTTATGGGAGAACGGCTATTTACCAGACCCATCACGGGATTCTCAAGGTTTTCGAAAGGAAAATCACTTTCGGCGCCACTTTCTTGCACGCTCAACCCTGTGATAACAATACGCAAAGTTATTCACAAAGCTGTCCTAAAATGTGCAGACAAAAGAACTCCCAGAAAACTCAGAGTACCAACCATTCGAATAAGGATTGTTTTTCTCACGTCCATCACAGTTGGGGCCATCCGAAGAACCAATATTGTCAGAAATATCGATGTTTTCTAACGACAGCCCATCTAACGGAAGGCGCACAAAGTGAAGTATGCACTGTGCTTTCGACTTGGTACCCACATGCTCTGCAATTTTGTTCCAATTATCATTGAACAGTTGCACACCCTGGAGCAGAAGCATTATTTCCTGGTCGCTCCAATTTTCTCCAGCTCCGTCCCCATAATCTTTGATTGAATTAGCCTTCACAAAGTCAAGACTTGAATGTCCAGCAACAAATCTTCCCTCGTGAAAGCAATCCACGCATAATAGCACATCAACCTGCCGAGCGTGTATGTTGTTGCACGGAATAGAAATCAGTATGTATTTAATTTGAGAGAAAGGGAGTGAAATTTCAAAAGATTACTTCAGTTACCTCCTTGGTTGACTGATAGCAAACTGTATCTAGAGATCGACAGCAGTGATTGCAGTGATTCTCAGATAGTCTCTCACCGATGGTTCTGCTATAGTCAGAATCTCCATCATGCTTTTTATTTGCAATATCTGGGTACACATCGATTGACTTGAGTCGGCATTTGGGCAGATTGAATCTGATTAAGCTGTCTATGGATTTCAAAGCATCCACAGGCACGTGCAGTTCGGCGTTTGAGTCCTCAAACAAACACTTTTCATCATTTTGAGCCCCACTTGTGAGAGGAGATGCGCAGTAGTTGATGATACCCCAGTGATCAAGAAACCGTACGATTCTGTTTAAATCGTCAATTTCGATGCCTGAGACCAATCCCTGGCACTCAGAAACTGTGAGGTGGATTTCTGGATTTTCCACGTATTTTGCGACGATAAAATTTCGGCACTCCATATATTTTTCAGGGGTATTTTCTGCTGACTTCCCACAGAAAAAGTGAGGCACTACTTGTCTCTCCAATCTATGCACTGAACTGAGTGAAAACCAGTCTGCTTTTGGGAACATAGAAGTAAACAGATTAGAGGCAGTTAAAAATAACTATAATTTACTTGTAACCCACACCTGAATGCAGCATCTAAAATCCTAAATGGTGCAAAAACATAGATAACCTACAACTAAAAGAATAACAAGCTAGAAGTGGCCACCATTGCCTAATAAGGATACTTGAACAGACTAGACTACCCATATGATGGAATTTCCATAAGAAGCTTCATTTCGAAGCAGCACACTCTCATTTGAATTATTTTAAGTCAGTTAATGGAAATGCATCATCTTGAGAAGAGAAGATTGAAGTAATCTAATATAACATTTGACAGTTAAGAATTTCATAAATCTCATCAATGAGAACGGAGGCATTAACAAATACCACCCAACATACTAAGATGTATTAGGCAAATGAGTGACCTGAATGTGAGGGCAGAACATGAACACGGCCTGCGCTCCCAAGCCTCTTAACAACACCATGGCCTGGAGTTATACTTGGTGGTTTGATTACGTACGACCCACTACTGCTTGAGGCTTCCTCACTTGAAGCACCCGATAAAAAGCTATCGCGAGGAATGACAGATAGTGACTGAAGTTGACCATAAGAAATATTCTCCAGTAAAGGAACCACGGCCTGATTCTGGCCTTTGCCATATCCAACTTGTGCTGACCTCTCTGCTTCAGCAATTGCTAAGACCGAAGAGTGAGGCCTTGTTATCACCCTCTTCACTGCAGTAGGGAACTCACATAATCTAACCACACCATCACCCAACTTTTCAGTTTCTTTCTCTCTCGGCATGAGATTTCCCACATCTTGGCCATTACTTCGGGGCCCATCGTCGTTTTCGGCATTATTTTGGGGTGGATCTAAATCATGGTCATCATCATCTTCATTCTCCTCTAATGTATCATCATTTTCAGGTTCCCTCAGCCGAGATCTACGCCCAGGAGGGGGATCTCTTCTTCGCCTCCTCCACCTTCCTCTTGCCTCTGTTTTTACAGAAGGAAGAAAATGAAAGATCAAAAAAAATTTAAATTTTTAAAGGAATTAATACATCAACAAAGCTGCCATGATTATGTGGCACTTGTACCCAAATTCTGCCAGATATATACCAAATCAACTTCAATATTTGCCATAGCAAGTTGGAACGGCTACACATGAAAAAACGACCTTCCATATTCAAGTTACGCAAGTCCCAAATTCTCGTGCATAACAACCCTAATTTCGGAAAATCAATACTTCCTCGTACAACAGTCAAGCAAAAAATTGACTTGGCTCCACCACCAAAAACGATTTCTGCCCGCCAATAAAAGAATCCCAACAACCAAAAAGAAGCCCCAACTCAAATCTAACGAATACCTACGCATCTCATTCAAATCACAAAGCTTTTTACCTCAATACCACAAAATCATTCCAAAATCAGCACATAAAGCTCCAAAAATTAACCAATTTTGAGCTCTACTAAGACAAATCCAAAAAAAGTACAGCTTCCATGCTCGCGTATTAAAAATAAAAAAAAAATAATAAGATAAATACAAAACTTGAAAATTCTATTTGAGGCAAAATACCTGAGGAAGCTGGCATTGCTTGGGCGGACAAATCAAAACAGAGAATTTTGCGGGGTTTGAGGTTTATGGTGTGGGGTCTGTGTGAATTGTGGTGTGTGAAGTGTGTGAAAGAGAAAGCGAGAGTGAGAAAACCAGAGAGAGAGAGAGAGAGATCAGCTTCCTTCCTTTGTCTATTTTCGGGAGAAACTGCTTTTATTTTTTTATTTTTATATTATTTGTTGTAATAAAAGTGATTAATTACCTCAAATAAATATTCAGGATATTTTGAAATTATCGGAATTGACTTTTAATGGTAATTAAATTTAATTTTCAGGATACCCATACCCATCTGTATTTCTATAAAAGTAGCGAACTTATAAACCGATATTTATACCGAAATATTCGATTATCCATCTTTCATAAAATTGAACTCCCCCTCAAGAACTAATAATATTAATCTTTTTCAACTTGTAAATGAGGTTTGTAGAAGATTGTTTATTTAACATTTAGCCTCTCAAGTTTACATAATACATTTTCACTCCTATAAATTTCGTCTTTTTTATGTCTTCTTTCCTACTCTCTCTCGCTCAAGTATACATTCGTAATTTCTTGTGACATTCAATTATAATTAAGAAGACAAAAAGCACAAAGATGCTAGTTTTCAGTAACGTCGATATCATTATTTTAAAATGATATAACGTTTCATCGAGGATTGATTGTATAAAATGATATATCCACTTATGATTTTAAATTACAATGATTGTATTTTAAATGCTGTTTATATCCAATGTTCATCAAATCGTAGACTCAAGTTAACTGTCCCTGGCCATTTTTTCGGGCCGGGTAGGCCCAATGATCCATATAATAGCTTTTTATCTGAAAAATAATGGACTCGATTGAGGTGAAATAACTAAATAAGCCTAATTCAGTGTTCATTATTGCATTTCTTGATTGCATACACTATTACCAATTTTAATTCTATATATCAAGTTCCAATCTTGGAAGTAATTTTAAGTATAACTATTATATTTTAAGAGTTAATATTAATTGAAAATGTTTAGTATGTGCAGATTTAAATAACTGGTTAAATTGGAATGAAAAAAAGGAAAATCATGGCATACCAAATTAATTGAGCAGTCATATTAAGACTTAGAAAATGAGTCACGATGAAGGAAGACTAACGTTTATGGAGAAGAGAAGAAAATAGGGCTGCTTGAATTTTCAACATAACTAATACTATATTATTCGCACGATGAAGAATTCATTTATATATATATAGAGCAGTGATATGGTGCTCACCTAGGGTGAGCACCTTATATGAGCACTAATATGTGGCATTTACACATCATCACTTACTACAATTAACTTAAATTAATAAAATAATAATAGACTTAATTACTAATTACAATTAGGGTTAATTTGCAATACACCTCTGTTTTGATCGACCAGATTCAAAACTCATACACCTCACCAACCACCGTCCTCCTTGCCGCCGTCCTCCGGCGTCGTCTGCCGGCGTCGTCCGCCGGAGCCTTCTGTCGCAGTCCCAGGAATTCTTGTCGGCGCCCAGGAGATTTTCTTCGTTTGATATGAGGACAATATCTTTCTTCGTCAAATTTGATCATTGAAACTCAAGGTCGACCTTCCTTACCCAGCCTTGAACTTGTTAATCCAAATTTTCATTTTCAATACTGATATGAATTTGTTGGTGCGAGCTTCGTACGGCTGATTTTTTTGACTAATAGCAATGGAGACTTGTCTATTATTTCTAGCATGTCTATACTCGTGTTCCTCATTAGTTTCTATGAATATTTATTTTCTAATATTTTCACGGTTGGTATTGATTTTACACTAGATGGAAGAATCGAGGAGTGATGATAATCTACACATATGCCAAATTGCAGATGCAAAAAAGCCAACACCTGGGATGACATTTACCTCAATAGATGATGCGTTTTCGTTTTACAACCAATATGCAAGGGAAGTTGGATTCAGTGCGAGAATGAGTAAAAGCAAAAAGAATACGACAACAGATGAGATTATATGGAAACAGTTCGTTTGCTCAAAAGAAGGCCATAAAGATAGAAACCGAGTGTCACAGGGCAGTAGCGATGAAACAAAAAAGCAAAGATCTCGTGGTTTAGTTAGAACTGGTTGTATGGCAAGAGTTTCAATTGTTAAGGCACAAACTGGCGCTTCTTGGGTTGTTAGTTCTATAACAGAGAGTCACAATCATCCTCTTTCGAGTCCTTCAAAGGTACATTTGTTACGTTCACATCGCAATATTTCAGCTGCGAAGAAAGCATTGACTCAACAATTTGCAGAAGCAAATGTGCCAACTTGTCAACAAATGCGTTTGTTGGAGATAGAGTACGGAGGACCTGCTCAAATTGGGTGTACAAAAAGAGATATTAGAAACTTTGAGCAAGGCATAAAGGATTCAGAGAAGGGCATCGATGCAGAAACATTAGTTGAGTTTTTTCAATCCGAGAAAGAAAAAAATTCAGCATTTTTCTTTGAATATGAGACAGACTCAGAAAAAAGATTGATTAGATGTTTTTGGGCTGATCCTATATCTAGGATGGCATATGATGTATTTGGTGATGTAGTTGTGTTCGATACGACCTACAGTACCAACAAGTATGGGATGATTTTCGCCCCTTTTGTAGGCGTTAATCATCATCACCAAACTACTATTTTTGGCTGTGGCTTTCTTAGCGATGAGAAAATTGAGTCTTTCACTTGGTTGTTCAACAGCTTCGTAAAATCTACGGGGAAAGGGGCACCAAACATTATCATTACTGATCAAGATCCGGCTATGTCTAAAGCCATTGCTCATGTCTTCCCTGAAACAGTACATCGATATTGTCTGTGGCATATACTCAACAAGTTCCCTGATAAACTGGGACCAGTGACTTTTCGTGACCACTATCGAACTATCAAGAAAGTCATTGTCGATTCTACGACACCCGATGAGTTTGAAGGATCTTGGGCAGATGTTATCATGTTAAGCAATCTGAAAGATAATGAGTGGTTGTCGATGATGTATGAATTGCGAGCGAAGTGGGTTCCTGCATATTTTAATCATGTGTTTTCAGCTGGTATGTCGAGTAGCCAAAGATCTGAAAGTGCTCATTCATTTCTCAAGAAATACGTCTCGAAAAAAAATTCATTGATGGATTTTATCACCCGTTTCAACAGGGCTCTGAGAAACCAGCGACACAAAGAATTATTGGTTGATCATGTTGATGTTAATGAGCATCCAGATATTAAGGCGCAGTTGCCAATGTTATATCAAATGGCGAAGGTTTACACGAGAACAAAGTGGAAGGAGTTTGAGCACGAATTAAGCGAAAGCCACAACTACTATGTAGAACAATCATCTTCTGAGATTGAGTTAGCGAGGTATAATATTTTGCATATTCAGAGTTCTTCTTCGAAACCGAGGGTGGTCTCACATGACAAACAGAAGGATCACATATCGTGTGGTTGTTTGAAGTTCGATTTTGAGGGCATTCCATGTAGACATATGTTAGCTTATTTTCGCTTCACGCAGGTGTTCCAACTGCTTGAGAAGTATATACTAAAACGGTGGACTCAAGATGCGAAGGCTGGAGTAAAATGTTCTACGGGTGAAGAGAATATTAGTAATGACCAAGATCAGTTTCTGATGACACGGCATTCGAGATTATCCTTCAAAGCATCATTAATAGTTGATGAGTCATCTTTGACCAACGAGGGGACAAAGTTTTTTGAGGAACAGTTGGATTCGATCCACCGTAAAATTAAGGAAATCAATAGCAATAGAGGTTTGAGCACAGATACGAGTAAGAGAAAGATTGCCCCTGGAGACGCTATTATTTTGGATCCTGCTGGAATTAGACCAAAAGGATGTGGAAAGAGATTGAAACAATCAAAGGAAAAACTAGTCTCAAAATCTAGGTTGTGCAATGGATGTGGCCTTCGAGGTGTTTCCCACGACAAACGCAATTGTCCCAAATTGCAGGAATTGTATGTATTTCTTTATACTTGATTTTTTTATAGCTTTATTTTTCTTTAAACACTAACGATGTCGTCGTTTTATGTTAGTATATATATATATGGTGTGCTAGAGTACTACTACTAGTATTAATTAAATTAAGTTCATCCGATCAACCCATGTCTTAACCTTATCTAATATACTAAGTATGAAAGCTTTGTTTACGAAGCCACGGTATTAATTTTCAACACCTAATCAAAACTTCAAAAGGAAATCATTGCAATAAACTAAGTGGTATCTTCAATATATCTATAAAAGTATACATTTCATATGATATGTACATGTGACAAAGTAACAAAGACGTGGATATGACTTTGCCATGTGACTGACATTGAGCCGCAATTTTTGAAGGAATACTATTAAGTGGCATTTTCATTTCAGGCCCACATAACTATCATTCAGAATTCAGGCTTCTTGGCAAAAAAATTAGTTGTAAGGACCATTTTCTGCAGTACCACTTCATTGCTCTTACATACTAGTATGTTGAAATTCTGTACCACAAAACCATAATATGTACCAGATTATGATATCTGATACCAGTTTATTTTCTGCAGTACCACTTCATTGCTCTGACATACCAGTATGTTGAAAGTTTGTAACACAAAACGATCATTCTATACCAGTTCAAATATCTTTCATACCACTTTTTTACACCACGCAAAATGGGTCATTTAACCTAAAAAATTCCCAAACAGGGCCTGAATTCGAATCAAACTCTTAATGGGGCCTGATTTCGAATTGACCCTAGTATTAATACGAGCTCATCTTAAAAATATTAAATCGTTCATATGCAAAATCACCATTTGATATATAGAAATAAATGAAAACCGTGCATATTAAAAAAAAAACAAAAATAATGATCCGATCAGTATTTACAACGCATGATTGAATCCTTTCACCTAACTCAAACTCAGGCGTGACAAATGATAAAACGTGCATTTACTCAATTTTTTTGTCCCAAGATAGAATTCCACTAAAATATCTCACCGTTTCTTTTTTGTGTTTATCTGTAAGGTTTCAAGCTTTGCACCTTATTCCACGTATTTTTTTCTTCGTGAATTCTATATTTAATTCTCTCGAGTAATCCCATATATCTCAATCGCATGATTTGGTAAGGTTTTGTTAGTATTAGAACCATCAATCAATAGACATTATTATGTTAGAGGCAAGTCCAGCAGTTGTTAATTCCTAATAGTCAAAATTCATAGAATTCGATAATCAATAAAATTATGGAAAAATATCATTACAATGTTAGATATTTTAATATATCTATTATGTAGGGCTATACATTGGCTATAATTTAACCACAACTCACTCGAGTCACAATATATTAATCTGGTTGAGCCTTACAATACAAGTTTTTTCTTCATCAAAGCGATTTTAGAACCCTAAATTTATTTAAAACTATACAATATTAATAGCAGTTGAATGATAAAAACAATGGGTGGATTTAACATGTCGACAAGTCGACAGCAAGTTGATTGCTTAGGCCTTCCTCAATGCTAAACCCAAAAAGGTAGGTTTTTAGTGTGCCACGTGAGCGCCACCTCAAAGGTAAAAAAGCTCTACCTCCAAAATAAATTTTTTCCTCAACCATAAAACCCAAAAAGTAGGTTTTTTAGGAGACCCTCTTTAATTTCATTTAATTTTATTTAATTAACCAAATTTATTTATTAATTTTCGAAATAATATATAAATAATTATATTATATTTCATATTATTTAATTTAATAAAAAATTTCGTTACATAATAAAAAATATTATTTATTTATTTGAATATAAAAGAAATAAACATTTTTAACACATTAAAATTTTATTCGTAAAAAATAAAAAAATTAATAAATATTAATAAACAAATATTAATATAGGATAAAGTATTAAAAAACTATCCCGTCACATAATGTATTGTATTATTTTTATTTTCAAGATCTATTTTCTCATATTTTTTTATAAATATATATTAAAAGCTGACACGCACACCCAAAAAACCCAGGTTTGTTCTACTAAACCTCTCAAAAAACCTACAGCACCTCACAATGCAAAAAACCTCTGTTTTACAGATTTTTTCTCTCTCCTACTCGTCAAAAAACCTAGCATTGAGGAAGGCCTTAGTCAAGTGAAAAAATGGAGCATACTGTGGAATATTCTTAATTTTCTTAACAGTGTTACCTTTCTTTTGATGTAATAATAATGAGTGGTCATCGCATCAATCCCAAGAAAATTCCAAATAGAAAGATTACGGCTAAAATCACAGTTCCACTACAAACGATGGGCAATCTCCCACACAAAATATTATACTCCCCCTCCCATGATTTTTATCACATTTCTTGATGGGCACGGATAGTAAGGTTCTATTATTATAATAATATAAAACAATGAAAAGGTAAAAAATGTATATTTTGACACGTCTTTTAAGAATATTTAATATTATTATATTGATTGTTTGTGATAGTTTTTTACCTAAAAAGGAAATGTGATAAAGTTAGTGGAACGCCCGTAATGGAAAAATGTGATAAAGTTTGTGAGGGAGTATATAAATCAATGTCATAATTATCTTATACAAACCATTTTAAAACGAATATGCGTAACACTTTTTTGTTTTGATGAATCTATGTCCTTGGGATACAACTTAGGAAGTTACTTTATATTCTGAGATGTAGCGATTTTATTTTATTAATTATATTATCTAAATACCACTCTCTTCGGCTACCCCCAATATTAATTTACCGAACACTAGTTTGAAATAGACTGAAGAAAATTCGGAATGTAGAAAGCAGCCGCAAAATTGTCATTTTATAAAGTGGTGGAGGCTTTTCTCATTCACACGGTCAAATTATACATGCATAAATGATTAAATATTGCTTTTTAATCTAAATAGTACCATGTGGTTCAATTCATCTGGACAAAAACCGGAAAAAGGTTATGTCACAAAATCCACGCGAAGCTTCCCTGCAACTGAGTTTTTTTTTTTTTTTGCATGTAATGAATTCTTTCTCAAACGTCACTTTTGTCCTTTTGCTAGTTAATGTTTGTCTAGATGCATTACCCTTTTCACAAGAAAATAAAATGGTCCCTTTTTCCCTTTCTCCCTTTTCTATTTTGTAAATAACACTATACATCGATACGTACAAACTGTCTTGTTGCTGTCCGAAATACGTGTACGGTATAGTTTTTTTATTTAAAAAATGTGTCAAATTTCCATTTTGTAGTAAGTATAATGATAGTTTCTTAAAATTACAATTCATACTCAAAAACCAAATTTAACACAAGCGGCATAAAAGTGCAATGATAGTGCATAAATTAAGAAATTGCTTTTCTATATACCTAAGCGATAAGGATTGAGATCATCACAGTACTTATGACACGAGCAATGTTTTGTCACATGAATAAACATATCCGCACTAACAAAAGTACCCTCTAGAAAGGGAAAAAACGTTGATTAATAGAAACAATACATATAATAACATTTAATAACGTACGAGATTAAATCACGAGAACACCTAGCTTGATAGATGTCGAGCAAAATATGACATCTGTCTTATTCTGCATGAGTTTTTTCATGACCCATTTTATATAGTCAATCACTATGAAATATAATTTCATGATACGACTAAATTTAAGTTTGAAAAGAATATGAACCTCAGCGTTTAGGACCTGCGGTAAGAACCTAGTTATTTTAGGCGATAATAAAAAATCAATTAATCCAAATGAAATTTCAACGTATGACCACCATTGACCTACATCGAATTTTGCAATAATGGATAAGCGTTGCAAACGAGTCATCTAGTCGACAATATTATATTCGTATTCGACTGGCAACTGGCAATCGAATCCGATTGCGAATATTTCAATAATTAATCGAAGTATAAAATCGAATCTTATTCGTATTCGAAAATATTCGAATTGAACAATCGATTACTCGAATATGGATTATATTTGAGTATTTATCTTTACATTTAATAAAAAAGTAAATATTATTATATTTAAAACATATATTGAATTGTAATACTATGTATTTGTACCCCTTTGAGGGTGGAAAAAAACCTAGAAATTGTACAATTTATTAAAATTTTGTTCCCCATCAATAATAATGTAACTTTTAATTTATTACATTTTATTTTCATGAATGTAGTTATTCAAAGGAAATAATTTACATATAAATATTAATTTAGTAATTTATGGTGAAAATTAATTCTAGATTTTACCATTAGAAATAACCAAAACTTCTAAATTTATAAATATGATTCAATTTTAAAACTCTTTTTCATACCATAAATATTTCATATTAAAATTAATAAATATACAAAATTATTATCGAATAATTCGACTAATATTCGAATAATCATATTTAATCATATTCGGATATTTCTCGAATAAAAAAATATCCTTATTCGGAGTCGTATTCTAAATATTCGAATTCGAATCTTAAAATTTTCAATCGAATCGCAAACCAAACAAAAAAAAAGTTAGATTCCTTTGCACAGTATGTAAATACATAAATAAATAAATTTAAAATTTTGAAGTGAAATGAACCTCACCAACAACCTTAACTAGTTAAACAACTGTCCAAAGTTCGCCGCTTACCGATGACTACATCCCTCGTGTCATTGACTCATAAAGCTTTACACCTTCGCTACAGTCCAAAATCAATGACGCAAGCACTTACGTCATCATCTCAACCCTCTTCATCTCGCGCCACGTGTCCACTCCAAACCTTATCTCTCCGCCTCCTCCTCGAGCCACGTGTCCACTCTCTCCTCTATATATTCCCCTCTCTCACCTCCGATTCAAGTTTCACAAAACCCCCAACCTCCTCCCTCCTCCTTCCCTCTCTATCAATTTTCCGAAATTAAATTAATTAATTAATCGAGCTCGAAAATGGCGACGGTGGACTTGCAATTGCCGGCGGGTTTCAGATTCCACCCCACCGACGAAGAGCTTGTGATGCATTACCTCTGCAGAAGGTGCGCGTCGCAGTCGATTTCAGTCCCCATCATCGCGGAGATCGATCTCTACAAGTACGATCCTTGGGAACTTCCAGGTATGTATCTAGTTGAAGGAATCGATCGTAATTTGATCTGAGAAATCAGCAGTTGCAGCTCACCGATTGGATTATCGTTCCTTAGGTTTGGCTCTGTACGGCGAGAAGGAGTGGTACTTCTTCTCTCCGAGGGACCGAAAGTACCCAAACGGTTCGCGGCCGAATCGAGCCGCCGGAAGCGGTTACTGGAAAGCTACCGGCGCCGATAAGCCGATCGGAGTTCCGAAGCCCGTCGGAATTAAGAAGGCGCTGGTTTTCTACTCCGGCAAGGCGCCGAAGGGCGAGAAGACCAATTGGATTATGCACGAGTACCGCCTTGCTGACGTGGACCGATCGGCGAGGAAGAAGAACAATAGCCTTAGGGTGAGTCCGTATTAATTACTCAACGAAAAGATATTATTTGAAAGAAAAAATATCGGATGGATATAATCCAACGGCTGTAATTGAATCCATCTTAATCTAATCGACAGCTCGACGATTGGGTCCTCTGCCGAATATACAACAAGAAGGGCACAATCGAGCGCCACCCAAACATCGGGGCGGCAAGCCGGCCGTGACGATGACGGCGTCGGCGGTGACGTCGCCGGACGCGGACATCGACAGAAAGCCAGTCATTTTGGCGTCGGCGGAGGACATGGCGATGACGTACGGCGACCTCATGTACCTCGACGCGTCGGAAACCCTTCCCCGCCTGCACACGGCGGACTCGACGAGCCCGTCGGAGCACATACTGTCGCCCGAGGTGCAGAGCCAGCCCAAGATTTGCAGTGACTGGTTCGATTATCCGCCGCCGCTGGGGTACGTGGATGGGCCGTCGTATGGGTGCGGGCTATTCGGGTCGGGTTTCAATCAGGTCGACCCGCTTCAGATGGATTTCGCCGCCAAACCGTTTTAAGAATTTTAATATCGAAATAATAGATTAAAAATTTAATATTTTGAGGGGTTTATAGGCTTTACTTTGCACATGAGACTACTGTTTGTCTGTGAGTGTGCATATGGGGAATGGCTTTAGGGGCTAGTAATGTAATTTCCTTGAGTATTTGGTAGCAAAGTTTCTGTAGTGTAGCTTTGCTTCGTATTTAAAGTGTATCTATATTCTATATGAATGGTGCTTAGCTTATAAGTGATGTCCATTATTTGGAAATATTGTTACAGTTATAAAGTCATTTTACATTTTCTTACATCACATAGTACATTCATCCTCAAAACAACCAAGAAAAAAAGGGAAAGAATTCAATGTACACAACTTACAGTATGATATCATCATCTCTCATTCATCCCTGGAGACTTTCATCTCTCTAACGAAAGCTTTAAAAAGATCGATTGCCAGAAAAACATTGAGCACATTCATACCAATCATTCCCATGAGAGCAAGTGGTAGCTCCACGCCTTTTCGAAACTTGGAAGCATCTCTTAACAGCTTTACGAAGATGAGAATATGGGGCGTAAATCTCGCAAATACGAATGCTAAACCGTTGAGAAACCATTCGAACTTCACGATTTTGCTCCTGGCGTCTCGAACTCCAGCCATTCGACGCAGTTTACGAACGTGTAGGAAAACAGAGTGCAGCTGCATTCGTAATAAAGATTCAACTTACGACTTTCTTCTGTAATAAAAACACACATTTTCTTGTTCGAGGTATACTTTCTTGACATGGGTCGAACAGTTATCTACAGAGCTTAAGCAATCCTAGCGAAAAAAAGTTCGAATTTTTTTTTTCTATTACCTCGCAAATGAGAGTGAGGATGAGGTAGTTGATAGTGACATTTCGGTACAAAGCAAGGGTAAAGCAGACGAGGAGGACGAAGTGGTGAACTAGGATGGACGGAATTGCGCCGCTGTAGAGACGATAAATCAACATATCCAATTGATCGTATGCGAAATATCCGGACGAAAAGCACAGCGATGCGTATGCTAATGGCCAAGTGGCTTCGACCAATTGTGAGTGTTCGAACATATTCTTCGTGCCATTCGTTAACCACCCTTCGATCAATATCATTACCACTGCAAAAGAGGAAGGTAGAGTTCAGATTAGGGAGAAATTCGGCAAGAACGCAAATGGTGCCAGAAATTCATATGTAGAACTATGTTTGCCCTCAGCTAATGGACACTGAATCATTGCAT
Organism: Craterostigma plantagineum; assembly: GCA_027422505.1. NCBI lineage: Eukaryota > Viridiplantae > Streptophyta > Magnoliopsida > Lamiales > Linderniaceae > Craterostigma > Craterostigma plantagineum. Next base: position 627,427 of record JAPQWV010000039.1, on the reverse strand, counting down.
CAGCACAACGTTGTTTAGGTAGACGTGAGATTTCTACAGTAACATGACAAAACCAAGTAATTCACTGGACATTCTTGATGTGAAGATGCAAAATTAGCTACTAATCAAGAGAAATTAACTTCCCCCAGCAAAAAAAAAAAATCCAAAGATTTGGGAGATTAGGTTAAAATTGAACTCGAACATTTATCGGGGATTTCTGAGGTTCTGACCGAGGACTGAGGTGATGGATGAGTGCAAGAGGGAGACGCACGTGTTAACGAGGAGAGGGTCACGTGACACGAGCCGGCGAACGGCGGCGTTCGCCGATTGGAAGAATAGGAAACCCCAGACGACGGCGAACAGCTCGGACCGATTGTTGAAGAGTATTTCGAACAAAACTGAAGCGCCCCACATCGCCAGGGTTGCCGCGAAGAAAATCGCAGCTTTATTCTCACTTTTCCGGCGTGCTCCGTCGGCGGACGCGGCGGCGGCGGCCCTCGGCCTTGCCATCTCCGGCGTCTCTCTGTGTGTGTAGACGTTACTTCGTGGACTGAAGAGTGGCTGAGAAATTTTGGGTGTCGTTTGTTGTTCTTACGGAAAATAGAAAACGAAGATGAAAATTGGAATAAAAAAATAATTGAAAAAATCTAAACTTTTTCCTGTATTTTTAGCAAGATTTTAATGCTAGCGTCGAATTGAAAACATTTGATTTCAGTGTGTACATATGCGAGGTTGGAATAATCAATATTCATTAACATTTTTTTTGTTTTAAATCATGACAAAATATTAAATACCGTATACTTTATTTGTTGGCCATAAACCACAATATTGCATTGCCAATAGTATTTTTGTGAAGACAAAATAGAGATTTTCAAGTGGGGTTGCCTGTTAGCTTTCTGACACTATGTACTTATCCTTTCAATTATTAACATTTAATCATCATTAATAAGATGGTTTAATTGTTTCGAGTAATTAAAAGGTCACAACTAACCTAAATAATTATTTTCTTTAACCAAATACTAAGTGAGATAAAAGAAACAAAATTGTCACATCATTTCAGTTCAGAGTGCCTTAAAAGTCAATATCATAGTTTTTTTAAGAATGATATTTTGCAGTGATATAAAAGCTATAATTCATCATAGTTTCCAATTAGAATAGATTTTTAAACGAGCGGGGTGTTCAATTATTTGCTCAATAGTAGTAAATTCCAATCCCTATGTCGATCATTTTCCACTCATAGAAATTCCATTTTCTTAATAGAGTAAAATAACATAAACGAGTAATCAAACAAAAACTAATAAAGCAAGTAAGGATCTGACTAAATCAATAATGACAGAAAATATCTTCACCATCCGAGCTGGCCAATAAAGCAAGATATATATCATACGGCCACATATATATATATTATATATATATATATATATATTTATATCCTTACTATGTTGTATCATGACCATCAATTTAATAATTTAACTATAGAATCTTATGTTAAAACGTAGCTTAAATTTATAAATATCACAAGAAATGATACCATTTTCATGGAGGTTTCATTTTTAAATTCAATTCATATCCACGACGAGTTGCAACGAAATATCATTAAAAAAAAAGTCTTAGTGAAATCGACGAGAAATAAACAAAACTAGAAATAAAAACATAAAGCAAAAGCCCTAAAAAGGCCACGTGGCAGGCAGAGAATGGACAGCTGAGAATCCCGCGAAACACCAACCTCCCATCAACTACAAATAACAGACCTTCGCACTTCAAAAGAAAAAAAAAATACACCGACCCGATTTCGATTCTCCACCCCTGAACCGACCCGACCAGATTTGCACCGCCATGTCTGCCGCCGCCGCTCTTTCCCTCCCAACCTCCATTAGGCGACTGAACAATCTCACCACTAAAACGGTACAAATTATCTTTTTTTTTTTTTTTTTCTTTCCACTGCTTTCGATTATTTCAATACAGCTATATATATATGCAGACAATTAGTAATATTATTACATCGTAAGTGTTCGAAGGTGTATATATGCCTCTTCATAAACAACGTAAGCAATCTTCCATCATTGTGTGAAGGGCATTTTCGGTATGATAGAAAGAAAGAATCCATGGACGAGGACAACTTCCAAGGCCGTCCTGCCCGGGTCTGCCCGAGAATCTCCCGGGCAGCCTCGAAGAACAGCCCTCGATGTTTCCGGGCAGGTCCCGCCCTACGCCGCCCGACTGAAGAACTTTTGGTACCCCGTCGCTTTTTCCGCCGACGTCAAATTCGGAGCCATGGTAGTTAGTTAGCATCTTCGATTTTCGAATAGTCTCATTTTCGCCCCGTAAAGATTAAAATCGATCACTTCAGGTCCCTATCGATTGCTTTGAGGAGCCGTGGGTAATATTCCGAGGAAAAGACGGAAAGCCCGCCTGCGTCCGAAACACGTGCGCTCACCGGGCTTGCCCGCTTCACTTGGGCTCGGTTAGCGAGGGTCGAATAAAATGCCCTTACCACGGTAATATGTAATAAAAACTTAATCTGATTACCGTTAATTACTAGAAATTGATGGGTCCTTCTTTTAAAGTCAACCGGTGATAGGAGGAGATTAGGAACTTAATTTATTCGACGTGGGACGAAGCCCGTTTCCTCACCATTATTATTACAATATTTACTAATTTCCCGATGCTTAGGATGGACGTATTCAACTGAGGGGGAATGCGAGGAAATGCCCTCGACGAGGCTTCGAAAGGAGGTAAAGATAAGATCTTTGCCGTGTTTCGAAGGAGAAGGGATGGTATGGATATGGCCCGGGGAGGGCCTACCGGTGGGCCCGCCCTCGTTATTACCGCCCTTGGGATTTCAGGTACATGTGGAGATTACGACGGAGGTTCCCGTCGAGCACGGGCTTCTTTTGGACAACCTTTTAGACTTAGCACACGCACCCTTCACCCATTCGTCGACCTTCGCAAAGGGATGGGCAGTTCCGAGGTCTTGTTTCTATCTTATAACTAAGATTATTAGTTTATTAGTTTGCAGTCTTAGTTTGAATTTAAAATAGAGATGATTCAGATTTAGTAGGAGTCGCTTGAGATTTAATGGGCTCTAAGAATCTGTTTTAGCCCTTGTATGAAGGCATTAAGCTCCATAGGAGATAATCATTGATATTTAAGAAATTCGATGACTGTAATTTTTACTCTCGATTGGGCTATTATAAAAGCTATTAGATGATAATGTCGTCTTGTCATGATTAAAAAAGAGGCTTTTTTATTCTGAATTTCGTGTTTCGTAGTCTTCAAACTCTTAACAGTCTGTTTTAACTCAGAAGTAGCTCAATAAATAGGGTTTTCGAAGTTCATTACCGATTCGTGTATTATAAAGAAACGAACTTTCTTCTTACATGGGTTCATCTCATTTCTTTTTGGGGATCGAAGCTTGGTGAAGTTCTTGAGTTCTTCGTCGGGCTTAAGAGGGCATTGGGACCCATACCCCATAGACACGGAGTTCGAGCTGCCTTGTATGGTCTTATCGACCATAGGAATTTCCATGGCCGGCAAGCTTTTAGGGCGGAGGACGACCAACGAGTGTGGGACCCACCTCCATCAGCTCCACGTCTGCGTACCTTCGTCGAGGAAGAAGACGAGGTTGCTCTACAGAATGTCCCTCGACTTTGCTCCCATGCTAAGGCACGTCCCCTTCGTCGAGCATTTCTGGAGGCATTTAGCCGACAAGGTAAAAGAAATGAAAAGAAAACCAACTATATAGAGATATGTATTCGAACTAAATATGTAAAAAAAAAAAAACGCAGGTGTTGAAGGAAGATATGAGGCTGGTGTTGGGCCAGCAAGAGCGAATGCTCGGCGGGGCGAAGTTTGGAACATGCCCGTTTCGTACGATAAGCTGAGAGTGAGATATAGGGTATGGAGGGATTCGATCGAAAATTCGTCTTAAATTTGGTTGATTTTTCGAATCGATTCTCACTCTTTAGCCATGGAAGCTAGAGTTCAACTGCAGAAATATGAATGCTCACTAAGAATTGGTTTTCATTATACCTTACTCTTCTTGTGGGCCTTAACGATATCTTGGTCTCCATCGCCTTTCTTCCTCTGAAATCACAGTAGTTGCTCGCTCGTCAATGAGATATTCACGAAGCAAAGAAAACGTAGTTGATCGTCGACGATCCTCTAATTACCTTATCGCTTTTACTGCTCTTTCTCTCCTCGCCCCGACGAATTTTGTGCTTCTTACGCTCTTTACCCTTCGCCCCATCTTTTTCCTCGTGCTTTTCATTTGTTCCCTTAGCTTCGCTTTGAAACCTCACAGCAACGGTAGGAATCCCCTTATCGGACTGCATATAACATCACACACACACACACATATATATATATATATATATATATATATATATATATATATATATATGCCATTACATATTAAAAACTGACAAGAAGCAACAAAAGTGAATAAGCATGCATACACGTATAACTTTCAATAAGTATTCAATTCAACTCAACCGAGGCATTCTTACAGGATTGAGGCTGATTGACGAAGATTCTCTAAAGTGGAATGCTTCTCCTAAAGTGTCTAAGCTGAACGGTCTTATGCAAGAAATTTTGTGTCTCGACGGAATATTCCTTACGAGCTGATCTAATTGCATCCCTTCTCCTTTTCGAATATCTGTGTCTCCAACTACGTTTCGGAGGTAATTCGTATCGAGAACTGAGGCAGAAGGGGATTTCTTGCAAAAGAACTCATGGTGAGGACATAGCTTGTAATGATTTACCAAGTCTACGGCACCAGAATGCTCTTTTGGCCCTAATTCCAATCAAAACGCCCAAAGTCGGTATGCAACAAGAATGGCGTAGTCAATGTACTTAGAACAGCACAAAATATGACTAACGACCACGGTAGAATCGTATCAATTCAGACCCAATTAATCAAGAATTACATAAGGTGAAAGCACTGCTCAAAATGGCATTTACCAAAGAACAAGATGACACAACAATCATACAAGAAAAATATATGATTCGTCGATTGCTCAGTTCAGCATGGTACTCTTCAACCTCAAATCGTCTGCAAATTCAATGCCCGCTATACAACATAACACCCACACCAATGATTCCGAAGCTCGTAATTCGAAAGCAATAAACAGATAGCATATCAAGTAGAAATCAAACCTCTTACGAACGTTAATCTACTGGTATCCATCTCAAAATCACCGGCCCACGACCATTGATTCTCTGATCGATTAAAAACATGGAAAACCAATAATCAACGGACTAAATACTAAATCACATGAGGAATCGAACAAACAAAATTCCTTTGGAGATGGTTGGATAGTGATCGAAAAGGAATTAACGTCACAAATCCAAGAAATTTGATTTTTTAAGTAAATAGCCCTTGACCTGGTCATCTTTTAAAAAATAGCACCCAAAATCGGACTTTACCTTTCTACCCTTACTAACTCTGCTCTAAAGACTATTTTACCCTTATTTAATGTCAATCAACAACCTCAACAACACTTAACGATGAAATTAATTAAAGGATTTACATGTTACACTGTAGCGAATATGAACCATATGAAACATCAGACACGTTATAGAAGAGTGGGGTAAAAGTAAAAAAAAAACAACCACTTTCATTCACTTCCAGTAAAAAAAGCAAGCGTGTCTCCCGCCCCTGCACTGCAAATCGTCTCCACTTTCACTTCCAGTAAAAGAACAAGCGTGTGCTCTCCCGCCCCTGCACTGCAAATCGTCGTCTTCTCTGCAAATCGACTCATTCGACAATGGCATTCAACGCGAACGTGGAGGTATGTGTTCTACTCTTCGTCTTCTTCAATTTAACGCGAGAGGGGATCTGGGAACGACCCATCGAACCCTAATTTGGTGCGGACCCGTGCTTGCAAGCATAGGACAGAGCTTGGTAGCATAGGATTCGCGCTTGCAAGCATAGGACCCGTGCTTGCAAGCATAGGACCCGTGCTTGCAAGCATAGGACATGGGTCACGCGCGCGCAAGTTCGGGGGACCCGCGCGTTATAATCAGGGGACCCGCGCGCTATGCCCAGGGAACCCGTGCTTATACGCACGGTTCCCCTGCTTAAACGCTCGGGTCCTCTTACCTTAACGGGCGGGTCCTGTGCCACTGCGCGTGCGCAAGCGGGGGGACCCGCGCGTTATAAGCAGGTGACCCGCGCGCTATGCCCAGGAGACCCGCGCTTATACGCAGGGGACCCGCGCTTATACGCACGATTCCCCTGCTTAAACGCTTGGGTCCTCTTACCTTAACGGGCGGGTCCTGTGCCACTGCGCGTGCGCAAGTTCGGGGGACCCGCGCGTTATAAGCAGGGGACCCGCGCGCTATGACCAGGGGACCCGCGCTTATACGCAGGGGACCCTTGCTGGGACCGCGCCGATGCGCAGGGGTCTCATGCGCGTCCGTGCTTGAATCTCAGCATATGCGATGCGGTCCCCTGCGCATCTATGCATAAGAGTTTTCTGTTTTAATTATTTCATACCACGTAATTTAGATAAAATGTGTTTTACGCATAAATTAGGTTGTGATGCAGAAGCAGTTCGACACAGTGGACGAAGTTCCCGTTTGAGTAGCTCGTTATACGCGGATGCCAGCGAGCTGATAAGACAATGTCTAAACCACCACGAGTGGGAGATTTTTAGGAACGAGAGTCCGTTCGGCCGCCTTGTTATGGCTGAGCCTGATTTTAACCTCTCGGGCCAGTTGCTGTGGTACCTCATCCAGAACCAGACGATGCTGCACAACCGGGAAGAGTTGTGGATGATTTTTGGCGGAAAACCACTCCGATTTTCAAAGTCGGATTATTGCCTAATCACCGGGCTGAAGTTCGCAGCCGAGCTACCGCCGGTAAACGGCGGCTCACAATTCACCGCAAGACATTTTGGCAACAGCTCAAAAGTCCGCATGTCGCACGTCAAGCGTGTGTTGGAGGAGTTGTCTGGCGACGAAGACGATGTCGACTTCGAGAAGCTGAAGTTGGCGGACGTGTACTTCGCCACCGCCGTGTTGATGCCTCGACCGTCGAAGAAGGACACCATCGTCAGTACGACGGTCCTTAGTCTCGTCGAAGATCGATTTGCATTCTCCCAGTACCCTTGGGGCACCGTGGCTTTCCGTGAGGTGATACGAAGTGTTAAGGTAAATCTACGGGAGAGGCCACGGGACTGGCTGATCAGTGGGTTCGTACAACCACTTCAGGTGAATTATAACTAAGCTTCTTGCATACCATGTTTTGAGGGACGTTTGTAAGATTTTTTGCGTTATTTGTATTCAGATACTAGCATACGAGTGCATGCCGGGGGTTGCAGAGAAGTTTGCGGTTCGCAACGAAGAAGATTTCACGCCACGCATGCTCAGGTGGGCGACGAAGAATTGGGGTCGCAAAGCATGCCCGACTCTTAGGACGGTCGCAGATGCCGTCAACGGCGATTTTGTACGAGGGTTGTTAGTGCCGTCAGCGGAAGAGTTGGAGGCGGCGTACTTTAGGGACAGCGTTTTCGACGCTGGGGCGGCACACGACATATTCGACCGTGTGACGGGCCTACTGACGCGGGGAGTGGAGGTTAGGTGTTCCCCTGTCCACCGCGATCGTGGCGACGACGATCATTTAGCGATCGTACCTGTTGAAGATTTTCCCACACCTGTGGAGGTGGTTGAGGCGGGAGACGTTGGTGCTTCGTCGAGTGCCCGAGGAGTTCGAAGAAGAGGCAAAGCGCCTGTAGAATTTGTTGATCTAAGTGATGAGGATTCTGGCTCAGATAGAAATGAGAAGTGGAGCAAGAAGTACCTCGGGCGAGTGGACTTCTCCGGGCGTGAGCTGATTCATGAACACGATCGCGTGCTCATTGACATGTACCTTCAAGCGGCAAGATTTAGGTAACTGTTTACTTTCGATGTCAATCTCAGTTATCGTACCTGAACACGTAATAATTTTTCTTTTTATGCAGTGATAACGTTTGGTCGTCTGACATGTGCGACGTGGATGCCCAAGGCTTCTACATGTTGCTCTTCCATGATATGCTCAAGTCCAATTGTCTTGACGCATATCTAGATTGCTTGAGGCGAATCTATGCGGACAATGAGAATTATCCTCGCGTCTTCGTCTTTCCAAGTTACGTGCAAGACGAGCACTTTAGGAAGGCGCAGAAGTTGAATAGGAAGGCGAAAGTACGGGTGGATGATATGGAGAGCTTCGTGAATGGATTGTCGAGAAGCAGTCGGAGCTGGTTGGAGCGTCTCACGGAGGATGAATTGCTACGATGCAAGTACATCATCTCTCCTGTTTGCGCACGGGCCCACTGGGCAGTGCTTATTTTTGACGCGTCAACGCAAACCTTCGTCCTTCACGATTCATTGGGCGCGCATGATGTGCAATTCGCCGGGAGAGTGTTCGTAAGTAGCTGAAATCCGTTTGTCTATCATTTTTATTTATTTAGTAACATGTTACACGTTTGCTATATTTTGCAGGCGGAGTTTTTTTCTGCATATTGGCGTTTCAAGTTCGACATCGTCACAAAGCCGAAGTTGAATAATAAAATGAATCGCCAGCAGAAGGCTGGCAGCTTGGATTGCGGGGTTCATGCGGCGTTGACGGTGGAGACGGTTATGGTTGACATGCCCGAGTTTGATGATTATCAAAGGCAGATTGATATTTCAGCGTATCGAGCCACTATGGCTGCACGGATATTGCGTGACCCGCATAGCTGTATGAATTGATTTGTTTGGCTGAGTTTGGAAGTGTTGTGTTAATGTAAGTGGCTTTGTAGGTTTATTGGACTTGGTGTAGTTGAAGGGTTTATGGATGTTAGTTTTTAGGTTTATTTGACTAAAATTTTTTGATATTATTGAATGAATTGATTCTCTGTATGAAACGAAAGTACGTGATGCGACGATTGGACTTGTTACTGAGGAAAATATTTTGACCAAATACTCAGTAATTGTTCAATTATTGGTACGACTAAAGCGAACGTGAGAAACCCTAAATAATCAGGGGACCCGTTCATATACATATACGGGACACGTCCCATCAGCGCCAATGCAATAAGCGCGGGTCCCCTGATTTTACGTGCGGGTCCCCTGATTTTACGTGCAGGTCCCATGATTTCAAGTTATGGTCCCTTTAGCACGTATCCCACCATATGACTTGATAATACTTTTTCCATTGTTGAGAGCAGGGGAGTAGAAGTTTCATACTACAAGGCTTGGAGAGGAAAACAAATTGCGACCGACGAACTAGTTGGTAACAGGGACGCTTGCTACGGTTTACTGCCGTCTTACTTAGATGCGGTGAGGCAAGCCAACGAGGGCAGTATCACTGATTGGGAGATGGACGAAGACAATCGGTTCAAGTACATGTTCTTGGCATACGGTGCATGCGTCAGAGGCTATACGTTCATGAGGAAAGCCGTTTCTATCGACGCCACTTTTTTGAAGGGGAAGTATAAGGGACTCATGATGATTGCCACTGCGCAAGACGGCGATTTCCATCAATATCCTTTAGCATGGGGTATTGCCGACGGGTCGGAGGGAACCGACCCATGGACGTGGTTTCTGTCGAGATTAAGACGTTTTGTTGCGGATGGCGACGATCTCATAATAATTTCTGATCGGAACCCTGGAATAAAGAATGCAGTTTCGGCCGTTTTCCCGAATGCGTTTCATGGTTTCTGTGCGTGGCACCTTCAACAAAACGTGAAGACGAAAATGAAGAAGAAAGGTGCTTGTCCGATTTTTTGGCGTGTCGCTACTGCCTACACAAAGAGTGAGTCCGACAGTCATTTTAAGCAGCTTTCACCAAAATATGCAGACGTGGCTAAATATCTTGACGAAGTCCCAAGGGAAACGTGGACGCGAGCATATTGACCTAGATCAAGATACAACATAATGACGACCAATGGATCCGAGTCTATAAATGCAGCTCTACGTAAGGACAGAGAGCTTCCAATTATTGGACTGTTGGGCTCGATTCAACGACTAACATCATCATGGTTCAGTAAGCATCGGCGAACTGCCGAAGCTTCAATCGCCGCGAACATGACTAGCTTTACGCCGAAGGTGGAATCGATCATACGAGAGAATTTCACCGAGTCGCAAAAATTTCATGCGTCGGAAGTCGGGCATCTAACATATAACGTGTACGGGCAGTATGTGAACGAGGTGGTAGATTTGGGGCTGCGCACATGCACGTGCATGATGTTTGACATCGATCGTATCCCATGTCCACATGCGATTGCAGCTTGTGGTTCTGCCCAAGTGCCGGTGTATTCATTAGTGCATGATTATTATAGCTTGGAGATCTGGAAGTTGGCATACGAAGGAACTATACGTCCGGTAACGGACCGCATTGAAAGTAGTATGGACATGTTGCCGCCTCGTGTTGGTTCACAACGCGGACGACCCCAGAAAAATCGGTTTCCTTCGGTGGGTGAATTTTTTAGGAGATAACGTTGTAATATGTGTGTATCGTCGTATTCAGAGTGGCTTATACGTTGCCATTTGTGTTATGTTATGTAAGGTTGTGTTACGTGCGTCTGCATGAATATTGAGGTAGAAAACCCTTATGCACAAATGCGCAGCTTCCCACTGCGCATTGTGGTTCCCGCCGGGTCCCCTTCACATAACGTAAGGTCCCCTGCCTTTAGCGTTTGGGCCGTGCGAACTTCTAATCCCCTGCCCATAACGTATGGTCCCCTGCCTTTAACGTAAGGTCCCCTGCCTTTAACGCCGGGTCCCCTGCCTTTAACGTAAGGTCCTATGCCTTGTTAGGAAAGAGACCCGCGCGTAAAGAGCAGTGGACCTGCGCGTTATGAGCAGCGTCCCCGCACTTATATTCAGGGGACCCGCACATTAGGGTTGGACAAGTTCGCTTAGTAAGTGGGTCCAATAATTGTTTAATTATTGATGAAAAGTGACATGTCAGAGCAGTGCTTCATTTATTGGTGAAAAGTGACATGTCAGAGCAGTGTCATTATACGGTATGTATAGGACAGATGACTTGACATTTGATCCCCAATTTGGGGCTTTTGTCCCCTGCGAAAATGTAATATTATTAAATCCTTAATAAGATAATAATTAATAAAAAATTAAGTGCGCGATTAACAAAATTGGAAAAAATAACAACTAGATTAACAATATCTGACTCCAAGTTTGAAATCCAAAAAATATATATTCCAACAAGTATTTCAAGTTGAACGATCTCTGACGCGAATATAGTAAGAGAGCGCACCCAGAAAACATACTCGTGTTTGTGATTTCTGTAGGATGTAACAATCTTATAGACTTAACGTAATTCTTGTTTTTTTATCCATTCTTTCTGTTCTCTGCTATTGTATGATGACTTTATATTGTATTCTACGATAAACAAAGTATAAATACGCACAATTAATCGCTTACTTCCATGAATTAACATTGCAAAAATCGCACATGAACACATCGGACCCACATGTTATGGACATGGGACCCAATCGTCAAAACAGGGTTCCCGCGCATATTGCATAGGACCCATACTGAGATAACTGGGTCGTCATTGGTCCCGTCAAAATTATGCGCATGTTAAGGCCGGGTCCCGTCCGGTCCCGTCAAATTGTTGCGCAATACAATCAGGGGACCCGCGCGTAAAGATCAGGGGACCTGCGCGTTATGAGCAGCGTCCCCGCACTTATATTCAGGGGACCCGCGCAGGCAACGTGCGTAGCAAACAGCCGAAAAGTTAAAATCATAACAACCAAGTGAAATTATGTCAAATCACTTAAAATTCAGTTATTTATATGTCAAATCACACATCAGTCTCACTGAAAAAAAGTTGAAAACGATAGAAAAACTCAATCTTTCACAATTCTAAACCCTAAATAGCTATCCAACAAATGATAAGTTAATATGAAACAAGTAAAACTAAAATTCAACAGAGAAATTCTACAACACATGAAATTTATACTCAACACAGGAAATTTTAGTCAACAACAAAATTACTAAAAACTGTCCCAATCATTATTGAAAATAGAGCCTGCGAGGTATTTTCTAAACTCCTTCATATGAGTTTGATTGAGGCGGGAGACGTCGTCCTTCTTCATCATAAGCGACATTGCGGCACGCAACATCGCCACGCCATCTTCTCCCCTGAAAAGCATATCCAACACGACACTAATTTTTAAAGACGACGACAAAGTAATAAAACGCAACATTCATCAAAACTTACTGATTTTGTTTTCGGAAGTCGCGACGCCAAGTAGCCGGCCAGCTCTTGCCCTTGTTAGGCATGCGTTTTATCAGCTCCAGATCCTTGAAAATCGCCGGGATTACGATCTTAAGTTTGTTGACGTCATCGGCGATATAGCGCCAGTCGAAGCCAGGAGGCGCATCGGAGTCGTAAATCTCGAACACCTTTTCCCGCACATCAACAACGAACAACACCCATCGGCCTGACGTACGCATGGGGATGGCAACTTTGGCCGCTAGATCCCACGACCTGCACTTCCAATCTTCATCTTCCCCCCTCGCGAACGGGATCAATCTCTTGAAGCCTTTCCCAGACGGCTTCCCGAGGAAATTTAGCACCCCTCGCTCGTCGACGAGCGTCTTAAACCTACAGGGCATGTACGCGACTTTGGTCGCAACCGATTTGCTAAATTTCTGCATGTAATCGATCCCAGCGAGGCATTCATCGACGTGCTGCAATACAATACAGACCGTTTTCAACACATTCAAGTAAGGTGACGAAAGGTATTTGGTAAATTTATATACGTACCATCTCATCGAGTGGAAAACCCTCAGTCGCCAGGTTCAGGAGCCATCTAGGGTCGTGTTCTTGTTGCTTTCCTTGGACCTTCATGCCGGTAATCTGCATGATCGTTAAAAGCTGACTTTCGACTTTTGGCCACATGTTATTGGCCTTGAATTGGATATGCCGCTGGAACGCCGTAAGCTTCGGAGCTTTGACCGTATTCGTCGATGGGAAATCGGTGAACGGCGTCGTCGTGTACCAAGATGGCTTCTTCGTCCGCTCAGGGGTCTTCTCTCTGACGACGCCTTTTCCTTTGTCGGCCGCTTGGACAGAAACCGAAGCCTTGGCGTGCGTCTCCAACTGAGGGACGTCCTGTAGCAGCTCGGCATGCGTCTCGAATTGAGCGTGGTCGTCTGGAGGCTCGTCCATGGTCTCGAACTGAGCGTGTTCCTCTGGAGCCTCTACGTCCGTCGCGACCTCGTCGTCCGTCGCGACCACCTCTTCTCTTCTCTCTGCGTCTTCGCCGGTCCAAACCGGTTGGACATAGTATTTCCAACGGGAGTCTGCCCATTCCGACGAACTGTGACCGTCCCATGCATCCAGACTCGGAATATAGCCATCCGGTCCCATGTACGATGTCCTCCTCCATCTCTCGTCGTAATCTATACAAGAAAATTCGAAAATAACTATATATTATTTTTCACGTCCTTAAGTATAAAAACTTACCAATATCCGGCGATATAACGACCGATCCACGCCCAATATCGGGCGGTGTAGCGACCGATCCACACCCAATCTCGGGCGGTGTAGCGACCGATCCACGCCCAATATCGGGCGGTGTAGCGACCGACGATCCACGCCCAACTCGGTCTGTGGAGCGTGCGATCCACCACCAAACTCGCTTAGATCGACATCTACATCGTAAATGGTAAATGATAAGTAATCTACACAACTAATTAAAAAACTAAGTATAAATAAAAAGCTTACTATAACGAGCTTCGGTAGGCGTAGTGCGAGACCCATGATAAAATCTGCTCGCCAAACCCTGAACCGAGTTCCCCAACTCCCTCAGGCTGTCGCCCCATGATCGCATTTGCGTCCAATGGTCCTCGTACGCATCCCACCTCCTCTCGTTCGTCGACCACCGTCGACTCTCTTCTTCTTGAAACTGATGCAATCTCGTGCCAAGCTGGTCGAATCGCCCAAACAACGTGGTGAAGTTATGGTCCATACGACTTTGCCATTCATCGAAGCGTGGACCCGAGGCGAAACCCTGACCAGTTGATGGACCCGTCTCCGGAGCTGCATGAAAGCCGTGCTCGTGCGGATGTTCGGGGATGTTGCCGTGATGCAACATCATATCGCTGTCGCGACGGCCACTGCCCTCGATCTGGGCTATGGTCTCAGGCACGAAATTCTGCCGGCTAGAACCCGAACCGCGATGGCGGTGGCCGCGGGAACACGTAACGTCCACTCCCTGCAGGAGTAGCTCCGTTACACGATCGAATAGTTCGTGTGGGGCCCCAACATCGAAAACGCTGTCCCTAAAGTACGGTCCCTCCAGCTCGAAGGCTGACGGCACTATCAATACTTGTACATGGGACCTGTCAGCGTGTGATGCGACGGACTTAAAAGTCGGGCATCCCTTGCGACTCCAATTTTTCGTCACCCACCTGAGCAGCGTGGCGTGTAATCTTCTTCTTTGCGATCTGCCAACTCGTCTGCAACGCCCGGTATGCACTCGTATGCCATTATCTGAATTCATAACGCAAATAATATTAGCAATCATGTCAAAACGAAGTATGGCAAAACTTAATTATAAATCACCTGAAGTGGCTGCACGAACCCACTTATCAGCCAATCCCGTTTGATCTCAACTAGATTTCTTTTAACGGAGCATATGACATCCCTGAAAGCCACGCTGCCCCAAGGGTACTGTGAGAAAGCAAACAGGTCTTCAGCGAGATGGAGGACCCAAGGACTCACGACGGTGTCCTTCTTTGACTTTCGGGCCAACAACACCGCGGTGGCGAAGTAGACGTTCGCCAACTTCAGCTTCTCGTCGTTCCTACGTTCTTCGTCGCCAGACAAACCCTCCAACGCAATCTTGACGTGAGACAAGCGAATTTGGGCTCTACCGCCAATATGTCTCCTCGCGAATGCTTCGTCTTCGTTCACCGCCGGTATCGCGGCTTCGAACTTGAGCCCAGTGATTAGGCAGTAATCCGATTTTGAAAATCGGAGTGGCCTATTGCCAATAACCATCCAGAGCTCTTCACGGTTGTGCATCGTGGTCTGCCTTGCGATGAGGTACCACAACAACTGAAGCGAAAGCTTAAAATCCGGCTCGGCCATAACAAGGCGGCCGAACGGACTCGAGGCACAAAAAAACTGAAACTCATCCTGGTTAAGACACCGTCTTATCAACTCGCTGGCGTCGCTGTATAACGAGCTCACCGCAGGACGGCAATCAGGAACTTCGTCCACTGTGTCGGACTGCTTCTTCATCACAACCTAATTTATACGTAAAACACATTGTAGCCAATTACTTGGTATGAATATTGACAGGGGACCTGTGTGAATTTACACGAAACCTGTGCGAATTTTAACGGGACCCGCCCACAAGATGATGGTCCAGACATGGGTCCCCTGTGAATAAGCGTGGGTCCCCTGCTTATAACACAGGGGTCCCCTGCTCGTAGCGCACGGGTCCCGTGTTGTTCTCCGCAGGCGCAAGGTCACGGGACCCACGCTACGCAGTGGACCCGTGCTGTGACCATCATCGGGACCATCATCTTATGGGCGGGTGCCGTGAAAATACGCACTACTTCTAAGCAAGGTCCTATGCTTGCAATCACGGTCCTATGCTTGCAAGCACGGGTCCAATTTTGAAAATTAGGGTTCGATCCGTTAAATTGAAGACGGAGAGTAGAACAAATACCTTCACTCTCTAGGTGTTCCCGCTGATTGCCATTGTAGATTGAGGTTCGAATTTGGGTTTTACTTGCAGAGAAACGATTTGCAAAACGTTTGGTGTGCAGGAGAAAAGACAATTGAATTGAATTGAAAGTTAAAGTGGTGGTTGCTTTTTTACTTTTACTGTTATATCACGGGTCCGTTGTTTGCCAATCGCTACAGTAAAACCTGTAAATTCTTTTATACCCCTTTATGTTTCTTACATAACTAACCTAATTAAATACAGCTATCTATATATTTTTAAACCTAATTATATATTATAAAATATAGTTCATTCAATTTAAAATACAATTAAAATATATATCAGGTTCATAATATATAATGCTTCAAATTAAACATAAATACTTAGATTCACGTACAATACAATAGCATAAAATTATTAAATAATTTACTATTCTACCCTTCTCGCCCTTCTCCAACCGGAGCTTGGTCGACATCCTCCTTCACGGCGTCGTTTCGGACAACCTCGATCCAACCTGGGCCTACCATCACTTCGCTCTCAGCCTCGTCGTCTTCGTTCGGACAGCCTCGGGTGCTTGTCCTTCGATCACTTCGCTCATACCATCGCAGATGCCGTCGCCGTCGAGTTCGATAGGAGGGTCGTCGCCGTTTAAGAATCTGTCGATCTCAAACACGATGAACTGTCTCCTTTGGGAGAGGTCGACGCCGAGGTCGGCCTCTAGACGGCGGCGGACGGCGCCGACCGTGGTAGTCCGGGGGTCCGAGTTACGGACGATTTCCTGGAGGCGGGCGACGATTTGGGCGTCCGTCAGCATTCTTGGTCGATTTGTTTCTGGGATTATTAAAAATGTTATTTTCGGATGATGTGTGTTTTTATAATGTAGACATAATTAATTGAAGCCCTACAGCTTGCAAAACCGTAAGACCTTTCGAAAACCCTAACATATATCACGGGACCCAGGCTCTAGTTCACGGGACCCAAGCTCTAATGCGCGGGACCAAAGCTCTTGTGCACGAGACCCAAGATCTAGTGTATGGGGGCATGGGACCTATCAATAAGAAGCGATTATGCGCGGGTCCCCTGAATTTATGTGCAGGTCCCAAGATCTAATGCGCCGGCACTAATGTGCGGGAACCATGCACTGATGGTATGGAGGTCCAATGAATTTATGCGCGGGTCCAATGAATTTATGCGCGGGTCCCATGAATTTATGTGCGGGTTCCGTATATTTATGTGCGGGACTCATGCTTCTATCTAGGGTCCCGTGATCTAACGCGCGGGTTGCCTACTTTCAAGCAGGGTCCCCTGACCAACTGGACGTTTTAAAAGCGAAAATTGAACATGTTCGGCAGTCCAAACCGGAATTTCGAAGCTGGGAGAACCCATTTACTTCGAAGCAGGGTTTAGGACTGAGAGTTACAAATTTAGATGGTTATATTCAAAATACGACCAGGAAAAATACTTACATACAGTGAGCGTCAGGTTCCAATTCTTTCACTGAGGACTTTCGAGTGTTCCTTCGCCTGTGAAGAAGCTGATATGAAGTCGGGTCGACTGCCTTGCAGAAGCAGAAGAAATTATAGGTGATTTCTCTTAAGGACGAGGACGAATAAGAAGAAGAATAATTGGGTGAGGTGGAATGAATGCTTTCTGCTGCAAAATGGACGTGCAGCTTTTAATTCATTTCAGGCGTTGTATTTTATTTTTGTTTTTCTTTTTCTTTTATTAATAATAAGGGATTACGAGAAGATGATTAAGTGTTAATTAAAAAGAGTGCTATTGACCAAAAAAAAGTCAAGAGTGCTATTTTTTTAAACTTGACCGCGTCAAAGGCTATTTTTTAAAAGACCCCAAGAAATTAGGAATGCCAATCTATCAACGGATTTTTTAAGTAAATAGCATTTGACTCGGTCAACTTTAAAAAAATAGCCCTCAAATATAAAATGATTATACTGCCCTTACTAATCGTGTCCACGTTAAAAACCAATATGTTAAATGAGAATCGTGTTTGGGTGGGTGGGTGCGGTGTAGTCCAGTGGTTGTGTAGTCGGACGTTCAAGTAATAGGTCGTGGGTTCAAATCCCCAATATTTTTTTTATATATATAGCACGGGACCTGTGCTGTATAGTACATGTCCCTTGCTTCATGGACCTGTGCTATATGGCAAGGGACCTGTGCTGTAGCACAGGTCCCGTGCTATATATATAAAAAAATAAAAAAATTGAGGATTTGAACCCACGACTTATTAAAGCACGAGACCCACGTGTAAAAAGACGAAAATACCCTTAAATTGAAGGCTATTTTTTAAAAAGTAGAATCAACGAGGCCATTTTTTTAAAACTGACCGAGTCAAAGGCTATTTTTTAAAAAGACCCTCTATCAACCCGGGGCAACGCAACGTCCTAATGATTGGGATAATCAGATTTTATGCGAGATACTCGCCTGGTAAACGGGTCTTACACTTAAGTACCTATTTGGGTAAAAACTTGTAATTTAATACCTGTCAGGATTTCTTATATGTAGGTACCTAACAGAATAAATTTTTTGCACAGGTACTCGATCCCCGAAAGTACACCATACAACACATTTGGGTACCCTATATCAACACATTTGGGCACCCTATATAACAGAAAATGGTACGACGTATGCTATATTTAGGTACGCCCTATGTAACACGTAGGTATGCCGCAGGTAGGGGTGGTTCGGTACGGTATACCGTACCAAAACTGTGATACCGTATACCGTACCGAAATTTCGACATCTAAAAAAATCATTCCAAAATTTCGGTATACCTTAAATTTCGATACGGTATCATACCGGAAGTTCGGTATGGTATCGATATCATACCTTCTGTACCATTCACACGGACGGTTTTTTAACATGCGTGTCTCGTAACTCGTTAATTTGTTGTTTTCGAATTTTTGTCAATTCAAACTCCTTAGGCCCCAATAAGATGGATTATTAATACCAAAATTTTCAAAATAAAAAGATTTTTAATTCATAAAATAACCTTAAATAATTTACATATTTTAGTCAGTCTCATTAATCAGACAAAGAACTTTATATAACCACAAAATACAACTTTATATACAGATTAATTAAAATGAAACTGCTATTTAAAAAACTTAGTGAAATATGGCGGGCCTCAATATGTTAGAAAGTTGGGTATAATTAATAACTTATGGGCTAAATAAATTTATGAAGATCCTTATAATATATTTATCCATTTTATGTTTTTTTGAACTAATATAATAAATGTAGGTGTGTATATATATAAATATTAAAAATTTTAATATTTTCGGTATACTCGATATACCTAATTTTTAAAATTTTCATACCATTACCGTACCGAAAATTTTCGGTACGTACATACCTTACCAAAAACTTCAGTATACCAAAATTTTCGATACTTTCGGTACGTTTCGATACGATAAGGACGTTATATCGGTATTTCGGTATATTTCCCCAGCCCTAGCCGTAGGTACGACGCATGCTATATTTAGGTACCCTATATCAACGTGTTATGGTACGCAATATACACATAGGAAGGTACGACATGACTAAAGAAACTGGTAAAAATTAAATTGGGTACCTAAATTTTCTGACATGGGTACCTATGTGTAAAAATTTTATCCAGTGTATTTTTCTATAAATTCACCCCCGGTAAATTAAAATAAACTTTGATATTAGCGAATTTTCCTTCTTGATTTTTCCTTTGAAATGAGATTTATTATATTTGTCTTCTATTATACAACCATTTCCCAATAACAAGGATAATAAAAAGTGCTAATTAAGTTTCATGCCCCAAAAGATGTTTTAAGTTAGGTTTCAGGACTTTGTCAGAAAATTTTTAGGATTATGGACTCGATTTTTGTAAAATATAGAGAAAGACCTAAAATTTACGCAAGTGTTACACAGTGTATATGAACTTGTATCAGACTATTGTTTTGTGTTATTACATAATAATGAAGTGGTACTGCAGAACGATGAAGTGGTACTGCAGAACCATGATGGTAACGCAGGTCCATGAAGTGGTACTACAAGTCCATGTGGTACTGAAAAATACTTAAGTGTATCGAGTTCTTAAAAACTAAAAATTTTCTGATAGGGGCCTGAAACATAAATGTAACTTATGTTTGGACGTGACATCAAATTGCCCATAATAAAAACCATCCTTTGTAATTACATTTTGACGCAACTAATGGATTATGTCATTACATGACATTTATGGAAAATATTTTTGGAAGTTTATTTTTATTAAAGAAACAATATAACTATTCCTTTTTACTGTCGCCATGATTCTCACATTCCGACCAGGTTCAGAAGCGAATTTAAACCTCAATTTCGCTATAATACAACACCGACTTCTATCGCGAACCAACCCAAGCCAGACAAAAAGGGCAACAATCGACATCAAAATTCACAGAAACGGTAAAATTAAATTCGATAATCAGCTCCGAGATCCGACTAAAAATCGACAACAAAATTCACATGATCGAAAATAAACAAACAAAAGTATTAGTTTTTTTGCAACGTCGGGCATTCTAAGGCACAAAAAAATCATCACCTAAATTTCACGTCCATCGTCGTCATTTTGTTGCTGGCGATTCCCCTGAGGAGGATCTTGCCCGGGAAACATACCCCCCATCACAGACCTAAGAGCCCCCGACAACTCTTCAGTAATGTTAACGTCTACGTTCCCCCCAAAGCTTAAACCCTCCTCACCTTCTTCTTCGCCAGCAAATCCATGGGGGCCCTCGTGGTATACATTGCCAGCCATGTTCATCAGCATGCTCGATAGATCAGATGGGAGGTTGTTGACATCGAATGGCATGGATGAGAACGACGAAGAAGAAGTGCTATGGCTGTTCCTCGATGAATTCTGTGGGAGGTTTCGATCGAATGTAAGTTGTAACAAAGAAAATTCGATGAAAGGAAAAAAAAAGTATGCTTTTTCTACCTGACCAGGTCCTGATCTTCGCTGCCATTCTCTTAGTTTCTGTTCGGCGGCCTAAAATTGAAACAAGGTTCGATCGTCAATATGCATAGAGAGCGTAAATGGATTGAGGGAAAAATAAAAAAGGACGGTAGTTGTATGATTAATCGGATATAGAACTGAACTGACCCGTATGTTTTCCTTCACTGATTCGTTGTCAGGATCTAGCAGCAGTGCTGCGGAAAAAAAATAGCATAATAAAGCCCTTGTTAGAATCCTGATTGTCACAAAAAGATCAAATTTACATTCTATTTTTTGTCGTTCATCTTCGTTAAATCTCCACGTGGTTTCTATTGTCCCAAGCTCATAATCAGAATGGAAAAAAAAAGTAGGGAAGAAATGTAGTAGAAGCCAGAAAAAAATTACTAAATTTGTTGTTGACAAGACGAGAAACGTGTCTTCGACGACTAGAACCACCAACCTTTTGCAAACCCTTTATCGATAGCATCCCTGTACCTTCCTTGAGCATAATAAGCAAAGCCCAAGCGACTATATGCCTTGCCATAATTTGGATTTATCTCTATGGATCTTAAGCAATCATGAACTGCTTCGTCATAACTTTGAATATGGGTATATGCAGCTGCTCTGACAAATTTAAAATAAGATCTAAGTAGAAATACCAATAGAAATTAAGAGAAAAGTAATAAAGGAGTGATGATGTAGAAGAGTGCGGCGAATATTGACTACCCGGGTTTGGAAGCTACTCTCGTTTATTTTAGATGCCATCGAAACAAATTATAGATTTAAATAAAAAATGGAAAAACGGAAAAGAGAAGGGATATATAATGAGAAAGAGAACCTGTTGCAATAGAAAACAGCATTGTCTTCACATAGCGCAATAGCAAATGTATATAGCTCGATTGCCTCATCAAAAACTGAAGACTGCATGGCCTTATTACCTTCCAAGTTTAAAAAGAACTATCATCGAAGCTAGAATCTAAGGTGTTCAATTTCATATTAGGATACATTTGTAAAGTTTATCTGGCTTGAAGGTAAACTTTCTGCTGCTAATGTCAAAGAAAAAGTACCTTGTGATTTGAAGGTCTCTGCAAGGCTTTTCATATCAATGTTTTGACAACCAGCTACTTTCATTTGCTGTTATAATGCATAAGTCAATATCTTAAGAATAAAAACGACGGTGTAAATCAGCAAATCTCGAAAACACTTCCATCATTTTGCATCTTGGGCACCACAGACCAGAGAAAAACTAATATAATCGAAGTCGAGGCATATAGAAGAAATTCAAAAAAACAAAAATAAGCAATTCCAAAAATTCAAAGTCGGAAATAAGTCTTATATCTTGCTCGTATGCCGACATTCACAGCGATTCTTGCTTTGTGATAGTTAATACATCTCAACTCATTCCATCAAAATAACAAGATCGATTTGAAAAGAAAAAAGTGGTGATAGTAAATTAGTTCGAATGAATAAACAGATTTGCCACACAAACAGCTGCTGTCTGAAGGCATTCATACCTCCACGGCTCCATGAAATAAAGATGTTGCTCTTTCAATTCGGTTCTGATCATCATTTCCATCGGCCATTCTTCGGAAGTAGTTTTTCTTTTCAAGAGCATCAAAAAGTAGCCCAAAAAGTTCATCATGCCCTGTCAGTTTGAAAATGGAAAATCATCAACTTTCCAGAGCGCATAAAATCTCATGGATCTCAATTCTCAGACAAGCATATCCCAACATCAGCAAATATATAAAGTTTGCGTACAAGTCAAGTACAACCGTATCTACGCCTCCTATCAAATGATATTTGAAGCAATGGTCATCCTGGAAATGTATTTGGTTCTCGAGCTTCTTATGCAAGTTAGCAACTTATGAGATTATGTTCGCAAACATTCCTCGAACCATAGGGAGACTTACCAGGTGAATGAGGCTCCGTACTCTTGTCCTCACCCTGATAGAGAACATAATGGAGTCAAGGTCAAAAGTAACACCTAAACCTAGATCGCATTGATAGACATACTCACCCTATCCCAACATTCAACAGCCATATTCCAAATGATAGAGCTAATAGCAAGAATATTTTCTACGCATCACGTGCTTGGCTACACTTATAAATTCTTCGAAAGACATATCAAGCAAACAGGCTAAATTCTGTTATGAACAGTCCAGTAAATGTAAACCATCAAAAGCATCCGCCTATTTCACGCATTAAATGTTAAAAACAATATGAACCATGGCACAAGTGTCTCATTCATACCACCAGAAGGCCAATCATTTCACGAAAAACAAAGAATACTCCAAAAAAAGGCCAAAATCGAAAAGGGACTCGATTATGGAGACAAACCTTCTTTTCTGCGCCATTCATTCCCAACGACACACCAGGCGCGTTAGAAATCTGATAATTATTAACTCGACCGTCGGTAATTCCTTCACGGGCTCTGAAGATATCAATTAAATGATCTCCATCCGCCTGATAACCGAGCGGCGAGCGATCAATCTTAAAAATCCCAGCCAAGCAATCTCTTGCCACATCAAGTGCCTCACCATCAGCTTCGTCCGACAGCTCAACTTTTCAGTCACACGCACCAAACACAAAATTAGAAAAAAGAAAAAGAAAGAAATTGAGTCTCACATCGCCATTTGAAGGACGGGAAACTAAACCGACGAATAATTTTATCATCTGAAATCCTAAATTCGATCAAGCAGTTTGACTAGGTCAAAATTGAGTCAAACATTCCAATTTTCCTACAACTTTCCGGAACAAGACGACGTAACAATAACATTTTAAACAATAAGCAAGCTCGAATTCAACTTCTATACTGAAACAAAAAATGGAGAAACTCGTTACATGACCAAGCGCATCAATCGATTTATACATACAAGCAAAGTCAGTCTCTGCATAGGTTTGAAGAGGTCAGAGTGATTCTTACCAGAGCTGAGGAATTGGAGGAACGACCTAGCTATGCGGCGAGCGATGGGAGAATCGCTTCTCAAATTCTGATGAGCCATTGGAAGGAAGGGGCAGTAAACGAAGACGTCGATTGCTGAAACTTCGGCAGCTCTGCTGCAGTGTACAGTCCTGCCTGGAGGCTATGAATGAATAAATTAATTAATTTTTGCCTTCTTTTTACAATTTGTTTTTTTTAATTATTTTCTTAATTAGTCCGAAGCAAGGATATTCTTCCCCGGGCGGGGATGGCAGTGGGGCGGGGATTCTCCGTCCCCGTGGGGATCCGCCCCGAACGGGGCGGGGAATCCCGAGTTTTTATCCCCGCGGGGCGAGGACGGGGACAGATTTTTCCCCGCGGCCCGCGGGGATCCCCGCCCCGTTCCCTACCCGCTCTGCTCCCAATTTATATATTATATGTATATAATATTATATTATAATTAAAATAATATAAAATATAGATTAAATAATATTAAATGAATACAAATAATATATAAAACTATAATTTATATAATATTTATAACGAAAATATATTTAAATTTATATATTATATTTAAAATATTAATTTTTAAAAAATTGAATCCCCGCGGGGAATCCCCGACCTGCGGGGATCCGGCAGGGACGGGGACGGGGATTAGGTCCCCGCCCCCGCCCCGTTGGCAACCCTACCCCGGGGTAAAGTGAAGTGCAATCTTATTACAAAGTGCTTCAAATGTTTATAGCAAAGCTATTGAAAATTATGCTTTACTTTCTACGTAATATTTTTAGCGTTTATGTTAGAACTATTACATCTTATTCACAAAGAAAATACATTCCTTCCTATAAGTTTTTTTAATATATATATCTTGACCTTGAGACCAAGTAAACCTCGAAGACTAGTGCAATAATATGCAAGCTATGCCAATCAAATAAACAATACAAAATGTTCATATGTGACCTTTAGAAACTTAAGGATGAATCAATTATGGCAACTTTAGACCTTAAGGCTCCGTTTGGTTTACGGACTTTTACGGATTCAATACGTATGATCACACTTTTTTTTTCTTTTTTTCACCGAATTCCGCCGACCAAATGCACCCTAAAGAAACCGTTAAGGCTCATTCTTTTCCACGCGGAAGTCCAACTCCCTTGGAATTTTGACATTTGTAATGACACGTCGAATATCTAAATGAATTGTGTTAATTTTTCATTTGGATAGAAAATAATACAAGACCTCATTGGCCAATATAATTGCAATTTAAAATATATGATGTTTACATCTTATATTAAGGTGTAAGGTAAGCGCTTCTTTGTAGGACTTAAGCCAAGTTATTATAATTACAGACTACTCTGAATAAAATTTTAGAATTTTTTTCAAAATTAAATGTATCATAATTGTAATTAATAAAGAAAAGAAAAAAATGTGAGAAAAATTATTGTTTAAAGGACTCAATTTCTGTAAAATTTAGGGATAATGACCTAAACTTAAAAATATGCTATAATTATCGTTTTGTGGTAGTACAGAACAATAAAGTGGTAGTGCAGAAATCAGATTCTTAAAATTAAATTTTTTCATGACATGGTCTGAATCTTAAATGAACATTTTGACGGCCCGAAATGAAAAAAAATGCTCTTTTTTTTTAAAAAAAATAATACGTATAAAAATATGATGCACATAACACCTTCCTCGCACACTCGCTCTCCAGCCTTGTACTTATACACGCATACCATGTGTGTGTAGTGTGTGTATTATTACTGTGCTAACACCAAATACGTTTTCATGTTCGAAGAATCCAAAACAAAGGAAAATCAAATTACAGATAACAAAAATTTTCTCATATTCTTGAATACAAAAACACATACAAAGGGCATGCCACCACAATTCACAGCTGAGCACAAGGCTGATGCCCACTCTGTCATTACCAGCTGAATAGTTTGTAATTTCACATAAATCTCTCCATTTTGGGTTTTCCCTTGTTTGGGTGATCTGATTTTCTGATCTTGTCGGCGGAGGAAGGAATCATCAAAATGGACGAGAATTTGATTTGCAAGTGGAGCGTGATTCGTTCGATATTGGCTATCGTTCAGTGGTGGGGCTTCAATGTCACCGTTATCATCATGAACAAATGGATCTTTCAGGTGATTTATGTGGTGTTGTTCGCACATTTTTTCTGCTGTTAGCAATTTCTTGCGATTATGTCTTGCATTGATACCTGTTCGATGATATGCTTCACTGGGAAATCTTGTGTCGGGAATGTGAGGACTGAATGATTGTGTTGTTGTTCTTATGATGATTTCGGGGCCGTGCGATGTACAATGAGGAGTCAGTGAACTGTTTGTTTTGCGATTACTGAGGATCAAAGCTATAATGAGGTTAAGATATGCTGTGTTTGATGGAATAAAGCGTCAAATACTCGATTTACTGTGAGTAATTGGCAAGAATTCTCTTGTTTAGTGACAGTTTTCGCTATGCTTCATATGATCAGTTGCCTTTTGATTAGTTTATATGTCTAGATACCCATAACCATCTTCAAGATTCTGAAATTCGTTAGCTTCGGTAATTCAAATTATGCTTGCAAACATCTCTTATAACGTCTTTTGTTTTGTGTCAGAAATTGGACTTCAAGTTTCCCTTAACAGTGTCATGCGTTCACTTCATGTCTTCGGCAATCGGCGCATACATAGTAATCAAAGTGCTGAAACTCAAGCCCCTTATTCAACTCGACTCAGAAGATCGATGGAGGAGAATCTTCCCCATGTCGTTTCTGCATAAACATTGTTCTTGGGAATGTCAGCCTTCCTTACATTCCCGTCTCCTTCATGCAGACCATCAAGTCCTTCACTCCTGCAACAACAGGTTATGAACAAACAACCCTACGGCGTTTATTACCAATTCATTTTTGCATTTTCTGAAAAAGAGTTTGATCGTAAAAACTATTGGAGCAGTTATCTTGCAGTGGCTAGTCTGGAAAAAGAACTTCGACATGAGAATTTGGGCTTCTCTGATACCTATCGTCGGCGGGATTCTTCTCACTTCAATTACTGAGCTCAGCTTTAACATGGCGGGCTTCTGTGCTGCTCTATTCGGCTGTCTCGCTACTTCAACTAAGACCATCCTCGCCGAATCATTGCTCCACGGCTTCAAATTCGATAGGCAAGAACCTCTTTTTTTTCCCCTTTTCTTCCCATATTCTTAAAATGGTACCATCTGATAATGGTAGATTGTGTTATTTGATGAGATATTCTTCTCTTCCCTTAAACCTTGTTAACTCCGAATATCGAGCCTCCATATACTCTGTGCAGTATAAACACGGTTTTCTACATGGCGCCACTTGCAACTATGATCTTGGCCTTACCAGCTCTGCTTCTAGAAGGTCCAGGAGTTACGGCGTGGCTTCAGACATGTCCTTCGCTCCTTTCTTCCCTTGTCATCATTTTTGGCTCTGGCGTGTCGGCATTTTTTCTCAACTTCTCCATTTTCTACGTCATCCATTCTACTACAGCAGTGACCTTCAATGTCGCTGGAAATCTCAAGGTAAAATACTCTACTTCGCCCTCAACTTACTAATTCATCTTCAATCCAAATGAAAGAAAAACAAAGTTCAATATTTTTTTCCTGATGGGCTAGCTTGATATCTTCATATGATAAAAATCCCGCCCCCCCATAAAAAACGTACGATTTCCTTCATAATTTCATATTTTCTTGATTTTTCGATGTGTATTGGATAGGTTGCAGTTGCTGTGACATGTTCGTGGCTCATATTTAGGAACCCAATCTCTTTCATGAACGCCGTGGGTTGTGGAATAACTCTCTTAGGATGTACTTTTTACGGGTACGTTAGGCACATGCTCTCTCAGCAGACACCACCTGGCACGCCACGCACGCCTCGTACGCCCCGTAATAAAGTCGAGATGATACCGTTAGTCAACGCTGATAAGTTAGACGATAAAGTTGGAGGACAATGAGGATGTAATGGTTAAGCTAACTGATAGCAAGGAATATCTTTAAACTTCTTCTTTTGCCTCCTTTTTTGGTTTATACAATTTCTGGCCCTTCATAGCCATGTGATTATTGCATGGAAGGGATGAAGTTTGGTCATATATGTAAGTTATGCCTCCATTACTAAATTTCTATCATCAATTAAAGCGCTCTATAAGAGTGGCGACAACAAATAGCTGCCGGCCGTCTTCGTCATCTTCCGCCACTGTCCACTTGTGAGTCTCCCACGTGGAGTTCGCTTCTCCCGGCCATTGGGTCGAAAGCTCTTTTCTCCCTTTGTGGAGTCATTTCTCCCCTTGTTGGGAGCCCCTTCCGATGAAGACGATGGCCTCGATCGTTGGACAAAGAAAGTGTAAACTATTGTGGATTCGGCTTAATAGCCCTTTTTGTGGTAGGTTCTATAGCTCTTTGGTCGAAGTTTGGGGTTTTTTCGTTTTCTGTTGGCTTTTTTCGCTTTTGTTGGGCGTGTTTGTGCTCGTCTGTGAGCCTTTGTTCTCTACCGGATAATGATGCACCGGAGAGACTCTTTGGACTATTTAGTCCATGTACTTTTGTTAATCAATACAAGCTATCGTTTGAAAAAAAAAGAAGCAACCTTACACCATCTTCAACCGAGAAAGCATTCTAAAATTCAAAAGCATTCTAAAACTCAAAATGCAGTAATTCTTCTCCAACCGTTCAACTCATTCTCAAACTCATATTTTGTAATATTCACTTACACACTAACTTTTACAAATTTCAATACTAGTCGTGTATTTTACAACTTTACAAATTTTAATACTAACGACGTATTTTAAATTCTGCGCCGAGTAATAGGCAGTAATTAATAATATTTAATTTCAGTATGAACCTATTACCAAGAAAACGCGTGTTGATTGATTTCTTTTTCTGATAGCTAAGTTGTCATCGTCCTTGTCATTAGTCATCTTTCTGACAAAGAGAGAAAATGAAAATTCAGGACATCAATGTGAATTAAAAATTACTTCGCATAAGACCATCTCCAACCGAAAAACCCATTCTCAAACTCAAACTCATTCTCAAACTCAAAATGCAGTAATTTTTCTCCAACCAACAAACCAATTCGCAAACTCAAATGTCATTCTTGTAATATTCTCTTCTACCGTATTTCAAAATTACCCATATAGTTTATAATTTTACAAATCAGACGCATTTTCAAACTCAAAAGAATATTTAAGTCCACATCAACTTTTCAATAGGACGATTTTACAAGTTTACAAATTAGGCTATGATATTATTTTACATGATTCAAATATTTACGCACATATGTAATCTGAGTTTTTATTTAATTTCTAATATTCTCGCACGTATTCATTTAATTTGTATTTTTTTCATGTTATTAATCAGACAAAATAAAGACTTTATTGAAAAGCCAAACCAACCAAATATAAAGTAGCCATAGAAATAATAACAAAAGAAAAAAGATTAATTGAAAAGGTCCAGGTCCCGTCCCGTCATCATGTTACTCTTCCTCAGTTCAGCCCATCCACATAATAGATTCATTTGTTTTTTTTATTTAATTAATACGAGTGTCTTTACTTATTAAAAGAAGTAGAGGGACTTGAATGTAAAATTAAAAAGAACAAACGCATATGTCCATCGTATATTTGCATGCAGTTGATGAGAGAGAAGAGTAAAAACTCATTTTGCGTTTCGCTTTGAAGTTCGATTGGAGTATTTTAGCTAATTTTTTTGTATTATACGGCTAGGTTGGAGATGCTCTAATAACTAATACGAAAGCAAAGATGCGCTTTTTAGTTGAGAGAAATTAGAATTCCCATTTTACGTTCGAGTTTTTGGCGTCACTTGGAGTAAATTTATGAATTTTTTTTATTTTATTTTCCAATGGAGATCTCGTACGAGCAAAATCCTCGAGATACTGAGAAGAATCGAAACCAGAAATCATTTGAAATGGTGAGCCGCGCGCCGATGGAGGTGGCGAAGACGGTGTTGGAGGTTGCTGACGTGGCGTGGACCGCCTTAGAGATGTGTCACCACCATCTCCCGCACGAGCAGGAAGCCACGTCGTTGAAACCTGCGGTCGATAACGGTGGGAATGAATTGAGTCGAAAATCGGAGTCTTCGTGATTTGCTGGAGAAGATTTGAACCTCGTCGAGCAGATTTCGAATTCGCCTAATTTAGTGGAGAATTGCCCTTCTGATGTACGCGGTTTCGTTTATTTGTTTCTTTTTTCGTTCGTCGCGTTTAAAACTTGTTTGAGGATTTTACCTGTTTGTGCTTGTTGCAGCTTCATGAGAGGCTTTTGAAGGCCGTGAATTGTGATAGCTTCACAAATGAGCTGGATTATTATCGTGGAGAATTTGTTTTTAAATTTCCCTCGACTATCCTTCAGGTTTTCATATATTCCTATCCTTTTATAGGAATTTGTTATTTGGCTAACTCAGATTTGTAGATAAGCCGTTCCTGTGGTTAATTTCCTAGTTTCAATGGAAGGTTATGGTCAACGATTAGTTAGCATCCAATTGGTACCACTTTCTGATTTTCACGGTGTTTTTCTCCCGCTCCTAACTGATCTAATGACTAGATGCTGATCTGGAAAACGCGCAAGTCTTGATTAGTGTTGACCATGAGGAGCCAAGTTGGTGGGTGTGGGTATCTGATGACATGGTCGCCCGAAATGCCGAAGAGAAGAGTGGAATTGATAGTGAAAGTTATGTTGTTGTTACAGAGGATCATGTGGTGGAAGGTGTGGCAAACTTTATGGCTAAGTGCATTTTGGCTCATCCTAAATCTGAGGTATGCATGGCCACTGTTTACTTTGTGGGTGTTCTAATTGGTATGCAGTCGCTCACGTCTGTAACATTACTCCTTAATTATCTTTAAATTTACAGAATATGAATTATGACCCCTAAGGAGCTGCAGAGAGCTACAGAATATGGGGCCTTGTGCTGGCCAGGTGAGTTGTGAGAATTTGGAGTATCAAATCAAAATCATGCATATCTTAACTTGTGCCTGTGATATTTTCTGACTGCTACATTGGATGCAGTAAATTAGAATTATATTGACATTCTGGTTAGGTAAAAAACTGAGATTTCTTTAAGATGGATGACAACTACACAAGTTGGTCATTGAGCTAACCAATCTTTTTTTTTTTTTTTTTGCAGTGTATACCAATGTCGTGCTATTTTGAAACTGGCTACGCTGGTGTCCATCACTCCACTAAACTGGCTCTGAAGGCCCTTTGAAGATACGGCTTGGTTTATGCTTGAAGTTATCAAAGCAAGGTCAAATTGTGTATATAGTTCCTTCATGGAAAAAATTTTGTGCAAAACTACGTGATTGCTGTTGAACTTTGATGTGTGACATTGTATATAGCTCTAACATTCTGTCATTTTCGTGAATGTGTTGATAGTACTGTGTGCTCGCCGGTTGGTCTGTACATTGGTATCATGCTCTTCGATTTTATGATATGGATAATTTGCTTCACTAAAGACCTATCTATGTGGCTTGGATTCTACCTTTGGAAAAAAAATAGAGTAGCAGCAAAAGCATCTAATGTTCTTGGAATTAGTTTCCTAGAGCTGATACAGAAATCCCGAACTTCAATTTAAGCATCCACACCTTGCTCGCGCTATATGTACTTTACAAAGGAAGGAAGGAAGGAAGTATTCGCGTGGAGTTGTGGGGTCGGGTCATCATAGAAACATATATACAATACTTTTGCATACATATTCTAAGTATCTGTCAGGTTTAAGGATTTCTTCACGGAAGCATGTTCGACGACACTCTCATCGCCAAATCCAGGTATTATCTTTAGATCCACCACCTCAGACAATTCACCAACTTTTTCTTCATCATCATATGTTTGCCTTTTTGCAGCTGACGTCTCCTTGCTTTTGCCCCAGACGACAGAGTACAGCCCAAACACTATGATGATTGCTCCGATCAAACTGCAAAAAGACAGAACATGTTACGACACAAATCTTCGTAGATCGACCCATCGAACAAGGTTTAAGCGAGGTACCTTCCAAGATGAACCTGCTCGGCCAAAACAATGGCTCCCAAAACAGCAGTGATGATCATGCTCAGAGGACTAAACGCCGTCACAAAAACTGGGCCTCTGCTCTTGTTCACCACGCTCTGCAGATAGTACGCAATCCCCGAACAAACAATGCCCTATCGAGGAAGAAATACAACCGAATAAAACACCAAGGCTGATGCAGAAGAAGGGATTCTTGATACAAGATGCAAACTTACAGAGTAGGCAGCGGCAAGAAGCCTTGAATCGAACCCTATAGCCCAAGCGCTCCAATTATTGCGCTCCATTATCAGTGCTGCAACTCCACCTTCAATCATTCCCAGGAAACATACTAGAGATGCCAAGGATAGCTCGGCTGGGTACTCCCTTAAGGTGTTATTCTGCTCTCATTTTCAGACCAATATTTTTATTACATAAGTGTGTTTTATGGGTCGATTTTGATGGTTTCGAACTTACTTGGAGGATGAAGAACGCTGACCATCCGACGATACATGAGAGAAGCATAATTGTGCCGGCGACCCAATGCTGGTCGGCGGCGGCGGCGGCTCTTTGGTGGTGGCCGCCGCCGGAGTTGGCGTACCAAAGTATGTTTATCGCTGGGCCTTTGTATAGAGTCATGGCCATTGCTCCGGCGACTGTTATTGCTGTGCCTATGACCTTTGCTATGCTGTAGATATTTGTTAAGTTGATTTTCTCCAGCCTGCGTTTTTTTTTTTTTGAAAAAAGAGAAGTTAATAATCTATTTTATTTTTTATTTCTTGGGTTGATTGAATGGAATGTGTTGTTGTTGGGACAATTATTACCTGAAAATTACGGCCATGATGAAGGTGATGGCCGGCAAAACGTTGACGAAGGCTGAAGCGTATGTTGCTGACGTGTACTGCAATGCCACGTAGTATAGGTTCTGGTCTAGCACTGGCCTAATTTTGATTTTGAAAAAAAAATTATTTGTGGAATTTTGTAAATACAATTGCAAAAAAATTAATTTTTTAACCCATGCAGCTAAATAGTTTTATTTTTTCAAATAGATTACAATGTAACTTATTGTCTTCTTCAAAGCTTCGCACGTCAATATTGGCATGCATGCATGGTAGAATATTTATGCATACGATATATGGATGTGTGTGTGTATAGGGATTATTACTCCAAGAAAGCGAGCACCAAGATCTTGAAGAACGTTGATCTTGTCATCTTCGGCCTCACTTTCCTGCAAAAAAAAGAAACAAAGACAAGTTATATCACAATGAAATTCAACAACGCCATTATAGCAATCAAGGAAACCCAACAAAAATCTGATTTTCAATCAATACGTACTTTTCGAGAAAATATGCGAAGGGCACGAAGACGATCGTAGCAACGGCGTGTCGATATACGACCAAGATCCAATGGCTGAAACCGCGCTTCAAAGAGACGAGTGAGATTATATACATTCCTGCGTATCCAAACTGAAGAGCCAACATAGCTACGTAAGGCTTCATCTTGTTCAAAACATCGCTCGTATTACTTCCCATAATTAATTAATTTTCCCTCACTTTACTCTTCCTTCCTTCTTCTTCTTCTTCTCTCTTTGTATTTCGATACGCAGAATGAATAATGAATGGCACGAAAGACTTGTTTTGTGCCCCTTATATACACACAGAAAAGCCCACCATCTAGTGTTCATAAGTGATAAAATTTCAGAAATATACTTACTGTTTATATATATAGTGCGGTCTACGTCACATTTGAAATGATTATTTATCCGAACGGTTAATCTGTTTGTTTGATAAATGTATAACCTTTCGATCTTTGCTTTCTTGGGGATTCCATTATCCGTCAGCAAGAGATACTTCCATTATTGTGACAAAGCAAGAATCTTTGCTTCTACTTCAAAAATTGCCTCCATGAGATGAGAGTCGGAAATGGGAGTCTTGTGGATCTCCATGTAAGAAAAAAAGGGCTTTTGTTATTTAGTTTTATTATATGTTATGGTGCTCACCTTCAGGGGCGGAGCTAGGAAATTATCTCAGGGTAAAATTTAAAACAAAACCAACACCAAACAATATACGGTATAAAACAAAATATCAATTTAGGACTTGTTTTTTAACAAGTTTACATATTAGAATTAACATTATAACCAACATTAAGAAATATTTCAAATTCTTTATAAGTCAAATGCTACAAAATTGACATTTATAGCTTTAATTCTTTAATATTTTCCATTGTAGATATATTATAGACGAAAATGCAGAAATAGTGGAAAAACAAATCTTATAATATTGAAACTATTTTTTGGACAAACTATACTATCTTGATGTCTAATGATGATGTTATTTGTATGTGAAATTATGACCCTTTGACCTTTTCATTCTCCAAATTTGGAAGATAATGAATTCATTAAGAGAATCTTTTTATAGTTTATAAATATATAACATAACTGTCTATCCATTGAAAATTCATGTAATTATCATGACTTTCCTAAACAATGACTTTATTATCCTATTATGGTTCATTAAAGGAAATAAATATCTTAATCTAAAATTAATATTATACAATAAATTATGAATTATTATATGAATAAATTAAGATTTCAATGTATTAGCTGAGTCCTTAGATTATAATACTACGTATACTATTTATACCTGCACACTTGCCATTTATTATTGGGCAACAACGGATAGATAATACACATATAATATATATATATATATATATATATATATATATATATATAGAGCGAGAGAGAGAGATTTGCTATGGTGCCCACCTACCGTGAGCACCATAAGCAAATCTCTCATTTTTTTGCTTCTTTTCGATTCCCAACGCCGGCAACACCTCCGTAAACCCTCTCATATCCATTTCTAACCTAAATCGCCCCCTCCAACACGTTAATTTTAAGAAAATCATCACCTCGGTACGTCCGTCCCCTTGTTGAGTAATAAATAATAAATATTCTTAAAATTAACGTGTTGGAGGGGGCGATTTAGGTTAGAAATGGATATGAGAGGGTTTACGGATGTGTTGCCGGCGTTGGGAATCGAAAAGAAGCAAAAAAAATGAGAGATTTGCTTATGGTGCTCACGGTGGTTGCTCACGGTAGGTGGGCACCATAGCAAATATATATATATATATATATATATATATATATATATATATATAGCTATCTCTTTTCTTTCGCCTACCCCAGGCATACACTAGCTCCGCCCATGCTCACCTTGCGTGAGCACCAACCACATCAACGCGCCAAATCAGCATACAATGAGATTTTTTATTGATCTATAACCTACATATGTGATTAGTGAACCCGTCGGGTGTTGATTTGACATGTTGACGTAGCACAAAAAAATGCCACACAATAGGTGTCCACGAATGTGAGCGCCATGACATTTCTCGTTTTATAATATATATATATATATATATATATATATTTTCTTATATGTATTTATTAATGCAGATTTAAGGTGAGTGATGGATGACTTGGATACCCAGTTGAAATTGGAAGAAGATAAGGAATTGGGTTTTTTTACCAATATCAGATTATTATCTTTAATCTGAGTCATTATGTTTCAATTCATCTAATCAAAGGAGCTTTTTCTAAAGGATTAATGGGTAATGACGACACTAGACTAACGTTTTCCTCGATATATATTTTATATAGTTTTTAGATATAATGTTTTTTCATATGTTTTTTCTAAAGTTAATTATGATAATAATTAGAACATACACTTCGGAGACAAATCAATATGAGAAAACATGGTGGTTTCATTGTAAGATTCCAACCCAATATTTGGTGGTTAACACCTCAGACTTGGGAATAATAAAACAAAGCACTTCCATATCAATGGCCTTCCTTTAACACGAATAAAATAATCATATCTACGAACATACGATATAAATTAATTGCTCATCTTTGTTAGAAAAATATATATACATACATATTGTCGCGTACGGGATTATGTACGTGTTCAGCTTTTATCCGATCGTGGGAAATTCGTATCCAATTTGAATTCCTCTTTTATGTTGATATCGTATGCATCGCTTAATTAATTCAAATAACAGAATCCAATTTTGTTAATGTTATAGGCACACTGAATGATGATCGACCCATGATTACAAACACATATAACAATGAATATATCAGTGATTATAATATTAAAGTTCCATACAAAGTATAGAAAAACATGGTCAAAACGTCTCTACAATATGAAACTAAATCAACGTGTCATGCATGCAAATTGGAGATAATATTAGGAACATATGAATATATGATATAATTAATGCCTTCCATAACTATGACATGTTGGAGGTATTTGGATTTGCACTTGCTAATCTATATAACGTAAGCTTGAAAACGAAATATCCATTTAATCAGTGACGCTCTATTTTATTTACTTAAAAACATTAGTAAATATAATTTCTTGGTTAAATACGTGTAACTAATATTGCTTCCCACCAATTTTATTTACCTTAGACGGCTAGAGTAAGTATCAGCTCGGCAACAGCATTGCACCAAATAATATTTTGCATAAAATAGGTGAAAGTTTCGGTAAGATGCAAGAATTGTTTGTCTTATTTATAAATTTAGATAACTAAGTATAACGATATTTAATTCTGGATAATTATATCATATAGAAAGGCCACTAAGCTTGTATTGTATGTGACAACAAATTTGAGTCTCTAGTCATTTTTCGACAAAAAAAGTCGGACAAAATGGCTTTGAATACGCGGCTTGATGAAGGTGACTTTTCAACTTATTTTGTCTGAAAAAAATGGTTGAAGATCCAATTGTTCGTACACACATGAAGTTACTGTCTATTTTTTCAATTATCAAATATAGTGATTAAAAATGAAAATTGTACACACAATCTTTCTTTTTTTCTTTTTGGCATGATATAATATTTTTATCTTTCATTTTTTCAAAACTACTTTCCTATATAAAACAAACTTACAAAGGAAAAAAGAGTACTGGATGGATGTTTAATCTTCGAGATAAATTATATAGATTATTTTAATAATTGTCATTTCTGCAGCATAATGTTTGACACATACACTCCGTTTATCTTTTAAAACAAAGACAAAAGAGAATGATAATCCCACAACAACTCACCTATTCACTTCAACCATAAAAGAATGCACGTAATCTATTTTCAAGAACCCCAATTTCAATATATAAGTATTACATAATTTAGATAAGCTTCTTCTTCTGAAAATAGCGTCTTAAATACCACAACTGAAGAACAGAAGCAACAATGCAACAAGCAATGGACACTAAGCTCCACCAAGCAACTCTTGCGTTTGTCTTATCATTCATTCTCTTCATATTCCACTCTCTGCAATTAAAGAAACAAAAATTAAGAATCTTACAACATTTGATTGATTTTCTTAAAACCCTACAATTCAAGAGAAAAAAAAACTTACTTTATGCTTAGGTAGTGTAAGTTCTCATATATTCTCTTCACACCTTCTTCAAGCTTTCTCAGTTCAATCTCAAGAGCCTTCACACACATGAACAGAACAAGTTATAATATAACGAAAAACAGTGATCAATCGATTGCATATATATATATATATATATATATATATATATATATATAAAACATACCGTGACATTTTCTTTTTTGGCAATAGATTCCCAATCTTTAGAAGCAATTCCCACTTTCAATTCAAGCCCAATGCTTACTTTCTTGCCACTGTGTTCATTGCTATCGACCGTAAAGCAAATCTCGTAATTTCCAACTTCTGTTGTAGTAAAGGAAAATCGACCGTAAGAGACTCTTTCTTGATGATGGACCACGTTTTTGAATGGAGATGTGACCTAATATATAAACAAACGAAGGAATTGAATTACATCCACTAGAAGATTCATCAAAGAAACCCTAAAACCATTAATTCGTCCATGATAAAAAAAAATTAGAATGATACGATGATGTATGTCGTATATAGCAGTGTAGGAGAAACCTAATCAAGAATTTCTAATTGTAAAAAAGAGAGAGAGAGAGAGAGAGAGAGAGAGAGAGAGAGAGAGAAAAGACCTTAACGGTGATGGTGGGATTTATTAGAGTGGTATTAGCATCGTACTCCTCGCCGTTGAAGGCGTAGTAGTCACCAAAAACGACGACGTTTCTGTTCAAAGCTTCGGAGAGGCACTTCGTGCCCGATTTTGGCAGCTCCATCCACACACCACGCGCCGCCGGAAAACCCGACGCCGCCGCCGCCACGAGTACCGCCGTCAGGATCCAACGCGCCGCCATCAGTTCAAGGTTTGTGAATACGTATTATTTATTTACACTCAATCGACATTCGTATCTCTGTTACAAGTGGGGTCGCCGCAGAGAAGGGTTTGGGTCAGGACTAGTCAAAGTCAACGCAATTTTGATTGATTTGCGTATTGAATGCCACGTGTCCTTTTTTCCCATTAGTAAATCAAGACTCGTATATGGCCCAAATATGTACATTGGTTCACCCAATCGATTCTATTTTTATTGAACATTAGGGCGGCTATAAGTATAATAATCTGACTCTTGATCTGCCAATTTTATATAAAAAAAATTAATAATAAAATTATCTTTTAATTATTATTTTAGATAATACCAAAATTTTATTTTAGTTAATTCTTATACCTTTAATTTCATTGTTTATATATATACATAAATAAATTTAAAATATAATTTCAGTTGACAATTTCTAATTGAAATAAATTTAATAATATATATTTATAAATTATAGCATACACATTCGAGTATGCAAATAGTATTAATATATCATATGCTCTTGTCACTCCATAACATCTTTAGATGGAGATATTGAAGAATGGACATGGAAATGAAGAAGCAGACAGCTCAAAATCCTTATACAACTGATCTTACGCTGCTGAGTTTCGCGGGAAGTTCATGTGTTTTAAATGGAATCTGTTACATTCTATTGCGAATGGGCTCTCAACATTGCTATTAGGTGATATTGTACGGGCTACCATACCCCGCTATGTCCCGATGTAATTCTCTATTTAGCTTTGGCTCGTAAGTCGTACTTACCAAAAAATGGAGGAGAAGCGTGTTACGCTTTATAGTGAAGACGTTGGTCACTTATGAAGTTGCACATAACAGCGATGTTTTTAGCTTGGGAGTGTTAGAGCCGTTTAAAACAGATACAGAACGTTTTGGCGGGCTTTTTTCTTTTCTGCTATGTATATATAGCTGAGTAGTTCATTTGCGTGATGTAACTTTGGTCAATCAATAAGAACAAGAAACAATTTTACCGTGGAAGTAGGATTCCATCACTGAATCCGAACCACCTTACATCTCAGCGTTCCAACTTGCATTCTTTTACAAATTTGATATGGTATCAGAGCAAAATCATTGAAGCACTGCAACGATTCTTTACTTCTTTCTCAAGATTTCAAGATAACATCTTGATCGCAATCGACCAGCTACACATCTAATCAGATCACGCAGAACCACACGTTAGACCTAATCTGCAATGTCGTGTTCAACCTCAGCAGTTGTGGTGGATTCCAGCTCGATAGACCTCATCAATGACCCCTATTTCCTCCATAACAATGACAATTCAGGACAAATTTTGGTCCACGAGCCTTTGAATGGTGAAGCTATGCAACATGGAGTCGGGCGATGATGATAGCTCTCATAGGAAGGAACAAGGAAGGTTTCATCAATGGTGAATGACTACCACCAGTAGCTGATAGTCGGAACACTGTTAACTCGCAAGATCAGGTGAGTGCTTGGAAAAGAATTAATAATGTGCTGATATCTTGAATCCTTAGTTCTGTTTCAAAGAGATTTCGGCTAGCATATTATACATCTTGTCTGCACGAGAAGTTTGGGTTGATCTTGAAGAAAGATTCGGCCAAAACAATAGCAAGGATTTTTCAGTTGAAATAGGAATTAATCAACTTAGCTCAAGGCAGTGAAAGTGTAGTTGTGTATTTCACTAAACTGCAGACCTTGTTGGACTAACTGGGTAACTACAGACCTGCCTGCAGCTGTACATGTGGTGGTGTCAAAGTCTTCAAGGCACATCTTGATGAGGAATACGTTCTGACTTCTAACCTTTCTAATGGGGCTAAATGACTCATATTCTCAAATAAGAGGCCAAATCTTGCTTATAGACCCACTACCTACAATCAACAAGGTGTTCTCCCTCATAATTCACAGAGATCAATGCTCACTACCATGGGACAGAAAAGTGAGGATCAGATTAACTCAATGGCCATGATGGCAGCAAAGGGTGACAGAGAAGTAGTAAAGAGAGGAGGCTTTGTGCAGAGGAAGGATCTTGGAAAGCTATTGTGTACATAATGTAACAAGAGAGGGCACACAGTAGAGTCATGTTACCAGTTACATGGCTACCCTCCGGGCTTCATACATGGCCAGAAGTACAGATCAACCGACTCAATCAATGCCTGGTGGATCAAACAGCCAAGGGTCAGCTGAATCATGCAAGTACCATATGCAAAGAGAGTTTGGTCCAGCTTCAAGTGACACATTTCCAGCTCCAAAGTCTCAGGACTCTCTTCTCTCAATCTTCGGATAAGCAGTCAACAAATTCTTTGGAGAACTCTCAGCAAAATGATAAGGGTGAAGGTATGTGCCTCTCCTTTAATCTCTCTAACCTTACAAGTCACTGTTTTGGGTGTTAGATACTGGTGCCACGAGGCATGTATGTGGGGATAAGAGTCTCTTATCAGAAGTGCATGAGTCTCTTAGTAGAATTGTTTAGGGAAAAGGGAATTATCCATTATCTTTCATGTGTTCAAACAACACAACAACATTCTGTGGTAGAAAGGAAGCATCACATGTGTTAAATGTGTCAAAATTAGGGGTGGGCATTCGGTACATACCGAATCGAATTTTCGGTTAACCGAACCGAAATTTTTGATTTTCTTAAAACCGAATACCGAACCAAATTATTCAGTTCGGTATTAGGTTTTACCGAATTAAATTCGGTTATTTCGATTTTACCGAACAGTTAACCGAAATTACGGTAAAACATTTGAAAAACCCACTCCCCGTGAAGAAACCGACTGTCGTACATCGAAAATGTTTTGGTTTTGCCAACTACACAAAACAATACCAAAAATATCACAATTACGATCGGATCACCCATATCATAGAAACAAAAAACTGTGCTGAAATTAAAAGAAGGAGAGATGATGCGATGACGGGCAGATTTTTGAGATGGAGTTTATGCAATCTTCAATGACGCGATGACCGCAGATTTTGAGATGCCTTCTTCGATCTTGAGTTCTTGACGAGTTAGGGCTTTTACGCGTGATTTTTAATTGGGATTTTGAATAGCCCGATTGTTTGTTCGAGCTCTCTGTGAACTTTTTCATATTGAAGTAAAAGGCCGATTATTGTTATTAATATTTTTAGTTATTAAAAGGCCTGTTTATGATGTAAAAGGCCAATTTTGAAGTAAATATGCAAGGCCCGATTTTGAAGTAAATGGCCCATATTATTATTAATACATGTAACTATTTAAACTTATAATACGGTAGTTCGGTACAGTTCGGTAAACCGAAATAAAAAACCGAACCGAACCGATTACCAAAAATTTCAGAATTTTAAAACCGAATATCGGACCGATTTATTTGTTCGGTATTCGGTACGTACCGAAATGTCGGTAGTCGGTTCGGTTCTGTCTGTTTACCGAACTGTGGCCACCCCTAGTCAAACTCATTCTTGTTTCAATCTGGTCTGCCTATTAGATTTTGGACAGAGTGTGTTGACTGCTACTTTTCTTATTAACGGAATTCCTCGGTTCATCTGGACAATAAAAGTCCATATGATATTCTGTACCAAAGACCAATGGACTATAACTCCCTATGAGCCTTTGGCTGTCTATGTTTTTCTTCAACCGTTGCTGCAGGTAGAAGAAAATTTGATCCCCCAGCAAGAGAATGTATCTTCCTTGGCTACCCTAATGGGATAAGGGGTACAAATTACTGGACCTAAAAGCTATGGAGGTGTTTATTTCCAGAGATGTGAAATTCAAAGGATGAGTTCCCTTTCAAGACAAATCAATCACATCAATACCAGGCAGACCCCTTCCCAGAGCATGTTCTGCCAAGGCCCTGCCTCACTGATCCAGTTCTGGACCATGCAGACCCTTCAGACCATGTTCCATCACCTGACAATGCAACTAATCTGCCAGGACATGATGTTTTGAACTCAGACAGCACTAATGACATGGAACAGCCTCAGCAGGAACTGATCAGCAAGGGAGCAGCGGGCACCAACCTACCCGAGAGACTATCATTGCAACAAGCTAACTAATGGGAAAGTTTTGTACCCTATTTCACATGTCTTGTCTTACCAAAACTTTTCCAGGAAGCATCATTTTTCTATGAATGGGATTTCGGATCTAACATAGCCAAAG
This sequence comes from Craterostigma plantagineum, assembly GCA_027422505.1. NCBI lineage: Eukaryota > Viridiplantae > Streptophyta > Magnoliopsida > Lamiales > Linderniaceae > Craterostigma > Craterostigma plantagineum. The sequence continues at coordinate 585,505 of JAPQWV010000039.1, read as the reverse complement.
AATTATACCCAAGCAATGAGAGATGCAAAGTGGCTAGAAGCTATGAAGGAATAATTCCAAGCAATGGAAGAAAAACCAGACATGGGCTCTGACCAAACTACTCGCAGGAAGGCTATGGCAGGGGTATAAGCTGAAACTGAATTCAGATGGTCAGATTGTTAAGCGTAAGACACGACTAGTTGGTAAGGGGTATGATCAGAGAGAACGTGTTGATTACAATGACACCTTTGCTCCTGTAGCAAAGCCCAATACCATTAAAATAGTCCTCAGTTTGGCAGCAAAGTATGGATCTCATGCAGGTAGATGTGAGCAGTGCCTTCTTGCATGGAGATCTATCAGAAGAGGTTTACATGGATCTCTCTCAGGGACTTTATGAGAACTATGTCAGAACAGGCCAAAACAAGATGGTTTGTAAGCTTCACAAATCAATTTATGGCTTGAAGCAATCCTCAAGGCAATGGAATAAGAGATTCACCGAGGCTGTCAAAGATTTTGGTTTTCTACAAACCTCGCCAGATCATACTCTGTTGACAAAAAGGAAAAGAAGAGAGTCTTGTCATGTAGATGACATAATCCTAGTTGGCCCTTCAGTTGACTCAATTCAGCAACTAAAAAGGTCACTCAGCTCATCCTTTAAAGTTAAAGATCTAGGAGACCTTAAGTACTTCCTTGAAATAGAAGTAGCACGAAGTAAAGCAGGTATTTATCTAGCACAAATACAGTATACACTGCAGCTATTAGAAGATACTGGTTACCTTAATTCCAAGCCTCTCACCACCCCAGTGAGTCCAAGTGACAAGCTGTCAGCCTCAGATGGAGATTTCTTAGCTGAACCTTTCAAGAACAAGAGGTTGATAGGGCAGATGGTTTAGGTAACCTTTACCAGGCCTGATATTGCCTTTGCCGTCCATAAGCTTAGTCAGTACATTTCTGCACCACGAACAACACATCTGATGGTAGCACATCACCTCCTTCGCTATCTCAAAGCTTCTCCAAGACAAGGCATTCTGCTCAGTTCCTCTTCAGAGATCAGTCTCGATGGTGGCAGGGATACTTTGGATCAGACATTTACTGATAGAAGGCATTCACTTAGAACATCCACCAGTGGTTTATTGTGATAACCAATCTGCCTTGAGACTGGCTTCCAACCCCAACTTCCACGAAAGGTCCACACACAACGAGGTAGTCTGCAATTTTCATTAGACATCATGTGACCAATGGTTCCATCAGATTGCTTCATGTGCGGTCAGAGCACCAACTGGCTGATATCTCACAAAGCCAATGACAGGGCCTCTTCTGCAACTCTTCCTAGTCAAGATGTCTGTATTGAATTTATACAATCCATCTTGCGGGGGTATTGAAGAATGAACATGGAAATGAAGAAGCAGACAGCTCAAAATCCTTATACAGCTGATCTTAAGCTGCTGAGTCTCGCGGGAAGTTCATGTGTTTTAAATGGAAGAGAAGCGTGTTATGCTTTATAGTGAAGACGTTGGTCACTTATGAAGTTGCACATAACAACGACGTTTTTAGCTTGGGAGTGTTAGAGCCGTTCAAAACAGATACAGAACGTTTTGGCGGGCATTTTTCTTTTCTGCTATGTATATATAGCTGAGTAGTTCATTTGTGTGATGTGAATTTGATCAATCAATAAGAGCGAGAAACAGTTGGATGTAGGATTCCGTCACTGAATCCGAACCACGTTACACCTCAGTGTTCCAACTTGTATCCTTTTACAAATTTGATAGGAGATAATTCGAATCTCTCTAGACTCTTTCACTATCATAGTATGTCTGTGTCCACTTAAAATGTGATATTTTAGGAAAATTTCCCGAGAGTTCATCATATAATCGACAAGGACGTTCAAAATTGCTTTAAACTAAAGTTGGAAATGTGGAAATTGCAACGGCATTACTTGATAATACAACCTTAAGGTTAAAAAAATCCGATAAATTTCAGAAATTCAATTTCAATTCCCTTGATTTTAGACCGTGTGGAGCCCTAGTTGCTTATTAGCAGTCTAACTCACTTCAAAATTCCACGCATCTATTTTTATTTTGCCAATTCAAAATAAAACGGTTTCATATACATTTATGAGAGTGATGATCCTCGCAATTAAATATAGCGTTACTAAGTTCTTATCTACTTATTTAGTCCATAATATTAGCTGGCTTTGGCATACTCTAATAAATCAATAAAACATATACTTGGTATTTATTTTTCTGCGTGTGAAATAAATAAGGTACGTAGGGAACGGCCTTCTATTTCCTCGAGGGTCCGTAGTTCGTACACACGTAATATATATATATATATATATATATATATAAATATAGATCTTCATAATAGTGTCTCTTGTTTTGTTAATAAATATTGTCATCTTAAATAGGTTACTATGAAAACGCGTATTTAGATGTTTCATGCATGACAGAGAAGCATTATCCGTTCTTTTTTTCTGGTTTCGAGTTTTTCCGACACTATCCTATATATTTATCTATAATCTTTGTTTGTTGGTATTTTAATTTATTGTATATGTAAACTACAGTTCTATAAATTAATAATATTGGGACCTTGGAATTTTATTAATTTAGAGAGATATTAATATATCGATAAATTAATATTTTATTAATTAAAAGAGAGACTCTTTAAATCTTAATAAATTTAGAATGTATTGACGATAAATGAATTCAAATATGTTTCATTAATTATATTCATGTACGGCAAATGATTTACAAGTGTGAATTTAATGAAACATATGATTTGAAAATTAGTCAAGATACAATATCCAATGATCTCAAGATATCATTGGAGTATCGTTCAGCCAACTTTCAGAAGGGGGAATATTAAGCGACACAAAATGGAGACAACAACCCTTCATAATTTTTTGTTGCAGCAAGAGAACTCGAAGTCGGAACTATTCACTCCAATTAAAAAGTTAGGGATGAAATCCAAGTACATTAAATTTAAGAAAATCTAGTAACAAAGATTCTTATTTTAGCAAATTACCATCATTTATAATTGTAATTTTTATTAATTGTTAATTTAGAGTTTTAATGCGACCTAATATTTATAAAGGGATGTTACGAAAAATTATTATATTATTATCTTATCGAATTTGATGATTTTTTACAAAGGCCCAACTCGGGACCGAAAGATTTTATTATTTTAGAGAGTTTATTAATTTATATAGTATTAATTTATAGAGGTTTTACTGTATAATGATTTTTATTTAATTCTTGGATCATATTCACAGAATGCACTCCTGCAAGATCATGGAAGCTGCACTAATTTGATCGAATCTCATGTATGTCCTAAGCATTACACTATACATTTGTTATTCCTCATAAAAAAAATTTGCTAAAATATATTATATGGATTTTGATCGTGACATAAAGTACAGTCTAAGATACGTTTTTATTATAGATCAATATTTCATAAGCCCATGTGCCTACACGTAATAAAAATTTCAGATTTTGTCGTTCATCACGTACGTAGTATATCAACTTATAAAATATTTGTAATTTTAAATAATATATAAGAAACATATTACAAGTTTATTATTGTCATGTGATGCAAGAAACACCCCTTTCTATTTATTTAACATAAGTTGCAAATTACTGGAACATATCTGTCAGCCATTTCACGTTATTACATGCCATATCCATTAGATAATGTCAATCGACTCCATACTTTTGACTAACATGAATCTTCCCATATATTTTCACCCTACTATAATATTATATAACCGACTCCCATCTCAAAATCCATCATCTATAAATATCCAAGAGAACCCTATCTTCATTACATCATCTTTCCTGAAAACCCTCAAATTCAATCAAGAAAATGGTGAAGACAGAAAACTACAACAAAAGCCCACAAACAAAGTGCAATAACTCAAACTCTTCCCAATGCAAGAAAAAGTACAAAGGAGTTAGAATGAGGAGTTGGGGCTCATGGGTTAGCGAAATTAGGGCACCAAATCAAAAGACAAGAATATGGTTGGGGTCTTACTCAACGCCTGAAGCAGCAGCTAGGGCTTACGATGCAGCACTTTTGTGCCTCAAGGGCTCTTCTGCAAATAACCTAAACTTCCAAGATTCATTACAACGTGTGAATTTGATCAAAGCCCTTGAACATGGCGATGACGCCATCATCACGTCACCCAAGCGAATCCAAAAAATCGCAGCTTTAGCAGCAAACGATCAGTATAGCTTCAGCTCATCGACTGAAGAAAAGCCATCGTCGTTTTCTTCATCTGATATGCGTTTTGAGTTTGAAGAGACAACTAATGGCTGTAGTGTTGATGCTATGGCTTATTCTTCATGGTATGAGTTTGACTCACCCCATTACAGTGAGATGGTCAACGATGGATTGTTCTTTGATAATAATCCGATGATGGCGGTGGAGGAATATGATGGTGAAGACAGTGATATTAGATTATGGAGCTTCTGCTGAATTTGTTATTAGTTGCATGTCGATAATATTTCGACGGTTTCTTAATTTTTATAATGTTTTGTTTATTCTTTAGATGGTGTGAAAGTTTTTTATGCCACGGATTTCAGGGAGAGCCAGCATATTTTCTGGGCTCTTCCTTACTATTTATTATTATAGATTGTAACGTTGATGGGGAATCATATAATTTTATATTTAATCATGTATTGTGCTTGAAATGAGGAACGATTACAACCTACTTAAAAAATTTGTTACAGATAAGATTGATTCAAATTAATACAGCATCATTTTAAAGTAAGTGAATGACCGACCAACTTCAATATAATGTTTCGAAATGTTATTATCTCATCCAATATTTGCACATGGAGCTGTTCTTGTAATAATAGTCTCGGAAAATCCTTGATTTCGTTACATTGTACTTGGTCTTTTCAAGAAATAAAAAAATAATATTATGTACGAGACAACGGATGATGTTTGAAGAATTTTTTTGGCCCAAAAAGCAAGTATCCACATAAAAAACGGTGACTTTAGCGGTATATTTTACGCATTTTGTCTCTATTGAAAAATACATCATTCACTACACCAATTTAGAATATATTTTCATCTACTTTTTGGTATCATGAGCTCAATCATAATCAAGGCTTGAGATCTCATTCTTCTGAAATTTTTATTCATTGTTTTTATTAATCGAAGTTGAAAGCTACTGAAGCTCAAACAACATTTCTCAATAATTAGATAATAAATCCCAACATCACATATATCCGTTACACAAGTGTCTCCATGTTACAAGACTAGGCTCGTGGTTATCACATGGTCTCATGAATCTCTGTCGTTTTTTTTGGGAATCCAAGGTTTTCCATGATAATAATCAATCAATCAATTAATTACATTCTAATCATACTCCTCTAAGTATTGAAATGATTCTTCCGTAATTGCACGCTCGTGCAAAGAATAATGAACGACTTCTCTTACAACATTTCTCAACCGCCATATATGCCCTTTGTCTTTTTGTCTCGTTATAGTATATTACACCGCCATGATTCTGCTGCTCAAATATATTAAGGTGAGATAATATTATATTCTTATAAATCTTTAATTCTTATATTATTTGACAAAATCATACAAGATTAAAATTCAATTCTCACCACGATATTCTCTATTGGAAGAGCTTTCTTCATCGCCTCGCCCATGAAGTGCCCCATATCTTGACCTAAACGGCCATAGGTTATTAGCCAGCTGCCTCAGCCTCAAGCACCTCCGCCGCCGCTCGCCGCTCGTCGCCTCACTTGAGCCGTCGGACTCGGCCACTCCCGACGGCGGAGGGACGGCGAGCTCCTTCCGGCAGACGGGGCAAGAGTTGTGAAGCCTCAGCCATGGCACAATACAATCAGAGTGATAAATATGCTTGCAAGGCAGCTCCCTAGCTTCACTCCCAACTTTAAACTCCTCCTTACAAACGGGGCACTCCGAATCCGTCTCCAGATGGGTCGGGCCGATCCTTACCGCCGGAATTCCGTCGATTACCGGGTCGGGCACCGGCGGAGGCCCGGGCCTGTCGTTTTGAGTCAGCTCTTCTATTAGCTCGTGGAGCCCCGCTGGCCCCGTGTAGTAGTTTCTCGGGTCAATCCCCGGCGGGATCAGCCTATCCCGGGGCCGGGACGGGCGCGGGCCGGTTGGACCCGCGGGTCGGAGTATGACCCACGTCCTGGGTCGGGCCAGAATCCCAGTTTCTGGGGCCCACTCGTCGCCGTCGTCGTCCTCGTTATCGAACTGCAGTCCGTTGTTGTTGTTCCTCGTCCTCCTCGGACGAACCCATCGCCGGCGACCGTCGAAATCGCCGTGGCCGCGCCGTCGCCGGCCGTCGGAGCGATGATCGAGGACTAGGGATAAAGCTTCTAGAAGCCGGGCTTCGGGGGAAGGGTCGAAGGAGGTGAATTCGAGGACGGGCAGCGGGGCAGAGACGTTTAGTTCGTACAGAAACTGACCGAGGCATCGCGGGCAGATGACTTCAGTGGGTTCGTTGGACGCGATCCTGACCGTTCGATGGCATTGGTAGCACCAATACAAGTTGAAGCTCTGAGGGTTCATGGACATGAAATATCTTATATCTTAGGATTCGATAATTTATTCGAATGAAATGTTTTTTTTCTTTATTGTAATGAAGTTTGAAGGACTGCAGGAAGATGAAAATGGAGAGAAGGATCTTTAGATGTGCAATTTTTGTTTTTATTGATGGTTTTTGTTTCTTTGGTAGGAAATGGATGGCTTTGTGAATGTGGATGAAGTCATGAAGTTATGCTTTGTTCTTTGTCTTGGGCTTATGTTTTTATCTCATGGTAAGAAAAGCATTGCTTTGAGCCCCTTCTAATGGAAAAATAAAATTCAATGAGGATTTGGTTCATCCGACACGTACACGCCATGGACATCCCGCATTTCTATGGAGTTTTTTGAAACAGCAGAAAAATAAATCGACTTTGTAATTTAGACGCAAAAAAGACTCGGATTCTTAAGAACCCAACGGGTCCTTTCCCCTCGAATCAAAAATGATCCCGGCCGGTTGCTTTCCGTTCATATAATGCATACAGCTCTGGTTTAAGAAGTGGAATAAGTTTTGTAGGCTTATTGTCAAATGGGTTTATTGGGGTGCATTTGGAATGGGTTTATTGGGCTGCATTTGGTATAGGCTTATAGCTAGCTATTAAAATGCAATTCATTCTAATAATGTGTAAAATTCTCCAACACAATCCTAATTCTACATTATGCCTAAGTTTAGTGCGAATCGAATCTAAGCTTCATTGTCATCTATTTGACGACCTGACATTAAGTGTGACTGATCAAACATAACATGATTATCATTGTCAGCTATGAAACGACGTTAGGAATTCAGCAAAATCGAACTCCGATCCCATGATTTATCCCTTGAAATTGGTTAAATTTTAAATAGGACGATGAGATTCAAATAATCTTTTTTTCTTTAGGGTTTTCAGTTATTATGGTATAGCCCAAAGTGCGATTGTCCCTCGACCAATTACTTTATTTAATTTTTGTGTTCATAAATCATAATTCATATATTTGACTTGTAAAACTTAATAGTAAATATAGTTATATGTCGTGACTCAGCATTTAATAACCGTCATTATTAGTGTAAAGTCAAAAGGAGACACGAGTTAGGTGACTAACTACGGCCCTAAGCGAACTCCCCAGTCAAAAAAATGATTTGGTCAAGAATAATTGAATCGTTATTACATTTCGTCGAATTAAATGCAAGTCGTAATTGCAGTTGGAAGAAAGATCCTACCTTTATTCGTTGAACGTTTTCTATAAATTTAATACGAGAAGTCAATCTATTTGTAGAAGTTTGATTTGAAGCGCTTGAATGCTTCACACTCTCGTGATGATTCCAAATCTGAAATCAAAGGTAAAATATATTTGAATCTTCCTTTGGGAATAGTGATGTTCCAGAAAGAGGTACGAAAACATGCTCAAAAAAAAAAAGAAAAGAAAGGAAGCGATAAAAAGTTATTTTATGATAATAAACGTATAAATAAATATTTCGTTACTTGTTTTTAATCTCCCAAGAGTTATTTCCACGCTATGTCACAATAGTTTGATGGACTAATTAAATTTGACGTGAATTTAAATGCTATAAGACGATAACAGTTTCTTATGAGACTACTCTTCCTAAAACCTAAACCCTAAATTCTAAATATTTTTTACATAATTTTATTACATGAAAGGGTTCGAAGCATGCATAAAAAGTAAGAATTTTTAATCACCAAGAAAACCCTACCACCCACTATACACCACGTGCTTCCACATAAAAATGACAAAGATCCCAACTTGCGTAACATTATCATGCTTGAAGACGAAATATTATATGAAGCTTTCATAAAGATAATGATATATCTCTATGTCCTATTCAAGAAACAAAAACATTCCCTCTGTTTTCAAATACAAGTAAAAATATTGTCTCTATTTTCAAATACAAGTCGTTAAAGGTAATTGCACACATATTAAGAAATATAAAACAAAAGCTCTATTATACCCTTAATTAATTATTTATCCTAATTATTTTTATTTAAGATGAGGGGTAAAATTGTAAAAGTTCAAGCTATTTTTCTTGGAAAAAGTTAAAAGAATTTTATTAAAATAACAAAAAAGAAGTCTAAAAGGACTTATATTTCAAAACAAAGGGAGTAAAGAATATTTATAAAAGGTACGCTTGAGTAAATTTATACAAACACAATTACAACTTTTTTTTTTTTTGGAAGTTCACTAAGAAATAAAAGGGGTTACAGACAGCGTACATGATATTGCTCATGACGCACCAAGCGGAGAGCACAACGTACATATAAAAACCCAGACAACCTACAAATTCCCCACAGGAGGACCAAAGCCACCAAAAAATGCAATCAATGATGGCTAAGGTAGGAAGTCAAGCCACGTCAATCATCAGGTTTTTAATACCAGGTGCAGTATCAACAAGGATTACCAAGCGATGTGCCACAAACGGCGCAATGCGCCAAGTTGGAGACCAAATTTAGGAGAGATAGTCGTCAAGCGGAGTCGGAGTGTAGCGATCACTTCGTCCGCAATTCTGTCCGGCGAGCTTTGAGTAGTCTCACGCCACCTCTTATTTCTTTCCTTCCATATGTGGTAAACAATCGCAGCAAGCACATGTCGATTAGCAAGATTGACCAGGTGATTCCCTCTCCAAGCACGAGCCGCTCGATCCACATCCTCCCGCCAGTTCCTATTAGGCCATTTTAGCTTAACCTTGTTCCTCAGAATCTGCAAGCAACGACGAGAGAACGTACAGTGGAAGAAGATGTGATTAATATTTTCAATAATATCATCATCACAAAGGATACAAGAGGTCGTGTTTGCATAAGCGGTTATCCAAGGTTTGTCACGGGTGGATAGCTTATCAAGGATCGCCATCCAAAGGATGAACTCGTGTTTTGGGATGCTAAGACATCCCCCAAACAGTTGCGCCCACTTTGGGGGCTCCCGGCGAGTCCTAATGGCTTCACGCATAGATGCAACGGAGAAACGGCCATTCGTTGCTCCTGTCCAAATAATAGAGTCGTGGTTAGTTGGAAAAATAGGGGGTAATGGGTGATAGAAATGTAAATATCTGGTGGTGATCTGTCGCGGCCAATTCCATCCGTTGGTAGATATAACACTGGAAAGCCTGCAGTCGATCGGTAGCCCCATAACAGAAGGTCCGCGGGGATATGACTCAATAAGCGGTTTTCCGTTCATCCAGGGGTCTTGCCAGAGTAGCAAGGAGGCTCCATCACCAATCTGAAATCGGATAAGAGAGAGAAGGTGTGGTCGAAATTTCAGCAACTTATTCCAGCTCCAAGATGCGCGGCTCGTCGGGTTGATAGACCAGAGGGATTTGGGATTAAGGCGTGTCTGAATAATCCAATCCACCCAAACTGATGAAGTGTCGCGGTTAGCTACATTCCAGAGGTGTTTCATGAGGAGAGTTTGGTTGTCAACCGCAAGAGATCGGATCCCTAAACCACCCTCAGAGCGAGGGAGGCAAATGTCCGCCCAAGCCACCTTAGCGGCAGATCCATTCCATAGGAAGCTCCTTAGCCGCGACTCGATCGACTGAATTACCCCTTTAGGCAAGGGGAGAACAGAGGCCCAATAGATGTAGAGAGAAGAGAGAACAGACCGAATAAACTGCACTCTACCGGCATAAGAAAGTGATCTATTTGTCCAAGATCCTATCCGCTTCTCGACTTTACTAATGAGGGGGGTGCAATCCTTGATAGTAAGGCGAGAAGTGATGAGGGGAACACCTAAGTAACGAACAGGAAGAGCACCCTGACTGAAGCCCGTGATTGTACTAATGTAGGTGGATTTGGCATCCGCCTTTTTCGATAAGAAGAACTCGCTCTTTAGAGGGTTGGCCGCAAGTCCAGATAGACCAGCAAAGTCTTGGAGCCCATCCATAAGGAGCTGAATCGAGTGGTTATCCGCGTGGCTGAAAAGAAGAACGTCATCAGCAAAGCTAATCATGAAAAGCTCGGTCTTCGCACAGCGCCAATGGAACTGGAAATTGCCATCGTTGTGAATTTTTTGGTAGATAATCCCATAAAGAACTTCCATAACCAAAGTGAAGATGTAAGGCGAAACGGGGTCCCCTTGTCTAAGGCCACGCCGACCTTCAAAAAGGCCTTCAGCTCTGCCATTAATATTGATCGAGAATCGCGTCGTGGTTAGGCATAAATCCATGAGATGAAGAGTGGGTCGAAATTCATCGCGTGCAGTGTAGCAATAATGAAATCCCATTCTATCTTGTCGTAGGCCTTGGCGAGGTCTACTTTGAATATTGCTCGAGCTGGGAGGCTTTTGTTATTGTAGCCGTGGCAAAGTTCCTGGGCAAGGAGAATATTATCGTTAATAGAGCGCCCTGGAATGAAGGCCGTCTGGGAGTAATGAACCAGGCTAGTCAGGCTGCTCTTAATACGGTACGCAAGGATTTTGGAGATGATTTTATACAGGACATTGCAGCACGAAATCGGTCTGAAGTCAGATGCACGGCGAGGATGATCAATCTTGGGAATGAGAGAAATGGTCGTAGTATTCAGTTCCTTCAAGAGTCTCCCTGAGCTGAAAAAGTCTTTGACTGCATCCGTAATCTCCTTGCCAGTAATATGCCAAGTAGCTTTAAAGAATGCAGACGAGAAGCCATCGGGGCCAGGAGCTTTATTATCTTCAATCGAGAACAGCGCATCCCGAACTTCGATATCATCCACAGGACAGATCATAGCCACGGCCTCAGAATCAGAGATCTTACGAGTTATGTGTTGTCCCAACTAGAGTGTGATAGGTCGAGGAGAAGTCTGCCCCAAAAGCTCGGAGTAGAAGCGAATTAGTTCCTCTTTGACTTGATCTTCGCCCTCGTAAATCTGTCCATTGTCTCCTTCAAGGTTGAAAATGCGGTTGTGGACTCGTCGCGTCTGAACTTTTTTGAAGAAGTAAGTTGAGCATTGGTCTCCATCTTTAAGCCAATTAATTTTTGCACGCTGTTGAAGGGCCGCATGTTCCATTTGGATCGCAATAAAGTAGGCCATGCGACAGAGACGTTCCAATTGGTGGAGAGAGGCGTCCATCGGATAAAGCCTAGTAAATTCCTAGACGATTGCAAGGAACTCTCTAGCTTCCACCACATTTTGTTACAAATCCCCTTTGGCTCTTCTTAGGTCTTTAAGCAGGGGTTTTAGCATCTTAAGACGTGCCACAATGCTGTACATGGAAACCCTGGAATTCGATTCTTCCAAATGTCCTGAACCAGAGGTAAAAACCGCGTGTCAGTCGTTAAGAAATTATCAAATCGGAAGTACGTACCTTTGGGCTGAGGTCTAGAAGCAGCGTCCAGAATGAGGGGGCAGTGGTCAGATGTGGCAGGCAGGTCGCTTCTGTACTTGAGGTCACCATACAAAGTAAACCACGTCGGGTTCGCAACCATGCGGTCCAGGCGGCGCCAAATGCCCGAGTCCCCACTTCGCTGGTTATACCATGTAAACCAGGAACCAGTAAGAGGGAGTGAGATAAGATCAGCTTCAACAACACATCTCTTGAGGTCCTCGAATTCAGCCCGATTTGGGGAGCCACCCCTTGCCTCATGTGAATTCATAATGGCATTGAAATCACCGAGCACAAGCCAGGGGACATTAATACGCTCCGCCGAGGTGGTAGTAATGTTGTCCCAAAGTGAGGCTCTCTCATCCCTATTATTAAGTCCATAGACGAAGGTAATAAAGAATTCCTCAGAGTCTGCCAAAGAGGTCACCTTACAGTGAACAATTTGAGAAGACGCATCCAGAATAGTGACCCTGATATAGCGTGAATCCCAACCAATCCAGATGCGCTTACCAGGTTCAAGACTATACTCAAAAAACCAATTCCATTGTAAGTGAATCGATCCAGATATGAAGGAAGCATTCGACTCGGACACACGTGTTTCAAGAAGTCCCAACAACATAAGATCAAAGCGCGAAATCAAATCGGCCACCGCCCTCATGTGGTCTCGACGGTTGAGACCACGAACATTCCACACTCCAAGTGGTATCATAAAAGGTGTGATTGAAGGGCTGCTTGAGGACCCTTTAGGTTTGTAGGCTCATCGTCACCATTCCGAAGGAGATGTATGGAGTTTAGGTCAGTTGTTGTGCCATCTTCGATAGTCACAAGAATGCTGAAAGGGTTGGAGTCACCCGTGCTAACGTTTGGGGGGGATATTCTACGCGCTTTGGTCTTTGATGTTTCATCAATCAGTGGTAGTTCTTCCCTCAGATCAGCTGCTTTTTCCTTATGGCCCGGGGCGGGTGCCGTAGGGTGTGCAACTGATGTCGCCTCTTTGCCTTTTTCCATTCGCCTCCACCGTTGTGTTTGTTGAGGCTGCGATTTTGGCGCTGGTTTGGGGACCGTTTTTGGTTTGTTTTGTGTCTTTTTAGTAGGACAGACCGCTGACGAATGTCCCCGGTTGGAGCATGATGTACATTGTGGAGGTTGCCACTCGTATTCGATCGGGATCTTTATCACCCGAGGTTCATTGCCAACTGAAGAGGGGAGCCGGAAATTGAAAGAGTCAAGATACGGTTCGTCTAGCTTTTTATTCACACAAACCCTGGCATAATCAATACGACCATAGACGTCGTAAACGTATCGGGGAAAAGTGGGGTGCCAATAGCGCTCGCAATGAGTCCCAACCCTTTTTTGGTCCAATATTCCGATGGTAGGTGGTAGAATTTCACCCAGGTGGGAACCTCCTTATGCTGTTTTCGTTCAAGCGTCATGCCCCTTTTCCATTCTTCTAGAAAAAATGGTTGGCCATTGAACAGCCAAGGGCCTCCTTCAAGAATATGCATCATATCCTCTTCATTCTCAAATCTGAATTTAAAGAACCCATTAGCGGTTGCTCTTACCTCGACAAGGTTAGGCCACAAGGATCTGAAATGTAGTTCAACATGCGGAAAAAAAGGTTTGTGCCCAAGGAAATATCCAACTAGCGTATTTGCCCACCGCAAACATCCTTTTTCGGCAATCTCAAGTGTGGCTTGAACCTCGATAGTTCCATTAACATTGATAGGAGCCGTGTATGATAGACGCATTCTATCAGCTATCTTTCGAGGTGTTGGTGGTTTTCCTTTTAGAACATTAGCAAATGAATTTCTCTCACCATTTAATATACTTTGTCCAGTAGCCCATTTGGGTTCCGTTGCCTTCTCTGCATCCACGACAACAGCTGCGGTAGGTCCGGTGAATACCTTATCCCCTGGGTCTGCTCCCGCCTTCAAGTTTGGCGAAACAACCCCGTGTTTTAGTTTCACTTGAGCATTGTGGAACAGATTATCGTCCAAGTCATTTCGGTCCGCATAAGCTTTGGTAACGAGACCTTTCGGTGGCGGTGGCGTGCCTGGCTTATAAGGGCGTTTTAGGATGCCTCTGATCGGGGTTTTTCCAGCGTTTGCAGCGCTGCCGCCATTCAAACGAGACAAAGAGTCTGTCCCATTCACTCGATCAGATTTCCCGGCCGCCATGAACTGAAATTCCGGTAAGGGCGCAAAAATTGACTCCAAAATAGCCGCTCTCGAAAGTCCATTCCCAACAGGTCTCGATGGTGACGATGGGTGACACCTAGTAGCAGGAACAGTTCCCATAAGAGGGGGGGACCGCCGTCTGAGTTATATCCATCCCTAAGTCGTTACCCATGTGGCGGTTCTGCCCTTCTCCTTTATCATCAGAGCCACACACTCGCAACATAAGATCCTCAAACTTCACAGCATCGAAGCGGCTTCGAAACTCAGGGAACTTCTCGTGAATCGCTGCTAGGATGCCATTTAAGTCACGTGTTGGTTGCGATGGTGCCAGATTTGACGAATCACTAATTGCCGTTGAAGAAGCCATAGAACGTGAGAAAATATAAAGATAGGGACGTCGTTGTGAACGGGAGAAAGAAGACCGGGGGAAGCCTTCCACACGCCTCCACACGCCGTCTGTTCCCGGCTATGGAGGCCGGCGGTCGGCGTCAAGAGCCGCTCAAAACAGCGCCAGAGGATTGGACGGCGGCAGTTTTGACGGTTTCAGCGGGTTGATGTGAGAAAAGGATAGAAAAACTAAGGTTTCGGCGGGTTTAGGCGGCCCGATCTTTGGAGGGTCCGTGCACCCACCGGCCGGCCAAGAGGTGGCCGGAGACGGCGGTGGTTGCACGGAGGCGTAAGTGGTTGCCCTGCAGAGAGTGGCGGCTGTTCTCCTTATCACTAGGGTTAACGGTTTAGGTGTGATTTTTCTTTTTTTCTTTTTTTTTTAAGTTTAGAGAGAAGGAGGAGAAATTTCGCCTAGAGAGAAGGGAAAAATCTGATATATACATTTCACAGTTACAATTTTAAATAGTGCCCTTTTTTCATTTCATTTTTATCACTAAAAAATAAATTAAGGAATTGAACTTTAATATATGTTAGGTACGTCGTGATATCAACTAACTATTTCATGGATATGGGGAAACGTAACATAGATCTTATTGCAGCTTGCATGTGTAGAGTAGAATAAAATCATGAATGTATGACAAATCGAACAAGACATGGAAAGTTTGTTAGTTACGTTTACAAAAATACGGATATAGAGAAACAAGATAAAAGAATTAGGACTAAGAGCATAACACTTTGGACTTCGGACATAAATAATTAAATTATTGCTTCTTCTTTAAGCATGCCTTGGAAAATCTTAATAACGTAAAGAAAAGTGTAGAAGTACCATTATTATTATTGTTAATCTCCCAACAAGAACACAATAATGCAATGTAGCCTTCGTCAGTAGGTTTTTTAACCCCACAAACACAAACACATGGTGATAGCTACTAAATCGAATCACATGAAATCAACAAGAAAATACTTAAAAGACAAATGATATAAAAAGATAGATTGAGCTTAGCTGAAAATATCAAATATACACTACACATTTGATCCATCTACAGATTACAGTTACAGCGTCTAGTCAGAAAAAATTACATTTTTCTCGGCGAACTTAAAATTCAGCGCCATCGCTAAACTTTCGGACGATTCGATTTTGGACAGCTTTTACAGCTGCAACTCGGGCGCCCGTGGCAGCTCTATTAGCAGCAATTACGGCTTTTTCAACATGTTCATCGACCCTTCGTATTCGAATTGCATCTTCCCATGTTTTTCTAGCAGCCTTAAATCAAGAAAAAAATTGGATTAAGAATGTGTAATAACAAACATAAAGGTTCAATCTTTAAAAAATAGCCTGAACTAAAAATGAGACCTCAACTGCCCTAACAACAGATTCATTCTTGGGCGAAAGGGCGTTTCTGAGATTTCCATCGTCCCATTCGCCGCACTTGGACTCTCCGTTTTCGAAAGTGTACGATCCATAGCCTTGCTTTCTTCCTTCGTGCCACGATCCTTCGTATAGATGGCCGTTCGAAAAATGGTAGATTCCAAAACCGTGGGGTTTATCGGCGAAATACTCCCCACCATATTTATCTCCATTCCTACATATAAGCCCATGATTCAAAATCAAATCTTGAAATAATCCCAGTAAAAAACCATATCAAGATTTCATAAAATTAGAATCTTGAGGTAAATCCCACTAAAAAAATATCAAGATTTCATCAAAAATCAAATCTTGAGGTAATCCCACTAGAAAAACTATCATGATTTCTTCAAAAAATCAAATCTTGAGGTAAATCGCACTAAAAGAAATATCAAGATTTCATCAAAAATAAACCTTGAGGTAATCACTAAAAAAGTTATACAGATTTCACCAAAAATCAAACCTTGAGGCAATCCCAATAAGAAAACATCAAAATTTTATCAAAAAAATCGAATCTTGAGATAATTTCACAGAAGAAAGCTGACCTGAAATGGTAGCATCCAAGGCCATGTTTAACCCCACACTTAAACTCGCCGGCATAACAGTTGCCGTCGGCGCAAGTCTGAACGCCGACGCCGTGGCTCTGACCGCCGTACCACTCACCGGAATAACCCTCACCTCTGTAACACTTGTAAACTCCATAGCCATGTCTCAAACCTCTTCTGTACTGACCTTTATATCCGATTCCCTTCAACCATCTCTCTATTCCATAGCCATCGTACCTACGATCGATCCAATCACCTTCGTACCTCCCATTCGCGAAGTAACTATAAACCCCACTTCCATTACACTTCCCTTTGTAGAACTCGCCCTCGTAGAAATCGCCATTAGAGTAGAACTCAATGCCTTCTCTAACATAATCGTTTTCGTCTCCATTCTCCTCTGTTTTTAAACTGGGCTCGCAGATGAACCATTGGACCGGTCTTGGACCGTTCTTGGAGCTCGAAAACCGCCAAATATTGAGCCTTTTGCCGTATTCGTCGCACCACTGCTTGCAGTAGACGAGGTTTCTCTTCACCATAAACAACAGTACGGCGACGAACGTCAGAGCCAATAACAGCGAGTTCTCCGCCGTGGGCTCGTAGGAGAAAGTGTAAAGAGCGTACGAAGAAACGATTAGGGCTGCAAAAACCGGCGCCAGACCGGCCTTACGAACCGGCGCCGGCGCGGGCTTTTCGAAGCGAGGCTTCTGTTCTTCGAGGTCTGGCGATGATCGGACGGTTGGGAATGAGCGGAGGAAAGAAGAGTGGGTCCACGTCAGAGACGAGCTTGAGGAGGCTGTCGCGACTCACGGCCGTGAAGGCCGATGTAGCAAGCCGTGAAGCTTGGCAGAGACGAGCTTGAGGAGGCTGTCGCGACTCACGGCCGTGAAGGCCGATGTAGCAAGCCGTGAAGCTTGGCAGAGACGAGCTTGAGGAGGCTGTCGCGACTCACGGCCGTGAAGGCCGATGTAGCAAGCTGTGAAGCTTGGCAGAGACGAGCTTGAGGAGTCTGCCGCGACTCACGGCCGTGAAGACTGATGTTGCTAGCCGTGAAGTTTAAAACAAACCGAAGTTGCTAGTGACGAAGTGTTCGATCTACAAAAACAGGGCTAACAGCCTTTTGGCGCTTAAGTTCTGTCAACCCTTCGATTCAGATGAACTCTTTTTCTCTGTAGAAATTCTCTGCGATTTCTTTTGCGATTCGTTTTCTTCAGAAGATTATGCTTGAATCTTCTTGATCTTGTAATCGGACGTATCGTCGATTAGTGATTACGCACAAGCGTCGTGGATGCAACATCTCTTCTTGATCTTCTTGAATCTTCTCGAATTTTACGTGGTTCGGATCAAAGAATCCTACATCCACGACGCTTGTGCGTAATCACTAATCGACGATACGTCCGATTACAAGATCAAGAAGATTCAAGCATAATCTTCTGAAGAAAACGAATCGCAAAAGAAATCGCAGAGAATTTCTACAGAGAAAAAGAGTTCATCTGAATCGAAGGGTTGACAGAACTTAAGCGCCAAAAGGCTGTTAGCCCTGTTTTTGTAGATCGAACACTTCGTCACTAGCAACTTCGGTTTGTTTTAAACTTCACGGCTAGCAACATCAGTCTTCACGGCCGTGAGTCGCGGCAGACTCCTCAAGCTCGTCTCTGCCAAGCTTCACAGCTTGCTACATCGGCCTTCACGGCCGTGAGTCGCGACAGCCTCCTCAAGCTCGTCTCTGCCAAGCTTCACGGCTTGCTACATCGGCCTTCACGGCCGTGAGTCGCGACAGCCTCCTCAAGCTCGTCTCTGCCAAGCTTCACGGCTTGCTACATCGGCCTTCACGGCCGTGAGTCGCGACAGACTCCTTAACCTTGTTTCTGCGAATCTTCACGGCCGTTGTTTCTGCGAATCTTCACGGCCGTGAGCCTCAATTGTTTTCAATATCCCCCCACAAGATGGCAAGTACAAATTCTGTACTGACATCTTGACCAAGAGTTCTCGCAGAAGTGGAGCCGGCAAAGGCTTAGTGAATACATCGGCAAGCTGCTCTTCTGATCGAATGGGTAGTAATTTGATCACTCCATTAGCCACATGATGTCGAACAAAGTGACAATCTATTTCAATGTGCTTAGACCGCTCGTGAAATTTAGGATTCGATGCTAATTTCAGAGCAGATTGGTTGTCACAGAAAATGGCCGGTACGTGATTCACTAAGACATTCATCTCACCTAGCAGATTTTTGATCCATAGAACTTCAGCCGTTACTGCCGCTAATGCTCGGTACTCGGCTTCGGTAGACGACCTAGAGACCGTTGCTTGCTTCTTAGCTTTCCAAGTTATTAATGCATTTCCCAAGAAGGTGCAATAGCCGGTTACTGATTTTCTCGTGTCCTTGCATGAAGCCCAATCAGCATCCGAGAATGCCTTTAGCTCAAAATTCTGTTCTGAGTTGAAGAGAATCCCTTGCCCTGGCGACCCCTTTAGATATCGCAACAAGTGGTGTGCTGCAGCTAGATGACTGGTCCGAGGCATGGCCATGTATTGGCTTAATTTGTGTACCGAGAATGCAATGTCTGGTCTAGTAAACGTTAGATATAGGAGCCTCCCTATCAGTCTCCTGTATTGAAAAGGATCCTCTAATAGTTGACCATCTTCTTCTGTTATTTGCGTAGTTGAGCTCATGGGTGTTGCCAGTGGTTTCGAACCTATATAACCTGTATCTTCTAGCACTTGTAAAGTGTACTGCTTTTGTGACAGGTAGATCCCTTTTGCACTCCTTGCAACCTCTACTCCAAGGAAGTATTTCAACTCACCTAAATCCTTGATTTTAAAACAGGCATTCAGAAAGCTCTTCGCTTGATCAATGGCCTGAACTGATGGACTAGCTAAGATTATATCATCAACATAGACCAAGAGAATAAGCAGCTCATCTCCTTTGCCTTTTAAAAACAGAGTGTGGTCAGATTGTGTTTGTCTGAATCCAAACTCCATGACAGCACTAGTAAACTTCTTGTTCCATTGTCGAGAAGCTTGTTTCAACCCATAAATTGATCTATGCAACCTGCACACTAGTTTGCTCTTCCCAATTCTGTTATAGTTGTTGTAAAAACCTTGAGGAAGATCCATATACACTTCTTCATCTAACTCTCCATTGAGGAATGCATTATTAACATCCAATTGAACCAAATTCCACTTGCATTTAGCTGCCAAACATAGAATTATTCTGATCGTGCTTGCCTTTGCCACCGGAGCAAAAGTATCAATATAATCCACTCCTTCCCTTTGATCGTACCCCTTTGCAACAAGTCTAGCCTTGTATTTTTCAATTTGTCCAAGGGAGTTGTATTTGATTCTGTAAACCCACCTACTTCCAATGGACCTCTTACCAGCTGGGAGGGGGACTATAGACCATGTAGCATTATCCTCTAATGCCTTAAGTTCTTCTTGCATTGCTGCCTGCCACATGTCTGAGGAAGCGGCTTGGGCATAGGTCTTCAGCTCTTGGCTAACTGAGACTGTGCTGATCAGTGCTTGAAATTGCCCTGAGAAGTTATTATGAGACAGTACCTCTGAAAGTGGATACAAGGCCTTTCTCTGCACCAGCCTATTACAATGATAATCTTCTAGATATGAAGGTTTCTTTGGTCTCCTTCCTGATCTGGTGGAAATGCTTGGGGCACCTGACTGCTCTGATGGGTTGATCTGCTGAGTCTGCCCAGCTTCATTAATCAGGTTGGACTGATCCTCTGTTACTGCCCGAAAATCCTGCTCTTCGCCAACAGTGTCAGCATGCGGGTCCTCAGCATGTTCTGTTGTGGTTTGCTGAACTGATGAAGTATTAGAAGGCATTGGTTCTGCTTCAGCATGCTCTGCTTGTTGCAAGCCTGACCTGGGCAATACCAAGTCATGGAAGGGATCCATTTCTGATAATGAATTTGCAGGCTGCTCCTTGAGAGGAAAAATGTGCTCTGCAAACTTTATGTCTCTAGAGACAAAGACCCTTCTTGTGTTGAGGTCCATCACTTTATATCCCTTGATTCCATTTGGGTAACCTATAAAGATGCATTCCCTCGCTCTGGGGTCAAACTTCCTTCTTGAACCTGCCAAAGTAGAACAAAAACAGAGGCAACCAAAGGCACGCAACACATCATAGTTAAAAGGTTTTAAGTACAACATATTGTAAGGGCTCTTTCCACTCAAGATGGCTGATGGGGTTCTGTTGATGAGGAAAGTAGCCGTTAGAATACATTCAGACCAGAATTGGATTGGCAGACCTGATTGGAAAAACAAAGCTCGTGCAACATTAAGCAAGTGTTGATGCTTTCTTTCTACTATTGCATTTTGTTGTGGTGTTTCTACACATGATAAGTGATGCACAATTCCCTTGTTTTTAAACAAATCTATCATGTTGAACTCTCGTGCATTATCTGTCCGAACAGTCTTAACTTTACATCCAAATTGAGTCTCTACAAGAGTTAGGAAATAAGGCAAAACTGCTTGGACTTCCGACTTTTGTTTGATCATAAAAAGCCACGTAAATCTAGTGTGATCATCCACTATAGTTATGAAGTATTGATGTCCCATGTATGATGGAACATGGAAGGGACCCCATACATCACAATGTATGAGGTCAAAAGGAGAACACGCTGAAGTGTTGTTGTTAGGAAAAACATTCCTCTTTTGCTTAGCTAAGGGGCAGATCTTACAATATGTATCAATGTTTCTGCTATCATACTTAATAGACTGTCTTAGCATGTCTAACACCTTATGTGAAGGGTGCCCTAACCTTTTATGCAACATCTCAGCTGACAATTTATTCAAGAAAACTGAAATATCAGAAATATCAAGAACATTATTGGATTCTCTATATGTTGCTGGTTTCTCGAAGATGTAAAGACCAGCTTCCCTTTTACCCTTGCCAATCACTCTCTGTGAATGGTCCTGTATCAAGAATGACTCAGCCTCAAAGATAACCTTGCATGGATGATTAGTAACCAAAGAACTAACAG
Source organism: Craterostigma plantagineum (assembly GCA_027422505.1). NCBI lineage: Eukaryota > Viridiplantae > Streptophyta > Magnoliopsida > Lamiales > Linderniaceae > Craterostigma > Craterostigma plantagineum. The sequence goes on along the minus strand of JAPQWV010000039.1, from coordinate 564,159 downwards.
AAATCAGATTAAAATGAAATTTTGGTACTAGCAGCACATTAGTAAGTGTTATGTACTGATTCAACTTGACAGACCCTGCCTGATCTACTTCTATCTCAGTATTGTCGGGCAAGATTATTTTTGACTTATCAATCCTATGCAGATCATAAAGCAACTCCTTATTACCTGAGACATGCATAGTTGCACCCGAGTCTAATAACCAAGTACTTGCATTTTTGAGTTCAGGGAGGTTAAAAGTGAAGCATGTACCTGTTACCTTACCTGTCTGCTGAATGCCTCCCATACCTTCTGAACCTTGAGAAAAGTCTGACTGGTTTATTAATGATTTCAAGCTCTGCAATTGTAGGGGAGTGAGCTGCAGCTGGACCATTGCATTACTAGTTGATGGATCTTGGTTTCTTATCAAGAGCCTTTGCTGTGCTGAACCTTGGCCCACATCAACAGCTGATTGATTTATTCTAGCCGCCTTATACTTCTGGTTTTGCCTAAAACCAGGTGGATATCCATGCAGCTGATAGCAACTTTCAACAGTGTGACCCTTCTTGTTGCAATGTGTACAAGTTGGCTTCAAGGAGTCCCTTTTCTGCCCAAAATATGCTTTCTTTCCCTGAACTTGATCACTCTTGGCAGCCAACATAGCCATGTTATTCAACTGATCCTCATTGTTTCTGACAGGACCTAACAGCATTGATCTTTGCTTTTCTTCTTGTGCCAATAAGGAGAACACTCTGTTAATTGAGGGAAGTGGATCCATAATCAGTATTTGTCCTCTGAGCTGTGAGTAGGAGTCGTTGAGTCCCATCAAGAAAACCATTACATAGTCCTCATCAAGTTGAGTTTTCATCAGCTTCATCCCCCCACAAACACACTGACACCTCGGCAGATAACTTGCTAGCTCATCCCATAAAGCCTTGAGTTTCGTGTAGTACACAGCAATGCTGTCACTACCTTGGGCTAGATTAACCAGTTCTCTTTTTAATTGAAACACCCTCGGCTTATTAGTCTGGCCAAATCTCTCCTGAAGGTCCACCCAAACGTCCTTTGCCGAGGAGCTATAAAGTATACTAGCAGAAATTTCCTTAGACACTGAGTTTAAAATCCAAGAAATGACAACATTATTATTTCGCTTCCAAGCTGCAAGTCTGTCCTTATCCGTTGCTTCTGGTTCAAGAAGATCACCAGTAACGAATCCCTCCTTGTTTCTTCCAATCAATGCTATCATCATAGCTCGGCTCCAAGTCGCATAGTTATCCCCGTTGAGCCGTTCGTGCACGAGGAATTGCCCAGAATTGTCATTGGCATTCAAGAAGAATGGGTCATTCGTCTGAGCAGCTGTAGTTGGATTTGATGGCATGGTTTCAGTCTCCATGATCGATTTGCAGATGAATTGTAATCTGGTATGATTCGTGTAGATCAATTAATCGCAGCTAATGAGTATGGCTCTGATACCATAAAAGGAAAATGTGAATTCGTGTGTGTGTTGACAATCGAATTTTACGTGGTTCGGATCAAAGAATCCTACATCCACGACGCTTGTGCGTAATCACTAATCGACGATACGTCCGATTACAAGATCAAGAAGATTCAAGCATAATCTTCTGAAGAAAACGAATCGCAAAAGAAATCGCAGAGAATTTCTACAGAGAAAAAGAGTTCATCTGAATCGAAGGGTTGACAGAACTTAAGCGCCAAAAGGCTGTTAGCCCTGTTTTTGTAGATCGAACACTTCGTCACTAGCAACTTCGGTTTGTTTTAAACTTCACGGCTAGCAACATCAGTCTTCACGGCCGTGAGTCGCGGCAGACTCCTCAAGCTCGTCTCTGCCAAGCTTCACAGCTTGCTACATCGGCCTTCACGGCCGTGAGTCGCGACAGCCTCCTCAAGCTCGTCTCTGCCAAGCTTCACGGCTTGCTACATCGGCCTTCACGGCCGTGAGTCGCGACAGCCTCCTTAACCTTGTTTCTGCGAATCTTCACGGCCGTTGTTTCTGCGAATCTTCACGGCCGTGAGCCTCAATTGTTTTCAATAAGGCTTCTGTTCTTCGAGGTCTGGCGATGATCGGACGGTTGGGAATGAGCGGAGGAAAGAAGAGTGGGTCCACGTCAGATTTGTCTGGCTTCTCTGACTGTTCATTTTTCGGCTTTAATCTCAGCCGTCGAATTGATTTATAAATAGAAAATGCGAGCTAGTGAGCTTAACGATCCTATATACCTTGACACTCTTACCATCGTTGCCTTTTTTTTGCTGAGATTGGGAAGAAGACGATGGTTTCATTTCATCTCCCCATGTAAGATAATAAGTTGAAAACGATACCAGTTCAAATACTCTCTTACAATACCGAGAGAGAGAGAATTGCTTTTCGAAAGAACTATGAAGACTCAAGAGTGTGATCCGAGTTTGAAGTGGTAATCATATGTAGGGGTAGACCCATAGTTATTAAAGGCGAAAGGCGCAAAAAGGCGAGAGGCCACTGCCTTGCCTCAAAGGCGAGGCGTAAATAAGGCTGTCGCCTTATAAAACCGAGGCGAATTCTATAATATAAATATTATATATAATATGTCACTCTTAGTAAATAAATATATAGAATTTGTTTGTGAGACAAAGAAAATAAACGTTGATGATTTCTCATGAGTTGATGATTGTGTAAATAAAATAGTAATAATTAATCAATTGCATAAAATCAATTTTTGGGTGTTACGGATTTATGTGTTTAATTTTAATGAAACATGAAAATAAACTTTAATATGTTAAATTCAATTGGATCATTGTAAGATTTATAATATTTGAACTATTTTTTTAAAAGTAAATTAGAAAGGCCCACATCAAGAAGCCCATTTAATCCAAAAGTTAGGGTTTCTTCATCATCTTCATCGCAACCCCTCTTTCTCATCTTACCACTGCAAATACACTGTTCTTCACCAAGGCGACCGCCTCACCGCCTAGGCGCATCAATTTCTAGCACTGAGGCGGCGCCTCAGACGCGCCTCCGTAAAGGACGACGCCTCTAAGCACATAGAGGCGATGGGCGGCCGCCTCACCTCGTTCACCGCCTAGGCGCGCCCCAAATAACTATGGGTAGACCTGTCAAAACGGGCCGGCCCGTAGCCCGCCGGCTAGGCCCGCGCCTGCTCACTGGCGGGCCGCGGGCTTAGCTCGCATAAATTAAAAAAAAAATAAAAAAAATCTGAAAATAAAAAAAAATAAAAAAATATATTTAATATATTTTAACTTTAGAAAATATTAATTAATTTATCTTTTAATTTTATAAATTATAAAAAAATAAAAAAATAATTTATATAAAAATTATATAAATTATATAATATATATAATATATTTATCATTTAAATATATTATTAATTATTGGCGGGCCGGCACGCGGGCTGCGGGCAATTTTGCCAGTACTATGTAGGGGTGAGCAAAAATATCCGAAAACCGGATACCGATCCGGTATCCGATTTTCAAAACTCGAAAAAACGAATTCGGTTTTAAACGCCGGATCGGATATCCGATCCGATTTATTTTAAACTAAATCGGATTGGATACGGATAGTGGTTTGTCTAAAATCCGGATATCCGGTATCCGGTTTTATATTTAAAAAATAAAAAATAAAAAATAGTCCAAAAAGAAAAATGAAGGTTCAAAATGAAAAAATCATCAAGTTGAATATTTAAATTTATATTATTTATTATTGCAAAAAACTTTGTTAGAAAATTGAGATAAGAAAACATAAAAACATCGAGATGCAAGTTAAAAAATTAATGTGAATTTGTGGTATTGTGTTTATTATTTATGATGTAATTTTGAATCATCAATTCACATATTGTGTGGATTACTATGTGTAGAAATTCTTATATTCAAAAATATATTTTTTTATTGAGTTATGAAATAAAAAATATGATTTTCAAAAGAAAATAGTAAAAAATATAAGAAAAATAAATTTAAAAACCGGATGCGGATATCCGGTGCAAATATCCGAATAAACAGGATATTCGATTTTCGGATATCCGATTAAAATCGAAGCGGATACGCATACCATTTTCGATATTCGAAAATCCGGATATCCGAATTTCGGATATCCGAAAAACCGGATATCCAGTTTTGCTCACCCCTAAATTCATATGCATAGTTTTATTTATGTGGAGAAGTGTGAGAGGAGTTCTTCCAAAAATTGGGACCCGCTTATGTTATACTAACTCCGTCTCATTTAATACTTTCAAAAATTAGTTGGCACGTAGATTAAGAAATCACTTTTTTTTAATATATAGTACACTTTTAAGGAATGTAGAGAGAAAACTAATAAGTGAACACGCAAATTAAGGAGCCTTTTTAATATAAATGGTGTAATTAGTTAATTATTAGAATAATATTTTACCAAAAGTAGAAATGGTAAGAATTATGTGGGACGCCCGAAATAGAAAGATGGAAGAAATAAGTGGGAGAGAGAAAGTAATATGTATGTAGTTGTTTTCTATTTTTGCCATATATTATAGAGAAATTTAGAGAAAAATACCTAATACCAATTTTTTTAGGATACCCAACCGATTTGCCCCTACTAATCCGGTTCGCCCCGTGTCGCGTACCTGGTAACGGCAAGTGAGGCTCCGGAAGGGGGGTGCTGCATCCACAAGGACTTGAACCTGAGACATTGCATAAGCGATACAAAGCCGCTTACCACTTAGACGAACCCCCATTGGCTATCTAATACCAATTTAAACTTAGGATTCAGTCCCTACATATTTAATTTTATGGTGGGGAATTTTAGGCCGTCGGACGGCGGAGATTTCGGGGTATAATGGCCATCATGTTTTTATATCTAGTTAATCTAGAAGTCCATTAGTTGAGTTTAGAGTAATAAAAACCACGAAACGTGCCGAAAGAGTAACAAAAAAAGCATTGGGCCATTTTGCAATTTAATGGGCTACAAAGTACAAACACGGACGTTTAACGGTAAACTCAAATGCATAATGGCCTCATAATGAAATAAGCCCAGAAAATGACCTCATTCTCATAGTCTCAACCAAAAGGGATTTCATTTCACTTGCAAACGACGACGTGGGAGCTTCTTCGGTCTTGTCTCAGGTGTGTAATGTCACCGTTCCTCTTCTTTTATGGCTCGAGCTTTTTGTATTCGCACCGATTTTAACGATGTAGAAGTTTTTTCTGCTGCATTGACATGGTTGATTTACGATTCTATTATCTGCAGCTGAATTGAGAAAGAGGACGAGTTTGATTGATGCTTAGAGGATGTCTGGAAAAGAAGAAGTGAAGCAGCTTGAAGAATGCTCCGTTTCCAAGTATGAATTCCATTTCCTTATACGTTTTTCCCTCCCATCGCTTTTTCTGTTATTTTCCTTGAATGTCCTTAATTTCCCCCGTCCTTTTTCAGTGATTTATTCGCTAGTTTCCTTTCTGATCTGATATTTGGATCCAAGAGGTTTATTCGTTGTGTATTTAGATGAATACTGAGGGACTCTGTGTGTTTGTGTGTGTTAGAACTGCCAGAAAACTCGAGCTAAATGTATACTTTCAGGAACTTAGATAATCAAAAGAAAATATCTGTTTGGATAGAACTTACAAGCTAAACGTTTCGCAATTGAGTTCTAAATTCGTTCAATTCGAACTATGTAGAGCTAGATTTCTTCATACTCTCTATTTCATCTCTGAGTTCAGTTTCCATTCACTGCCTATGAATCGTGTTTTAACATATCAAGTTAGTGGGGTAATAGATGTAGGATTTGTGTCCATCAAACTCTCTGTCTTCAGACTTGACAGGCAACATTGCATCCACCGTTACATGTTAATAAAAGCCTCTTCTTTTCTTTCGTTCTTTATTACCAGCGCCTTGGGGACGTGGGTTTTCTCAGTTATGGGGGCATTGATCGCGATCCCCGTGGGAATAAAACGCAAATCCTTGGCACCGCTCGTGTTCTTCGGGACAACTGGGACGATGCTTGACATAATCATGGGAATAAGCGCTTGTGAAAGAGAGCACGCCGAGCGCCAGATGAAGCTCTTGGAAGAAGCAGCTGCTCAAAATGCAGAATCTGCAGAGGAATTTTGAGATGAAAGCAATTTGAAAGTCTTCTGTTGCGAGTTTGTGGGAAAATTCGGTTTATCATCCTCGGAAGATTCGGTTTTTTTCTTACCACCCTGTTTTTTTCTTGCTGCTCATTTAGATCTTAGGATACCTAGTAATATGCTGAAACTTGGATTCGATAGATATGAAGGTTGCTTTTGCATTACCCAGATATTATTACCATGTGAAGATATTATTACACTTATCAAGAATTTAATAAGCAAAGTGTCTGTTTAAGGGCACTTGGGATTTCCTTTGGAGTTCTTCATATCTCTATAACAAGGGCACTCGTCTTTATTCCCATGCGTGCCCGAGGGTACGCATCGACACTTATCGCAGCATATTTTGCAGTATTTGAGGCATCGAACTTTTCTTCCCGCCTTTGAGCATCGAGCACTGCACTTCGAGTCGCAGAAATCGTCAGCGCTTGCCGAGGAAACTATCAATATTAGGACAAGAATTGCCATGAGAACTGCCCTTGGTAATATGCTTCGATTCATCTTTCTGTTCATAACTCAATGTATATATACGGTGATGAATTTCTTCTTCTTACTTTAGGCCAATGGGAAATAGATGGGAACCCCCTTTTATCCTCTTTTTATAGTGGGCAAAAAAGTGATCCTTCGTATAAAGACAAGCGTAATGGCCTAATATTTTTCTTTTGCAGCTCAAGTATGGCAATCTACGCATAGAAAACACATCACAAGCAATTTTCCTTGTTCGTGTAAGTTGTGTTAGGTTAAAGAAAAGACGAGACAAGACAAATCATTTATGTTGCTAGCAAATTCTTATGCCTAAAACTTAGCCTAACCCTTTGCCAAACCAACGTTTCTTCCAAATTATATTTAATTTAACTGTATTTTTGCATTGTGGATTGGGGATGGTCTGACCCACGAAACGTTTGAAAAACGCGAATAAATTAGGAGCTTAGTTAGTTCCTCCCAAAACCCTAATCAAAGACACTCCTCCCATAAAACATTAAAAAGTTCAACGACTCGAGCCTCGGCTCGACCAGAGGAATCTCCCCTTCTAACATCCCGATGACAGTCACCATCGTGGGCCTCAACGACGGCTCTTCGTGCGCGCAACAGAGCTCGATCTTCACGAACCTCTCCACGTCATCGCTCCCGACCCTACCCTCCAACCTTGAATCGACTAACTTCGAACACCTCCCACGCTCGAGCATCTCCAGCGCATGGAGCGGGAAATAAAAACCCTCGTCATTACCGCCTTGTCTCGAGATCACATTCCTCTTACCGCTCACCATCTCCAACAGAACCATCCCGAAGCTGTAAACGTCAGCCTTCTCTGAGATGGTACCATTCGTCAGCCACTCGGGAGCCAAGTACCCCCTCGTGCCCCTCATCGTCGTGAATAGGCCCGACTGGTCCCGGCTCACGAGCTTCGAAAGCCCGAAATCGGATATCTTGGCCCGATAGTCGTCGTGCAGTAGAATATTCTCTGGCTTCACATCGCAGTGTATGATCCTCCGTTCTCACCCTCCGTGCAGGTAGGCTAGCCCTCGGGCCGCACCGTGGGCTATCTTGACCCTAGTGGCCCACTAGAGGACCTCACCGTCGTCCCCAAACAATGCCCTGTCTAGCGAGCTGCGGCTCATGTACTCGTAGATTAGGAGCCATTGCTTTTTCCTAGCGCAGTAGCCCTTGAGCTTAACTAGGTTCATGTGGTGGATGCTTCCTATCACAGCGATTTCGGTGCAGAAGTCCTTCTTGGCCCGCCCGTTTAGGTTTGCGACCCGTTTGACCGCCACGGGCGTTTTGTTGGGGAGCTTTCCGTTGTAAACCGTGCCGACCCACCCGACCCGATTAGGGTTGTGAAGTTCTGTGTGGCCGTAACTGTCTCTTCGTATTCGTATCTCAAGGGGAGTCCCAGGATGGCTAATTCTTGATCCCGAGGGTAACACGTTAGGTCGGAAAGGGATCTAATTCTTGAATTTTCGATCCCCTCGATTGTGTACCTTCGCCATAACAGAATCCGGATCCCGAATAAGAAGAAGATAACGCTCGTAGGAAATAACATGGAAGATAATGAAAAACTCTATTATTGTTTCGAATCCCGACGTTGCTAGCCGGCGGAGGCAAGACAAGGTTCGCCTTTAAAAACCCTAATCGATCCTTACGATTCGAACCCCACGAAGAAATGAACGAGCCCAAATTGTTCTTGAGCACGTGGCAAGAATCGGTTGAGTTTTCGTGGAAGATTCCGAGGCAAGCGCAGTCGTTCGAGCAAAGATCTTGGCACGACGAAAGGTTGAGACCGTGGAAAACCCTCGGTTCGAAATAGTCCGCGAAGTACTCCAAATCGCGCCCCGATATTTAGGAAACGCACGTACGAAGCGTCGAAACTCCTATTGCAAGAAAAAGATGGCGAATTGTATTAACCGTCATAAGGAACACAGCTCGTCCCATCGCCAATAAAACTCGTCGGACATGAGCAAACGTACTGCCCAAATAAATCCCTTCTCTGCACAGTTCGATTTCTCCGCAAACATACGGTACCCGACATTCCTCGACGGGCCCCAAAAAATCCCGACGGATACGATCTCGATCCGACCATTAAACCCGTTGACCACGACCCGGCCCGAGCTCTCCACCTTCAAGAACCGAAAATTGGCTCGAGGCAAGCTAACCCTAACCACCGCTGAAGACTGGTTTTTGCCTAACAAGTAAAGGCCCGCCCGGTCCACTTCCATGAACTCGACGGGCCCATTCGAGTACACGTAAGCCCTAACGTCCATCGCCCACGCCATCGCAATACAACATCAGAATCAGACAGAGAGCGCGTAATAACCCGTCAAGAAATCACCCGCCGCGGCGGTGGCTTACAGGGTCGACCCGACCCGCAGCTTTTGACCCGTTACGATCGTATCGGTCGGGTCGGTAAAGCTCTCCCAGAGGGTCGAGTTGGAGCGGTAGAGCAGTTCGAGATTTCCGTTTTTGCGCAATTTTAGCGAATTTATCGCGCGCGGCGATTTGAGTTGAGGCGCGGACCATAGCACCGAAGTGGGCCCGTTTTGGGGTTTCGTTACTACGGAGAGGCAGCTCGGAGATAGGGTTACGAAGCTCGATTTCGAGGCGGGGAGTTTCAATTGACCGACCATATTACGGTGTTAGAAGGGACGTGGATTATCGAGAAGTAGTAACGAGCGCTTTTTTGTTGGGGGTGAAAATGACGGCCTTGAATGCGCGTCGAGGGACGTGAGGAAGGCGTCGTCGGCAATCGATGAGGTGGCGTTGGGGTACGCCGTATCGCTGACGTCAGTGACGGAGATTGCGAAGGTGACTGAGAGAAAGATGACGATTGTAAGAAGAGAAGACGTTAAAGAAGGGCATGAAACTAACGTTGTTGGGATCGATTTGTGTAACGAAATTTGCTTTTGCTTGTCTTAAATGGTATATGAGGATCAATTGTGATGAGCTAAGCTCAAATAAATAAAATGGAGTTGACTTGCGAAGAATTTAATTATTTATATGCCATGTATGTGCTAAAGGATAGAGATAGACTAAACTACATGAACTGAGATATGACGGAGGCATGACTTTTAATTAATGAGGAAAACTCACGTAGATCTATTTTTTTGTCCACACAAACCACATACTCCCTCCGATTTTTTTAGATGTCGTTTTAGCTATAAAATTTTATTTCTAATTAGATGTCGTTTTACAGATTTCAATACAAATATTTATCATAAGACCATTTTTGCCCTTTTTATGTGATTTTCAATATTACAACTTCCAATGTATCTTAACTCTTATTACAATTAAAATTCTGAGTGGGACACGTCTAATGCCATGTGAACTTGAAAGTCTTCCCAAACCCACTTCATGAGCTGAGATATGAGGGCCAACTCTTACATGGAAGATGAAAAGAAGATTCAACTGGTTTCGATGGCATCATCACATAGTTACCAAGTTCAAGTCAAACAAGAGACACATGACGATCATCAATTCATTTCCGAAGCCAAAGTTAACCATGATTTTGATTTGAACAAGTTCTACATCGGTGAAGGAGCTGTCCATGCTAATAAAGAGATTCAAGAAGAGATAATAAAAATGTTGAAAATTTATCTTCCGAAATTTTTTTAATCACGCACGGGTCTGTTGTTTATAATAAATCTATGCTTATGAATAATATATTCTGCAACTGTTTGCTCCCTCTATATCAGATTCTTTGGGGTTTTCCCGTCTCTTTAGAAATGTTCGACAAAAAAACCCTAATTGCTTCCCCTTGCGTATAATTTGTTTTACTGCTTGTATTACTCATGACACATCATTAATGTGATTTTCTACGAAAATAAATAATCTTAAGTTGCTACTTCACGGCACATGATTTAAGTAGCCATGTGGAAGATATGTGAAATTGATGTGTACAGATACATGTGAATAATTTGTACTATTTCACGGCACCATAATTCTTGCTCTATTTCAAATGTTCAAATGATTAGTTCCAATTCTTTATTGAATAAAAACCATGCTTCATTGCTTGACATGAACAGAAATAGATAACATTAAACTTAAGATGCCAACACATTTATTTTATTTTGTACTACAGTCGGATCACAAGTTATTTGTGTGGGGAGACGACCTTCTTTTCCAGCGTCCCCTTCTTCAAATGTGAGATTTTGTACTTGTTAGATCCTCCGACTTTCATGATTTCCTGCATACACGATTGGAGAGTCAAAAAAATACGATTTATCATCTTTGAGGGGTATTCGTCAAATGCTTTCTCGACGGCATGAATAAGTTGTTCTACAGTCTTAGGACACTCCTTGTGTTGTAGAGCCTGAATTGCACGGAAAAATCCAAGATCAAGAACATTTAAATCCGGTGAATTAGCAGGTTGACATGTGATTCAAATGTCGAAACCATTTGTTGAAGCAACTTCTTGAAATTCTTTGTCACTTGGATCGACATGCGTTCTTGCGTATCTTGTTGCATAAATATAGTCTTTCTAAAATCCTCCTGAGGCCACCTTTCTTGAATTTTGGGTACCACTTCTTCAATCAAGCATTTTTTATAGTTTCTCTCGTAACGGAGCTAATAGGTTTTATCTCTAACGTCCCAGCTTCTCTATTTCTACTTCGTCGTTGTGCTGGTTGCGTACTAACAAAGGGAAAAACTCCAATTTTTCCCGAAAAAACTTCATTTCCTTCTTCGTCAAATCTTGGACGTGCCATTGCAGCTAAAAACATTACTTTGCCAATATAGTTCTTACTTTGGCAGGTAGGCAGCGGCTCCTCTTCGATTGGAAGCAAATAATAGTTCTCCGTCTTCTTGGTCATGTAGAACCATTTTTCATCGATATGCACAATATTGTACATATCGTGAAATTTTGGTTCATGTGGGAGACTATTAGTTAGATACACAAAATTGCAATCGAACTCTCAGATGTTCTTCCTTAAGACATGGTTTAATGGCGTTGGTGTGACGTCGAAGTAGGCCTTCTTTCACATGCTTGAATAATACCGTATAGCTAACACCCAAAGCTTCGGCAAGTGACCTCAATGTTGTTCACCGGTGTAATGGAACATCATGAACTCGACCAAGATCAATTCGAACCCTTTTACGACCACAGTTTTTTGTTTTGTTGTGTGACACATCGACAAATTCATTGTTAGAAGAAACCTTACCTCGCTTCCATATTCTTTGTACGGCGCGAATATGTACTGAAAATAAATCGGATACCTCTCTTGTAGAATTTTTCTTTAATTTTCCATTAAGACTTCTCTCCAGTAGAGCATTTATATTGCCCTTCTTTGATCATTAGTCAATTCCTTTCTTGTCCCTACCCATTGTTCGTTCTGAGAAACTGCAATACACGCAAAAGATTAGGAAAAAAAGATTATCATACGCCAGAAGCCATTAATAAAAATTTTGTTCATGTATAAACTGCCAGAAACCAATTTACTGTTCTGTTCTATTGGCGATGGTTTTTACGTACAAACACAAGATCATCTATCATAGGTATTCTAACACAAATACCTAATGGCTCGTACTCTATAGGTAATTTAACATATAATCTTCGTGTTAATATGACTCATGTGACATCAACTTATAATTTGTGTACGAATTACAGCGACAAGAAAAAAAGGAGGCTACGAAGTTACCGGAATCATTAACCCCATTATCATCATCTTCTTCCATTAACTCGTGGACATTTAGTTCTAACAATGGAGAATGAAGCTCCTCCTCCGGATTCATATTCAGATCATATAAAATTGTACCTTGTGATGATGATCTAACTATCATCGATATTGTGTCGTCCTCATTGTTGCTTCTTTCCGGAGTTACGTTCAAGTCGAAATTATATTCTTCATAATCATCTATGATTGGAATATTAAAATCAAGGTTCTGCGTATCCATGAATGACTTTTAGGTTTTTTCTCTTATTAGTGTTTGTTGTGATACTATATATAGGCTTGTTTTACCCTCCTCTTTGTACATTTTAAATTTGAGATGAAATTACTATCAGAAATTTTGGCTCCTAGTTCATTTTTTTTTTGGTGAAAATACTTGTGATGATCCACATTATGGTGAAAAGGTAATGACTTCTCATATTCTTATTAGAAACGTGAGAGGTGAGATGCGAAATCACTATACGAAGAGAAATGATCGACATTGTGGGACCAAAATGATCATTAATTGTTAGAAACGTGAGATGTGAATACTAATGATCAAACAAACTATTAAATGGAATATATTAAATAGACTAAGTAATTAATTAGGGGTATATTAGACATTTTATTCCTTTTCTTAATATTAGTGTAGAAACCTTAAACGACAAGTATAAAAAATCAGAGGGAGTACTAATTTCGGTCTGAAGAGAATATGAACCTCACCGAATAAATTCTTTTTGGGGGAAATTTCATTAACATAAAAGAGTTGAAACGTCTTGGTACAGCATACACAGTGATGCACCGAATAAACAGTCAACTAAGCATACTAATAACGAGTAATATTAAACGAGTTGAGTACTCAAAGTGGCCAAGCTATATGCCACGTTCGACGAAGGCCTGTAGCTGAAGTGCATAGCGAGCCGGTGTAGTACATAGGCGCATGCTCAGGATCGAGATCACATCAGCCGTGATTTGCGTCGGCGCCCGCTGCTTGTTCTGCCACCAGCGTCTGTTCCGTTCCTGCCAAATGTGATATATCAACGTTGCTAAGATGTGCCTGTTGACAAGGTTGTGGAGATGTCGACCCTGCTATGCTGTGGCTGCCCATCGAATGCCCCTAATCCATGTCCTATTTGGCCATTTCCATCTAAGCTTGCTCCGCAGCTGACATGTACAGGCAACAATAAATGGGCAATTAAAAAACAGATGTACGGCAGTTTCCGTCTCCCCAGTGTTGCAGAGCAAACAAGAGTGGGACGCAGCGCGCTGTGCGATCCAGAACTTGTCATACAGCCCCCAAACAGAGATGCCAAGTAAATTGGATCACGACGCGGACGTAGACCCTCCCGAGCAGCCGTAGTCGAAAAGCTTCCATCAGATGAGCCTTTCCATTCGATGGCATCCCTTCCGCTAGGTTGAATCATAGGGAGCGTTCTGCCGAATTCCATGTATTCGGTTGTAAGTTGCCCTGGCCACGCCCACCACCGTTCAGCGATGACTTGGCTGAGCTTCGAGTCGAGCGGTATGCCCATAGATATTGGCGCACTAGGGAATCGATCGATGAGCGCCTTACCCTCGAGCCATGGTCGTGCCAAAGCCATATGGTATCCCCGTTACCCACCCTGAACTGGATGAAGGGCAGAATTTCAGGTCAGAGTTGCAGCAGTTTACGCCAATACCACGCTGTCGAAGCTGATGGCTGTATCGCCCATATTGATTTGCTTCTTAGCCTCGTGTCGTGCACCCATTTGACCATATCGAGGACATGTCTCGGGTCACTAAGGTCCACAGCTGGCGCATTAGCATGGCCCGATTATCCGTGAGCAGAGCTCTGATACCTAAGCCGCCTTCAGAAGTCGGAAGGCAAACGTCAAACCATGCGACTTTGGCAGTAGAACCTGACCACATGAATTTTCTACAGCGCGCCTCAATTTCGCGGATGAAGCTCTTAGGCAGTAGCATCATCGAAGCATAGTAAACATGTAAGGATGAAAGAACTAATTTGACAGCTGCTTTTGAAGCCGTTCAGCCTTTTTAGAGAGGAACATTGCGCTCTTGTCCCGATTAGCCCGTAATCCAGATAGTTCAGCGAAGGTGTCCAGCCCTTTTTTAAGTATTTCCACCGAATGGGAGTCGGTGTGGCTAAACAAAAGGATATCGTCTGCAAATGTGAGCATAAAAAGTCCGGTCGGCTTGCAACGCCAGTGGTAAATGAATCGGCTATCCTCGCGGATGTTATGTTCCATTATGCCGTGCAGGACTTCCATGGCCAACGTGAATAGGTAAGAGGATATGGGGTCTCCATTACGGAGGCCTCTTTGCCCAGCGTAACACCCTTCAGCCTTTCCGTTAATATTAATCGAGAAGCGTGTCGAGGTAAGGCAGCTTCGGACCCAGCCCACAAATGTGGGGTGGAAGTTCATGGCTCGTAGGGCAGCTAGAATGAACTCCCATTCAACCCGGTCATATGCTTTGGCCAGGTCGACTTTAAAGCAAACGCGTTCTGGAAGACCTTTCTGCTTGTATCCGTGGCATAGCTCCTGAGCAAGTAGGATGTTGTCCGTAATACGATGGCCGGGATGAAAGCTGTCTGACTCATGTGGACTAACCCATCTAGATAATCACGTAGTCTGTTCACCATTACCTTGGATATGACTTTATAAAGCACATTACAGCAGGATATGGGTCTGTAATCCGATGCACAACGCTGATTTTCGCCTTTTGGAATGAGTGTAATTAGCGTGGTGTTGATCTCCTTGAGAAGGATGCCTGTGGCAAAAAATTCCTTGATAGCTGCGGTGACATCGTTCCCAATGTTAGGCCACGCCGCCTTAAAGAATGCAGAGGTAAAGCCATTCGGGCCCGGAGCCTTGTCGTCGTGTATAGAGAATAGGGCTGAACGGATTTCAGCATCCTCCACCTGTCGAATCATATGGCCCTAAACCCTCACCGAATAAATTCGAAGTAAATATTCTTAGTCAGCTATGAGGACCTTAATTTTTAGTGATAAATACTTCGACTAATTTCGATTTGAAGTAAATATGAACCGCAAAGTCGAAAATCGAAGAGTCAGAGTGGGATATACACGGGGAACATTATAAAAATGGGTCACTAAGTATGCCAATTTGGATTTTGGATCACTATGTTTGGTAGTTACAAAACTAGGTCACTAAGTATGTATATAGGGATGGCAACGGGGCGGGTTTGAAGCGGGTTTGACAGGACCCGAGACCCGCCCCGATTAACTTATATTGGACACGAGACCCAGCCCGACCTGAACCCGCATGAACCGGGTCTGACCCGCTTCATGTTGAATTTTCTTTTTTTTTTTAATTTTTCGGATTCTAGTTTTTTAAATCTAAAAAAGCAATATAGATTTGGATAGAGCTGTCAAAACGGGCCGGCGGGGCGGGCCGGCCCGTAGCCCGCCAAAGCCCGCCAGTGGGCGGGGCGGGCGCAGGTATACCCGCCACCTGGCCGGCCTGAAAAATCGAGGCCCGCCCGCCCACTTATAAAATAAAAAAAAATTCTGTCCAAACAGCAACTTAGCCCGCCCAAACCACTTATAAAAAAATCTGTCCAATACACAATAGATTGAAGAAGATGACTTATTCTTTTATGGGCTTCAGTTATCGCAATACCCAATCAAATGATATATATCATAGCCCATGTATTATTAATATTTCATTCACAGCCCAACCCATATACAATTAGACTTAGTATATATATTTTTTTATTATAGGCGGGCGGCCCGCGGGCTAACCCGCCCCGCCCCGCCTATCTCCACTATGTTAAACCAAATACTTATCAGTTGGGCCGCATAGATCTTCCTTAATAATTAAAACATCTCTATTTATGGATAAATATAACTAATCAATAAATATTATATATAAATATATACCGGGTCGGGTTTCGGGCGGGGTTTGCCGGACCCGAGACCCGCCCGGACCCGGCTGGGTTAAGCCCTTTAGGACCCGTAACCCGCCCCGTTACCCGATAATTGAAAAAAATACCCGCCCCATTAGGGGCGGGTTTTGGCGGGTCTGGGTTTGGACCCAACCCATTACCATCCCTATGTATATAGTAACAAAGTTGGGTCGCTGATCTATTTTTCCTTATTATATGCATACTTAGGGACCCAAATTTGTAACTAGGGACAAGATTTTGTTACTAGATACGTAAGTAGTGGCATAGTTTTGTAACTGGCAAACATAGTGATCCAAAATAAACAAAAATAGCGTACTTAATGACCATTTTTATAATTTTGCCGATATACGCGTAATTGCCTTGAAATTATATCATTGTCATGTTATAATTACCCCGTGCACTTATTTGTATAATGCTCATCACGTAGCTCATGTAGCTTAATATATTACCATTAAACTGGGCAATTGCTGGTGAAGATTTAATCATATACGTCAAATTGAGAATCAGGCATCTAGCAGTCGCATATTCTATTAAAAAAGATTCTTAGTCAACTTAAAAATAATATTTTATGATTTTAAGAATGAATCTTAATTGGTTTGTTCTCACATACTATTTTATTCATTTTATTGTACTTTGGATTTGGATGTGTTTTTAAATTCGTTGTTTCAAGTACATAATAGTGTTGGAAAAAAATCAAAAATATTTACGAATATAGTTCTTACACTATACAGGGGTTCGACTTGCTATTGGGACAGAGCCCAGCGCTTCATTAAAGAAAAATGGAGAAAATGAAGCCCAATAAAACACACATTGTGCCCAATCAGATTTAGACACGTCAGGATTACGCGAGTAGTCTACAGTTACACCATACGGTGGTGATCGGTCACAGGCAATCATACCCTTCACCATATAGACACGATGTTTGTTTAAATCATAAATTGGTATTGAAGAACCGTAGTAGGAGCTGGAGTATTTTTGTAGCTACCATGGCTTACATCGAGAGGGGTATTGTTTGCTTTTTTCTTTTAATAGTTATTGATTCCTTCAACCTATGCAACATCTCATTCAATCGCAGCTAATTTGTTGCGAATTGCGATGCGTTCACCTTTGACGTGTTTGGTCGTGAATATATAGTCAGATTATTGCTGATTATTGATTTTAACATCCTCAACTTGCGACTGAATACGAATGGTTCCTCGTAATTCTTGATTTTCATCTTTCGAAGTCTTTGTGATGTGTTTCACGTTTGGTCCTATTGTAGCTGCATGGTAGGGTTCTCGTGGAATAATATTGGGTTGGGCGAATTGCAATGTGTTCTAGGGTTAGCTTTGCCACACTTTTTTCTCAATTTTGTTGTCGTTCCTAAGGATATGTCCTTGACTAATTATCCTGAAACTTTATCTTAAGAAAACTAAGATGATCTTTTGAGTTAGAAATTTTTAGCCTGTTTTGCCTATGATCTGCGTTGTGTTTGGGTACAATACAGCTTTTTCTGAATTTTGGGACTGTTAGGCTAATTCAACCCCATTTGTCTATATTGTCTGTATTGGGGCATTAGATTGGAACGATGATATCATGATGAAATAGAAGAATTTGTTTTCTGAGTCATGCAGTGATAAATTTTGTGGCTTTCGCCCATGAATTTATTCAAATTCGTTGAAATCACGATCGTGATACTGTTGCATCCTATTGTGGTTTATGGAACTTTGTTAAAATATCATATGCATTATAATATTTTCCTTTATGACCATGATGGTGTTTTGTACTTTATCTTGTGAAGTCTTAAAAACCATGCTTTTAGAAGTGTTAGGTTAGACAAAGTATGGTTACGTTTGAATTTTTTGTCATGTGCTACCTTACCTTAGTTGCCTATAAGTTAAGGTGTGTTATGTATTTTGACAATGTATGTATGCAAGTATGAAAAACCATATATGTGAATGTAAGATGATGTTCTAAGTTAAAAAGGTTGTAACTTATCTCCTTCATTTTCCCTTTCTCTACTTACAAGCTTCAACACCTCTCTCACATGTTCATAAATTCCAACAAACTTCCCAAGTTTTGTTCCTTTGAAATTTGTACGAGTTTTTTACTGTGTGTCTACTTTTTTTTCTCTTCTCATAGTTTTTCACTGAGAAATAGATTCTTAGATCAACTACTCAAATAGATTTGCCCCATAATTGGCTCAATAGAATCTTAGCGTTTAAGCATGTTATCATATGAAGACTTAATAGGTATTCTTAACTTGTCTACCTTTAATCTAATTCTCGTCTTCCTCAGGTGTTATCAAGTCTAAGAGATCATTTTGGAGACTAAGAACCTTCACGGATTTCTTCTGGGCCATCATTAATCTCATCAGTGCCTTCTTCGCCACAATGTTTTCGGTAATCTTGATTCCTTACATACTTTAGCATATGTTATCGAACGCATATCATGTTATAAATAATCAAAATTTTCCTCGTCAAACACCCACAGATGGAGAAATCTGATGCTTACAAAGAATCAGGCACGAGCAAAAAATGGTACGGCAGTGGGCCCCCCGGTGGCCCTGGGAGTGGCCCACATGGCGGCGGCGGCGGTCCTCGTCGGGTCCCACCTCGCGGAATAGACAATGTTCGAGGAATTGACCATGGTAAGTGAAGTTTTTTATTACTACTCTATGTATGCTAAACTGTGTATATATATTTATTTCCACCATTTCTTCTCGTAGACTCTCTCCCAGCATGTGGTTGTTGTTGAGGAGGCTATCCAAAACTCAAGCACGGTACTTCATACTGCAAAATTTAAGGTTGTAGTATCGTATGTTCGTCCAAGAATCATCATTAACGCAATCTTATTACATATGCTTCTTTATCTCGACTGTGCTCTTTCGTCCCTCCTCGAACCCTACGCCGGCATTCAAAAACCTTTTTGCGCACTCGTATAATCACCACTTAATCATAATCCAAAGCCCAAACGGGCACCGAGAAAATAAGAGTTCCCAGTGCAAAAGACGCCAAAAAAGTCGCCGATGCGTAGGCGTAAGCCCTCCAAGGATGCAAACTCTCCCTCATGGCATGGAACTCAGCTATAAAAGTCGACACAGTGCTCAGACAACCTAAGAACCCTAATTGAATCCCAGACGCAACTACATCGCACGCCTCAGTCTTCACCTGTAAGTAAAATCTGTTAATTAATATCGAACCTTTTGTTTCTAAGAGAAATCGAACGTAGGCGAGGAGTAGAATGCTTACAGCTCTCTTAAGTGTGGCCAAAGCAGCCATTAGAGAAGCCGCAAGAACGTTGGCGGCGAACGTCCCGAAAGGAAACCATTTTATCGATCCGTTTTTACCCAACCCGCGCCCGTTGAAACGGGCCAGGACCCACCTGACCCATACGCCGAACGGGCCCACCAAGCAAGCCAGGAACAACTGGGCCCTACTTCCGCCGTTCTTAAATTCTTTGACTTCCAAGAATGCGAACAGCGCCCATAGCACAGCCAGTAGGGCAGCTAACAATAGCAGCATGTATTTTACGAGGCAATAGGAGTTATTACAACCGCGTGCGTTTTTTACGGCCAAGAATTTGAACCCTTTCGCAGTTTCGATCCCGAAGATGATCGAATAAGCGACGAGAAACAAGCCTGTTTAGAAGTGTGAAGCGATTACTACTATTCACTGCGCGTTTAATTAAACTTAAAAAATGTTTTTTTTTCTTTACCTAGGAAAATGCCTAGCACGACGAAAACCCATTGGCCTTTAACGCTGAGCTCGAGCATTTTCTGATTCCAACCGCTGAATGTCGTTAGGCTTCCTAAGAAACCCGTCGTTAGTCCAATGGCTAATTGCTCGGAGATTTTCATTATGTCTCCTTTGAACACCACTCCTAGCCAGCCCATCAGAAACGAGCCAACCTAAAACAGTATTTGATCATACTTTGGGAGAGATTGAGAGAGATTGAGAGAGATTCAGTGAGAGAGATAGGAGCAAAAACCATGTTAGAAGGAAGATCAAGGTACATGTAGCTGCTATTGCTCGTCGCACCAATCACCTCCGGCCCGAAGAGTTTTTGCAGGCTATACCTCAATAAAACCTGGAAAAATTTACGAAAGTTTCAGTCTTTTCCACAAATTAAAGCGTGTGTGTGTATGTGGGTGTGGGCTTATGTATTACCCCGAGAATTCCGAATACAGCTAGCGAAAGAAGGCATGCGACATACTCTACCAACCAATGGATCTTCTCTTCCTCGTCCTGCGAAAATTAGATACGAAACAAAGAATCAAGAAATGGTTACGGCCCAGTAATAAGTTGACGTCGAGATAAGTACTTACGATCTTTCTACTGTCAGATCGAGCTATCTCAGAATCTTGAATGGGAACTACGGTTCCATTTTCGGCAGCTGCTGAATGGTCCAGCGAAAACCTGCTTCTTGAGCTTATGCTGAATCTGCTGCTGTGAAGGGCTCGATCACCGATATCTCCAGCTTCTGAAGCAGATTCGCTTTCTTCGAGTTCTTCGTGGTTGTTTAAGACGAAAGAATTTCGTCTTGAAGAGCTGTTATGGCTCAATCTGCTGCAGGAACCGCTTCTCCTTGATTCTAACTGTTGATTGCTGCCATGATCCATGATTCTTTCTTTTCTCTTTCTTTGTTTTTATCTTGCGGAGTTGCTGTGAGGCTCAATCTGCTAAATGAACCTACTCCATAGTTTTTTTGGGAGATGTAAGAGTCATTAAAAATCAATAGAAGAGAAACAACACATGCATCAATGTTCTTCTAACACATTGATTGGTGCAAGAAGAAGACATCTCAAGACAAGACAAATATTTGGGTTATTAAATCTCACAATTAAGAGATGAATGCAAGAGAATCTTGAATGATCACATGTGGGATTTGGAAAGGGGCAAGAAGTCTATTGGATCAAGAAAGTCAAACAAGAAAAGCTTTGTCCAGATAATGTAATCAAACTTCCAAGTTAGAATAATCCCCATTAATTCAATGCATATGATTGCATGCGAGGATTGAAGATGGAACTCAGAACAAGAAATGTCCAGGAAATTTAATGCAACAGTGGTTTTTTAGTTCTGATTGCAAATACTATTACATCAGATGACATGAATTGCCCAATAAAGGGGAAATTTCTTGAATTTGAAGCTCAAAAGGTACAATTAAACATATGACCATGACACCCACTTTCTCTTCTATGTAGGGTTCCACCAAGCAATTAAACACGAAAATCCTCATAATTAAGCTCAGAACTGAAAAGGGGTCCATAAAAAAACACATAAAAAAACGTTTCTTTCTCCTTGAAAAATATCATCAATAACAATACCTATGCTCAAAACGTGGATATAGAGATAGAGACATGCATGGAAACAGAGCTATAAATACCCTCAGCCTGAATTCTTTATGACGAAGAATTTAAGTTGTCCGAAACCCAGAAAATCTGCAGGCCCTTCTTCTGCTCTCGATTGGCTCGAGAGCTTCAAAACTCCGTTCTTTGACCACCAATTTGTGTCCACGCATAATTTTATAATACATATGTACATTTATTGTGCATAGAAATGCAATATGTTCAGAATCTATAAAAATGTTGGGCTGTTAATCCATAGGTTGAATGTGTGGCAATCGTTTACGCATCGAAAGAGCTCAACAGAGACGGAGAAGTTGACTCACCGTCCGTGAAATTAATTAAAAAGGAAAATTTGACCATTTTGGTGTTTATTACTTAGAAGGCACATTTAAGCTTTTATTTGAATATCAAGCCCTGACATTTTCGATCTAAATACTATTAAGCCCATGTCTGCTCACAAGATCGACGAGCAAGGCTCGAGCTCATGGCCGACGATCGATCTTAAGCTCAATCCCATTACTGTCGAACTCGTATTTCATTTTAATCTTCGAAAGCTCACAATAAATAAGTGAGCTTTAAGCTCTAATTTAGCCATTTTTAATAAAATAAACCGAAGAAAATAAAACATTAACGAAATAAACCGAAAACTAAAAGCATTAATAAAATAGCGCAATTCGTATGAAGTTTATACGAGTTAAGTAACTCGTATAATTCCGATACGAGTTACATGTCCAGCTGGAAAAATTCCAGCTCGATTACACGTGACGTAACTCGTATATAAATCATACGAATTACAACCCGTAACTCGTATAGATTTTATACGAGATAGATCTGTTTTTAAAAAAGCCCTAGCGGCCATACGAACAGACGACGAAGACGAAGCTTGAAAACGCACTCCGCCGCCACCGCCGAACCTGAAGGACCCGCCGCCGACCAGCCCCCCTCCGCGAGACGCCGGCCATCCTCGAAACGCCACCCCGCCTTGACGAGCCGCCGCCACGAGCTTCTGTTCTCCGCCGCCCGCCGCCGTCGATGCTTGCTGCCCGCCGCCGCCCCGGCTGGACGAGGTCCTCCGCCCCGACCAGCTGCCCCGCGAACCGCCATCCCGCCTTGACGAGGTCCCGCCACAGCCCCCCTCGAGCTGCCGCCGCCAGCAGCGTCCCTTCGCCGCCTGCCGCGTCCCGCCGCCGCCCGCTGCTGCCCCTCAGGCCGCCTTGACCCGCCGCCGCCAGCCGCCGCCCGCGACGATCCCCTCAGGCCGCCTTGACCCGCCGCCGCCAGCCGCGTCCTGCCGCCCCGCCTCGACGAGCCGCCGCGTCGACCAGTTGCTGCCGGCCTGCCTCAACCCCGTGACGATTTACGCGCGATTACGTCCGGTGAGCTATCTCCGTTCCTCGTTATATTACATTAATGATTTTACGAAGTAATTTATTTTATCGTCAATATTTTTACAATAGTAAAAATGATTGATTTATTTATACTTCGTTTTTTTGTACTGTAGATGGATTTGGATTCTTATTATGGGCCTTTTGATAGTTCGGTATTGACTATGCAGTCAAATCACCGTAGTAAGGATTTATTGTTAGATCAGGGCGCGATAGATAGGATTATTAAGATTAGGTCCTTAGAAAATGTTGTATGGGGTACGAGAGAAGCACCAAATGTTCTACATAGTCGCTTATTAGATAAGTTGAACGATATGGGTCTATACAGCGTCTACAGCTGTATGTCACAGAGGGTTGACCCTCATTTGATTACAGCATTGGTAGAGCGTTGGAGAAAGGAGACCCATACGTTTCATTTTTATGTCGGAGAGGCGACCGTCACTTTACACGACGTAGGAATTTTGTGGGGTTTGCCTGTAGATGGTAGTTGTGTCTCTGGTGTGATCGTTTCGAGAACAGTCACACAGTGGATGGACGAGTGTGAGCGGTTGCTAGGTTTTAGACTGCCCGCTGATAAGATTAGAGGGTCATCGCTATCGATGAAGTCGTTAGCGAGTTGGTTGTTTGCCCATCCGATTTTGGATGATAGCGACGAGGAAGAGGTTGAGTGTTCAGCACGTGGTTACGCGATGCTGCTCTTTGGTGCGGTGATGTTCCCCGACTGTAGCGCGAGCACGGTATCGTTGACCTACCTTCAGATGTTGGAGGATATTGATGAGGTAGCCTCGTTTAGTTGGGGTAGTGCGGTCCTAGCGTTCCTGTACAGAGAGCTTTGTTCGGCATGCGAGCCGAACAAGCTTAATATAGGCGGACCCCTACGGCTGTTGCAGGTAATTATATAGAAACTTTGATTAATTTTATTGTTATTTTAAAAATTTATTTAAAACACGTGACTTGTTTTAGGCATGGGCATATGTGAGGATCCTTCCATTTCAGCCAATTTGTTTCTTCATCGTATCTCCATGGAGCCCAGTATAGTCGACGGGGTAGTCTTGCCGATCCCGCCACATTGTGCGAGGTATGGTCGTTAATAAAGTTTGTAATTTTTTTCCTTATTACATTTATAAATGTTGTGTAAATGTATGACAGGTGGAACGCGTTATACGATCACACTACGTCGACAAATTCGAACATACGCACCATCCGCGAGTGCCTGGATCGCATGCAGGCGCATCAATTTGTATGGGAGCCGTACAACATGACGCTCCCGGAGATTGTCGCACTTCCTCCCCAGTGCTTAACCTGAATCGGGATGAATGAAAAATTGTAAATCGCTGTCGTTGGAGATTTGGAATAACTGATGAAAGAGGCGGGAATGTTGAAAGTATTCATTTTTTGCCTGGACAATTAACGAACAACGACTGCTATCAGCACCCGTAATTTCGAACAACAACGACATAAACTCCGAAAAACTGGTGTCGCGACGAATTCGCCTATACGAAATAGGACGGATATTATATTTAACGATAGAATCGGATGATTGAATTATTTCACCGCCGAAATATACTACGACTTGTACACGACTCGACACCATATTGTGTTGTGTTTTAAAAATCGAAAGGGTTGGGGGGATTTATAGAGAAATGTACTAAATACGAGCTATATGCGCATGGGCAAGTGGCCCGTAATTCGTATCTACTTCATACGACTTACACCAATTATTGCATGAATAATTGCAATAATTTACGTATCTCGTATATACTACTAACGAATTAATCAGAGCCATGCAAGTTGGTCGGTCACGGACTATAACTCGTCCATTTTTTATACGAATTACGACAGCTAAGAATGCCACGTCAAGTCAGCGGACCGTTTACCACTAATTCGTATCCAAAATATACGATTTACTAACTCGTATTTACTTTATACGAGTTAGTGTGCACATGGACGCCACGTCAGGTCAGTGGGCCAATTGACCAAATAATTCGTATTGATTTTATACGAGTTTCTAACTCGTATAAAATGGTTACGAACTCTGCTATTTTATTAATGCTTTTAGTTTTCGGTTTATTTCGTTAATGTTTTATTTTTTTTTGGTTTATATTATTAAAAATGCCTTTAATTTAAATGAGGCAAGCTCGGCTCATTTATGCGCCCTTGTACGGAAATAGTTCAAGAAATTAGATAGTTGACCTTGCGTTCACTTAATTAAATAACCACATTAATAGCGTAAATAGGGTTTTTATTTTCTTTCCACTTGCAACGGGTTTTAAAAAGATATTCGCGTATTAATATTACAACATTCAATTTTATTTATTTAGTTATGCAAATAGTACTAAATTGTAACACAAAAGTAAAGTCCGTAACTACTCTAGATCTTGACTAGTTGGTTGCATCCGCCAATAGCAAAGGTGATCTTTAATTAACTTCTGAATAGGAATAAAATAATAAATGAATCCTTAATATCACGAAAGGAGACAAAATGATATAGCACACATTATTGTACTTGCAACTTAAGATGTGGACCAGGTAAAGATGACTGCTTATGTTAGAGAACATGTGCTCTTCGTTTGCTTTGTTTTTACACTTTTTTAACATTTGTTTCGTTTTTCACATTCTACCTAACACGCGGAAGTAGATTAAAATTATTGAAAAAGCACAAGTTGACAAATCAAACACCGATAAGGGACACAGCTATATTTGCCTAGTTGAAGATTACAATATTTGAATTTTCATTGCAACAAGTCTTTGTTCTATAAAATAATTGGGACCTTTCATCTAAAGTACGAAGCATCTTCCCTAAAACACCAAACAGCAGAGTGAAGAATTCTATTTGGCATTCATAAAAGCCATAAATCGTTGAAGTATATTGTCTAAATCTTGATATCAAGAAAGTGTATTTTTTTTTCCATGGCTAGTTCTCTTATTATTAGGTGTTCTTCCCTCCCTATGAAGCCATCTTTATTAAGCTCATCTCAAGCTTTCTCTTTCAACCCAATTTCAAATCTGCATATCTCAAGAACATTCAAAGAGAAAGAAGGAAGAATTCAATTCGTCGACATGGCTAAGAAGTATGGTTTTCAGTTGTCATTTATTCTTTCACTATAGTTGTGCTTTTATGTCAGTATATTTTAATGTTTGAAAGATCTATTCATATTTACGCAGGAATTCATTATTCGTCGTCTATGCTAGTAATTTACCAGGAGTTCCTCCATTGCCTTCTGGCCCACCTCCTTCGAGCCCCCCTAAGTAAGTACCATATCATATAAAATAAAATTTACTGTAATAACGTACACCTAATCTTGGTTTATGCTTTTGGACAGGAATTGGATCATCGGATTTATTGTATCAGTGATCATACCATTCTTCGCAAACAAGCTGGGGCGGTTTGGGTTTTTATTAAGTATGTCTCATTTCAAGAATTATACATTACTATCGATAATCATATCGTTATGAATGATATATATATATATATTTTTTGGGATTATTCAGATCGAATCGAAAATGCAGTCCAACAAGTGGAAGACATAGCAGAAGCAGTGGAAGAAGTAGCGAAAAAAGCGGATAAGATTGCTGAAGAAATAGGACACGATCTCCCAGAAGGAAAACTGAAGAACCTCGTCGAAGCAGTTGAAGATGTCGCTGAAAGAATAGCCAAAGATGCTGACACTCTTGATAATATCATTGATCAAGTACGTATATTGCAATAACAATTTAATTACATATATGTTAAACTATTTAACGGGTCTATTAATTATTCAAATACGTATATCATATGCCAGCTAATTGCGAGGTTTAAAAATGTGCTAAGTCGCCGATTTGAATTAATCAACATTGTACAGCTCTGACCAGCTTTGTACAAGTTTATTATTTTATAATGGTGAATAGTTTGATCATTGCGCCACTCAAAAGCCACCCCTAACGAATCCATCGTAATATGGGCATAAATCAGTAATATACATTATATATATATAACTTATTTAATTATCGAGTTGATCACATGCAGGTTCAGGAAGCAGCAGATCAAGTGGAAGATATCGTTGAATCTGTAGTTGAAAATGCAAATGATATTCCAAAAGCCTAAAAGATCACTCTATGTTTTGACTTGGGATATATATATATATATATATATATATATATATATATATCTTCTTTGTATCTCCTAGTTTTGATTGTATGCGAGCAGTGATTGGACAAACCTATTTCTCATATCGTGCTAACATACATACGTATTTATATATATATATATATATATATATTCCATTGGATAACTTAGGCGGCCTAGTATGTGACATGTCAAAAATATATAGGTCTAGGGTATTTTACTTTCATTGACTATATCTTCATTGTGAGAATATGGACGGGTCGGTTCAGGGTTTGAGCCCGACCCGTAGCCCGTGGGGCAGGGCTCGGGGCAGGCTATTTCTATTTCCTTTTTCTGCTCCAAAATGGCTACTTGTACAATTACGAATAACATTCATTTGCTTTTACACGAATACGATGAAAATGAAACTATACTCATGACCTATGATCATCTTCCTCTACCATTTGAACATGGAACTCATTCTCTCTCATATCCGCCTATACAAAGACCGTATACATGGATGCGAAATACTATCGTTAATCTTTAATAGCTATCATCGTCGAACCAACTATTGCAGGTGAGCTTAACTGTGTTGCTTCTTACAAAATCGTTTTCTGAACTGAAGGATAAATGCAATATGCAAACATTATTACACGATGTTTTGATTGTTTTGTTTCCCTTATTTTTACAAAAGTACAAGCCTTGATTATTTTATGACCATTCCAACTCAATCACGTGGCACAGA
Source organism: Craterostigma plantagineum (assembly GCA_027422505.1). Taxonomy (NCBI): domain Eukaryota; kingdom Viridiplantae; phylum Streptophyta; class Magnoliopsida; order Lamiales; family Linderniaceae; genus Craterostigma; species Craterostigma plantagineum. Next base: position 536,480 of record JAPQWV010000039.1, on the reverse strand, counting down.
TGATAAAAATGGAAAAACTATTGTTGATATAGATAATTAACCGCCCAATTAGGGCTCTTTTAAATCAGCGTGAGAGTCAGTATAAAATGCCACTTTGGCCTGTCAATTTAACAAAAAAATAAATAATAAAATAGAAAACACTCACGACATTTAATTACAGTTTTTAGTTAAATACTATATTTAGCTAATTATTATATTTTTAAGTTTATAATTTATATACATATATAATTAAATTTCAATTATAGATTTCTTTTAAATAATTTGAATTAAAGATTTAATATTATATATTTAATTTGAATTAAAGAAATTAATATTATATATTTAAATATTATTGCACATGCATTTGAACATGCAAAGAGAGTATCTATAAACCTTGACAATTCATTATGCTTCAATTACTATGCAATTTCATCTCATTTTGTTTCGGTGGTCTTAGCATAGTCACCTAATTAAATATTCCGAATATTCAAGTATATTAATCGTTGATACTCAATTTCTTGGTCACATTATTGCTGATGTAACTTCTGTTATTCGAACCTCCCAATGCGAGCCATTTTAACCCAACTGCTCGATCATGACGTCACGAGGGTCGTCATTCTCATGAGTTCATCGCTGAATCGTCACCATATATGTATTTTGGCTGCACCAAGTCTTTTAAGTTTATTACTCCTAGCGAGGAAAATTGGTTATACTATAATCAGAGATTCCATAATCGATGCAACTTGTCTAATATTAAGTTTATGTTACACGCACATACACACACCAAGCAAAATAAATATTCTTCATGATAGGTGTAATAAAATCATGTATAATTTGAGAAGTTGACTAGTGTGTGGAAACGGAACATCTTGTTAGTGCTGGGATTTTAATATTAATGTGAATCGGCTAAGTATGGTGGTTAGTTAGTTGATCGCTCAAAATTTACAATGTAGCCTAAATATTTTATATGTATGGTTAGTTGAAAAATCAAATAAAAAATCGATCCTCGAAGACCGGCGAAGCTACATGTGAAATTCCTACAAGTATTTGTTAATTTTATTAAAATCTACTTCTCTTTCTACATATATTATATGTATATATAATATCTACAGTAGTTCATCTAAATATTAAGTCTATATATTTTCTCGATTCGTTACTCGATCCATTTCCAATTCAAATGCCCGCACAGAAGATCTGATTTGTATTTATTTCCATTTTAGGGTAAGATTTTGATTTCTTTTAATCCATTATTTATCGGGACACATTGAAGATCTTTTCTCCAAGAGCACATATTCAATCTTTCAACATATATATAATATTCCACCAAAAAAAACATATATATAATATATGGAGTGTCGGAAATTCGAGATAACCCTAATTTCAGCTACTGATCTACGAACTCCTCGAACCCTAGTCAAACCAAAAGTCCACGCTCGAGTGTTCATCGGTGGGTTGACCTTTAGAGAGAAAAGAACAGCCATAGACTGTTGGAAATTGGGGTTTATATCGGAAGGGAGGAACTTGATATCGAAGGATAGTGTTTAGAGGAAGAGGCTTTATATTACAACACTTGATTTGGTTTTCACTTGCTTGATTGCTTGATACAAAATGCATATCCTTCACCCCTATTTATACTAGTTTCTACCACCTTAAGATTTTGCCAACACATCACTATTCTAGAATATTCCCTAATAATATCTAGGTTCTATAAGATTCCATAGAGTTCTATGGATTTCTCTAGATTTTCCGTAACCTTCCAGATATTGGGCTTGTAATACTCCTAAGCCCAAATGCTAAACCCACTTATAATTATCAAAGCTCAAATCAAGTTTATTATTTCAACACCCCCCCCTTAAACTTGATTTGTCATTCCGAGCATACTTCGTAGTCGTACGAAGTCTTCCTTCTTGAGTGGCTTGGTGAAAATATCAGCCACTTGGTCTTTGGACTTCACGTATTCCATTTCAACGTCCTTCCTCGTGATGCACTCTCTTATATAGTGGTAACGCGTGTCGATGTGCTTGCTCCGATCATGGAAGACTGGGTTCTTGGCTAACGCTATTGCTGACTTGTTATCCACATGAATCTTAGTTGGCTCGTCTTGAGGAATTCCCAACTCTTTAAGCAGGTTGCGAAGCCAAACTGCATGACACACGCATGAGGTAGCCGCCACATACTCCGCTTCACATGTAGAAAGGGTAACGATTGGTTGCTTCTTTGACATCCATGTGAAGGCAGTGTCTCCCATGTAAAACACGAAGCCACTTGTGCTTTTGCGGTCATCGACATCTCCTCCCCAGTCGCTATCACTATATCCTACGAGCTTGAACTCATTAGAACTTGTGTAGTGCAAGCCATAGTTGGTCGTACCTTTGATGTATCGAAGAATTCTCTTTGCCGCCTTCAAGTGAGTCGTTGTTGGAGTTTCCATATGTCGACTAACGACTCCAACCGCATATAAAATATCGGGTCTTGTGCACGTCAAGTACCTCAGACTTCCAACCAGGCTCTTAAAGAACGTTGGGTCTACTTTTTCACCTTCTTCATGCTTGGTTAACTTAGAACCGCATTCCATTGGTGTGTCGACGGGATTTGCATCATCCATCTTGAATTTCTTGAATATCTCCTTAGCATATCCTTCTTGCGTTATGGGAATCCCGTTGTCACCTTGTTTCACTTCAATTCCAAGATAGTACGCCATGAGCCCGATGTCGGTCATCTCGAACTCTCTCGTCATCTCTCTCTTAAAGTCCTCATACATGCTTGAGTTATTTCATGTGAAGATCAAGTCGTCCACATATAAGCACACAATTAGGATATCGTTACCTTTGTAGTTTGATGTAGAGTGCATGCTCGTATGGACACTTGATGAAGTTTCTCCCTTGAAGGTACTTGTCGATCCGTGAGTTCCATGCCCTCGGTGCTTGCTTCAACCCGAAAAGAACCTTCTTCAATCTTAGAACCTTGTCTTCTTCTCCAGCTGTTTTATATCCTTGCGGTTGCTCTATATAAACTTCTTCTTCAAGAACTCCATTTAGAAAGGCGGACTTGACATCCATTTGATGAATTTTCCAATTGTTCTGAGCTGCCAAAGATATTATTAGTCGAACAGTTTCTAGTCGAGCGACTGGAGCAAACACCTCGTCATAGTCGATCCCCGCTCTTTGACTGTAGCCTTTAGCCACTAATCTCGCCTTGTATCTTTCAACTTCTCCTTTGGCATTTTTCTTTGCTTTATACACCCACTTTACGCCAATAGCCTTATGCCCCTTTGGCAGTGTTGTTAGCTCCCACGTGTCGTTCTTCTCGATAGCTTTAATTTCCTCATCCATGGCGTCTTTCCAGTTCTTATTTCTCGCAGCTTCTTGAAAGCTCATCGGCTCACTGTCCGCGAAGAGGCAGAAGAGCGTTAGGTTATCTTGATCTTCTGGTACTCCACATATCTCTTTTAGGCTTTTGAAGCGTGGAGTTCTCTCGCTTGAGCTTTCGTCTTCTGAACTCGTATGCGACGATGTTATTGGAGTAGTGGGCTCGTCTTCCGCTTGCTCCATTGTTGGCTGTTCTTTATTACTTTCTTCAAAGAATGGAGTGTAATTGTACTCACCTCTGCATGTGTTCCAATCCCATTCTCCTTCTTCGTCGAATATCACGTCTCGACTGATGATAGTCTTCTTTGTCTTCGGATTGTAGAGTTTGTATCCCTTGGTGTTGTTGTCATAGCCTATGAAGATGTACTTCTCACTTTTGTCATCCAATTTGCTTCTTTTCTCGTCAGGAATGTGCACATGGGCTATGCTTCCGAAGACTCTTAGATGGAATATGCCAGGTTTCCTACCACTCCATGCTTCTTGCGGTGTCATTCCCCACACACTCCTTGTTGGAGATCTATTAGAGAGGTAGACTGCACATGCAACTGCTTCTGCCCATAACTCCTTCGGTAGCTTCTTACTCTTGAGCATGCTTCTAGCCATATCGAGGATTATTCTGTTCTTTCTCTCTGCTACTCCATTCTGTTGGGGGGATCTTGGTATCGTCAGGGGCCGTCTTATCCCGTGGTCTTCGCAATACTTATTAAATTCTGTCGAGGTGAATTCTCCTCCACGATCGGATCTCATTGCTTTTATCTTGAGGCCACTTTCTTTTTCAACGAGGGCTTTGAACTTCTTGAAGTTCTCGAATACTTCCGATTTGTGCTTTAAGAAGTATACCCATGTCTTTCTTGAAAAATCATCGATGAAGAGAAGGAAATAGTTACTCTTACCAAGTGAGCTCGGCTTGATCGGTCCGCACACGTCGGTATGAATTAGCTCCAAGGGTCTTTTAGCTCTCGAGCTCGACTCATTTGGAAAACTCTTCTTGAACTGCTTTCCGATTAAGCATCGTTCGCATACTTGATTGGGATGGTTGATGGATGGCAATCCTTTCACCATGTCCTTCTTTGATAGCAGTTCTAGTCCGCCGAAATTTAGATGCCCATATTGAAGATGCCAAATCCATGATGGATCCCTATAGCATGTCTTGAGGCATTTCGCAACATCGTTCATGATGTTGAGGACGAACATTCGATTCCTTTGCATTGGCACCTTAGTGATTAATTTATTTGAACCGTCTCTTATAGAAAGATTATTATCTCTTAGACGAATATCATAACCTTTCTCTAAGAGTTGCCCAAGACTTAAGATGTTACTCTTCATCTCCGGCACATAGTAGACATTGGAGATGAATTGGTGCCCACCATTCTTTAAGCGAATAAGAATATTACCTTTGCCTTTCACCGCGACCTTTGATTCGTCCCCGAGTGCAACATTGCCGCTCTCAGATTCATCAAGCTCTACGAACATGTTCCTTTTCCCGCACATGTGATTGCTTGCGCCGGTGTCTAGGTACCACTTGTTACTGTTTTCATCATCCTTATGGGCTAGTAGTAGAATATCTTCTTCATTTTTCTCTTCGATGTAGTTGGCCTTCTCCTCAACTTTATGTTTAGGAACTCTACACTCGGAAGCATAGTGCCCAAACCTCTCGCAATTGTAACACTTAACTTTTGATTTATCATACCTTGATCTTGGGTTACCTCTCCCACGACCTCTCGTTGAGTTATCTCTCCTTTGATGATTGTTGTTGTCGTCATCGTCCTCCAACCTCGTCTGTATCCGTGTCCACGACCTCCTCCTCGTTCTCCTTTTTGACCTCGTCCGCGGCTTCGTCCTTGATAATTTTCATCATTATCTCTTTCTTTTGCAGGATCAACTTGCAGTTTGAGTAGTTGTTCTACAATCCCTTCCTTCTTCCTTTTCTTCTCTTCATGAGCTTGCAATGAGCCCAATAGTTGCTCCATCGTCATTTCTTCTAGATCCTTAGTTTCTTCTATGATGGCTACGATATGCTCGAATTTCGAATCTAACGAGCGGAGAATTTTCTCCATGATTCTAACATCATCAATTTTCTCGCCATTCCTTTTTAGTTGATTAGTTATTGCTAATACCCTCGAGAAGTAGTCCGACACAACCTCATCTTGTTTCATATGCAAGGCTTCAAACTCGGCTCTTAAAGTTTGAAGACGTACCTTCTTTACCGGATCCGCTCCTTTATACGACGTTTGAAGCTTCTCCCATGCTTCCTTGGCGGTCTTCGCTTCCGAAATCTTCTCGAAAGCGTCGTCATCTAATCCCTGATAGATTAGGTAGAGAGCTTTCTTGTCTCTCTTTCGCAGTTCTCTCAAACTATCCTTTTGAGTTTGAGATTCAGTTTCTTCATTCTTCGGCTCGACGTAGCCTTTCTCCACGATATCCCATACATCTTGTGATCCAAGGAGCGCCTTCATCTTGATACTCCAATTGTCGTAGTTGCTCCTGTTGAGTGTCGGGACTTGGAAGGGAATCATGCCGCTCGCCATCGCCTTAAGATCTTCTAGCTCTGATACCACTTTGTTGGAAATTGGGGTTTATATCGGAAGGGAGGAACTTGATATCGAAGGATAGTGTTTAGAGGAAGAGGCTTTATATTACAACACTTGATTTGGTTTTCACTTGCTTGATTGCTTGATACAAAATGCATATACTTCACCCCTATTTATACTAGTTTCTACCACCTTAAGATTTTGCCAACACATCACTATTCTAGAATACTCCCTAATAATATCTAGGTTCTATAAGATTCCATAGAGTTCTATGGATTTCTCTAGATTTTCCGTAACCTTCCAGATATTGGGCTTGTAATACTCCTAAGTCCAAAACCCAGCTTGGAACCACACCTTAAGGTACAACGTTAAAGAGTCCATGGTTCAGACACACAACACAACTGTCGTTATCAAACTGTACCGTACTAGGTTTCTGTTGGGAGATAAGTACGTTGGTGAAGTGTACACTTCGCTTAAAGAGCTCTTCGATTCTTCCTATACGAATGTAAAAGGAGGGTTTTGTGGGGCAGCGACTTACGAAGTTCAGAAAGGCTCTGTGCCTTCTCAAGGGCTTCTTAGGTTTACTTACAGCTTTGGAGATAAGGTTATGATCGATAAGCTTATCCTTGCTGAGAGTGTCGTGGCAACTTGGGGTTTTTGCTGAATTTTTTTTTTAAAAGAAAAAAAAAAAGTTTGAAAGAGAGTTTATTTTTTCGTGCGAGTGATGATATTGTTTGTTGTATTCAGTTTTTATGGGTTTCATTTAGTTCGCTATGTTTGGCATTTAACTCTCTTTGTAAGAAGAGTCTTTGGTTAATTAACATTGTATGATATTTTCTTGAGGGTTACGTCGAGCTACAGTTATGGCAACATCGGCGACACAAGATCCATCGGCCTTGACGACGATGGGACAGTCTACTCGACCTCCTGATTTATCGGAAGCACTTACCAAATACCCTGACTTTGCTGCCCGCTTTGATGGTGAGGCCTTTGGGGCGCTCTTTGATCGGGTTCAAGGCGGATCGTCGGAAACAATTAGCGACAGTCACGTCGAAGGCAGCCGCGTTGGTGGGCGGATTTCCCCTACACCGGTGGTAGAGACAGGATCTGATTTGGTCACAGCTGTCCAGTGGGATGGAGTGGGTGCGGGTCGTGGTCGTGGAACTGTTATTTCCCGACCAACTCGCGACGGCCCGATTGGTGGCGGGTTGTTTCGGCGACCACGCAAGGATACTCCGTCGCCCACAAAGGAGATGCGACGGCTTCATCTTCAGCAAGAAGGCGCTTCTGATGATGATTATTCTCCGGCGAAATCTGCGACTAGGGGATCGGCTGTCTCACCACGTTCGTCGCCTAGGATTTCGGCACAGGCTGTTGACGGGCTTCGATCTGATGTGGGGAATCTAGCTGCGCTGACGAGTTCTGCTCTAGTGCCTGTCATGAAAGGGGCGATTCCGGCCGAATCTGTCGTGGCAAATGCAATTCAGGGAAGAACGTTCGCGGCCGTAGTTCACGGTGCGGGGCTGGTGCGTCGTAACACGGTAAGTCACGGAAACCGGGTTCTTATGACGTACACACCGCCTGAGGTCATAGACGGAGTTGCTGTAGTTTCCCCAACATGGGAGGTGGCGAGTAAGGGTTTCGCGCGATGGGATGCGACGCTCGTCGGCTTCTTCCTCGGCAAACAACCTTATTTTCCAACGGTGGAGCGTTTCTTTAATAAGGCATGGGCCGACTTGGTGGAGGTTAGGGCAACGACAAATGGGTTCCTCAAATTTCGATTTGCTTCAACTGAAGCGATGAATCTGGCATTGGAGGGCGGCCCATGGCTCATGCACGGCCAACCACTGTTTTTAGAGACTTGGCATCCGGGCATGACCTTCGAACGGAAAGAGCACCCGGGCGTCCCTTTGTGGGTGAAGCTACGCAACATCCCTAGTGAATATTGGACAACGGAGGGTTTGGGAGTCATTGCAAGTACGGTGGGCCGACCCTTATTCTCTGATGCGATAACGACTAACGTGGAAAGGCTCGACTACGCCCGCGTTTGCGTTCTTAAGCGGCTCGATGAACCGTTTGTTGACAAGCTCACCATTAAGTTGCCAAAAGAGGGTGGTGGTACAGCTGGCTTAGTCAATGCCACTGTTGAATATGAGTGGCGGCCCACGAAATGTGCTGTATGCCTATCGTTCTTTCATTCGGCCTCGGCATGCCCGCGACAGCCACGACCATCAACGAAGGTCCCTAAGCGACAGACTCCCAAGGTCCCCAAGCAGCCCCAGGCCCGACCTCCTACGGTGCAGGAGATGGAGCTACCGCCTCTAAAGTTGCAGGTGACGGAGTCACAACCTCGTTCGCTTGACGTGCCGCGGACCGAATGGCGCCAGGTTGGTGCACGAGGCAAGGCGATGCGTGTGTCACCTATGCGCACGGTGAATGTACCGGCCAACTCTACACATGATGCAGGCCCGTCGGGTCAGGCTCGACCCCGAGTCTCGATGAGTGGTGAGGCATCTCCTAGGGTTATACCTAATGAGAACCCTTTTACGATCCTCCATGCAGTTGATAGTGCAGGTAATCTTACTTTGGCCGCTAAAAGTGATCCGGCCTTGAGTGGGGTTATCCAATGATGCCATCAGGAGTATGGAATGTGCGTGGTCTCAATAAAAGAGACCATGGGAGGGCGGTTGGTGATCTTATTAATAAGTATGAGCTTCAGCTGGTGGGCCTTCTTGAGACGAGGGTATCATTTCCTAATGCGACTCAGGTTTCTTCTGGAATTCGTGCCTCCTGGTCGTGGTTTTTTGATTACGACGTGGGCCCTTCAACGAGGATATGGGTTGGGTGGGACCCTCGTTTCATTAGGCTTACGGTGTTGCGTTTCTCGGTTCAAGCGGTTCATTGTGAGGTTTTCTCTCTTTCCACAAGGATGACTTGGTTTGTGTCATTTGTGTATGGCAAGAATAGGCGTGACGACCGGAAGTCATTATGGTAGGAAATTGTGTCGATCTCTGCGGAGCGGGTTGCAGTTCCTTGGGTACTCATGGGTGATTTCAATGCTATATTGGATTCGGCTGAAGCGCGGGGGGGTAATTACTCCACAGTGGAAGTTGATGATATACGTTCTTGCTTTACTCAGGCTGATCTTACCACGTTGCCCATGAAGGGACAATTTTTTACATGGTATAATCAACAGCGCGACTCGGCAGGTGTCTGGCGTCGCTTGGATCGGATGATTGGGAATCCTACTTGGTTTGCTACTTTTCCCGATATCACCTATCACTGTGATCTCCCTTCAACGTCTGATCACTCTCCGCTGGTCCTTGTGACGACTAGTTTGGGACCGCGCAAGACGAGTTTTCGCTTCGATAATTTTCTTGCTAAGGATCCATTATTTCTTAGTATGGTTCAGAGGGCTTGGGCTGCTCCACTTGATGGTTTTCCGATGTTTACCTTGGTTCGGCGGCTGAAAGTACTCAAGACCCAACTCCGTCTATTGCGCCGTAATAAGGGTAATCTCGCGAGAAACGTTATGGAGGCAAAGGCATTCCTTGAACTCTGTTAGGTGTTCTCCACACGCTACTCGACTGAAGTTATTTTCTACGACCTCGAGCGCACTTGTCGAGCTCTATATGCGCGCGCCGTGGAGATGGAACAATCTGCATTGTCGCAAAGGGCGAAGTTGAATTGGCTCAAAGATGGGGATCAATGCACTTCATTCTTCTTCAAAAAGGTTGCGTTACGACGTGCTGGGAATCGCATCTTCTCTCTTGACGCGGAAGATGGCCACCTTATTGAGGGCGAGGAGTTAGTGGCAGCGGAGCTTGTCAGATATTTTCATTGTCTTTACGGCCAAACGGCGAGGGATGCTCCGGTCGCGCTGATGGATGTGAGCGGTTTTATTTCACATACCCTGTCAGACGAGGCGGCAAATGGGATGGTTCGACCGGTTACTTCTCACGAGATTAAGGATGTTCTGTTCTCTTTTGGTGATGAGAAGGCGCCTGGACCGGATGGCTATACAGCAGCTTTTTTCAAAGCCTCGTGGGAAATCATTGGGAGCGATGTCGTTCAGGCGGTGCAGGAATTCTTTTCGACGGGCAAACTTCTGAAGGGTTTGAATAGCACTCTCATCTCTATAATTCCTAAAGGGGCGGCACCTCGGCGACCGTCTGACTTCAGACCGATTTCATGTTGCAATGTTCTCTACAAGATTATTTCGAAAATTATTGCTAATCGTATGAAGGGTTCTCTGGCTAGCTTGTTAGACATCTCGCAGACTGCGTTTATCCCTGGGCGTCGCATAAGTGATAATATCCTTTTAGCTCAGGAAGTTTGTCGAGGCTATCGTAGTAGAAGCGTACCACCACGGGTTACCTTCAAGGTGGACTTAGCAAAGGCATATGATAAGGTTGAGTGGAGTTTTCTTCTTGCTACTCTTGCGGCTATGCGATTCCATCCCCGTTTCATTGAGTGGATAAGAACCTGTTTGACGACGCCATGCTTCTCGATCAACCTCAATGGCTGTCCTTTTGGGTTCTTTGCGGGGCGACGAGGACTTCGGCAAGGAGACCCCTTATCACCCTATCTTTTCACCCTGGTTATGGAGGTCCTGCATGGTATGGTGGCGATGCGCATAAGGGAAAGCGACCAGTTTCGCTACCATTGGAGATGTGACACAGCGAATCTGGCCATGCTCACTTTCGCCGATGACTTACTTCTCTTTTGCCATGCGGATGTGGCATCGGTGAGGGTCCTTAAAATTGCCCTTGATCAGTGTGCTGAGCTATCTGGGTGAGTGCGAATGCATTGAAGAGCGAGATGTTCCTTTCCAAGTGTGCGACACATCTTGGTCCAGACTTCGTCAGTCTCATGGGGTTCAGTGTTGGGGACTTACCGGTCCGCTATCTCGGGGTTCCTCTACTTACCACGCGCCTTACAATTCTTGATTGTGGTCCCTTGCTACAAAAGGTGGACGGGCGACTCGGGTCTTGGCTGAATCGCTCCCTTTCTTATGCTGGGAGGGTCCAACTGATCAAGTCGGTTCTGACTGCTTTGACGACGTATTGGGCTGGGGTCTTCCTTTTGCCGAAAGGGGTTATTAGTACTTTGGAGGCACGGTTCCGTCGCTTTCTTTGGGGTGGTCCATCTTCTAAGGTGGCATGGGATGATGTTTGCCTTCCAGTGGATGAAGGGGGTCTTGGAATTCGATCTCTCGGGGTGAATAATCGATCTCTTCTCATGCGATATTTGTGGAGCGTGGTAACACGTGATATGGATTCAGTGTGGGTTCGATGGTTATATTGCACTCGATTACGATCACATTCGCCGTGGGAAGTTGTGCCCTCTCCTAATGATGCTTGGTGTTGGAAGTAGATCCTTAAGTTACGCTCAAGCCTTCGTTCGTTGATCTATTTTCGTGTGGGTAATGGCTCTTCCTTATGGCTTTGGCGCGATCCATGGCTGACACCCGACCCGCTCTTGGAGTGGTTTCCCCAAGGACCGAGGGTAATGGGTTTACCCAAAGACACAAAGCTCTGCTCGGTTATTGATAACCGTGGTTGGAATTGGCCGAGCAGATCGAGCCGCTACTGCGATGAGTTCTTGGTGATTCAGCAGCTCCTACCGAATGTGTACCCACTGGAGCAGGATTCAATTGTATGGCAGGGATCTCCAGATGGGCGGTTTTCAACACGCTCGGTTAGGGAGGCGATACGATGTAGACGAGTAACAGTCCCATGGGCGACTCTTTTCGGCGGATCCCTCAAGGTTCCCCGTTATGAGTTTATTTTGTGGATGGCTATTAGAAGGCGACTCTCGACGCGGGACAAGGCCTGGGTTGCCCAGGCTGCGGGTACGACGTCATGCATTCTTTGTGACTCACTTTGCATGGAGACGACGGAGCATCTTTTCTTCGAGTGTCCATTTTCCGCGCTGGTGTCTCCAACTACTACGCCATCGGATTCGTTGGTCGTGGCCTTATCGACAATGGGAGCTAGGAATAAGGTGGGCGGCGGCAAAATGGAGGACTAACCACATCATTTATTTGGTCTATAGGCATATTCTTGCTTCGTTGGTTTACCATCTGTGGAGGGAGCGTAACACACGTTGGAGGGACCACATACGGAGTCCCCCCGGTCGGATCGTTGCTTTGGTGCTTGGTGTGGCATGTATGCGTGTCTCTACATTGTCAGCTCGATATGCTTTACAGGTTGCTGCGCTTCGTCGGGTTTGGCATATTGCATGGTAGTTTTGTTTTTTATTTGTTGGACCTTGTTGTTGTCCTTTGGCCCGGTATCATGTTACCGATGGTTGGCTAGAGTTTTTCTCTCGGCTACATTGTATTCTTTTCATTTATTTGGGGCATTCCACCAAAAAAAAAAATAATTTATCGATTTAGGATAAATTGATGTCAATATTAATGTAACCATAAACGTTGTAGTTATATTGAGGCATATTCTCGACATAAAAAAATAAATAGAATAATTAAATTGGTCATCTCTATAGAATTTCATGAGAATTGCTTTATACCAACGCTAACTCTAAAGGTGCTATTTTTAAGTTGCACGCTCTTAATTCAAATGGAATTTCTGTAACTTCAAAACAAACCCTTGATTTGTGTTCTTGCGATTTGGAAACTACAGTGCTGTACCGCTACCGATGAAGCTCACCATTGAATTCGGGTAAATCTCTTCTGTACTGCGATTGAGCAATCTTTAGCGCTCAATCGCATGTCTCCAATCTCTTATGCGATTCTTCTGTTTGTTGAAATGCTCCAACGACCTTGTATTTGGGCAAACATGATCTAAGTTTGCTGAATCGCCAAATTCTTAACATACCTAGTTTCTCAAGAAAGTACTAGTCAGTTTGGCAGATAAGTTTTGGATATCCTATATTGTGATATTGATTTTGGTCAGTTAACATTCTTGGATCATTCGAACTCCTCGATTTTGGTCACAATGTAAGGTATTCTCACCGTCCAGTGTTTTGCAACCCAATCGATCGAACTATCCACATCGATAAGTTTTTTCAGGAGTTCTTCGTATTTATCATCATACGATAGCTCACTGTTATAATACCTTCGACATTTGTACCGTATTTCAAATAGCTATACTTTTGATCAATGCCAGTGGAGGCTTGGAATTGCTGTGTAACTCCGTGAAGATCCATGATGTGAACGTCGACACTCCATCTGAAGAAAAGAAGGTAAAAATTCGATTCCTCGACCTCTTAAGTTCTGTGTATATCTATTCAACTAAAGCGTGTTCCTTTCGTATTTACGATTGTATTTCAACGAACAGCTAACCATGAAACATTTGCTCTCATGGGTTCGCACCAATTTGATCAAGGAAAGACCCGAAATGTTCATGAAAGGAGATACAGTGTGAGTAGTTTCAACCGTTTGCACAATCATTAACCTATCACCTTACTTTACGACCGACCGCATTAGTCATTCTTTTTCGATAATTTTCGGGCACATATTTAAGGTTTTTTTTGCTTTACGTATATGCACAGAAGACCTGGAGTTTTGGTCCTAATAAACGACTGTGATTGGGAACTAAGCGGTCAGCTCGAGACTTCGCTAGAAGAGAAAGATAACGTAGTTTTCATCTCAACTTTGCACGGTGGATAAGGTAATAAAATGCATGTCTTCGTTTGCTAGACAACATTTCTAAGTTGTAATGGAAAGTGATAAAACAGTTCTTTGGTGATGAAGCTATCATCTACATGGACTCATCTGCTAATGTGCAAGTGTCATAAGTTCGATCATTCTTGACAAGCTTAATGCTACATATATGTGGTGTGCAATTATTATTTTAACTGCAATTTGGATTGTGCCATATGCGTTGTTTTGTTCTAAGCTCATAAGTAGTGAAAGTGTTATGAATCCAGTTCCAACTTGACTCGTGTTTATATTCTGAATGTGGAATTATTGCTACGCCTTTTCTATCGAATAATTTAAGTCGTCTACGCAACGTATTATAGTGTTGAATGTAGTTTTCATTCAGATTTAAATAGGGATCATTATTGTCGATCAGCGTTTGATTGCCACTTAAGTTAGGAAGTTTTTTTAAATGTGATGTTTTAGGTAAACTTCATTATCTTCGAAAGGATGATAATTAAATAATGATATGGTAACCGTCGGTCTTCTGTTAATAATAAGATTTCATTTCCATATATAGTGAAGCCGAAAATGGATATTGAAGATAAGATTGCAATGACAAAACATAGTATTAATGTCTTAATCAGCAGATTAGTCTAAAACAATGGTGGGTGATTAAAATCATATTGTTTTGCTAGTGTCTCACCGACCTTATTAGTATATTTAGTTTCACGTTGGTGATTAAAATATTAAATTGGATTGGTAGAAGATCGTGTATTAGAATATAGTTTTATGTTGAAATAACATTCTTTTAAGCTATGGAGAGGGTCAAAATCAAATTACTAGGTGAGGCTCAATGATGTTGATAATCACTAAATCGACAATAGTTAACACTAATGAAAAGCTGATTAGATGTGAATATGACCGTGCATGAAATTACAGCCTATAATATTAACTTGTTTGTGGACTACAATGGACTTCTAATGCTTGGTGAGTAATAAGAAAATGACATACTAATTTCGTTTAAGAAACCTTGATAAAAAAAACAGTACTTGAGCATATTTCATTATTCACAGCCTTGTCTTAATACGATTAATTCTAGGGAAATAGTTTAGATGAAATGAATAAGCAATAGGCGATTATTTCAATGTCGACGAATCCTATATTCATCAATATCGTGCAATAATAGTGATTCGATTTTGCATTATCTCGTGGCTTCACCTTACCAACCATACATTACCACCTCTAGATAAGATTTATTGGACAAGAACATAAAGAAAGGGATAAAAAATTTAAAATAAAACTTAAAACTCACAATTATTTATTTACAAAACTAAGAAAGACTCGGATTCGGACTCTGCAATTTATTTAAAAAAACAGATAATAATTCATTTCCTTAATTAATGCCACGCGATCTTCCACTCTCATATAATACACACACCAAAATTCCAATTTTTTTTTCTAAAATCATCTATTGCTCTCAATTCAATTCAATGAAATATTAAATCACCCCCCAACTAAAAAAGGAGTTAATAAATAACTAAGAAAACAACCCTAGTTTACACAAAGCCTACCTAGAAATCTACCCAAAGCAAGGGCAATTTCGTCACATAAAAAATTTCCTACCTTTTCACCATATCAGACCAATCCAAAGCCCAGCAACAGATTCCCTTGTTAAGCAAGCTGGCTCCAGGGGTACATTCGTCAATTCAATGTCGTACGTACGTATGCAATAGCAGCGTATGTTTGTTTGTCTTAGCACCGTAATAGGTCTTTGTTGTGAATAGTCCCAGCCCAAGCGACTCGCCCTAGGCTTAGCATAGGCGCAAAAAAGCTTCGAACTACGCAGAGCCGTCTAGCTCATTAATGATTCCTCCTCTCTACAAAAAATCTCAATCGCAGCAGCTAATTTATTGCATCGCCTTCTCCACGCGATTTTTTTTTTCTATTAAAGATCAGTTCTTTTTTCCTTTCTTTGTGTGTGCTCTAGACTCTACTGTGTTTTGTGTTTGGTGCGCCTTCTCTTTTCTTTTGTTGGGATTTTATTGTGCGTTCGCCTCGTTAGTTACTGTTTTCTCCATTTTCCATTCGAGCGATTGGGCAAAAATTCTTTCTTTTCAAAGACCCATCTGAGCGCATTTGATTCTTGAGTAGAAGAAATTGAAGGAATGCTGCTGGAAAAGGTGGACTGTTCTTCGACTTTACGCCGTCGTCGATTGACAATCTTCCTCCTCTGAGCTGGGATTGTTTCTTTCGAAGGTTAAAAACTAGCTCGTTAAAGGGTTGTTTCAAATTGCGCGGAGAAAAATGCTCCGGCCGGAGAATTTAAAGCCTTCCGGCGAAGAAGCAAGGCGGAGGACAGACTTAGCCGAGGAAACGACGACGACCACCACGCCGAGATCGATTATAATAGTCCCCAGAAGCAGCAAATCTCAGGCCGCTTCACGCCGAGTAACACCCACCACCGCCGCCGCCGCCGAGGTCGAGAAACGCCTGCCAAACGGAGATCTCTACATAGGAACTTTCTCCAACAACTCTCCTCACGGATCGGGCAAGTACGTATGGAAGGACGGCTGCGTCTACGGCGGAGAGTGGAAGAAGGGAAAAGCGAGTGGAAAGGGCAAATTCTCTTGGCCCTCAGGCGCCACCTTCGAAGGCGAGTTCAGAGGCGGCCGTATGGAAGGTTCTGGAACCTTCGTAGGATCCGAGGGAGACACTTACAAGGGTTCGTGGGTGGGCGACAGAAAGCACGGATACGGTCTGAAGCATTACTGCAATGGAGATTTCTACGAAGGTCGCTGGAAGAGAAACCTACAAGATGGGCAAGGAAGGTACGTATGGAGCAATGGAAACGAATACATAGGCGAGTGGAGAAACGGTATGATTCACGGCAGAGGTGTAATAGCGTGGAAAAACGGTAATAGATACGATGGGAACTGGGAATTTGGCGTGCCCAAAGGCCATGGCGTCTTCACCTGGGCTGATGGTAGCTGTTACGTTGGTTCTTGGACAGTAGACGGTAAGAACAATAAAAATCAAGTCTTGAATGGTACTTTCTATCCTGGGAAAAGTGGGGTTTGTGAGGATGGTCTGAAAAGGGAGTTTTTTGGTAAGAAACTACTATCACCTACATTGATGGTTGCTGCTGAGAATGACGAAGAAGGTTATGGTCATGGTGGTGGTATAGGGAAGAAGAGGGCTTCTGTGGATAGTGGTAATGGTGAGAGGCTTTTCCCAAGTATATGTATATGGGAATCAGATGATGAAGCTGGCGATATAACTTGCGATATAATCGATAATATCGAGGCTTCGAAGCTTTACAGAGACGGGTTCGTTCTTGATTTACAAGGGTTCAAGCAGTTTCGAAGAAATCCTGGGATTTTCGCCGGCGGCGAGGTTAAAAAGCCCGGGCAGATGATATCCAAAGGGCATAAGAACTACGATCTGATGCTGAATCTTCAGTTAGGGATAAGGTTAGCTTCGATTTTTTAGTGATGATATTACTGTAAAAACTGTTACTGAGTTTCCTGCAATTTTGAAGGTACTCTGTTGGGAAACACTCTTCGGTGATGAGAGATCTTAGGACGAGCGATTTCGATCCTAATGAGAAGTTTTGGACTAAGTTTCCAGCCGAGGGTTCGAAGGTTACGCCGCCCCATCAATCTGCTGATTTTCGATGGAAAGATTATTGCCCCGCCGTGTTTAGGTAAATCGTGAACTATCATACATTTCTTGTGATTTTCGAAAGCTCTAATCTTTTTTTTTTAAAATTCGTTTTGCGTAATAAATCAGACACCTACGGGAGCTATTTCAAGTTGATCCCGCCGATTACATGCTTGCAATTTGCGGTAACGATGCTTTGAGAGAGCTTTCTTCGCCTGGGAAGAGCGGAAGCTCTTTCTACCTTACGCAAGACGATCGATTTATGATCAAAACCGTAAAGAAATCTGAAGTTAAGGTAATCATCAAATTATTCCGATTCTTCTAACAATCCGATTGAACATTCTTCTTATGTTTATATCTTCAGATGCTTATAAAGATGCTTCCGAGCTATTACAAACACATGTCGAGGTACGAAAACTCCCTCGTGACCAAATTCTTCGGCGTCCACTGCGTCAAACCCATCGGGGGAATTAAGGTTCGGATCGCCGTGTGAATTCCTTTCTTTTTTTTTATAATATTTTGCTGATTTTTTAAAATTTTTTGGCGAAATTAGACGAGGTTTATAGTGATGGGAAACTTATTCTGCTCGGAGTATCGAATACACAGAAGGTTCGACCTAAAAGGTTCGTCGTACGGCCGAGCGACCGATAAAAACGAGTCCGAAATAGACGAAACTACGACGCTCAAAGATCTCGACCTTAATTACGTCTTTCGCCTTCAGACAAATTGGTACCAAGAATTAATCAAGTGAGTTTTCTCTCTCTTTTTTTTTTTTCTTTTTACGCTTTTTTGGGACGGTTATTTATCCTCGTGCGCTTTTTTCCAGACAAATCAATCGAGATTGCGAATTTCTCGAAATGGAGGGAATTATGGACTATAGTCTCTTAGTCGGACTCCATTTTCGTGACGTCGGCGCCGGCGATAAAATCGGCCTCTCGCCTTTTGTTTCGCGGAACGGTAAAATAAAAAAAAAGCGACTTCTACAACCCCGTCTAAACAAAATTCGTTTTTTAACTGCGTAACTCGAAATATTTAATTAGTTCGTATTTTTTTCTCAGGAAAGAACGGCGATTCGTATCGTAAGGAAAAATTCATGCGTGGATGTCGTTTTCTCGAGGCGGAGCTCCAAGACATGGATCGGGTTTTATCCGGGCGGAAACCGTTGATAAGATTAGGGTCGAATTTGCCCGCCCGGGCAGAGAGGATTGCCCGAAGGAGCGATTTCGACTGTTTGGGGAATTTTTCGGCCCATTTGCGAGGCGGAGAAACTTACGAGGTCGTTCTGTATTTTGGGATCATCGACGTATTGCAGGGGTACGACTTTGGTAAGAAGATCGAGCATGCGTACAAATCGTTGCAGGCCGATCCTAGTTCGATCTCGGCCGTCGATCCTAAGCTGTATTCGAAGAGATTCCGAGATTTTATCTGTAGGATGTTTGTTGAGGATAGGTAAGGCATAAATATTTTTTGGGTAATTTTGTTTTTATTTCTGTGAATTGAAGAACTTTGGGAAGAGGGGAGGGGATGATGATGATCCCTAAGAAAAAAGATGTTTTTGTGCATGGGGAATTCGAGTAATGAATGTATAGTTTGGTGGTATAGAGAAAATTGGGATTTGTTTTCTTTTTCTTTTTCCCTTTAACTATTATTATATAAGTACATTACATACACATGAAAAGAAGAGAAAGCAAGTAATATACAGTAGTTTTCTTGTTGGTCGCTGAGTAGATTGTACTGTAATATATGATCTTCTTTCTGTTTTGTTTTTAAATATTAAAGCCCATCTTTAAGATAGAACTATTTTATTTTATTTCATGGAAAGTAGGAGTGATCTCTTATTTTGACTTTATTTGAAATTTTGCTTCAGATTAAGTCAAGATAGACATAGAATATATATATATATATAAGGAAAATATACTAATTTAGTTCTATCAACGAGGAAAAATCTGAGCAGTCTATATGAGATTTTGCAAGCCATTGGAATAGAGAATGGTCCCCTGTTAATGAAAATAGTCCTTTGTGCTATTTTATTTAGTCAATTGATGAAATGTATATTTTTTCTATTGACAAATAGGACTATATATTCCACTTGATTGAGTAAGATTTTACGTTTAGTAGTCATCCCCATCATAGGCAATATGTAAAAAGATTCGCCCACATTTAAAAACTTCTTAATTTTAATATGGTAGATACATATCGATTTGATTCGGACATGCTATTAAATATTCTTTGTAAGAAAAAACTGACATGCTACTACATAATAATATATATAAAGATATATTTAGTTTTTCAAACTAGGCTCTCTCTTTTATCAAACAGGCATTGCATTTCATCATGCCTCAAAAGTAACAAAAAAAGCCCCTATTTTTACGAAAGATCTTACTCCCTCCGATTTTCAAGGTGTCATTTAAGGTTTTTGCACTCATATTAAGAAATAGAATAAAATGTCTAATATACCCATAAATTAATTGCTTAAGACTATTTATTATATTCCATTTAATAATATTTAAAGAGTAAAACTGGAAATATGATAAATATTTGTCTTGAAATCTGTAAAACGACAACTAATTAGAAATAAAATTAAAGAGCTAAAACGACATGTAAATAAAATCGGAGGGAGTATGTGATTACACATATAATATATTGTAGTTCATTAAATGAAGGGAATTTTAAGTAAATATATATATATTCTTGTGTAAGAGTTTTCAGATTCTCATAACGTCTTAAATGCTATGGACCTTACACCAATTTGTTTAGTTTCCCTACCTCGTTATATTTTTTGTTTTAATTTAACGAGTCTTTCTGCGTAAGCTTATTACAGCCCTAAATGGCAGGCTACGTAGTAATAATTAATGTTATTCTGCAGCTATAATTATTTATATATTTGTCTTTGAAGTTTATTACTTAATTCGTATTAAATTTAGGGCTAAGGCTTTTGGCTTTGGTTCGCGCAATGCCGGGGCTTTTTAAGTGCTTGTGATTCCTTTTTAGTTATACTTCGTGCGCAGCAAGGTTTTGACATTCATTCGTCTTTGAGATTTTAAAACTTTTTGAAAGTTTACTGTTAAATTATTATAATTTCCTATATTAAGTACATGAAAATTTATTGCGACACTCAATTATATGTCACCATCTAATTATCAATTCATCGATTCATATTAACTTTTTTTCTATTTGATATTACAGGAGACTGAGTTTAATATACATCATCGCTAGAACTGGAATGATAAATTCAAAGTCATTGTCGACTATATGTTCTTATTGTCAAATTTGAATCAAGCCAAATAATATGCAATTTACGACTTAAGACGAAAAAAGAAAGATGGAGAAAAATGGGTCAATAAAGCCAGAAATATTTAATGTTCAATAACCGCGAAAATTACGTTAATGTCAGCCTACGCATGTAATGTAGGATAATACATTGAACGAAACGCTTAATTAACTATATGTATTTTTGGATAGATTTATATATCATATTCATTGCCATCAAATGTGATCACTTTCAGACAGAGTTTCATGAACTGGCACGAAAGAAATACAATCTTACAATGCACGAATCTTCCACGTTTACCTAATAAACCCATGCAATATTACGTTATTGCATGAAAATCGTAGACTTAGGTTTTCCAATGTATTGTGCTACATTTTGATAATAAAAAATAATAATTCGAACATCAATTTCGATATTAGGGCAATCGGGCTTCATGAGCTTATTATCAAGAATTTGGTGTCGTAATCCTAAATAATTCAATGTATAAGAACCCTAAACCCGAAAACATCACCAATGATTATTTCAAAATCTAGTTATAGTTGGCACTATAGTATTAAATAATGTGACAAGGGCATGCATTAATTGTAGCAAAGCTATGAACATACTCCCAACATAAGGCTTGTACAAAGGCAGACAAGGCCGACCTAAACCCACGAAATCCACTTTATTACAATTTATTACGGAATTAATGGGAAGTGAACGTTATTTTTAGATACTTATGTGATCGTTAAAGTCAATACGCGTAAGCTTAATTGTAGTGCCTTTTTTGGCCCCTTCTCCATATTGCTTTGTTATGCTTTGCAACTAATTTCAGACTAAGAAAGTAGCAATCAAGTGTCTTGATTAAGTGTACGCATTAAATATAAATGTATGTGTTAGTTGATATATATACTATATATTATATGGTCCATCTTGGATTGTTTTCAATTTCCAAGAAATTTAGAGAAAGATAATCATCGCGTTGTCTTTTCAAGTGCCATGGAACTATTGGACTTTTATTACCCACTTATGATGAATTGATGATGATTTAATAGCGGGTTTTGGGTAATATGCTTCGCATTTTCTAACAAGTTGATTCATATACAACGACATTTCCACTCTTCGTCGAGTAAATATATATATATATATATATATATGTATATCTATATCTATATATATATATATATATATTATATTAAAGAGGAGTACTTTAGTCAAAAAAGTTGGAATAGAAAACTAACTAGAATATGGAGAAGGTCATTATCAATAAGTTCTAAGGCAGGGGACAAATCCCTATTATTTAAGTAATTGTTGGGCACTTTTATTGTCAATAATTCTACAACTTCCAACCATTAAAGCAAGATCATCATGGTGTTTCGGCTTGCTAGCTGAGTATAAACAAGGAAAAATTAAAAGGATATAAAAATAATAATTTTTACACATAGAACAGTTGTATATTCTCGGTCTCAATTATTTGTATTGAAACCAATATTAATTATCATCGGCAATATGGGCTTTTTATTGAAACCAATGTGAATGCTTCAACTTGTGGCTTTATGGGCTTTTTATTGATCACTTGAATGATGATGGTATTTGGTATATTTGATTTGACAATAAAGCCTATGGTCCCCTTTAGTTATCAAGATTGGATAAAGCCCATAAATTTACCTTGGGATTATAATCATTATTTATTCCATTGCACCGTTCAGTCGCTATTTTGGATAATATTATTTATGTACATTTTCCTCTACAGCATCAAAGAATATATTCAAAGAATATATTCGCTAAATTACCTAGGGGTGAAAACGAGCAGAGCCGAGCCCGAACATGGCCCAGCTCGAGCTCGGCTCGATAAAATATAAACGGGCTCGAGCTCGTCTCGAGCTCGATCAAACATCTAAAGTGAAGGCTCGAGCTCGGCTCGGCAAATTATCGAGCTGCTCGAGCTCGGCTCGAGATGCTAGAATCCAAATCAATCAAACCTTGTAGCCGAGCTCGACTCGGCTAGAGCTCGATTAATCTACTAACTTAATTTTTGTTTTCTGAAAAAAATAGAACAAAAATACAACACTCGAGCACAAAATCATCCGCAGTTGAAGGGAAGAGTTGTATAGTTGCTGATCAAAGTGGATCTGGTAAAACTTTGGCATATCTTGCACCTAGGGGTGGGCGTTCGGGTTCGGGTATTTGGGATTTACCCGAACCCGATCGGATTCGGGTAGTTTGGGTTATTTGTCGGGTATCGGATACCCGATACCCGATAATTATTAATCAGGTCGGGTATCAGGTAGTAATTTACTACCCGATCGGGTTATTCGGGGTACCCGATATATTATTTTTTTAAACACTATTACTTTTGTACATAAACATTAAAAAATATAATTATATATCAATATCTAACTTGAATGATGCTAAAGTTTTAAATAATATTTCGACTAATTTTTTATTTTAGTTGTATAATTAACAAGTGATATTTTTATATCAATGCATATATAAATATTTAAAATATATTCTCATAATTTATAAATAAACATATAAAGATATGTAATTATTATTTATTGAAAACAAAATATCCAAATATTGTAAGTGATATTAATACAAAATATCCAAATATTGTAACTTGTAAGTGATATTGATATATAACATGAATATTTTGATTTGTATTAAATTATAATATTTTTAGTCATATCCAATTAAAATCGGATACCCGACTACCCGACGTCGGGTACCCGAACCCGATATATACCCGACAAGCGGGTACCCGCCGTAAATCGGGTCGGGTTCGGGTAGTGAAAATCTTAACCCGAACCCGAACTACCCGAACCCGAATTACCCGATACCCGACCCGATGCCCCAGCCCTACATGCACCCCTATCCGCAGTGTTCCATTCTTTTCACCAACACAACCTCAGGCCGCGGAACAGATGATTCTCCCATTGCAAATATGTTGAACGCGTGTGGGGCTGAAACAAAAACATATTTTTAGCAAGATAAAGAAAAAATCAGTACAAAAATGCAAAGGAATACCAAAACGAAATTACCAGACGAAGAAGTCTGTTTCATGTATTATAAAATTACCAGACGGAATATATATATATATATATTATATATATAATATTTAGTCTAATGGATGAGCAGAGTACCTTATAAAATTCGTGAGGTTGCTCTCAGATGGCTTGATGTTCTGTGTTCCCCCTTATTCTCAGCTGGCGCTCAGGAACGATTCTTATGGTGGAGATGGAGTGCGATGAAGACTGAAGTGCGATGGTAGAGACAGAGTGCGGCTGTTAGCTGGGGTGAAAATAGAATATTAAATCTAGGGTTTTCTCTATGGGTATTTTGGTCTTTTTATCTATGATATAATAATAATATAAAAAAATAAATATGGGCTCGATAAGCTCGACGAGCTATCGAGACATATAATCAGCTCGAGCTCTGCAGTTCGCGAGCAGCTCGGCTCGTTTTCACCCCTAAAATTACCGTTATATCCCTTGTCCCAATTAAAAACCCCAATGTCGAGCTTCTGGTCGCAGGACCGAAGTTTAAACATCAACCTATGCCTCGGGGTTATTGATATCATTTCAAGGTACGATGTAAAGTTTGTAGAGCCTTTCATAATTTGTTCGGTGTCATTGAGCGGAATAGATGTTGGTCGATCAATTGTTGCGCTTCGTGGCCGGTGCTCCCTTTGCAGTTGGAGAGCCTATTAATCCCAAACACAACAAGGAGAGATCGGAGAAGGCAAATGTGATGAAGATTCGAGTTTCTCAGTCGAAATTGCTAGGGTTGGGAGTACGTTAAATCTCATCTGCAAATCAGGGGTAGTTTGGTCATTTCACTATTTTATCTTGGGTTGGGTTTACTATCTCGGCCAACTTCATTGGATAACTTGTCTAATGAGCCTTTGATTATTAAAGCTGGCCTTGTTTTTGTCTCGGGCTTTAACATATTAAGTTTAGGGCAACTGAACAAGGTTGCATTGGATAATTGGGGCTTTATCTTACTTCATCAAAAGGCATATATGCATTGGCCTTGCGAACAGGACCATTGGGATAAAAACAAATCTTGAAAGTCGTCTCCCATCTCAGGCGACGGACGACGGCGCTTGATACAGATAAATAATTCCCCTGATGAATTCCTAAGGAATACTCACGTTCTCCACATTTGAGTGCTTTTGATTTCGCACTCTTCCAACCCTCACTAAAGACATGTATTCCCTTTTTCCGATCAAAAATATGCCGGACAACCTAATAATTGGCGGAGACATCCTTGAAGTTTACCATTTGCACGGTTTGGTCGCTGGTCAGATTCATCGGAGGCAAGATAGCCTCGTAGCACGATATATGGAAGATCAACCTTCCCACATCAGATTTTGCGACGATCTTCTTGAAGTCGCATTGTTTTTCGCCGCCGGTCAGGATGGCAGCGACGGGGCGCTAGACAGCGGCATCGACGTGGTGAGCCGTTGGGAATATGTTTGATTTTGGACCAACTCCAATTGTGCTGCAAAACGCAATACAAAACGCAGTAAAGTGCTCCAACAAAACTGCAAACGCAAAATGCGTTTTTTCCATCTTCTCTCCTATTTCGAACGCAAATTTGCGTTAATATGCAAAATGAGTTTGATGTTTTAAAATTGCAAATAAGCCATATTACTTGCATTTAATTATTAAAGCACTCATATACAGAATAAAGTAAAATATATTAAACAAATTGAAAATTGTACGCTTATAAGTATAAATTATAAAGTTGGATAAATAAATAATATTTACACTTTAGTATGTTAGACAATGTACATCGAGAGATAGTATTTTAAACAAGTGTAAAATTTTGAGGTGTACCGTTTTCTAGGTTTAGCATAGTTTTCGAAACTAGTCTTGATCATATATGAATTCGGGCGATTTGCGAATTAAGGAATCGGCGATTCCATTCTATGATATGATCGGGCGATTTTACTGATTTCGAGTCTTAGAATATTAAAACAATCACATTCGGTCGATTAGATGAGAATTATGCGACTTTTGATCGATTTACTCAATTTAAGCTTCGGAATATTTAAAGCATTTAAGTCTATGGAGTTTCAGGCGATGGGATTTTAGAAAATCGAGCGATTTGTCATTCGATCGATTTGAGAACTCGCCGAGTTATATAATATTTTAATTTATGAGATGAATCGGGCGATTGGAAGACTTGGATAGATGTCGGCGATTTTGGAATCGGGCGACTCGTGAATCGGGCGATTTGTCAATTAAACAATCGGGCTATTCGAAAATGCGGCAAATGAGAAATCGGGCGAAATCACCTTTGATCAATTAAGGAATTGGCCGAATTAGAAATCGGCCGATAGTAGTAATAGCCGAATTTAAAATAGGGCGTTGACTCGATTTTGACCATCAATTGGCGAAACTAGTTTCTATGCATAATCAAATCGGGTGAATCCACCTTAGTGAAGGACTTCCGCCGTATGGAAGAAATCGGGCGCCTATCAAGTCTAGGTGAATCGGGCGAATCATACATAATCAATTTTCGCCGAGACTTTTAAGAATTTGGGTTGACCGTTGACTACTGAATTTATTATATAAATATAATTACGTTAGACAATGTACATTTCGAGAATTAGTACCTGTACTGATTTTATTATTATATCCGAGAATCGGTCTTTAGAGGTTCCACCAGACTTCGACAATAATTTTAGCAGGAGGACAGGTAGGTGAATTATTCATGTACAATGCGTAAACACATATCTGATCTTATGTGCTTCTATGTGATTAAATGATTTACGTGTTTTACTTACGTCTCATGTGGGAGCATGTTTTCATGTACCATCACATTTATATGCATTGTATATGCATATCATATCATAGGGGTACACCGTATTGAGATGGTGATGATTTGAGATATCGACGAGCGAGGTAGACTGGGATGATTGTGATTTTTTATTGTTGACTCGTAGAGGAGTCGAGGTTGGTACTCAAATGACACATGACGACAGACAGGCGTGATCGATCTGCCTACTCGGGCGTGAACGTCCCGAGGTGCAAAACCGTCGTGATTGTATTTTTAGCGAAAGAACCGACCTGACAAGGCAGTTGCGTGATCGTCAAAACGCTGTCGGCGTAAGCTACCGCTTACGGAAGAGCGGTCTAGCAGGGCAGTTGCGTGATCGTCAAAATGCTGCTAGTGTAAGCTTCCGTATGTTATTATTATGGGCGCGCGAGGTGTCGAGTCTGACCTAGGGCCCTGTGTTGTGTGATTTGAGATAGGATTGTGGAAAAAGAAAGAGTAAACATTGCATGTGAGATATGGGGGTCGGGAATGAGCATTCACGTGCGTACATGCATTTTTATTCACCTACTTGGCAAATCGCTCTGTGTTTACGTGTTGTAAGTACTGAGTCTGACGCCGATGTACGTCAAGACTGAGGCGGCTGGTGGCGGTGCTCCACGGACTTTTGAGGGCGGGGGGTACATGGATGAAGACCTGTGGGGCGACTTGTAATACTTGTAAAAATTTTAATACGGGATTTTACTGTAATTATCTGTAGAGTTATTTTTCAGATTAGGAAATTTACAACGAAATTTAAATTATGCAACGAAGACATACATTTTAATAGTTTCGGATTTATTCAAAATTGATCCAAAGAATTGAATAATATTTATACAATTCTTGGGACAACTTAGTTGGGCTACAATTAAAAGAATATTCGTGACTTAAGCCCAAAGTTATTTAAAGATAAGGAATGAGCTTACTTAAGCTCAAGGGGAACGTTGATCATTATGTATCTAGTCTAGTCAATCACTGATCCCAAAGTGTTCAAGTATATCTAATAATAACATAAGTAATAAGGAGAGTACATTGTGAACGAGAGAAAATTCAAGAGCAAATAGTCAACCCATAAGTGCTGTAACAAGTCGAGAATCGGATTTGAGGTAAGAAGATCAAAACTTTATCACTAGCATGTATACTATTTTCTTATGTTACCATACGATTATATATATTGATGTTTCAAGTAATTAGGTGCTTATTTTAAGGATGTAATAGTTGTAGCATAGAGCTTGGATTCTCAAAGTGCTAAAATCATATTCTTGAATGTTTAGATAGCGATGCACTAGGTTTTGCTGAATTTCGAATAGAAGCATCATAAGGGTTAGAATGATTTCGACAGAATATGATCTGTTATTTGGAAAGATTTCTTCAAATATTTCGTCAATATAATAGATCTTTGACACCTAGGATTTTGAGTTATTTGGAAAGATTTTGGTATATGAACTGTTGATGAAGGTTCGATCGAAGTTTAGATAATTTTCATGCCAAAAAGGTGTTATCGAGTGATATAATTTCTCTAGGTTAAAAGTCTCGAAGCTGTTTTGATCGGAAAGATCTCGAGCTTAAGAATGAGGATAGAAAATGTCGAGAACCATTCTGAAATTAATTTCGAAACATGGTATAAGGATCTCGAGATCAAGCTCGAGATCCATGTCGAGATTTAGGTTTAATAGGATTTAACCATTGAGCTCGAGATTTATGTCGAAGTTGTGTATTATTTAAAACTCGAAATCCATGCTAGAACTCGATATTCATGTCGACATTTACTCCAAAATTTTGTGTTGTCTAAATCTCGAAATCATTGGTTATACTATATCGAGAGTTATTCTTTTATCGAGATCTTTGTATAGAATTCAAATGTCGAGCTCTTATATATATAATGTCGAGATCCATACCGAAATTTACTTCGAGATTTTAATTGTTTAAATATCGAGATCCAATTTTAATTCATGTCGAGATTCATCTATAATGTATATGTCGAGATCCATGACGTCGAAATCGTATATTATTTAAATATCGAACCCTTGCATACAATGTCGAGATTTCACAACTAACTCGAGCTTTATTTTATAATTCATGTCGAGATTCAACCCTGATAACGATTTCGAAATTCTGTATGAAATCTCGAAATCGTATATATATCGAAATCTTTGTGTAATGTCGAAATCTCGCTTATCAATACATCTCGACATTTTGCTTATGAATACATGTCGACGTCTTTAGATATATTACTTCAAATTCTAAAATGATAATTTCGAAACATGTAACATTCGAAACTTAGCTCAAATGAGAATTTCGAAACCAAGGTGTTCAAAGCTTTAGGGTTTCGAAATTCATAAAAATCGAAATTAGGGTTTTCAAATTAAGCCACTTTAGTGAGATTGTAATTAGACTAACAAACCAATGTTTCTATACTTAGGGTTTGGAGGTTAGCGACTTACCGATAACCTAATAGCCGAGGATACCAGGTAAGTGGAAATCGCAACCACAACACATAATTTTCATGTGCATGAAATTATGCATTATATGCTTTTAGGATTTTATGTGACGTGTCTATATGCTTATATGATTTTATGTGAGTTCTTACGTGATTTAATTACATTATATGATGACATGACACGCATATTCATGGCATGGGCATATGCACGCACGACTAGTATAAGAGTCAGGGAAAGAAAGCGTGCATGAGTATAAGATCGCTTAAAAGCGATATGTATAATTGCCGATATAGGCATTTGTGTCGACTCAATGATGAGTCACGGCTCTTCTGTGCTACCTAAATATATTACGGCGATTCACGAGGCCGACTGCCTGATTCACGAGAGGCATGTAAATAAATATATTACGGCGATTCACGAGGCCGACTGCCTGATTCACGAGAGGCAGATATATATGGATTACGGCGATTCACGAGGCCGACTGCCTGATTCACGAGAGGCAGGTAAATAAATATATTACGGCGATTCACGAGGCCGACTGCCTGATTCACGAGAGGCAGGTAAATACTCCGTAGCGGGAGATGCAACCTGGAGGATGTGACTCGAGGGAATGAGCGGCACCGAGGGAATCTCGAGTGTTGGCGACCTCGTAGTAAGCTACCCGTGGGAAGCGCCCGCGTGTCAGACTGCATTGGGATGGAAAGGCGCCTTAGGGTTAAACGAAATCTGTGTGCCCGGATTAGCCTATCAATGGGACCACATTGGGATTGAAAGGCACTGTTAGCCTCTCAGTGTGGATCACATTGGGATTGAAAGACACCATAGGGTTAAGCATAGATGGAGTACTCGGGTTTAGCCTCCCAGTGTGTGTACTGCCACTTATTTATACCCTTAGGGGTTTGAGCTCTATATGGTGCATAGTAAGATTGAAAGCCGAACGGACCCAAATATGTTATGAAAGGTCAAGAAGAATGTGAGAAGTAGATAGCATTGGCGCGGATGCCTTCGCTATTTAGGTCACGTGCATTGCATGCATGGTTTTCACTTACTGAGATTTATAAGCTCATTCCACGTTTTAATGTGTTGTAGGACCCCGCGATCACGGTACGTGATCATTTTCACGGCGAGGCCAACTTTTGAAGCTTCCGGGGGCTTTTGAGATGGAAGTGTGCATGGATGCGACCTCGTGGAGGTCCAGTAGATAGATTTATTTTGACCCGCATGCGCACTTTCCTATGTAAATAGGACCCAGGATGATTTTGTAGAAACCGTTACGATTCCTATTATGAAAGGAAAAATTTTATCCGAAATTTCGTACGATATATTTCATTATTAGGACATTAGTCGCATAGACTAGTGTAGAAAGTAGTGGTGGAAGGCGGCGCGCCATACGACTTTAGGATTTTTGTTCTTTTGGCGTTTTTGGGGCAACGGCCTTTCTATATATTAACAGTGTAAACGATATTTTGTTGTAGTATATTATAACTTAGGAAAAAGTTTTTGTTAGACGGACCTTCCACGGCTTATGTTGCGGAAATCCGCCACTAACCTTACTTAGAAAATGAGGATCGCTACAGTAAAATCACGCGAGACAAAAGGTAGAGGACGTGGGATTCAAGGTTCTGAATCGGGTTCTCGAATCGGGCCAGAAATTGTGATTTAATCGGTATAAAATCGGAATCAAACCGAACTCAAACCGGTGTTTTTAAATATAATATATATATATATATATATATATATATATATATATATGAATGAATTAATCAAATAATATGGAAAAATATACATGTTTTTATGAACTTTTTCAAACTATAATTATCTAAATTAAGGGGTGAAATTAATTAAAAGTAAATTGCGTGAGTTATTATAAATTAATCGTATGTCAAGTATTAAATATATGAGTTGGGGTCAAATTTGAAAAAAATAAAATAGTGAGCTAAGTTAATCATAAAATATAAAAATTATGATGTTGGGTGGATTGGAACCCAAGCCATTAAGTAAGATAACAACAACTTAACCACTAAACCAAACTAATTTATTGATTTTTCTATTTTGTATAATTTATTTAAAACTAAAGTTTTATTTATCTATTTTTAATTAAACCGGATCGAACAGGACCGAGAACCTACCAAGGGTAGAGGTGAGCAAAAATATCCGGAAGCCGGATTCCGATCATGTATCCGATTTTCCAAACCCGGAAAAATGGATATCCGATTTTAAAAACCGGATCGGATACGGATAGTGATTTGTCTAAAATCTGGATATCCGGTATACTGTTGTATATTTAAAAAAATAAAAAAATAAAAAATAGTCC
Organism: Craterostigma plantagineum; assembly: GCA_027422505.1. NCBI lineage: Eukaryota > Viridiplantae > Streptophyta > Magnoliopsida > Lamiales > Linderniaceae > Craterostigma > Craterostigma plantagineum. Next base: position 505,508 of record JAPQWV010000039.1, on the reverse strand, counting down.
AAAAAGAAAAATGAAGGTCCAAAAACAAAAAAAAATATCAAGTAGAATATTTAAATTTATATTATTTTATTATTGCAAAAAACTTTGTTAGATAATTGAGATAAAAATAAACATAAAAACATCCACGACGTTGGTGGTTCTTGTTTGTCGAGACGGGTTGGAGAAGAAGCTAGACAACATATCGATCCTACATAGTTGCAGATGCTATAGTCTACTTTGATTTCAACAAGGATCGAGGAGTTTGGGGAAATTGCAGAGCCTAGTGAATTGATTCCGTGCATAGAAGAAGATTATTCTCATCTGATGAGGGTGCATATTGATATTGGAGTGTTAGGGGGCTGTTTGTCAATCATTTCGAATTAGAAAATAATTCTGTCCGGTGGAAGCGTCTCCATTCCTGGGTGATGAGAAAGGGGACGAATTCTTGGACCAAACAGTTTGTGATGGAAGATCCGTTGATCCATGATCTCAATCCTCAAAGTAGATTTCTTATTCTTCATGTTCTCAGCAATGGTGAAATACTTACGTTTTGGTACAACGGACACAATCTCTTCTGTTACAACCCCAGGCAAACTCAAATTTCTCGAAATATATTTGTTCCGTGCACGTTAATAATTTTGTTCCTAGCTTTCATCCCCCTAAATACCAGCTTTCGATCGACACCGCCATGGTGCGACGGGGTTTTTCGAGGTATGCATGTATATGTATATGATCGTGTGAAGCCTCTTCTTCAATTTTAACGCTACCTTTCCTCCTCCGTTATCAAATTCTTACATTAGAAGTCGATGCTGCTGTACTCAGTGTTGTAAAAATCGGTCTAGGCGGCCGACTAGGCGCCGCCTAGGCGCTAGTCGGCTAGCACCGTGGAGAAAACTGCCTAGACGGCCAAATTAATCAGCAGCCATTATCCGATTAATCGGCCTATTATCCCGATTTATGGGCCTATTACTTAAAAAAAATACAATAAATTTTTTACTAATTGTAGGCCCACCAAAGCACCCAGTTATATTATGTGTGGCAAGCACATAACTTGTAGAAGTGAGGTTGGTGTGCTTTATATAGAAAGCATACAAGCTTTATTTGCATAACCCAACCGGTGTGGGATAACATGAAAGTCAAAAGTAATGCTGTAATGCTTGTTTGTCCGATGCAAACAAGAATAAAAATTATTACAACTGAAATAAATAGATAAACACTGAAATATAAAACTATATTAACTTACATATATAAACTGAGATATTAAAAAATTATAAACTGACATACACATACTTACACTAAAATATTGAATGGAAAAATTATATAGAATGTTTGGAAAAAATTATAATATTGCTATATTTCATCTATAGAAAAATAATACTAAGAAATTCGATATACCGACTAATTTCCGCCTAGAAACCGCCTAGGCCCCGTCTAATCGGTCGAGGCGCTAGGCTCCCCTCGGGCGCCTAGCTAGCGACTAACGCTTTTTACAATCTTGGCTGTACTTTTGAAACGCATCATTGGATTCTTTAGTATTATGTGTACATTATATATATATATATACATCTTATTCATAACATGCCATGTTTCTTTGCTATAGTTCTGCGTGTGTGTGTAAGCACTGCAATGATAGGACGATCAATTCCTATGTACTTGTGCTCTTCTGCATCTATCGATCTCAGCGTGAATTTGATTCCTTCGGAAGCATAACTTGAAAAGTAATATTTTTTCTCGTGTTGCTTGTTTAGGTTTGGGGGCGACGAAGAAGGGTTTTAGTTGAAGTTCGTGTTTGGAAGAAAAAGTTCATTTGCTTGCTATTTTCTCTTAATTTCATTTTTTATATATAAATAAGTTATTTGCATCTTGTTTTGTTGCTACTAAAATATAAATACTATACTATTTTATTAAGGGCGTGCGAGGGATTAAGCGTGAGAGTTTCATATAAATAGTCAATTAATTGGTCAGATTAAGCTTTATTAAAAAATTTAATTAATACAATTAAAAGAAAATCATTTACCACCTTTAATCGCTATTTTTAAGTTATTCCAACTTTAATTTTATGATGATGATTTAAAAGCGGGCTTTGGGTAATATCCTTCGGATAATTATTAAATGTGTGGCGTTCTATAATATTCTAACAAGTTGAACCCATTGTATGATCAAGTAAGATTCATGTACGAAGATATATTTACTTTCATCGGTAAAGGATTACTTTAGCCAAAAAAGATGGAATAGAGAACTTAAATAGAATATGGAGAAGGTCATTTAGGTTCTAAGGCACGGGACAAATCCCTATTATTTAAGTAATTGTTGGGCACTTTTATTGTCAATAATTCTACAACTCCCCATTAAAAGCAAGATCATGATGGTATCTCGGCTAAGGAAAAATGAAAAGGATATAAAAATTATAATTTATACAGAATTTGTATATTCTCAGACTCAATTATTTGTTTTGAAACTAAAATTAATTATCATCGGCAATTAAATGTAATGTTGGGCTAAGACTAAGAGTACTATTGGTGAATGCTTCAACTTGTGGCTTTATGGGCTTTTTATTGTTCACTTCAATGACGATGGTATCTTTTATTTGATAATAAAGCCTATGCCATTGCATTCTTTTAGTTACTTACTAATGATAAATGAGACGTTAATAGGACTTGGGAGGCCATTAAATGGGTCAAAACATATATAAAAAAACTGAGACATATAGCAGATAATATATTTGCTTATATGAAAATAGAAGCTGAATACTATTTTGTCCCGTTGTCCATGATAAGAAAAATGTAAAATCAATCAACCTCTATAATATTTTACGACAAGACGCAAGTTATCAATTCCCATGTTTTAATGATTACTGCACAGTACAACGTGTAATCATTTTTCATTTAGTCATCATAGTCCAAATATCTACTGTTTTTGCGTTAGCTTAGCCTGCTACTAGTTGATTTGAATGTACATAAACCAAATCTTAGGACAAAACGTATATAGCTATATATATAAAAAAAAATAAGTATACTAACCGAATAAATAAAAACTTTTAGTTTTTTCATGTTTTATTTATGTATTGGATATGTAAGCGACAAACAAGATTATACGATGTAAAGATCGGTCTGATTTTTCTTCTTGCTTTAAGCTTTTGAAACTTGAAAAGACTGTTTTGGTAGAAACCGAGACGTTTCCTTTCCACTTCGATGATTACACCTTTGATTTGTATTATCAAATTTATTATTCCATTTTGGTTGTTTGTAGCATAAATATGTGTCTGCCTCTGCATTGTTTGCCACTTACTGAAATTACTAAATGAAGGCTAGAATCCAATTTCAGACGACTTTTGCTTAAACCTTTTATATCATATTTCTTCAAAAAGCATTACAAAGTCGTCCTTGGGTTTTGTTTTATTGCCGAATGTTTTGTTTGATTTGTGCAGTCAATCTTCATGTTCGTCTCATGCAGGCTTCTTAAGCTAGAAATAGAATTGGTCAACGTATCGATGAAGCAAAACCCTAAGTCAACGCAAATCTCAATACATTTCATTTAAAAAAAGCCAAAATTCTCATCCTACTTGAACAATGCTCGAAATAGAGAGCCACAAGCAATGTTCATATTTCATTCAAGTAATTTCCAAAAAAATTCAAGGAAAGTAATACCAAAGAGAAGATCGTAAGGTCTTACGTGTAATAAATTATTTGTGTTATCTTTTGTGTAGTTAGAAAGAAAGAAAATCAAGCAAAGAAAGGAGGGTTTGAGTTCTTTTTTTTTTTTTGTATTTCGACATCTAACAAAATCCCACAATTGTAATTTGAGATTTGATCAGTGTGCGTTTTATCCATGTACATTATAGCAAACGTGGTGATAATAATACATTATTGTTGTAATTATTATTTTATTCTTTATTTAAAAATCACTAAAGTGACAAAAAGGCTGCAATCTTTTTTTTCTTTCTGTCTTTTGGTATTGTTCGGCCGCCAAAAGCCATGCTGTTTCGTATCCTAATGTTGATGTGCATTTAATGCAACAATTAAAGTTAAGAATATCTTATTCTAGGCACGATTTTAATCATTGGGGCTATAAAAAAATTAAAGCTAGCCAATATTCTAAGACAAAATCACCGAGATCTTATATGTAATAAATTTTAGGGAAATTACATCAATAGACCTCGAGGTTTCGACTTTTCTTCAAAAGCTTGTTTCGATTCCGTCTGGTACTCTCGAGGTTTCGACTTTTTCAGTTGGTACTCAAAATTATTTTCCGATTCCGATCGATACCCCTGAAGTTTTATGAAATATAATTTGGTATCTCTGAATTACCAAAACTAGATTTTAAATATTTCAAATAACCAAAAATTCAAAAATAATTTGTTTTATTAATAAAAATAATTTTAATTATAGGGAAAAATTATATAAATATTTTCCAAAATAATTAAAATAATCACAAATTCAAAAATAACATAAAAAAATAATTTACAGAATATAGTATATAATTCAGAAATTATATAAATATTTTTCAAAAATAGAAAAAACATTGAGATCGAAAATCAAGCTTAAAATTGAGTCGATGTTGGAATTACCATGAGAGATCGTGAGTAAAATAAAAACCCAATTGAAACATTGTGGATCGACTGTTATTTTGCAAAGAACGCTCGATTTTCGATCTCAAAGTTCGTGCGGGATTTGGAATATATATTTTTCTATCTTTAATATTTATATAATTTTTTCCAACTATATACTATTTTTTATAATTAAAATTATTTTTTTAATAAAAAATATTTTACTTTTGAATTTCTGATTATTTTTAAGTATTTTGGATAATATTTTTATTTATCTAATTTTTAACTATATACTATTTTTATAATAAATTATTTTTATTAATAAAAAAATTTTATTTTTAAATTTCTGATTATTTTAAATATTTTAAATCCAATTTTCGTATTTCAGGGATACCAAATTACATTTCATAAAACCTCAAGGATACCCGCCGGAATCGAAAACAATTTTGGGTACCAACTGGAAAAATCGAAACCTCGAGGGTACCAGACGGAATCGAAACAAGCTTTTTAGTACCAGCTGAATAAGTCGAAGCATCGAGGTTACCAGATGGAATTTCCCTTAATTTTATAACGAGCCAAATCTGATAAACCAAAAAAACATTCCCCACCGTTCCAATATCATAGTTGAACCAAAATCATACATTTCTTTTTAAGATTTGAACGAGAAAGAAGTGATTTTGAGTGCACACAGTAGAAGCGAAAAAATTGTATCTTTACAACAGTTTCTTAATTGGATTTTGTAATATAGTCGAACTTACATTTAATTTTAACGGTATTAATAAATCAACATTGTGCTAGATAAACATACATGACCTAGTAATCCTAATTACATATATGTCAATTTTGCAATAAACCTCAGTTATCATCGCTCTCTCTCTCTCTCTCTCTCTCTCTCTCTCTCAGCTCAAACGCCATGTGTACTGTGAAACCCCTAAACCCAAAAGCAAAAGAATGGAAGCCAACGCCGAAGAACTCGTCGGAGCTTTTAGCGTCGCCGCACCTTATCTACGACCACCATGACCCACCGCCGACCACCGCCGTACATCATCCGCACGCGGCATACCTTTTCACACCTCCGCCACCATATTCCGTCGTCAACTTCGCCTGTAACCAAGGGTTCGCAACATACGTCGTCGATCAAAGTCCGAAGAGCCCTTCGGCGGCGCGTAAGAAACTTGGTCCGAAGAGGGTTTTGCCTCCTCGGCTGAGGACGGCGGCGATGAGCGCCGAGTCTAAGCCGGCCGGCGCGAAGCTAGAGTGGAGAGCCGTCGTCGCCGAGGAAAAAGAAACCGTAATGTTCAATAAAAACACACCGAGCAATTGGAGGAGAAAACAAGCCGTGAGTTCAAAGCATTGGTTTGACGTGGAAAGAACAACGGTAATGATCAAGAACATACCGAACAACTTGAGGTAATAATCTCTGCAAACCCTTTTTTTTTTCGAACTCTCTCCAGTTGGGAAATGCCTGGGAATGTAATAATCTTTAAAGATCATACCTATGATCCTTAGGCAGCAGTGATTCGTGACTTGTAGTAAAGAGAGGTTAAGTGATAGTTCTTTATATGACTTTTCTTGCCCAGTGACTGACAAGATCATGAAAAGGGAACTTTCTTATCATTATATTTTTTTGTTCATTTATGTCATAGCAAGCATTCAATGGTGTTTCTCGAGCTAATCCATATATGATCTATAGGTTAATCTTGCAGTGTATTGTAGTGTATCTCATTTATTAGGGTTGTGCACTATAAATGCTAATGATTTATCATTTATATCACTACAGTATTTCTAAATTTGACATCTTTATGTTATTAAATACATACGAGAAGTGTCTGAATTTATCAGAGTTTTGTTTCACCAGGCGAGATTTCATGCTAAAGTTCCTCGATGAACGAAGCATGGAGCACTCTCTTGAATACGATTTTCTTTACCTCCCAATGGACTTTTGGTAGGATTACGTTATTTCTTTTCCCTTCATCCCTTTTTTGACCTTAATTATTTTGTATAAACCTTACTGAGGTTTTTTTGTTTATGACATATCTGTGAAGCACCAAAGACAATCTTGGATATGCATTTGTAAACTTCACAACTGCTGTATCTGCTTGCAAATTCAAGAAAGCGATGAACAACTTCAAGTGGATCAACGCCAGTACAGATGAAGGCCCAATAACTTCTAAGAAGACTTGCGAGATAACTTGGGCGAGGATTCAGGTTTCGTCTTTTCTCTTTCCTCAATATGTTGTAAGAAGTAAGAACTCGCACTTGTATGCATTCAATCCCTTTCCTATGTTTCTTTATCTTTTCCAGGGAAAAGAAGCATTGGTGAAGAGATTCGAGACTTCGAGCTTCGCTTGTGACACCTTTGATTTCTTGCCTGTCCTTCTCGACCCGCCACGTAACGGGTCGAACCCGAAACCCGACCCACCAAATGTTATTGGGAAACTTTCCCGACCCGCGTAATCCAAGCGAGAACGAGATTTTAGGTAAGGAACTGAATAGGGTGGGCTTATTTTAGTTTGACGGCTATGAATATGGAGAATGGCCTAGCTTTTAATGGTTACGACCCCTTTGTGTTTTTCTTTCCCCCTAATGTTCGTGTTGAGAAACTTGGGGTGAAAAGGAAACACACTTAATTTGGTCCTTTCGTGCAACGTGAGGATGATCTCGGGTAGTATATTAAAATTTCGGTTTGTAACTTCTTTGTGTATTATTATATATATATATATATATATATGTAAGTTTGCCCGTTGGGGCTCTTACAAGTTGCAATGATTGCGCAAACAAAACAACTTGGGATACAGAAGCAAAAACATATATGAATGTATGGAAATATAAAGGCGGTAAAATGCCAAATTTTTATTACGTTAAGAGTTCTATATAGTGCCGTGTGGCCTTAAATAAATATTGTGGAACCAACGACAACGTGGATAGAAAGGTACAATGCAAAATCTTGGACGTGAGACATAAATCAAAGTGTGAAATTACAATAGATAGCATTCATTTTTGTTACCAAGTGTTATGTTTGATTTTGTGCAGTCAATCTTCATAATAGAGCGGACACTGTGAATCTTTCTTGAGCAAGCAATGATGTATGCATATGCATAGATCAGATATTCCTATTTTCATGCAACTAATTCCCAAAAGAAAAAGATTTCATTATTCCACTTTAACATTTACAATTGTAACATAAGCTTACAAATCAACCTGTAAATTCACCGGCAAAAAGAGAAAATCAGTGACAAATCAAGGTCGTGGGTGGAAAAAATCACGTTTTACCTTACACACCAATTTCCCATGGATTGTAGTTGCCATGAAATGCCATAAACTTCAATTTTCCAATTTCCCCCGACGGGCCACGGGACAAAATAGGCCTGGTAGTAGTTTACTATATGGGCCTACTATTCACACCCCCTACACCCTCTTGTACCCTTCTTTTCACCCCCAAGTACTTGATTTTTGTAATAATAATTTTAAATAATCACATGATTCAATGCATATTAACTTATTTTCCATTAAATCAATAATATTAATTACATGGACTATTAAAAAATTATTAATTAAGTCATTTTAACCAATACCACATTTAGAACTAGAAAAAATGCTCATGGCCCGCGGGCCGGCCCGCCCCACTCTGGTACTGTCAAATGGTCTCGCGGGCTGTGGGCCCACCAAAGTGACGGGGTGGGCCTGCGGTTAAGCCCGAGCGGGCCGCGGGCAGGCCCGCATAATATCATAAAATATATATTTTTTAAAATTAATATATAAATGAATTATGTAGGTTTCTATATTTTTGATATCCAATTTTTAATATCATCAAACTTAATAACTAAATAAATTTTTATTAAAGAATTTAAATTTAATTAGGAGTAATTCAACTTCATTAGTTTATTTTAATGTTTTTTTCTTTTTTTATAATTTTCCTCGTTTTTTTAGGACGGGCGGAGCCCACCAGGCCCGCTACCCGCCAGTAGGACGGGGCAGACCTTCATTTACTATGCCCGCCGGATGGAAAAAATAGTCTTTTTTAATCGGCGAGTATTTATTAAATATTACTTTACATATTACTTAAATTATTAATATTAAACTGCTTTTTTCGTTTTGTATGGGGTATGTAATTGATAAATAATTAATGTTTAATCTACATATTAATGAGGGGGATGCAAATAGAAAAAAGGTGGGTGCCAATAGAATTACCCTTTTTATATCTATTCTATTTTATTAAGGCTCGGGCCTTTAGATAAACTGCTTTAATTTAGACTTAATTTGGTTTGTAAGAATACTTAATTAAAAGGAAATTATTACTTAAAATAACCACCCACTAACTTATAGCAATGCATGTTAATTTATTTTGTTTGTGTCAAATCATAATTACAATTTTAACCATAACATTATTAATATATTACAATTACATCATCAAATGAAAGTAATATAATTAAACTTATAATTTAATTTAAAATAACTTAAAATATAAAATATTAAATTTTTGTATTGCACATGCATTGAATGTGCTTATATACTAGTATTTTCTAATTATATACAAAATTTTAGTTTTATAAACAAAAACTACATATTTATGAATATATATTTTTAGAATTACTTTTCTAGAATTATAATGTAAAATTTATATTTAAATGAACTAATAAAAATTTTTAAAAATAAAAATATTAGGGCGGGTGGGCTCAGGCCGGGTAGGCACATCCCATGGCTTATGGGCTTAGGATCATTTGACCCGTTCAATTTCGGGCCAGCCTGACTCGACCCGTAGAAGATCGGGCGTCCCACTAACTTTATCACATTCCCTTTTTTGGTAAAAAAATATCACAAACAATCAATATAATAATATTAAATATTCTTAAAAGACGTGTCAAAATATACACTTTTTACCTTTTCATTGTACCATATTATTATAATAATGCCACCTTAATATCCGTGCCCACTAAGAAATGTGATAAAAATAGTGGGAGGGAGAGAGTAATAAAATATTGGGATATTATTGAAAAGTTGTAAAAGTGTACGAGAGAGAATATTACAATATTACTTTTGTGTGTGCCAATGCATTTATTGGTGAGATCTGTTACTGCAAAGTTCGACAGTTACTGCAAAATCCTCTTGCAGTTGCAGTTTGCAAAATCAACATTTATAAGTCTAATCTAGGGTTTTGACTTTTTGAAAATGGGAACCGATAACCGTGAACCGGTCAAAACCGGTTGGCTTCCAATTTGTTTTCTTATCTATATAAACTAATAACATCTTGTTTTGCTACTAAAATATAATAATAAGAATTAATTATTATTATTTTTCATGGAATCAGTAACGGGGTTAGTTGCAAGACATATATGTAATGTTGTCTCTAAACGACCAGCACTTCCCATTATTAGCATTATTTTTTAACTCTCTAATGACGTCTTTTCTTCTAGTCTATGAATTATAAAATTCTAATGTTTCTTTAGTCAAAGATCTAACTCCTTATAATTCCATGAATTTCTGATAAAATGGACAAAAATTCAAGTAATCCCTCGGTCCCGGTAACTTTTGTACATTTTACTAAATCGGGCGTCCCACTATCTTTTATACATTTCCATATTTAGTAAAAAATTATCACACACAATCAATATAATAACATTAAATATTCTTAAAAGACGTGCACACACATACACTTTTCTTCCTCTATACTATTAAAATATTATATTTCTTAAAAACCGAACCCAATCCCAAATGTCCATATATTATCGGGACTGAGGGAGTATTATTTATTACGTTTTGAAGTCCACCCCATAAAACATGCTTCAACGTAGTGGAAGAAAAGAGAAACTGAACTGCTTTGACATAAAAAGCTAAATCAGTCTTTCTTGTCTTAAAAAGACTCCACTTTCATGTTAAAGAACAAGTCTGCTAAGTACTCAAAGCAGCAGCAAACAAAATGACTTTGTACTGTTAATAATGTAAAAGAAGCTAAAGATATGTTTCGAAATCAAAGATTTGACCTTGCCTGTGGGCTACTCTTCTTTTTTTTTAAAACTTTTACTGCTATATTTTCCATGGAACATTGAAACAGAAAGTTCCTTTCTTAAACATTTATGCTTTGTTGAAGCATGTTTTTACAGCTTGTTGTCCTCTGTCAATTGTTTCTGTTCTTACAATAAATCAAAGCCATGTTTGTCTCTTTTCCTTCCAACCTTTTTTTCCCCACACATTTCTTCAATTAAATTCAGAGAGAGATGAGAAGTTTCCTAAACACTACCTATGACTACAGAAATCCAAGAGCTTCCTCCTCCCTTCAACGATCTCATCGAAGAAATCATCAACCTGCCCTAAAATATCCTCAGCCCCACCCCTCAAAATCCCGAAAACACCCTTCAAATCTTCGACCTTCTCTCTAAATCCATCGTCTTCCTCAGATTCCCACTCAACAACTGAGCATCTCCTCTCTAACTCAGCCCTCACCTCATCCAAGGCAACCTTCGACCTCCTAAATTCGTAAAGTAGAATCCCGGGTCGACCCGCCACCCGACCCATCTCCGACGAGACCCGCCTCCGCAATCTAGCCACCGAGGCCATGAACTCCGACGAAGAATCGTCAAACTCCGACGAGCAGCAGTTGAAGACTAAAGCGTCGAGCAATAGCATGAGTAAGAACGAGCTAACTCTGCTCATTGCGTAAAGAACTCCTCTGAAACCGTTGAATCCGTTAAGCTTTAGTTGTAAGGATGCTTTCGATTCGAATTTAAGGGATAGGGCTTCGATTCTTGCCTCCATTAACGACCTATTCTCTTCTTCTAATCCCAAAGCTTCCCTTTTGCATACTGATATGGCCCTCATCGCCTACATCAAGAGAAAAAAAAATCGTATCTTTTTTGTCTTTTTTCGACTTAGGATAGAGAATCTTGATTCTTACATATACATACCTGTCTGGTGATTTGTGGGGTTAACTGGGCGTGCCCATCGAGGGAAGAAGTAACGTTAAGTCCAGCGTAGTAATAGCTCTCCATGCCTGAAATCCCAGTCTTGAGGATTCTGCAAACTTCCCATAGCTTGGAGCTTTCGTCCATGTACTCATCGAGCCACTTTTCACCTACTGGTAGGTGTAATTTTTGGACAAGATGGGTGAGTTGAATATGTAGAGATCTCAAAAGGGACAAAGACTTTTGTAGGAATTGGACAGACATGAAGTTGCTGGTCAAGAAAACTCTTTCGAGGTCATCGATTCCAAGCGTTATGGAACTGTAGAAGGCGCTTATGGAGTTTGCTGAAGGAGGATGACGATCCATTTGATCAATTGGAAAAAAAGGATGTTTTCTTGGGATTTCTGTGTTTGATTGAATTTAGAGGGTATGATTGATGGATGCAAGAGATTTTTGTGGAGGAAAGAAAAGAGTGTGGAGTGTGCGTATATATATGTGTGTGTGTGTGTGTGTGTATGATTTGTTTGAGTTATAAAGAGGAAATAAAATTGGAAAAATAAGAAAAAGATAGAAATCTTTAGAGGTTGAACAAGATTATTGGGAGCAATGATGTGTGTTTCCTGCGATGGGGAAAAGATGATTGTCTGGTAACTAAAATCTGCCATTTTCATGGTTTTTAATGGGACGAATGAAATTAAGAATATTAAAAATAAGAAATAAGAAAACACTTGGTCTATCTGTGACTGTGTGTGTGTGTGAGAGAGAGAGAGAGAGAGGGAGAGGTTCATGAGCTCTATTACAAAGAGAGACTTTGTGTTTTTGGACGAGAAAAGTATGAACATATCATCCATCATGCGAAACAAAGAAGGAAAATAGAAAATGAAATATGGGCCATTATGATTTATGAAGTTCGTTTTTATCATTATGAGAAACAAAATAGGAAAATATAAGGGGATCTTTCATGTTTAACTAGAGAGTTTCTCTTTGGCTTGTTAAATCCTTCTTTTATGCCTCGAGCAACTGATTTGTTCCATTATATCCCTTCTATTCTTTTGAAATTTGTAAGCTTCGTTTATTCCGAGATTTGTACTCACACCATTCATCTCTATTTATCTTATTTTTTTATTTCATTATTTATCTTATAACATGGGGTTTTAATATATATGCTCCCCCTAGACCTTACAATTATCAAAGCCACATGATATCCGAAGTGAAGCACACCATTTTATATTGTGGACCTTTGGACCCATCAATATTCGGTTAAGAAAAATATTTACTCGTATAATCAAGAAAAAAATCATCTTGCCTACTTAATTATATTGGTCAAGGGTCTTAGATGGTAGGTTTAGGGTATTACATCACGATGATGTTATAGAGCATTGAAGCCGAACCCGAATATACTGTGGACCTTTGGAAGATTGGCCAACATATTGTTTTGTATATCTCGACATAACATCACCATAGTTACTAAGTCAACTCTAAGTCGAACCCGAATATACAATTCCCATGGATTTACAATAACCTCCATAAAAACTTCCTTAATAATTCGTAGTAGTTACATTTATCATGTATTAACTAGTTGTTTATTTCTAAAGAAGACTAGTTGGTGGGTTTTTGGAGAACTGGACGCTAGGAGTTAGTATTTTTCGACATTCATATGTGTGTGCTATACATACTAAAAATAGAAGGGTAAAATTAAAATATAATATATTGGGTGGTTTTATTTTAATTTTAATATTATTATTTTTAATTAACTTAAATTGCCAGGACAATTTACACCAAGCCTTGAGGCTTAATAAAAGACCATAGATATTGGTGGTTTCACATCTCAAGGGGAAAGTGAAAATTGGAACTTTGATCAATCTTTTATTTATGGCCATTGATATGAGCATCAACTGTGTGTGTATATATATCTATATACTCAGAGAGATAAATATTATGAAAATTAACGGGTTCAACAATAAGTTGATTATAATCACAAGTGTTATAGGTTTAATACTCAATTTCAAATAATAGGGACAGATATGACAAAAAAAACATATTAATTTTCATGGGGCCACCACGTTTTAATTTTTTATGCATGTGGCTACTTTGTTCTTCTAAATTAAAACTTAAATCTTTTTTTTGAAATTAGAGCTGTGTAATTAGCAATGAACGCAAAATGTACCTCATGTTTTTTTTTTTTCTTTTCAGTACATTGATTATTTCTAGCTCACAGCTGTTACTTCATAATACTCACTGTCTGATTTGAGCAGGCAGTTATTATACCCTGAGCTATCTTTTAAACCCACGCCTTTTATTGTTTTTTTGAATTAAAGCATGCAAATAATGACAATAAATCCAAAACTGTCTCAATGTGATTTTAATATGTGGTACAATCAAGGTTTTGAAACCGAGTTTCCGAACCGGACCGAAAATTTTAGTGGTTTAAGGTTTAATGGTTTAACCGACATCAAACCGGATTAAAACCGGTATCTTAAATATAATAAATATTAATTTCATAAATGAATCAATCAAATAATATAGAAAATATACATACTTTTTATGAATTTTTGCCAAATTATAATTATATGAAATTAAAGGGCAAAATTAAGTAAAGTACATTGTGTTGATCCTTAAAAATTAATTGTGCATAGGTTAAAGTATTAAATCTATCATTTGGGGTCATATTGAATAGAAATAAAAAGTTGGGTATTCAGTAAATAATAAAATAGGGTCAAAATTGAATAGAATTAAAAAAGCTGGGTCATAAGTAAATTATAAAGTAGAAGAAAAACAGGATCTAGAAATTGAACCCAGGCCTATAGACATTTATTCGACACCTTCACCACTGGACCAACCTATTATTTCATTTGTATAATTCTTTTTGAGCAACTTACACACTTTGTAACGTTTTTTTTTGGAAACGAAGACCGGACCGGGATCGGACCGGATTTTCGGCCTGTTCGCAGTTTTCCGGTCCGAACCGGCCGGTCCGGTCCGGTCTTCAGAACCTTGGGTACAATTCATGATCATATAGTAGTACATTTTTGTATATTTATATACTTCGTTCCCACAAATAACTTTGTACATTTATACAATTAACGTTGGGACTTTCACTCATTTTAAAATATCGGAATCATGATGGGATTTGCAAAAGAGACGAATACAATCATGTCAATATTTTTTTCAAAAATAATTCAAACTTTTTTTTACTTTGAGCTTTTTAGTATATATTCCACACTTCGATAACTAAATTTAAGAGGAACAGAAATCATTACTGTAATCGGATATGCTCTTCTTAAATGCCATGGAGAAAATAAGAATTTTATATTAAAATATATCATTAGTATCAAATTCGAAAGGAACTCCTAGTCCTAGCCAAGGAATACTTATTTATATCGTACAAGTGGTTGTAGTCTATATCCATGATTTAAGACAAGTTTTCGTTAAGTTGCAAGATTGGATATATAAATATTGCCAACACCTATGTAACAATTTAATTACATAATCCAATTTGATTGGCCGTTATCACAAGACTATTCGACTCCTTGATAACCAATTTGTCTCCATTGAATTTATTTCATGTTGGTTGAGATCTTCTAATATTTGTTTCTTCGACACTCGTCACATCTCTCTCTCTCTCTCTCTCTCTCTCTCTCTCTCTCTAATAATTCAAGAAATTTTGATAAGGGATTTTCTATTAAATTGAAATGATATAAACCATGTTTAAAATTCACGTGTGGGAGGATGCATTGTGGCCAAAACCTATCCATGGAAGAACTCATCACATTGAAGAAAAATAAAAGAATAGCTGCCACACTAGCTCAGATGATGATAGGGTTCGTTCAATTGTCTACGTATAACTTTTTATTTTATATTTGATTTGCTAGCTATTCACATCAATCCCATCAAGAAAACTATGGTTTAACAAAGGGTTTCATTTGTTTCCAATTATAATTATTTGGGTAAGAAAAAAGGAGTTAATAACAAGTCCGTAATTTTGATACGTCAAATATGCATGCATCGTCAAACATTTTGATCACGCGTTTTTGAGAACTATTTGCTCCTCATCTTCTTAGTCTGCGTTTGGCTGGTGAGATAAAGTGAGATAAGCCAAGATAAGTTATTTTTGTCTAATATAATCTTGTACAGTTGACAATGTATTTTTTCTTGTAAGCTCGCAATAAATAACAGACCCGCTATTATAAAATAGAAAACCAAAGATAAATAAACGGTGCTGTGTGGGTGAGATTATTATCCAACCAAGATAACTTAATTGACTAAATACCCTCATACCACCAAATTATAAAATCGTCTTTATTTCATATGATTTATATGATAAAACTAAATAAACAACACCAATTTATTCCTTGTTTCATAATGATCAAAATGATATGTGTATCTTATATTTTTAGATTTCATAAAAATAATTATTTTTGTAACCTATGTGTTGATGATATAAAGGTTAATTTTGTAATTAAACAAGATAATAATAAATTATGGTGTTGTTAATATTGCAAGGTGAACATATAACTCACATAAATATCAAGATTATAATCTTGAGATAAAATTGTGTAACATATTCTTATCGGACAACTAAACGCAGCCTTAACATACTCTCCCATCAGGCCTTTGTCATGGTAAGAATCTAGGAAATCAGCTCTTCTTCTTATCCTCCTTGTCTTTTTCCGTGGACCAACTTCACCAAGGAATCGAACACATGCTCGTGGATAGGAGTTTCGTGCGGCTCTTCGATCTCGGGAATCTCCTTAGCTTCATTTGCTTTTTCGAGCTCCGACTTCTTAACGCTACTTTGTTTGATCGTTACCTTAGAGTCCCTTGATATCTCAGACAATCAATTAACATCTTTCCCAGCAGCTTCTTCGCCAATTGCGGAAATTTTCATTGTTTACTTTGCCTAAAAGCTTAAACATAAATGGATTGCATCATTTGTTTCACTTCGATTTTTAATCGGTTGCTTCACGTGTAGGCCGACTTCTTAACCTTAGACATGAAATGTCTTTTTTTTTATAGATAGTCGCAAGCATTCATATATTATATTTTAACTTTATATGTACAATTATTTATAATCTGTCACCTCTTACGCAATGTTGTAAAATTCGCTAGGCGCTAGTCGGGCGCCCGGGGGTCCTAGCGCCTAGACGGGCTAGGCGAGGCCTAGGCGGTTTCTAGACGAAAATTAGTCGGTATGTAATTTATTATTATTTTTATTTATATACTAATATACCAAAGTAAAAGGTATATCAAATTTGTAGATTTAAATAAATAATGTAAATTTCAATAATAATTTTTTGTATTTAGAAAAAAATTTCCCCAAAAAAATGTTTTTAGAATTTTTTCCAAAACAATTTAAGAAAAAAGCGTCAATCTCACGTCATGTTATTATTATTAAATAACTCCTAATCTCTTCAAACTAAAAAATAGTTAAAAGCTAGTCCAATTTGAACCCTAGTCTCAATAAGCCCAATATTTAAGCTTCTACTTCCAACAATTGGCCCAAGGGTATATGTTAGCTTTTGAATAACACGAATGGCGAAAGTCAGTTTCAAGTTCAACTATTTGTCCCACGCCGAAGTTTCACCTGATTTGTTGTGGGAAGAAGCTCCTATATAAAGTATACACATGATGAGAACACACGTGGTGGGCTCCCTACTTGAGGCTTACTGTAGTAATATTTTTATTTCTTTTTTATTGGCCGATTAATAATTAAATGGGCCGATTAATAATTAAATGGGCCGATTAATATTATAAATGGGCCGATTAATTTTGATAATTGGCCGATTAGTCTGATATTTGGGCCGATTAATTTGTAAGCCGATTAGGTGGCCGAATATGTGGTTTTCGCCACGGTGACCCTCCGAGTAGCGCCTATGCCGAGTTTTACAACACTGCTCTTACGAGTAAGCTGACTTATTTCTTATCTAACCTTAGACGATAACTGTAGGTAGCCATCCCTGAGAAGGATTCATGATATAACCTTAAAAAATATCATATTTTAAACCTTTTCTTATTTATTATTTCCTTAGAAGTATTGGAAAGTAGAGTAGTTATTTGCAGTGTCCCTTTCCCTGTTTATATTAATTGGTCGTCCGATGATGTTGGAACTGTTTACGTTGTGAAGGCTTTAGAGAATGGCGATTTGCTTAATTTTGAGGTTTAGGGTTTTAGATTTGTTAATTGGAAGGTGGAGATTCGAAAAATGGATGGAGCTTTCTTTCCATTCAAATCCCTACCGTACAATATCATCCTCGAAATCTTCTCAAGAATCCCAATGAAGGCCGTTCTTACATGCAAATGCGTGTGCAAGCCATGGCTTGATTTACTCAAAACTCGAGAATTCGCCCAATCTCATCTCTCCAAATCATCCTCGGGCTTGGTCGTCCACCACACCGTCAGGACACACTCGCACAATTCCTTCGATGCCCCTACTTGCGTATTCAAAATCTTTGAATTTCACGACTCCTCTCGCGAGCTTTCTTTCGGAGCATCTCTAAAACAAAAATCCCGAGATGAAAAGCCTAACTTAAGCCGCAGGGAGATGCGCGGTTGCAATTTTTTCTACGGTCGAATTTGCTCTTCGATCGACAGCCTACTCTTCCTTCGAACCTCGAAAACATTTCCCAGGGATTGCTGCGTATGCAACCCAATCACCCGGGAGTACGTGATGCTCCCGAGGCCATCAGTACAAGGTCGTAACGATCTTCGAAGAGCGTCTCGATGAAAGATCGGACGTTCGTAAATCCTTCGCCCAAGTTTACGCCCTCGGAAAGGAATCGTGGGCGAGCACCGCGGCGCCGTGCGGCCTATTTTTCGACCTGCATTACTGTTCGGTTGGGACTTTTTTGGAAGGAAATCTTAACTGGCTGACCAGAGTTTCCTGGGATTCGTGGGGGATTTCTTGCTCCGACCTCGAGACCGAAATCTTCACGCACTTCGAAGCGCCCGGGAAACGTTACCGGAGCATAGGAGTCCTAAGGGGTCAGCTTTGCTTGTTGGAAAATTCGTCCAAGAACGAGGTCACTATATACCTTATGATGACGAGCGATTTCGGGAAATGTTGGAGCGTAGAGCATGTTATTCGCGATTTCCCCGTTTATTTTGATTGGTGGTCCGATCATATGGCGGGAAATTTCGTTAAGGGTTTCGAAAACGGCGATTTGTTGCTTTCTCGGGACAATGAAGCCTTGTTTTGTTACTCTAAGTGCGAAAAGAAAGTCGCCGACTCGAAGGGTTTAGCATGTATGGGATAGGCAGATTCGAAGCCGTGCCGTATACCCCGAGCTTGATTTCGCTTATGGATTTGGAGAGGAAGAACGTAAGATGGTTGTTTTGAGTTTTCTTTTTAATGTAATTTTGCTGCTATTTTTTGGTCTCAATTGAGTCGGTTTTTGTGTTTGCTTTTTGATCTTCTTGGACATTCTTCAAGTATAGTATGAATTATTTTTTTTTTTGCAGAAAAAATTATTATGCTGATCACGCGTTTCCAAGTCAACCATTTACTTCAGTCATGGTCTATCTCAGCCATGAATTTAACAAATTTTGCTAACTATTTTAGTGATCACTACCCTAGTAAGTACCCCTTTACTAGCAAAGTCAAGTCAACTATATTTTTCCACATACCACAATATTTCCACAAGATAGATAGACTCCTTGACTATGGTCTGTTCACATAACCAGCAAAAATCCATTTATTACAATCTTAGCAACAAGAACTGAAAGGGAAAAGAAAAACAAAAGCAAAAACATGGGCTGTTGTAAGAACTCTTTGCTCCTCACCCTTTTATTAACATACCTTAAGTTAGCTTCCTCTCAGCTACCTTCCCATCAGGCCGAAGCCATGACAAGAATATATGAAATCTTCCTCAACGACAGCTCTTCTTCTCCTCCTTCGTCTTTTCCGTGGACCAACTTCACCAAGGAATCGAACCCATGCTCGTGGGCCGGAGTTTCTTGCGGGCCCAACGATTCATCGATCTCGGAAATCTCCTTCGCCTCCTTCTCTCTGTCGAATTCCGACTTCTTACCGCTGCTCTGTCTGATCGACACCTTAGAGTCCCTCGACGTATCAGACAACCGTCTAAACTCTATCCCGAGAAGCTTCTTCGCCAGTTGCGGTATTTGAACGTTCACTTCACTTAAAAAGCTTAAGCATAAAGGAAACTGCATTATGTATTTTGATTTTATCTGTACTTTTTTAATCCACTTCCTTCTTGTGTAGGCTGGTTTCTTTCTTATCTAACCTTAGGGGTGCGTTTGGTTTGCGGAATTCGATGTGGAAAAGAATAAGAAAATGTGTTGTGATACAACACACGAAGCTTAATGTACAACAACGATACGATGCGTATCACTACACTTTCTTTTTCTTTTCCGCCTTGGATTCTGCATACCAAACGGACCCTAGACGTGAAATTTTCTTTTTATGGACAGTCGTGAGGACTCATGACCCCTTGGTCTGACCTGAAAAAAATATCATATTTTAGTTTTGTATATTTCCGACAGGTAAGCTCGCCAATTTACGGGTTTTCAATTTCGGAGGAAACGCTCTGCGGGGCCCACTGCCCCCCTTCGACGGGTTTTCCGAGCTCGAACGGTTGAACCTCTCCCGCAATGCGCTCTGGGACGGAATAACTACCCAGCTCTCCTCCCTCGCCTCTCTCAGGAGCCTCGACCTCTCCTTCAACAGCCTCGACGGCTCAATCCCGACGAACCTCGGCCCGCACACGGAGGAGCTTCGCCTCTCATTCAACGCCTTCACGGGCCGAATCCCGTCCCAAATTGCTGCCAACTACCCAAACCTCCGCAGACTCGACCTGAGCTCGAATCGGCTCGACGGCTCGATCCCGGACGAGCTCGGGCGGCTAGCCTCCCTCTCGTGGTTCGCGGCGAACCAGAACGGGCTCGTTGGGACGGTCCCGTCGGGCCTGACCGCTCGCATCGGGAGATTAGACCTTAGCTACAACCGTCTCTCGGGGGTTCTCCCGCCCGACCTCCTCGTCGGGCCCAACCTTCGGTCCATCGACCTGTCCTTTAACGAGCTCACCGGCTCGATCCCGGGCAACGTCTCGGGCAGCTTGGTCAGGCTGAGGCTCGGAAGCAATTCCCTGACCGGGAATCTCCGGGCGGGCTCGTTTCGAAACCTCGACGAGCTGACCTACTTGGAGCTGGGCAACAACAGCTTAAGCGGGCCCATACCGCCCGACCTCGGGACCTGCCCGAAGCTCGCCCTGCTCGACCTCAGCTCGAACCGATTCTTCGGGCAGCTGCCTCGGGAAATAGGACGGGTGAAGAATCTCCAGCGATTGAACCTCCAAAACAACGCATTCTTCGGGCAGATCCCCGAAGAAATAACCTTGTTGGCCCGACTGCAGAACCTTAATCTGAGCTGGAACTCCTTCGACGGGCCCATACCTTCGAAAATCGATGGTCTGAAGAGCCTATCAAACTTGGACCTTAGGCACAACGGGCTTTCCGGGCAGATTCCGGGCTCCGTCGGGCGGCTGGCGTTTCTGATCGAGCTTCAGCTGGGCAGCAATCGGCTAGCCGGGCAGGTCCCAGAAATGCCCGAGCAGCTTCAGATCGCTTTGAATTTAAGCCACAATCTATTCGAAGGCCCGATACCCATTGCACTTTCGCGGCTGAGCAAGCTCGAGGTTTTGGACCTTTCGAGTAATCGGTTCTCGGGCGAGGTGCCCGAGTTTCTCGCGGGCATGGGTAGTTTGACCCGCTTGGTACTCTCGAACAATCGATTGTCGGGAAAGCTGCCGAGGTTTGAAGGGTTTACTACGGTCGAGTACGATGGTAATGATAACCTCATCAGCCTGTCTGAGAATAACTATCCAACCTATGAAACATCGAAGAAGAAGAATGCGATATCCAAAGATGTTATTGCACTGATATCGTTGGCTTTGGTTACGGTGACTTTCTTGATTGTCATGGGTGTAATAATGCTAAGAAAGTATCAAAGAATCACCGACGAAGAAGAAGAAGAAGATTCTACTTCTGCGCAGCAATCCCTTCGAGGCTACAATATACTGACCTCAAACGTCGTCCACAGATCGAACATCGATCTCAGCAAAGCAGTCGAAACGGCGAACGACCCTTCGAACGTAATGCTCAAGACGAGATTCTCGACTTACTACGAGGCCATAATGCCCTCGGGAACGAGTTA
Organism: Craterostigma plantagineum; assembly: GCA_027422505.1. Lineage (NCBI taxonomy): Eukaryota > Viridiplantae > Streptophyta > Magnoliopsida > Lamiales > Linderniaceae > Craterostigma > Craterostigma plantagineum. The sequence goes on along the minus strand of JAPQWV010000039.1, from coordinate 483,913 downwards.
CTTCGTCAAGAAACTCAGCTCAAGCAACGAAATGTTATTACAGTCCTCGCGCGGCCAAGAGAAGTTCGCGGAGGAGCTCAGAGTTCTGGGAAAGATATCGAATTCGAACGTCATGGTACCCCTCGCCTACGCCCTGACGTCGGCCGAGGCTTACTTAATTTACGATTTTGCCCCTAAGGGCACTCTCTTCGACGTCCTCCACGGTCAGACGACGGGCCAAGTCCTCGACTGGGCGAACCGCTACAGCATAGCCATTGGGCTGAGCCAAGGCCTGGCCTTTCTACACGGGTTCGGGTCGGGTCAGATACTCCTATTCGACCTTTCGAGCAAAACGGTCCTTCTCAAGTCTGTGAACGAACCTCAGATCGGAGATATCGAGCTTTATAGGGTCGCCGATCCGTCGAAGAGCACTGGGAATATCTCCACCGTGGTTGGCTCGGTCGGCTACATACCTCCAGGTAGGTAAATTCTTCGATTTAATCGAATCAGTCGAATGCAGAGTTAAAAAGCTTTAATTTTATTTCTGTTGGGCATTTCGTCGAACAGAATATGCTTACACAATGAGGATCACAGCGGCGGGAAACGTATACAGCTTTGGGGTCGTCCTCTTGGAGCTGCTCACCGGCAAAACGGCCGTTTTCGGGGACTTGAAGCTCGCCGAGTGGGCTGTGGATGAGTCGGCGCAAGGAATTGAAACGGGTCGGATCATCGACGAGACCGTCGGCGAGACGTCGGGCGCCGTAAGAAGGCAGATGTTGGCCGTGTTGAAGGTGGCGTTGGCCTGCGTTAATACCAAAGCAGAGGCGAGGCCGAAAATGAAGAGCGTTTTGAGGATGATTCTCAATGCAAGCTGACTGATGATGATGATGATGATGAATGTAATTATTTTGTCGTGTGAAAAAAAAAAAAGATATTTTGATGATAAACAACTTCGTCTCTGTAGGAATGTAGCTAAAATTCCCAAGTAGGGATCTTTAGGAAAATAAATAACCTTGATTAGTTACATTTTGATTAGATTGGATTGTGTAATTTCTTGATTAATAATATATATGTGGATATATCTTTGACCAAATGAAAATTAAAGAAAACAAACACTGCTAAAACCCTCCTCATCTTCCTCCGTTCCTAATGCATATCCTCGGCCGCCGCCACGGCATATTCCGTCACCGCCGCCGTGACGTGCGAACAATCTACGACGCAGTTTCCTCCCTCCACCGCCCTCGCGACCGCGGCCTCGACCACGCCGTCGAGCGCGAAAAACACCTAAAGCCAGTCTTAAACCTTAAGAACCTCATAATCGCCGAGCCTTCGAAATCAATCCCACTATCGATAATCGCCGATTCGAGGCAAACCCTTGACATACCATTTCGCCCGATTGAGTTCATCAGAAAATATCCCTCCATATTCCAGGAGTTCTACCCAGGCTCGCTCAACATTCAACCGCATATTAAGCTGACCCATGAGCTGATCTCTTTGAGCTCCGAGGAAGATTTGGTCTACGAAAGCGTGGATTACAAGGAGAACGTCGCCGTGAGGCTGTTGAAGCTGTTGATGATAGGTAGGGTTCGTAAAGTTCCGATCTTTGTGCTGGAGAGGCTGAAATGGGAGCTGGGATTGATGAAGGACTACGAGAAATCTCTGATCCCTGAATTTCCTGACTATTTTAGGGTTGTTAATGGCGATTTGGGCAGAGGAAACCAAAAAATGCTCGAATTAGTTTGCTGGGGCGACGAATTCGCTGTTTCAGAGATGGAGAAAAAGTGCCCAAATGGTAAAAAGTTCGAATTTTCGATAAGTTATCCCAACGAGCTCGAAACAGATAAGAAGTATAAGAAGTGGGTCGACGAATGGCAGAAACTGCCATACGTATCGCCTTATAACGACTCGATGCATTTGTCTGCAAAGAGCGACGAATCGGATAAATGGGCCGTCGCCATTTTGCACGAGCTGCTCAATCTCTTTGTCGGGAAAAAAGTCGAGAGGGACAATTTGCTGTTCTTTGGCGAGTGGTTAGGGCTGAGATCGAGGTTTAAGCTCGCCCTTTTGCAGCATCCCGGGATTTTTTACGTTTCGGGCAAGATTGGAACTCACACAGTTGTCTTAAAGGAGGCGTATAAACGAGGAACGTTAGCCGAGAGGGAGCCCTTGGTGGATATGAGGTTTAAGTATGTTCAGCTGATGAACGTAGTTACCAACGATGATGAGAAAAACAAGAATGATCAGAAACAGGCTGTAATGGATTCGAAGAAAGCCGAAGATGAGAGCTTGGATAATGATATGGAAGAAAACGACTATGAATCTGATGAAGAGAATCTTGATAGTCAAGAGGTGCCCGAGCGTGAAAATTTGACTAAGAAGGAAATTCTTGGACAAAATGGCGGCGGGCGTTTGGAAAGGAGAGTGAACGTTCGAAGGAGTGATTCTGAGATTCCCAGAAAATTCAGGCGCGAGAATTCGCCTGGTAATAACGAGAATGGCGGGCGTAGAAACTCGACTGCTAAAGGAGGAAGGCGAATGGCGAATGGAAAATTTGAAGAGAATATTCGCACGAGGAGAAAGGGCGAAGAAAACAGAGAAGAAGAATCTGCTTCGAAGGGGCGTTCGAGGAGATTAAACGTTCGAAATGGCGATTCGGTTGTCCCTATAAAACCTCGTCGAAGGTCAGAAGTTTCTGGGAAGAGGCTTGGGCTTAGGACAGAGAAGAACTGACATGTTTCTTCTCCATGGAATGGAATGGATGTAATGGAGAGCGGATTCGGTTTTAAGGTTATTCATTGAGGTTAGAGAAAATGATGAAAATTTGATGGGCTTATGGATTTCTGTACACGGCCCAAACCAAGTTTTAATTGCGCCCAACGGCCCAATTCAATCAAGAATACAAGATATTATCAAGTGGTAACGAGATTTCCTTTTGTCGCCGTGTTTTAAAACAGAGTATTGTGCAAGGCGTCGCATTTTAGTTACGATACTACGTAGCGTATTGCGTTTGCAAAGCAAGCAAACAACAAATCCTTAGAAAAAGAAATTACGTTAAAATCTATTTTGTTATATATCCAACTTCAATATCATTTTATAGCATTCTCCAAAATATGAAAAAAAGTAAACTATATAATAAGATGATTAATAGATCATACACATAAAGTCATTGCAAAAATTCTCTTACTTATTAATTTAAAATTATTAGCAGAATTACAAGGAAAAAACCTGATGCGGTCCGAAAAATCGATCCTAGCATCAATGGTGCGCTGGAGGTTATCGGTCCGTCGCTGTTTCGAGTTCGTCGTCTTCGTCTTCAGCGGATCCCTGAAACGTCACGAAAAAGCGGGCTAGCGCCGTTTCGGCGACGCCCCTCCGATGCTCAAGTCAGTTAATCGTTCGTCGACGTTAAAGCGTAAAGGAAAATAACATTAAATAGTATAAAAGTATTCGAAATAGTGTATAATAAGTAAATAACCCGTAATCGAAAGCCGCATGACCGCCTTGTGCTATGAGAGTGAATTCTTCCACGTACGGCCCATGAATTAGTTGTATCAGAGAGGAGAAATAGTCGTGATGCTGTCCTCATGTGAGAATGAAAATCCCCCCATTAACTTCTCCCTCGAGCTTGTTTACAAAGGCCCCCTTGACCCATGATCGATTAGTGGAGATATCACCACCCACCATCACTTTCATGCCCATTATGAGTTCGATGGGCCACATGGGCTTTAAACAAGTGGGCTTGGACAGATGGGCTCGGTCATGCGATGCCCACAGGAATATGCTCGAGCAAGGTCTCGTTCCTCGGATAACATTCGGACCTATGTCGCCTCGGGGGGTATTTTCGCGGGCGGGAGATTTTCCCGTCGGGGGATGTTTCCCTCATCGGGAGGTGTTTTCGCGGGGAACATTTCCCGCCCTTTCGATTAGACTCGAATATTTTACCGGTTAAATCCGGGTGTAACAATAGTCCCCCTCACAAATAGTCCAAAAGAGTTAGTGAATCTTTTGGACGTAGTAAAATATTCGAGTCTTGAGAAAAGGGGCACTTACCTCGCGAAGATTCCTCGAGCGTGGATTCGAATTATTCTGTTTGTCCCGTCCTTCGGGTTGCGACTTTTGTCTTTGCCTTGAAAGTCTTCTTTATCCAATTCTTGGGGCGGTATTTGTGAGAGGTCCCTTGCTTTCAACTTGTTCGCTTGGAGTCCAATGCCCTTGTCCTCGTTAAGTGTTTCGGGCATGGCGATGGCGTAATGAACGTGAGGTCTCTTGCCTCGGGTCGGGGGCGTCCCCCCGAGTCCAAGGAGAGCCTCGGCGATCTTGGAGACATTTCTTCTTTGCCTCTAGCTTAAATAGAGGTGGCGCTGCCTCGCGTAGATGGATAACAGTGTGCGCAAAATCTCCTCTCCCTCTCAGGGGGGAATGTCTCAGCCTCTCGTAGAGGGAATTCAGTGTGTGCAAAATAGTATTACCCGAGGGGAGTAGTCCCGATGGGTCTTCTTTGCCTCTAGCTTAATAGAGGTGGCGTGCCTCGCGTAGAGGAACAACAGTGTGCGCAAAATCTCATCTCCCCCTCAGGGGGAATGTCTCAGCCTCTCGTAGAGGAAATTCGGTGTGCGCAAAATAGTATTACCCGAGGGGAGTAGTCCCGAGGGGTCTTCTTTGCCTCTAGCTTAAATAGATGTGGCGCTGCCTCGCGTAGAGGGATAACAGTGTGCGCCAAATCTCATCTCCCCCTCAGAGGGGAATGTCTCAGCCTCTCGTAGAGGGAATTCGGTGTGCGCAAAATAGTATTACCCGAGGGGAGTAGTCCCGAAGGTTCTTCTTTGCCTCTAGCTTAATAGAGGTGGCGCTGCCTCGCGTAGAGGGATTTTTTAGGAGAACGATCTTCAGCCTTGGCCAAGGTCTTCAAGTTTGTTTATCAAGCCAAGTTTTTGATCGGCGCTTTCGTTTCGCAAACAGGCGTCCTCGGTGTATATAGTCTGAATTCTCGAGTATTAGAAGGTCGAGTTCTCAAGGACAAGCGTTGAGCGGGTTTAAGGGCCCGAGTAGGTTGGGTCGTGAAGGCGAATAGGCGAATCTTTGTCGTACTTTGCTTGAACTCCCGAACATCAGAAGGTCGGGTTTTTGTAGAGCGTTGAATGGGTTTAAGGTCCGAGGGAGTCGGGTCTTTGGGATGAAATCCACAAATATCTTCAACCGCGAGCGCGGCGTTGCCCTTGTAACGGGGGGCGTTGCAGTGGTTGCGTTCTCTTTAAGTAGTCCGTGCGAATTGGTGAGCCTTTGGCGTACTTTGCTTGAATCCCGAGCATCAGAAGGTCGGGTTTAAGGGCCCGAGCAGGTCAGATGTTTGAAGGCGCAAGAACAACTGAGTCTTTAACGTAACCTCGAGCCATGATGAGCTCGAAGCAGAACGAAAAGGGGGTGTGGCGATTATCCCCGTAGTTGGAGTCATCACTGCGGTCGCACTTTCCCTCAAGAAGTCCAAAACTTGTTTTGGGCGCGTTCTTTTTACTCGCTTGAATCGCCATTTATTCGGCTTCAAACAATCTAGATCGGAAGAAAAAGGTTTGAACATGGAAAATTCATAGGGGGTACCTGCAAAACGTGCTTATTTTCCCGAGTTTCGAAGTAGAGTTTGATATTGATGTTGAGACTTTGGCCTTGGTCGGGATTGCTCCGGCGCGTCCTCAGCCGTGATCGGTGTCGAGCCCTCCCGGTTTGCGTGAAACGAGTCGAAGTATTTTTCTTCGACGATACCGTATCGGTGCGACTTTGATTGTCCCTGTTGATCTCTACAGCAGCTTTCTGGCCTCGCAAGGTATTTCTGTGTACAGAGGGCATTCAGATTGGGCAATGGTTTTCCCAGACGAAGGAGTAATTGTGAGATGAGATCGAGGGCCGCAAATAACGTATCACTCTGCCGATTTGAGTTGAGTTATGCTTTAAGGGTTGTTCTCGAAAGCGATGATGGTCAAACTGATGCGCTCGCGGTGTTTTCATCTCGACCGCTTGTGATTGCAAGTTTTGTTTGTTTTCTCTTTTTCCGTTTGAGTTTTGCTTGCTTCTTCTCTGCATGGATTATCGTCGATGTCTTCGGAATGACCTGAGGAGGAAGGTCACATATTCAAAATATCATGAGAAAATAAGATACCTCTAATTTCGCGGAGAACGAGCCGTGGTGCTTGATTTTTCCAATGCCACATGCTAAGTTCTTCAACGCCGGTGGGCTTTTGACCTTCGAGATCGGTGGGGCTGCGTTGCAGGCGTCCAACCTCGCTGATTTGAACAGATTTCAGCTTTGCAGGCTGGTGTCGAAAGCAGTTCCTCGATGAGTGGTCGAGCTGTGGTGCAATATTCTTCGCTGCCAAGTTCTGACGTGGGGTTGTTGGCCAGCGGGCTCGCGGTGGGTAGATGTTGCTCGAGGACAAAGAAATGTCACAGCGAGTACGGCTACATCGCACGGATAGTCGGGAATTTTTCCGTTGATTCATTGGCGCGTTTCAAGGCTGTTTTCAGTGATGATGGAAGTCGATCGCACGGCTGATTTCTTTGATTTGAGCATTTTCGGTTGGTCTCTCGGACTGATTTGAAGGTTGTTTCCACAGGTAATGGTGGTCGGGCTGCCGCGAGAATGCCGCGAGGGTGGGTCGATCGGGTTCTTGCAAACTCGCAGTATGTAACGCCCGTTGTGCCGCCGACGGGAGTCCCTGTACTCATATAACTCGTCGACAACCATGAAAGGTAAATATATTTGCTCCTCACTACTCTAGACTTTAGGTTAGTCCTAGTAGTTATGGCCTGAGGTATTCAAAGTTTATACATAAAATACTCGCAGCTAAATTAATCCTTGCCATCCCACTAGAATATGAATCCTAGAAATTTCAAAGCCAGCAAATATAGCCCTATGAATCTAATTGGTTCTGATATACCTAGCCCAACGTGTTTCTAAAGCCTACCGATAAGCAGTCCAGCCAATAAAATTACAGCATCCTATGTTTTATACATTTTGAATTCAACTCCCATAAATTCAGATTATGCAATAGCCCCTTTTTCGAAAAATAACAGAATTAGTTCCAGAAGCTATAAATATTTCTGGTTGACCTCTCTACTTTGAATTGCACTCAAATAATCGCTATGCAAATTAGCAAAATCCAATAGTTGTAGAAATACCAATACGGTCCCGTAATATCTCATTTCCTATTACTTCGCTCCTTAAGCAAATAACGAATATAGTCTTCTAATATGCAGATAAGTCAAATGGACTCGAACAATTTGTAAAACTTACAGCCGATCCCAGCATTACCATCGGGAGGAGGAGTTCGCCGGAAGCTGAATAGGAGACTACGTTGATTGTCGCTATTAAAATTATACGCGAGGCTGATGATTTGTGCTCCCGGATATCGACCAATTTCAGTTTCAAGAATGAATGGTTTTGGCCTTTCGTTTCTGCGACAGCATGGTTAATTCGAGCCTACGAATCGTCGCTTGGGTTGATTTTTTGTTTCATTGCGGGGTATTTGGCTAAGTCCCGATATTGGGCTGTCAATAATATTCTCATGCGTCCGAGAATTCCTGCACGCAAATAGCTCAAAGAAGGCGGTGAATGTGCAACTAAAATGCCGGTACTAATTACATCGAGCAACCGGGTCCGACGACGAGCAATGGCGGATTTTCACCAGCGACCGACCGAAGGGGAAGCCGCGGTGGTCGTCATAAGATCTAAGGTGATCGGTCTCGTGCTGATTTCTTCGCATAAACTATGCGATCACGACTTCTAGGATGGTTTTGACTCGAGTCCCTTTCACACCTTCGAAGTGAGTCGTCGCGATTTGACTCCAATAAGCGATGTGTGTAATCGATTCAGGCCTAGATTTATGTCCCCCCAGCAGAGAGTATTCCGCTAAGTCTATCGATGTGCTTGGCTTCGGCGACAATGCTATAGAGATGGAGAAAGAACGCAATAAATCTGTGTTTGTACCCGTCCTTGCTTGACTATTGTTGGTGGACGCGAGATCCTCCGTCAATTACAGTGGGTGCAATTTTCAAAAGGTGTCAGGAGTGTCCTCGAGGGCAAAGGATGTTCTAATGAGCCGAACGGTGGTCCTTGATTGATCATCGCAGCTGCGAATAAGACCTATGAAATCAGGCGAAAACTCCTCGAGTCTGGTGGTGTTCTGTTCATGGCTGATGTGTTCTCGAGTTGCGCCTTAAGATGGTTGCAGGGTCTGCTTCAGCGGATGTTGGCGAGTTAACCATTGATGGTCAGTGATGTTTCGTTCGGGGTGGCGAAATGAGCTTGTGGTGCTAACGTCCTTGAGCTTCGTTCCGAACTCGGTGAAAGGTAGCGAGCTCAACGAGGTTGACGACGAAGCTCGAAACAGCGTCGGATTTCTCGATTCTCCCGAGTGCACCTTTATTTATTTATCTGATTCCCACAGACGGCGCCAATTGATGCGGTCCGAAAAATCGATCCTAGCATCAATGGTGCGCTGGAGGTTATCGGTCCGTCGCTGTTTCGAGTTCGTCGTCTTCGCCTTCAGCGGATCCCTGAAACGTCACGAAAAAGCGGGCTAAAGGGCGCTGTTTCGGCGACGCCCCTCCGACGCTCAAGTCAGTTAATCGTTCGTCGACGTTAGTGTAAAGGAAATAACATTAAATAGTAAGTATTCGAAATAGTGTATAATAAGTAAAGAACCCGTAATCGAAAGCCGCATGACCGCCTTGTGCTATGAGAGTGAATTCTTCCACGTACGGCCCATCAGGCCCGTAGCTCATAGGAGGCCAGTGAGGCGGTCGCTTCGGGCCCAACGTCGGAGGGGGGCCCAAAATTTTTTATACATGTATATATATATAATATATATTATCAAAAAAAATATTATAGTTAAAACTTAAAAATAAATCTATAAAACTGCGAGTAGACTGCACAAGTCAGTTGGGCCTTAATGTTAATCAACGCACAAATATTGTAATTTATTAAAAAAATTCAGTTCAGCACAAACATAACATTAAAGCTTTTTATTAAGGAAAAAAGAAAAAAGGAAACGTGATGTGGTTTCTTCTTCTATAATGATACAATATAAAAAGGGTTTCGCTTAGGTTAAAGGATGTCGTTATCTAATATAATCGTTCACTATTTTCTTATGGGACCGACCAGACATCAGTGTCCCGTTTCATTTTCATTTTCATAAAATTGCTCTGTTTCATTTTCATGTTTTTTTTCGAACCTTTTGAATTGTTTCTGCTACATGTCACATTCCATAAATCGTCTTTGTTCCTAACCGAAAATAGAAGCGAAAAAACCTGGAACCGAATTATCGAACCGAACCAAATTATCGGATTAAGTATTTTCGAACATTCCACTAATATTTATTTTTATTTATTTATTTTAGTTACATTTACCGTTGAAATTTACGTTATATTATACGTATCATACTGTATTTGGAAAAACAATAACATCGGGGGCCCAAAATTTAAGTTTCGCTTCAGGCCCGTACTTTCTCAGCTACGGCCCTGCGGCCCATGAATTAGTTGTATCAGAGAGGAGAAATAGTCGTGATGCTGTCCTCATGTGAGAATGAAAATCCTCCATTAACTTCTCCCTCGAGCTTGTTTACAAAGGCCCCCCTTGACCCATGATCGACTTAGTGGGGATATCACCACCCACCATCACTTTCATGCCCATTATGAGTTCGATGGGCCACATGGACTTTAAACAAGTGGGCTTTGGACAGATGGGCTCGGTCATGCGATGCCCACGGGAATATGCTCGAGCAAGGTCTCGTTCCTTGGATAACGTTCGGACCTATGTCGCCTCGGGGGGTATTTTCGCGGGGAGATTTTTCCCGTCGGGGGATGTTTCCCTCCTCGGGAGGTGTTTTCGCGGGGAACATTTCCCGCCCTTTCGATTAGACTCGAATATTTTACCGGTTAAATCCGGGTGTAACAAAACCTAAACAACAAAAAATGAAATATTAAAAAATGAAAATGCTACTTTTTTGAGCTATAACTCGTTTTTTTTACGAATTTTTACGCTACAAAGCGCGCTACAGCCCGCTTTCTAAAACACTGTAATGCATAGATGCAGTGAGATACAAAGGGGAAAGAAAGAAATAGTATGTGAAGATGTAATCTTTCATTTTTAAACTCTCAACACTTATTGCGAAAGAGAAAAAGGCAAGTTTTATTGATTGAAAAGTTGTCCACTGTTCTGCAATGCAAATGCTCCTGGCGGCTCAATTTGTATGTATTCACGTACCAATAGAATTATTACATATAGTCCCTCAGATTGCATTTTTTGCAATATTTGTTGCCATCCAATTCTAAATAATGTGATAAGAACAGAACAATCTTTTCAGTGCGCGAGAATAACGTGGGCTTAGTATCTCCACACAACTCCAATATTCTGCTTAAAGTGAGTTTAAAAGGTACTCGTTTATTTAGAAAAGGTTGTGTAAAATGTTAAAGATGGCGTTTAGATTTTAAACAAGCTTTCTTCGATTTATCATTAGATCAATGCAGCATCTACAAATGTAAACTAGGCTTTTATAACTTTTTAATCATGAGACTTGAGAGCTTATTCTTGCTAGCAATGTAAACTTTATAGCATCAATGACGAGCCCGTGATTTCGAATATTTAAAGAAACACCAATATTCAGCTCGAGAATTTAGTAAAAAATTCCTCCATTTTATATAATATGCTCGCATATGTATATTTTAATTTATCAACCCAAAAAATGTCTCTCGTTATAATTATACTACGCCTATCGATACCGATAGACGATACGCTTGGTAGCGAGTGGCATTACAATAATGAAATCGATGCGTAGAATATCAAAAAGAATATTAGTGTTACAACTATGAACAAATCTATATAACTTGATATATCCCAAACCAGATAAATAACAATTGTAACATTCGACATGATCGACATTGTTCTTTGGAATCCCACATCTCCACGAACAAAAAGGAATGATGTGTAAATTACGTGTTCGCTCCATAAATAAAATGATAAACCATGGTGGACATTAATTTAGATTTTGAAGACCCTTTTGCTTTTTTCTCTTCGCATGCTATTATTGTATATCACTGAACCGAATCTCCATGATATTGAATAATGTCTTTAGCATCTTATATTATATTTATGTCCAAGCACGGAAGCTAGTAAGTAGATTAGATAGGACATGCAAGTTAGTCCCCAAATCGAACACACCATAAAAGCTAACAACCTCAATAAAGCCCCCAAATCAAATTTAAACTACACTTTAATCCTTACACTAACATTCTCAAATTTCTCCATTTTCCAACCTTAATAGCCCTATCTTCTCACCATCATCATTATTACAATTACTATCATTACACTCAACACGAAACATCTCCAAACTCGAACTCTTCATAGCCCTCAAAGCTTCCCCCTCCCAGTCCGTACACCTCAAGACGGCGTACAAAACCGAAACTGCGCACGCCAATTGGGCCGACAGAAGGCCCAACCAAAGGCCCGTGAACCCAAACCCGGTCCAAAACGCCAGCCCGACCGCCATGGGTGTGCCCACGAAGTAGAACGACCCGAGATTGATTCGGGCCCCGACGACGGGCCGGGCCGTTCCCCTCAAGATTCCGCAGCCCGTGGTCTGCGGGCAATTCCCGAGCTCGCAGAGGCCTATTACGGGCAAAACCGAGGCCACTAAGGATCTCAGCTTCTCCTCTTCGGTAAAAAGCCCGGCCCACTGACGTTTGAAGGCCACGGTCCACGCCACATTGACGAGCCCTACGATGAATGCACACGACAGTGCAACAGTCGAGGCGAGCTTCGCCTTGTAGGGTTTTCCCGCCCCGAGCTCGTTGCCCACCTGCAGACAACGAATAGATCGATGCAATGACAAGTCAACATAAGCAGTCGATGAGCCTGTAAAATTGAGGGTACCATCATAAAATCAATTGCTGATAAAAGGAAAATAGACCTCCTGAATTCTAGTGAAATCAGATTTTCAATGTGGGACAGATAATCTCACTCTAACGTGAGGAATGATTTAAATCCTAACGCATGGACAAGTCAAGTCAAAATCGGCTGATAGAAGTAACACGCAGATCGAACCTGACTCTTACAACATGTTAAAGATCTAAACTCTAACGATTTAAATCTTCAACACATGGACACGTATAATCGGATGACTATGAGTCGAACAAGCGTGATAGCACAACAGGTCGAACCTAAATCCTATATACCATGTTAAATTGAGGAATTCATCCAAAAACCAATTGATATAAGAGAACAGACAACGTTTTACTTGTATAGTGACTCAGGGTGAAATCAATTCCCCGACGGCGACAACGAAATGGATAATCTAAACATATATAACTTGCAACAAACGATTGATCAATAATACCAAGGGTTCATTTGGTACCCTGAATTCGACGCAGAAAAGGAAAAGCCGTACTGATACGCATCGGACCACTGTACGTTACGCACCGTTTGTCGTACCACTACGCTTTTCTCTCTCTTTTTTTTTTGCATCGAGGTCTGCATACCAAACGCACCCTAAGAGATAAAACTCACTCACCCTGGCAGAAACGCAGCCGGCGAGAGCCATGGGTACGGTGTACATCATGCTCGTCGTCTGAATCATAATCCCGGTGGCGGCCACCGAGATCTCGGGCCCGCTTAAATATCCTGCGAGCACCGTAACGATCTCATACCACCACCACTCCAAGCAAATCCCGACGCAGCTAGGCACGGCGAGCCTAAGCAAATCCCACATCCCTTCGAAGATTTTGCGGGACCCGCCGACGAAAAACCTAAGCTCGACCCTCCCATAAATGCACACGTAAGCCATCATTAACACCATCATGTGTAGATTGGTAAGAACAGAAGCCAAGGCGACGCCTTTAACGCCCATTCCAAGGACCATAACTAAAGCGTAGTTCAAAGGTATGTGAAAAGCCACGGCCAGCAAAGTGCACCACATCTGAGGCTTAGTCACGCCTTGGGACCTGAGAAAAACCCTTAGCGGCTGTAGAAGTGTGTTTGTAAGAAGGTCGGGGAGGGAATAGAGACAGTAGGCGGCGGCCGTCGAGGTTATTTCCTTGTCTTGGCGGAGGAAGAGCATTATCGATTCGAGGTTTATCCACAGAAGGGCGATTGGGATTGTTGCTAGGAGGAGTATGACGACCATTCGCTGGAGGGAGAGGCTGAGTAGGGCGTAGTTTTTGCCGCCGTAGGCGGCGGAGCAGATGGGCTCTAGGCCGGAGGCTAGGCCGACGAGGACGGAGTAGCCGGTGATGTTTGTGAAGCCTATGGAGAGTGCGCCGCCGGCGAGTTCCAAGCTCCCCAGCCTGCCGAGGAATAGTACGGAGACTACTGCTCTTACATAGACGAGGAAGTTCATGGCTGTTATTGGAAGCGTCATGGACCATAGCTCCTTTAGTTCTTCGACCACCTTGAAAAAAAAAAAAGATGACGGTTGTTGATTGTAATAATTTCTTGGAAAAATATGCAAGAGAAGAACATTTTCTTTCCACCTGGGATGATGAGGGATGCTTGTGAGAGTCAAAGTCTGCTCCTTTTTGGGACATGATTTCGAAGTTTATTAAGAAGGAACTGAGATTATGAAAGCTCTGTTATTGGAGAAGGAAGACGAAGAGGCCGAAGAAAGTAGTGATTATATCAGTGGGTAATTGGAGAAAGCCAACTGCTTTCTAACCTGGGAATTAAATACAAGCATTTATAGCAAGGAAATGGAGGGAACAAATGGAAAAAAGGGATGATTTCCTTGTTAGGCTCACATCTTCCATTTCCTACAAGAACTCCTGCGTCTAACTCAGCGTAATAATATGATATGGTGTCAGTTGTTATTTACTTTATTTGTGATGTACTTTAATTAGTAAAGGTACTAAATGAATAAAGAAAAGGTGAAAAAGGAAGCCATTATTAAGTGTTCGTTTGGTTGACTGGTTTATATTTAGTAGGGTTTAAATAAGTAATTGTTTATATAACCAATTAATGAGCATAAATAAAATATGTGTTTGGTTAGTGGGTTTAAATAAACACATGTGAGGGGGTGTGTTTATATAAACCCGTCTGCATGGATTTAGAGTGGTTTTATATAAACACATGGTTTAGATAAACCTGCGAACCAAACGCACGAAGATATCATAAACCCACTTTTAAAATAATTAAATCCCCCAACCAAACATGAACTTAAAATGTTTATTTTTGCTAATGTCGGTTAATCTTATATGGGGTTTCTTCCTAGGTGCCACTGTAGTTGAAAGGACACATGAGGAAAGAAAAAGACAACGGGCGAACTTGTATAGTATCGATTTCTGTCTCTGTGGATGTATACAGTCTCTGCTATGGAGGAAAATCAGAAAAGAATAGATATAATCGTATTTAAATAAGTGTTTTAAAAAGCGTATTACACAATGTGTCGCGTTTTAATTCCGATGTTGCGTAGTGTAAATAAGGTAGCGTATTGCATCGGGCAAGCCACTTATAAAACGATAAAAACATAATACAACTATACATGCTAATAAATAAACTTCAAATGGTCTTCCATCAGGAAACTATGTATTATGTTTAAGAAATAACATTCGGATTACAACATTGTAGGAAATAAAATCATTTATATAGATTTCAATATCAATAAATTATTAATTAAAAGAAGTTGATTGTACTATTTAGTTTGAAGAAACATGTATGGAGAAAATGCTTAAATAAGACTTCTTATGCATATTTAGTGAAAATGCTACCATATAACAGATATATGCAACAATACATGGTTAAAAATATTAAAATATATTTTAATAAAAAAAGATTCAGGTTCGTGCACATATATGATTTAAATACACAAATTGTGCTAATTAGCTAAATTGCGCTAAATCACGCTAACTTACGCTTAATCACGCCAAATTACGCGAAATTGCACAAAATATAACGCTTTGGAGGAAAAACGCTATATTCCATGCACTTTAATGCTTTTTTGAGTAAATTTACGCTATTTCGCGCTACGTAACGCGCTATATTACCCTTTTTAAAACACTTATTTTTAAGTTTGGTTTTAGTGATCTAAGCTATAATAAGATGGTCCATGTTTGCGATAAGAGATTTATGATGGTGGGGTTTTTAAGGTAGTATATAATTTCGAAGGTAATGATTACGTCATCATCGGCTTTCACCATCTAATCTTTGCATATATATGCTTCGCATTGTCATCGATTCGTCATCGAAAAGACTTGAGAGTTTTCAGGGAAGAAAGTGACTGTAGTTAGGTATGAGATATAGAAAATATATATGCTTGGATTGTGAAAGAGTTAGGCCCCATGATTAAGCTAAATCTAAATAATAAGTAGCATAAATGGCCCAAGTGTGACAAAGCTTTTATCATGATGTCAAGCTGAAAGGTACCTTATTTTTCTTGTAAAATGATTGTACAAATTCGATTTGGGTCCAACTTATCCATAGTACATCTTATGTAAGAAAATTAAATAAATATACACTAGTATATTTGTATATAGTAACAAATTAAAACTCCTCATCGCATTCTTGGATTATTACACACGTGATTCGAGCATGGACAAGCTAAGGTTTTTTTCTTGTTCGAACCGATATGAAATATCCCGACGATATTTACGACCAGATGAAGAATTTTTCTTTTTTTTTCCCAACACCATTCATTCTTGACAAAATAAAATTTAAAATCTTGGCAATGAATAAATACACTCTACTAAATTAAATCAACGACGGAGAAGCTTCATTGCTTTACCCAAAGTACCCCTAAACCTCCGTACATCAATCGTCACGTTTTGATTATCCAAATAAATCGATCGGAGCAACGGCCATCCTCGCCGGTGAAACGCCGACGGATTCCTAATCACTGGGTCGTCCCTCCCATACTTCCGACTCAAAGAGCTCTCCTCCGCCGCAACCCTATACGCAACATACCTCAAGCCCATCCCAGCCGCCGGCTCGCCGAAATCCCGCCGGGCAAACCCATCGATTCCGCCGAGAGGCACCACCTGGATCACGACGGCGCCGTCGGGCAAGAAAACCATGTTCGTCAGCCCCGCGCCGTGAACGCCCAACAGAACGTCGCAGGAGTTCACAATTTGGGCAAATCCCTTCAGATCCGTCGACGCGTCAGCTTCTCCGACGACCACCTCGAACCCCATTCTCTCAGCGGCGGCGGACACCTCGCCGACGTTGGTAATAATCCGAGTCCTCCTCCTCGATATGATCATCAGCCTCGGCCTTATTATCCCTCGCATTCCACGGCGGCGGCCCTTTCTGAAGTACTTCGCCGATAGGGTTCTTTCCAAAGAGTACGTCTCCCTCAAAAACTGTCTGAAATTCTGCATCGTAGGAGAGTTCATCGAAGGACGGACAGTGAGTTCTCTGTAGAATCGAACGCCGACTATCAATTTCTCGAAGCAGCGGACCCCACCGTTCCTGTCGACGTTGATAAGGGCGTGTTTGGATAGCCCGGCGAGCAATGCTCGGTATTTCCCGGCCCACCAAGGCTTGTAGTCGCTCGCCAGAATGCGTACGTCTCTTCGAAACCGAAAAACGGTCGAGTACAAAGGATGTAATAGGTCGGCGAAGTCGTGGAAGAGGTTTCCCGAGTATCCTCCGAGGGATACGAGGATGGCCGGCGAGGTGTCGTTGTGAGCACATTTTGGTATTTTTACGCCGTCGTCGTTTTGCGATACGATTATCACGGTCCAATTCTTGACGTAGTCGATTCCTCGCCTGGGATAGGGTTGAACCGTCCACGAATTGGGGGACGATTTACGAAATGTCGGGCGGGGGGAGACGAGGAAGACGGTGGATGAGGTTGGTTCGATTCTTACGTCGCCTTCGATTTCGCAATAATCCGCGTCGGACTCCATTGTGCATAACGGTCGGTTCGTTGTTGTAGCTTTATCCGTCGCGATTTGCGGAGGCGAGCCTACACATTAATTACGAAAATTACGGCATAAAAAAAAAATAGGAAATACGGTTAAGCTTCGAAAGTATGAATGACAATCAGACTCGTTAAACTCATAACCATTTGAAGATCTAATGAGTATTTAATGGTCATCCCTATTAGAAAGTTTCAATCGGTTTTATTAGCAATCAGGACTCATTAAAGATGCATTGAATCATCATATGGGTCCGATTTTAAACACACTTAAATCACCATTGCGTTGGAGAATTGCGCGCCGAGGGCATCGTAGGATGTCAGGCACCATGAGTGGTCTAAGTTGATATAAACTCGGAACCATTTGAAGATCCAATGAATCTTTAATGAGTTCGATTGTCATCCCCATTCGAAAGTTTCAATGGACAAGAATTAGCATCGAGTGGTACCATTGTCATCGCGGCGAGAAGGTTCGGTCGATGAATTTACAGGAATTAGCCCTAATACTTCGACTTTCTCGACTCTTACATCGAGTCGTGTTTCCTCCGTGCGCTTCGTCTTAATTGCGCCGACGTCGGCGGCGGCGATATTTCCTTCGCGATCGTCTGTGGAAAACCCAAAAAAGGACAAAATATTCGTAATGCAAATCGTTTTTTTACCGTATACGCGCCGCGTCCTCACCTGTCTTTGTTGTCATGGCAAGTACGGAGGCGTCTTTTTCGGGTTTGATCGATAATAGCTGCAGCTTTATCGCATCGCCGACTGGAGGGTAGAAACACAATTATCGTTAGTTTGCAAGTATTTTTTATTCTAGTAAGGAAAACGAATGATGGGCGGGTGAAGTTTCATCGTCGGAGTTCTTTCTTACTTAGGGAAAAAGGGTGAGAATTCGGCTGAAAAGTCGAACAGACGCTGAGGACGAGGACGAGGCAGAGTACGAGCGCGAAAAAGCTGAATCTCTTGCGTTCGTAGCGGCTGAAGCTCTTCGCAAATATGGGATCGTAATAATACATTATGATGATGATGATTTTCTTGGTTTCTTTGCAACGCTTTTGCTTCTTGGACACAACAAACACTTTGCATGCTTTTATATTATTATTACGTTCACTTTGCTTTGAGTGATAGTTAAAATAAAATCATTAACAAACATTAAAAAGTCAAAGGATGAAAAAAAAATTATTATGTTCAAGACCTACTTTTTTAAGCCCTAGACAATTTAAGCTCAAGGTTACAGGGATTAGTCTGATCATTATTGCGCAAACGTATATAGTCGATTCGAGTAGGGTTGCAAACGAATCGAATCGAGTCGAATACCGCAATATTCTATTCGTATTCGGATAACAATCGAATACGAATACGAAACTCGAATATTTAGTCGAATCATAAAATCGATTCTTATTCGAATTTGAATATTTTTTCGAATAGTCGAATCGAATATCGAATATTTGTATTCAAAGTCATCTTTCATTTTTATTTAATAAAATATAAACAATATCATATCTAAAATATATATTGAATATAATAAATTATATTTAGACATATATTGAATTATAATAAGTTCTATTTAAACATATATTAAATTATAACATATTATTTGTAAATATTTTAGTAAGTTATCATATATTATATGTGAATTATATTAATTATACTATATTTTATGTTATATTATTCGAATCGAATAATTCGATTAATTTTCGAATCGAATATTGTGATTTCATATTCGTATTCGTATATTTCTCGAATCAAAAAAATATTCTTATTCGGATTCGTATTCTAAATATTCGAATTCGAATCTTAAAAAAAAATAGAAAAATAATAAAGACTACTCAAATTTTTCTACATCACCCGTCCTACACCAAAGTCCGAAGACCTTTTATTCAATTTTTTGATTCCTAGAGTGACCGTTGGAAAGCAATAATTGTCACTGTTAAGAGCAATCGAACGATGACGCTGGCTGCTGTGCGGTTTAAAGATTAAAGTTGCACCCTCACCATCAACTATAGCTTTTGACGCAGCCGTATGTGCTTGGTCTTAATAATTGGTATCAGAGCAGGTCACTTGTTCGATTTCCATATATTGCAAAGAGAGCAATTACTGGGAGGAGATTGCTGGGAAGCAATAATTGTCACTGCTGAGACAATCGAACCGTGTCGATGGCTGCTGTGCGGTTTAAAGATTAAAGTTGCACCATCACCATCAACTATAGTTTTTGGCGCAGCGGTAGGCGCTTAGTCCTAGGAGTGACACTGCTGCATTTGGAAAATATACCCATCTCAAATTACAATGGAATTAGGCTACCCATTCTAACGCAATTATTACTACTATTATTATTATTATTATTCTTATTATTATTATCATTATCATTATTATTTAAAATGAGGGAGGAGCTGTTTTGTTAGAATAAAAGAGCACTGTAGTTGTAGTATATAGAAGTAGTTTAGGTGGCCTTGGTTGTTGGATGCTGCTACATTGTGTCACGAAAGAAAGATTTCACCTAATGGTGTTTGAAAATTTGATAGTTTGATGATTTATTTGCATGATGTACAAAAGTCCATTTTCAAGAAAGCAAGTGTGGTTGCTTGTTATATAATAATTTTGTGGAAGATCATTTCAGAATATGTTTCAACGGTCGGTGGCGAAGGTAGAGGTAATAACTAATAAGTAGAAGGCAAAGAGTTGCCTTTCATGAATCCGTATTTTTTAAATTGGAATAATTGTGAAGCAATACGCAGTCTTGTAGTGAGTAATAATTTACTCTAAGATAATAAATACATTTCACCTTTAATTAAATATTGTTCGAGTAGTAGCTTTACCCAAAAAAGGTCTCTTATGTTCAAGATATCGCAGGCACTAAAGTTCAAAATAAATATATTTCATGTCCTAATGTTGTTATTAAAATCAACTATGACAATCGAGAGCAAACAGACACGTTCAAGAAAATGCTAGCCGGAATATCAAAATTGGAAACACGTTAATAATGTATATGGAAAATGATATTAATAATTACCCCCAACGGCTTGTTTGGTAAGATAACGACAATTATTGTGATTTACATTTGGATTATCATCATGCTAGGTTGACTTGAGCGTGGATCACCATATTTGATTATTGTAAATAGAGCGGTTAAACTTAAAGGCACAACACAAATTTATAACATTACTTTTTACACAAAAAGGGGAAAAAATAGAATGCGGCAAGAAATTATCACTGTCGTAGTAACGTACTTAAAAATTTGAATTATAGTGATTTTCTTTTAGTTAATATTCGTATCATTGTGAGGCTGCGGGGGAAAAAATAGATATGAACAATCATTGGAGAAGTGATCATGACATTAGCGTATGTGTCGCTAATCTCAGTAAAGATTGCAACTACCACTGAATAATTGAATGTAGAAAGAAAATAATATAAACCTTTTTCGTGCAAAATTAAAATAATAATTTGTTGGTTACTTGCTGTCTACTAATGATCATAGCATCATCATCAAGAGGGACCATAGCGTGAAATATGAGGCAGAAGGTATTATGGAGTTAGTTGAAACTGAAAATGGGACATCTAAGTCAAACTTTTGTCCACTAATAAGATTTTAATTCTTGAGGAGTTGAACATTAGTATGCTTGGTAGACTCCTTTTACATATCAGTAAATGATTCCAATTTATCATTCACGCAACATTTTATACTCCAACTTTGTTTAATAATATCAAGGGGAGACATTCGGACATTGTTACGACCTGTGACGATGCATCAAAAAAAGAAAAGAGAAAAAAGAACAATACCTTGAATAATAATTTAGTGAAAATATGACGCCCTTTTATTTGGGTCAGCCCAAAAATCTGTAGAAACCATTGAGCCCATATTCATAAAGCCCAATATAGTGAACCCATGTCATTGCCATGGAAAGTTGCTATGCTACGCTGTAATTCAATCTAAATTCTGTATCAAATTTTCTGTCCCATATGGACATCTTTTTAGTAAACTGGTACACCCTAACCTTTGGATCATAAGGTAAATATAACACTCAAATCGAGTACGATACTATAAAAATTCTTAATTGATAAAGACAGAAGTTATTTCACAATCTTTTTCTTGCTCCTTATAGTTGCAGTAAACTTCTTGAAATAATTGTCGGTTGTGATGAATAATAAAGGAGGATTAGTCCCGATGGAAGTTGCGATCGTTTCACAGCCAACAACAACGTCTAAATTCGCCTCAGACTAAATTTTGTCGCAGAGTTGAGACTACATAACATTGCATGTAATAATGCCTCTAACCAAGAAAAAAAAATTAGATTTTCTATTCTTATTTTTTATTTTTTTTGTAGTTACTGATTTCTAGACAAATTGTAGTTAAAACTAAGAAAACCATAGCTGTGGCTTTAGGTCCATGTTCGCTATAATAGCAGGATGGAATTAGTGATTCAAAATCAAAGTATATACCTTTTATATGTTACACCAAAACAATTGAGACAATAGCTTTAATTTTACATACTTCAATGTCAAAAACTATATTAGTTGAAGCATATGAGGTGAGCAACTCAAGATGATGTGCAACTTCTAATGCAAAAAAGCTGCATTTTTTTCCTATCATATCTAACTTTTAGCCCAACCATCCATGTGCTTGATAGCTCATTGTGCCAAATCAGTAAGGACTATATCAATTTTAATTTATAAACTGTCTTCTTGAATTTAATGATTAACTCTACATTTAATCGATTGGGATTGTTTTTTCTTTTTTAATCAGCTTGTAAGATAAGCATGGTGATATGAGATGTATAGTTTAGCGAGGAAAAAAAGAAAAATTAAAAAAACGGAATTAATTATTAATTCCGTGTGATAAAATAACGCCTTAATATGAATTATATAAAATATAAAAAGAAATAAAAGAAGAGCCTAGAAAATCATGCAAAAGTAGAAAATAAAACTTAAAAAGAAAATTAAAAAGGAAAGAAGATATTGACTAGTTCATGTAAAATGCTATGCATCTAGGACACCATTTCTACTCTTTATCGAAGTATTTAAATATAAATTTGAACATTAGCATCTCATATTACAATCTAATAATTTGCCATTGCAATAATTTCCACATTGGTTACGATCGAAAAACCATGTATTTTATGAACAAGACAACAATGTCTACTCAAATTATAGACTCGACAGAATATTATATATACTACAAAATTAGAATTAATATTTTGTTTTCTGAAGCATTTAGCCAAATCCACAGCTATTTGACGGGTCCGTCTTGGACATAGACTAGGTAACCTTCTAATAAGATACATATATTGATAGTTGTCTCCTTCATTATTCAATAATATATTACATAAATTCATAGATTTTTATGCTTA
This sequence comes from Craterostigma plantagineum, assembly GCA_027422505.1. Taxonomy (NCBI): domain Eukaryota; kingdom Viridiplantae; phylum Streptophyta; class Magnoliopsida; order Lamiales; family Linderniaceae; genus Craterostigma; species Craterostigma plantagineum. The sequence continues at coordinate 461,700 of JAPQWV010000039.1, read as the reverse complement.
TCTATATCCACAAAAAAATAATGTTACATATCAGTTTAAACCCTTGTTTGTAAAGGCAATAGCCTTTAGAAAAATATGTGTTCGATGGAGAGAGCGGTCGAAAAGGAAGATCGTTCGTTATGGCAAAATTTATTAGAGCAAGAGGATCAAATGATCAAATGATTTATTAGCAGAAGATCAGATCACTGAAGCATAGATAATGCATTTGATCCTCTTGCTCTAATAAAATTAAAGTAGCAATTAGCAATTGCACTCTTCATATGATATAAGATGATTCAATTGTTTGAAAGTTGTATTTCAATAAATAAAAATTTAAAAAGCGTTCGTTTGGTGATGTGAATATGTCCCTTCAACCATTATATTACAATGAAAGCAAATGCACATGGGCTATAGCAGTATAAAATATGTGCTCTTTATATGTATTATTTATTTATTTATTGCTATATAGTTATCTTATCACAGACCGAGTCCCATAATGGTTATGCATCACCAAGCTTTGTCAACATCAACTTTCAATCATATTCCACAAATGCATGTTACATATAGACTTTAACCTCCCACTTTTATTTTCTTTGTATTCGATCCCACACGCTTTCTTGCAGTTTTATCATTAAAAGAAAAGTTACATCTTTTTCCAATATCTACGTCGTACTTGAGAAAAAATGGGTTGTCCATTATATTTCTAGGAAAAATGATAAGAGAAATATCCAAAACTAAAAAAAACGAACTCTCCAAAATAGGATCTCAGGATCAAACTACACAACGTTTAAAGAAAAAAATTAGAACATTTAAAGTCATATACTCCATCAAACGAAATAAAAATTATGTAACTATTTCCAAATAATTTACTTAAAATAAGTTCGTTAAATAATACAAATACATGATGATTGTTTTGTAGCCAGCCTCACATAATGCATTTCCCTGACCCATTATATCAAACATAGCAATCACAAACCACCAACCTTGCCCTAACCTCATTGCACCATACTTATAAAACAATCACAAAACCCTTCCCCAACACTCCATCCCTAATATGTCCACCAAATAAATTTCAACAAAACAAACACCTTCACAATCTCAATAGAAAATCAAAGCAAACACCACCAATCTACTACACATAAACAATAAACAAGAAATCACACAAAAACAAAAAAACACACACACACACACACTACTCTAATTCCATTCCACCACATACATGCAAAACCCTTCCATCCTCTCCCTCCTCCACCATGCCACCACCTCCGGAAAGACCAAAACGCCCTCGAAAGCCAACACCTCGAAAACCGGCGGCCTCTTTCGAATGTTCAAGCTCCTCCCGATGCTCTCCACCGGCTGTAAGATGGCCGCCCTCCTAGGCGGCGGCCGCCACCTCCGCCGCCACCTGCTGGCCGACCACGCTTCAGTTGGGACACTCTTCGGCCACCGTAAAGGGAGGTTAACCCTAGCAATCCAAGAAGATCCACACAAAGCCCCCATCTTCGTGGCAGAGCTCCCCGTGCACACCGTCTCCCTGCACAAGGAGATGGCCCACGACGTGCTTAGGATAGCGTTGGAGACGGACACGAAGACACGTGGCAAGAAGCTATTGGAGGAATACGTATGGGCGGTTTTCATGAACGGTAGGAGGGTAGGGTTTTCCGTAAGGAGGAACGTTAAGAGCATGAGCGAGGACGAAGCCCACGTCATGCAGATGCTCAGGGGCGTTTCCATGGGCGCCGGAGTTTTGCCGGGAAAGTCGCCGGAGAAGGAGGACGCCGGCGCCGGCTCTGGAGAGGGAGAGTTGACTTATATTAGGGTTAGGTTTGACCGGGTCGTGGGCTCGAAGGACTGCGAGTCGTTCTACATGATAAATCCCGACGGTGCCTCGGGCCATCAGGAGCTTAGTATCTTCTTTTCGAGGGTTCGATGATGGTAGTTGTCTTTTGGGTTTGTAAGGACAAACTTCGTACGAGGTATACAGTATTTTGTGTGTGTGTGTGTGTGTGTGTTTTATACGTTAGAACATGGTAGTTTTGTCATGGTGTGAAATGTTATATAGTCATGAAAATAATTAGATTGCTTCAGTTGTTCCCTTTCCTTTTGATGGTGGTGGTGGTGAATGGTGATAGACATGGCATAGTTTTATTATGTTTTTTCAGTTTATATTTTGAAATCGAATTTCGAATTCGATCGAAGAATTTATGATGTAAGGGTTTCATAATTTAATCGAAATAAAAAAAAGGTGTAAAACCGAAGTAGACAAAGGTTAATCGGCGATTGAAATTGGACTCGGGGATTGGCAATATTTGATTGACAATATTACCCCTGCGTTTAGAGAAACATGAGGAGTTCCTACGTTGTAAGAAGCGGAGTATAAATGGCAATTCCCGTGTATTAGATCTGGCGCTATAACAATTGCTTTGGAAATATTAACGCCCAATTTAGAAGGTAAATCGACTGAATTGAACTGGTTTTTCTCTCTGGAGAGAGAGAGAGAGAGAGAGAGAGAGAGAGAGAGATGTCAGATGTGGGATTCGAGGCGACCTCACTTCCTCGTTGGTTTCGACCCTTCTCTGTGCTTGGAGAGGATGGTTATTTCTCTCTTTAGTCGAAATATGTATTCAGGTGCAATTAGGGCAATGTGTAATGTGGCTTCAATTTCACGAATTAGTTTGTTTATGCATGCCTTCAGGTTTGTCTCTCTGTATGAGAAATTAATTTACACATCGATTCACCAGCCTGCTTTGTTTATCGTTATTTTTTTAATAATTATAGAAAGCAAGATATGAAGCCAGATGACCATGCAGAATTCGTATGTTGGACATTTTAACAAAGATGAGCTGAAACGGTGTTTATTTAGGTTCTTGAAGGCTGTTAGAAATGCTGTTAAGAAGAAATAAAGCTTCTTTACTGTCACTTCATGATCAATTTTGAAGAAAACTATTCGGGCAGAGATGTTAAAACTTGTTAATTTTCCCCTAAGAGATCACCTAGTCATTGTTCTCAGCTTGATCGATGTGATTTTCTCTGTCGGGGATTTATAAAATTCGGTGGAAGAAATATAGTAAATTTGCTCTGTTGGTTGGTTGAAGAGTAACATTTTTTTTTCGTGAGCTCGAGGAAGATTATCTCTTATAGATTATATCGTGTATCATGTACCATCCTATGTCATATTACCTTGTAATTGAATTCTAATTTCAGAAACTCACCATTTTGATTCAATTGTTAATGCATGATGTTCTACTAACATAAAATCTGTTTCTTCTCAGAGAATTCCATATCACTTTGTGAAGCACATAGATGGTCGGGGCCCAGATACATCAATTTTAGTCGGTCCCAGTGGAAACAGTTGGTTTGTTGATTTAGTTCCTGCTGATGGGGGTTTATTCTTCTCGAACAATTGGATGGTTTTTGTTAGAGATCACTTCCTCGAACAAAGGGACACTTTGGTGTTTAGATACGATGGGGATTTGCAATTTTCGGTGCAGATTTTTGACAGGAGCATGCGTGAGAAGGAAACTGCATTTTCTGCGATGAACAGTCAAGATTTGAGCAAATACAACAGTCATGTACTGTAGAAGAGGGATAGGGAAGTATCCAATCTGCTAGAAAGCATTGCTGAAGCTGTTCCCAAGAAATCGAGAAGCTCCCAGGTGTGCTTTGAGGCGCCATATAAAGATCATATGGATGGTACAAATGTATTGAATGAGCAATGATGGGTTCAAGAAGCTGATGGTCTTTGCCTACTGAAAAATGCGGTCACTGTCGCTTTGCCTTTAGCTACGGTTCCTGATAATAATTCAGGTATTTTCTTAACCTCCATGTTTAGAATATTTGTGGTGACATTACTTCAATTTTCGTTAATCATTGCCTTCTTTGGTTGTTATAGACAAAAAACCAATCTCTTTTCTTTTTTGGCTTTTCTGAAGCAGACCCTCTATAAGGAATAGAAGTAGCAATTTAGAGATGCTATTGTCAGCATCTGAAGCAGAACGAATAGCCGAATCTTTCTCATCTTCTCTGCCCAACTTTATTAAGGTCATGAAAAGATTCAACGTAGGCGGTTCTTATACTCTGGTGAGTGCTTCTTTCACCTTAAGCAATAAATATTATGATTTGCGAAGATTCTAGATGAGTTTTTTTTTTTTTTCTTGATTCTCTCATTTCGTTTATCATCGTTTTCTTCTTTGCAGAATATTCCCTATCAGTTTGCAACGGAGTATCTTCCAAATTGCAAGGTGAAGGTCATCCTTCGCAACGTAAAAGGAGAAAGTTGGACAATTAATTCAATTCCTACCACCAAGGTGAAGACGTCCCATACCTTTTGTGGGGGCTGGTTGGCTTTTGTCCGCGATAACAATATTTTTATAGGCGATATCTGCATATTTGAGCTTCTACAAAGATATGAACTGCAAGTGAGAATTCTTAGAGTTGGAAAGGAAGGTTTAGATCTCGAAAACGAGGCGGGTCAAACAGGGAGAAGCAACGGTCACGCAACATCAAATAAATTATCCAGACGTAAGTCAAAGAAAACCAGGGAAGTTCCCTACAATAACAAAGGGGCTTTTAACAATTCTGTAGCAGAATCAGGTATATCAGTTTCATTTCCTGTTCTAATTTCATGTATTTACTTATTCCCTTGCTTAAAGTGTCATCTTTCTTCCCTTTCCATGCAAAAGCAGGTGTTCATAAGAGAAGAGATTGGCTTCCCTGACCAAGCCAGGCTCTCACACTAAAGGCTGCATGTCCCTTAAGTGCGCGCCCGAAGAGAAAATGGCTGCTCAATACTTCGTTTCCAACTATCCTCATTTCGTGAGAGTTATGAAAAAGTTCAACATCAGCGGTTCGTTTACTTTGGTGAGCTTCTTATTGCCTTTATCACACATTTATGCAGAGGGGAAATTCCATCGAAACATCAGAAAAGTCATAAACCTTTGTTTAATGATGATCCAGAAAATCCCATATCAGTTTTCCATGGAACACCTCCCAAACTGCAGAATGGAGATTGTCCTTCGTAATCTGAAAGGCCAATGCTGGACCGGGAACTCCGTGCCCACGGTGAAGGTCCAAACGCTGCATACTATCTGCGGAGGATGGATGGCCTTTGTGCGTGAAAACGATCTACAAATGGGAGATATCTGCATATTCGAGCTCGTCGGGCACTGCGAAATGCAAGTCCATATTTGTGGGATTGGTAAAAAAGGGTTGAACTATCTCAACGGGGCAAAGAACCTTACGCTACAGTGGGTCAGCGATTCAACATTTGCTGTGAGTTATCACTTCTGCTCCGTTCTTTTGACCGACGGTTTGAGATGGGAAATGTCATTTTCACCCCTCGAACGAACCTTTCATGTATAAAATTGTGTATTAATGAATTGCCTCAGAAACTCACGCGAGTGAGGCTTCCTCTGTTAATGCTACCTAACTTTGTTTCCTGAATGAAGACCATAAGTAGGAACACTTGCAGTTTGTAACTGTATATAGTTAAGAGTTCATTTCCTTAATTAATGTATGAATGAAACATAAGGTTTACATATATATATATATATATATATATATATATGTTCCCGCATAACCCATATATAGAATAGAATCAGGCCATTTCCTTAATTAATGTATGACTGAAACATAAGGTTTACATATATATATACATAAATATTATATGTTCCCGCATAACCCATATATAGAATAGAATCAGGCCATTTATTCCCAATGAACACTTTTCTTTATTTAATCATAGGCATTTGGAGACAGTCTTGGCTTGAGAAAAACATTAAGAGGAGTAGCCTTCCCATTCGCCGCTCCAAGACTCCCCCTCATATCAACTGGTTCTTCTTCAGACACAATCTCAAACCCATGCAATAAATTCGCGAGCGCAATCTCCATCATCTTCATGGCGAAAGAAATCCCGGGACATATCCTTCTCCCAGCGCCGAAAGGGATGAACTCGAAATTCCCGCCTTGAAAGTCGACGTCCTTACACTCCTCAAGAAACCTCTCGGGCCTAAATCGCTGAGGATCGGGCCAAACCCTAGGGTCGTTTTGTATCCTGTGAACATTCACCATTAGCTGAGTACCCTTGGGTATCGTATAGCCCGCCACCGTACAGTCCTTGGATGCTTTTCGCGGAGTTAGCAAAGGCGCAGTCGGGCAAATTCGTTGCGTTTCCTTCAGAACGGCCCTAATGTAGATTAGGTTTTCCATGTCTGAATCTTTCACCAGCCTTTCTCGCCCTATGCGATCTTCGAGTTCTTGCTGAGCCTTTCTAAGCACTTGGCGATTGTTGAGAAGCAGACATAATGCCCATGTCATTGTTACTGAGATGGTCTCAGATCCTCCAAGAATCATCGTCTGCACAATAACACAAGAAGATGATACACGCGTTTATCACAGTGAAACCCTCACGTGATTAAATAGAAATGCACATAAAACCCTAAAGGTTATCTAATCTTGCACTCCCTGTCATTAACACCCCCTCTAACTTGTGGGTGCGATGGTAGGTTTTAGACAACATGAGGAGTATGGTTGCTGAGTTTAGCACAACATAAGGGAGTTCCCCGCAATTAAAAAGTGTAATAGATTACCCTATGATTAAAAATAATAGCCAGTAAAAAAAAGGCGATCGAATTCGTTACTTACCAGGCACGTAGCTTTCGTTATAGTATCGACGTCATACTCGGGAAACTCCCCAGCAACTCTGTCCGCAACTCTCATCATCTTCGTCGCAAAATTCTGGCAATTTTCTTCGGCGTTGTTTCGCCTGAGCGAATCAACCCTAGACTGCAGCAAGACGTCCATCTCCTTGTGTATGTTTTCGAAGCTCTTCTTCGTTCCATCGACTTCGTCCAACCAATTCATGAAGGGTAAGGCATCGGATAGAGTCACCGTAGACACGCACCTGAAGAACTCCTTAGTTCGCTCGATCAAAGCCTCTCTGCCTTCTTCCTCGACTTCGCCGAAGGCCACCCTAGTGGAGAATTTTAAGTTCAATTCTTCCAAGACTTTCCTCATCTCTACCTTCTTCTTCTCCTTCTTGCCACCCTCTTTTGTACGATGGTACAAAGACTTCATCATGGATTCGACTTCGATTTCCCTTTCCTTGGCTAAATTCGAGACGTTGTGATTGGAAAGGAGGGTGATTGCGGATATCTTTCGAAGCTCTCGCCAGTAAGGGCTGTGATCTTTGAAACCGTACATGGCGAAATCGTACGCCAAGTGTTCGAGGGCTTTGGTATGCGGCCTGTTGGAGAATGTTACGTCGTTTTCGTTTGTGAAACACTCTCTTGCGATTTGCAGATCGCTGACTACGACGACTCGTTTCGTTCCTATTCGGAAGGTGAATATCGGGCCGTACTTATCGGCCAAGCTCGATAGGGTTACGTAAGGTATTTTGGGGCCCGAGAGAAGGTTTATGTGGCCTATTAAAGGCCATCCTCCTAAGACTTTAGGGGGCAGTTTTGGCTTATTAGAAGCCTTGTGATGACTTATTTTTTTCTTTGATGTTAGGGTTTTGAAGCAGTAGTAGATGGAGATTGAAATTACAGCCAATTGAATGATAAAGGCAACATTGTTGAAGTGCAATTCCATGGCTTATGTGATCAATAAGGGTTTTGTAGTAGAGCTACCTTTGATCATAAGTGGTGTTATGGCCTTTCTTTATATAGAGAGGTGCATTACCATGTGATGTTAGGCACATAATTGCTATTATTACTATATGTCTGGTTTGGGTCGTTTTATTTGCTTATGTTTTGTCGGAGACTTATAAGTTTAGCTTAGAGCACTGTTTACGTTAAACACTGTTCTCTTCGAACTGATTGTTAGTTAAGTTGTTATTTTGATTGTCTATAGTTTTCAATGAGTTGTAATAGATATGGGTAGGGTAGAGCTTAAACTTCTACTATGTGCCCATGTGGTTGCCATGTAGTTTGGCTCTCAGATTGTTGGGCTACTCTTTTAATTTATTCAAGATATGGAACCCACACTATTTTTCCACTATTCCAAGTTTTTAAAAACAAAAAAACGATAGCTCCGTTTACGAGTGATACAAATACTAAGGGGGTGTTTGTTTTGGGGTGATCCTCCAAAACATCACCGTGATCGTTCCATCGTTTCGTAATCACCACGTTTGTTTTGCGTGGGTGATTAGTCATCACCATGATGGAGGATCACCGAGGTGATCAAAACAGGGTTATATTCCAGCTTTTGGATCACCCCCAAAAAGCAGGGTGATCCTCCATCACCGTGATGGAGTGATATTTTCAATATTTATTTAGACAAAATTATCCCTTATCTTTTACATCCATTCCTTATATACCCTTATTCCTATTTTAATTACATATATTTATATCGTAAAAAATTTATGTTAAATGCTTAAAATATAAAAGAAGTATGTTGTAGGATTATAGAAAATACTTATAACTAATAATTGATTAAAAAGCTTAAAAAATTAAATAATTATTTAATAATTATATCAAATACTTATAATTAATAATCGGTTATCTATGTTTAAAGCCTAAAAAATATAATAATTCTATTGATGAATTATATGGTATGCTTATAAGTAATGCTTAAACATAATACTTGATTTTCAAATATTAATAACTATCACGTTAAATATTACCCAAATGAACATATTAAAATATTTTTCCTACATAATGTACATAAGGTTAAGATGACATTTACACAACATTACTCCAAACATCACTGCGATTAAACAAACACAATATTTCAATATCACATTGATATGCAAAATGAAATATCACCCAAACCAAACACAGTGATGACATATCACCTTGATCCACATCACGGTGATATCTACATCACGGTGATGTGAGTATTACCGTGATGTTGGATCACCGGAAACAAACACCCCCAAAATAGTTCCTCTCGTCACATTGATTATCCAGAGTGAACAAAGCTTTCATCAAGAGAGAAATTAAAAATAACCAACACAACAAAAAAGAGAAAAACAAGAAGAATAAAAGCAAAAAGAAAACAAGACTAAAAGTCCCAACAAAATAACTCTGCTATTAACCTCGTATGTATAATAAGCTCACTGTTCCAAGGGTTTAAAAGGTAATTTCCGAAGTGCAAATTGAGAAGGGGGTTTAAGAAAATTAAAGAGTAACTGAGGTCAGCAAAACCCCAAGCTACGACTAGAGCTGTCAAAGGGGCTGACCGACCCGCCCCGCCCTGCCTCAACCCGTGGCCCAAGCGGGCTGGCCCATTTCGGCCCGTCCCGCCTCATAGCGGGTTGGTGGGCTAGCGGGTCAACCCGCTAACTATATATTTTTTTATTTTTTTTCTAGTTTATTTCTTTCGAACAACGTTTTTATATTAAATAATGTCGGAATATTCAACATAAATCATTTATAATAGGTAGTATAAGTTCAATGATAAATCAATTAGTAATAAATATTATTTATTACTATTTTTAAATAGCTACAAAACATATATATTATATTTATAATAAATATATATCACATATATTCAATGACGGGCCAATCCGTCCCGGCCCGCCTCAACCCGCGGCCCAAGCGGGCTGGCCCGTTTCGGCCCGCTTCTAAACGGGCCAGTAATTGGTCAACCCACCCCGCCTATTTTTCATGGAAGGCCGGGCCAACCCGACGGGCTCAGCCCGTTTTGACGGCTCTAGCTACGATTCCCACAAATTCAAAAGATGAAATTCTTATCTACTTCGTGAGCTCTTTCAACTTAGTTTTCACCTTCACAGCTGCAATCGGTGAGTACCACTCCGATTTTAACGTTTTCGTTTTAGTCTCAGTTGCAAATCTGCTAAAAGAAAATTAATCCCATAGGTGAAGAACAAATTCCACGAAAACGGCTATGGATTCTGTTATTTCAAAGTACAGAATATGGGTGTGTGAGCAGGGCCGGATCTGGAAATTTTTAATAGGGGACCCGTAATACAAGCAAGCCTATTTTTATAAAACTTTTAGTTGGAGACCTCATTCTTGTAACAAAGTAAGATCCTCAAGCATAAACATCAACCATAAACGTGAAGCCCTCAAGCTAAATAAATTTTCCAAAAATTTGTATGACCTTTTGCGATAGACCATTTGCGATAGATCTGTCCTTGTATGTGAGGACGATTTGAGGATTTTTGGTGATGTTATGTTTTTCATTGTGAGATCGAAATGAAGAGAAAAAAAACTTGAAAGTTGGCGTATTTGGAGAGTGAAGTTTTGTTAAATGTGACTTGCAGATTCTCTGCTCTCCCTCACGCTTTTTTATTAGTCCAATGCATGCACATATGTATATATATATATATATATATATATATGATAAGAGAAGACAAAATAAATGCACACAATCTAACTAATCATGCGTGTTTCTTGTATTTCGGCTATAACATCCATATCTTTGACTTCTGTTTTTTTTCTCTTCATCATTTGTCTTCCTTGGCTGCTATTTCATGCGTGTGTTTATTTATTTTTTATTTTTATTTTTATTTATTTTTATTTTTTTACTCTTGCATATCTTAGATTTGACATGTGGGGTATTGATCTTATTCAACAAATTTCCCCATTAAGCTCAATCCTCTTTCGGTCTTGCATGTCGAACCCTTCATGCTCCTTAACAGGCTTGTTCTCAGTGATCACCTCCCCGGAGGGAGTCTTGTACTGCTCCGCCTCGTTGTTCACTAGAATATTGATCATATTTGCGTCTTCTTCCACGACTTTTCTGCGGTTTTCGTCGATGTCTTTTGTCTTCATATTCTGGTTATAGTCCATCCGCTCGGGGGCCTCCATGGTCGCTGTCGAGTACTTTCTCGTATGCCTTTAATTTGTCGACGAGCTTGAACTTGTATTTGAATCAATTTTTTAGGTTGTTCATGTATTTCTCGATGTTGTTTCTTGCGTCGATCCATTCTTTCACTTCATTGTCTTTCTTGCGGATCTTTTCTTCGTTAATGTATTTTTCCTTATTAGAACTGGCCTCTGTAGGTTCTCCAGTTCTCCCTTTAGCAACTTTTTCATCAACATGTCGCAGGGCTTCCGTCGTGGCTGCGCCAGTCGTCTTACTTGTCATCGCACGGTGCCTTCATGCTCAGCTTCTTTGGCCTTGTAGCCGATGCCATCGACTTTCTCATGTGCTTCTCGAGGCGGCGTCTCTTCGATCCTTCCTCTTTCTCGAGCATATTTTTCTTTGGAGCTTCATTCTCCTTTTTCACTTCCTGCGCGGGCACTTCGGCATTTGGGGAATCTTATTCCTTTTTTGATCATCGGCGCCTTTGTTTAACGCTCAGACTTTGTTTTTCTTCTCGATCTTAACCGGTGGTTCATCTTTTTCTTTTCTCTTTCTACGCCACGAGGTACGTCTTCTCGTACGCCTTCACCTTTTGTTTTGAGGTCCTCTTGCCTCTCTATTTTCTTCTCATCCTCAGAAAACTCAATATCATCGTCCTCTTTGATCGCCTCAAGTTCTCCCTGATTTTGTAACCGAACTTGTTTAGTACTATATGCGTCCTTTTATGATTTCTCCAACATTTCTCAGGCTTCCTTTGCATTTTTAGCACCGTCTATCCCTCTGGAACCGTAAAATTCTACCTCAGCGTAGATGACGAGGAGCGCGAGGCTCGCAACGTCTTCCATTGCGATCTTGTCTACCCTGTCGTATTGGGTAGGTATATCGGTCTTCGATGATTTTCCATAAACCTTGCGATTTCAGTAAAGCTTTCGTTTCGACGCTCCACCGTACGTAATTACTTTCGGTGAGCTTTGGCGCCGACCTTTGGTATTTTCACCTTCACCATCGGCTCTGATACCAATTTGTTATTTCAAAGTACAGAATATGTGTGTGTGACGACGATTTGAGGATTTTGGTGTTGTTATGTTTTTCTGTGTGAGATCGAAATGAGGAGAAAAAAATTTGAAAGTTGGCGTATTTGGAGGAGAATTTTCTTAACTATGACTTGCAGATTCTCTGCTCTCCCTCACAATTTTCTTATTAGTACAATGCACACACACATATATAGATCATAGATGATAAGAGGAGACAAAATAAATGCACACAATCTAACTAAATCAATGCCTGTATATTGTATTTCGGCTATCGCATCCATATCTTTGACGTTTGTTTTTTTTCTCCTCATCCATGGTCTTCCTTGGCTGCTATTTCATGCGTGTGTCTATTTGTTTGTTTATTTTATTTTTTTGTATTTAATTTTATTTTTTCACTCTTGCATATCTTAGATTTGATTCTTGTGATGTTCAACTGCTCTTTCCCGTTTCCAAATTTATATGATAACCAATCGCTATTTGCCAGCTTTACCACCATGTTCAGGGACCTCTGCCGCTGGCGACGGCTCCGACGCACGTTCTGTTGAGCTGAACCCATTAAAGAGATCGGACTTTCGAGTCTGTGCAATAAAAGGGTCGGAACAGTTTCGGGGAAAGCCAGGCTCTGTTTCATTTGGTGGGTTGAGTCATCGATCAGTCGAAGAAAATAAGATTGTCTCTTCTCCTTTTAGCGAGAAAGAAAGCTCTTTGCCTTGAAAGATTACTTCGAAAATGAGCTTTTCGCAGGTTATATGATGACATTTTCTTGACTTGGCCCATTCTCTTCTATTAAACGTTTAATCGAACAAATCCACAGCAAACCTCTATATTTCTGCAGAAATTCTCACATCCCTTTCGACCGAGATCATCTTCTATGCCGGGCTCACCATTTTTCTTTCCATAACAGAAAGCATACAAAACCCCTATCTCGAATTCAGCTCGAAAAGATGGAGTTTGATAACGGGCTTAAAGGGATACTTATTCATCTGCATACCTCATCATGGACATCAAAGCTTTCGCCCCCCTCATCGTTGTCTACGTTAGTTGGCCCGTGATTGACTTCTCTGCAATGCTATTATAATTAATTTTTATCCCTGAGATCGACACTAGTACACTCATTAGGCTACAACAAACGATATGTATACTGCCCATTGCACGCGGATATTAGTAAGTAAGCATTCGTTTTATTTTATAACTTACCACACTTGCACTTTACATCTTGCTTAAGCGCATTACGTAGCTATCAGCTATAATAACATAGTCATCAACCCCATACTACAGAACCATCCCATTTATTCCAATAAACACAAACTTTTCTTGATCTAATTATAGGCATGCAGAGGCAGTCTTGGCTTGAGAAAAGCATTAAGAGGAGTAGCCGTCCCATTCGTCGTTCCAAGAGTTCCCCTCATATCGACAGGTTCTTCATCGGACACAATCTCAAAGCCATGCAATAAGCTCGCAAGTTCAAGCTCCATCGTCTTCATGGAGAACGAAATCCCCGGACATATCCTTCTCCCAGCGCCGAGGGGATAAACTCGAAATCCCCCCTTGAAGTCGACATCTTTAGACTCCTCGAGACCTCTCGGGCCTAAATTGCTTGGATCGGGCCAAACCCTAGGATCGGTTTGTATCTTGTAAACGTTCACCATGAGCCGCGTACCCTTCGGTATGGTATAGCCCACCACCATACAGTCCTTAGACGATGTGCGTGGCGCTAGCAATGGGGTGGCTGGGCAGAGGCGTTGTGTCTCCTTCAGCAAGGCCCTAATGTAGACTAGGTTTTCCAAGTCCGCGTCTTTCACCAGCCTTTCTTGGCCTATGCGATCGTCGAGTTCTTGTTGAGCCCTTTTAATCGCGCGCCGATTGTTGAGGAGGAGACACAAAGCCCAAGTTAAGGTGACCGACATGATCTCAGATCCTCCTAGAATCATCGTCTGCATGGCAAGTTATTACAACATATATCGTCAGTTGTTTCATTCCACATGTAAATTTGACGATTCTGTCCTAAAATCAATTGGTGAAATGAGGGGTGTGCACCCTTTTGATTTATATATTGAGTTGAGCGAAGTTAGTTTCCTTATGTGGGACAAATAATATCATCCCCCCCCCCCATTGGGTGTCTGTGAGTGAGTCTGACATGCGTTATAATACGCAGATTGAGCCCACTCTACTATATTAAACTGATGGGTTCTATCCTAAAACTAATTGATGATAGGAGGTGAGGCCTCTTTGATTTCCGTAGTGGGACAAAATAATTTCAACATGCCATAATAAAACTTCGTCCTTGGAAACTTCGTCCGCAACATCCATTATCTTCCTCGCAAAAACATGGGCGTTATGGTCGTCGTCCTTACTTCTCCTTAGGGAATCAACACTAGATTGAAGCACGGCGTCCATCTTCTCACGCATGTCTTTGAATCTCTTGTTCGTCCCATCGACGACATCCAACCACTTCATGAACGGTAAAGCATCAGATAGGGTCACCATCCACATGCACTTGAAGAACTCTTTTATCCTCTCCATAAGAATCTTTCTGCTCTTTTCCTCAACCTCGCCAAAAGCAACACTCGTCGAGAATTTCAAAGTACACTCCTCGAAGGCTTTCTTCAGATCTAACTTCTTTTTAGGATCGTCATCCCCACCTTTCGTTTGAAGGTACAAATATCTTGTCATTTCTTTAGCTTCGACGTCTCTTTCCTTCGATAAGCTCGATACGTTTTGGTTGGACAAAAGGGTGGTCGCGTGAAGCTCTCGCCAGTAAGGGCCGTGATCTTTGAACCCAAACAAGGCGAAATCACGTCAAGTTTTTAGGGCTTTGGTTTGCGGCCTATTGGAGAATACGACGTCGTTTTCGTTGGTAAAGCACTCTCTTGCTATTTCTAGGTCATTGACTACGACGGCTAGTTTTGATCCAAGGCGAAGGGTAAAGATGGGGCAGTACTTATCGGCCAATTTTGATAGGGTTATATAAGGTAATTCATGGCGGCCTGAAAGAAGGTTTAGTTGACCTATTATCGGCCATCCTTTTGATACCATTGGTGGTAGTTTTGGCATTGAAGCTTTGTGGTTCTTCCTATCTTTACTAGGGTTTTGAGGAAGTAGAAGATGGAGATTGAAAGTACAGCCACTTGAATGATAAGGGCAACATTGTTGAAGTGCAATTCCATGGCGGGTTTTGTAGTAGAGATACCTTTGATCATAAGTGGTGTCATGGCCTTCTTTATATAGGGTGGTGCATTACCATGTGATGTTAGGCATACGATGGCTATTATTACTATCTGGCTTGGGTCGTTTTTATTTGTTAGTATGATTTGTCCCGAACTCATAATCTAGAATGCCATTTACGTTATATATAGTTTTCTTCGAACTGATCGTTAGTTAAGCTTGATGATGGCTATTTCTTCGTTGATCTTCTATAGTTTTCAATGAGTTGTTTTGCTGTAGACCAATCATTAGATCCTCTGATAAGAAACGTTCGGCTTTCAGCTTATTGGGCTACTTCTTTATTCAAGATATCCAATCCAACCCACTAATTTCCCCCGTGTTCGAAGGGTTTAAATGTAATTTCGAATAACTATGAAAGTACAAATTGGAAGGGGTTTAAGAAAACTAAAGAGTAACTGAGGTCAGCAAAACCCTACGCTGCGATTCCGAGAAATTCAAGAAATGAAATTCTCATCTACTTCGTGTGCTCTTTCAACTCAGTTTTCACCTTCACAGCTGCAGTCGGTAAGTACTATCTCCGATTTTAACGTTTTCGTCTTAGTCTCAGCTGCAATCTGCTAAAAGAAAATGAATCCCATAGGTGAAGAACAAATTCCACGAAAACGGCTATGGATTCGCGACGCACCTTCCCAGATTGGATCTCAAGCTACAATGTGAGATCTTCTATTCGATTCTTGTGATGTTCAGCTGTTCTTTTTGCTCTTCCCAGTTTATCTGATCACCAATCGCTGTTTGCCAGCTTTACCACCATGTTCAGGGACCTCAGCCGCCGGCGCCGGCGACGGATCCGGCGCACGCTCTGTTGAGCTTAAACCATTAAAGAGGTCGAACTTTCGAATCTGTGCCATAAAAGGGTCAGAACAGTTTCGTGGAAAATCAGGCTCTGTTTCATTCGGTGGCTTGAGTCATCAATCAGTCGAAGAAAATAAGATTGTCTCTTCTCCTTTTACCGAGAAAGGCAGCTCTTTGCTTTGGATTTTGGCCCCTTCAGCTCTAATCTCAGGTTTAGTGATTCCGCAGTTCTTTATCGTTGGTGCTATCGAGGATTACTTCAGAAATGAGCTTTTCGCAGGTATGATGACATTTTCTTGATTGGCCCATTCTAGAATTAATCGTCTAATTGGAAAAAATCCTTAACACCTCTAAATTTCTGCAGAAATTCTTGCATCCCTTTCGACCGAAATAATCTTCTACGCCGGGCTTGCCGCCTTTCTGCTCATAACCGAACGTATACAAAAGCCCTACCTCGAATTCAGCTCGAAGAGATGGAGTTTGATAACGGGCTTAAAAGGGTACCTGTCGTCTGCATTTCTCATCATGGGCCTCAAAGTTTTCGCGCCGCTCGTCGCTGTTTACGTTACATGGCCCGTGATTGGCTTCTCTGCAATGGTCTCTGTAGCTCCTTTCTTGATCGGCTGCGCGGCTCAGTTTCTCTTCGAGCGATCCCTCGATCGAAGGGGATCTTCTTGCTGGCCCATTTTGCCCATCATCTTCGAGGTAAGAGAAATCGTTCATTAAGATGCAAGCAAGTTCTTAATAGCCTTCTTTATCCTTAAACTAAAGATAGAAAGTTTTCGAATTTCTTGTCTGATTCGTCAGGTCTATAGGATATATCAACTGACGAGGGCCACCGTTTTCATGGAGAAACTGATATACGGAATGAGAGACGCATCTGTGTCGAGGGCAGTTGTAGACAGAACGGGCGCTTTGGTTTCCATGATCGTCATGTTTCGAATCTTGGGCATCGTCTGTCTATGGTCGTTGTTAACTTTTCTTCTTAGGCTCTTTCCTTCGAGGCCCGTCGCCGAGAATTATTAGTAGAGAATGAGTAAATCAGCTGTAAATGAATCTGTTTCGGGCAGATAATCAGTAGAACATATTCCATTAAAAAAATTGAATCATTTGACTGGCTTTTTGTTTCTGACATCATCACTTGTGTTAGTAGAGAAACAAATATATCAGCTAGTTAGAGGCTTAGCCTTGCGTATATGACCCATACTATTCACGAGATCCTTCCTCGTACAAACGGGGAACATGTTAATACTCACCAATCCTTTGAGTCGCCAGAGAACGTAAGGGAAACTGAGCTGATCCCTAGAAGTGAACCGTACAACCTCGTTAAACCATAGGCACGTGAACAAATTGGTCTCAGGCGTGTGTTTCCTTACAATGATCGATGCCTCAGCTAGAGCTGTCACGAAATTTAACGAGAAAAATAGATCAATATCGAATTCTTGGAAAGTTTTTTGTTTTCTTGAAATATTAAACACCTTTCTTGCCGTTGAATCTTTTATCTTCTGGGAGGCCGTCTTTCCGGTACTGAGCTATTTGGACATCGACTTCCTTGGGGGTTGCTTTGTTTTTCTTGACAACAGCCTTTGCCTCGTCATAGACGCTGCTTCGAGCGCCGTGTTCTGAGATTGCAAGTACGCTGTTCGAACGCCAAAGCAGTGCTTCTAACACGCCGAGAGGGTCTCTTCTGAACTGGGATTTCGAGTCTACCCAAACCGAATATTTCGAATTCGGGAAAAGACGATGGGGAAGCATCTGAATCATTCGCATGAAAACAATCTTCAACTTTTGAACTTTCCATTACTACAATACATAATCTTTGAGCTCTATCTTCCATTTGGATCCATTTTAACAGGTAACTAATGCAATGATTGCCTACAAAGCAAATGGTTATTTCACTATAGGGTTATCATCATGTCATTATTCCTAGTTATAGAGCAAACACGCCATTAGCAGAAGGTTCCATACCTTTGGTATCTTGCCATTCAGCCGTTGGTCTCTGAAGGGCAGATTTCGAACTATTACCACACGCCATTTACCAATGAAGCGATTTTCGTCGACTTTGTTCCCTTGGGCTTCCTGGGCTGCAAGAGTAATTTCATCCCAGAAAGCCACATAACAAACCTGCGAGCGAATTTTCGGGTAAGTTTCCATGTGTATAATGTAAAAACTACACTTGTTCCAAAAGTCATTAATTAGCATGTAGAACGAATTTACCTTCTTAAGCGACGCTCCTGACATACCAATGGGTTGATATAGATCATCTCCACCGCCAAACGCACACGTGGAAACCACGGCTTGGCATGTTTCCATGTAGAGTTTGTCTTCATCGCTGATGCTAAATCCTCCATATTCACTATAGAAACCACAGTGCACTTCACATGTTTCACGCGCCTGAACCGAACCATCAAAAGAAGTAAAGATTGCATGCTTAATCTTTTATCTTCAAAGGACCAACTTTCATCCCAGAAGTGATGAAATAACTTATTTACCTTAAAACTCAGGTCTCTCTGTTCAAGAGTCTGATTGCCCGTGAATAAGTTAAACCTCGTGCTTTCGGAATATACGTCAGATAAGTTGAATCTCCGTTCTGTATGGCTTCTATCAGTCTCTACGGCATAAATTAACTTCTTTACAGGGCCATGGGAGTCTGCCTCGCCTGGTATATCTAAAAGCTCGAGATCTTCGGGCGGTAGAAGCTTCAAACACCCTAACAGAGTTGAAAAAGAAACTCGTAACTCAGTTCATCTCTTACATATAGAAGCAGATTCAACGTGAGTACTAAAGGCAAATATTACGAGAACATAATGTGCATTGCTACAGGTATGTAGAGAAGTAAACATATCCACGCAAAATTTCACACAAAAAAGAACTCAAAAACCACTCACTTTCTCTAACACCGCCGACCATTCGAGTCGACGGATCAAGCCTGTTCAAATTCCCATTAGATTTACTCTTCGCCATGACATGATCGGACTTCTTGGCGCGTGGCCGATGTCCAGACCCTCCGCCTATCTTTACGGCCTCGTAAATCAGTAACACAGCTGCGAAGAGCAAAATCACCGCCGGCCACCACCGGAGGACTTTGCGCACTACAATTCGGGTCAAATCAGGCCTGGCCCGATGGCGATGACCCGATTTCTTGCGCCTGCGACGGGACTGGACGCGGGTCCGTGACGATGGGTCTTCGGAATCCGAGTCTGAATCATTGATTGAGATGCTGTGATTGCTGCTGTTCTGCATTGGTGGGAAAGAGGAGAAGATTTGATGAGATTTCACGTCAAAATTGTACTTACGACGTCGTTTGCGCTTTAAATTAGCTGGTTTTAAGGTTGCATCAATCTCTACTTAGACTTTTGTGTTTTGTCCGTAGAGAAGATAATTATTTTTCCAGAAATTGTTTGTTACATGTGAAAATACTCCACAAATTTGGATTTTTCAAAATCGATAATTGGTCACATGTGTGTCGTGCATATAAACGAGCTTGAAATAAATCAAATTAACTTCATATGACAGAGCAAGAGCATAAGGTACTTGCAACATAAAATTAAACCTCTCGAAAACATTGTAAGGAAACGCTTCTAAACCATAAGAACATCTTTCAAGTCTTTCACATTAGCAATAGCAACAGAACACCACTGCCCCCAACTGCCATATCCCTGGATAATAATCAACAAAGAAACATATCCAATCGAACCTAAATCACGACAAGAAAATAATATGGAATCATTCAAGAAGAACTATGATCTTATATCAAGAAGATCTTTCAAACCTCAACGCTTGGAGAATTGAGGGCGTTTCCTAGCCTTCCTTAGCCCGGCCTTCTTCCGTTCGACAACCCTCGAGTCTCTGGTCAAAAGCCCCTCTTGTTTAAGAGGCGCTCTGTGGCTGTCGCTTACCTTCAGCAAAGCCCTAGCAATGCCCAGGGAAATCGCCTGAGCTTGACCCGAAAGCCCACCTCCGTGAGCTTTGACAAAAACGTCGTAGTTAGCCTCATAACCTAAGGTCGATAGTGGGGTCTTGACGTACTGCAGCCATAGGGGATTGCCCTGAAGATATTCCTGTGGCAGATAGGGGAACGGTTTTAGGTATATATTGAAAGATGAGATTGAGATTGAAATAATATAAGGGGAATTAGCATTGATGAGTAGTAGTTTAGTTTCATTGGCTTATTATTCTACTGCAAACAGTATGACTCTCATGAAACTGCAATACAAGGTATTGAATTACACAACACAATGTAGGAGGACAGAGATGCATAATTTATTGGTAGTATGAGTAAGCAGATAACAGAAACTGAGTTCCCAATCTACAACATTCACCATCGTCAATCATAATTTAGCAAGCAGAGAAATTCGTATCAAACAGAATAGATAGGCGAAAACCTAAATTCCCATCAATCAATCATCAAAACTCATGATGTTACTATGGAAACTTGTAAGGAGAAGCTTCAATAAAAGAGTAGCGTACAGTACCTTAGCGTCGCGGTAGTTTATGATGATTTGGCCGGAGCCTTCCTGGAGAACGACCCGAGCAATGGCGGATTTTCTCCGGCCGGTGCCGATGATCGTCTGCGCCGCAAATCCTCCGGGGAGCCTTGACTTCACAAGTTTTTTTAGATCAGCCGTTTCCACGTCAGCTTCGGCAGCGGATGCGGCGGCGACGACGACGAGCGGGGAGAGGTGCTTTGGGGAGCTGAGCCTCAGCGAAATCGGCTTTTCCGGAGAAAAGGAGAGCGAGATAGGGCTACTTCGCGAGATTTGGGAGGAAAACGACAGAGAAGATAAGGATGAGGTGATGAGTGCAGTGAGCGAAGTTGCCATCGTTGCCATTTTGGTTTGTGTGGCAGAAGGAAGGAATTGTTGGTAGGAAGGAAGGTTTAGATAATGTTGTGAATTGACGAATATGCCCTTTTCCTTGGACTTTAGTGATGGTTTACCATTGTTTTTTTTTTCTCTTTCTCCCTCTTTAATTGTTTTGTTTGATTTATGCATAAATACTCTTCAAACTAGGGGTGGGCATCGGGTCGGATAGTCGGGTATCGGGTAGTTCGGGTTCGGGTAGTTCGGATTCGTGTTAAGATTTTCAATACCCGAACCCGACCCGATTTACGGCGGGTACCCGCTTGTCGGGTATATCGGGTTCGGGTACCCGACGTCGGGTAGTCGGGTACCCGATTTTTAATTAGAATATGACTAAAAATATTATAATTCAATAATATTAAAATATTCATGTTATATATTAACATCACTTACAATATTTGGATATTTTGTTTTCAATAAATATAATATATACAATGATATAAATTAGCTGTTGTTAATTATAAATTAATAAAAGTTTTGAGAATATATTTTAAATTTTTATGAGACTAGTTTCTTATTTTAAGTGTATAATTAACAACTGATAATTTATATCAATGCATAAATCATAACATCACTCAAGTTATATATTGATATATGTATTATATATGTTTTTAATGTATGTACAAAACTAATAAATTTTAAGAAAAAATATATCGGGTACCCGAATAACCCGATCGGGTAGTAAATTACTACCCGATACCCGACCCGATTAACAACTACCGGGTATCGGGTTATCCGATCCGAAAAAATAACCCGAACTACCCGAACCCGATCGGGTTCGGGTAAAACCCGAATACCCTAACCCGAACGCCCACCCCTACTTCTAATTCAAGTTTAGCGAGAACGACATTTTTAGTCTCCGATTTGGGGCATAGGAGTTTCAATCCCCATGTTTCGACGTGCCACTTTTAGTTCCAATCTTACCCATTTTGGGCAGTTTTGGCCCTCCGATTAACGTAATCACTAATTTAGATGCAATTTAACATAAGAGAGCATATGATCTCCTTTAACTTGACTTAACACCTCATGAACCATCATCTTCTTCAACTAAAACGCCCGTGAGCATCATTACGTATCACACTTAACTCATTTTCAAGGTTGTCGAACATTTCTAAATGTGATGTATAATGATGTTCATGGGAGCTTAAATCGAAGAAGATGATGTGTTATGAGATTTTACGTCGAGAAAAGGAGATCATTGGATCTCACTGTTAAATTTCGTCTAAATTAGCGATTAAATTAATCGAGGGACTGAAATCGTCCAAAGTCGGTAGCATTGGGGGACTAAAGTGGCACCCCGGATCATGGGGACCAGAAACGCACATGCCTTAAACATTAGTGGATTAAAAATATCGCTCCCCCTCGGGTTTATATCTAGATTGGCTTTGGCAGGTAAAATGACCTTTCTTTAATTTTATATTCCAATATTATTCTAGGGGAGAAATATGGAAATCCAACGTCATAAATAAATCGGTACGAAGAAATGCCGAAAGAATTCAAATAGTAAAGGGAGTTACTATTTACCGCCCCCTTTTTACTAGTCACCGCCCCCTAAGGGCTGAAAAAAGACGTTTTTGCCCTTATGATATTTAATCAATTTAAAAAGAAAAAACTAACTAAATATATAATTCTGGTACGAAATACCGAAAACTACATACACAAATAAATTCGAACGATCGATCGATAAAGAAATTCGAACGAAATTTTCGACCGGGCTGTGCACGGGCCGAACCGAAATTTCGTTTCGGCCCGCATCGGCCCGGTCGAAATTCCAGTTCGGCCCGCCAGACCCGATTAATTTTCACTTTTTCGTTTTTTTTATTTTTTATTGTAATTTATAAAAACTCAACATATATAGTAGTATTTAGAGATTGAACTCATGACCTCTACTTGATAAAGAAAGTACGTATCCATTGGACTACATAGCTTTTTATTAACAATTATGACATATATATAAATATATAACGAAAAAATAACCAGGACGGGTTTCGGGTCGGGATCGGGCGGGGGTTGGCTGGACCCGAGACCTGACCCGGACCCGGCCGGGTTGAGTCTTTTAGGACCCGTAATATTACAAAATAATTATAAAAAAAATTAATAATACAAAATAATAACAATTAAATAATCTAATTAAATAATCCAATTAAATAATCTAATTAAATAATCCAATTAAATAACTTAATTAAATAATCCAATTAAATAATCGAATTAAATAATACAAAATAATCCAATTAAATAATCTAATTAAATAATCCAATTAAATAATCAAATTAAATAATACAAAATAATCCAATTAAATAATCTAATTAAATAATCCAATTAAATAATCTAATTAAATAATCTAATTAAATAATCCAATTAAATAGTCTAATTAAATAATCCAATTAAATAATCTAATTAAATAATCCAATTAAATAATTTAATTAAATAATCCAATTAAATAATCGAATTAAATAATACAAAATAATCCAATTAAATAATCTAATTAAATAATCCTATTAAATAATCTAATTAAATAATCCAATTAAATAATCTAATTAAATAATCTAATTAAATAATCGAATTAAATAATACAAAATAATCCAATTAAATAATCTAATTAAATAATCCAAATAATCTAATTAAATAATCTAATTAAATAATCGAATTAAATAATACAAAATAATCCAATTACATAGTCTAATTAAATAATCCTATTAAATAATCTAATTAAATAATCCAATTAAATAATCTAATTAAATAATCTAATTAAATAATCGAATTAAATAATCTAATTAAATAATCCAATTAAATAATCGAATTAAAAATATATATATACATAGCCGAAGAGAAATTTCGGCCACTATAGGAGCTGGCCGAAAATTTTTTTCGGCGCAGGCGGATCCGACCGAAATGTATTTTTGGTCATAACAGTTCCGACCGAAACATAATTTCGGTCGGAACAGTCACGACCGAAACACAATTTCGGTCTGGACCATCACGGCCGAAATGTTTTTTCGGCTTCTTCAAGGTACGACCGAAATACTGTTTCGGTCCTACCTTGATGTGGCCGAAATTATTTTTCGGTTTAAAAAACAAAAATCATCTTTTTCTTTTTTCTTTTTCATTATATCTTTTTCAGAAGTTAGATCTTTTTCAGAAGATTGTAATTTTGATTTGTGCCAAGGTTTTAGACAGAAAGGAAATAATATTTTTATCTGAATACCGTCTGTCAACCAATTTTTTGGAAATTCTGTTTCGGATAATGGAACACCATTATAGGTACACACACTCCCTTTCCAAAAAAGATCAATACACCAATCACTACACGGTCCGACCCGAAAAGACGAGATTGTTTTTCGGTCGGGACTTTTTCGCGCGTGATCGAATCAAGTTCGATAATTCACATTCGTACGAACGAATTTTACGTTAATTTGTTTTATTTTGTTTGAGTCTGATTTGAATGATTGATTGCGATTTGAATGTTTTTTTTGTTTTGTTTGAGTCTGATTTGAATGTTTAATTGCTATATGAAAATTGTTGTTTGGAAAATGACTTTAAATAAAAAATTTAATTCAAAAGGGCAATTTTGTCTTTTTTCACCCCTTTAGGAGGCGGTGACCAGGAAAAAAGGGCGGTGAATAGCAATCGAGATAGTAAAGATAGAATTTTAAGAAGAAGAAAAAAAATTACTCATATCTCTACTAATCAATAAATCGCTTCTCATCAGTAATTTCGAACTATTAGTTGCCTCCCCATCTCTTAACACGACTTTCCGCTTCCATAGCCTGTAGATTTGAGACCAGTATTTAGATCAAAGGTAAGGGGTATTTATTTGTACGATTCGTTTAATATATAAAATTATTTTAGAATAATACTAACCTCTTTCTCCCAATTTCTACTCACAACGAGCACAATCAAGATAATTGTCTGCAAAACAATTCCTCCTATCATCCCACCCCATATTCCCTGCAATTTCATGTATCCACGAATTACTACATATAGCACAAAATCGATAATTCTACAAATCATAAAATCACTAAGAATAACTTACCATTGCACCAAAATCAAATACGAAGCCCAAGACAATGCCAAGAGGTAAGCCAATGATGTAATAACACCCAACATTCACATATGCCACGATGGATTGCCAACCAGCTCCAATAGCAACCCCTAATCATAATAAATCCACAAATAAAAAAAATAATTTTTTTTACTATTCATAGCAAGAAACCCTATATTGCTTCTCAAATATTAAAATTTTTTTCTTGACAAATTTACCAGATAAGACGGGCTGAAGCCCGTTGACCAAAACCGTAATCCCGAGCAAAGTCGATAGCCTCGTAGTTTCTTTAGCGACAGCTTCGCTATTTGTGAAGAGGTAAGGAAAAAAGTCCCTCGTTGCAAAAACTACGACTGCGAGGACGGTCCCAATGGCTAAGGTTGTAATGGAGACGACCAAAACCGATTGTTTTGCAGCCCTCGCATTTCCCGCCCCGAGCTCGTTCGACACCCTCACGCTGGGAAAAAAAAAGTGATCGTATTTATTAGGAAAATAGATGGCAATTATTAAGATGTGAATTATTAGTGAAAAAAATGTCACCTTATTGCAGCATTGAATCCTATGAAGATCATTGCATCCCACCCTTGAATGTTCATGCTGCAATAGTAAATCACGAAAAAAAAGCGTTAAATAGGAAAATAATGATCAAATAAGTGTTATCGTGGCGAATTTGATATGTTGATTGTGTTATCGAGCCGTTTAGGGTGCGTTGGTATACGTAATTGGTATGTGGAAAAGACGAACGAGAGCTGAACTAGCGCATCGAACAATGATACGTTATGCGTCATGCGTCGGATCATTACATTTTTCATTTCGTTTTCTGCATTGAAATCCTTGTATCAAACCGCATCCTTAGGGTGCGTTTGGTATGCGGAATTTCGAGATGGAAAAGAAAAGAAGATAACGTGTAATGGTACGACATACGAAGCGCAACGTATAATGATTTGATGTGTACCATTACATTTGTCTCTTGTTCTCCGCATCGAATTCCGCAAATAAACCATATGAACACTTTGGGTGTGTTTGGTTTGTGAAAATTAGTAGAGAAAAGAAATGAAAACTCGTTTTCATGTTTGGTTGATCAAAGAAGTAGATAAGAAAAAGAAAAGAAAAGAAATCTAGTCTCAAAGCTAAGGAAAACTAATTTCGTCACCAAATGGCGAGGAAAATGTAAGAAAAACTAATGGAAACCATTTTTTCTCCCATTTTTCCCACCCTACATTCCTCAAACCAAACATAGTGTTAAAGACGCGAAAAAGGCAACAACTAAACGTAAAAGGCGTACCAAATCGAGATGGCGTCGACGGGCACGACGGGGTTGTCTAAGTGACCCGCGATGACGATTATTATCATCAGATACCAAAATTCCAAGCTGCGAAAAATTTCAAAAAATTAGCGAGCCATGAGATCCATTATGCGAAAACCAATTCGATTTTTTTTCCTTTAAAAAAAAGTGTTACCATAGCATGACGGCGGAGGCGAGGGAGAGCTTAACAAAGCCGAACAAGTCCCTAAACGCAAGCCAAGAAAATCCGCTCCACGCGCCGTCGCACTTGGACCAGAAAATGTAGACGAGTTGCAACACGACTATGAGCCACCACGACGTGTTGAGAGTGACGGCCGCCCCAACTAGGCCCCACTCGAGCTTTATTATTAAAAGCCAGCTGAAAATTGCGTGGAGGACCAAAACGGCAAAGGAGATGTAAGCCATCTCCATGAGCTTTCTCTGGGCCTGTAAGAACTTCTGTATCGGGAAGTTCACCGCGTACGCAAACAGCTGAGGTATCATGTACACAGCGAATTTGCCTGCATTTCAGTTGCGAGTCATGATAAATCAAGGAATTGTCGAAGCGTTTAAAATTATTACGCTACTCAAAACAATGAAGATGCATATCGCCCAATAATAAATGAAAAAGGAAATGGCCCTTTCGAAGTGACAATTCAATGAAACTGGAATACTCGTATCTCCGTTATTGAGATTTCTATTCTATTTCGCACAGGATAATTCAATTCACACGACTCAATTACAATATGAAAGAGTGTTGAGATTACAATTTGGATTTTGTACGAATAATTCAAGCTATTCTAACCACTTTATATATTAAGATGCTCTATCCTCCTATTACTAATTGGTTTTAGGAAAGACCACTCAATTTCTAACAAAGAGTCAATTGACTTTAGAATGAAGCCCTCAATTTCCACTAGTTTCGACGTTCGCTATCTTTTCGGCGAAACATCACGACAGCCAAAATAGCGTAGTCGGCGCATTAATTGCAAAACTTCACGAAAAAACGACGGATTGTAACTAAAAAAATTGATTTCGAGATTTAAATACGCGGAATTTTTAGGACAAAGATTGTCGACCGACCGACCGACCTGCTGCCCGAGAAATTTCCTCGGATTCTCCGAACAGAGTGAGGATTGGCGGCGCAAAAATGTATATCGGAAGTAGCACTAACGACGTAACGAATAAAATGACCCACGATCTCTGCATATATACGCCGAGCATCCTTATCTGCCCAGCGCCGAAGGCCTGCCCGCAAAGCGTCTCTAGGGCACTTCCCATTCCAAGCTGTGCCCAACAAAATAAATCAAAATAAATATTATTATCGCATTATTTTCATTGTATTACTATTTATTGATATCGTACCATTGCGCCAAAGGCGAGGCCGGCGATAACGGAATTCTCGACGGACACGGCGGCCAAGGCGAGCTCGTCTATCTGCCCGGCGAACGTCTGAGAGAGCGCTCCTAAGGAATACTGAAATATGTAGGTGAGAATCGCCGGGCCTGAGATCTTCC
This sequence comes from Craterostigma plantagineum, assembly GCA_027422505.1. Taxonomy (NCBI): domain Eukaryota; kingdom Viridiplantae; phylum Streptophyta; class Magnoliopsida; order Lamiales; family Linderniaceae; genus Craterostigma; species Craterostigma plantagineum. The sequence goes on along the minus strand of JAPQWV010000039.1, from coordinate 434,191 downwards.
ACAGCCTCTTAGATTCCGAGCCGAAGGTTTTGGCAAACGACGGCGGCGGAGGTTTGTTTTCGAGGAGTGGTTGGTGGCTATTCGCGGCGGCGTCGCCTCCGTCCATGGCTGAGGTTTTTTTTTTAAGTTTTTCTGATTCTTGGCAGTAAGTAATAATATAGGGTATGGAATGGAGTAGTTAGGAGTGATGAGTGGCTATCGAAGTAATACGTAAGCAGTCTTAATTTCACGTGCTATAGTTTTGGTCAGAGTTATCTTTAAATTGTGAGCTGTGATAGTTATCGGCTTTTCCATTACACAAGACAGAAGAGTCGTTTTCATGACGTCAACAGCTGGAAAATTACTTTGGCCGTTTAGTATGTTGAGGTATTTAACGCTTCTACGACTCAAATTCGATCCGAAAATGTGTAGACTTCACTGTTGAAAACTTAAAAGGGCGACCCACGTGGGGACTTAGTTTAATATTGAGATCACATATTCGTATTCCACTCCTTATTCAACGGACGAAAATCGTTACGCCAACCCCTCCCTTCCCGTCAAGTGCTAAAAAACCCGTAAACATCATTATACCTATGAATTTCATATAACAAGTGTTTAAACAAAAAACTCATTATTACGTAATTTCTAGTGTAATATATAATAGTGATTTTTTCTACATCATATTAGAAAAATAAGTAATAATGAGTTTTTTGTTTAAACACTTGTTGTAATGAAATTCATAGGTGCAATGATGTTTACGAGTGTTTTAACACTTGACGGGAGAGGTTTAACGATTTTCGTTCGTTGGAATACAAAGAGTGGAATATGTGATCTCAACCGAAACAATACGTAATAATGAGATTTTTTGTTTAAACACTTGCTGTAGTGAAATTCATAGGTGTAATGATGTTTACGGGTATTTTAACATTTGACGAGGAGAGGTATAACGATTTTTGTTCGTTGGAATACGGAGTGAAATAAGTTATCTCAACCGATGTGAGATTGTCATCATCATCATCATCGTACAATGCCCAACGGTTTGTTTTTGTCTGTCTTGGGCTGTCCTTTTTCCTCCAATAGAATGGGCCATTGTCATGCGTATATTATTGTTGGGCCGTGAACCTATCATTCTTTTCTATTGGAAGATAGCACGAAGGTTGCAAACAGAGTCGATTGATGCGAGTATCAAAATATTCTATTTGTATTTTAATCATGTATGCCAATATTGTGACATATCTAGAGATAAATACCCAATTGAGTAAAAAATTTACAAATCAATAGCTATGCCAGAAACTTTTAGAGATAGGTACCCTTTTACTGTTTGTACCAAATTTCCCAGTCTTGCCGTACCTTATGTATGTATCCGTACCACGTCACGCGTTTATACGGCACCCTATACGGTTACTACATGGTACCTTATATATGACGTACTATTTGCTCACCATATTACCTACCACAATACGTTGCTATAGGGTACCTAAATGTTAGCATATGGCGTACATGCGGATCGGGTACATATGTGCAAAAAATTTATTCTATTAGGTACCTACATATCAATACTGACATGATACTAAATTACAAGGTCTTATCCAAATAGGTATCTATGTGTAAAAATTCCTCCAAATATTCATATTCTTATTCGATTAATATTAAAATCATAGAATCGATTCTTATTAGAAAATATTCAAATGAATATTCAAATATGAATGTAATTTATTTTATATTGAATTGTAATATATTATATATTTATTTTTTGATTTAATATATAAAGTATCTTTAAGATATATATTGAAATAGTATAGGCTACATTTAAAATATTTATCGGATGTAATATATTATAGTTACTATATAGTGATTCTTCGAATCGAGTATTCGCTAAATAACCGAATTGCATACTTTGATATCTGTATTTTGTGTTCGAAAATTATCCGAATTAATTTGGATTCGTAAATATTCGAATTCGAATTTTAAATTTTCTAATCGAACAAAAAAATCTGATTCAGTTGCAACCCTAGATAGCACGCACAAGGAACGGGCATTTCAATAGCCAACCAAAATTAAAATAAATTAAAGATAAAAGGCAAAATCTATCATTAATGAGCCAAATTAAGAGCTGCTTGTCGTGAAATGGACAGCGAAACGAAATAGAGGATAAATGGAACACGGGAATTTACGTGGAAAACCCCTTTTTGACTTGGGGTAAAAACCACGGGCGAGGTAGAAATATTATTACTGGGGTAAAAACAGGGGTTACAACTCTCAATCAATAAATGAGAATACACTCACTATCTCTCTTTATAGTCTGAGCAAATACCGAACAAACGCTCTATTTTTCCTCTACTCTCTATTTCTTTCCTCTCTCTCTTTTCTTTCTCTTTGGTTTTTGATGTGTTTTTAGCTTAAGCAACGTAGCCTATTTATAGGCAAGAAACTTAACAAATTAGGTCATTGCTTACATCATTTAATCATATAATATTAATATAATTAAATATATATTATTATTAAAGAAGTAGATGAAGTGGGTAGGTGGCAACCCACTTTCCCATCAATCTCCCAATTGAACGATTTGATTGAGGTGCAATCAGATCTTCACACAATTCTCATAACTCGCATTTGCGTGATATATAGATTCTGTCAATCCACATGAGGAACGACACCACATAAATCTGTCCACAGGAATTGCTTTTGTCATGTAGTTTGCCAGATTATCCGTAGTGTGAACTTTTTGCATGTCCACGGTCCCCTCTTTCACTTGTTCACGAACAAAATGGTATTGGACCCGAATGTTTTTGGTTCTTGAATGATATGCTGAATTCTTTGCAAGTTGCAACTCACTCTGGATATCACAATAGAGAACAATATTCTCCTGTTTGTGGCCGAGTTCTTCCAGCAACATCTTCAAACATATTGCCTCTTTACAGACTTGCGTAGCTGCGACATATTATGCTTCCGTTAGGGATGGCAATGGGGCGGGTCCGGGTCCGGACCCGCCTTGGACCCGCCCCGAAATAATCGGGTTTACCCGATAATTCGGGTCTCAGGGCGGGTCCCGAGTCTCAAAAGAAGAAACCCGGCCGGGTCAGGGGCGGTCTCAGGTCTGGCCAATCCCTCCATGAGACCCGGTCGAAACCTGTCCCGGAAATATATATATTATAATTTAATTCGTCGGATTATATAGAATTATTGCTAATATTATGAAAGAGAACGAATTGGTCTAATGGTAGAGGTTTGGTATAATAAAATCAAAGTCGCGGGTTCGAGTCTCAAGCATTGCATTTCATCATTTTATCTTTTAAAAAATAAAAATGAAATGAAAAAATAAAAAAAAGAAAAAATCAGTATAACCGGGTCTGGCTTATTCGGGTCCGGCCCAGGGCGGGGTGTGTCCAGACCTGAGGCAGGGCGGGTCGGGTCCCAGGTCTACTTAAATGACAGGGGCGGGTCCTGGGTCTAGCCAAACCCGACCCATACCTGCCCCATTGCCATCCCTAGCTTCCGTTGTTGACGTTACAACAATGAATTGCAGTTTTAAAACCCAGCTTACGGCACCGATAGCAAGATTAAACACCTATCCGGTTGTGGATCTGCTTTTAAAGTTCACCTGCATAATCTGCATCAACAAAACCGTGAACAATGTCATCTATACCTCCGTAACATAAGGCAAGATCCGAGGTTTCTGATAAACGTATTTTAATACGTTTATTGTTGTATTTATTTGGGTTATAATAAGAAATTATTGGTCATTCCATGCATTTATTGGATTTATTTACACCCATTTACATATTGTAGAACCTTGGAATGATTATCGAGCGAAAAGGAACGAAAACGAGGCAAAAACGACACAAAAACGGCGAAGTATGAAGCTGCCAGTCACTAGTCACGGCCGTGAATCACCTCGCCAGTGGCCGTGAATGGTGGCAGTGAGCTAAGACGAAGGGACCCTTCCTGTGTCACGGCCGTGAGTCTTTGTGCGAGTAACCGCGAATCAAGGCAGTAAGTTCGCTGTCCCCTGTCACGGCCGTGAAGTCTCAAGCGCGTAACCGTGAATTCGGGCAGAGAGTTGGAGAAGTCCAATTCACGGCCGTGAATGCCTTGCAAGACACCGTGAACAGCGGCAGAGAGTTGGATAAGTACAGTTCACGGCCGTGACTTCTGATGCAAGTGGCCGTGACCGGCACCAGAGAGTCAAATGTTAGGGTTTAAGCCGCCGTCACGGCCGTGAAGCGTGTTGCGAGGCCGTGACTCATGCTAGAAAGTCAAGAAATAGGATTTTAAGCCGCCTTCACGGCCGTGAAGGCCCGTTAAGAGGCCGTGAACGTGCCAAAATACAGGGTTTTAGCCCATTTTCGAAGCATAAAAGGCAGGCTCTACTCAGAACTCAGGGAGAACTTCATAGGGACGAAAACTTAGAGCAAAGAAGAGCAGGAAAACACTAGAAGCAGCCTCGTGATTCGGAGAAGCTCAAGGGACGATCCAACAACGAAGCTACGCTCATACGATCGAGGAACGAGAGCTCCACCTCGAAAACGCCATATTCACTTGTTAGGGAAGTTTTTATGAGTTCTCTATCCTCGTTTCCCTTAAATCTCGTTGTTGTGACGTTCAATATGAGTAGCTAATCCTCTTGTGTGTTTGGGAATAGATGAACGTTGGGTTATGTTGTAGTTAAGGCGTAGGATAATCGTGAACACGTGTATTCGACTATTTATCGTTCTATGATATTGTTTCTTCGTATCAATATGTCTATGTGTTGATATGCATGTGTGGTATATCGTTTAGGGCGACAGCTAAATAAAGATTAGGCCGTTCGTAGACGTTAGGATTCGAGTATAGGGCGACAGCAAATACTCGATCCTCGCCGTCTAGTAATCGCTAAACTTAGATCCCCACGAACGTTTAGGGCGACAGCAAATCCGTGAGTGGGTAGGAAATTACTGCGATTTAGTCAATAATCACGTAGGAGCGATATTCCGTAAGCCTTAGCCAACAAAACTCAGCGGGATTCGAATCCCGGACACATATTTGTCATCTTAAGTCACTCTTATTACTTCTAGTTGTGTTCCTTAGTCTTTCGATCCTTTAAGTTGCTCTGTTAAGTTAGTTCGTAATATAAACAAATCCTGTTATTTTATTTAGATTAAATATCGAGTCAATAGGTTAATACTAGTACTCAATTTATTCCTCGTGTTCGATACTCGGATATTCGCTATAGCTATATTACAAACGATAGGTACACTGCCTATCGCGCGTGATTCTAGTTATAATATATTCGTTTTAATTATTACTTGACGTACTCGCACGATCTTTTAATTTAAACATACACACACGTGATCAAGTTTTTGGCGCCGTTGCCGGGGAATAGATTGATATTAGGAACACCCTAGTTCGGTAATTTAGCTATTTTCCCAGTGTTTGGTTAATTGCGTTTTTTGTTTCTACATCATTATTAGTCTCGTTACCTTTTCAACGTATTTGTCTAGTTCTTCGCTAAATTTCATTTTCACTCATTGAAGGTACTGTTTGACGGTGGATGACCCGAAGCCACCCATCGGGTCCAATTGTTGAAGGAGATCGATTTCGAGCGGAAATTGCGAAGGCAACTCAGATACAATTCAGAAGGCACGGCTAGTAACTGTCAAGAAGCGTTAGTAAGCTACTCAGAGGACAACTCTCAGGAGTCGGCAGAGAATTCTCGAACAGAGGCATCTGTAGACGGTCGAGAGACAGAAGTCGAGATGGCTGAACGCAGAGTACCGGTCCACCAGGACCAAGAAGAGGAACAATCTCTACAAGACCTACTCAAGAGTGCCTCCCTCGGCGGAACTGAATCAACAATCGTTATTCCGCCGATCGAGAACAACAATTTCGAGCTGAAGCACGCCTGGCTTCAGATGATCTTTCAGACGGCCCAGTTTGAAGGAAATCCCGATGATGATCCGTACTCCCACCTGAAGGCTTTTCTTACAGTAACAGACACCATTAAGATTAATGGGGTCCCGAGTGATGCGATTAAACTAATGTTGTTTCCATTCTCACTCAAGTACAGGGCGAAGGATTGGTTGGAGATGTTACCGCCCAGATCGATCACTACGTGGGAAGAACTACGAGCAGCATTCATCGGCCATTACTTCCCACTGTCAAAGGTATTACGGTTGAAGACGGAGATTTCCCTTTTTCACCAGAAGGATTCAGAGAATCTTTACGAAGTGTGGGAGAGGTACAAATCGCTGTTGAAGAAATGTCCACAACACGGGATGTCGAAGGCCGCTATGATCAACCGATTTCATGAGGACCTCAATGATCAAACAGTTCATATGTTAGATGGAGCCGCGGGAGGAGGGCTCGTAAAGCTCAATGCTACAGACGCCTGGAACCTAATCGAAGACTACTCGAGGAACAGTTTCATGAGAGGCAATACGAGGATTAAGACTCCAGGAGTGTTTGGGGTGAGCGAGGAGACTGCTACACATGCCAAGATTGAGGCGTTGCAACAGCAAATTGCAACTACCAATTCCCAGCTCCAGACGGTGATCAACACACTACTCCCAAAGGCCGGGCAAACACAGCCAGTACATGCCGTGATGACAAGCCTATCGCCTCAGAAGCCATATACACCACAATGCGAGATTTGTGGTGCAGCTCATGAGACCTCGGAGTGCCAAGTCGGACAATCACTGGAACACGTGGACTATATGGGGAATTACCAAGGCCAGCGAAGTTTTCAACCTCGCACGCATCCAAATCTATCATATGGGAATCAAAACCACAACGCCCAAGGACCACCGGGATTCCAACCTAGATCTTCTGGTTTCCAAGGAGGAACATCACGTCCGTATCAGAATACATCTGCAGGGTCGGGGTCCGACGACATGAGGGAAATGAAGGATATGATGAAGACGCTCATCACCAATTTCAGCAACACCACACAAGCCCACGAGAGTCGGATGAATAAGATGGAGGAGTACATAGAAGTACGTGCCCAGAATACCGACGCTTCTATCAAGAAATTGGAGCAACAAGTGGGCCATGGCGAAGTAGTTGGCTGAGCGAACTCAGGGATCACTCCCAAGTTATACCGAACCAAATCCTAAAGGAGTATTGCAAGGCGGTCACCCTGAGAAACGGAAGAGAGTTGCAAGAGGTACCTCCCAAGAAGAAATCAAATGATAAAGCTGAGGTCGAGGTCCACGACGAGCCAGAAATGGAGATGGGCAAAGGCGACAATGTTGAGAAAGCTGAAGCTGAGAAAGAAAAGGCGAAGGAGATCGAGCGGCCACCGGTGAAGCCATACCAGCCAAAAATTCCTTACCCAGCCCGACTAAAGAAGGATAAAGACGAGGCACAATTTGGTAAATTTATGAGTATGTGTAAGGAATTGCATATTAACCTACCTTTTGTTGAAGCTATTACGCAGATGCCTAGCTTCGCCAAATTCTTGAAGGACCTACTGACGAACAGAAGGAAGCTCGAACATGTCTCCACCGTATGCCTGCAAGGAGAGTGCTCGGCGATACTCCAAAGCAAGATCCCTAAGAAGCTTCTTATAGGAGACTTAGTTGTTGAGCGTGCGTTAGCTGACCTAGGTGCTAGCATTAATTTAATGCCGTATTCAATGTTTAAGCGCTTAGGATTAGGTGAGCCACGACCTACTAGGATGAGCTTGCAATTAGCCGATAGATCGTTGAAGTATCCTCGAGGTGTTATCGAGGACGTTCTAGTTAAAGTGGATAAGTTCGTAATTCCTGCTGATTTCGTTATTTTAGACATGGAGGAGGATGATAATGTCCCGTTGATATTAGGCAGACCGTTCTTAGCCACAGGAGAAACCATGATAGACGTTAGGAATGGTACATTGACGTTGACAGTAGATGGAGAAAAGGTTACATTTAGTATGGCGGATTCGATGAAAAAGAGTAATGAACAAGACGATAAATGCTATTTTCTAGACGTGTTTGAGCACGATTTTCTCTTTTCCGTGCAAGGTCTGTCACAGGTCGGCGAGCAGGACATGCATACACTTATGGCAATCGACGAGTGTGGGGAGGAGGTCGACGAGCCTATCATAGCCATCGACGAGAGCAGCGAAGAGGACAAAGAAAAGAGCTCGGTCGAGGAGCCACCGGTCCTAGAGTTGAAGCCGCTGCCCGACCACCTCGAGTACGCGTTCCTTAGCAGCAATGGAGGGCTACCAGTCATCATCTCGTCGAGCCTAGACAACGGACAGAAGGGCCAGCTCTTGGATGTGTTGAAAGCGCACAAGAAGGCCTTGGCGTGGAAAATATCCGACATAAGGGGTATCAGCCCGAGCTACTCCACGCATAAGATCCTCATGGAGGACGATTTCAAGCCGGTCGCTCAACGCCAAAGGCGGCTCAACCCCAATATGAAGGACGTGGTAAAGAAGGAAGTGATCAAACTGCTAGACGCAGGGATGATCTATCCCATTTCAGACAGCGCATGGGTCAGCCCGGTCCAAGTAGTCCTAAAGAAGGGAGGCATGACGGTCGTCACCAATGACAAGAACGAGCTGATTCCGACGAGGACGGTGACTGGATGGCGCGTCTACATTGACTACAGGAAGTTGAACGATGCGACGAGAAAGGATCATTTTCCTTTACCGTTTATTGATCAGATGTTAGAAAAACTCGCCGGTCACTCATTTTACTGTTTCCTAGATGGTTTGTCAGGTTATCTACAGATCCCCATAGCACCCGAGGACCAGGAAAAGACCACGTTCACTTGTCCGTTCGGAACGTTCGCGTACCGAAGGATGCCATTTGGCTTATGCAATGCCCCAGCCACCTTCCAGCGATGCATGATGGCCATATTCGACGAACTGGTAGGTGAGGTAATGGAGGTATTTATGGACGACTTTTCTGTGTTCGGTTCCTCGTTTGATGCATGTTTGTCAAATCTGAAACTCGTACTCGCACGTTGCGAGGAAACAAACTTGGCACTTAATTGGGAAAAGTGCCACTTCATGGTTCGAGAGGGTATAGTTCTCGGTCATAAGATCTCCTCTAAGGGATCGAAGTGGACCGAGCTAAATTAGAGACGATAGAAAAATTGCCCGTTCCCTCGAACGTGAAGTCCATAAGGAGCTTTCTAGGACATGCGGGGTTTTATCGTAGGTTTATTAAAGATTTTTCTAAGATCGCGAGACCCATGTCTAGGTTGCTAGAAAAGATGCCCTGTTTGATTTTAATGAGAAGTGCTTGCATGCTTTCAATTTGCTTAAGGAGCGACTTATCGCATCACCTATTATGGTCGCCCCTGACTGGGGGCTGCCCTTTGAACTAATGTGCGATGCTAGTGATTATGCAGTTGGGGCCGTGTTAGGGCAGCGTAAGGACAACCATTTCAGGCCGATCTACTATGCGAATAAGATGTTAGACGCAGCTCAGGCCAATTACACGACCACCGAAAAGGAGCTGTTGGCCGTCGTGTTTGCTTTCGACAAGTTCAGGTCATATCTTATCCTATCCAAAGTTATCGTTTTTACTGACCATTCTGCTCTTAAGTACTTGTTAGCAAAGCCCGATGCCAAACCACGGCTAATCAGATGGATCCTATTACTGCAAGAGTTCGATATAGAGATCCGGGACAAGAAGGGTGCGGAGAACCTAGCGGCGGATCACCTCTCTCGACTGGAGGAGTCCGAAATATACCACAAGGACGGAAGGCCGATACAAGATAGGTTCCCAGACGAGCATCTTTACTCGATACAGGTGGTAAGCGACGACACTCCCTGGTTTGCAGATTACGCTAACTATCTTGTTGCGAGACTCCTACCAAAGGAGTACACCAGTCAGCAAAAGAAGAAATTCTTTTCTGATTTGAGGTACTACTTTTGGGAAGACCCATATCTTTTCAGGCGATGTGCAGACCAGGTGATACGACGATACGTTACCACTCCAGAAACGACACAGATCCTGAGGCACTGCCACAATGGACCGACCGGAGGGCACTACGCAGCCAACAGAACCGCTTAGAAGGTGTTGGAAAGCGGATTCTACTGGCCCACGATATTCAAGGACGCCCAAAGGTACGTTGACACTTGTGATCAGTGTCAGCGCGCAGGTAATCTCTCGAAACGCGACGAAATGCCCCAGAACTTCATCCTAGTTTGTGAAATTTTCGACGTTTGGGGTATAGATTTTATGGGACCATTCCCTAGCTCGTACAATAATAAGTACATCCTAGTTGCGGTCGATTATGTGTCTGGGGCCGAGGCGCAAGCCTTACCCACGAACGACGCTAGGGTAGTCGTTAGATTTCTTCGAGCATTGTTTTCACGTTTTGGGGCGCCTAGGTGCATTATTAGTGATAGGGGTACACATTTCTGTAACACCCAGTTTGCACGCACGTTAGAACGTTATGGTGTTAGACACAGCCTATCCACCCCATACCACCCCCAAGCTAGTGGTCAAGTAGAAGTAGTGAACCGTGAATTGAAGCGCATTCTAGAGAAAACCATAGATGGGAATCGACGGGAATGAGCGAATAAGCTTACCGACGCACTTTGGGCGTATAGGACTGCATATAAGACGCCAATAGGCACTACCCCATATCGACTAGTTTACGGAAAGGCATGTCACCTTCCTGTTGAACTAGAACATAAAGCCTACTGGGCGATAAAGTCTCTAAACCTCGATTTGGTGCAAGCCGGTGAAAAACGTAAGCTCCAGATCAATGAGGTTGATGAATGGCGTTTGTCGGCATACGACAATGCAAAAATGTATATGGAGCGCTCAAAAGCGTATCACGATAAGAAGATCAAGCAACATAGAGAATTTCAAGAGGGGGATCAAGTCCTCCTTTTCAATTGTCGTCTTAGACTTTTTCCCGGAAAGCTAAGATCTCGTTGGTCTGGACCTTTTACAGTTACTCGCGTTTTTCCCTATGGTACTGTCGAAATTTCAAATGTTGAGCAGGGAAATTTCAAGGTTAATGGCCATCGACTGAAGCATTACTACGGAGGAGGAGCAGATACAGGAACAAAGGAGGTCATGTACCTCGATTTCAAGCTATCGTAGAACGAAAAAGGGTACGTCCGGCTCACGACGTTAAAGAAGCGCTTCTTGGGAGGCAACCCAGGTATTTTTATTTATGTTTTAAGCATTATAAAAAAATATATATATAATAATATTAATTAATAATCTAAAACTTATATAAATTAAATTACATAAAACAACAATAATAATAATAACAGTAATATTTTAATTAATAATAAGTTTATTACAAACATTGAAGATGGGTACAACGCAGAGTTTATTGACGAGATAGGAACGATAGTTTTACTTCATAAACGATGGTTACAATACCATTACAACGTGTGAAAGACCAACACAAAAGCAAATTAAAACAGCGAATAACACAAAAGACAGAACAATAGTTTATTTAGCTTCATAAGGGCGGGTTACACACAAGTGCACCTTGTGATAACCCAACACACGAAAGCAAGTAAAACTCCAAACAAGCCCAAAAGAAGAGCAAGGTAGAGTGATACCATATCTAAATTACGACGAATCCTTGCATATTCCTCACTCTCATCCTCACGACCTTGCTGCTGTCCCCAATTCATAGTGGTTAGATAACTCTTTCGAAAATAAGATTGTTAAAGACGTGGGTTTATGGTAGATGATGCTATTGTGTTGTTCTACCACTGTCTATTTATAGGCATGAACGGCACAAAAATATCATTGTCATATCAGCAAATCCCATAAATGATACAGACGAATTTTTGACTTGAATGGTCTGACGCCGCGTGAGAAAGTGATATTTCCCTTGTCGATTATCAGATTTCTCCTCGTGCCAATCGTTCTCGAAAAAATCGTCGATTGCGTGTCAATCATAGTTAAAATATATATTAAATAAATAATAAGTATCATATTAAAAAAAAATTAATTAAAGTCACGGCCAATGATTCGTTAGTCACGGCCGCGACTAGGCCCAACCATTGACACTGCCTACATTCACGGCCATGTGCTTAGCCACTCACGGCCGTGAATCATTGAGCAACAATCCATGTCTCACACTGCCTACATTCACGGCCTGTGACTTACTGAGTCGCGGCCGTGAACGACGCATTACTCATACACTGCCAGTAGTCACGGCTTGTGGATACCAATTCACGGCCGTGACTCGGACGGGTTATATAAAAAAATAATAATAATAAAAAAATAAAAATAAAAATAAAATAAAAAAAGAATAAAAAAATAAAAATAATAAATAAAAAAATAATAATAATAATAAATAAATAAATAAATAAAACTAAAAAACAAAATCAATAAATAAAAAATAATATTAATAAAAAATTAATTAGTAAAAAAAAATTAGGTTGTCACGGCCCGTTTCTCAAGTGTCACGGCCGATGACACTGGCGGGCTTAACTCACTGTCCGCAGTCACGGCCCATGACCCATGATTCACGGCCGTGACTTGACGAATGAGACCTTCTCTGCTCGTCTTCACGGCCTTCGTATGATTATTCACAGCCGTGAAGACTTTGATTTTCACACATTAAAACCCATTTTTATCACTCCATTCGTCTTCTTCACACTAAACAACGACCCCAATCGAAAATCTCGTCTTTTTCACTCCAAAATCATCGCATCTCGGGCCATTTCAGACGCTCGAATTCCCAACGAGCACGCACAAAACGATTTACATCCGATTCAACGCAACTAAATCAAAGAGGTATGAGCTTTACATTGCGATTGCGGATATTTTCGACGATTTGGATCGTTTTCGTGTTTACATTGCTCTCTCAGTTCTAGTTGTATGCTATAAACGTGTTGGGCTTGAAGGATTTGTCGTTTTCGTGGGTAAATTTCGCATTTGGGTGAGGAACCCTAATTTTAAAATTTGGGGCTTTTCGAATTTAGGCCAATGTGGTGTTGTCTTGCTCTTCTACGACTATGTTCTTACATTAAACACGATGGGTTAGATCAATTTCGTAATTTAGTCCTTTAATTTCAATTTGGGACGATGAACCCTAAAATTCGAAATTGGGGTTTTAATTTGGTGTTCGTCTTGTGCTTTTATGGTTGGATACATGATAATCATATCGTGGGAATGTTTAATTCGTGGATTTCATGTGTTAATTTTGATTTGGGAATGATAAACCCCAAGTTTCGAATTTGAGGAATTTTCGAATGTGTAACGAAATTGGTTGCGTTTAATGGGTTATTAGCTGTTGATTCATTGAATGAAGTTCAAAAATGTGCTTGGTTAATCGATTATTGAACTTCGACTGCATGTTCTAGCTCGTCTATATTGTGTTCGACAAAATGTCGCTTTGCATTTCTTTGTGTTCTTGCTTTGGAATTCTCATTTTTGTCGCAATGTTGGTCGAGTCGAGCTGTGTTGATTATCGTTTTCTCGCCAACTAACATTTGGACGTCTAGGTACTATGGGTAGAAGTCGCTCGGCCGCATCATCGAGTCGTCAACGTCGAGGCCAAAGCACGCCGTCACTGCTAGAGTCTATGGGGCAGTTTGACGACGAGACGCACCAGGCCCGTTACAACAGGCTAAAGAACACGGAATTCATTCTAACTGATCAGATTGATCACGAGACGCTGGCTAAGTATAACATTGACCAGCAGGTGGCCGGCTACATGTCACTGAGTGGGTGGCTAGAATTCTTTCACATCGACGAGCCGGGATATAAAGAGCTGACCCTGGAGTTCCTGTCCACCTTCGCCCACGAAGAATTCGGTCGGAACAAGATTACTTTTCGGGCGTTTAACACGGAGGAGGTGTTTACCATTAAAGACATATGCCGTGCAATTGGGACACCGGAGCTACCTTACGGGCACCAAGGGCTACAAGACTTATATTACAAGAACTATCTGGAAAACCCGAACTTCCGACAGGCCTGTTGGGATGAGATTACAAGACCCGTCGAGCCACCCTTCAGCGTCAAAACATCGAAGGCCTCATCACTCAGGAGCCCCGGTCTGCGATATATCCACCGGCTACTGACGACTTCGCTCACACCAAGCGGCGAGTCACACGGCGCGATTGGTCTTCGCGACCTCTTTTATTTAGCCAAGATGCAGCGCGGGGAACACGTACACCTAGGAATGGCCCTGAAGCACGCCTTCGCGGCCCAAGCCGACGTTCGTAGCCACGGGAAGATCGCAGTAGCGCCATTTATTACTATGATCATCAAAGGCCTTAACCTGTGGCCAAAATCCACCGGAGATAGAGATTGTGGGCGGGCGTAATCCGGTCAACGAGGATATGATGGTGAAGATGAAGATGTTGATTAAGGCGCCCAACTGGTCCCGTTCGAACAAGGTTTACGTCTGGCACGAGGTCTACCGTGGGCAGACGGACCTGGGCGACGCATTCCCAGAGCCACTAGAAATTGAGGGCGTGGGGCCATTCCCAGTTCACCCCGACACTACCGCCACTTCCCATTCCTCCGGCTATCACGAGGGCGAACCATCAGGGGTTGCTCGTTTTGCCTCAGCCGCCGACCTTCACACACTGCGCGAGGACATGTTACGCTACCATGAGGAGGCCATTCGACGCGACGAGGAGACACGGCGCCGCCAGGACGAGTACGAGCGTCGAAATGAGGAAGCCCACCGACGCTACCGCGAGGAGCAACAGCGATATGAGCAGGCCCTTAAAGCCATGGACGACGCGGTCAGGCGATCACAGGAGTCACTGGCGTTCCTTCGCCCTCGGCAGCCCTCACCACCACCACCTTAGTTCCGACTTCAGTTGGAATTTTTCTTTTGTAAAACACTTTGTGTGTTTGGTTTAGTTATCACGACACTTTTGATGATTATGACTCGTTTTGTTGTTACTTTTTATTTCCATCGTACGTTTAATTTTCTTATTAAGTGCTTACATGAAACGTGACACGAATTTAGACTACGACCCAAAATATTCACAATCAGTGAAGCAACCATGTTCAAACTACATCAAATGATAGAGGCAGGGCCACGCCAATTTTTCAGGGGAGTCACGTTCTTTTCAACTTCTTCTACCTTCCTGTTATTTATTTTACACGTTGAGGACAACGTGAATCTTAAGTGTGGGGAGGGGGGAATTGTGTTGGGAATTTTGTTGAAAAGTTACGTGAAAATTTTTTTTAAGGTGCTGTGTTTATTAAATCTATAAAAGTCCGGCATGATTCTTTGCGTTCATCTCAATGTGGATTGCATATTAGGGAGTCTAGTGAGCGATAAAGACATGCATCAGTGATTTAATCTTTTCAGCATGAATAGATATAGTGTTACTTTGAGAGATTCACACACATAACCCATGTTCCCTTGTGAGAGTTTGAGCTGACGAGCTTTTGCTCATTTTTTCTTGGTTGTGTGAGTAGTGCATAATTTACGTCTCTCTAGAACTTGCTTGTTTGATACGCATTGAAATTGCTTATAGTATGTTTTGTATGAATATGACGAAGGCATTAGGAAATAAGTCCACGGCCAAAGTTCCCGACCACGACTGATCACCGTAGTTAGCCACTTTGTGCCTAAGCCTATTTATTTCTTACACCTCGTATATCATAACCCTCTGACCTAAATAAGCCTCCAGAGATCATTTGAACCCGAGTTAAGCGGAAGTGAAAGTCAAATGTCAAAGTCGAAAAGCGCAGAGATGACGGCCCGCCGGAAGTGAACAGTTTGTTGAAGAAAAAAAAGAAAAAAAAGAAGAAGAAGAAGAAGAAAAATTTTGGAGAAGTGAAGCATGAGGAGAATAAGTTGTTGCGAAAAGAAAGAAAAAGAACCTTTCCTTTGATAATCTTCCGGTCTCGTGTTTTCCACATCATCCCCTCATTTATAGACTTGGAAGAAGAAAGGCATAGTGGAACGCAGCAAAAATAAGAATATGAAGACGGCGTAATCAGAAAGGCCAATTGTTGGCGTGCTTTAGACAATGACATGAAGACCGACACGACTGCTACTCATATGTGATTCCATTACCACCTCATTACTATCTGAACCCATTTAACCCGAAAAAGACCTTCTGATTCATGCTAACTGCTTTAAGTAGTAGACGTGCGATTGACTTGCAAGCATATGGTTTAGACTAGACTATTGCATGAATTGAGCGATTCACCGATTTATTAGCCTATACACTGAGTGATGAGTGAATCCCTGTGAGGTGTGGATCTCGATTAGTAGTGCTAAGGAAATTCGTGTCGATAAGTGCTTATTATTGTTGCAGTGTCCATAGTTGCTTGCTTGATTCCATTTTGTGTTTCCATCTGCGTTGGTGAATTGTGAATGGTCGTGCCGTTATCTACCCTTTTTCTTGCTTTAAATTTGCTTGAGGACAAGCAAAAGCTTAAGTGTGGGGAGGTTTGATAAACGTATTTTAATACGTTTATTGTTGTATTTATTTGGGTTATAATAAGAAATTATTGGTCATTCCATGCATTTATTGGATTTATTACACCCATTTACATATTGTAGAACCTTGGAATGATTATCGAGCGAAAAGGAACGAAAACGAGGCGAAAACGACACAAAAACGGCGAAGTATGAAGTTGCAAGTCACTAGTCACGGCCGTGAATCACCTCGCCAGTGGCCGTGAATGGTGGCAGTGAGCTAAGACGAAGGGACCCTTCCTGTGTCACGGCCGTGAGTCTTTGTGCGAGTAACCGTGAATCAAGGCAGTAAGTTCGCTGTCCCCTGTCACGGCCGTGAAGTCTCAAGAGCATAATCGTGAATTCGGGCAGAGAGTTGGAGAAGTCCAATTCACGGCCGTGAATCCCTTGCAAGACACCGTGAACAGCGGCAGAGAGTTGGATAAGTACAGTTCACGGCCGTGACTTCTAATGCAAGTGGCCGTGACCGGCACCAGAGAGTCAAATGTAGGGTTTAAGCCACCGTCACGGCCGTGAAGCGTGTTGCACGAAGCCGTGACTCATGCCAAAAAGTCAAGAAATAGGGTTTTAAGTCGCCTTCACGGCCGTGAAGGCCCGTTAAGAGGCCGTGAACGTGCCAAAATACAGGGTTTTAGCCCATTTTCGAAGCATAAAAGGCAGGCTCTACTCAGAACTCAGGGAGAACTTCATAGGGACGAAAACTTAGAGCAAAGAAGAGAAGGAAGAACACTAGAAGCAGCCTCGTGATTCGGAGAAGCTCAATGGACGATCCAACAACGAAGCTACGCTCATACGATCGAGTAACGAGAGCTCCACCTCGGAAACGCCATATTCACTTCTTAGGGAAGTTTTTATGAGTTCTCTATCCTCGTTTCCCTTAAATCTCGTTGTTGTGACGTTCAATATGAGTAGCTAATCCTCTTGTGTGTTTGGGAATAGATGAACGTTGGGTTATGTTGTAGTTAAGGCATAGGATAATCGTGAACAAGTGTATTCGACTATTTATCGTTCTATGATATTGTTTCTTCGTATCAATATGTCTATGTGTTGATATGCATGTGTGGTATATAGTTTAGGGCGACAGCTAAATAACGATTATGCCGTTCGTAGACGTTATGATTCGAGTATAGGGCGACAGCAAATACTCGATCCTCGCCGTCTAGTAATCGCTAAACTTAGATCCCCACGAACGTTTAGGGCGACAGCAAATCCGTGAGTGGGTAGGAAATTACTGTGATTTAGTCGATAATCACGTAGGAGCGATATTCCGTAAGCCTTAGCCAACAAAACTCAGCGGGATTCGAATCTCGGACACATATTTGTCATCTTAAGTCACTCTTATTACTTCTAGTTGTGTTCCTTAGTCTTTCTATCCTTTAAGTTGCTCTGTTAAGTTAGTTCGTAATATAAACAAATCCTGTTATTTTATTTAGGTTAAATATCGAGTCAATAGGTTAATACTAGTACTCAATTTATTCCTCGTGTTCGATACTCGGATATTCGCTATAGCTATATTACAAACGATAGCTACACTGCCTATCGCGCGTGATTCTAGTTATAATATATTCGTTTTAATTATTACTTGACGTACTCGCACGATCTTTTAATTTAAACATACACACACGTGATCAGTTTCCTTGATATATCTGAGAATCCTCTTAACAGCACTCCAGTGCTCCCGACCAGGGTTGGACATGTATCGGCTAACAACTCCCGCTGCATGGGCAATGTCTGGTCCGGTACAGATCATTACGAACATCAGACTTCCTACCGCCGATGCATATGGCAGTCGAGACATCTCTATCCTCTCGTCTTCATCGGTAGGACACATCTCGGATGACAGCTTGAAATTAGCAGCAAGGGGGTAGATATTGGCTTACTATCTTGCATGTTGAATCTATGCAAGATTGTTTTCAAATAATTCTTCTGGGAAAGCCAAATCGTCTGCTTGCTTCTGATGCCCTCGTCACTGTCAATGCTTCCGCCTGTTGGGACATTATCAATATTATCGAAGATAAGTTTTCCCGCAGCTTGGTTGTGCTCAGATTGATGACGAGTTGATCGTAGGAGTCTGACAGGCTTTGTAGTAGAAGCTCAGCACGTTCACTTGGCTCAATTTTATAGTCCAAGTCTTTAATTTGAGAGAATAGAGTATTCAACTTGTTGATGTGCTCGGTCACTGAAGAAGATTCTTCCATTCGTAGATGATATAATTTTCTTTTCAGGAAAATTCGGCTGTGGAGTGACTTGACTTGATACAACTTCTCAAGATGGTCCCAAATTTCTTTCGCACTAGTCTTCTCTTCTACGCTTGATTATATGTCATCTGCTAATGTCAGATGAATATTGGCGATGACTCTCCCGTCTATCTTCTTCCATTTGGCATCACTTGTAATTGTTGTTGGTCTGCCAATGATCGCCTCCAGACAATTTTCTTTGAGTAAAATTGCATTAATCCTCATTTTCCACAGTGAGTAGTTTCTCCCGTTGAATTTTTCAATTTATTTTTAGCTGCCATTTTTCCCACGTCGCTATCGTCGGAGAAATTCAACAGTCCAGCCAAATAGTACTGATCAGATAATTTGCAGAAATGATAGCGATCAGCTTTCAAGACAAAATTACCCTTCTAAGTAAATTTCCAAATGAGATCTGGTGGGGTCACTATGTGTCCCGCTTGGCACCAGCCACCTAGACAGAACTTACTTCCACAGTCTATTACAATGACTTGCCAAAAACCTCTTCCGTAACGATAAACCTTTTTTGATATCCTTTCTGATGTGGAAGATCAGACAAAGCTGCAACCACATAGCATAATTGGAATATCAATCAGGGTTGGCTCTTATTTGTTGCAAAATGGATAGCGAAACAGAATTGGAAATAACTGTGAGGATAAATGGAACACGGGAATTTACGTGGAAAACCCATTTATGACTTGGGGTAAAAACCACGGGTAAGGTAGAAATATTATTATTGGGGTAAAAACAGGGGTGGGGTTACAACTCTCAATCTATAAAGGCGAAAACACTCACTATCTTTATAGTCGGAGTAAATACCGAACAAGCCCTCTATTTTTCCTCTACTCTCTATTTCTTTCCTCTATCTCTTTCTTTCTCTTTGGTTTTTGATTTGTTTTTAGCTTAAGCCCGGTAGCCTATTTATAGGCAAGAAACTTAACAAATTAGGTCACTGCATACATCATTTAATTATATAATATTAATATAATTAAATATATATTATTATTAATGAGGTAGATGAAGTGCGTAGGTGGCAACCCACTTTCCCATCACTGCTTACTGTTTCCCAGGAAGGACTACGTTCATCGACTTTAGTTTCGCTTTATCTTTTGTCATTTGAGGTATCCAACATCTTACTAAAGGAAACCCTACTCGTTTTTCTTCTTACTTTTTCTTCTTTTCCTTTTTGCTGCATTCTTCAAAGCTTTTTATTCATTATTGCAGTTCATGTAATAATGGCCCATGCCATGCCTGAAGAACGAGAATTCGACGAACTCGATCGTCAAATCGCTATGCACTTTTCCCCCGAAGAGTTCTACGAATCGTGTAAAAGCAACACATACTACAAGTATGTTAAATTGATCTATCTAAATACTACTATTATAATTACGATTAGGCCTAGCTAATTATATTTTTAGTCCTATATATTTGAACAATATGGCACTATTAAGACACTTAATTTAAGGGAAACAATTTTTGTCATATAAGTAACAAAATTGTTGCAATTTAAAGACACCCGAGTTATTGGTGGTAAATTTAGTCCTCTAAGTATCAAAACTATTACTACATTTAAACATAGAAATCTATTTTCAGTACATTTATATACGTGGAGTCGAAGATACTGACTTGGACTATTTCTATATCCTCCAAGTCCTACCTAATAGTCCAAGTTAGCATGTCACGTGTATGTCTTCGGTGTCCTTAAATTGATACAATTTTTAAGCTGACAGGACTAAAATTGCCACCCTTAATCTAAGTGTCCTTAAAACACAACATACTCAAACATATATACAAGACTAGAAATATAATTAAGCCTTACGATAATCCTATAACTTTTCGACTATAGTCTCATGCTTTTGTTCTTTTTTGAATTCGAAGGATTTGTCTTCGCTGCGATAATGTATCGGGCACCGAGAATATTCGAGGCGCGAACGCTATTATTGGCATCGCAACTTATTTCAAGTGCCATGAATGAAATCGAACGATACCCTATGAAATGGACAAGGTTTTATTATAAATTCGTAACTTTTCAATTGTTCTTCCATTCAACTTAGTTATTATCGATGGCGAAAATGCACGTTTAAAGGCGGTTTTGGCACTTGATTCTTTGATGGCTTACTTCGGTTAGGGTTTGAATGCTTTTTATTTAGAGTACGGGGTTCGACGCTAAAATAATTGCAAAGTTGGGGCGATTTTGCGAATTCGTAAGAATTTTAGAGCATGATTGATTTATAAGCTTAGGGTTTTTTTATGTATAATCTATACTCTTAGATAAAGAGCCATAGGGGTCTTATCTAAAACTTATTACAATTTATCCTTGCTTTAAAATCTATGTTTTTAAATAACTTAATTAATAATATAAAATATATTTGCACATACAAGTGCTAAAAATACTAGTATGGATTATTATTCTCTCTTGCTTGGTAAGACCTGAAAACATATATTACTTTGCTAAGTATATTAAAAAGAAAGTGAAAAATCATCCGAATGAAGGATATTTAGTAAAAATATAATTAAATGATAAAAATAATGACCCACATAAGCTTGCTTGCAAACAGTTCAAAGCCCCAATAGGGTGATGCATAGAATTGTCAATGAGTCGGCCTGGGGCGGGCTGGCCCGCCACCCGCCAAAGCCCACTGTTTGGCGGGGCGGGCTGGCCCGCCATGGGCAGGCCTTCAAAACTGAAGCACAGCCTGCCCCACCAGTGGGCCGCGGGCCTGGCGGGCCAGGGCCGCCCGCCTTAATATTTTTTTAAATTTTTTTTATTTAAACTTTTTAATTAATTAAGAATTATTTATATAATTATGATATTTAAATATACATTAATTATGTATTAATTAATAAATGCATCATTAATTATTTAAGAGTAATGTTATGGTGCTCACCTTGTGTGGGCTCCTTCGTGAGCACCAATCACATCAACGCGTCAAATCGGCATCCGATGGGATTTTTTATTGATCTATAACCTACACATGAGATTAGTGAATCCGTCGGGGTTGATTTGGCATGTTGACGTGGCACAAAAATGTCACACAACAGGTGCCTACGGATGGTGCTTATGCAAGTTGGGCACCATAACATTTCTCAATTATTTAATTATAATATTTAAATATATATTAGTTATGTATTAATTAATAAATGCATTATTAATTATAAATAAAATCATTAATTCCTCTATTTAAATAAATATATATTTAATATTATAAAATAAATTAATTAAAAATATATGGCGGGCCAGCCCGGGCCGCGGGCTAGCCCGTCCAAAAATTCCAGCCCAGCCCGCCCCATAGGCAGGGCGGGACGGGCCGAGACGCGGGCCGCGGGCCATTTTGACTGGTCTAGTGATGCACCCCTTACTATCGAATCGGTTAACTAAAAGAAAAGTAAAATAAGCTTCCTTCGAAACGTTACCCAATAGGTATTCACCTTAAAATAGGAAGTAATCATTGAGTCGTTTGTAAAAAAATTAAAATTGACCTGTTAGGGACAGATGAATATTGAAAGCAATGAATATCTGTATATAGTAATGCTTACAAAATCTCTCCACTTGCTCAGTGTCCTAAAAATACGAAATCTTCACCTATTTAATTCCCTCATATACGCAAAATCGCAACGAGCAAAAAACCGCCATGGACAAAATCCATAAATTTACTTCACTATTTAAAGTAAAAGGAAAATGACACATTAAGAGAACACACAAGTATATAGAGAAACAAACACAATGTGCCATCATCGTTCTTCATACGAATTCACACACGAAACTCTAAACGATGAAGCTCGTGTTAGAAATTCTAACAGGAGCCCTATTCTACGTCGAACTCGAAGAAGATGCAAAGGTCGGGGAATTAAAGAAAAGGGTCGCCGAAGAAGTAAAAATTCTAATTGGGAACGTGGAAACTTTTCCATGCAAGAAGGTCGTCCTCGTCCTCGACGCCGATAATCGGCGTTCCTTACTGCACGGCGACGATGTTCTTCTTAAGAATTACGGTGTGAAAGATGGGTCCCACATCTATGTCTTCTTTAACTTCGTGCCTATTGCGAGTGGATCGACCGAGAAATCTTGTCCAAGTAATCATCCGCAATCGAGCAAATGCTCCAACGCAGACGATATTTCGGGTTCGAGGGATGAAAATTTGAAGAAGGATGAAGAATGAGTATTTTTTATCTCCTTAACTTAAGATCAAATTGGTTATGAGTATCTTCTTATTTGAAGTGTGGGTTTTAATGTGTTTGATTTATTTATATTTTGTAGCATTCATGTCCTTTTTTTTGTGTGAGGGGGATTCGATTCAGCGACCTAACTCACAACTCACAAGTACTTAAGACCTCCACCTTAACCACTAGACCAAGACCTAATTGCCCATGTGTAAACAAGATTTCTAAACTAAACGAGTGTTAGGATCGGAAGGCGCAAGAAACAGAAACGCAATAATAATAGCTCAACGAAAATGAAAAAGAACACGACAATATAACGTGGAAAACCCCATTCGATGTGAAGAGGTAAAAATCACGAGACCAACAGGCCTATCAAATCCACTAATCACCAAATAGAGTACAACGGTACACCAACCAGCAATATAAAAAACGTGCTATGACCCTCAACTAAGCTTCAAAGGCATCAAACTCGACACAGGATCAAGCGATCGAAAAAACGACAGAAAACGCAGCAGAATTCGAAAAATCGGATCTCACAAACCAGACCACGAAATCTGAAATTCTCTCGATATAACGAAGCTCCACAAGTCTTAACTCCAGTTAAAATTTCGGGTCAATCGAACAACGTTTGCCCTCCAAACTGTGGAGATCTTTAAACTGCCGCTAAATGAAGGATTCCTGTAATTTTCTCCCTTTCTCCTAAAAGCGAATCTAAGCTGCATGAGGTAAAAAACAACTGTTGCTGTTTACTTCATTGATCAGAATGGGTCATGGTCTAAACCGGTTTTACACATAGATGGAAGAACCCCACAACAAGATTCATTTGTGCTTTTTATGTTTCCTCAATGTCATCCAAAGTATTGAAAATAGAATCAAATTTTATTGGTTCAAAAGTTAGAGGTTTAATTAGAACAAGTACTTCGTGCACACTCGATGTGTGTGCTTAAAATATAATTATATTAAAATTATTTAAAATTTTAAAATCATAATTCCTACTGGTTATTGCTTAAGATGAAATACAATTTTTAAAATTAGTTTTAAAGGCATAAGTACAGTAAAATAAAAAAATTTAGGAACGCAATAAAAATTAGTTAATTAAATAAATTATAAATAAAGGACTAAATTGCAAATTATTTACGGACTATATTGGGATAGTTTTTATCCACCCATCACCAATTATATAATAGTATATATATATAGTATAAATATGCTTGAAATTATACAATAAATTCATAAAATGATACTAAAATATAGGTCGTGCCATATCGCACACGGTTCAAGTCACATACTAAACGCGGTTCTCGCCATCGACAATCATTCTCAGCCGTTCGATAAACCGCCAAACCAAAGAAAAGGCTCATCAAAACCGTCGACTGGGACCAACGCAAAAGAAATCTCAGCCGATGGATGATCTGAAACCCCTATTATAAAGCTCCATCACGTCTCTTTCACCTGCGCCACAAGCTCGGCTGATTCGTTCGCGGAAAATTTCGCAGATCTACAATTCGTTTCTCTTCTCATCACAACTCAAAGTTACGGTTCTCGTGGATCGTCTTCCGATCTGATTTTTTTGGTTATGAATTCTACCCTAGTTTGTGGAAGCTGGTTTTGAAGATAGGCTTGCTGGTCATGCGATCGATCGGCCTATTGGAGATGAGGCTTTGGTAGATCTCTCGCGCTTTTCTCATTATCGATGATGGTAAGGTTCTGGATCTTGTTCTAGCTCAGCTTGTTTGATTTGTGGTGATTTCATCTTGTCGAATCTCGTAATTTCTTTCATATCAGGCGATTAATTCTGGCACGTACCTGCCGAGCGGCGTCAGCTGATGATTTTTCCCCGACGGAGGTGTACATGGTCAGAATCAACAAGGCTGAGACGGCGTCGCTTTGATGGTTTGCTTAGATAAATCTTTGTGTTTATCTGATTGCAATCCATATGCGATGATTGTAGCGGTGCAAGCGAAGAAGAGTCATTGTTAGGTTTAGCAGTAAGACGATGAGAGATGTGATGTGTGTGCTTTGCCGACCTTTGCCATGATGGGTGCGCTCGCATGGCAGGTCACACAAGTTAATAGAAATCTGTTTTTTGGTTTGGAGAGGAGATGGTACGGGGATTTCTTTTGGCCCGGCTCTCCTCTCCTTGTGTGCGTTGCTCTCTCTCTCTCTCTCCCTCTCTCTCTCTCTCTCTCTCTCTCTCTCTCTCTCTCTCTCTCCGCATTTCCCATGCCAGCCGCAAAGCCAAACTTGCTAGGCTTCAGGCCTAAGGTACCCCAAAGCTGCTATGCTCAGATTTATTATGGTAATTACGCATACAGACTCCACTCTAACGTGATCCATCCATATGATCGTGCCGAGGTATTTCTCGATAATAATTTCGAATTTACTACGCAGTTTTACCATTTAATGATGATTTGCATGCGTTGATTATACTAAATGTTCAGGCGAACCGGACTTGCAAATGTGCCATAATTACATCTGTTCATCGATTTCATATTTGCAGGAAAAGCGTGAATGTTAATCATAATCATTCTTCCGGGAAAAAAAAAATCATGAACATCCTTAAATTGCAAATATATGTAACTGTGACGATGCATTCTCCAATTCAAGATAGCACTCAGTTGTCCTCAGGTGCTTGTTCTCTTATTACCAGTTTCCATTATACTCTCATTAGCCATCTCATACCTATCTGCGTTCCTCGAGTATTATTCTATATCAGTTGTGATTATTTTTCCTAATCTGTAAATAATGCTAGTCTCCAAGTACGATGTTGTCTTGATTTTAAACGAAATTGTATAGTTTTGAGGCTACTGTACTTCCGTTTTATCCTCTTGTGGGAGAGATGTATTTTGGGAAAATGACGTTACTTCGCTATGGACTCGGTTTATTCGGCTTTTTCTCATGCTTAATTTCTTCTTTGATCTTCTGTACATTATTGTCGTTGGGGATGCCTCATTATCAAAAAAGATTTAGTGTTCAGTTTATCACAGATTAACCAGTTTACAATGTTGAAAGGAGTTTGAAACTTGAAGACATTTCAAAATGCTTTGGTTCTAGTCCTGATAATACTTTCATTAAGCATTACAAAATATCGAATTATTGCTTATTTTTTTCTACCATACGATCTTCTGGCGTTTTGTTTCATGTTATTTGCTTATTTCTTTTTCGTAGGCTGCGCAGTTGGTTATTTATGTTGGGAGGATGGTGGTCCGACAGCCTCCTTTGGTTGAAAAATAACATAAGAAGAAGGCTGATAATTGTACCTATGTGATAGATAACGCTTGTATTTCATCAGTAATCGTCCTGCAGTGAATGCGATTATACTTCATGCACAAAGAAAATACGCTCCACTAGAAGTACGTTTTTTTTTTACTGAAATACACTTAGAAGTTTCCAATCGTGGATATTTTTTCATTCTCCGTTGTATAGCATCATATTATTCCATTATTTGATCGGATCGGCAGCAGGCACAAGCAAATATCATTTGGTTCAACGCTTTCTAGAAGTTCTATTGCTTTGTCTTTTCGCCTAATACCTTTTCTAGAATTCTAAGTCTTCGCACTTTCATCAACAAAATCATGCCGTCTAACGACAAGTGTGTCTTGGAGTCTGTTGACCGACCCATCTTTTTGTTATGACCCGAAAATCACATCAACAACAATTCGATGAATATGTTCAAGCTATTCAATTTGGTGGACTTTTGCCACGCCTATTCTAGAAGATGGCGCTGGAATAGGAACTGCTTTTTTACCGAATTATAAGCCTTTTTATCACACTTAAAAAAATCAAACTTGACGAAGCTATTGGTAGTTGCAGAAAAAAGCCGATTGCTTCTCAAAACCTATATAGAAGGTATAGATTGCTGCATGCGCTTTTCAAAACCTGTAGAAGGTTAGATCATTTAACAGTAGCGTCTTGGTTGTATCTAATTGGCTACACGACTGTCTTTAGTTCATTTTTCGTAAGTGGTTAGACATCAGGGTTTGGTAAGCAGTCCTAAAATTTCCCTTTTTTTTGTTTCGACTTTCATAATAATAAAAGCAGTTTCCAATGTTGATTATTCTTCAAATTGTTTCAATATCAAGATAAGAACGATGGCGATATGCCTGTGAGATTTCCAAGTGCAAAAGTGACTCTCTATTGTTACTTTAGCTGATTTCTCATTTATGCGATCAGTCTCTAACTGGATTCGTTTGGTATGATGTGCATCTGTTAGTTCTATGTTCATCTGATTGAGTTTAATTGATTTCTTTTAAGAGGGCCTTTCACGTCAAAACTGTGTCCTTTACGATCGTATATGGTTTTATGGTTTAGAACCCTAAAGATCACACCTTTAGTCGTCGTCTATGCCCTTTTTTCTCGAAATTCTCTTGACCCATTCTCTTGATTTTCCAGCTGATTGAGCTCTATTGATACCGATTTTATTCGGTTTCTTACCGTAAGCCCCACACATCATGTTTCGCCGCAAGAACAGTTCGGCGAGCGACAGGGAGACCCTCGAGCTGCAACAACAACGGAAGGCAAATAACGAATCTAAGCATATGCTTTCATGAATAAGATGTTGTGATCTTCATCATCGATGTTTGCAGGTGAGTGAGCTCAGAGCCTCCCTCGGACCCTTAACGGGCCGAAGCCTTCAGTACTGCACCGATTCTTGCCTGAGGAGATACCTCGAAGCTCGAAACTTCAACGTCGAGAAGTCCAAGAAGATGTTACAAGACACTTTGAGATGGCGATCGAGCTATAAGCCCGAAGAAATCCTCTGGGTAAGATCTTACGCTCGTTCATAACAACGTCGAATGTCTCCGTTCTTCGATTTTCTTGCGATTAACTTGAGTCGATTCTTCAGCACGAAGTTGCAGTGGAAGGCGAAACCGGGAAGGTTTTTCGAGCTAATTTCCACGACCGTTATGGCCGAACGGTCCTCATACTAAGGCCCGGGATGCAGGTAATAACCACGTGAATCATAATAATTCGAAGGTTTTGTCTTACTAGCCGACTTAGATATAACCCAACTCCACTCAAAAACTGGCACGTGGTCCACTTACCACTGCCCAAGTACATACACCGATCGGTCTTACTTACATCATCGAAAATTTGCGTCGAAAAACTAAGCGAATTAGATTGTACCCAACTGGGCAGAGGATATATAACAGAAGTAATTCGAAACAGTGTACGTATATCTTATGTTTGTTTTGTCAGAACACGACGTCGCCCGATAATCAGATGAGGCACTTGGTCTACCTCATAGAGAACGCCGTGCTGAACCTTCCGGAAGGTCAGGAGCAGATGGCGTGGCTGATCGACTTCACGGGATGGTCTATGAGCACGAACGTACCCATTAAGCTCGCCCGAGAAACCGTAAACGTACTTCAGAATCACTATCCCGAGAGGCTCGCCGTGGCCTTCCTTTACAATCCTCCGAGGTTGTTCGAAGCCTTTTGGAAGGTATACTACAAACTACATCGGCTTTTTCTAACGACATTTCGTATCATTGAGGTTATTCGTATTGTGGGTTGAAGGTCGTCAAGTACTTTCTTGATGCGAAGACGTTCGAAAAGGTGAAATTTGTGTATCCGAGGAATAAGGATAGCGTGGAGCTTATGAGGTCGTTTTTCGACGTGGAAAATCTTCCCAAGGAGTTTGGAGGGAAAGCTACGCTTCAGTACGATCACGAGGAGTTTTCGAGGAAAATGGTCGAAGATGATGTTCGATCGGCTAAGTTGTGGGGTTTCAAGCAAAGGTCGAAGAACGGTGCAGAAGTTGTCCCCGAGCCCGTTGTCGCCTGAAGCTATTTTTGCCCAAACTTAGTAAAATTCTTTCTTAGTTGTGTTTGGGAGGAGAGTGCTTTGAAAGTTTGAATACCTGGAATTTGGAAAGGACTAAACCCGAAGAAATAATAAGTGTATGGGTCAAGTAGTATTTTGTATTTACTTCCGCACTCTTTTCTCATTTGAAATCTATCTGTCCCACAATTACTGTCCCCTCTATGTCCCAAATGATCTAATCCGTTGAATTTTAAATCATGCGTTCAAAAATTTTCTTTTTTTGTTTATTAATTCATTTAATTCTATATTCCACGAAATCATAAAATCATTATTATTTCATGTGATTATAAGATAAAAATAAACAAACACATCTAATTTATTCCTTATTTTATGATGATCAATTTGATATCTATATCATATATTTTTCGATAATCCTACGAATTATTTTAACAGGAAGTGAGACAGAAATTGTGGGAGTGGCGATTTTCAGCCGCTCTTTTCTACCTTTACAAGAAAATATAATTATGATGATGTATGGGAAATGACGAATATACCCCTTGTGAGATCGAAGGCAACGGTGTCTGCCCTAGGCTACTCGATGGAAGCAGCTACTAAATAGAACCCAAATTCTGAATATTTTTTCCGTGTTTCTCAGATCAGACGCCATCAAAGTGGTTGGTGGTTAGTGATATTTTGATCACAATGGGAAGTCTCGGGAGAGCGGTGTACACCTTGGGAAATTTGATTAGAGTGACGGGTCAAGCCATGGATCGACTCGGTTGTAGCCTCCAAGGGAGCTACTATTTCCAGGAGCGGCGTAAGTGTAGTTTTCAATTTTTCTATAATGATCGTTTCTGGGATGAACCCGTTATTCCCATTAGCTGAATCGCTCTTGACTCGTTATTTTCCGATTGATTGTTCAATTTACGTGGGTGTGAAATGTAATTTGATTGCCGACCGATTTGAGTGTTTCTTTGTGATGTATTATGGGTTTTGTTGCGGAGGTTGTTTTATTGTATTGTTTTGGCTTGATGGTGGTGCAAATTGAGTTGTCTAAGCTTAGTCGAGTTCAATTGTGTTCATTTCGATACATCTTTGATTGTCTGTGTCGAGATTAAGAGTTGGATTATTGGAAGTATTTTGTGGGTATTATTGGTTATTGATGATTGATCTTGAATTCTTGATTGAGAGGCTATGAAATAATGTGTCTGGAAAGTTGTGTGCTATGTTAGTTCTGAGGTAACCATTCTTGTGAGTTGTGGAGCTTGTAACGTTATAGATGGAATGGCGAACTCATTTGGAACTTTTGAGATAACGGAAACATGTGCTGAGGTAATGAATTGATAGACTTTATTTATAAACCTTACACTCTTTGTGCGACACTGCTTTGGCTTGCTTTCTGGACTGACCTAGATGAAACAGAGAAACATCTTCAATGATTTATAGACAGAAACTACTCATAATGTGGCAATTTCACGCCGTCCCATAGTACCTCTTGGTTCTTTTAGTCTTAAAGTAACATAAAAGAGAATTGAACGGTCATATAGGACCTTGATGTTACTATGTTTGTAGTGTATATACAGTTTTCTTAATAATTTCTCTGATGTCCCGTGGATATATTACTTCGTAGTCATAAATGATCACCTCCTTTGACTTAGCATCACTTCACTTGTACTGTACTACAACTCCACATCTCTTCACTATTTATATATTTATTTTTTTTCAGTCTCTAGGCACCGAACCCTTATGAACCTCTTTGATAAATCTCCTGTGGTTGACAAAGATGCCTTCGTAGCTCCCGGCGCCTCAGTCATTGGCGATGTTCAGATTGGCCCAAGATCATCCATATGGTACGGCTCTGTCCTTCGTGGTACGTACCTTCTTTGGAGATCGAATTATTCCCTCCGTAACTAATCTGCCCAAACCCCACCAAGTTTCTGGAAAAGTATGTTCTTATTCGGTTTGCTATGAACATAGGTGATGTGAACTGCATCAGCATTGGGTCGGGGACCAATATACAGGACAACTCTTTGGTGCACGTGGCCAAGTCTAATCTCAGCGGGAAGGTGCTGCCTACTGTTATCGGGAATAACGTCACTGTTGGTCAGTTTGCTTCTGTAATTTCGAATGTTACATATCGATGGATCGATGTCTCGATAATTTCCATATGTAACGAGAAAGAACGTAAACTCACGCACTCACAGGTCACAGCGCGGTTGTACATGGCTGCACCATCGAGGATGAGGCCTTTGTTGGAATGGGAGCTACACTGCTCGACGGCGTAGTGGTGGAGAAACATTCCATGGTTGCCGCTGGTTCTCTAGTGAGACAGAATACAAGGGTCCCACGTGGCGAGGTCTCTCCCTCTGCCTCTCTCTCTCTCTCTCCCTCTCCCTCTCCCTCTCTCTCTCTCATCTCTGTCTGAGTTTCTTACATGACATCAGATATGGGCTGGTAATCCAGCCAAGTTCCTAAGGAAGCTCACTGAAGAAGAGATGGCATTCATTGCCCAATCTGCCACCAACTACATCAACCTTGCCAAGGTACACGCAGCTGAGAACGACAAGTCCTTCGAAGAGATTGAATACGAAAAGATGCTTCGCAAGAAGTTCGCACGCCGAGACGAAGAGTATGACTCCATGATAGGGGTGGTCCGCGAAACTCCGCCTGAGCTCGTTCTTCCTGAGAACATACTCCCCGAAAAATCCCAGAAAGCCGTTGAATGAGGAGTTTCAATAAAGTTCATTTTTTTTCTCCTTTTTGGCTCAATGGACTTCACATCTGCGTCTACTGCAGTAATCTTCGGGTTTTTAGAAATAAGATCTAAGAATGAATTATTTCGAGATGGAATTCATCTGACTGTGGTTAACATTTGTACCCCTGCTTTTTGTTGGTACTATTGCTGAAATATATGCATGACTTAATGCCAATTCTTGATGTCCTAGAGATAAATATCTTGATTTTTCAGCTCAAGAGAGTAGTAAGGAACTTCAACAACACATTTCTGAGTCATAAATAGAAATAGCACAGAGTTCCATTCAATGTTTCACTGGTCATCAATATGAAGAAATCTAAAGAGCAGAAAAGCCAAGTTTCAGCAAACACAACACTCAAATTTTCGGAAACATAGAAACTCCAACGACTAACTACCGATCAAATATCCATTGGAGCCACACCCTCACCGCCGGCGGGCCCACCCGCCCCAGCCTGATCTTGAGCCACCGACTCGTCGGCGGGCGGCTGAGCATCGCTCACAACCTCAAACTCATCGATTAGCTTCTGAACGGTTGCTTCATTCAGTATGTTAAACGCCTCGCCGACTCCAAGAATGGATATGGTGCAAGTGGAGCTAGTGAGCTTCTCTCCTTGTAAGGTCTCTCTGAGAGCAAATAGGGCGTCTTTGATGAGTTCCTCGCGGGAAGAGTCAGTGAAGGTCTCGAATTTTCTTTCCAAGTAGGTTTTTGCAGCTTGCGAGCGAGAACCTATGGCGAATGCTTGATATTCGAAGTAGTTGCCGCTCGGGCAGTTGTAATAGAGGTGGGCCCCAGACTCGTCGAGGCCACCTACGAGTAGGCCCACGCCGTAGGGTCGTTTCCACGAGCGCTGAGTGCAGACCTGTGTTAAAAAAATTGTCCGAATGTCGAAAGATTTTACGTCATTCAACTGATTAAATAAAACAATCATAAAGCAAAGGCACATAAGTGAAACCAATTATAAAGGCATGATCTTTAGGCATCAAGATTCTAGCATGAACAATATCTAGGTTAAACTGCTTCTAAAGGCTGCATCACTGTTCTAAAGGCGTTTATATGGCAAAGTTTCCAAGTCAATCAAGCCTATAATTGCTTCCATTTAACCAGCATTACTATCAGATTCACTGCACAGACACAGTTATTCAAGGTTTCTCTTGTAAAAAAGGTCACACTTCAAACCAATCACCATAGACTGAATTTGCACCGTGATTCTCGAAAATCTTCTGGACAATGTTTCTTTGTGTTTTACACACGAATTCAGCAAACAAAACAGATGGTTAAGTTGAATCCGAAACAAAATGAAACAGCAGTCGTAAGAACCAAATGTGCGTGTGCGTACTTCTAAACCCCAACCCCTGAAGAGCCAAATTAAATTACCGAGACACATGGAATTAGACAAAACCAAACAGAGGATTCATGATCTCCCCTATACCAGTTAGCTTTACCCCTAAGAATACGACCTATGAAGATCGTGAACTAATATTTCCCCCTAGAATTCATATCTCCACCTTCAATTTGGCCTAATCATTGAGTCATAGTAATGGATCTCAAACCCTCTAAGTGGAGGCATTCGGACTTACAATTCCCAGCATTTCCAGAAAATCAATATAGAAATAACCCCACCAAACAAGCGCATATCAACCCCACAAACTACAGCTTGTCACAAAACCACGAAACAACCGCAAATCACAGAACCACCACCTAACTACCCCCACGAACAAAGTAAAAAATATCGATTTACAACCCAAACCTGAGCCTTGTCCGCCAATTGCACGACGAGCCTGCCCACGGGCAACGGAGCCTCGTAGGTGTACGAGTAATTAATGCACTCGTTCCTCATGTACCGCGACAGAACCCTTCCATCGGCGGTGAGTCCGGCGATGGCGAGGCCGATGTGGTCGTCGACCTTGAAGATCTTCTTCTGGTGGGAGGAGAGCTCCGACGCGGACTTGTTGACGCATGCGAGCACCACGTGCGTCTTCGATCGGAGCCCGATCGCCGCCGAGCCCTGCTTCACGGCCTCCATAGCGTACTCCACCTGAAACAATCGCCCCGCCGGCGACCACGTGGTAACATCCGTGTCGTATTGGTTGCGAAACATCGTCTACTCTTCGAGGATTTGGAGTATTGGTTTAGCTATTCTAGTCTCTCTCTCTCTCTCTGCGTGTTCAGAGGGTTTTTAATTTGGGTTTTCTTTTTCCTCAAGACAAAGATAAATGCAGTCACATGAAGAAAGATAGTAGCTGAGCTTTGGAATTGGGCCAAAATTGGATTATATGGGCCTTAAAATGTGTAGATGAAAGCCCAATTGGACCTAATCCATCACGTCATATTTCCAACAAAATCAACACTTAAAAAAATGGCCTAGAATTTGCCCTCCCAAATGGCATTTCAAATGGAAGGTCAAAGGTTCGATTCCACTGTGGACTTTGAGTGCGGATATCTCGAATTGCCCAAAAAATGGCCCAAATATGTGTTCCAAGTAAATATGTTTCAAGTAGTTCAAGTCATGATATCTTCATATGGTGGTCATGGATTCGATCTCACTTGGACTCCTCGATTTTCGTTGTTTATGTGAGCTTGAAACGGTACAGACATGTCAAGAATAGATGATTTTGTCCCATAGAGCCAACATTATGGTTCAGATTTGCTTCATACTGAATTTAATCGGAGCGTGGAGACTATTGTGTGGCTGACTCATAGTTGGCTTTGATGTTCAAATTTGCTCGACACGTTGAAATTAATAGAAGCAAAATTTTAACTCGTTATAATAATTTCTTGATTCTTAGATACAATTGAAAACAAGTAACAAAAAACTATATAATTTAATATCTTCAACATGAACATTTGAGAACTAAATCAACCATGGATCAAACTTGGTCCACACCCCATAATACCCCAAATCTCTAAAAAAAATTTCCAAAGGGTGACCAAGTTTGCTCCATCGAGGATAATGAAGAAGTGTAATAAAAAGGATACAACAACGAAAACAAAAGCATAGTAAATAATTAATCACTACTAATAATAAAAGATTAATAATTTTCCGTGGGCCCACCACCATAGCGAGACGGTGGCCAAACGGCTGCACCACCGCCGCCGTCGGCGATGTACGAAAGGCACGACAATGGTACCAAACACAGTCCTCGGCTTTTGAGGTCGCCCTTTATTTTTAGTCCTTCTTCTTCTTCATTTTTATATATAGGCCCCTGCTAACACACACACAATATATGTGTGTGAATTTCTGTAATAAAAAGTTGAATGAAATCATTTCGAAACCTAATTGAATTTACAAGTTTTACCCCTTTCGTCGACAACCTATTGGACTTGTTTCGGGCTGATTTCATGTAAGGAACGCTGAGAGTCTGCAAACATATGAGAAACTTTATTTAGTTTTTCATACAAATGGAAGTGTCAAGTAAATTTAATTTAATTTTAGTCCTATAGTTTGTTCCTTTGCAAAACTAGTGCAGTATGTTTAGACGATTTGTCATATAAAAATAGTCTTCCGCATAATTTTACAGACCATATTTTGATTGCTGCTGGTAAGAAAATATGTCAACAAGATCGTATTATAATAAACACAACAAGTAGTATCAGACACGAAAAATAGATACGGACTTGGTTTCGTGTCTAAAATATGAATATTAGAAACGAATTTTGACACGGTTTTTTATTTTTGTTTCAAAATATATTAATATTTTTATTTAGACATGGATTAGATACGGAAATAAAAACCGATATGACAAATTTCATTTAGAAATAGTATATATCCGTGTCCAAATTTGCTAGATTACAACATCTACACAATCAGACATGAAAATTCTGTGTCTAATTACTTAACAGATATGAAATTTTAGTTTTAGACACTGAATTTTCCGTGTCTACTATGTTTTTTCTAGTAGTAAAATGACAAGTTTTTGGCATGGACAAGTTAGGGGATGGAAATTGAATTTCGTAAAATTTATAAGACTAACTTTTAGGTTAAGTACTCCTTAACATAGTGGACTAGCTTAAGCAGCGAAAAGTGAATTTTCCTATACGATTAAAATTTTAGTTACTCCTTTATTCATCTTTAGGTTAATGGCTAAACATGACACTACTTTTTTTTCTCAACTCATGCAAAATACTGAGGAGGTGAAATAGTTAAATCATAAAAAGATAAACGAAAAAAAAAGTTGGCTTCATTGATATTATGACAAATATTAGCAAATGCCGACAAGAATATGTTCGTACCTCAACTTGGCTTTGAAGGAATTTTATGTATCCAATGGCCTCCATAAGTACGGATGCCGTGTCGGTCTGCAATATTTTACATATATCAAAATCTATTGCAATCTCTACAACATATCTATTTTTGTGTATGTGTATATATATAAACTACATAGTATATGCAATAAAGAATCCATCTCGACAGCATCTATAAAGAGAATATTATCCTCGTTTTCTGAAACTACAAGCATGCAATTTTCGACCTCTCATTTCCCAGTGAATATCTGTTGCATCTCAGTCAAATTTAGGTTATTACCTACATAATTATATTACTTTTGCAACCTTTAAGACAAAAAGGTAGGTTGTAATTAGGGTACCTTGCCAAAAGGTGATACTAACTGTTGAAGTGCAGCTATTCTATCTCCAAGCTTTTCTTTTCTCACCTGCTTTAATGAAGTAAATAATCATGGTTCATGGAAGATCAGTTGAAAAAAGAAAAAAATAGTTTAGGGTTTCTGATCATTACCTTTAATGGCGGGCAAGAAGAGAGTACCTCTAACCTCGGTTTCTTGGCTGAAGTTTGATTTAATGGCTTCGACGATTCGATTTTATTACTCGTTCGTTTAGCTTCTGCTGCTGCTCCATGACATACCTTCAAAATTTCAAATACATAAATAATTATGTAAGAAAAAGAAGTTAATTAAGAAGGGTAAATGGTGAATCCATCGTGGACCTCTTGTCCATATCCATGAATAAAAAAGACTCAAAAAAACTCTGTAAAAAAAAATGTAAAGTTGCTCCTCACTAATGCAAAAAGCTGAAATAGCCTTTGAATGCAGAAGGGAAATAAAAGATTATTTTCGTGTATAAAGGGACGAAAAGAAAATGAAAATATCGAACAAAAAGGAAAAGGGAATAAAAGAAAAAGGGTCTAGCTTTCCTGTTTGTTCGAATAGCTGCATCATATATGTAAAAAGGATAGACATGGAAAATATCAAATGAAGGGTGTCAAAGAAATAATACATGAGATATATGTAGATAACTCGCCTGTGGCTGTTCTTGCATATATATGTTGTAAGAATTATATCAAAATTAAGACATTAAGGGCTTCTTAACACACTCATACTAACCTTGTTAGCGACATTATGTATAGGAACTTTAGGAGATTGCTGATGCGTACGATGATCAAATCCGTAAATAAAACCATCCCTCAACGTCCCAATTTTATTCTCAGAAGAAGGGTTCATATAGTTCCCATCAAATCTTGAGGAATAAGCTTCCAAGTGTTAAGCGTGTTCGGATAATACGAGCAATATTAACGCCAATCAACCAACGACGAAAGCAAAAATAACACGCCAACTTTTTACGTGGAAAACCCGAAACGGGAAAAACCACGGGATCGCTCTCCCGATCCAAGGAAACGTCCACTATAACCAAGTTCGACCGGTACAACGGACAACGCCTCTCGAGAACGTCTCGAGGTAATAACAACCCAACGACACACCGAAAAACTACGCCAACAAGAGGAGCAACCACAACATCGAGTTACAAACTCGGAACACCAACAACCTCGAGCAACAAGCTCGGAATACACGAAGAGATAGAAAATGGGTTACCACCCAACGTGAGGATTCGAACAATCCGACCCGGTAGATGTGTAGAGCACGTCGAGGTGACTCTCCGTCTGAAGTTTCGGCCAAATCCGAGCACCGGATCGACGGGATCGAAGCTTTTCTTCTCCCTCTTTTTTCTTTCCTCTCTTCTCTCCCTTTTCTTTCTTCTGCTTGTCTTCTTCGCGTGCGTGTGTGTGTTTGTGTATTGTCTATTTTTTTTTTTTATATATAATACTATATACATGCAAATGGGCCACCCAATATGGGCCGGACCCAATAAACTCCCCCTCCGGCTCATACGGTGGGCTCAAGCAAGCCCGCTTTCCGCCGACAGGTCTTGAGCTTCTCCTTCGGCAAAATCTTCGTCAACATATCTGATCCGTTCTCGCTCGTGTGTACCTTCGCCAAATACAACTGCTTCGACTCGAGCACATCTCGAACCCAATGGTATCTGACGTCGATATGCTTGGATCTCGAATGGAATGACGAGTTCTTGGAGAGGTGGATGGCACTCTGACTGTCGCTGTAAACAACGTACTTGTCTTGCCGTAGACCAAGTTCTTCGAGAAACTTCTTCATCCACAAAGCTTCCTTGCAACCCTCCGTGATTGCAATGTACTCAGCTTCTGTGGTGGATAGCGCAACGCACTTCTGCAGCTTTGATTGCCACGACACAGCTCCCCCTGCAAAAGTCATCAAAAAACCTGAAATAGATTTTCTGGAATCAGTATCACCTGCCATGTCTGAATCGGTATATCCAACTAGCATAGGCTCTCCACCGCCAAAACACAAACACGTCTTGGAAGTCCCTCTGAGATATCTCAATATCCACTTTACGGCTTCCCAGTGCTCTTTTCCCGGATTAGAGAGAAAACGGCTAACGACACCAACGGCATGGGCAATATCGGGTCGAGTACAAACCATGGCATACATCAAACTACCGACCGCAGACTGATAAGGAACTCTGCTCATGTCGGCCTTCTCTTTCTCACTTTTCGGGCATTTCTCAGATGACAACCTGAAATGACCTGCAAGTGGAGAACAAACCGCCTTGGCCGTACTCATGTGAAATCTCTCGAGAACTTTCTCAATGTAGTCTTCTTGAGATAACCACAGCTTTCGATTTTCCTGTCACGAGAAATTTTCATGCCGAGAATTTTCTTCGCCGCTCCCAAGTCCTTCATCGCAAAAGACTTGCTCAATTCTCTCTTCAACGCCGCAATCTTGCTAGTATCATGGCCGATGATCAACATGTCATCAACGTACAAGAGAAGAATAATAAAGTCGTCATCGGAGTACCTCTTGACGAATACACAATGATCCGAAGAGGTTCTGGTGTACCCGTGACTGGTCATAAAAGAATCAAACTTCTTGTACCATTGACGTGGAGCTTGTTTCAAGCCGTACAAACTTTTCTTCAACTTGCAAACAAGCTGCTCTTTTCCCTTGACTTTGAATCCCTCGGGCTGCTCCATGTAAATGTCTTCTTCAAGGTCACCATGAAGAAATGCAGTCTTCACGTCAAGTTGCTCAATCTCCAAGTTCAAGCGCGCCGCCAAACCAAGAGCAACTCGGATCGAGGACATCTTCACCACCGGTGAGAATATATCATCAAAGTCAATTCCTTTCTTCTGACCAAAGCCTTTCACAACCAACCTAGCTTTGTACCGTGGTCGAGAATTATTTTCTTCATTTTTCAGTCGATAAACCCATCGATTCTTGAGAGCTTTCTTTCCTCGAGGTAGCTCTACCAAATCGTAAGTGTTATTATCATAGAGGGATCGCATCTCTTCCACCATAGCTTTCATCCACTCATTCTTGTCGTCAACAGAAATTGCGTCTTGGTAATCCTCAGGTTCTCCCCCATCTGTTAGCATCACGTACTCATCTGAAGAATACCTCGTGGATGAACGATGCTCCCTAGCAGATCTTCTCAACTGAGGTTCAACCGAAGGTTCAACAGCTTCATCAACAGGCTCTGTTGGCTCAACATCATCAACTGTAGGATTTTCAACGTTGTCGACACCGCTAGATTCTGGAACGTCTCCCCCTTGATCAGGATATGCTACACGTACAGGAGGTGGATCTAAATTAGGTAGATCACCGCTGGACTTCTTAGCCGACTTCTCTGACTGAATGTCTCGTATGCACTGATCTTCAACAAACACAGCATCGCGGCTTCTGATAAGCTTCTTCTGCACGGGGTCGTAAAATCTGTACCCAAACTCATCAAGGCCATAACCGATGAACACACATGGTCTGGTCTTCACATCAAGCTTCGATCGCTCGTCTTTTGGGATGTGAACAAAGGCCTTGCACCCAAACACGCGCAGGTGGTCATACGAGACTTCCTTTCCCGACCAAATCTTGTCTGGTACCTCAAATCTCAAAGGAACACATGGTGTGAGATTTAAAACATGAACAACGGTATTTAACGCCTCACCCCAGAAAGAATTCGGCAACTGTGACTGCGATAGCAAACATCTCACTCTCTCGATCAGTGTTCTGTTCATCCTCTCAGCTAAGCCATTTAACTGAGGTGTCTTCGGAGTTGTCTTTTGATGTCGAATACCATATCTCTTGCAATACTCATCAAAAGGACCGCAATATTCACCTCCGTTGTCCGTCCGAATACACTTGAGCTTTTTGTTGGTCTGTCTCTCCACCAAAGCGTGAAACTGCTTGAAAACATCTAGCACTTGGTCCTTGGACTTCAGCGTATAAGCCCAGGTCTTCCTCGAATGGTCATCTATAAAAGTAACAAAATACACAGCACCACCAAGTGTTCTTGTTTTCATAGGACCACAAACATCGGAGTGAATTAGATCGAGTGTACCTGATTTCGGCGAGTGAGTGATGTTCTTGAACGCGACTCGGGTCTGCTTTCCAGCCAAGCAATGATCACATCTTCGTAACGAAGGATTCTTCATGCCAGACAGAAGATTCTTCTTGGCTAGTATCATCAGTCCCTTTTCGCTCATGTGGCTGAGTCTATTATGCCAAAGCTCCGTCGCACCACCATCGTCGATTGCATTCACGGTAGAATCTGCAATCTTCGCTTGCGTCACATATAGCTGAGATGACGTCTTTTCACCTTTCGTCACGATCAAGGAGCCTTTAGTGAGCTTCCATTTTCCATCTCCAAAGTGGCTGTGGAAACCTTCATCGTCGAGCTTCCCCGTGGACATCAAACTCATGCGAAGCTCTGGAACATGCTTCACGGCCTTCAAAATCAATGTATTTCCATTCTCCGTCTGCAAGCGCACGTCACCGATACCGATGGCTCTAGCGACGCCATCGTCTCCCATAATAACTCGTCCAAAATCACCAGAGGTATATGAGGCAAAGAAATCCCGACGCGGTGTAGCATGTATCGTAGCACCGCTATCGATCACCCAACTAGTCTCGTGACTAGTTAGATTAACAGCATCGTCGTCGCGCAAAACAAAGAAATCTGTCGTGACTGCGGTTACCTTGTCAACTTTATCAGCATCTGTCGTCTGATGATCTTGACTCTTCGCATTCTTGTTCTCTCTCAGGAACTTTCGGCAAACTCTTTTAATGTGCCCCTTCTTGCCACAATAATGACACTCAATGTTGGCATACTTCCCAGACTTGCTCTTACTTCTGTTGCGATCACCTGGGCCTCGACTCTTACTCCTCCCCCTGTTATCTGTGACTAGGACATCGGCCTGCGTAGAAGAAGAACCCTGTGACTTTCTTCTCATTTCTTCGTTGAGGACGCTGCTCTTCACCAATTCCATCGAACAAATACCATTTGGAGCCGAATTAGACAATGACATCCTAAATGTCTCCCACGAGTCTGGTAACGTACCAAGAAGCCACAAACCCTGCACTTCGTCGTCGAACTTGATTCCCATTCCAGATAGCTGATTAATAATTCCTTGGAATATATTCAAGTGATCAGATATGTTGCTCCCTTCTTGATACTTCAAACTCATCATCTGCTTTATCAGAAAAAGTTTGTTGTTCCCCGTCTTTCGAGCGTATAACTGCTCAAGCTTGCTCCATAAGGTCCTTGCATGTTTCTCGTCACTGATATGGTTGAGAACATTATCGTCGACCCACTGTCGAATAAAACCGCAAACTTGACGATGGATCAACTCCCACTCCTTGTCGCTTTTATCAGTCGGTTTCTCTAGATCGAACACGGGCGCATAAAAATCTTTTACGTATAAAAGATCCTCCATCTTCCCTTTCCAAATATGATAGTTCGATCCGTTCAACATAATCATCCGACTAGAATTGCCCTCCATGACTTCGAACACAACAGCGCGATTCAACCTCGCTCTGATACCACTTTGTTAGGCGTGTTCGGATAATACGAGCAATATTAACGCCAATCAACCAACGACGAAAGCAAAAATAACACGCCAACTTTTTACGTGGAAAACCCGAAACGGGAAAAACCACGGGATCGCTCTCCCGATCCAAGGAAACGTCCACTATAACCAAGTTCGACCGGTACAACGGACAACGCCTCTCGAGAACGTCTCGAGGTAATAACAACCCAACGACACACCGAAAAACTACGCCAACAAGAGGAGCAACCACAACATCGAGTTACAAACTCGGAACACCAACAACCTCGAGCAACAAGCTCGGAATACACGAAGAGATAGAAAATGGGTTACCACCCAACGTGAGGATTCGAACAATCCGACCCGGTAGATGTGTAGAGCACGTCGAGGTGACTCTCCGTCTGAAGTTTCGGCCAAATCCGAGCACCGGATCGACGGGATCGAAGCTTTTCTTCTCCCTCTTTTTTCTTTCCTCTCTTCTCTCCCTTTTCTTTCTTCTGCTTGTCTTCTTCGCGTGCGTGTGTGTGTTTGTGTATTGTCTATTTTTTTTTTTATATATAATACTATATACATGCAAATGGGCCACCCAATATGGGCCGGACCCAATACCAAGTTCATATCCAACGATGGCCCTTGACATGTACTGAATCCTTCTTGATTAAGCAATAAGCTTGAAACTGGCACACTAGGAAAAACCTGAGAAAACCCTTTCCCACAATTCGTTGAGTACAAAAGATCTCCCTCGTGAGTTTTGCTCTCAAGATTTCCACTTGAGAAAGATCTCAGCAAGAACTTTGTACTGAGGTTAATATGATGATGATGATCATTGAGCAGATGCAAATCGCAGTTTCTTGGCTCGTTGGCCCTCCTAATAAGGCTTATTGATTCTTGATCGTTGCTGCTCGAACAAGGAGTGTTGCTCATCAGCAGTTCAGTGTATTTAAGGTAGTAGTTATCTGCTAGTTCGTCTTCTTTAATCCTTGAAATATGCAAATTGTCTGAAGAAGATTGGCTGTTAATGAAGCTGGGATTTGGCCAGTCGTAGTTAAAGCTCGAGTTTGGAGCCATAACTAAAGTATCGTATGATTGTGAAGAGAGTAGAGAAGAAGAACAATGGTTGATCTCTTCTTGCCTTTGATTCAGTAAAGCTTCGTTATTAGGGTGTGAACTCAACCTTTCTGCGTTCCTGTATGTAATAGAATAGAGAGACTTGACATGGTAAGAATATATTGAAAGCACAACTAGAATTAATCCACCTATTTAATGACTTTTTAAATGATTAAAGAGGTTTTTACATATCAGATGCCATGATTATCTAGGAGAAGACAAGGGAGATTCTATGTCTGAAATTAAGACAAAACAGAATCCATAAACGCATAATTAAACTCAAGACTCCATATGATCATGATTACACTTTATTACTAGTTGCCTTATACTAAAAATCTTTTGTCCACAGAAAATCGTATCACTTTTTGTTTAAAGAGAGGGAGAGGAAAAAAACTCTTACAAGATTGAACTGTGAGCATTCCAAGCATCTCTAGTATTTGCTGAAACTCCATAGCAAGAATCCGAAGCTAATGAAGCAGAAGGAGAAGATCCAACGAGTTGGTGTTTGAGGGTTTGATGATGGATGTTTGCAGACTCCATAATGATGTGATGATTCTTCTCTAACAACACACTTGAAACTCCCAATACTAATTTAAGATATTTAAGCTAGCAAATGTAGCTATGACGATATGATCTCTCTCTCCCTCTCCCTCTCTCTCTCTCTCTCAAACATTATAGGTATATATCTATCTATGGTTACCATACACCGCCCTTCGTTTCTTTTTTAGATATCACCTATTTTGTATAGTCCCTTCTTTACTCTTTCAACCTTCTCTTCATAAAAGCACATACTTTAAAACAAAGGAACAGTACAATAGCATCAACATTACCATACGTAATCGCACAAGTAGTACTTAGTTTGATTAACCTCTTCATCACTTTATGTCTAATTCAATCTACGACATACGTGTCTCTCTTTCCTCTAAGTAATATTAGCTTTCTAATAATCTTTGTAGAATGATCAAGATTATCGTCTCTCTCTCTCTATCTCTCTCAAGTCCCAATGACATGGAGAAGATGATGTAATATATTAAAGAATTATGATTCCCATATGCTATGATTATACAAGCAAGGGTCCTGCCTTCAGTCTCAAGTCTTTTTTTTCAACAAAAGTCTGTACAAGTAAATGATAGCTGCCATCTCTCTCTATCTATCTCTCTCTCTCTCTCTCTCTCTCAACCTCTCTCTCTCTCTCAATGCGCATTGGAGCATGACGTCACCTTGACGTTGATAATGACATAATCGAACAGATGTTATAAATCTATATTGGTTTTGGGATATCATTTTGGTGGATTACTTGGTGGGATTTTGCTAGGGTTTCTGAACTTTTGCGTTTATTCTTATTTCGATATATACTTCGTTTGACCATTTGTAGTATTAGATAAAAAAAGAGACTGTTTGAGAGTAATAGCAAGCTTTGTTATGTTGGGTTTTGTAATTATAATTGGGAATTTTGACATTGTGGTAAAGCTTTTTAAGTGTTGCATATGAGGTTAATGGGTCAAAGTACTTATTACACGATCTATCGGTTAAACATTAGACATTTACAGTCTTGAAAGATTCTTGCAATTTCGATTGTTTTGTCTGTCTCGCCATATAGATAACACAAAGGCATTTATTTCCAAGATAGATCAACTCGATAAATAATTGAAAAGCTAAAGGTTGATTATTAATTCATTTGATTAACTGGGGCAGAGATATATAAAGCTGCCGATTATTCTGTATGTAGCATATAAGAGGCATATACGCATATTTAATATCAATATGGTCGATATTAAAATACATCAATCCCACAAAGTTTCTTATCATTCGAAAAAGTTAAAGATGGGAGAATGTGATTGCAGAGTATGGGCAAGCTTTGCTTTGTCTTTGCCTTTTCTTGCACCTTTTTTCTTTCTACCCTTTTCAATGTTCATCCTCGAGGCGTGCTAACATATATATTATATGAGTGTTTCTCATTGAATTACTTGTTCATATGTATCTTATATTAGTTGTTACTGTAAGCATTTTTTTCCCTTAAATAAAAAACCTCACTATGATGTTAGATTGATCGCACTAAAAGCTCGAGAGATTGATAAAATAATAAATTATTAGGGCATATATATAAATATTTTGGAAAATTTGGTAGGTCGGGCAGGGTCGGGTCAATTTTATATAATGTTTGAAGTTAGCCAAAGATTTACAAATTTGAAGTAGTAATTAAAGTCTGAAAGATTTACAGCTTTTATATGTAATGATATGCAAAGCTCTCTGCAACTTACAAAACTTTTAGATAAAACAATCAAATTAAATGGATAAAAAAAAAGTAAAATTTCCTTTAATATTGCTTGTTCGTATCAGCTTAGCCATCATTTACGTGGTTGACTAGGTAAGTAATTACGACGAATAATCATATCGCT
Organism: Craterostigma plantagineum; assembly: GCA_027422505.1. Classification (NCBI taxonomy): domain Eukaryota; kingdom Viridiplantae; phylum Streptophyta; class Magnoliopsida; order Lamiales; family Linderniaceae; genus Craterostigma; species Craterostigma plantagineum. The sequence goes on along the minus strand of JAPQWV010000039.1, from coordinate 389,293 downwards.
TTCATCACTTAGGTGAAAAAACTGCTTTTGCTACATGTATATTCAGGTGAAAAGAGTTTGATGTATATTATAATTGTTTATTTATTTTTATTAGTTTGGATCTCTTAAATCAAGGAAACACAACTTCCCATCACATGTTTAATTAAATAAAAGAAAGAGTCATTCGATATGCTTTGGGCTTCACATCATTCAAAACCGCAATATATCGTTGGTGTTATTTTATTTTGATTCGGACGTTATTATTTTATAACATTTTTATATTGTAAAGTTTTTATAGTTGCACACATTTAGCAAAAACCCTTAAAAGTAGGCCTAAAGTTTGCTTTGAATGAAAAGGTGTTTGAGAAGAAGACAAATACCATTTGGAGGAGGATAATAATAATATATATGTTTTGTTAATTATTTGAAACTTATTGTTATGTCATATGTCACGCATGATATTCTTCTATTATACAAATTGTTTGAGTTAGCTAATTTTCTCAACGCATTATCCTATAATTTATCATGGATTTTAATAATATCACACATACAAATTAAATGGGCTTTCCCTTTGAGCTAACAATTTAGATATTTGGGCTAACATCCGTCCATTAACGGCAAGCGGCTAGCGGCCCAACCCAATATTAGTCGAATTATATTTCTATCTTTTAGTTGAATTCCAAACTAGAACAATTAATATCTACTCCTTTATAAAGAGTCGAGAGTGGATAAAAACTGTTAATTGGTCCGCCTCAATTGACAAATTTGATTTTTTTACATTAGTCACTATTTAAAAAAATAAGAAAAAATTTTTGTTAAACCACATATCTTCTATAAGTTCATAATAACTATCAAATTCTATTTTTAATATATTACTTATTAAAATAATTCAATAATAATTAATTTTATTTTATTGCAATGTGCTAAAAATACTTTTAAGGATCCTTCAAGGTTAACCATTACAATATATATTCAATTATAGATTCATCGTGTTCTATCTGAAATTATTTAAAAAGTTAACGTATTCGAATATCTGATATTCGAGAAAATTCTTAAATTTTTTCTCAGTTGGTCGATTGTCTTTCAGTCACAAATCATGTAAGAGTCAACGACATAATCTAGCAGACTTGATAATCGAGCATTTGAGCCAAGAAAAAAATAATATCTCATTTTTATTTAAATTGTGGAAAATAAAGCATGTGGCAGTGGCCTCAAAATATTCCTCTCTAGACTCTAGAGTAGGCAGAAAGCACGAAACAAAAAATAACCAACCCTTGATAATATTTAAAAGTAACCTTTGATAATATATATAAATATGTATAGTAATATAATTATTTTTATTAAAAAGAGATCTTTCATGCGGGCCTAAGTGGTCTAATCTAGTGGTTTTATGACTAATACAAGTTGGCTTTTTATTTATAATATTTTATTAAAGACAAAGCATATAGTTTTATTGGTTTTTACTCGATTTCGTGGTCCGAACCTAGCAAATTACGTTTTATACAAACGACAATGATGACGATAATGATCACGAATGATTAATTTCACTATACAAAGTGCTGCAAAGGATAAGTTTTTTCCATAAAAATTGATATGAAAATAAAAGACACATGATATGTATTAAATTACATTTTCCATCATGTTTATATCAAGCGATCCGATCATAACATCTCTAAACTGTGATCATGAAGTCGAACTTACACTCATCGACTATCATAGTATGTATTAACTTTGAACAATACTCGCATGCCAAAAAGAATTAGTCTCGCCATGTATCAAATCATCCCACAATTAATAGCGGTGTTCAGATTTCTTTTAAACTAATTAAATCATAGTATAACTATGACATCATTCGCCCTATTGACTTTATTTTGGTAATAACCATTCAAAAGTGTGCTAGTAAAGAAAGTGGCATCTTCGTTGTGAACTTTATATCGGTGTCAAAAGAATACTTCTAAATAGACTTTATTCCAAAGACATGCTTTAGATTAGGGTTTTTTACAACATGGCATATAACACAAAAAAACAATCTTCGTAAGTAAATATTAAATAAATAATCAAACCCTAAACGGACACCATCTTCGCGCCATCAACGCTGCCATAGCTTTTCTCAGCGTCCCTAATCTCAGCAGACGATTCTGAAAATTCCGACGACATGTAATAAACGAACTTATCGACGACGCTCGCAGGCATAGAGACTGAAACCCTAACGGCGGCGGAATCTCCGGCGACGGGCAGAAACAAGCAGTAGACGTCGCTGGTCAACGATCCCATGTGCAATGGCTTCCCTTGACCGAAGTCAAAATCCTCCAATCCCAAGTTTGACCACTGAGATACGACCAAGCTCGACGATAAGTCCGTAATGACCGTTCTGTCCTCAAGAAGGTCCACCACCGACCTGACGTAGTCCGCCGTGACCGCCGCCTTCGCCCGCTGGACCGACCTGACGGCGTCGTCGCAGCTCGAGCCGACGAGCTCCTTAGCCTTCGCCTCGGCGCACGCGAGGACGAACCCATTACCGTAAAACCCGAGCAGAGGCGGAGGTTTTTCGTCGTCGTCCGCGGCGGCGAAGCGGCTCCTAACGTTGACGGAGAATAGGAGCTTCACCGGCGAGGAGGGCGGAAGGTTCAGGGATTTGGCCCAGCAGCGCCAGGTGTGGGCCGCGAGGGCTTCGAAGGCGGTGCACTGCAGAGAGGGGCAGTATTGTCTTTTCAGGCGGAGGATTTGGGCTCGCCGGAGCGTGATTGACGCCGGCGAGAGTGGTTGGGAGAGAAGATAACGGTGGACGTCGAGGGAGTTTCGGCGGCTTTGAGGGGTATTTTTGGTAAATTGGGGGTGGGCGAAGGTTACCTGAGGCGGGATTCGGGCCGTGAACGCGTGGCGGCTGTGGATTGGTTGGATGGGTGTGCTGGATGGTGATGGGTTGGCAATGTGGGCCCATGCGTGTAAGAACTGTGATGTGCCGATCCCATCGCAGACGCAGTGATTGAATGCGGTGCACAGAATCATTCCTCCACATTGGAGATTCGTTACCTGCGCATAAGGTAGTAGTGTAATAATAATTATAAAAAGTAATAAAGGTATTTTGAAACTTTAGAAAGGAATATTGAATTTTCTACTTTTTTTCCCCACACGCAACGCAAATATAGTCGTCATAAGTTAAAGCAAATGTTTTAAAAAGCGCTAAGCGCATTCGTTTTATTGGCGATATTGCTTAGCGTAGAAAGCGTATAAAGCTTTTTGAAAAGACCATTTTAATGCAATATATATATATATATATATAACCATGCGCGCAAATAATCAATTTGAAATGATCTCTAGTCAGAAAAAAGAAAATTAATCTAGAAAATAATATTTAGATATTAATTGCCACAAACAATTCAAAGGCATAAACTATAGATTCAAAATGAAAAATAATTGGTGTGTCATTAAATTATATTAGAACCCATGATAATTATGGGTTCAAATTTCAATTTCTATGCTTATCTGATGAGTGAATTTGAGAAATATTCATTTGCCCACGAGCAGTAGTCTCACCCTTAAAATATGTGGTATAAGTTAATAGTCAATTAAGTGTGGTGATAGCTTAAGTCGTAAAAAAAAAATAACATGAACGTTATCTGAGCAATTAGTGCGTTATTTACGCTATTACTCACTCTATTTGCGCTTTTACTCAAAATATTTACGCTATCGAGGACAAAACGCTATTTTTTTGCGCTTTAACGCGTTTTTTTGGTAAAATGAGCTACCGCGCACTGCGAAACACACTATTTTATGCTTTTCATTGATTTAAAGTGAATCTAATCTCGTCGCTCTCTATTCTATAAGTCCACATTGACTATAATAGTTAATGGTTGAAGTGAAATTGAATTTATGACCAACTTTAACATATAATTGTTAAGATTATATTGAAAATAAAAGGGATGAATATGAAAATGATGAATCAAAAGTATATCAATAATGAGTCGACTGTGCATGCCCCCAGGAATCAGCACATGTTGTCTTGGATGAGTCACTTTATCAATATGTTTGAAAGGGATAGTTCGTATTATATAGTTGATTGCTAAATTAATAAATAAATCAAGAAAAGGCCAGAAGTTTGATGATCGATGTCGCTATTTTCGATTGAGAATATCTATTTCTTCAAACACATGATTCTACAAATTTCTAATATTAAAAATATAGTACGACACATCAGCATATATCAGTTTCATGCTTTAGTAGCAAATGTCTTTATATTCCTTTTCTTGCAAAAGACATAATAAAAGGTTCAAAGATACGACAACAATGTTAGAGCTATCCTTAGGTTAGGGTATAATATTTGTTTATCGATTATTATTATTGTTGTTGTTATTATTAATCCTCTTATTATTATTAGTTCAATTGTTTATAGCTTCTTATTGCAAACTTAGAATATGGCAAATATTTTTAACCATGCATAAAATCAAAAAATGCCACATGCGTTTATATTTTTCAATGGGTAGAACATTCTAGGATATTACAAGTAACTATATTTAACATACATAATGAATGAATACTTTGTTAAAATTTTAGAGTACTATGTTTTAATTTTATATTTTATTTCTAACACCCACTGCTAGTCTATATGCTTTTGTCATCGAGCGAATTTTTCTTTTACACGTGATCACTCCTACCTTTGATTTCTTGACATGATATTATGTTAAATTACCTCTCCATCCCCACCTAAAAACTTAACCTTGAAGGTGAAAGTCGTAGTTTAACAGTATATCTAATCTTATTTGGACCTCACTAAAAATAACTAAGTTTTTTTAACATGTGAATAAGTTTATAATAATCCTAAAGATAATCGATGCACCTTAGCGTTTTAAAAGGTGGGCTCGTCCACTAATTGTCGCATACCCTCCTTCCTTATTAAATCAAAATCATCAAACGATCTAAATAATATAATAATTAGCCAAAAAAAGTAGACCAAAACCAAACATGTCATAAGCTTTTACCTGAATCACCAAAGGAGGAACGTCCAGAAAACAAGGAGCTTCGACCCTATACAGCAGCTTTCTCAATGACGTGTTTGGCTTCTTCGCAATTTCAAGAACCTCGTCAACGCAAGAATCCATCTTAGCTTCTGCAAAAAAAGCACCTTTTCCATTGCAATCAATCTCAAGCTTATGATCATCGTCTTCAACGCATCTCCTTAATCTCCCAGCTAAAGGGTAGTACAAGACAAGTGCTTCGGAAAGTGATTCCTTAAGTGCTTCGAAGTTTGAAGATTTTCTGAAAATATAAATATATTTTATGGTGAATCTTAGGAACCTTTGATCGTCGAGGTTAGACAGGGGGATTATTTCATTTGGGGTTTGTTTCTTAGGACATATTAATGTAGGCTCGTTTTCATAAATACAATCGGGAAGTTCGTGGGATTCTAACATGGTGAGTATGTTTTCTTGTGGTTTGATGTGTGTGGTAATGAAGGTTATTTAAATTATTTATAGACATCAATTTCATGATTTATGGTGAAAGCTGAATTGTATGTATATGTGTGTATATGTGTGTGAGTGTGTGTGGTTTGCACGGGAGATACTATACATATATATATATATAATAAGTTTGTAATACAACAAGTGTAGCGAGAACATGATTTAATTAACAGCCAAACTCTAATAGGACTTTAAATAAAGAATTCTTAAATTTTACTTTTTATCATTTCCAGAAATTATTTTCCGAAATTTGTGTCTATTGCCCAGTGTTTTAAAACGCGTATAGCAACGCGTTGCGTTTTGATTCCAATAGTGCATAGCGCAAAAAGCGTACCGCATTGCGTGAATATTTCGAACAATGCATTTATAATACACAAAAAAGATAATCTATGACAACACAACTGAAACAAATCATTTTAGAACCACAAAAACATTTTTAAAATTTAAATAACGTCGAAATCGAATCTATTTACATATTCAACTTCAATATTTAGCGTTGTAGTACAAATTTATTTTTGTCTATACTTTTACTAATAAATTTATTTTTCAAAATGTTAAATCCTTTTTTTTATTTGAAAAATTACTTTAGAAGATAAAATATTGTAAGTGCACACGGTTCTAAAAATAAATTAATCTTAACATTTTCAATTGTACATTAACTATATTATACAATTCATCGATGTATTACTATTCCAATAATTAATCTTAACATGGACCACATTATTATGGATAAATTTACTAATTACACACTTGATTTTGATCAATGCCCGAATAGCGCGAGTATAGCGTAGTATAGCGTAAGCTATTCGTGAAAACGCGATATACATACGCGTTGACGCGTTTTCAAGCGAAGACACGCTACATCGCGCTACGTAGAGCGCTATAGCGCGCTTTTTAAAACAATGGTATTGTCATACATCATAAAGAAACAAGCTTTTCTAAATATGCATGTGATCCCCACACGCAAACACACATATCTATAATATTTTGCATTTACCGCATATAGTATGTGTAAGTATAGGTCTTCCACTCATAAAATATGCACAAAATAGTATAAACTTTGATGTGGACCGCGTAAAACGACTTCTTGAAACGGCGGTTGGCGCAATTTGTTCTTTCCCTTGCCGCGAGTTATTCGGCCTCCGTTGATCTCCTCCGTCGAGCCTATCACTCACAACCCAAAAACAGGTCAGAAGGGAACCGGGTTGGTGCCGGCGTAGCCCCTCCGAAACTTACGTCAGAAAACGGGTGAAGGTGGGTGTTTTAGGCTCGTGAATCAGTTTCAGTTCGTTCGAAAGCGTACCTGGGAAATGATCTAACTGTTACCTTTTATACTAACCTCGTTTCTTCCTGCCTTGACTTAATCTTTCACCCTAGCCCGCTTTTCTCGCGCGCTCCGTGGAAGGAACGTGGTCATCCCCACGATCCCACGTTCTCAACTCTCCTTCTTCCTTTCAGTTTTCTTTATGACTTCGTCTCCACGGTCCACGCTACGACACCATCCCACTCGAGCTCTTACTTCTACCCTCCTGCTCGGATTCTTGCCTCCTCCCAGGAGTCTCGACCCTGCTCGGCCTCAATCCTCTGGTTCTGTTCTCGGGCGATTTGTCCTCGGTAATTCAACCTTAGGCGGCTTATGATCTCTTGGGGATTTCGGCTTTATCGGGCCCTATCCCTTCTTCCGTTCAGGCCACTCTAATGGCTCCTTGGACCCTTCTCTCTGGTCTTGTTTCTCCTTTCCTCTCAGCGGGGTTTACTCGGGCATCCCACCCTTTTCGGGCTCGACCACCTCGATCAGGTTGCTCCCCTTCTAGCCTCTTTTCTCGACCACCTCGAACTAGTCGCCACCTACTCGGGAGACCTCCTCGCATCTACCATCGTTCCTTGGGCTTCTTCTCGGGAGTACCCTCTTCACTTGCTAACGTTTCTTTCGCGCCCTACCCTTCGTGGGTTATTTGGTAGTTAACGTTATTTTACCGTTAATTAGAAATTCAGGAGTAACAAACTTTATTTCAATATAAAATCATTTCATCAAAGGCTTGGGTCCCACCCACCAGAGTCGCTTTTTTAAACGATGGGCACTGGGCAGTTAAAAAATTTTGGGGCCCATCGAATTCTTCAAAAATTTTATATATTTAGGTTTTGCACATATAACGATGTCTTTTACACACAATCTGTTTTTCCTTAATTGAGCAAATTATATATGTCTTCACATGTGTACTAAGTTATGTCTTTGCACTATATGACTTGTGAAATAAACAAATATATACCATATTGTAAAGAGCCAAAAGGAAAACATACTATTTATTTTGCGAATTCAATCAAAATTTGTCGTTAGTTGCTCGGAAATATTTCAATGATTGAATAGCATGAAATGGACAAGTGCCCATCTGACAAGGGAGTGCACTATCTAGCATGAAATCCACGAAACTTTGCCTACTTGGGATAGTAACTAAGTTATCTAATCTCGGCATGGAAAAAAAAACTTCAATCAAATTATTGCACGATGACTGAAACAACTTTGAGGGATTTAAATCACTGCGCAAATATATAAAAACGACTATGTCCTCAAGCCTCAAGGAAGTCTATATAAATTTTGGGGGATACAATAGATTATAGATACATTATCATTTCTATTAATATGATTATGAACGACGACATAGAATTACGCGCCACCTCGTGACTACGATTTTCACATGAGAAACAGGTCTAAGAACAAAATTTCAACGTTTTTGAAAAACAAGCTTTAATGATCACGACCCGTGAGCGTGATTATACAATTAAATATAAGTAAAAAGAGAGGAAAATTCCTTCAAATCTCAATCAGCTTTATTTTCTAAGAGAATTCGATTTATTTCGACGATGGCAATGATCAAATCTTGACCTATCAATTGTCGCATGTTCGTAACGGTTTTACTTGACTTTATGACTAAAGATGGGTTGGGTATGTTCGAATGTAAAAAATATCTTGTATGACGTTAGAAAAAAAAATTAATCGTACATGTCATTGGTTACATTACGATGATCAAATATGGAAAATTTACAATTTTATATTATATTATGGTCCGTAATTTCAACACGCTGACGATCATGGATATCACCGATGGAGTTGATGCGATATTACGGTTAGGATTTTGGGAATTTGGGGAAGATTGTCTTCATTGAAGGAAGTTTCATACGTCATCATTAAAAATAATCATTCTTTTTTATTTTTTCTTTTAACAAAAAAAATGTCAACTTTACTATTATATAAAAGCTCAGGGTTGGAATTGTCAAATCCAAATTGATTTGGTGTGTAAAATTTCTTATTAATAAAATAATATAATATTAAACTCAACATCCACTAGTCACTACCGACTAATTAAACGTACATATAAAAAACTACCCTCTACTATTTTTAGTTAATTATTATTTTTACTATAATAATATGATAAAAAGAAGGCACGCACTATTTTTAATTACTATTGTTAGTTAATTATTGTTCTAACTCTACTTTATCATATGATATATTTTATTTTATAGCACACGCATCTAGTGTGCAAGTAGCATTAGTTACTATTACTATTATTTTGTAATTAAAGGTGATTCTACTATTAAATAACGATGCTATTTTCAATTCATCAATGGCAATTAGGATTTCCATTTGTCAATTGTCACATAATTTACAAAGCAAATCAAAGCGAATCAAAATAGCCCATCAAGGTTTTCTTGAGCAAGCAGTGTGCTCCAAGCCTATTTGTGCTTACAGGCCGAATAGTAAAACCCAAAATAAGTGAAGTGCTTATCTATATTTTCTAGTTGATATTTAGCTATATATTTTCTGATATTAACAATTCCGACAAAAATCATCTGACAGTCCCAGGCAAAACCAGAGACGCCACGATTTTGTTAGACATTATTTCACAAATATGACTTAGTAACCATTAATCTTGTCCTTAATTACCCTTCGTGGCCAACTTTGAAAGACGCTCGATTAGTCAAAACTTTCATGGTCAATGAAGTCATAACATCATAATGCTTTTTTTATTAACAAGCAAAAGAACGTAATAGTTGACTTTATATCATTGATCAAAACAACGAACTCATTACAACATCGAACAGCCATGTTTAGAAAAAAAAAAAAGAAACTTGATCGAATTATTCGTTCGAATCCTCTTCTCTGAACTCTTCTCTATACATTTCTTCGATCATCGGCTTCCAAAGACGAACTCTTGCATTGATAAACCAATTCGAAACCTGCCAAGAAAAAAAAAACCCCCACAACTCAATCCAAAAAAAGAAAAAAGGAACGAAACTCTCACACGTACGAACAAGAAATATATAATCTCACTTGATTCTTCGATAATCCCGTCTGTGAAGCTAACATGAGCTTCTCCGAATCAGTTGGATAACTATAAAACACATAAAAGATAAAGACACAAGTCATAAACTAACACTACAATGTAATTATATGAAGATAAAAAATTAGGGCACATACGGGTGAAGAAAGTGCTCGAAAAGCCAAGAACGAAGAACAGTCACTGAACTTTCAGGCAAGCCTCTAATGGGCCTCCACGCTTGTCGTGAATTACGAACGATTCCAAGCTCTAAAAGGGTCAGTTCGGACAAGCTCGAGCTTATCTTACTAGGGTTATTATCTCCATTATCATTCCTTAGTTTGATCACATTCTTTATGTGAGAAACTATAGCATTCCTCAGCTTGAGGAAGTGCTTGGACATGGCTTGTAATGCGAGGGCAGTGTAAGATTTCCCAGAACCTAAACCTGCTATAACCTCGAATGAGGAGACGATCGCCTCCATTTTGTGGCAGTACTCCTCGTATCTTGTCTCAACCTTCAAAACGAGAAAGAAAGAAGTCATGAAGACAGAAAATGGGGGCCGATGATGTAATTATAAAAAAACCCAACTTTTTTCTTCAACCTCTTCAAGCAAGGAGAAGAGGTGCAAAAGGCCAGCGTGGGTCTGAATCTGATGCTTTTCTTGGGAAATTGATAGGTCTTGTTTGAGCTCGGCGGATAGGCCGTACGACCCTTTTCGATTCTCGCGACATAGCTTCTGTATATACTTCCTTGTATCGATCTCTTTGCCGCCGACGCTGGCGATTTCTTCTAGAAGGGCTTGGGCTGGCTTTAGGTACTTTGAGCTCGCCGGCGAGGAAAGGAATAAAGATTCAGTAAATGAGTAATCTTCGGCGGTGAAGTAGCTGCTTGGCGGCGCCGGCCTTTGCCTATTTCTGGGATCGGAGCCTCCTAAAGAGAGTGAGAGCCTCTGAGCTTCTTCCATGAAAGGACTGTTCGATTTGTCCGATGATATTACGGAGATTGGATGATTTATGGGTCCGTTATTGTAAGAATCAAAGTGGGGCTGATTATTGGATAAGGTGTTCGAGGCGATGAAGTGGTGAAGGAGATTGCTCGAACTTGAGCTTGAAGAAGAACTATCTGAAACCATTACTGAGTACTGAAAGTCAAATAAATAAATCTTTTTTTTGTTTGTTTTCCGAAGTATTTGACAGTGATGATGAAAATGGTGAAAGTGCAATAAAAAGTGACGACACGAATCTTTCTTCTACAAAGGAAAAGCTTTAAACCATTGTTTCAGTGAAAGGTGATGAGGATATTAATTATTATTTTTTTTTTCCAAAGGATATTAATTACTAAGACCATTGTCAATCAAAAAATGAGGTGGTATATTGCATGCATAATGTTACTTAGACAATAGACAATAGTTGCTTAGTTCCAACAAGGAAAGCAAAGATTCTCTTTCTTGTACTGTTTTATGGAAGGAAGTCTATCTATGCCTTTGTTATTGCTGCACTGCGCAGGGCTATAAAAGCTAATATTAAGCACATCTCTGAAAATCTTTTTCCCTTTGAAACAAAACAAAGCACAGCCTATTAAACCAACCAAGTGAAAATGATGAAAAAAAAGGACAATTTTTTTGTGAAATAAATAGGTAAGTGCATAAATGGTATTGGCCCCCTTTGAAAGCTTCGCCTTTTATGACTACAAAACAAAGAGCTCTGTCAAGCCCAGCTTTAAATGCAATAACTAGGGCTGCGTTTCTTTGGATACACTAGAAAAGCAAAATGATTTATTTACGAATATAGGTTTTTTTTTTGGAAATTGGATTTTGTTTTCTGGCATATGAAACGAAGGTGGAAAAAGTATTCTGTCTTTTTGCACCCTCACAGTTTTCTGAGATTTGCGGATTCAATCTAATGAAGATAGTGAAAGGACGATGCACTTAGCATATAGCAAGGACAAAACAATATAGATTCAAACACTCTTTCTTTCTTTTTTTTTTTAATTTCAAGCTGTGAATTAGTTTTTTTGTAAGTTTTTTTAATTTTATTTTATTGATGAGATTGGATACAGATTCTGAGCAAGCATTGGGATTGGTTGAGTTTGGATACAGTGCTGGCTATGATTTTCATTTATTTTGTCTTTAACTTGGTTTTAGCCAATTTTACTAGTCACATTTTTTTTTTCAAAAGTAAAATAAGATAAATAATTATTTTTTTTGTAATGAGATATCACAAAAAAAACGTCTTCATGCTCCCACTAATTTTATTTTGAATCGAATTTGAATCTCATTATCGGTTATGAGTGACTTCGAATTCCGGCGAAATTAATCCTTGGTTCGAACCATTGACTTTCATCGAATAGAAAACTCGGACAATTGACATATCCCTTTTAGTTGTAGTTTACCTGACTCGTGGGCGTTTGTTTGTGGTGATCTAACATTACAAGGATATTCACATCATCGTAATAAGAGTATCACATGAATGTGGATAAATGTAATATGACATCAATGTTTTTGATTGGAATGATATTTATTTTGCAGATCAACGTGATATTGGAGTATTCAGTGTGCTTAATCTTTGTGATGTGTAGGTGTGTCATTGACTCATTGTCATATTTAACCCTAGAATAAGACTTGTGGATTAAATATTATTTTTAAGGTGTATTGTACATTAGAATAATTAATATTTCAACATAGAAGTTTCAATTTTAAGCGTTATTTATAATTTTTATATTTAAATTTTAATATAGTATTAAATAGTTTAAATAACTAATGTATTTATAAGATTTAGTTATTTTAGTTATGTAATAAAAAGTAACATATTAGGTAGTAATGGTAAAATATGAAGGGTATTTTGTAGATTGTAAATTTAAAAAAGATCACTACATTACCGTTTTTTTGGGTGATTCAAAACTTGAAATATCACCACGTTTCACCACCTAGACAAAACAAACACGGTGATGGATCATAGTTATTTGAAGCGCGCCTTAGGCGCGCCTAGGCGGTGAACAAGGTGAGGCGATGGTCAATCGCCTCTACGTGCTCAGAGGCGAAGGCCTTTGTGGAGGCGCGCCTGAGGCGGCGCCTCAGCCTGAGTCGTTGAGCCGCCTAGGCGACGAGGTGGCCGTCTTGGTGAAGCTTTCCATTTGAGCTGTAAAGTGGTAATTACAGAGAAGCTGCTTGCGAGAAGATGAAGAGAGAAACCCTAAAATTTGCTAATGGGCTTTGATTTGGGCCTACAATTAATTTTGGAAAAATATACATGAAACATTAAAATCTTAAAGAAGACCCAAATGAGTTTAAATTTATTTCTCTACAATGCAACTTAATTGATTTTTTGTATATAATTAATTAATTCTTATTAATTTAAAATGAAATCATCAACAACAAAAATATTTTCATAAGAAAGCATGAACAATTATTTTATATAGTCAAATGTATTAAATAAGAGTATATTATATATAATATTTATAAGTTATATGTAGCTATTCAAAACCATATTTACTTAACAAAAATTGCAGTTTTTTATTAAATAAAAGAAGTGTTAATTTGTTTTTTTGAATGTAACTGAATATCATCTGTATAAGCTATGAAAAATTCAATATACCTATAATACCACATTTTTATTTAATCAAATTTGTTGGAAAAACATTTATATCTGTAAAAATTCTATAAAACTAAATATATTATCATATATAATATTAGTATAATAATATCTCGCCTCGGTTTTATGAGGCGGGCGCTTTATTTGCGCCTCGCCTCTGAGGCAAGGCGGTGGCATATCGCCTTTTTGCGCCTCTCGCCTTAAATAACTATGTGATGGATCACAATGATTTTTTGGAAAGTATAACCAATCAATAAAAATGGTGAAGTAATAATGTGACAATTATAGATGGAATATTTTTGTAATAATTGTGGGCTAAATACACCCATGTATTAGATTACCAATTCAATATTACCACATGCGTGTTTACTTAGCCAACAAAAGAAGACCGTGCAAATTACGGGTCGGGTCGAAATGTAGGCCCATGTAAATAATGGATATATTAGGGCCCAGTCCGATTTTGGGGCAGTTTGGGCTGCGAGTTTATGAGACATGATGTGAAATTGTGAATTGTGATAATGATGGGACTAAAACTAGAAAAAGCAATTACTTATGGGACCTAAAAAGTAGTTTGACCAAAATCAAACAATCAGTACCAGACAACTGCACGTGGAGTCGTGGACTCACTCACTAGAAATATCTGTCTTTCTGTACTGCCGAAAAGCTGCAAATACTCGTAAAGAACACAAGGAAAACCTTCGACCGTACTAGGGAAGTTGTTTCGAGATCTATCAGCTGCTGTTTTCTCGTTCGAGGCTGTTTTTGCTGTGGAGTTCTCACTTCTCGTGGAGCATTAATGGCGGTAAGTTCGTTGTGTGTTGTGTGTTTTGGTGGACTAACTCGATCTGTGTTCTTCGCATTTGGTGATCTTAATTGAAGGCGATTGAGTAGTGTTTCTTGTTGCCATTGTGTGTTCGTTGGGTTGCTGCCGTCAATTTGATGATATTTATTGTGGATTCAATTTTGTCTTGCCGTTCGTTGATCTGCTGATTAAGGTTTTGGTTAGGGCTAATATTTGGGGATTCCTTTTTCCTTCGTTGAACCTTTACAGCTGTAAGGATCTTTACTTTGTTCCATGGGTGCTTCTTCTACAGTTCTTGAATATGATTAATGTTTCCGCAACTTCTTGGGGTTGAGACAATTGATTACGCTCTTATTAGTATTCATGTCCTCTTTCGAGGCTCACTTTACATGAGCTGAGATCGTTAATTGTTTTCATGCAACGCCTTTTCTGAATTGGTACCGAAATGAATTGAATTGTGGATCATAAATTGCTTATATATGAAGTTGTACGAGTTAAATCATAAATGTGGATCGAACTATATTCCCTGTAGAATAGTTGTTCATGTGGATCGTAATATTTGGTATGATTGCAGCAGCGGCCAACTGTACCACCCTTTGGAAACTGGGAAAGCGAAGAAGTTCCCTACACTATGTACTTCGATAATGCAAGGAAAGGAAAGAAGAGCGGACAGCTTCCTCAAGAAAATACTGACCCTGTTATAAAGGACCGCAGAGAATCCCAGGCGGCAAAAACACCGAAACACGAACGAATGTCTAGCCATGAAGATCTCGTCGAACCAAGAAAATCAATGAGCTCGCCTAAGGTAACGGCGGGAAGAATGATGGAGTCTCCATTACGCCAAGACGTAAAGGGAGGGAGAACTAATTCTAGTTCTCCTCACCATCGTTATGGCGGCTCGAGTGCCAACGAAACGCCCAAAAGAGTCGCCCGCTACAACATGGGATCTGATCGAAGCAACGATCAATCCCCTTTGCATCCTCATTCTCAGGCGAGGGTCGGCGGTAGGAGTGCTGGGATATCTTCTCCCTCGTGGGATAGGAAAACCACTTCTGAAGGTAGCCATGGATTGGCACCCTCCACTCCAGGAAGGTCTCGGTTGAGATCTGTTACTCGAGGCAGTGACTCGGTACAGCGCTAAATTACCAGTTTACTTTCTCCTTTACATTCTGAGGTAGAATAGAATAGGAATAGAATAGTGAAAGCTTATATGACTATCTGAGGTAGCGTAGTATAGGAGGATAGTGAATAACGGTTATCTTCCATTTTTTTGAAGTCATGGTGTTCTTCTCTTTCTTGCGTGCACAGCCAGATCATGGTCCAGCTGTCCCGAAATTTGGCGACTGGGACGAGAATGATCCATCGGCAGGAGAAGGATACACTCATATATTTGACAGAGTGAGAGAAGAGAAGCATAATGAGATGGGAAAAGTACCCACCATGCCCACTGATTCATCTTATCCCAATGGCCAGAAACAGTATGGAGAGGAAAATCCCAAGGTAAACTAATCAACAGATGGCCGACGAATATATTCACTTCTTTAGTCGATCCAAGTATTGTTACCATTTCTCTTTTCTTTTTTTTTTTTTTTTTGCTTCAGGGATGTGGCTGCTTCCCTTGGGGCAAAAAATGATACGATGGACGTTTCCTTTTTACCGGGTATACTACTACAGCTACAAGCCACAAACTTACTTTCTTGTATAGGGTTAATATTTCCCACGTTGTTATCCACATTACGCAGTTTAATTCTTTACGACTGTTCAAAGGTCTTTTCTTGTTCAGATGTCGCTACCTCGAAAAGTTATCGTTCGTTCAGTGATGCTCGGCCGTGAAAGTTCTTGTTTCGTTCGTGCTTATAATCTGTTCAACGCATCAACGAGGCCAATGACCGAATCCTTTTTTCTTGCACATCATACAATCCGAGTCGCATGAATCTGTCCCATTTATTTATGTACACAGATGCAAAGTTTGCAGGGCATTCATCATCCATCATATGACCTGCGTAGATGATGATAATGGGGAGCACCTCGACTTAACCGATAAGGTCTTCACAACGCCACGACAAGGGTCTCCTCCGAACACGCCATTAGATACGCTAATCGAACAGCTTTCCTTACCCAGACAAGCCTGGAGAACAGAACAGAACCGAATCGACCTGTCTCTTAAACCTCAGCTAATAAAAACACTTGAGAGTTATATCTTAACACGGGGGAAGAAGAAGAGCTTCCTTCGTTTACACATACCTTAGAGACCACTGAAACCGAATCGGGCGCATGGCAACTTCCTATCGAAAATTCCCGGCAACTACCCTTCGGAGTTCCATAGCTAGCAAAGTCTACGGAGGAGATCACTTTCCCAGGATCGCATTGCAGGTGCATCTCGGGAACTGTATTGTTTGAACGCAGCGGTGGGTAATGATCCTCCGACACCTCGGCGCAGACGGAGCGGGTCGAGTACGACCCGATGGATATCTGAAACGGTTTCTTCCCCAGCTCCTCGAATACGACGAGTAGGTTGTCCATCACCTTCAGCCAAGACCGAGGTATGTGGTACCTAGGGAAGGTGTAGATAATTAAAAGAAAAAAAATGACCGAGCTAAGTGCTGAAGAACAATGTATCGATTTTGTACCAAGATTGAGTCTGATCGCCGCAGCCCGTCAGGCACTTGTCTGAATCGTAGGACCCGCGGTAGTCGCAAGGCTTGCATCCGTTCTCGGGGGCTTTCAGCGTCCAGTACCTTCCTATGTGGTGACCATTGACCCACACCTGTCCTTTTCCCATGCTTCTCATGTCGAGTGCGACGGGGTCCGTTCTGCCCGGGGCGTCGAAAAGCGCCTAAACTTTGCGCAATTAATCGAAAAATCGCGACGAGCAATGTTTGCACAAAAAGTTGGGGAGATCTCTTACCTTGTACCATGAAAGGGGAGCTGCGGTGGCGTCGAGCGGCAGGTGTTCCCATTCCGTGGCTTCCTCGTTTCCATTTTCTGACGCGTATATCTTCGAAAACTCGCCCTTGAGCCCCACCTGTCATAGCCGACACCCTATTATTATTTATCATTACAGTTCGAAAAAAAAAAGTAGTCGTTCTTTGTTTTGGAGCCTACTACCTGGTAGGTCCATTCCGATTTCGTAAGATTGAGATCTCCGTTTTTACACCCCGTAAGCTTTATATCGCCGCGGAAACCCGCTCCATCCCGCTCAAGAAAGGCACCGTAGTTCTGTGAAGCACAATAATCACATAATACAAGCATTGAGCTTTTTCAAGCATATTTGCTAGCCAGGGTGGATATGGATTCGATCATATTTGATCTCTCCCAAAGATCTCATAAGAATAAAATTCCGTAAAAAACCAAGTTACAAACAATGGTTACCTGTAAGCCCACGGTTTGAGACAATAATGCAACGTCATTATATCCTTGCACAAGGTTGTCAACTCGCTGCTTTACGCTTGTCCATTTGCCTTTCTCGCTACCTGAAATCGTTAAGGGGAAGAAACCGTAAGCCTAACCTACCAACGCGAAGAACTATGCGAAGGCAGAGGGCCAAATGAAAAGAACGACACCTTTGAATTCACCGTTGACGAATATGTAGACCAAATCGCGCATGCTGTCGATCATTAGCTCGGGGCTAGCTTTTTTCTCATCCCAAAATGAAATATCCTCGTCGGAAATATATAGCCTGCAAAATATATCCATGGAGGAAATAAATCCCGATGAATACGTTCCAGCGATAGAGAGGAGGAATTGCGTAGAACTGATAATAGTAAGTTCAGACATGCCTTGTCGTGTACCAAAGATAATCTGACAGGTCCTTGGTCACGTTTAAGTGCTCCAAGATTCCCGAGTGAGTGAAGTTGCTATCACCCCACACGCCCGTCGGCTCTTTAATAAAACTCCAACTCTTCGAAAGATAGGCCGATTCACGTGCTAAAATAGACTCCAAAGGTGAGTTACCGTTCAAATTATCGACAGCGACGGTTCTAACTGAAGTTTGAGCACCAATCTGCCCAAAACAACATCAATTGTTATAACTCATTCTTTTGCCTAAACGAAAGCACTAGAATTCATTTACCTTGGCAGTATTGAAGACGACGTTTTTGCAGTCTGGCAAAATGCTCACCGACCAAGGAGGCAGCGTATAGGCCTTTCTACGGAACTTGACTTTCACTGTCCTACGCTCGTCGATGTTGGCGAGGAATGCCGAACACTTGCTTCCTTTACCGCTGTAGACATGTGCCTGGAGATTCGAGGAAAAAAAAGAACTTAGATTATTACGTCATGTGTAACTGAATAAAACAGATGTATTATTTTGTTGATTATCTTTTAAAGTCCGTACGCACCTCTTGATTTGATCCCAATTTGATGTACTGCGGCGAATCGACGTCGACAAGGGCGGGCTCGCAGAGCTTTATGGCGGCGTGAAGATCTTTTAGGTGTCCCCATTTAGGCTGTCTCAAAAGTCCTAAACAGTAGAAAAAACATGGTGAGTTGCTCATATATGGTAAGCTATTAATTCGAAATACGTACTTTTTACCATATTCATCGAGTGGCGCGTCGTAGTCATAACTGGTGATGTAGTACGGCCCTCCTGAAGTTCGTGCGAAGTTTGTTCCACCAAAATACTGCAATAAGAAATAATCTTAGTCACAGTTTTTGAAACCGTTTTTGTTCTTAGCAATGGCTGTGGAATTTATGGGGGTAAATGAAGCTTTAAGGACACTAGTTTCTGGTTGTCAAGAAGAAGGCAATACCATGTAATAGTTCTGAAAGCTTCCCCCACGCTGGTAAAAACGAGCAACTGCAAATGCAAGATCTTCAGAAGGACGGTGAGGAAGACGATCGCCCCAACTTGTATACCTTAGCAAAAGGAAAAATAAATACCACTCAATTATACCGTCCTTCAAAATTCAGTAAAAGGGACTCAGCGTAAGATACCATCCATCCCAATTTTCGGTCCAAAGTATCGGTTTGTTCTTGGAATTCGGCTTGAACCCATCACAGTAATATCCATTATAAGAATCTATCTGAAAGAAACAAATAAAAAATGGACGTTAAAGGAAAAAGATATCTTTTTCTCACGACAATGAATGGATTGTACTGAATAGGGTCAATAGATCAAGAACTTACGATGAAATCTGGTGCATCAGTTTGCTGACACATCACCCACGGGACACCAGCGTCAAGTCCGACTGCCATATTGGCAGCCCATTTCATGTACTCTTTTCCTCCCGCACCGTAGGAACTTTCGATATTTCCATACTCATTTTCTATCTGGGATATTACAAATTGCAGAATCAATAAATATGTATTATTTGTAGAACTTAAAGAGGTTATTCAGCATAACCTTCAATATTAGAACGACAAATGGGTAAATACGTTCACAGTATAGATGCAAAAATGGACATCGATTTCTACCTGCAACATAATTATCGGGCCACCCTGCCAAGAGAAAAGCGACTCCTCTCTCATCAGCTCAACTATCTTCTTGACAAACCGCTCCATTTCGTCCTGGTAACAAAGGAAGTAGAGTTAAAACTAAGGCAGATTCTCGAAGAAATGGCAGCACGTCTAATTTGCACGAAGGATAATTATCTTGAGACATTTTTTGAGCTTCTTCATGGATAGATGTCGGACGACTATCATTACTAGAAGCATCGCTATGGAGGACATCGATTAAAAAAAAACTAAATCTGACTTAAATGCTAAGGCGTTCAATTATCATCATACCTTGAAAGGCTTGTTATCTGTTCGGAACTCAATCCCAGGTACATCACGGAGCCATACAGGAAAGCCCCTGAAAGTTATGAACCCATACTATTAGAACACACCTACAATGCCATGATATAAAAGAAATACCTTCAAACACATACAACCTTCAGAAGAGATATCACTCTTTTCAGACAACAGAGCATGAAATACGCAGAGAAAACTCAAGCTATGTGTGCAAACCAATCGACTCATTACCAATCATACAAGCAAGTTGTTCTTAACAACAAATTAACCAGATTATCAAGACTATACAAAGGAGGACAACGATGCAAACAATGAACCAATCGTGCCCACCAAAATTAGGAGCTGAGAGAGAGAGGGAGAACTAACCCAAAATTCCACTCTGCACAAATGTAGGGACCGATTCGAAGAAATAGATAAAGTCCGGCAGAACCCACTTCCTTCACAAACTTCACGAGATCATATCTTCCTTCAAAGTAAAACTAAAAAGATGAGCAAACCCTATCAGAGAGTAATAAGCAAACGAAATTCGACAAAAAGCATATTAGCATCGTAAGAGAAAAGACATTCCACCTCTTCCCTCGTCGGCTCATGGCCATTCCAAAACACGACCGTCTCAATCACATCCAATCCCCCTTCCTTGCTCTTAGAGATTAAGCTAGGCCACATCTGCCACCGATTCAACAATCGTACACAGACAATATACTAAAAAAAGAATTGAAAACTCTAAGGTTAAACGAACGGAAATCATATGAAATTCAAGTGAATCGGTTACTTCAGGAGTAGCTCTTGGGTAATGGATAGATCCAGATATAAGAATCCGACGCTTCCCATCGATGATCATCGCCCTTCCATCGTAACTCACGTTGAATGGCTTGAAGTAATTGCCGTCGACTACTATCGACGAAGAAAACTGGACGACTAACAACAATCCGACCAATCCAAGCTGCGATCGCATCTTACTTCCTTATTTTCCAGGCCCGCGTGCATCAATTGCTTGCAGAAGCTTTGTTTAATAGTGGAAACTAGCTTTGCCCATGGAGTTTGGATTAAATGATGGGCGTACAGTACAAGGTTTGAAGCAGTGGGTACAATACAAATCAACAAATGGCAGGTGTCCGCTGACTTGGATAGATAAGCACGAGGCTGAGCTGAGCCATTCCATGTATGTATTTGTAAACAAAGTATTCGACAAATATACATCTATATGATAATATAATTTATAATAATATTTAATACAATATTGAAAATATGAGGTAAATAAAAATTTTATACAAATATATATTATAGTATATATTTATATTTTAAAGGAAAATTTACAGGAAAATACCCATTTATATAAAAACTTACAAGTGTTTTTTATATGTAAATACATATCAGAATAAAAATTTTTCACATAGATACGTGATCCGCAACTTGCAAGGTACATTATATTAGGGGTGGGCATTCGGTACGTACCGAACCGTACCGAACCGAAGTTTCGGTTAATCGAACCGAATTCTTTTATTTTTTTAAAACCGAATAACGAACCGAATTTCTCGGTTCGGTATTCGGTTATACCGAATTTTTAATTCGGTAATTCGGTTAACCGAACGGTTAACCGTTTAAAAAAAAAATAAAAAAAAAACAAAAATTAGGCATAACCGAATTTTAAAATATTAAATATATTAATATTTTTTTTAATTTTGACCTATTAAATATATTAATAGGTCAAAATACTTATGTTTCCTGCTATGAGATCGTAGTTATCCTCATGACCGGTAGACCAAAGACGGAATCTTATTCCCTTGTCTTCATCCCCTGTCTACCTCCTAATGTTTAGATCGAGATGACCTACGGGCTAAGATTAAGTTCCTCTCTCAAAAGTGCAAAGTTTGGAAAATTTATTCCACTTTCACAAGAATTCACTAGTTCCGTTCTTTCTAGTAAGGAAAACATCTTTACGAGCAATACGGTGAATCTTTGTCACCTAACCAAGCTAGCTCAACCCCCTACCTATCGCCACTCCGACTTATCCCAGCTAACGGAATTTCGGGGGCGAAATTCTTTTAAGGGGGGAGGATGAAAGACCCGTAAAATTTAATTACGGGATTTACGGCATAATTAAGAGCAGAGATAATTAATTAGAGACATAGTTGAGTAATTACGTTAGGGAGAATAGGATTTTGGGTAAAATATTTTACTTAGGACACGTAATTAATCCATGCCCAATGTGCGATATATGATTACATGCCCTTACATGACTTATGTGTCTACATGATTTCATGTGATGTGATTTATAATCCCTATATGTGTTACGAATTATGATTATGTGATCTATGTGAATTCATGAAGTATGTGTACCATATTGTATGTGTATATGAGCTATGAGGACTTTAAGGAATTTTAAGCCACTAGTACACGTGGCATGCACGTAAGAAATCGCCGAGCTCAAATTGAGCAAGTTAGAATCGGCCGATTCCCATACACGTGAAATTAGAATTATGGGGTAAATCGACTAGGAATCGGGCGATTTAACGAAACCGCATTTCGGGCGACTTGTTACATAGGATACATTGATCGAAAATGAATTAGGACATTTAATCGGGCAGCACTTGAATAGTATAAGTTTCGATCAAGATAGAAATCGGGCGATTTCGCTAAGCTCCACTAAGCCTCATTTCGGCCGATTAAGATAGTTATCACACGTGGCAAGAAGAGAACAAATCGCCGAGTTTTGGAAGGAATAACTATAATCGATCGATTCCTTTGTATGTGATGACCAAAATCGCCGAAACAAGATAACTAGGAAATCGGGCGATTATTGTGTTGGTGGGTATGCAATGATTGACTATATTTTAATTAAATCAGTCGATTCCCAAAAGCCTAGAAATAATTTTGATCGAATCATGTGTATGTAATAACTTTCGCCGAGGAAAAAAAAAATTGAGACATAGAGTCATGCGATTCCTAATGGAATCAATCGATTGATGAGCATAGTGTAAAGAAGTTGACCAATCACAACCTTAGATTGAGGGAATAATTCAAAGACACGTAAAGATTTCTTCACTTGGGAGGAAAAGTATGAGCTTAGTCATCAAGTTGTCCCATCAACCCCCATATTCCTAAATTAGGTCTAATACTTATCTAGTAAATAAAATAGACGATGAATAGAATTTGTAGAAGGGCTTAAACCAAAAAGAAACCCTCATAAACTCAAAAATAAGAGAAGAAGAAACTAAGAAAGGAAGGAAAGGCCGAGAGGAACTACAATTGAAGAAACCCCAAACAAATCCAAGTCTCAAACGTGGTAAGCAAAAAAATAAATACTTGTAACCTTGTAAATTTTGTAATTTTGATTCTTAGTTATTATGTTTCCTAAACTAATGGAACTCCTAAGAATCTGGGCGTAAGATGAACGGCAGAAACCCTAATTTAAGGTGCAAATTCATTTTTAAATACTTTCTTAGATTTAGGTATGTTTTGGATAGCTTAACGTGCACGGTTTATAACCTAAGTATAAAATAATTTAGGACAGTGCTGGATGTTCTAAAGGTAGAAGAGAAATTTAGAATTTATAATTTCTGGGTAATGATAGACTATGAATTCCAATTAAGGTGGATGAAGATTTGAAGGTTTGACCGAAAGTAGGGATTGCATGATAAATCGGCCGATTTAGTAACCAAGAAAATCGGGCAATATATATATATATATATATATATATTTGTGTGTGTGTGTGTGTGTGTCTTAGGTAGAATAAATATTAAATACGTCTCAGCAATTCTTGAACTGCGCGGTCGCTATCGGGCGATTGGAGATTAAAATGATTGAACTCACATACAAATGAAATCGGGCGAATTTGTTGCATGCAAGAGATCTATCGAAATGAATGTAAGGTCTAACAAAATCGGGCAATTTAATTGGACGATTACCCATGCACATGAAAATCGGGCGAACTATCAAGAATGGAACTTATCTCGGCGATTTACAAATCGGACAAGGGGAGCTCGCAAGCACTAAATCGGGCGAAATGTGGAGCAACACTCAAGAAATCGGGCAGCTGACATCATGATGACAACATCACGCGGCGATTTATAAATCGGCCAATTCTAATGTAGTTATCTAGGTAATGATTACAACTTTAGTAAGAGGATGGAAACTCTAGTAGCTACCTACGTGTAAGAATGGATATATATATACTATACATACCACTAGAGGTAGTGATTACATAGTGTAATGAAATACATTAGTTTATCAGTTGGAGGGCCTTCCATGTTCGGATATGTTTGTATAAACTTTGTTCTTTTGGTAATGGGGGCATCATGGGACAGCTATACCACGTGAGTTCTAGATAAAATGAATATAAAATATTAGGGGACATATTACTTTTGAGTATCACAATCGAGCAATACAAGACCCAAGAATCGGACGATTTGCACTGCAAAAGAATTTCGGGCGAAACTACTCCAAGTAAAATGACTTTGGCCGAGATGTGTGATTCGACTTCAATTGAATTCTAACATAACTTAGAATTAAATCTGGTGGGGACTTAGTCTAGTTAGAAATCGAGCAGATTAGAGTTTAGAAATCAGACTAGTCGAATTAATTATTTTAGCATAGTTAATTCATTTGGATATAATCTTGATATTTCAATATTATGTTTAAAGGGCCGAAAGGTGAGGACGTCGCAAGGCAGTAAGCTTAATTAGCACGGACGACAGGTAAGTGGAAATCAACTACGACACGTAACTTATGTGCGCATGAATTATGTGATTTCGTGATTATGTGACTACGTGAACCTTGAATGATACGATGTAATTGCACGCATGAGATTATATGACATGGTTTACTGTTATGCATGATGTCACACTATGCATATACATACGAATCACGACATGAGCATCTGCACGCATAAGTAGTACGAAAGGCATGAGGTACTAGTATGCATAAGATCGCCTGTGAGCGATAGATATTCGCCGATATTGGCGTTTGTGTCGACTCAATGAAGAGTCACGGCTCTTCTATGCGACCATGGCGATACGATGCCGGGTTACCTGTTATGATAGGTAGGGGTGTACACCGTGGCGATTATGATGCCGAATATGCCTGATTCACGATAGGCAGGTGGAACCCCATAGCGGAAGATGCAACCTGGAGGATGCGACACGAGGGAACCGTGACACAGAGGGATCCTCTGGTGCTGGCGACCTCGGAGTTGGCTACCAGTGGGAAGCGTCCGCGTGACAGGCCTCACTGGGATTGAAAGGTGCCCTCGGGTAACCTCCCAGTGCGCGAGCCATCACATATGTATGAATCCCTTGTGGATTAAGAGCTCTATGAAATGGGGCATAGTAAGATTGAAAGCCGAGGGCCCATATGAAGTACGAGTCCAAAAGAGTATGAACGTCAGAAAGCATCGGCGTGGATTGTCGTTGCGAGTTAGGACATGTGTGAGAATTAAAAAGCATAGACGCGGATTGTCTTTGCGAATTAGGGCACGTGCATTCATGCATATTTTCACTTACTGAGCCACGGCGGCTCACCCTTACGTTATGTGTTGTAGGTACGAGCGAACATGATATGTGATCGCCTAGCCGGCAAGGCATGCTTTTGAAGCTTTCGAACGTCTTTTGGGGGTGGTGTGTACGTGGACGACGACCTGTGAGGCCGGGCGCATAGGAGATTCTTTTGCTGCAAATATATACACATCCCCTGTATTAGGACTTGAATGTAGTTAGGAATACGGAAGCACCCTTTTGACATGTAAAGAAACAATGTTCCTTTACGAATAGGAAAAATTTCTACCGTATTTTCGTATCTTCTAAGTTATCGTATCATTAGACACTTAGAATTACGTTAGAAATGGTAGCGATGGCTAGGGTCGCTACAATCATATAACACATTAATGTACCATATAGAAACGCATTGAGTACCATATTATAAACGCGTGACGTGGTACATAATACACATAAAAAAGGTACGACAAGACTGGGAAAATGGTACACCCCGTCAAACGGATACTTATATAAATAAATTTCTGAAAGAGGTGCAGATTTGCAAATTTTTTATGCATGGGTATATTTTTATAGATTCACCTATTTTAAATCATGACTATTATTTTTTATTTTTTTAATTAGATCAGTTATTTTGGTCGGTTAACCGAACCGAACCGAAAAAAATCGGTAAAACCGAGACCGAATCGAAATATTTCGGTTCGGTTTTCTGTTTATGAAATTCTGGAGCCGAACTTTCGGGACCGAAAGTTCGTTCGGTTCAATTATTACCGAATGAACACCCCTGAATAACCCAATGAAACTAAACTACTACTCCACCAATGCTAATAGCGCATACTTAAACCTCACCGACCTTCCTACGTTTGCCTAAATCGTTCCCAAATCTGCACAAATATTCCCAGGAATATCTTCAGGGCAATCCGCTATGGCTGCAGTACGTCAACACCCCACTATCGACCTTAGATTACTATGACGTTTTCGTCGAAGCTCATGGCGATGGGCTCTCAAGCCAAGCTCAGGCGATATCCCTGGGCATAGCTAGGCTTTGCTGAAAGTAAGCAACAGCCACAGAGCGCCTCTAGAGTTTGTGAAATTTATTCCAACCGAACCATAAACCAAACCCAAAATGAATTTATGATTTCTCACTCCTAATTAATCGTATACTAGTTTTCTGCCCGTGCATTGCACGGGTCATAATCATCTATAACTATTTGAAGTTGATTATACACATTAATTAACCATTTTTAATTGACTAATTAAAGAATCGATTTTTGGTAAAACATGGGTGATTATTTTTTTTAGAAAGTGGGGTGTGGGGTGGTTTTATCAACGCCTTAAGAAATAATTAATTAAAAAAATTTATGGACATGACACGTGTCAACCACAAGAAAACTACATTTAAATGTATATATAAGATATGCAGTTTAAAACTACTTTTTGTGTGTTCTAGTTTTTTAATACATAATAATCTTTTTATTTGTTTTAAATTGCATAAAAGTCATATCTATTTTGATACCATTTAAAAACAAAAAAAAAAATTCCGTAGACAGTGCTCAAATAAGTGTTTCTGTCTTCTTCGATGCTTTATGTATAATTACTTTTTTACTCGATTAAATCAAAAATAATACTTGTAATCTAATTTGTGAAGTTGTAACTATGTAGGTATTATTAAAATTTTGTAATAATTGGTATGCAAGTGAATATTACAAAATAGTCTTTGGAGTTTGAGAATGAGGTCACCAACTGAAGAAGAATGCCAAGTTTGAGAATGAGTTGTAATTTGAGAATGCGTTTCTCGTTTGGACATTGTCTTAGCATACAACATGGGACCCGATCGAAGCAAGGATCAATCCCATTTGCATCCTCATTCTCAGGCGAGGGTCTTTGGTAGGAGTACTGCGATATCTTCTCCCTCGTGGGATAGGAATACCACATCTGTAGGTAGCCGTGGATTGGCACCCTCTACTCGAGGAAGGTCTCGGTTGAGATCTGTTACTCGAGGCAGTGACTCGGTACAGCGCTAAATTACCAGTTTGATTCTTTACGACTGTTCAAGCAACAGACTTGCTTCTTGTATAGGGTTAATATTTCCCACATTGTTATCCACATTAGCAGTTTGATTCTTTACGACTGTTCAAAGGTCTTTTCTTGTTCAGATTTCGCCACCTCGAAAAGTTATCGTTCTTTCAGTGATACTCGGCCGTGAAAGTTCTTGTTTCGTTCGTGCTTATAATCTGTTCAAATTCGCATCAACGAGGCCAATGACCGAATCCTTTTTTTCTTGCACATCATACAATCCGAGTCGCATGAATCTGTCCCATTTATTTATGTACACAGATGCAAAGTTTGCAGGGCATTCATCATCCATCATATGACCTGCGTAGATGATGATAATGGGGAGCACCTCGACTTAACCGATAAGGTCTTCACAACGCCACGACAAGGGTCTCCTCCGAACACGCCATTAGATACGCTAATCGAACAGCTTTCCTTACCCAGACAAGCCTGGAGAACAGAACAGAACCGAATCGACCCGTCTGTTAAGCCTCAGGTAATAAAAACATTTGAGAGTTATATCTTAACGCGGGGGAAGAAGAAGAGCTTCCTTTGTTTACACATACCTTAGTGACCACTGAAACTGAATCGGGCGCATGGCAACTTCCTATCGAAAATTCCCGGCAACTACCCTTCGGAGTTCCATAGCTGGCAAAGTCTACGGAGGAGATCACTTTCCCAGGATCACATTGCAGGTGCATATCGGGAATTGTATCGTTCGAACGCAGCGGTGGGTAATGATCCTCCGATACCTCGGCGCAGACGGAGCGGGTCGAGTACGACCCGACGGATATCTGAAATGGGTTCTTCCCCAGCTCCTCGAATACGACGAGTAGGTTGTCCGTCGCCTTCAGCCACGACCGAGGTATGTGGTACCTAGGGAAGACGTAGTAATTTTAAAGAATCGTCGAGTTAAGTGCTGAAGAACAAAGTATCGATTTTGTACCAAGATTGTGTCTGATCGCCGCAGCCCGTCAGGCACTTATCCGAATCGTAGGACCCACGGTAGTCGCAAGGCTTGCATCCGTTTTCGGGGGCTTTTAGCGTCCAGTACCTTCCTATGTGGTGACCATTGACCCACACCTGTCCTTTTCCCATGCTTCTCATGTCGAGCACGACGGGGTCCGATCCGCCCGGGGCGTCGAAAAGCGCCTAAATTTTGCGCACTTAATCGAAAAATCGCAACGAGCAATGTTTGCTGAATGCAAAAAATTTAGGGGAGGAGAAATCTCTTACCTTGTACCATGAAAGGGGAGCTGCGGTGGCGTCGAGCGGCAGGTGTTCCCATTCCGCGGCTTCCTCGTTTCCATTTTCCGACGCGTATATCTTCGAAAACTCACCCTTGAGCCCCACCTGTAATAGCCAAAACCCTATTAGTATTTATTACAGTTCGAAAAAAAGTCGTGTCGTTTTTTGTCTTGGAGCCTACTACCTGGTAGGTCCATTCCGATTTCGTAAGATTGAGATCTCCGTTTTTACATCCCATAAGCTTTATATCGCCGCGGAAACCCGCTCCATCCCGCTCAAGAAAGGCACCGTAATTCTGTGAAGCACAATAATCACACATTACAAGCATTGAGCTTTTTCAAGCATATTTGCTAGCCAGGGTGAATATGGATTCGATCATATTTGATCTCTCCCAACGACCTTAAGGGCCTCAACCTTGACCGCTGAGCCAAGGCATAACGGCTCTATAAGATCTCATAAGAATAAAATTCCGTAAAAAACGAAGTTACAAACAATTGTTACCTGTAAGCCCACGGTTTGAGACAATAATGCAATGTCATTATATCCTTGCACAAGGTTGTCAACTCGCTGCTTTATGCTGGTCCATTTGCCTCTCCCGCTCCCTGAAATCGTTAAGGGGAAGAAACCGTAAGCCTAACCTACCAGTGCGAAGAAGAACTATGCAAAGGCAGAGGGCCAAATGAAAAGAACGACACCTTTGAATTCACCGTTGACGAATATGTAGACCAAATCGCGCATGCTGTCGATCGTTAGCTCGGGGCTAGCTTTTTTCTCATCCCAAAATGAAATATCCTCGTCGGAAATATATAGCCTGCAAAATATATCCACGGAGGAAATAACTCCAGATGAAGACGTTCCAGCGATAGAGAGGAGGAATTGCTTAGTAACTGATTATAGTAAGTTCAGACATGCCTTGTTGTGTACCAAAGATAATCTGACAGGTCCTTGGTCACGTTTAAGTGCTCCAAGATTCCCGCGTGAGTGAAGTTGCTATCGCCCCACACGCCCATCGGCTCTTTAATAAAACTCCAACTCTTCGAAAGATAGGCCGATTCACGTGCTAAAATAGACTCCAAAGCTGAGTTACCGTTCAAATTATCGACAGCGACGGTTCTAACTGAAGTTTGAGCACCAATCTACCCAAAACAACATCAATTGTTTTGTTATAACTCATTCTTTTGCCTAAACGAAAGCACTAGAATTTATTTACCTTGGCAGTATTGAAGACGACATTTTTGCAGTCTGGCAAAATGCTCACCGACCAAGGAGGCAGCGTATAGGCCTTTCTACGGAACTTGACTTTCACTGTCCTACGCTCGTCGATGTTGGCGAGGAACGCCGAACACTTGCTTCCTTTACCGCTGTAGACATGTGCCTGGAGATTCGAGGAAAAAAAAGAACTTAGATTATTACGTCATGTGTAACTGAATAAAACACATGTATTATTTTGTTGATTATCTTTTAAAGTCCGTACGCACCTCTTGATTTGATCCCAATTTGATGTACTGCGGCGAATCGACGTCGACAAGGGCGGGCTCGCAGAGCTTTATGGCGGCGTGAAGATCTTTTAGGTGTCCCCATTTAGGTTGCCTCGGAAGTCCTAAATGGTAGAAAAAACACAGTGAGTTTCTGATACAAGGTAACGAAATACACATATCTTTACCGTATTCATCGAGTGGCGCGTCGTAGTCATAACTGGTAATGTAGTTCGGGCCTCCTGAAGTTCGGGCGAAGTTTGTCCCGCCGAAATACTGCAAAGAAATAATCTTACTCACATTTTTTGAAACCGTTTTTGTTCTTAGCAATGGCTGTGGATTTTATGGGGGTAAATGAAGCTTTAAGGACACTAGTTTTTGGTTGTCAAGAAGAAGGCAATACCATGTAATAGTTCTGAAAGCTTCCCCCACGCTGGTAAAAACGAGCAACTGCAAATGCAAGATCTTCAGAAGGACGGTGGGGAAGACGATCGCCCCAACTTGTATACCTTAGCAAAAGGGAAAAAAAATACCACTCTATTATACTGTCCTTGAAATATTCAATAAAAGAGACTCCGCGTAAGATACCATCCATCCCAATTCTCGGTCCAAAGTATCGGTTTCTTCTTGGAATTCGGCTTGAACCCATCACAGTAATATCCATTACAAGAATCTATCTGAAAGAAACAAATCAACAAAGCAAAAGTATATCTTTTTCACACGACACTGAATGGATTGGACTGAATAGGGTCGATAGATTTTCAAGAACTTACGATGAAATCTGGCGCATCAGTTTGCTTACACATCACCCATGGAACACCAGCGTCAAGTCCGACTGCCATATTGGCAGCCCATTTCATGTACTCTTTTCCTCCCGCGCCGTAGGAACTTTCGATATTTCCATACTCATTTTCTATCTGGGATATTACAAATTGCAGAATCAATAAATATATATTATTTGTAGAACTTAAAGAGGTTATTCAGCATACCCTTCAATATTAGAATGACAAATGGGTAAATATGTTCACAGTACAGATGCAAATGGGCATTGATTTCTGACCTGCAGCATAATTATCGGGCCACCCTGCCAAGAGAAAAGCGACTCCTCTCTCATCAGCTCAACTATCTTCTTGACAAACCGCTCCATTTCGTCCTGGTAGAAGTAGAGTTAAAATAAGGCAGATTCTCGAAGAAATGGTAGCACATCTAATTTGCACGATGTCGGACGACTATCATTACTAGAAGCATCGCTATGGAGGACATCATTAAAAAAACCTACTTAAATGCTAAGGCGTTCGATTATCATCATACCTTGAAAGGCTTGTTATCTGTTCGGAACTCAATCCCAGGTACATCACGGAGCCATACAGGAAAGCCCCTGAAAGTTATGAACCCATACTATTAGAACACACCTACAATGCCATGATATAAAAGAAATACCTTCAATAAAAACATATACAACCTTCACAAGAAATAGCACTCCTTCCAGACAACAGAGCATGAAATACGCAGAGAAAACTCAAGCTATGTATGCAAGCCAAGCCAATCGACTCATTACCAATCATGCAAGCAAGTTGTTCTTAACAACAAACTAACCAAATTATCAAGACTACACAAAGGAGGAAAACGATGCAAACAATGAACCATCATGCCCACCAAAATTAGGAGCTGAGAGAGAGAGAGAGAGAGAGGGAGATCTAACCCAAAATTCCACTCAGCACAAACATAGGGACCAATTCGAAGAAAAAGATAAAGTCCGGCAGAACCCACTTCCTTCACAAACTTCACGAGATCATATCTTCCTTCAAAGTTAAACTAAAAAGATGAGCAAACCCCATCAGAAAATAACAAGCAAACAAAATTCGACAAAAGCAAATTATCAGCGTCAGAGAGATGACATTCCACCTCTTCCCTCGTCGGCTCATGGCCATTCCAAAACACATACGTCTCAATCACATCCAATCCACCTTCCTTGCTCTTAGAGATCAAGCTTGGCCACATCTGCCACCAATTCAACAAATCGTACACAGACAATATACCAAAAAAGAATTGAAAACGCACGGTAATCGTATGAAAATCAAGTGAATCAGTTACTTCAGGAGTAGCTCTCGGGTAATGGATAGCTCCAGATATAAGAATCCGACGCTTCCCATCGATGACCATCGCCCTTCCATCGTAACTCACGTTGAATGGCTTGAAATAATTGCCGTCGACTACTATCGACGGAAAAAACTGGACGACTAACAATAATCCGACCACTCCAAGCTGCAATCGCATCTTATTTCCTTTATTTTCTACGCCCGCGTGTATCAATTTCGCTTGCAGAAGCTTTGTTTAATAGTGGAAACTAGCTTTGCCCATCCATGGAGTGTGGATTAAATGATGGGCGTAATGTACAAGGTTTGATGCGGTGGGTACAATTCAAATCAACAAATGGCAGGTGTCCGCTGACTTGGATAGATAAGCACGAGGCTGAGCTGAGCCATGCTGTCCAAGAATACTTGAGATGTTCCATGTATGTATTTGTATACAAAGTATTCGACAAAATTACCGACAAAACACGAATAAAAACAGAGGTAATTACTCAGATTAAAACCAAAATGGCAACGATGGCAACTTCGCTCACTGCACTGTTCACCTCATCCTTATATTCTCTGTCGTTTTCCTCCCAAATCTCGCGAAATAGCCCTATCTCCCTCTCCTTTTCTCCGGCAAAGCCGCTTTCTCTGAGGCTCAGCTCCCCAAAGCGCCTCTCCCGCTCGTCGTCGCCGCCGCATCCGCTGCCGAAGCTGACGTGGAAACGGCTGATCTAAAAAACTGGTGAAGTCAAGTCTCCCCGGAGGATTCGCGGCGCAGACGATCATAGGCACCGGCCGGGAAAATCCGCCATTGCTCGGGTCGTTCTCCAGGAAGGCTCCGGCCAAATCATCATAAACTACCGCGACGCTAAGGTACTGTCCGCTACTCTTTTATTGAGCTTCTCCGTACAAGTTTCCGTAGTAATATCACGAGTTCTGATGATTGATTGATGGGAACTCTAGGGTTTCGCCTATCTATTCTGTTTGATATGAATTTCTCTGCTTTCTAAATTATCATTGACGATGATGAATGCGTTTATCGGGGAAACAAGTTTCCGTAATCTGCCTACTTCAGACAACATTGTTGAATTCAATACTGTTGTCAGCAGATTTGTTTCGAGAGCCTGAGGAATCTAAGCCGTACTGTTTGCAGTAGAATAATAACCCAATGAATGAAACTAAACTACTAGTCCACCGATGCTAATTGCATATATTTCAATCTCAACAATCTTCCTACGTCTACCTAATATCGTCCTCAATTCTGCGCGAATATTCCCACTCCCAGGAATATCTTCAGGGAAATCCCCTATTGCTGCAGTACGTCAAGACACCTCTCTCGACCTTAGATTACGAAGCAAACTACGACGTTTTCGTCAAAGCTCACGGAGGTGGGCTCTCGGGCCAAGCTCAGGCGATATCCCGCGGCATTGCCAGGGCTTTGCTGAAGATAAGCGACAGCCACAGAGCACCTCCTAAACAAGAGGGGCTTTTGACCCGAGACTCGAGGGTTGTCGAACGGAAGAAGGCCGGGCTAAGAAAGGCTAGGAAACGTCCTCAATTCTCCAAGCGTTAAGGTTTGAAAGATTTTCTTGATTGTCCTCATCGTAGCTCTTGAATGGTTCCATATTGTATTTCTTGTCGTGATTTTGGTTCCATTGGTTCTATTTCTTGTTGCAGATTATTCTCCAGGGATATGGAAATTGAGGACAGTGGTGTTTGTGCTAATGTGAAGTGAAAGACTTGAAGATGTTCTTATGCTTTAGATTTTGTTTCCTTGCAATGTTTTCGAGAGGTTTTGAGATTTAAAGGGATTTTTCTTCACATTTTGTTTTTTAGTTTCAAATATTCTTCTTTCTGATACAATAACAAAATTATAAGGTATTCTATAATCTTAGGCTGCGTTTGGTTTATATGATAAACCTCTTAAATGGGTTGCAAAATGATTAATAACCCCCTTTTTCATGTTTGGTTCCATCTGAAGAAGCCCATGAAAAAACAGAAAGCCCGAAAATGGGTTACGGGCTTTAGTACTATTTATCCCAAATAAATCCGTATTATAATTTTATCTAGCATTTTCTAAATAGCTGGGTTTGATGACTTTTACGATTTTACCCTTGCTATATATATACAACATAAAAAGCCCTAATTCATTTTTAACATTTCTTCTTTTATTCGCTGCCATCGTCGCCGGGATTAGTGTCTGTACCGGTGGTAAGGATGATGCCTGCGGTGGCGGTAGGCGACAAACACGACGGAGGCGACGACTAAGACGGAGAAGAGAGACAGAGATGTGATGAGAGAAACGAGTTTAACAGAAACCCCATTCTTCTTACCGCCATCAGAGGTGGGAAGAACTAAAGAGGATATGTTAGCAGGGAAAGTCGCGCCTGCTGAGCTATCCGCCGGACTGAGAGGATACGGTGGTTCTTAAGGTCGGGTTATGGCGTACGAATGAGAGCCCTCAATGACCATGAAGGAGGTTTTGGCTGTGCTTTTCAAGATTTCTTGTCGTTTTGTTTAGTTCTTGTTCTTGAGTTAACTGCTGATTCATGTACAGAGATTAGCTCTGTTTTTTGTTCTGAGATTGATTCTTACACTGTAAATTCTTGGCAATTGTTGAGCCTATAAACTGTAATAAAAACCTCGACCTCACTCCTTCACATTTCTCTGATTTTGGGTCATCCCGTTTACCACATTTATTCTTCACGCTTTGAAAGACGGATTCTTCTTTTTCGTTTCTTGAGAAAGACGCTGAGGTGATGAAGATGAAGTTCAGAGCTTATAAAATAATTAGGGGCAAATAGGTCTTTTAAGATTTCTACTGGTCCATTAATTAGTTGTGTTTGTAGGAGTGTACTGTAATGCTTAAATCTGCTTTTGATAGGACAATCCGTGTCTATTTTATAATGGGCTTGAAACTTGTTATTAATCGGTCACAGACCAAACGCAGCCTTAGTATTTTACTAGTATAAAACATAAATAACAAAATATGGTTATGAAATATGACATCGTAACATTGGGCTTGCCTGCTAATGGGCCAGAAAAGCTCCCGCGGAGATATTTTTTCTGACGCATTATTTTTTATTTCAGCAAAAGATATTTGGAGATATTTTTAACGGTGCTATAAACCCTAATCGACAGAACATAACCCCTAGCCGCTCATTTCTCCTCTGAAGCTCTCCTCCTAGAAAGAAACAGGTACCTCTCCATCCCTTGAGCTGTTTATTGTTCTTGGGGTTGTTTTGGTAGGAAAGACGAGAGGTTTTCTTGATATGATCGTTCTTTTCTGCCGTTGCTGTTTTATGGTTCTTAGATTCAGTTTTTTTATTGTTCCTGTGTGTTTGTATCATCTTCTAACACCAAGAATCCGATCGTTAGCTATTCAGATCTGCTTCTTTTCGTTCTCCGTAAATCTGAAGCTCGGATTTCATGCATCTGCATATGTTAGATAAAGGCGATTTCATGTGTTCGGTGTGGTTATTTCTTCTGATTGCATATAAGAATAGACATGAATGGATATAGCTCCGTGGTTATAGTTCGCTTTTTTAGTTTAGATCTGCGAGTATCAGTTTGCCTTTTGCGTTTCAGTTGTT
Organism: Craterostigma plantagineum; assembly: GCA_027422505.1. NCBI lineage: Eukaryota > Viridiplantae > Streptophyta > Magnoliopsida > Lamiales > Linderniaceae > Craterostigma > Craterostigma plantagineum. The sequence goes on along the minus strand of JAPQWV010000039.1, from coordinate 353,473 downwards.
TTATTGAGATGGCACTCTTCAACAAAGTTCGAACTATCTTGAGACAGAGCATATCTCCCAGCAACGCCCTGAGCGGACAGTGTTCTATGTTCAATGCCATCCGCTGCATGTCAACCAAGCTTTTCATCGGAGGTTTGTTCAAAAATCAAAATTCAGGGTGTCTATGTTGCAATTGCTAATTTTATCCTATCTGAGACGACGGATATTTTTCTTACGACAGGTCTCTCATTTGGTACTGATGATCAGTCTCTGAGAGATGCATTTGCCACCTTTGGTGATGTTATTGACGGTAAGTGAATAACATGTAACTCTTATCTACGTTATCTGATCTATTCCATCCTACGAGTGATGGTCAAATGAAGTAGTAACTCACATTTCTTCCTCGATTTGAATGTATAGCCTCATCCTGCCTCACTTGTTCTAGTTTATGTTTTTCCATTCTTATAGCAACAAAGTATATACCTTCGATTAAGGTGAAAGCTCCAATTTCGAGGCATGGAACTACAATCTTAGTTTTTTTTTATCCATTTCTTTTGTACAGCAAGGGTCATAGTTGATAGAGACTCGGGGAGGTCGAGGGGATTTGGCTTCGTGAACTTCTCCGACGATGAATCTGCAAGTTCTGCTCTCTCTGCCATGGATGGACAAGTTAGCTTTCATCCCTCCCTAATATGCATCTGAAAAAACCAATTCTTTTTTCTTTCACGTCCAACCTCTCTTCTAACATCCTTAAGTTTAGGAGTTGAATGGTCGAAGCATCCGTGTGAGTTATGCTCAAGAGAGGGGACCGAGGCCGAGCTTCAACAACTACAACAGTGGCGGCGGCGGGGGTGGATTTCGCAACAGCAACCGATCGAATGATGAGTTTTAAAAGCTTGTTTGAATTGTCCGTATAGGCAAGGTATGGCAAGTTTCTATTGAGTTTAGGATATTTCTTTGCAACTACTGCTGCTTTTGTGTTCTTGGCTATATTACATGTTGGAATATTATTCCTATTTGCTATATGCTATTCTATGAAGAATCACATTACTTTCAAAGCACAAGGAAATATCACTTATCATTGCAATGCAAGGCACAACCTCATATTATAGACTTCTAAATCACACAATGTCGGTAATGCGTTTGTGTGTGTGGCTATTGTATGTTTCTCTTGAGTTGAATAGTGATAAATATCTGGGTTTGAATCTGCCGACAAAAAACGTTAGAAGTTCTAATTTTTGGCCCTTTCATTCCATTTGATTATTACTATTGTGAGTCCTTGAGAATTACTATTGGTATCTGTCGACGAACTTATCCACGTGTAACTGAATATAAAAGAAAGGGAGGTCATTGCCGACAAGGTTTTGAAGACCGGACCGGTCGGTTCGGACCGGAAAACCGCGAACCGGCCGAAAATCCGGTCCGATCCCGGTCCGGTCTTCGTTTTTCAAAAAAAAAAAAGAAAAAACTTTACAAAGTGTGTAAGTTGCTCAAAAAGAATTGTACAAATGAAATAATAGGTTGGTCCAGTGGTGAAGGTGTCGAATAAATGTCTACTGGGCTTGGGTTCTATTTCTAAATCCTGTTTTTCTTCTATTTTATAATTTACTTATGGCCCAACTTTTTAATTCTATTCAATTTTGACCCTATTTTATAATTTACCGAATACCCAACTTTTTATTTCTATTCAATATGACCCCAAATGATAGATTTAATATTTTTTAACCTATGCACAATTAATTTTTAAGGACCAACACAATGTACTTTATTTAATTTTGCCCTAAAATTTCATATAATTATAATTTGGCAAAAATTCATAAAAATTATGTATATTTTCTATATTATTTGATTGATTCATTTATGAATATTATATTTAAGATACCGGTTTTAATCCGGTTTGATTCCGGTTTGATGCCGATTAAACCATTAAACCTTAAACCACTAAAATTTCCGGTCCGGTTCGAAAACTCGGTTTCAAAACCTTGGATAGGGTATAATGTTTCTAAGCTGTCAGTCATTTTGGAGTTTGGATAGTATTTAGTTGGGTATGAAAGACGAATCCTATTACTGGAAACATTCATTCCTCCGTACTTTATTAGTTTATTACATCAAGAAATCCAAAGGAGACATGCAAGTATTATATACGCATATATATTTACATTCACGTATTGGCATACACGCATGCTTACCCTTACGTTTGCGTAGAGTATAAATTAAAAACTTTGCCTATACCACTTCCATGACTGTGATTTGACGGTGAGATAAATACAAATTACTTATTACGAACCGACGGCACGATTTTCCCTTTTTGCCCTCGCCTCAATCCCACAACACCCAACGTACCACTTGATGAACTTCCTCCGGCCGGCGGCCAAGTCCGTCGTCGGCTTATACCCAAAGTCGTTACACGCCTGGCTCACGTTAGCGTGTGTGAACGGAACGTCGCCGCTTTGAGGCATCTTATCGACGTTCATCTTCGCCCTGATGCCGAGCAGATCCTCCAAGACTCCGACCAGTTTCCTGACGGTGACCGGCGAGGTGTTGCGGAGGTTGTACACCCTCAGCTGAGCTGGGCTGCGCTTCTTCCCTCCGCTGCCTGTGCTCTTCTTCGCCACCTCCTTCTTCCCGTCTTGGGTCACATACACGTTGATTCCCTTTCCCTAATTAAAACGCCACAAGAAAAAAAAGACCCAATTTTTGAAAATTTCGTACGCGAATTCAATTTGGGATTTTGATTCTAATTGACCTGCATGTGAGAGCAAGTTCAAATCAAGCTGACTTGGGTGAATGGAGCTCGATGTAACAGCAGAAGAATTGAAGTGTTACAACTGAGAAGTGTTCAAATATAAACCGTTACTGAAGTCGTCGATGGAAGCAAACTGAAGTCGTCGAGCTCTAAACAACTAACAGAGACGCTGAACCAGAAACGTTTTCTCTTATTCAAGCGAGCCGTTGAATTAGTTAGAGACGCGTTGATACGTTTTTGTTAAATAGGTGATGAGCTTAAAAGAGGCGAAAAAGAGAGGTTACTGTTCATCGTCTTCTCTGTTTTGAAGCTTGAGCGAAAATACAGTGAGCTTGAGTGAGCTCTGTAACTGTGAGAAGCTTGTAATTCGATTCATCTCAAGGAATAAAACACTTTCTTGGTCCCGTGGATTAGATCGAAAATCGAACCACGTATATCGATTGTCAATTTTCATTTCTGTTTTCGTTCGTTACAGAACAATCTCAAACTCGATTCAATCACAAGAAACTACCGTGGGTATCTCAATTCAGTCTGATTTCTCCACACTGCAAAATGTCTTCAGTGAAGAAGAAATACGCCATATCGGGCCTGCCCCACGGGCCGTAGACGGTGAAGAACCTCAGCCCGTAAGAGAAAGCCCGTAAATATGGTGATAAATATGTGCACTCTCCTCGCCGGTCTTCTTCGTCACCGCATACAGACTCGCCGCGATCCGTACGATCCTCCTAGGAGAACGGCACCTTGGCGTTCAGTCCGTACACGGAGCTCGACGAGGCCCAGACGATCGCTGGCTGTCCACGTGCTTTCTTGGCGGCGATTTCCAGCAGATTCACGAATCCCGCCACGTTGGATTTCACGTAGGAGAGTGGCATGCGTACTTCACTCCGGCCTGAGCCGCCAGGTGGAACACGTGGGTGAACGGAGCGACGTCGAACACCTTGGTAAGTAGTTCGCGGTCGTTGATGTCCCCTTCGACGACGAAGATCTGATGCTTCTCTAGGAGTTTCTGGCGTGTAGGGCGGAGGAGAGGAAGTTGGTGTGGTGGATATGGTGGTTGTAGTGGTGGTTTGAACTGTTCTCCGGCGGCGGGTGGTTGACGGTGAAGAAGAAGATGAGGAGTGTTGCTCGGAAGAGGAGTTTGGAGGATGCTTGGAGGAGTTTGCCGGCGTTGACACGGCGGAGATAGCTGTTGCACCGCTCGAGCTTGGTGGTCTTGGAAATCTCCGCCTTGTGTAGTAGTGAGCTACTGCTACTTGTGTACTGCATTTTTTTATTGACGTGTAAAATTTTGATAAATTTAGTGTATATATATGTACGTTATTTAATTATCTAAAGTTTTTTTGAAATGTCGTGAGACTGATATGAGAATCGGGTTATGTTATATATAGGATAGGAATAGGAAAGCTTGCGGCGGTGTCATTAAGGAATCATTTAGCATGATTCTAGGAATTATTTTACTTGATTGTAGATTTGATTCTAGGAGTGATTCTAGCAATCACACTTATGATCGTATTAAATTCTCTTTGTATATAATAGGTGCTATTGTATCATTATCGAATATACAGAAATCATTATTCATAATATCATTATCTTTCTTCTTTTGGTATCAGAGCTAATTTCCATGGCGACATCAACCATGCCCGCACCAACGAAGCTTCCCGATGTTTCCTCCCCATTTTTCACACACCCATCCGACCATCCCGGCATGTTAATAGGCCCTGAAGCACAGATCCTCACAGGCAACAACTACTCGGGGTGGTCACGAGCCATGATACGTGCGTTAAATGCAAAAAATAAGGTTCGTGGATGGATCGGTTAAGAAACCCGGCGCAGAAGATCCCAACCTTCACTGGTGGAAGATTTGTAACAGCATGGTTGCGGCTTGGATCTCTATTCACTTGACAAGGTTCTACCAAATAGCGTAGTCACGGCAACTGACGCCAAGGCTATGTGGGATGAATTGCGGGATCGATTTTGTCAAGGGAACGCACCGCGTGTGCATCAAATCAAGACTGAATTAAGCCTTCATCGTCAAGATGGAAAGGCCGTAACGGAGTATTTTACAACCCTAAAGTGCTTATGGGACGAGCTCGCAGATTACTCGGACCCGCTCGATTGCACTTGTGCGGCGGCTACTAGGTACGCAGCGAAGGAGGAGGCGGAGAAAATCCACCAATTTTTGATGGGTCTCAATACTGAGACATTTGGCCCTATTCGATCCCAGATCCTCAGCATGCCTGCACTTCCACCTATGACCAAGGTATATGCTTTGGTTATACAAGAAGAACGTCAACGTGCCGTGAACCGTGATCGTGAATTACGAGACACGGCTGTAGGTTTCCATGCTAGCCGAGGAGTAGGACGAGACGGAAAACCGCAATGTGACCATTGCGGAAAATTGGGCCACATGAAGGCCCGTTGTTACGAGATTATTGGGTATCCAGACCATTGGGAGATTCGTCGCGATGGCACGGGGCGAAAGAATTCAAACTATGGCAATCGTGGTAAGCAGTCACAACGTCCTACCAATGAGAAGGGAGGAGTGGCGCATGCCGCATGCATGGTAGCTAATGAGGTAAATGCGACGAGCAGTGGAGGTCGACAACTCTCGGACGTTGAGTATCAACAATTTCTTGGAGTTCTCAGAAACCTCAAACCACCACATGCGAACGAACCTGTAGAAGGTAACATTAAATATTCTGACGACTTATGGATCCTCGATTCAGGAGCATCCGAACACATGACCGGACGACTTTCTCTCTTAGCCAATCGAGTACAGATAGAGGCTCCTTGTCCAATCACAACGGCCGATGGAAGGATTTCTCATGCTACGATGCGTGGGACCATAAAATTTGGCGATAATTTCACCTTGCGTGACGTTTTATATATTCCAAATTTTTCATGCAATCTCATTTCCATAGGGAAGTTGACGGCTGATATGAATTATTGTGTAACATTTTTCTCTTCTCGGTGTTATATACAGGACCTAGCCTCGAGGAGGTGGATTGGAGCGGGTGAGCTTCAACGAGGGGGTTTATTGCATCGGTAGAGTAGGAGTTTGTGCGGCCGTTGGGACCGACTCTATGACTAGTATCGATACGTGGCATCGAAGATTAGGTCATCCTTCGTCTAAGGTCTTACGTTTGTTATCCAGTATTTCTTCTAATAAAAGTCCCGAGTCTATTTGTGATGCCTGTCATCGCGCAAAGCATGCACGATCGTCTTTTCCATTAAGCAATAAGACAGCAACTTCTATATTTGAATTATTACATTGTGACGTTTGGGGTCCCTATAGCAACAAGTCCATTGATGGTGCACATTATTTCCTAACCATTCTTGATGATTTCAGCCGAGCGACTTGGGTTTATATGCTTAGAGAAAAATCAGAGGTTTACAAATACCTCACCGTATTTTGTACGACGATCAACAACCATTCTAGTCAACCCATCAAGTTTTTTAGAACTGACAACGGCACCGAGTTTCTTTCTCATAAAAACCAGTCCTTCTTCAACACTCAGGGAATTACCCATCAGACGACCTGTGTTTATACACCCCAATAAAATGGTCGGGTTGAACGAAAGCATCGTCATATTCTTAACGTCGCTCGTGCTCTTCGCTTTCAAGCCCATCTTCCGGTACGTTTTTGGGGAGAGTGTGTTTTAACAGCTGTCCACTTAATTAACCATACTCCCACTCCTTTGTTGTCCGGCAAATCGCCACTCGAGGTACTTTACAATAAACCCATTACTTATGACCACCTTAGAGTTTTCGGATGTCTCTGTTATGCTAAGGTTTTTCCTCGAGATTCAGATAAGCTCGCACCCCGTTCTCGTCGGTGCATTTTTTTAGGGTATCCTCACAACACAAAAGGGTGGAAAGTTTATGATCTTGAATCCAACGAGATTTTTCTGTCTCGCGATGTCATTTTTCATGAGAGTATCTTCCCATTTCAGCGAGATTCGTTATCAAAAAATTCAACATCCTCTCACGATCGTCCCATGAACGCTGTTAGTCCAAATATGCCCCTTGAGGATAACCCACTTGATACACCATCCTCACCACAATTAAACAATACCGAGCCACATGAATCAGCCCCACCATCCATATTACCATCATCTCCGCATGAATCAGCCCCACCTACCATATTACCATCATCACCATCACCGTCTAGCAACACAGAGACGTCCGAGTCAACCCCAATAGAAATACTACAACCTCACACTTCTTCCAGTACCGTGTCAGACCCCCCACACCGATCTTCAGTCACTAACTTTTCACCGGCAAGGTCACAACGTGCTCGTCGCCCTCCATCACACTTAGATGATTATTTCTGCTATACTGTTGCACCTACCCCTCGAAGATTCTCGCTCGCTTCCTCTTCATCTTCTTCAGGTATGGCCTACCCATTAGAGAAATTTATTACATATAATAATTTTTCTAGCTCTCATCTTGTCTATCTAGCAGCACTTGATTCAGAAATTGAGCCTCGATCATATTCTGATGCGGTTAAGGATAGTCGTTGGCGTGATGCAATGACTTCAGAGATTCGAGCTCTTGAGGAAAATGGGACTTGGACAATTGAGCATCTCCCCCCTGGAAAACGACCAATTGGTTGTCGATGGGTCTATAAAATAAAAAGGCGAGCTGATGGAAGCATAGAGCGCTTTAAGGCACGTCTTGTTGCCAAAGGATTCACACAAGTTGAAGGGATGGATTTTCATGAGACATTCGCCCATGTAGCCAAGATGACTACCGTCCGTTGTCTCCTCACTGTTGCTCTCGCTAAGGGCTGGGAACTGCATCAGATGGACGTAAATAATGCTTTCCTTCATGGAGATCTAGATGAGGAAGTATACATGCGACTACCACCTGGTTATTCTGCTTCTTCGTCTATATCAGTTTGTCGATTACGTAAGTCACTATATGTGTTACGACAAGCTTCTCGCAACTGGTTCGCCAAATTTGCTACTGTTCTTAAATCATATGGTTTTCGACAGTCACTAGCAGATTATTCACTGTTCACTTTTACTTCAGATGCTGACTTTTTAGCAGTTATTGTCTATGTTGATGATCTTACTATCGCGGGAAACAGTTCTTCTCGGTGCACCTCTTTTAAGAAGTATCTTCACGGTTGTTTCAAGATTAAGGACCTTGGACCTCTAAAATATTTCTTGGGGATTGAGATCGCTCGCACTAGGTCAGGCATGTTTCTCTCTCAGCGTAAATACATTTTGGAGATTATCGAAGATTGTGGTCTCTCATCTGCCAAACCAGTAGCATTTCCAATGGACCAACGACATCAGCTCGCTTCGTCAACGAGTCCCCCACTATCCGACCCAGCTCGGTATCGTCGTCTTATTGGGCGCTTCCTTTACCTCACCATCACTCGTCCTGAACTATGCTACTCAGTACATCTTTTACCTCAATTCATGCACGCACCTCTTGAGAGTCATTGGGACGCTGCACTACGTGTTGTTCGATATCTCAAGCATAGCCCGGGCCAAGGAATTCTGTTAGAAAGGCCGACTTCCTTGAATCTCGTTGGTTTTTGTGATTCTGATTGGGCAAGTTGTCTAACCACTCGACGGTCAACCACAGGCTATTTTATCACCCTTGGAGGATGTCCAATCTCTTGGCGTACAAAGAAGCAAGTCACGGTATCTCGGTCATCTGTCGAAGCCGAATATCGTTCCATGGCTGTCACAACAAGCGAAATCATATGGTTGCGTAGTCTTCTTTCATCACTCGGCATTTGTGAGACAACTCCGGCTCGCTTATTTTGCGACAATCAATCAGCGTTGCACATCTCAGCTAATACGGTTTTCCATGAGCGAACTAAGCATATTGAAGTTGACTGTCATTTTGTTCGCGAGCGCATACAATCTGGCGAACTCATCGCGTCTTATATTCCTACAAAGTTGCAGCTTGCGGATATTTTTACGAAGGCTTTGGGTCGAGATTGATTTCATTTTCTTCTAAACAAGTTGAATTCGTGATCTTCATGCTCCAACTTGAGGAGGAGTATTAAGGAATCATTTAGCATGATTATAGGAATTATTTTACTTAATTGTAGATTTGATTCTAGGAGTGATTCTAGCAATCACACTTATGATCGTATTAAATTCTCTTTGTATATAATAGGTGCTATTGTATCATTATCGAATATACAGAAATCATTATTCATAATATTATTATCTTTCTTCTTTGGTGTTCGTTCGCATTTTCGTATTTATATTTTGGATGAATCTTTTATTGGATTGATTAGAAAACATTTATTAAATTAACATGTACGATATATAAATATGTGTCGCAACATGCATATAAATTATAATATGTCGGGAACAAGAACGAGATCGGAAACCACCTACGACTTAAATGCGCATATGAAAAAATTACAAATGGGACCCTTTGCTTTATCTTATTGTACATTTCTCCCATTGCATTTAGATATTTCTTCGTCCTACTAATACTGCTACGTGTAATGAATTGTGCTTTACTTGATAATTTCACCCACACATATGTGATGAAAATTTATACTGCGGATCATATCGATCACATGGGCGAAGGGCTCACGAAAAAGACGTCTATTTATCATAAAATATTTCTTTTTTCGTCCCATAATTTGATGTACACGAAATAATTTGTCGTTGGATGGACATAGAATTGTATCAAGATTTGTAATAAAAGGTTTTCGTGTTGACCAATAACCACTAATCGTCAAAACCTACTCACATGGCTTCTTGAAATTTGACCGAATAAGACTTCCCATCTCATTACATGCAAAAGGGGCCACCACTCACATGGATTACAGCTTCGGATCCAAATCTCCCCAATACTCAACTAAATTAAATAAAGAACTCAGCCAAAACATGAAGCTGGGAAACATTAATGAATGTCGAACAACTAAGTTTCAGCTACCATTTACTTCTTCTACTACAGTTTTAGGACAAGTATCAGGACCAGGAATGTCCCTAAGCACCTGTAATAGAATTAAGGATTTGAAGAAACTGATGGTTACAAAGTGGGACAAAAGAAACAACCTTAAAGGAAACTACTCAAACTGCTGCTATAACGTACCTGATAGAGGAACCAAGAAACGTAGGCATCGGTGGCGGCGTACTTCAGCTGCTCCTTCGATAGAACGCCGACCTCCCAATTTCCTAGCCTGATTTGGTTTGGTTTAGGGAGCTGCAATATTCTTACTAACCCAGTCAGATAAAACAGTTTTCTTAATACGTCGTTCAGATAAAGATCGAAGCAAGGGAGTTAAAATCTATCGACTAGGTGCCAAAGAAAAATGTTTGATATTAGTTTACCTTCTTGCATATGAGAATCTCAGTTAATCGTGATAGGCTCCACCTCTTTGGATCCCCGCCTAGCTTCGCATTGGCAATATCTGAAAGATCGCATAAACTACTAACGGATATTGCATAATCTTGCGAGAGCTTGGAAGCATCGTTTGCAATACACACTCCCACCTGCGTTAGCCAAAAGAAGTCGATTATGCTGAGATGCTATGCCTATGAGGATAACTCGTACGACATTACGATCTCGATTAGGAGCATATACTCGGTTTGACCTTTGTCGAAGATGAATCCTCGAGAAGGCATCGTAAATTCTTGGGTATTTGGCAGTGTATGATGTGCATAACGTAGCAACTGGTATTATCTCCACATATCTGCATCACTGCAGCTTTCCCAGGTGCAACACCTGCAAAATTCACTACTGTTTTGAGCTTTTTTGTGCTCGATTAAGCGCAGTTTTTACGTGAATTCGAAGATATACCACTCTTAAGCGCAGGTCTCCATTCAATGTCCAGGCCAAGAATGCAATGTCCCTCTTCGCTTTTCTTTGCTTCCACGAAATGAAGAAGCTCCTTTGCAGACGCCTCAACTTCTTCAAGTGTTCTGCTGTATATCACGCGACCTCCGAATTTTATTTCTGAACACAGAAATTTCATTCACCCTGAAATCAACAGATGAACCAAAATCGAAGCACAACGCGTTGATATTACCCGGGTAAGCTGAACCGTAGCGGTTATTCCTGGAGCAAGGTTTAAAGCATTGCTGGAAATCGAAGAGTGAGTCAGGCAATCGTCGGCGATTCGTCGGCGGCGAGTCATCGGACTCGGCAACGCCCCCATCGCGGCGCTTCAATGCACACGCCGAGTCGATGGCCGCGAGATCTTCTTCCGTCAGTGTAGAATCCCAATCCAAATCGAGAACTTCGATTTCACTCCCCATTTTCGATTTTCTTTTGGGAGGGGGAAACTCTATATTCCTCTTTCCTTTTACAAATTTCAAAAGTTCAATGTAATTAATGAACTTAAAGAGGTGCAAATTGCAAATTACATAATTCTTCGACCAATTACAAAGCTTAATCCATTCCATTCCATAACATATACCACAATTCAAAGCATCTCTCCATGACAGAACAATCCTTACTTGATAAGAAGTTTGAAGTAGCATGTTCGAAATCCTCATCAAAATTCACAACAACGTTCTTCTCTACTTATAAAATCAATTAGAAAGAAGAATACCCTTCATAAGATGTATCTGCTATATTATAACATGACAGTAACTACCCTTAAATTAAGTTCGATTCAACCAACCTACGAAGAAAAAAAATTTTCAAAAGCAATCTTCAAGAATATCCAATTTGCCTATTTAAAAGCCAAATCCCGCGAAGGTGGTGGGTCGCCTTCATTACACCCCACAACTCTCTAATAGCGTTAAAACTCACACTCACACTCACTGTGTGTGTCCCCCAGGGGCCTCACCTCATTTAATGACACTCTCACGCTCACCCATTAGACAGATGGAAATTCTCCTCAAAGCTTCCATTTTTCTTACACCCATCTAACTCTTCTTACTCAATATTCAAAATCCCAACAAAGAAAAAGAAAAAACAGAGGAAAAGATGGCGAAAACTGTGGCGAGCAGCACTTTCTTGATCGTCGTCATATTCTTCTTGCAAAGCCACGTGGAGATCTGCGGAGGGGTTCCTACGGCGGCAGTCGGCCTTGACTCCGTCGGAGGAGGAAGGGCTTGCTGGGGCAACGCCGGCGAGTGCTCGCCGGAGGAAGATGAGGAGATGATAGGTTCTGAGAGCAGTAGTAACAGAAGGGTTTTGCTGTTGCTGCAGAGAAGGTACATTAGCTATGCTACTCTGAAGAGGAACTTGGTGCCTTGTTACAGGCCTGGGGCTTCTTATTACAACTGTAGAGCTTCTGGCGTCGCTAATTTCTACAGCAGAGGTTGCGAAATCATTACAAGGTGCGCAAGAGGAGATTGATTCATTGATTGATTGATTTTGATAATCGTATATGGTACACTTTGTCGTGTTAAGAGGAGTACCCTTTCTTGTAAATTATGTGCGAGAATGCCTGAGCATTCTATGAGCTGCTCGTCGTGCCTCATCCGATATATTTTGTTGAAATTTGAATCATTAACTACTGGGTTTAATTCTTTCATGCCAAACTCAACTCCCTCGAATTTTATGGTCGCAGATTTCGTGCCTTTCGTTTGACTAGGGAAAGAATTAATCTTAGTTAATGTCAAAACATAATGCATATTCCATCTTTTATGGTGTTACAAAAGAAAGAGCACAATGCCTTTTTCCTTTTACGATAACTGATAAATTGGGAATAGAAAACGCAAATGCAATTCAACAAGACACCAACAAAAACAAACTCTCAAGCACGAAGTTACCTTTTACCCAGAAAAAAAAAACACACATAAGAAAAAGATAAAAACAGGGAAATCCCTTCTCCTCCAATCAATATCACTTCCTAGTACCTGTAATGAGGAGGCTTGTAAGGACCCTCGACAGGCACGCTAATGTAGTCGGCCTGATCCTTACTCAGCTTCGTAAGCTTCGCCCCGAGCTTCCCAAGGTGAAGTGCAGCCACCTTCTCATCAAGATGCTTAGGCAAGACGTAAACCTTCTTCTCATACTTCCCCGAGCCCTTCTCCTTCCAAAGCTCGAGCTGTGCAATAACTTGGTTCGTGAAAGAACAAGACATCACAAAGCTGGGATGGCCCGTGGCACAGCCAAGGTTCATCAGCCTCCCCTCGGCCAAGACAATGATGCCCACGTTCGTCTCGGGGAAGACCCAGCGATCGGTCTGAGGCTTGATCGTGACCCTCTTCACGCCTGGGTAGGTTTCGAGCCCTAACATGTCGATTTCGTTGTCGAAGTGTCCTATGTTGCATACGATGGCGTTGTTCTTCATCTTCTTCATGTGGGAAACCATGATGATGTCTTTGTTCCCAGTGGTTGTGACGAAGATGTCTGCTTCCGAGACTACGTCTTCTAGGGTTAGGACTTGGTAGCCTTCCATTAGGGCTTGGAGTGCGCAGATTGGGTCGATTTCTGTGACTACGACTCTTGCCCCAGCCTGCTTTAGGGCGGCGGCGCAGCCCTTTCCTACGTCTCCGTAGCCGCAGACTACGCCAACTTTGCCTGCGATCATTACGTCGGTGGCTCTCATTAGGCCGTCGGGGAGGGAGTGGCGACAGCCGTACAAGTTGTCGAACTGTAATGAGATGGAGAAAAGAGGACAAGGGATTAGTTTGGAATGTATATTGAAAGAGACAATGGTTCACAAGCAAGATCTGGTTGAAGGTAAGATGTGGTTAGGGGATCATTAGTTAAAGAAGCAGCCATTGAAATGGATATACAGATCGCATCAAAATGAGCAAGGATTAACAAGTTGAGAATACATATACACAGATTGAAGGTAGAAGACAGATCCAGCTGGGAAAACTCAATACCAAATCAAAGAAATCATGAGAGATGAAGAAGGCCTGACTCAGGGGTAACACATTACAGAAAAGAATTGAAGTAGCTCATTAAACTGAGGCAAGAATTAGCAGCTGTTAAAATGTATACACAGATTGAAGCTAGAAGAGAGACTCAGCTGAACATACTCAGTACGAATGCCAACAAAGAGGAACCAATTCAAGGGATAAGCTGAGCTTAAGAAAATAATTGAAGTATAAGTCATACCTTGCTCTTGGTGACAGAGTCGTTGACGTTAATGGCGGGGAATAGGAGAGTACCATTGGCCTGCATCTGATAGAGCCTCTTAACGCCGGTGGTGGTTTCCTCGGACACGCCGACCAACCTCTCCTTCATCCTGGTATACTTCTTCGGATCGCTCTTAAGCCCATCCCTAATGATAGTGAGCACGATCTGAAACTCGGCGTTGTCGGTGGAGTTGGGGTCGGGGATGGTCCCATTCTTCTCGTACTCCTCCTCGGCCTTGACGCCCTCGTGGATCAGCAAAGTCGCGTCGCCGCCGTCGTCGACGATCAGATCCGGCCCGCCGCCGGGGCCCCAGTCGAGTGCCCTCTCCGTGCACCACCAGTACTCCTGGAGCGTCTCTCCCTTCCAAGCGAACACCGCCGCGCTGTCTCGAGCGATCGCGGCGGCGGCGTGGTCCTGGGTAGAGAAGATGTTGCACGAGCACCATCTGACCTCCGCGCCGAGGGCGGTGAGTGTCTCGATAAGCACGGCGGTTTGGATCGTCATGTGGAGGCTGCCGGTGATTCTGGCTCCCTTGAAGGGCTGCGACGGGCCGAATTCCGTCCGGCAGGACATGAGGCCGGGCATTTCGACCTCGGCGAGCTCGATCTCGAGCCGGCCGAAGTCAGCCTGGGACATGTCCTTGACCTTGTACTCTCGGCCGGCGGTGGTTTTGTCGACGGAGAGAGACATGGTTGCGGCGAGGGTTTGGTCGGAGATCTTAGATCTGAGATTTGAGAGAGAAGGATTGTGTGCGGCGATTTAGGTTTGGGGAAGTGAGATTTTTATAGAGGGTTTTGTCTTGGTTTTAGGTGAGGTGGGGTACGTTGGGTTGGTGGATATTGGGTTGGTAAAATAGTATTTTATTAATTTGATGATAATGTATCATTTTCACCGTGTGAGAAAAAATGGAAAATACATATATAAAAGAAGGAACACGTGGAAAAATCAATAAGATTTGGTAAATTAATGAAAGTTCTATGAGATAAAGAACACCAATGTGGAAAAGTCAATAAGATTTGGTAAATTAATAAAAGTTTTATGAGAATGAAAATCACATTTCCCACTGGGCTAATTTCTTGTGCGAGTGCGAGGCTATCAATTAATTATTAATTAATAGTACCTTTTCCCACAATCTACTATAATACAATAATATTTATGTTACTTCTAATTTTTTAAATTCATTATTTGTAATGTTTAATATATAAAATAATAAACAAAAATAATGTATAGAATATAAATTAATTAACAAAAAGATGACTTAGTTGCAAATAAGTGGCAGACCAAATGTCGCAGTTCATAGTCACTCCACGCCTTTATATAATAGAATAGATTCTAGTTATATCCTTACAATTCAATTTTTCCCTTTTTGACAACTTTTATAAAAAAATATTATAGTATATTTATGCTCTTAAAATAATAGTATTGTAAAACAATCAACGAGAAAACAAATATTTTTCCAAATAGTGCCAAACACGTTTTTTACGCCCCAAACTCGTGCGTCATGTGAATCGTGAATGTTAAGATTTTGAGGAGATCAATTTTAAGGCCCAATTGAGGCCTATATTCCCGGGTTATCGCCCCGCCTGAGCTGTTCGATCGGGTCGGGTCGGGTATGGTAATACATTAACTTTCTCTCTCCTTGTCACTTTCGTTCCTTCACGGCCGTGATCACTTATCGTGCTTGTTGACTCTGAAAGTTGAAAGCGCTCCACAACGTAAAGCGCTTCTTATCGTAAAAGCTAAGATCTTTTTTTTCTTATAGCTTCCAATAGTCTTCAATCGATTATTCGTTTTTTTTTTCTGCAGAGAACTACGACATCCGTTTTTTGGAGCGATTTAGGCCAAGGTACTGAATAGTTTTTTTTTTTTAGGGTTTTCAGTTATCTCGATCTCGTTAGCTTATTGAGCTCGGATGATGACAGTTCTTAATCGATCGGTTCATTCCGCGTTGAATTTTCTGAATTTTTTTTTTGTTGATCTGATTGATTGCTTTGTATATTCTGATATATTTCGGTTTCGTGGAAGCGAAGCAAGCCCCTATCCTCCTTATTTGTATTCCGATGTCTCAATTAACGGAGTACTTTTGATAATTTATGTCGATCCCAACCCAATTGTAACTGAATTGCTGCTTTCCTTAAAATTATTTGATTCAATGGCAATTGGCAGTTGTGAAATCCCTTTCGTTGATTTTTCCCTTCTAGGTTATCTGCCAGACCCTAATTGTGCTTTATTGTGGTTTGGTAAGAGATGGATGGGAACAAAGATGAAGCCTTAAAGTGCTTGAACATAGCCAAAACTGCAATTGCATCAGGCGACAAGAACCGTGCAGAAAAGTTTCTCACGAAAGCTCGCCGACTGGACCCATCTATTGAAATCGACGATCTAATGTCCAAAATCACCAATCTCCAAACCGAAGACAAAACCCCAAGCGAAAACCCATTCGATCCCCTGCAATCTGGACCGCGCCGCCGTGTTCCTTCCCCAAGTACGTCCTCGTCAGCAACCTACACCGAGGATCAAGTTACCATAATAAGAGAGGTAAAGAGGAAGAAAGACTATTACGAAATCTTGGGCCTGCAGAAAAACTGCAGCACCGAAGACATACGCAAGGCTTATAGAAAGCTGTCCTTGAAAGTTCACCCAGACAAGAACCAAGCCCCTGGTGCAGAGGAGGCGTTTAAGATGGTGTCCAAAGCCTTTCAGTGTCTGAATGACGAGGAGAATCGTAAGAAATACGATCTCACTGGGTCAGAGGAGCCCGTGTACCAAAGGAGAGGCAACCAGGGTTATAACAACGGTGGAGGATTCAATGGGTTTTATGAAGCAGAGTTCGACGCTGATGAAATTTTCAGGAACTTCTTCTACGGAGGAACCACAGCTGCTGCGAACTTTGGCGGGTTTTCCTTCGGGCCTGGGGTTAGGGTCAGAAACGCTGCTAACGTAGGAGCTGATCAAAGCCCTAATTGGTTGAGGACTTCGATACAGCTTCTGCCTATTCTACTCTTCTTGTTGGTGAACTTCTTGCCCTCTTCAGAGCCAATCTATTCTCTCTCTCAGTCATACTCTTACAGCTACAAGGTTGTCACTCCCAAGAGCGTGAACTATTACGTGAAGTCTTCGAATTTCGAGCAGCAGTATCCACCGGGCAGTCAAGAAAGGGGTGACGTGGAACAGAGAGTCGAGGATGACTATCGCTCTGTTCTTGTCCATAACTGCAGGCTAGAATGGCAGCAGCTTCACTGGGGATACAGAAGGCAGACGCCAAACTGTGATGCGTTGAAGCAATTCGATGCTGTGGCCAAATAACTCGATCGAAGGTTCTGATTTCTGTTAAAAAGAGTAGCTTTAAAAAAAATCTCATTGATTCTTGACCAAGAGTGAGTGAGCATGTATATGCTCTTTGCGTTTTGCAGATTCGCCGGTTTATCGGCCACTATGTGGCCCTCGTCGAAGGGCTTAGATGGGATGTGCTGAGGACTGTGCATTTCGAGCCGAAAGGCCTATGTTAGATCTATTTATTGTGCCTTTTACTACGGTGTTCGACGATTATTTTGTTCCCCTATTCGTGTTAATGGATTAAAATTGGGTCTTTATTGTAATTTCATAACCATTCGGCGTTTATCTCGACTAAGTTCAGAAGCGAATTTGAACTTCACGGTGCTCTGAACTTCACCTCGACTAATTTTACTCTCGTGAAAAATGAAAAATTAAATGTAAAGCCTTACATATGGCATTGGGATATAATTAGGAGTGCTAAATAGATCGGGTTGGGTTACATTCAGGTTCAACCCGTTTAATAAATGGGTTGAAAACTTCAACCCTGACCGGACCTTACTTAAACGGGTTGAAATATCGAATCATAACCGACCTGTTTTAATCCAAATATAACACATAACACGCCAACCGTTTAAAATAAAACCTAATTGATCAGAATTCTCAAATTAAATGCCCCGTTTGGATTCCGGATTTCGATTTGAAATTTGGATTTGCCAAAATCTTCCGTTTGGCATTCGTACCGATTTGGATTTCGTCCAAATACGAGTGGAAATTCAAACTCTTATAATTCGTCGGATTTGAAATTCCGTGTCAAATGGTCCGTTTCGAAATCCAAAGGTTAGCACGTCGCGAGTTTTTCATAACTGACAATAGGAATAATACTAATAATAACAGTAACAATAATAGTATAATAATAATAATAACAATGAAATAATAATAATAATTCTAAACGATGAGTCGAGTCGATTCGCAAGCTCGATGAGCCGACTCGAGCTCGTCATGGATTCGCGAACGAGCAGGCTCGAGCTCGACGAGCTCTTGTCGAGGTCGAGCTCGTCACGGGTTCGCGAATGAGCCGGCTCGAGCTCGAGCTCACTCGTGGGCGCTCAAAAGCTTGCAAGCCGGATCACGAGCTTGTTTTTTTATACTCCTTTCGTCCCGCTAATTTTATCAGACTTTTCTATTTCGGACGTCCCAATAATTTTATCACCTTTCTTTATTAAGCAAAAAAGCTATCACAAACAATCAACATAATAATATTAAATATTCTTAAAAGACGTATCAAAATATACTATTTTTTACCTTTTCATTGTATTATATTATTATAATAATGACATCTTAATTTGCGTGCCCAATAATTTATGTGATAAAGTTGCTGGGACGGAGGGAGTATTATTCATGATTTTTATTTTATTTTGTTTTGTACTTATTATTTTAGAAAAAGTTAGAATTCGAGTTCGACGAGCTTCACGAGTCCGAGTAGAGCTATGTTTTGAAATTCGATTTTCGAAATCCTAACGTTTGCCTAACAGTGAATTTGGATTTGAAATTACGATTTTGAAATTTCATGATTTCAAATCACGCAATTTCGTTCAAATACGCCAATCCAAACACAACCTAAAAGTTTGCCGGTTCATACGGTTTCGGTTTCGGTTTCGGTTTGCCGGTTTGTAACCGCCGGTTTGGAACCGGAAAATGCTAAAACCTTAACCGAACCGTGGTTAGCCACGGTTCGGTTACGGTTTTGGAACCGGCGGTTTCACCGGTTCCGGTTTGGAACCGCCGGTTACGGTTCCAAACCGTTTTTTTTTTATTTTTGTTGTTAATTGGAGAATAATAAAGAAAATTAATTTTGTTTTAGAATGTACCTTCAATATTTTAAAAAGAATTGATTGTTGCTTAAAAAACTCAAGAAAATGTAAAAAAAAAATACAACTTAAATATTTAAAAAAAATATTATGCTTAATCTTCGTTTCCGGTAGTGTTCGACGAATCTCGTATGCATCTCCACCTTCTTCGTCCGTATCGTTAAAGTTCGGTTCTTGAGTTCTTGTTTCGGCCCTTGTCCAATCATCGAGCAAACATTGGTTCTCTAGATTCTCAACGGTTAATCTCGATCGCCTTGAGTCCAATGTATATCCTCCGACGCTAAACGCTTGCTCGACCGAAACCGTTGATGCGGGGCACGCTAATATTTCTCTCGCAATCTTCGTCAACACCGGAAAAGATGACACTTTCTTCGACCACCACCTTAAAAGATTGAAATCTTCTAAGTTATACTCGAAAAATGAGGTTAAATAACTGTCGACCTCGGCATATGCATTTCCACCACTTAAGCTCCTTGCGCATTTGTGTGCTCTCGCATTGTATATGCTTTCAAGTTGTGCGAATAACGGATCATGACCCGAGCTACTTCCACCTTCACCTTGTTGAGATTCAAAAGCATCCGTCGTATCGTCTCCAAACTTGATCTTGTATTCTTTAAAAATATCCAATAAAGTATCCTTTGCACCGTTAGCGATGAAGCTCGGACTAGGTCTTTCAAAGTCTTCATGACCTACATCAAATACCTCTCTCGGAGCAAACAAGCCTTCATAATAAACTTGTAACATTTGTTCTAAACCTTCTAAACGAATCCGAGGATCTAAAATTTAGCAACTAAAAATACGTCGGGGATTTTAGAAAAATATTTCAACCATTTCGATCTCATTTGCGCAATACATTCACCCAAAATAGGACATGAAGAATATTTTCGGAAAATAATTGAAATTCTAACACAATGATCTAAAACTAAAACCGAGGTAGGATAATAAACACCGGATAATTGTTCGGTTGCTTCTTTAAAAGTTCGCAAAATTTGTAGCAAATTGTAACATGAATCCCAAGAAGTCGCAAAATAAAGTAATATTATGTTCCGGAAATGTACTAAAAAATGCACATAATGCTTCCTTATATTCATATGAATCATTCAACAATTTATAAGTAGAATTTCATCGAGTCGGCACATCAAGAGAGAATTTTCGCGGATTCAAGTTTACACTTTTACAATATTTAGACCATTTTTTAACAAGAGTTGTATGCCTAGTTAAAGTCGCAATAGCATTTCTAATGACGGACACATTATCTTTCAACGTACTAAAACCATCTTGAACACATAAATTTAAAATATGACATATGATCTAATATGAAAAAAATGAGCACCAAATGAAGGTTGACAAATTTGAATAAGTTGCGGTAGACTAGCGGTATTAGCACTAGCATTGTCAAAACCAATGGAAAAAATCCTCGTAGTCAAAGAATATTCATTTAAAATAGTAAGAATATTTTGTGCAATATTTCGTGCATTATGCTCGCTATCAAATTCTCTATATGCAATCAAACGTTTTTGCAATGTCCACGAATCATCAATCCAATGACATGTAATGCCCATGTAACTATGCGTGTTAAAATGATAACTCCAAATATCGGCACAAATAGAAACCTTGTAGGAAATTTTTGAAAAAAATTGAATTAAATTAAATTTAATTTCACCCACGATTTTTCGAATATC
Organism: Craterostigma plantagineum; assembly: GCA_027422505.1. Taxonomy (NCBI): domain Eukaryota; kingdom Viridiplantae; phylum Streptophyta; class Magnoliopsida; order Lamiales; family Linderniaceae; genus Craterostigma; species Craterostigma plantagineum. The sequence continues at coordinate 332,891 of JAPQWV010000039.1, read as the reverse complement.
ACGAACGACCGAAGAGCGATAAATCGGTTTGCTTGCCGGATTAAAACTAAGTTGAGTAAAATTTTTGTATAAATCGTCCTCGGCAAAATTAAAAGGAAGATGTTTAGCACACACAAATTTAGCCAAATTTTTCCTATGCGCTACTTCGGAATATTTAAATAAAGAAGAGCTTGTAGTAGATGTACTGTGCGAAGCCGAAGATGTCGTGAATTGGATTTGCGTTTGAGACCATTCACTTCCAACCTTGTCGGGGTGCTTCCTCTCCAAGAGGGTTTTAAACGTCACGTATCCTCCTCCTTTCGGAAATGCATAGCAAGCTCCGCAATAATTGCAAATGGCCTCGTAAATTTGGCATCCCGCCGGCGGCTTCTCCACTTTCTTGAAATGGACCGTAAATATATCCGATCTTAGCGTTGGGCCCGACTGTGGCTTGCGTCGTCTTCGAGTTTGACTTTGAATTTCCGGAACCGCATCGGACCTATCAGGTTCATTGTCGGGATTGGCTTCGGCATCGTCGACACTAATAAATGTCCTATCGTCTTGACCTCAATCGGTCGTATCGAACACCTCATTATCGTCAACTCGGGATTGGGGCGCTTCGGAATCGGCTATCATCGGACTCTTTTCCTTGTTGCCTCGACGAGAATGAGATCCACTTCCACGTCTTTCCATATTTTTTAAACGATATTTTTTCGTATTTTTCGTTCCAAAAATATAAATATAATAATAACACAACTAAATATTATCGAAATAGATCGAATGAAAATTTGAGCAAACTTTGAGTTGAGAATGAGAATACAAACCAAAGTGTGCAAAAATCTACCATTAAACCCCCCTATTTATAGAGAGAATTTAAAAAAAATAAAAATAAAGCACAAAAAACAAACGGTCATATGACCGTTTGGTGATAAGAATATGATAGAATTTATCAGTTTTTTTTCTTTGTAAATGTGATACAAACGGTCATATGACCGTTGGGTGAATTATTTTTTTTAAAATTTTTAATATATAAACCGGCGTTTTGTAACCTCCGGTTAACCGCCGGTTTGTAATCGGCGGTTTCGGTTCCAGAAAATTACGAACAGAAACCGAACCGATCTAAATAACGGTTCGGTTCCGGTTATAACCGAAACCGTTGACCCCGGTTAACCGAAACCGTTGACCGCCGGTTCGGTTTCGGTTCGGTTCCGGTTTTTGAAACCTTCTGAACATGTCTACCTAAAACAATAGAGAAACAAAAGCAGTTGATTTTTCTAAAATCAACAACAGTTAAAATTCCAAATAATATAAGTCATATAATTAAATAAAAGCAGTTTATGTTATTTATAGTAAGTATATTTTTAATAATTTCTATTAGTTAGGTTAAATGGGTAAATAAACGGGTTGATTTCGTGTGAAATCGAACCCTAACCTGACCCACTTAATATTCGGGTTGGATTCGGGTTTACACAATTACTTAAACAGGTCGAAAATACCCAACCTGCTATTTTTGGGTGTGGTTCGTATCAGGTCGGCGGGTTGGTTTGGTTTTTAGCAGCCCCAGATAGAATGGATTGTGAAGTTGGGTTAACATAAGATAAATATTGAAGGAAATGACTATCGTAGTTGCTTCAGTTTTCATATCAAACAATAGGGTGTCATTTGGGAGATCCAACATAGTTCTGGGACTAAACTGTAATTACTGCTCAGAAGAAGAAAAAAAAGTCTCACCAATGCAATCAGCTGTTGACTCAAGAGGTCGTTCGTTGTTGCCTTGCCACCGGAATTGAGACGAGGCGAAGAAAGACGAGCTACACAACGTTGACCCATTCCTCGATTAAATGGACGGCGGCGGAACCGTGGGAGGAGGCGGTGGGCCGGCGCCGTTTCTGTTGAAGACTTACGAGATGGTGGAAGACGCTTCGACGGACGCGATCGTCTCTTGGAGCGCGAAGAAGAACAGCTTCGTGGTGTGGAACCCGCCGGAATTCTCGCGCCTCCTTTTACCGATGTATTTCAAGCACAGTAATTTCTCCAGCTTCATACGCCAGCTCAACACCTATGTAAGTACCGGGCCTCTCCTCTTTTAACGAAATGATTAAACAAGGTTACTATTGTCGTTCGTATTGGATGCGCTTTTTCGGTTCAAAGGTAGTGATGTATGATAGTTTTTGTCTCTTTACTAGTTGGCGATTACTGTTGGTGCGATCACTTCAAATTTCTATCTATACGGTTTAATCGTGTGTCGATTACGGAGGCGTAGCATTGATTGTTTTTGTTCAATGAAGATTGATGGAAAGGAATAGCAATGAGTAGTTCCATGGTGGTCTTGATAGTAGAAAAGTTTGGAGTTTGATCTTGTAATTGAGTTCAGTCCTAATTTTTTTTTTCTCAAATTACCATTGCCTGTAGGGATTCAGGAAGATTGATCCTGAAAGATGGGAATTTGCCAACGAAGATTTTGTGAAAGACCAAAAGCATCTCCTTAAGAACATATATCGTAGAAAGCCTATTCACAGCCACACTCAGCCTCCATCTTCGGCTGACGCAGAAAGAGCAGCATTCGAAGAAGAGATCGATAAGCTAACTCGCGAAAAGTCTGCCCTAGAAGGAGATATACTTTCGTACAAGGAACAGAACTATGCTGCAAAAGCACAATTGGACGAACTGACGCCCAAAATAGCTCTCATCAAACAGAGGCAGGAGAGGCTGTCGAGCTTCTTCGAAATGGCACTTGAGAATGCCGACGTTTTGGACCGCCTAGCTCGTAAGCTCGACTCGATGGATTTTTCTGCAGATAGCAAGAAGAGGCGAGTCTCTGAAGTAGAGAACGAGCAGCCAAATGCGTTGATAGAAAATCGAAGCAACTCCATATCAGATTTTGGGGGCATTCCTCAGCTCGACTTCTTCAACAAACCGAGGATCGAACTATCAGCTGCTGTTTCGGACATCAACTTGCTTTCACACAGCACTCAGAGCTCTAACGAAGATGGAGTAAGCCCACAGGGAAGAATTGGGGGATGGTCGAACGATGCACAAGCAATCACAAGTCTCCCCGACGCCTTAGAGCTTTCAGACACAGAGACATCTTTCACCTTAAAGATAGACTCTTCCTTACCATGCAGAGCAGTGCCCGAAAGTCATAGGACTCATTCGTTTCAGCTGAACGAAGAATGCGATGCTAATATGTCCTGCCTCTTAAACCTCACTCTAGCACCTTCCTCTCCTCCTTTGGAACTCAACAAGAGTCCAAGCCCGTCTGAATTACCTCCCTCGAATGAGGAAATAACGAGGCATAACAGTGGCGGCGATGAAATCGTTAAAAGGGATCAAGAAAAGGATCAAACTTCTCCTAATGTTCCTAAATCCAAGGCAGGGACGGGCCACTCGGGGGTAAACGATATATTCTGGGAACAGTTCTTGACAGAACGGCCGGGCTGTTCAGACACTGAAGAGGCTAGCTCTAGTTTTAGGGCGAACCCATCTGATGAAATGCAAGAAGAAAGGAAAGGAGTTTCTGGGAACACAAAAAGTATGGAGCATCTTAGTCTTTGATAGCACATTTGTTGCTCGGAGTTTATCTGATTGTGAGTCTCTGATGCTGCGGTGGGCTGTGGCTATTTAAGTTTGTGAAGTAAAGAGCTGTTCCCTTTTTGGTGTGGAAACTAATGAATCTGATGAATGCCAGAAACTTTGTAGCACATATGATGTTTCATGTTATAGAGCATTTGGTTGTTGCATATAATGAAAAGGGTGACTCCCTTCTAATCTCAATGGTCGTCGTTTTATATAAACACGTATAATATTGATGTATGTATATTCACCCACCATGATTTCCTGAGAACTTGTGTGTATGTGTGAGTATGAGCTGTGTTACTCTTCTTTCTCTTTTCATGTCCTCTGTGAATTCTAATGGGCTTTATTTGTTAGCTATAATTGGTCTTATTGGGCTTTTATTTGGACTTTGAATTGGGCTTTCAAATTAGTTTTTGAATTGGCTTTTAAGACAAACGTAAGGGCGGTCCATCATATCCAGTTTCCCGCCACCGCCGAGTATTTCTATTTCATTCCCTCCAAAATCGTCTCTCACGACTCCAAAGCCCTAACAATCGAAGAATCACAGATCTCAGAAGCTAGTCGAAGTCTGTGAGTCGAATCTCAAGATGAAAAGAGTTATGGAGAAAGTAGGAGCAGTCGAGGAAAATCCGTCCGTTGAATGTAATTCGCTGAAGAGAAAGAGTACGTGTCAGTCGGTTTCATATCGGACTGGGTATTCGTTAGTTAGGGACCTGAGATCGAGGAGGGTTTCCACTCGCTGCGTTCATTCTGTTCTCGATGAAGAAGACGGTAGAAGCTTGAAGATGGCAGCTGATGCATATTTGGATTTTGGCAAACCGATTGATGTTGAGCTCGAAGTACCTCGGTTGGTAGTGCCTAAAGCTGAATTTGAAGAAATTAAGGTACGGCATGGGGAGAGCTTGAAGGTTCGGGGGAACATGAGCAATGGGACCGCCTCAAAAGGAAAAATGGTAACATTTTCACCTTTTCTTTTCTTTATTGAAATATGGAATTCTGGTGTATGTTTGTTTGGTAGGTATCTAAGATGTTTTCGATTTACGACCTGCAAGATGATGATTGTATGTTTCTTTTAGGCTGTTAATGCATGTCGGCGGAAGAAAGTTTTTGTGAATGCTAGCTCTGTAAGCTATCAAAGATTGCTTCCTTATCTGATGGACACTATGAATGTTGAAGATCCTGGTAAGTTCTTAAAGTGCTGTACTTTACGTAATCCGCTGATATCAGTGGATGTGATTATAACCATATCATTTTGTTCGATCTAAACTATTTTATCACTTGGAATCGTTCATATTTTGCTTAGATCTTTCAAATTTCGAGATAGTCGATGCCAGAAACCCACATCAACCGTCAAAGTTGCAGAAATTGAATCCTGAAGGTCGATCTTCACCTATGAACTATCACGCTGCTACATCGGAGAATGTTGTGTCCCGGTTTGATGGAAAGGTCAAAGTGGAGAAAGAAGACATATCTGAAGAAGTTGCTACAGATGTGTCCGACAATGGACAGAGTTTGAGCTGTGGCCCAGAAAACTTCAGCCCACAAGTAGATGATTTAGAACATAAGAGTCCAGAGAAAGTGAAATTGGAGAAAGAAGACATCGCTAATGTTCCTACTGAAGTGCCCTGCGGTGGGCAGAGCTTGACTTGTGCACGAGAAAAACTCATGCCACAAGTAGACAATTTGGAGCATACAGTTCCAGATAATGTTTCGAGAGTGTTTGATGATTTGATGAAACAAGAATCCTGCCAGATGACGCCCCCTGATTCTGATATTGTCGTTAAAGTTCATTTAGATAATCATGAAAATGCTATAAAGGAGAGCAATGCTGTCTCTGAGAACGAAACCGACGGGGGTTCACCAGTTTCCATTGAACAGACAAATAACGGCAGCTTCAAGCAGAGTCCAAACTTTAAGACTGGTGTCAATCCAACTAACGAGATGGTAGAGTTTTCATGTTTTTCTTTCTCTAATTTTTTTGGCTATGAGTGTGTCTTTATTTTATCAACTACTTTATCTTTACCAGGCTCTTAAACCTTGCTCCCGGCTAGGGTGTTCAACAATCTAAGATCACTCAGCTACAGAAGGTTGTTTCCATTTCTGACGAACATATCCAAGGATAATTCTGGTAAGTCTTCCATGCCATTCCCACGGAAAATTCTAATTTCATGGAATTGCCTTTTCATGCTAATTTTGCCCTGCAATTCGTTGGAACAGGTGGCTGCCTGGTATTTGAACATCCTAAACCTCAAGTAGAATTGAGACAAGATTCATGCTCACCATCTTCTGAGCAGAATAATGCCCGTAGAGTTGTCTCAGAAAACTTCAATGAGAAGCAAAGTAGTGAAGAAACAGTTCCTGTCCCTAATGCTGATTTTCCCTCTCCAGACACTAATGCTAGTCCACCAGCAGCACAATCTTTGTCCACCAACTGTTCATCGACAACAAAGGATAATTTGACCGCTTCTCTGTTTCAACCATGCTCTATTATTAGCGATGGTTACATGATGGGCCAATCTAATTTCGATGCACCTGTACCAGTTGAAAAACCAAACCGGTGCTTTGGTATAGCACAAGATGCTCATAATAGTGACAGGGAGTCAGTTGAAAAAGTTAGCTCGGGACAAAGCTCAGTCAGAGTCAGAGTGTTGGATACAACAGTTGTTCCTAGTATTATAAGACAAGAAGATGCCTATAAAAGTGAGGTTAGATCAGTCGAAGAGCCTAGTATGAGCCCACTCCAAAGTGAAGCATGCGATGTTATTGCTCCTAGTATTGGTCCTTTCAAGGGAATGCTAAGTAGAAATCCAAGGGGATGCAGAGGGCTTTGCAATTGTTTAAAATGTGTTTCTTTTAGACTTCATGCTGATAGAGCATTCGAATTCTCACGGAATCAGATGCATGATGCTTCAGAAGTTGCATTCACCTTGATGGAAGAATTGAAAAGCATTCGCTCAATGCTGGAGAAATCGACCATTTATGCCAATGATCTAGATGTTCCCCAGCTCAATATGGTACGTGAAACTTCCTTCAATCATCTGCATCTATTTAAAGATGAAAGAAAGAAAGCCATTTATCTAACATTTCCTTGTCTGCTCTTTGTGTTCGAGTTCCAAAGTCCCTGAATTGTATCTGACATATCTAGGTTCAAGTAAAAGAAGCATGCAATAAAGCTCTGGAAACAGAAATTCTCGCGAAAGATCGCATCAGCCAAATGAATTACGAGCTCAACGTTCATTGCAGAATCCCAGTACGTATCTTTTTCTTTCTTACTACTAGTGATAAGAACGTTAATATCGCCATATGTAATGCAGTTTTGACTTCTCAATTTTTCTTGATCCTTTGCAACTAAATCAGGCTCTCCAACAGCCAAAGGTTACTTTCGCTAACTACCTCCAAGAGAGATTCCTTCCTGTGGAAGACCCTTCAGTTCGTGCAGAAGAAAAGCGACGGAATTACACCACAAAGAGATCGAATTTAAACGGACGGACAACATCTTCTTGATCTATTGATTTCTCACGAACCCATTTAATCTCATTATTCATATGCTGAGGTTGTAATTACCTTTCTCTTGAATGAGCCATATCTTCTTTGTAAGATTATCACATGCTGCTGTTGTTCAGAAAGTCAAAGTTTTGTACCGTAAGATTTATGGCTAGCAGTAAAGTTACTCTTATTAGCAAGGGGTAAATAGCAAGAGTCAAGATTGAATACATCCTACGAATTATGATAAAAACCTCATCTTTGCCTGCACTCTGGCGGAAATCCCTTTGGAAACCTTTTATAGTCAGTGCAGTAATTATATATCATGAAATTCCTCTGAACCCATCTCAGTCTCCTTCGACCATAAGCGTCGAGCTCTTGGCTCCACCACCAAGCGCCATTTGAGTACCTCGAACTGCACCAGCCATTTCGACTGCTGCACGTCTGTGCATTGAAGCTGCGATAGTACGCCGTAAAAGGCGCTTTCGACCAGTCCGTCTTGACCATCCCGCCCTTCGTCGCCCAGTCTTCGGCGTCCCAAAGGCTCGAGTAGATCCTCATGGGCTGGTTCTTTGGGAACGGCACGCCGAGGGCTTCTGCGTTCTTGAAGACTCTAATGGGAGTGTCGTCCACCAAGAATCTGAGATATGTATGTTATTTTTTCCGGTTTTGATTATTGCATTCCCCTCTTTGCTAAGGTTTGTGATTGGGGTTATTTTTTGTGTTTGCTTACATGATGTGCTGTGTGTTCCAAATGATTGAGTACGTGTGGAAGTTGCGGGTCGGGTCGAACCATAGGCGGAACTGCTGCTCTCTGCCTCCTTGCCCACGGGCAAAGACGTTGGTGTGGAGCGTGTAAGGTTGTCCCGAGACGTTCCCCAAGAACTCAAAGTCGATCTCGTCGTGCGTCGGCCCTTCTGATGACAACTGCATAAAAAAATAAATAATAAACGTGTATGGTAACTAACTCTGCATACTCATTCTGCTAAAATTTGACGGGCTTTATTATAGATAGTCTAATAAAAATGGAGGAGATGAAATAACACGGGTTTGACTAATAATTTTTGTCGGGCTTTATCTGATTGCTTATAACCAAACAGGGCCTTGGCTCTACACATCTAACTAACGTTACGTGTTAGAAGTTAATGGGTTTTTCTAAAAGCAATTGGTGATGGGAGGAGAAAGCTTCTTATATATATAGTGGCTTGAAGAGTTTGAATTATCCGAGGCGGAACAATGTCCAATTAGAAATATCAGCATTACGACAAGTGCGCTTACGTAGTACGCAGTGACTGTGCCCGCAGAATTCCCGGGAACGAGCTTGAGCTGCATGTCGATCCTCCCGAACAAGTACGCTTTCTTGGATCGAAATCCCGAGCCCGAAACCTTATCCAAGGAGAGGGATAGGAGTCGACCTCCTTCGAACACCTTAGCGCGATTCCCGCCCCATGTTATGTCGAAGTCTTGATGGAAATCGCCTGCGTTGGCTGCAAAGAGATGGGCAAAAAAGACGAATAATATCGACGGCCAATTATTACGTAAAAAAGACATTTTTTTTCTTTGAGCAATTTGATGTGGTTTTGAATTGTGAATGTGTGCATGTATTTATAGAGGGACAAGAAAAAGAGAGGTGGTTTCTGTCATTCAAGGAAGAAGTGAAAATACTTGTGAGCTTTTTGCAGTAAGGTGGTGCCAGCTTTGCTTATTTAATTTTTCTGGCTCAAGGTTGGAGAGTTGATGTTAGGATTATAAGACGTCTTTTTATTATTATTATTATTATTATTATTATTATTATTATTATTATTATTATATTATTATTATTATTATTATTATTTTTCTTAGTAATCGATCTTTGGGAGAAGTAAAATCGCCAAAAATCACATGAAAAAATTTGATCATTTAACTAACCTCTTTTCAAATAAATGAGAAGAATTTTTAACAGTGAAATGGAGACCGTTGGTTGTTTAGAGCACATCACAGAGGATACGTGAAATGGTTAAATGAGAAGAATTTTTAATAGTGAGTTTACAACACGGATATATACTCGACTATTGCAATCACGAATCTTTATTTAATGTCTTCTAGCGTCCAACATATTTCTGCGTATAAGAAAAAAAAATAAATTTAAAATTAGGCAAGCAAAATCATTTTTCGGGCTAGTATCTCTCTTAAACAACTAGTAGTAATACTAATAATATATCATATCATTTTCAAGATACTCAAAAGTTGTCCCGGGAATCTATAGAAAAATACACATTTGTATAGTAACTTGCAAGTCAGTACCCTATCAGTGTTTTCTTATATGTAGGTAGATATTTTTTTTGCATATTGGTATCTGATCCACCGCAAGGTAATCATATAACACATTGAGGTACCATATAACAACGTATTGTGGTATTTAATACAGAGAAAATGGTATATCATATAATACATTAAAGTACCATATAAAAACGTATATGGGTACCATATAAACGCGTGGCGTGGTACTTAATACATAAAGGTACGTCAAGATCGGAAAAATGACACGCACAGTCAAATGGGTACTTATATAAAAAGTTTTCTAACAGAATTGCAAATTTTTTATACTAATGGGTATTTTTATGTAGATTCCTCTTTTTTTTCAATTACCAACTGAATTCATTTTTCCTTTTTTTCCATGAGTGCTAGTAGATGAAGAATTCATAAATGGATAGACCTGTCAAAACGGGCCAGCGGGGCCGGCCGGCCCGTAGCCCGCCAAGTGGCGGGCTTAAGAAAGTGAGGCCCGTTCCCGCCCACTGGCGGGCTGCGGGAGCAGCGGGCTTAGCCCGCATAAATTTAGATAAATAAAAATAAAACTTGAAAACCAAAAAAATTAATAAAAAAATATTTAATCTTTTTCAACTTCATAAATATTAATAATTTATTTTTTTAATTTTATTAAATCATAAAACTTACCAAAAATTTAAAAATTGTATAATTTATATATAAATATATATATTTATCAAATAATATATATTATTTATTATTGGCGGGCTAGCCCACCCCGCCCCGCCGAAGCCTGCGGCCCGCGTGGGGCGGGCTTTTTAGGCCCACCTCCTGGTGGACCTGAAAATCGGAGCCCGCCCGCCCTTTTGGAGGGAGGGCGGGCCAGCCCGCGGTCCGCGGGTAATATTGCCGCTAAGGGCGGGTGGGCGGCCCGCGGTCCGCGGTAATATTGCCGGCTCTATAAATGGGCATACAATTCTAAATAATGGATTGAATTTGGAAAACGTGAAAGAAAAAAAGAGAATCGTTCCCTAACGCTTCAACATTTTCTACGGCAAATGGGACAAAGAATCGTCCAACTACTCTGAATAAAATAAGCTTTCCATAAACGGCTATGAGCTTGCAATCCGTTGAATTACTTTGCTTCTTCGTTGGATGCATTACCTCATAGGATACCAAATCTCTTTTTGACAGCCCATGCAAGTGTACAGTTTTGTATTCTATTTATACTGCTTTCTCACAGTCATCGCCTGACTTTTCTTGCCCTTTCTCCATCTCTCACCTGACACTTATTTTGTCCATTGAACAGAACCAAAGGGATTGCAGTTGAAGCGGGACATGGAAGGTCAAGAACATCACAAGATAATCGCCCCAGCTTCAGCAGGTGTTTCTAGTTTTCGCGAAAGTTTTCTTTGATTCTGTAAACTTGGTTTTGCTGCGTTTTTTTTTTCGTTTTTTCTCTTCTTGGTATGGATTTTCTTGATTTGGCAAAGGATGTGTATGTTCTGCCTACTAACCCTATATCTTGACTTGTGTGGAATTTCAAAGTATCTCCCTTTTGGGCTCTAATAGTTGTGAACATTGATTGCACTTAACCTGTTTGATGTATGTACTCAATGGTTGGTCAGCTTCTGAACTTCATTTGATCATTAATTACTTGAGTTTCCGTCTTTCTTTGTTTGATCTTCATATTAATCGAAAATTCATTGTTCAACTATCGTAGTCCTCGAGGGGCACGAGGGCCACGGAGCACACATATGCCACATATGTGGATGGCCTTTCCCTAATCCACACCCAAGCGCTAAGCATCGAAGAGCTCATAAGAAAGTTTGTGGGACGATCGAGGGCTACAAAATCGTCCCGTCAGCAGATGAAAACTCACATTTGGCCGTCGATGTTGACGGCCAAGCCTCGCATGATGATGAGCACAGCCCCAGTAAGAATTCTTTTGCTAAGAATATGTGTGTGTATATATATTGTGCCCATAAAAGAATAGGCTGTTACTTTTCTTCGTCTTGTCTGCAAAAAAGGTCCTAAACTTGTCAAAGGAAACTCGTCGGAGGCAGAGAAATCAGAGGATGAAGTGTTCTCTGATGCAGCGACGGGTTTTTCAGACAGCAAACGACCCGAGGCTGGCGATGGAGGCAAAAAAGATGAAAATGGTGGTGAGTGTTTTTAAGAGTTTCATGATAATCTTGATTTTCGATGCATTTGTAGCAAATTTGGCCCTTTACTAATGTTTTCTGCTCGTATATTTGATGCAATAGAGAAGCTAAATGGTCTCAAAAACAGCAGCGAAACGATCGATCCCAGCGAAATAAAGCCTGATGAAGTTCATTCAGAGAGTGTCGTGTTTCTTACCAGCGATGCAGACGCTGTAAATCCACCGATTCTTGATGGGCTCAGAGACACAGTAAAAAAACCTGGAAATTTTGTCGAAGATTATAATTCGTTGGCTTCTGAAGCTTTGAAATCTTTTGAGAAAACTGATTCTGTTCTACCAATCGAACCCATAGATACATCTGATGGAAAAAAGGCTCTCTCCAAGAACGATGCGTCTAACGATGCGCCTGGGAAAGAAGATGCAAACACACTCGAGGTTCTGGGCTCTGATGCAAAATCTGATTTTCCGACGAACGATGATGAAATCAAAGTCGGCCAAAAACATCTCAGCGCTGGCGAAACGAAACCTCGATCATCAGAGGCTAATGCAGTTAATGAAGAAGCCCATCCTTCAGTAACCGATGCATCGAAGGTTTCTGAGGGGATGAAGAAAGGCGAAGAGATAACTAGTGAAGAATCCAAATGCATCCCTTCGAAAGGCGAAGCTGATCACTCGACGACTACTGTGAAATCGATTCTTGATGAAAAAGCTGTAAACGATCAAGAAATCTGTAAGGATTGGGAGGAAGGGAATTCACCCGAGAGATACCTCATTGAGAACGGGAAAGAAAAAAAGAAGACGAAGAAGAAGGGATCATTTTGGGCTCCATTGTTTTGCTGCTCTTCTGTGCATAGGGACCTATAAAGAGGGTTTCTTTATCCAAGCGCTTGTAATTTGTATGGATTATGTGTTTGTTTCTTGATGAACTTTTTTTGGTGATTTGTTCTCTGTTTCGTGAAAGCGCAAAACGTTGAATGCTGTGATTATTGGATTTGCAGTATGGGTAATATGTAGGAAATAGCTCTGTTTTTGTGTCTCTTTTATCCACCTTTTCATTTTCGTATTTTTAAAGAGTAATTATTCCTTTTCACTTTCTCACTTTATATTATTACCATACCACATTTGTCACCGTATTAAATGTGATAACCAAGAAATTACATTTTCTTGATCCATCACCAAACTGATCTTTGTGATGTATCTACAATTAGATACCAAAAAATATATTAAAAGGAAATATTAATTCAGTCCTTGTCTGATAAATATATATAGATAACTAGTCTAATAAAGTCATACTTAGGTACCCGGTTTGGCTGAGATTACTATTTTACCATGGTTTACATATCTTTTTATAATTATATTACGTATCACATTATGTGTTTGTGTAGTATCTGGTTCCTAAGTATGCAAAACAATACATTTCTCTATAATATCTAAATTTCTTATATTGTTTACCTTCAGCCAATAGGGTACATTTGCGTAAAATATTTATTCTAATAGATACCTACATATAAAAAAAAGAATGACCTATGGGTTTACTATATTAATTTTCTCTACTTGTGCGTATCTAAGTGTTTACTTTATTTTCTATACTGAGTATCCAAGTGTTTACTTTCCCATCTTTTCTTCATCTTTTGAGGTTTCTTTCTTATGGCGATAAAGAAGGAAAACATGTCATTCATCCATTATCACATCACACAAATCACAAATATGATGTTAAAAAAAAGAGCACTACATGGTATAGAATCCTCTATTCCAAACGGTGTTCTACAAGGTATTTCAACTTAGAAAAAAATCACTTCACTCCCCCCACCAAATTTTTAAACACTTGTAAATACCATTAAATTTATATATATCATGAGTGTTTAAATACAAAATAGAAATTTATATAATTTTGATGAATTATTAAGAGAAATACATATAATATTGATATGGAATACGCAGCGGAATAGTTGATCTCAAGCCTACTACAGTACTGCATTATTATTATTATTATTCTTATTACTATTTTAGTCCATATAACACAATAATGATTATCAGCCCATATAACCCAATAAAAATTATCCATCCCTCGACGTATCATTTTCATTACTACATCATCGTACTCATATTAACTAAATTTAATTAAATTCTGGGAATACACATACATTTCCACAAATAACGGGTCGATTCACTTGGACTAATGCAATAACCGTACGGACACTTGTAGGACCCACAGTCCGATTGCTGACAAGCGTAGATGCATATGCTCGGCACGCACGGATCCATCACGAAGTGACCTGTTACGACCCGACCCGACATGGAGAAGACCGAGAATAACACGATGAGAGCCACAAGCAATTCGGGTTGCAGATTTCGGATCATCCGTTTCTCCATTTTCCTTTTACTTGCTTGTCCGACCCGTTTCTTTGAATTGAATTGAATGACTTAGCGTGTGTGTGTGTATATATACACTTGCACATATATATATTGTGTATATATGTATGAGTTAAATTAATGGGAGCAATTTAAGGTGGCCATAAATGGCGAGGCAATTAATAAAGCTTGAGTAATACTGCCATTATTTATAATACGATTTGGATGTAATGAAATGACGTTACTCATGTTTTGCTGTAATTGCTCTTACTGTAGCGCTATATGTGCGTATGTATTTATTATGAATTTATTGTATTTTGGGGGCTGTTTTAGACGTGGATAAAATTAGATCGTCGATGTTATTTTATTGTATCGAATATAATGAGATTAAATGAGTTCACCATCGGGATTTGTATAAATAGGTGGTCGAATTCTCAGTTGAATCACATTTGGTACCCTAGTACTTTACAGCGATGCGTTTATACTTATTTTTAATGTTATTTTTAATTTTGAGATTTAGAATTTTAATTTTTTGTATATGAAAACTAATTTTTTAAATATATAAAAAGAAAATAATGTGAAGGATATAAGAACAAAAATTAAAAATTTATAAGTGATAGAATTAATTAATTATAGTTAAGGGTGTAAAAAATTAATGAATTGCAGTTTATAATATGTATGTATGTAAAAAAATACAGCAATGAACAAGAATCAAGTGGACAGTGTTAGGCAATAAAAAAGACATGGAACATGTTGCGTTGTTTTTCTGCCATTGGGGGGGGGGTGCTGTTGTGATAAAAATAATAATGATAAATCACTCAATATGGAAATTCAATTCATTCATTATTTGCTCAAGTTTAATCATAAAAGTGTGCGACCCACGAAGAAGAACATTAAAGATTAGATACAATACAATATTGAACTCTCGAAAGTACAATTTTCTCCATCGTTTTCAACAGAATTTTTTTTTCCAACAAAAAATGCAATGTAAAATAGTAGGACTTTTATTGCAAATTACTTTGTTTTATTCCAAGGATTACATAATTAATATCCGAGACAGCACTAGCGATGAGTTTACCAGCAAACTCAGTACAGTGGGAAAACAAAACAAACACAAAGCGCAGTAAAAATACTAATAAAATAAAAGTCGTCACAGAACTTACGACGACTTCTCACTGTGACGACGGCGACCTTCAGCCTCTTATTCCGCAGCAAACGAGGCACTTAACGTCGTTACTAGCTCTGCAAGGGCATCCAATGGCGGCCCTCCGACAGATCTCGCCGAGCGGCTGCTGACATTCCGACCGTGAGCTCTTGCAGTTCTGTATGAACCGGAGGATCTTCAGCCTGTTCACCGGCACTCTCGGCGGCCGAACTTGGCGCTTTATGCTGCAGCAAGCCCGACACGCAAAGCTGCCGGCCCTACAGGGGCACGCCTCCGCCGGCGCCTTTTTGCAGATCTCATCCACCACTTCTTCGGCGGCGTCGGCGTAGCGCTTGATGTAGTCTAGGAATTTCGTTATCCCGGCGGAGGAGAAGGCGTCGCTGATCACGACGACGTCAGACGACAGCTCGGCTGAGAGTTGAGAACCACCAAAGATACGCACACGTTAGAGAGAGAGAGAGAGAGAGAGAGAGAGAGAGAGAGAGAGAGAGAGAGAGAGAGAGAGAGAGAGAGAGAGAGATTTATACTCACATGGCTCGACGGCGAGGGAGGTGACTTTTTCTACTTCGTGGGCGGCGGAGAGAGCCGCCGCTAGGGAGAGGAGAAGAAGAACTACGGCAACTTTGGAAGTGCTACTTTGAGCCATCGTGAGTCTCAAAGTGTTGTTATGATTTTTTTTTCTTATTTGTGTGGAATTTCTTGAATGAATTATCATCTCTATTTATAGAGCAAGAAAGCGTATAATTGAGTGGGCAATGTAGAGGCGTGGTGTAATTGTAATGTAATAATAATAGTAATGATTATTAGAATTTAGGAAAGACTTATGGAAAGTTCTCATCTCAGTAGTAGTAAAGATAAGGAAAGGCGGCCATTTATTCTTCTTCTTACATGTAGTAATAGGCCAAAGGCTACTACTACGTCTTTGACTATGACGTTACATTATGAAAAAGTATTGTCATGTTATGACGTAAGAAAAAAAAGAAAAAAAAACCATGGCCGCCGTTGGTTTTGAATACTTATTTTTGTAATAACTTGCAAAAACTAACTATACCATTTTCGATTTTGGATCACTATCTTTTCAGTTACAAAATTAGGCCACTAAGTATGTATATAGTAACAAAATTGGATCACTAGTTACAAAACTAGATCACTAAGTATGTATATAGTAACAAAATTATGTCACTAAGTATGTATGTAGTTACAATTTGGGTCACTAAGTATATATATAATAAGAAAAAATAGGTAAGTGACCCAATTTTGTTACTATATACATACTTAGTGACCTAGGTTTGTAACTGGCAAACATAGTGACCAAAAATAAAAAATTGGCATACTTAGTGACCCATTTTTATAATTTTCCCAAACTTTATAACTTTTTTGTTAAATTTGTGTATATGCTGATTTTGTGCTTAATGCGCCTAGTCTCTCTACCATATATACAATTTACGGAGGAAGTTTGTAAATACTCCATCCGTCCCAAACCGTTTTGGACATTTTACTATATCGAGCGTCGTTTTGGACATTTCCTTTTATAGCAAAAAACTACCACAAACAATCAATATAATACTATTAAATATTCTTAAAAGACGTGCCAAAATATACCCTTTTTTACCAATTGTACTATATTATTAAAATACTCAATTTCTTAAAAATCGTGACATACCCAAATATCCATAACCGTTTGGGACGGAGGTAGTAGTATTTAGCCATGGAAAAAGAGTATCACTTTTTTGTTAATGACCTACGTTTTAACTGTATTTTTGTTATTTATTTAAAAAATACCAGAGGTTAAAGCTGGTAAATAGAAGAAGTAAATGATTCAAATTTGAAATCCTAGTTGTGATATTTCTTATATGACTTATGAAGTAGTGTCAATAAAAGGGATTTTACCTCGACACTCAACATATTAAAGCCGGAAATTTCAATACAATAACATATTCAAAACATAAGTACACAATTACGAAATTTACATTAAAGTTGAAACCAGTCGTCCAAATTAATCGTTCAAACGAATTGTAAGGACTTGAAGTAAGGTTCGTTTTACAAATTATTAATCGATTTGATAATTTTCTTAAAAAAGGCCAAACTTTAGACATGAGATTTCTCTAATTTTCGAACTTGGGCCTTTTTACACTGCCTTTTTCTCTGATGAAATGTAACATAAAACTCCATAGATAAGATGCCTATCAGATCATAACATGGTAAAAAAACGTTCAAATACCCTAAAATATAAATTTTCTCCACCATTGTAAATGAGTTACGAAATGGGAAAGAGAATAGCTCGGAGACTAACGAACAAAGAAATTAAAGAGAAAAACGGCAAAATTATAAAATAGGTCACTAAGTATACAAATTTTCGTTTTTGGGTCACTATGTTTGATAATTGCAAAAGTAGGTCACTAACTCTTCAGGTGAAAACAATTTTGGGTCATATTTTCAATTTTAGGTCACTAATAATATAATTTTCAATTTTAGATCACTAAGTTTACATTTTTTCAATTTTGGGTCACTAGGTTTATAACAGTACCAAATGAGTGACCCAAAATTAAAAAAAATGTAACCTTAGTGACCCAAAATTGAATTTTAGTGACCTAAAACTGAAAACATGACCCAAAATTGTTTTCACATGAAAAGTGAGTGACCTACTTTTGCAATTACCAAACATAGTGATCCAAGAACGAAAACATGTATACTTAGTGACCTAATTTTATAATTTCCCGGAGAAAAAACATGTAAAATATACCCCTTTCTCTAACCTCCAACCTCCAATAATAATGGAGAAATGCAAATTATTTTGAGTAGGGTTTTTTCTTCAACGGCAAGAACTGCCAGGGGCATAACGGTAAATTCATGCGCCAGCAAGTTGCAGTTTATCCACTCGACCCACTATTAAATTCACACCGTCGCTGTCCATTTCTCTCCACTTTTCAACCCATCTCTTCTCTTATTACCAGCAACAACAACTTGCTTCATAATAATAATAATTTGAGGAAGAAAAAAAATGAACCACGACAATGTCCCACCGTCCACGTCTTCCTCGCCGCCGGCGCCGAGCTCAGTCATCTCGACGGCCGTCGGAAACAGACGCCACCACCATCAGTTCTTGTTCCCCTCGTCGGAATCTGATGGATCTTTAGCTTCACTGAGCAGAAACGTGGAGGCGAAGGCTCATGCCCGTGAAATGGGCGGCGGTTTCTCTTTTCCTATGGGCAGTTCGTCACCGTCCTCCTCCTCTTTGGTTAGGCAGATTAGCTCGCCGGCGCAATTCCTCAGCCGTTTGGCTTCTCCGGCGAGTGCGAGCCACGGGGGTGATGATCGTACAGGTCGGTGTGAATAATTAAATTTCCCCTTTACTTTTCTGTTTGCTGTTTGTATTTATATGGTAATGGTATGGTATGTGTGCTTAATATAACAAAAAATAAGAAGCTTGTAAAACAAAGATCTTAACGTGGTTCGGATTTCAAGATATCCTACATCCACGATCGGTAATTTGCAGTCTTTATTGACGATCTGCTGATTACAAAGGATCAAGAAGATGAACTTCAATCTTCTTGCTTGACGAAAATCTAAAATTTACAGAGAGGAAAAATCAGCAGAATAACAGAGTTTCTTGTATTGCTTCGCTCTGCTCTCATTCAATTTATATAGGAACTTCGCGCCAAAAATTCTCACTTAATTCCCTTGGCTTAAATCGCTGTTCCCACCAGCAACTTAATTAGTAATGTCTTCTGCCTTGTTCAAAACGTAACTCCCATCAGCGATTTAATTAGTAACTCGTTCCTTATCAACAGTCATACATCTTTCACGCTTTCAGGTATTCTTCAGAGCTTATCCACTGTTTCATCGAGTTCTTCCATATCAGTGCCCAACTTAAGCTTATTTTCCAACAGCCCCCCGCAAGATGGACTGTACAAATTAACTACGGCCATCTTGACCAAGAGACCCCTTAAGATTGGAGCTGACAATGCCTTTGTAAAGACATCAGCTAACTGATGTTCTGAGCGAACTGAAAGAAGCTTGATCACCCCTGTTGCAATGTGGTGTCTGATGAAGTGACAGTCTATTTCTATGTGTTTAGATCTCTCATGAAACTTCGGGTTCAGGGCCAACTTGACTGCTGATTCATTGTCACAGTAGATGACTGGTTTGTGCTCCAGTGGGAGATTGATTTCTGTCAGCAAGTTCTTTATCCAAAGCACCTCAGCAACAGCTGCAGCTAGTGCTCTGTACTCTGCTTCCGTAGATGATCTTGACACCGTTGATTGTTTCTTTGCCTTCCAGGTTACTAATGAATTACCCAGAAATGTGCAATAACCTGAAACTGATTTTCTGGTATCCTTGCAAGAGGCCCAATCAGCGTCTGAGAATGCTTTTAGCTCGAAATTCTGTTCTGAGGAAAGCAGGATTCCTTGCCCTAGTGCGCCTTTGAGATACCTTAGTAGGTGGTGTGCAGCTGTCAGATGTGAAGTCCTTGGCATTGCCATGTATTGACTTAATTTGTGCACCGAAAAAGCTATGTCTGGTCTGGTGAAAACTAGGTACAAAAGTCTGCCCACTAACCTTCTGTACTGAAAAGGCTCTCGCAGCAAGTCACCCTCTGTTTCTGTGAATACCTGACTCGGGCTCATTGGAGTTCCAAGAGGTTTAGCACTTATATACCCCGTATCCTCTAGTAGCTGTAAAGTATATTGCTTCTGAGACAGGTATATACCCTTTTCACTTCGTGCTACCTCCACTCCAAGGAAATATTTAAGATCACCTAAGTCCTTAATTCTGAAATGACCCTTTAGGAAATCCTTTGCCTCTGTTATGAGCTTGTTTGATGGACCCGCCAACACAATGTCATCGACATACACTAGTAGTATTAGCAGCTGATCCCCTTTCCCCTTTTGGAATAATGTATGGTCTGATTGGGTCTGAACAAACCCAAACTCCTTGATAGCATTGGTAAAAGTCTTATTCCATTGCCGGGAAGCTTGCTTCAAACCATATAGTGATTTATGCAACTTGCAAACCAGTTTATCCTTTTCCCTTTTCTCATACACATAGTTGAGCCCCTGTGGAAGATCCATGTACACCTCCTCCGCCAAATCTCCATTCAGAAAAGCGTTATTTGCATCTAACTGGACCAGATTCCATCTCAGTTTTGCTGCTAGACTCAAGATTATTTTTATAGTACTAGGCTTTGCTACAGGAGCAAACGTGTCTATATAATCAATCCCCTCTCTTTGATCGTAGCCTTTGGCTACAAGCCTTGCTTTATGCTTCTCTAGCTGCCCGAGTGAATTATACTTAAGCTTGTATACCCATCTGCATCCTATAGACTTTTTACCCCTTGGGAGGGTCATTACTGACCAGGTACCATTTTCATCTAGTGCTTGGAGCTCCTCTTGCATGGCTTTCACCCATTCCTTTGACTGTGAGGCCTGTGCATAAGACTTGGGCTCTTGAGTGATGGAGGCACTATTGACTAGTCCCTGAAATTGCTTGGAAAAATTCTGATTAGTGATTACTTCTGATATAGGGTACTTGTCTTTCCTTTCTTGCATACTGTTGCAATGGTAGTCTGCTAGATATGATGGTCTTCTTGATTGCCTTCCTGATCTAGTGTTGGCCATGGGAGCTTCCATTGAATCTGCTGTTATTAGATCTGTTTGCAAGCCTTCTGTATTTGACCTGCCTTGGTTAATTGCTGGTTCTTGATCCTCTGCTGTATCCTGTGGTAGTGTGTCCTCTGCTTGATTGTTCTGATCTTGGTGGTGGTTTTCAATCTCAGGCTCTTCTGGTATGCCTTCTTGTATGGATGAGTTTGATGATGTGAAGTCATCCCACCCTGTGTGAGATTGCAGTAACTTTGGCAAGACCAACTGAGAAAATGGATCTCTTTCTGATCCCAGCAGCTGCTGTTCCCCTTTGAGTGGAAATATATCCTCCATGAACTTCACATCTCTTGAGATGAAAATGTCCCTCGTTGCCAGTTCCATCACCCTATATCCTTTGACCCCACTTGGATATCCAAGAAAGATACACTCTCGGGCCCTCGGATCAAATTTCTTTCTTGAACCTGCAAGTGTTGAGCAGTAGCAAAGACAACCAAAAACTCGCAAGATGTGATAGTTAAATGGTCTTTGATATAGCATGTCATAAGGACTTTTACCACCTAAGACAGTTGATGGAGTTCTGTTAATTAGATAGGTTGCTGTCAAGGTGCACTCAGACCAGTAGACTGCAGGTAAACCAGATTGAAAGAAAAGGGATCTTGCCACATTTAATAAATGCTGGTGTTTTCTTTCGACAACTGAGTTTTGCTGTGGTGTTTCTACACAAGATGAATGGTGCATGATCCCCTTTCTTTGGAATAATTCTACCATATTCAGCTCCCGTGCATTATCTGTCCTAATGGTCTTTACCTTACACCCAAACTGAGTTTCCACCAAAGCTAGAAAACGAGGCAGAACATCTTGAGCTTGTGACTTATGTTTTATCATGAATATCCATGTGAACTTTGAATAATCATCAACTATAGTAATGAAATACTGATGTCCTAGATGCGAAGGAACATGAAATGGACCCCATGTATCACAATGTATGAGATCAAATGGTGAACAAGCAGATTTACTATCATTTGGAAAAATATTTCTTTTCTGCTTTGCTAGCGGACAGATTTTACAATATGTGTCTGAAAACTTGTCATTCTGTCTCAAAGAGAGTCTTAGCATATCTAACACTTTACTGGATGGATGACCTAGCCTACTATGCCATAGATCAGCCCTAGTATTACTCAAGAACACTGAAGCATCAACAGAGTTATCAGAATCAGAACTGTTATTGACTGAAGCAGCTTGTATGATGTATAAGCCGGCTATCTGCCTACCCTTGCCAATCACCTTCTGTGAATGGTCCTGTATTAAGAAAGAGTTGGGCTCAAAAAGAACATTACAGCATTGATCAGTGGCCAGGGAACTTACTGAAATCAGATTGAAATGAAATTGTGGCACGTAGAGTACTTCTGTCAGTGTGATTTCCTGGTTTAACTTAAATGACCCTGCCTGACTAACTTCAATTATAGTATTATCAGGTAGTATTATCCTTGATCTACCTATCCTATGAAGATCATATAACAGCCCTAAGTTTCCAGTTACATGCATAGTAGCACCCGAGTCTAATAGCCAAAAATCAGAATTGGTCAGTTCAGGCAGATCAAACGTGAGACAAATACCTGTCCTCTTATCAGTTTGCTGGATGAAGTCTATTCCCTTTTCTGCTTGGGAGGTGCTTGTTTGGCTTATTAGTGATCTGAGACTTTCCAACTGCAATGGAGTCAGCTGTAGCTGAACCAGTGAGTTGCTGTGAGTAGTCTCCTGGTTCTTGACCTGTTGTGCTGAAGTCTGCATCACCTCCACTGCTGATTGGTTGATCCTAGCAGATTTATATTTCAAGTTCTGCCTGAAGCCGGGAGGATACCCGTGTATCTGATAGCAGCTATCAATTGTGTGCCCCTTCTTATTGCAATGAGTGCACATTGGCTTCTGAGACTCCTTTCTTGGTCCAAACTGGCCTTTCTTCCCCTGGTCTTGGTCCCTCCTCGCGGCCAGCATGGCCATGTTATTGACCTCATCATTACTGCCTCTGATGGGTCCAAGAACCATGGATCTTTGTCTCTCTTCTTGGGCAAGCAGTGAGAAAGTCTTGCTAATTGAGGGCAAAGGATCCATTGTCAGTATCTGGCCTCTGATTTGTGAGTAGGAATCATTCAATCCCATCAAGAAAACCATGACATACTCTTCATCTAGCTGAGCTTTCATATGCTTCATTCCCCCACAGGTGCACTGACAGGTGGGCAGATAATTTGCTAACTCATCCCACAACGTTTTCAGTCTGGTGTAGTACACTGCAATGCTGCAGTTCCCTTGAGACAAATTCACCAATTCCTTCTTCAATTGGAATACTCTCGGCCTGTTCGTCTGCCCAAACCTTTCCTGCAAATCAATCCATACATCTCTTGCCGACGAACTATAGAGAATGCTGGCCGAAATTTCCTTCGTTACTGAGTTCAAAATCCATGAAATGATAACATTGTTATTCCTCTTCCATGCGGCAAGTTTCTCCTTATCTGTGGTAGCTGGAGGTTGAAGATCCCCATTGATAAACCCCTCTTTGTTTCGCCCTGTAAGTGAGATTATCATGGCCCTGCTCCAAGTCCCATAGTTGTCCCCATTCAGCTTCTCATGCACAAGAAATTGCCCCGAATTATCACTGATGTTGAGATAGTATGGATCATCCGCCTGTGATGCAGTGACCACGCTCGACTGCGATTGATTATCTTCCATGATTAGGCTCTCTGATAGTGGATTTGATTGATCTTAATTTGTTGAAAGCGTCGCAGCTACTGAGCTGATTCTTGCTCTGATACCATAACAAAAAATAAGAAGCTTGTAAAACAAAGATCTTAACGTGGTTCGGATTTCAAGATATCCTACATCCACGATCGGTAATTTGCAGTCTTTATTGACGATCTGCTGATTACAAAGGATCAAGAAGATGAACTTCAATCTTCTTGCTTGACGAAAATCTAAAATTTACAGAGAGGAAAAATCAGCAGAATAACAGAGTTTCTTGTATTGCTTCGCTCTGCTCTCATTCAATTTATATAGGAACTTCGCGCCAAAAATTCTCACTTAATTCCCTTGGCTTAAATCGCTGTTCCCACCAGCAACTTAATTAGTAATGTCTTCTGCCTTGTTCAAAACGTAACTCCCATCAGCGATTTAATTAGTAACTCGTTCCTTATCAACAGTCATACATCTTTCACGCTTTCAGGTATTCTTCAGAGCTTATCCACTGTTTCATCGAGTTCTTCCATATCAGTGCCCAACTTAAGCTTATTTTCCAACAGCCCCCCGCAAGATGGACTGTACAAATTAACTACGGCCATCTTGACCAAGAGACCCCTTAAGATTGGAGCTGACAATGCCTTTGTAAAGACATCAGCTAACTGATGTTCTGAGCGAACTGAAAGAAGCTTGATCACCCCTGTTGCAATGTGGTGTCTGATGAAGTGACAGTCTATTTCTATGTGTTTAGATCTCTCATGAAACTTCGGGTTCAGGGCCAACTTGACTGCTGATTCATTGTCACAGTAGATGACTGGTTTGTGCTCCAGTGGGAGATTGATTTCTGTCAGCAAGTTCTTTATCCAAAGCACCTCAGCAACAGCTGCAGCTAGTGCTCTGTACTCTGCTTCCGTAGATGATCTTGACACCGTTGATTGTTTCTTTGCCTTCCAGGTTACTAATGAATTACCCAGAAATGTGCAATAACCTGAAACTGATTTTCTGGTATCCTTGCAAGAGGCCCAATCAGCGTCTGAGAATGCTTTTAGCTCGAAATTCTGTTCTGAGGAAAGCAGGATTCCTTGCCCTAGTGCGCCTTTGAGATACCTTAGTAGGTGGTGTGCAGCTGTCAGATGTGAAGTCCTTGGCATTGCCATGTATTGACTTAATTTGTGCACCGAAAAAGCTATGTCTGGTCTGGTGAAAACTAGGTACAAAAGTCTGCCCACTAACCTTCTGTACTGAAAAGGCTCTCGCAGCAAGTCACCCTCTGTTTCTGTGAATACCTGACTCGGGCTCATTGGAGTTCCAAGAGGTTTAGCACTTATATACCCCGTATCCTCTAGTAGCTGTAAAGTATATTGCTTCTGAGACAGGTATATACCCTTTTCACTTCGTGCTACCTCCACTCCAAGGAAATATTTAAGATCACCTAAGTCCTTAATTCTGAAATGACCCTTTAGGAAATCCTTTGCCTCTGTTATGAGCTTGTTTGATGGACCCGCCAACACAATGTCATCGACATACACTAGTAGTATTAGCAGCTGATCCCCTTTCCCCTTTTGGAATAATGTATGGTCTGATTGGGTCTGAACAAACCCAAACTCCTTGATAGCATTGGTAAAAGTCTTATTCCATTGCCGGGAAGCTTGCTTCAAACCATATAGTGATTTATGCAACTTGCAAACCAGTTTATCCTTTTCCCTTTTCTCATACACATAGTTGAGCCCCTGTGGAAGATCCATGTACACCTCCTCCGCCAAATCTCCATTCAGAAAAGCGTTATTTACATCTAACTGGACCAGATTCCATCTCAGTTTTGCTGCTAGACTCAAGATTATTTTTATAGTACTAGGCTTTGCTACAGGAGCAAACGTGTCTATATAATCAATCCCCTCTCTTTGATCGTAGCCTTTGGCTACAAGCCTTGCTTTATGCTTCTCTAGCTGCCCGAGTGAATTATACTTAAGCTTGTATACCCATCTGCATCCTATAGACTTTTTACCCCTTGGGAGGGTCATTACTGACCAGGTACCATTTTCATCTAGTGCTTGGAGCTCCTCTTGCATGGCTTTCACCCATTCCTTTGACTGTGAGGCCTGTGCATAAGACTTGGGCTCTTGAGTGATGGAGGCACTATTGACTAGTCCCTGAAATTGCTTGGAAAAATTCTGATTAGTGATTACTTCTGATATAGGGTACTTGTCTTTCCTTTCTTGCATACTGTTGCAATGGTAGTCTGCTAGATATGATGGTCTTCTTGATTGCCTTCCTGATCTAGTGTTGGCCATGGGAGCTTCCATTGAATCTGCTGTTATTAGATCTGTTTGCAAGCCTTCTGTATTTGACCTGCCTTGGTTAATTGCTGGTTCTTGATCCTCTGCTGTATCCTGTGGTAGTGTGTCCTCTGCTTGATTGTTCTGATCTTGGTGGTGGTTTTCAATCTCAGGCTCTTCTGGTATGCCTTCTTGTATGGATGAGTTTGATGATGTGAAGTCATCCCACCCTGTGTGAGATTGCAGTAACTTTGGCAAGACCAACTGAGAAAATGGATCTCTTTCTGATCCCAGCAGCTGCTGTTCCCCTTTGAGTGGAAATATATCCTCCATGAACTTCACATCTCTTGAGATGAAAATGTCCCTCGTTGCCAGTTCCATCACCCTATATCCTTTGACCCCACTTGGATATCCAAGAAAGATACACTCTCGGGCCCTCGGATCAAATTTCTTTCTTGAACCTGCAAGTGTTGAGCAGTAGCAAAGACAACCAAAAACTCGCAAGATGTGATAGTTAAATGGTCTTTGATATAGCATGTCATAAGGACTTTTACCACCTAAGACAGTTGATGGAGTTCTGTTAATTAGATAGGTTGCTGTCAAGGTGCACTCAGACCAGTAGACTGCAGGTAAACCAGATTGAAAGAAAAGGGATCTTGCCACATTTAATAAATGCTGGTGTTTTCTTTCGACAACTGAGTTTTGCTGTGGTGTTTCTACACAAGATGAATGGTGCATGATCCCCTTTCTTTGGAATAATTCTACCATATTCAGCTCCCGTGCATTATCTGTCCTAATGGTCTTTACCTTACACCCAAACTGAGTTTCCACCAAAGCTAGAAAACGAGGCAGAACATCTTGAGCTTGTGACTTATGTTTTATCATGAATATCCATGTGAACTTTGAATAATCATCAACTATAGTAATGAAATACTGATGTCCTAGATGCGAAGGAACATGAAATGGACCCCATGTATCACAATGTATGAGATCAAATGGTGAACAAGCAGATTTACTATCATTTGGAAAAATATTTCTTTTCTGCTTTGCTAGCGGACAGATTTTACAATATGTGTCTGAAAACTTGTCATTCTGTCTCAAAGAGAGTCTTAGCATATCTAACACTTTACTGGATGGATGACCTAGCCTACTATGCCATAGATCAGCCCTAGTATTACTCAAGAACACTGAAGCATCAACAGAGTTATCAGAATCAGAACTGTTATTGACTGAAGCAGCTTGTATGATGTATAAGCCGGCTATCTGCCTACCCTTGCCAATCACCTTCTGTGAATGGTCCTGTATTAAGAAAGAGTTGGGCTCAAAAAGAACATTACAGCATTGATCAGTGGCCAGGGAACTTACTGAAATCAGATTGAAATGAAATTGTGGCACGTAGAGTACTTCTGTCAGTGTGATTTCCTGGTTTAACTTAAATGACCCTGCCTGACTAACTTCAATTATAGTATTATCAGGTAGTATTATCCTTGATCTACCTATCCTATGAAGATCATATAACAACCCTAAGTTTCCAGTTACATGCATAGTAGCACCCGAGTCTAATAGCCAAAAATCAGAATTGGTCAGTTCAGGCAGATCAAACGTGAGACAAATACCTGTCCTCTTATCAGTTTGCTGGATGAAGTCTATTCCCTTTTCTGCTTGGGAGGTGCTTGTTTGGCTTATTAGTGATCTGAGACTTTCCAACTGCAATGGAGTCAGCTGTAGCTGAACCAGTGAGTTGCTGTGAGTAGTCTCCTGGTTCTTGACCTGTTGTGCTGAAGTCTGCATCACCTCCACTGCTGATTGGTTGATCCTAGCAGATTTATATTTCAAGTTCTGCCTGAAGCCGGGAGGATACCCGTGTATCTGATAGCAGCTATCAATTGTGTGCCCCTTCTTATTGCAATGAGTGCACATTGGCTTCTGAGACTCCTTTCTTGGTCCAAACTGGCCTTTCTTCCCCTGGTCTTGGTCCCTCCTCGCGGCCAGCATGGCCATGTTATTGACCTCATCATTACTGCCTCTGATGGGTCCAAGAACCATGGATCTTTGTCTCTCTTCTTGGGCAAGCAGTGAGAAAGTCTTGCTAATTGAGGGCAAAGGATCCATTGTCAGTATCTGGCCTCTGATTTGTGAGTAGGAATCATTCAATCCCATCAAGAAAACCATGACATACTCTTCATCTAGCTGAGCTTTCATATGCTTCATTCCCCCACAGGTGCACTGACAGGTGGGCAGATAATTTGCTAACTCATCCCACAACGTTTTCAGTCTGGTGTAGTACACTGCAATGCTGCAGTTCCCTTGAGACAAATTCACCAATTCCTTCTTCAATTGGAATACTCTCGGCCTGTTCGTCTGCCCAAACCTTTCCTGCAAATCAATCCATACATCTCTTGCCGACGAACTATAGAGAATGCTGGCCGAAATTTCCTTCGTTACTGAGTTCAAAATCCATGAAATGATAACATTGTTATTCCTCTTCCATGCGGCAAGTTTCTCCTTATCTGTGGTAGCTGGAGGTTGAAGATCCCCATTGATAAACCCCTCTTTGTTTCGCCCTGTAAGTGAGATTATCATGGCCCTGCTCCAAGTCCCATAGTTGTCCCCATTCAGCTTCTCATGCACAAGAAATTGCCCCGAATTATCACTGATGTTGAGATAGTATGGATCATCCGCCTGTGATGCAGTGACCACGCTCGACTGCGATTGATTATCTTCCATGATTAGGCTCTCTGATAGTGGATTTGATTGATCTTAATTTGTTGAAAGCGTCGCAGCTACTGAGCTGATTCTTGCTCTGATACCATAACAAAAAATAAGAAGCTTGTAAAACAAAGATCTTAACGTGGTTCGGATTTCAAGATATCCTACATCCACGATCGGTAATTTGCAGTCTTTATTGACGATCTGCTGATTACAAAGGATCAAGAAGATGAACTTCAATCTTCTTGCTTGACGAAAATCTAAAATTTACAGAGAGGAAAAATCAGCAGAATAACAGAGTTTCTTGTATTGCTTCGCTCTGCTCTCATTCAATTTATATAGGAACTTCGCGCCAAAAATTCTCACTTAATTCCCTTGGCTTAAATCGCTGTTCCCACCAGCAACTTAATTAGTAATGTCTTCTGCCTTGTTCAAAACGTAACTCCCATCAGCGATTTAATTAGTAACTCGTTCCTTATCAACAGTCATACATCTTTCACGCTTTCAGGTATTCTTCAGAGCTTATCCACTGTTTCATCGAGTTCTTCCATATCAGTGCCCAACTTAAGCTTATTTTCCAACATAATATATCTGCATTATTTAGAAGATAATATAATATACCCTTCATATATGATGAATTGATGATCTACGTTCTACGTTAGTGATGAACCGACGAAATATGCTTTTTTGTCGAGGCAGAGGGAATATGGAAAGTTATTTAGCATATTTTATGTCTCTAATTTTCTTGCTTGTAATAGAACTATAATATAATTAAAATGGTGTGACGAAAGACAATGATTTAAGCAAATTGAAGGTTGAAGCTCAATTCTCAAACTTATAAAGGGAACTTTAGTTTTTATTTAATAAAATTATATTAAATAATATGCTAATATTATAATTTATATTAATTTTAAATATTAGTTATTATAATTTATTGACTTTTAATTATTATAATATAAAGTTTAGTATATGAATTTGATATTTAGAGTATAAAATAGAGTTAATGGATTGGAGTAAAAGTGTAGAAAATAAAATATATAGATCGGAGTAAAAACACCATATCAACTATAATATTGTGCAGAATTAACTGTATTTTATGTTACGGGTTGGAGATGCTCTAATAGAATTGACTTGGTTTGAAGTTTAAAACACAACAATCGAAGGCAAACGATTATACATTTAAATGGAATTTTAACAAAATAATGAGATGATTATCGAATACTAGAAATCCCCGTCGGTAGAATTTTCATAAAAGTCAGCTGAGGGTAAAATGGGAATTTAAGCCTATCCAAAGGCAGTCATTCGTGTCAACTTGATCGCCCACCGTTTCCTCCGGTGAAACATTAGGGTTACGTTTTAGACTTCAATTAAAATTTATTTTTCTTCATTTGTATATAATTATTTTATTTGTCGGTATAATTATATACTTACTTTCATATGTATGATTTTATCTTCATGATTAGTATCTTTACACGATGTATCATAGTACCCAACTCGATTGAATAATAATACACTGTCAAGTCTATAATTAAATAAACTTTAATACCCTAATTTAGATGCATGCTCCCAAGTATTTATTTCGTGGAAGCAAGTTGATGAAAAAAGCATTTGTTCACCATTGTTGTACGGTCGATATGCAAGTTGAAGTTAAATATTAATTAGCTAAAATCAAATTGAGGTGATACTTTTTTCTTGGGACCCATAATTTGAGGTCAGATTCGTTGAACCGAAATAAATCTCTCTTCTTTATTGATGGGGACTGTATTTTTACCAGATATTTCACGTGAAATGATATTTAATCTTACACATTTGTCTAGACTTATACTGTAATAAGAGTATGTAGTATATTTGATTTGCGTGGGAAAATAAAACCTCCACTGGTAAGTCGTGTTAAATTGAGGGTTTCATGGTAGAAGTAAACGATATGAGAAGAGACCCCTTTTAATTCATTGTATAACCAAATTGAATTTAGTGTCACGATATTGGACATATATAATTGGGATATCTTTCTTCATAGATGATGAATATATGATATAATATGTATGTACCTTACATGTAAGAGTTAGAGGAAGAATCAAGAATTAGAAATAACCTCAAATATCTCGGTTAACTGAGTTGAAAGATTTCCTAAATCGAAACGTCTTATCGAAATCCATGACGAATACAACACAATAAAGAAAAAAATAACATCGTATTTACCTATTAAAAAACCGAAGGTAACAGCAGTTAAGTTCTTCTATGACTACTAAAAAGTAAAAACTAAGAAATATTGGGTGGAAAAAAGTTTCTAGCATGTTTTTTTTTTTAACGTTTAAGGGACGGCTATGACTAGGTTTTAGTCCGTTGGAGAGATGACTGTGGCTAAATTAACTAAATGCCTCTAAATAACACTGAGTGCAAACACAGTGTTGCCTTTCGTCAGTAAAATTAAAGGCACAACATAAATGCTTTTGCTGATTTTCGTACAAATTTTAGGGTTTCCTAACAATACGAGTGGGGTAGGAAGAAACCCGCAGCTGAGCTTTTTCGCCCCAAAAGAGTTCCTTTTTCGAATATCTGAAGAAAACGACAGAGCAATAAGCGAAGGCGTTCGTACGGAGAATCGAAGAAGATCAACTTCTCATTCCTTTGGGATTTTTGGTTCGAGGGATGGGAATTCGAACAAACGAGGCAAAGCTATCGCCTGTAATAATATTGCGAAAGGCACTGGAACAATGGAACCCCATCATCAGGTATTATTACGTACATTGGTTCGTAATGTTATTGAAAGAACTAAGAGATTTGGCCCTAATTTTTTTCACGAAAATTGTTTGAACATAAACAGTCATTTTGTCCTCAAAAGTTGAATAATGCCATGTCTATTGTAACAATTTTGATTAGGTAGGGTTTGATTAGGACAAAAAAATGGCAAGAAAGAACTGATTATGAATGATTAATGACCTAAAGTTAGAAGACCAAAAGCTTTTTCGTGGTATTAGGACTAGATAGAGAGACTATTACACCGTGTTTGGTTTGAGGAAAATAGGGTGGAAAAGTACTTGAGATGGAAAATGGTTTCAATAAGTTCTTCCTTCGTTTTCCTCTGCTTAAAATGCATTCTTATCTTTTCTTTTCGTTATCTATATCTTTGATCAAGAAAGCATTGATTTTTCCTTTTCCGTTTCATTTTCTTTTCCCTATTTCAACGAAACTATATCGGTCCATAATATTTTTTTTTTATTTTTTTATGTGTCTAATGATCTTATGATAGTTGATAATTCTCCTATGATTTCAGTTTAGCATGGAAAGGTCTTTATTATTACACATCCCGCAAGACTCGGTTGCTTGCAAGATTCGTGCGAAGCGTGGCTTTGCTACGCATCCTCGTAGTATTGCAGAAAGGGTTTAATAATGCAATGAATATATAATAGAAATAGAAGGAAAATGATTAGGTAGTTGACTTATTTATCTTCTTATATATACGCAGGAAAGAAGGACAAGAATCAGCGGAAAACTGAAGAAACTGCAGGATATTGTTCCAAACATGGACAAGGTAATAACAAATAATATATCGCATTTTGTCTGTATCTTGAAACGTAAGAGTTAATTGTACGTCGGGTATATATATATATATTGTGTATATATGTGCTGCAGCAAACAAGCTATTCTGATATGTTGGATTTGGCATTACAACACATTAAGAGCCTGCAAAACCAGGTCAAGGTGAGTGTAATAATTCTTTTTTTTTTTCCATCATGTATATATGCAACACTTGATTCTATCTTATCAAACGATTGAAAAAATGGAGTATATTACGTTTGTTATCATCACCTTATATTTTGATTTCTGTAGAAACTAAACAGAGAACTGGGGAGTTGTAGCTGTGGGTGTAAGAGTATATAGCAGATTAGGGAAGCCCTCATATCGAATGATGCAATATCTACATATTTAGGAAAGCAACTTTCATGCTACAAAATTTGTGGAGAGGATCAAAGTTGTTCTTGTTGCTTCTGAGATTTCGATACATTAATATGTACAATGCCTCCTTATAAAAAATTGTTGGGACTGTTAGTGTAATAAGGTCTCTATCTATTTCTTTTCTTCTTTTTTTTTCTTTTTAATCAAAGGAAATGTATTGTAAGAAAGAGTGTGCTAGTATGACATCGAATTAGCTTTATAGCCTGATTCAATATCACCCAACTAGTAGTGATGAATTGGCGTTGGACTAAGATTAGTATGGACCCAATGTTCTTGGATAAAAGTGAATCGATCCACATTTTATGGGTCATTGACATTTTTAGTCCCTTATGTTTAACCTACGAGCGTCTTCCGATGTTTCCGAGTTATATTTTCAGTCCATGATGTTAAACTTTTTACTCTATTTTAGTACCTCCATTAAGTGGAACGCTAGTTTTAACAGAAAAAAAAAAGTGTAACGTTTACATTCCTCCTCAAATTTAAAGTACATAAAAACTAAATTTCAAGAAAAAAAACGTAAAAACGATAAAGCCGAGCCAGCCCTCCACCACTGCTAGAACTGTCAAAATAGCCCGCGGGCCGGCCGCCATAATTTTTATTAATTTATTTATAAATTAAATATATATTTATTTAAATAAAGGAATTAATTAATTGTTTTATTTATAATTAATGATGCATTTATTAATTAATATATAATTAACGTATATTTAAATATCATAATTATATAAATTATTCTTAACCAAATAAAAGTTTAAATAAAAAAATTAAAAAAGAAATCATGACGGAGGACTGGGCTTCAATTTTGAAGGCCCGCCACATGGCGGGGCGGCGGGCCAGCCCGGCCCGTTGACAGCTTTAACCACTGCCACCAGCACCGCCTCCTGCTCTCAGAATCGACCACCACCGCCAGATCTGAGGTCGCCGGCCACCACTCGCAGCCGACACCCCTCAAAGCCATCGTCGACCTCGCCAGTGCTTCGAAGTTCGCCGGACTCAGCTCGTAGAAGCCCGACTCCACCGCCAGAGTCGCGGCTCGGTGCTCCACGTCGCCCGTCGACTGTCTTCCGTTGTCGCCCAGCACACAAACACACACACACACACAGAGAGAGAGAGAGAGAGAGAGGAAAATGTCCGACATTTTCTTAATTTTTGTTAAGTTTTATGACGAGTACAAACATGACACGCGTTTTTCTCTGTTCACACTAACGTCCCACTTGACAGAGGTACTAAAATAGAGTAAAAACTTTAACATCGAGACCGAAAATGTAACTCGGAAACATCGGGGACCACGGACGCCCATAAGTTAAACAGGACTAAAAATGTCAATGTCCCTGTCTTTGTTGATTAAAATTTTCGTATCGTTTCTTTCTGAATTTGCTTATTTGAAAGAAGTCTACTTATAAATAAGAAAAATTCAGTTATTACAAGGCGATAAAAATCATCATAATCACTGTTACACGTGCATTCCAAAATAACTACAACCATCAACAATAAATCAAACTTCTGTACACAACAAAAGAAACCACACAACGCATTCCACACACGGACAAAAAATTATAACACTAAAAATTTCCTTATGATGATCAAACACATAAGTTAGAGAGTGGGCAACAACAATAAATCATTCATCATCACCTCTCAAATAATCCAACAAGGCGAATTTCACCTGCAAACCAATCTTTCCACCTTCGACCACCAACTTAGCAGCGGTCACCAGCCAATGCCCCGGGCTGTCCGACGGGCCTCGGGCCACCTCAGAAGCATCGACGTACTTCAACAGCTTGCCCGCCCGAGTAGAGACGGGCGGGCCCTCGGGGAAAACGCCAGAGTTCAGAGCCCCAGGCAACTGCTTGTTGGTGGGCTCGGTCGAGGACGCCCTTTGGGTGAAAGTGAACGTTGTGCTTAGATTAGTGAAGAAGTTCGACTTCTGAGAAGATTCGGGCGTCGAAGCCCACTCTGTCTTCCTCACGCTGCAGTATGGGACGTGTGAGTAGAGAAGGCGTAGGTGAAGGACTTTCTTGGGCCATTTCCCTTTGATCACTAGCTGGGCGCCGGTCACTATGAAGGCACCCTCGGGTCTTTCTTGGAGCCAATTGGGGTCGTGTTGACTGCTGAGGAGCATACGTTTGAGTATTTTCTCCATCTGATGGGTTCTAAGTATTGGTCGGATTGTTCGTAGTCGTCTGAGCCGTGCCACGCTTGCCATGGAGTTTGGTTAGGCGGGTTGGGTGGGATGGTGCTTGGCTGGCTTGAGAGGTGTTCGACGTGGATTGCCAGGCGATTGGTTTTCTTGCCTTCGAGGTATAGGCGGAGGCCAACTACTGGCTTTTGATCGCTTGTCACCTGTTTATAAAAAATGGATATTGTTTTGAAAGAGCTATCACAAGTTTGATTCCTCTGAAGGAATATTGTTCAAAATATTGTTTTAGGTACCTGAGTGGAGGTCACGTAAAGCTTGGGACTGAAGATGCTAAATCGTAATGCTGGGAAAGACGTTTTCCTCCTTTGGTGTCTGAGAGGCAGCTCGCAGAATAGAGGAGCCCATTGCCGGGGAACTTGGAATTCCAAAAAATATGGCAAATCCTCCAATGTAGGTTTGTCTAGAATGAGAATAAGAAATTGGATTAAAACCATTTACGGATGAAAATTAGACAAGAGAATAAGCACTCAATCTTATTGAGGGCGTACATCGAAGGTACAGATTAATTGCGTGGCTGAGATATCCACTGCCGGGAATTCCGTTAAGAAGAGAGGTGATGGGAACGAATTTGAAGAGTACAGCTTCAGGGTTAGCTGCAACAGTCTGTAGCCACCTAGAGTGACTATGGGCAAAAACGTCGCCTCCCCTTTTCGACCAGATCAGCGTGAGTCCCTATTCCAAAATGCAATTCACAATAGATTTAAAACTTGGTTCATTCACCGCTCAAAAAGAACCAAAGGTCAGTTAATCTTACATCCTTGCTCGATGTTTCCGTTATGCTGGTGAATTGCATGGTATGTGCCTGAAGCATGCGACTAAACACCTCTGGAGCCTGCGTGTCACGTGGATTTTCTATTGTTAAAAATTGCATACTTTCAAAAAAACAACAAAAGAACAGTTGGATTTGAAATTTACACTCATACCTTTCGCTTGTCATCCTTTGACTTCCTCTCTAAGATAGGACTTGTGGAATCAGTGAACAGGCAATCTCCAAGTTCCTCCAAATATCCCTTGAGTTCAGCTGGAGGAACCGGAGAAGATGGCCTCTGTTTAACGCAGAGCAAATCCTGCCCACCAATGCCCAATCCCACTACTATGTGTGTTCCATAAGTCTGAATAAATCTGGTTACAACAAACAATTCAACTATTGGTACATTGAGTAATCGAGGGACTGGACACTGGAAATAAATAACAATGCTACCATGCAAAAAATTCACCTGGATAGTGCTAGTGGGTCCCAACGAGAGGGAACGGATTTCTTGACATGGTCATGAAGAACTAACGGTGATGCGGTAAGGTGTAAATAGTAAAGTGAGATGAAATAGCCATCAAAAGCCAAGTTCTTGGCATCCGAAGCATCCTTTAACCAGGCTCCAGTCAGATCAAATATAGCATTGAGATACCCTGAAGGAACCTTTCCATGAACTGATGATTTCTGATTAAGTAGCTCGGACATCTACAGAAACCAAGTTCGATAAGCAACAGAGATATTGATGAACCTTTCAAAAGGGAAATTCATTTTTTTTCTTTCGCTGCTTCTTAAGGTCTGCAGCATCGCGTCAGGGTTTTAATTGAACACAATTTATACATGATCGGCCATATAGTTTAACCAAAACAATGTTCTTTTTTCAGGTAACATAGATTTCAGGCAGTTCTCATATTATGTGTTCCCATGATTATAAACCTGTTCGAGTCGAGCTTCAACAAGCGTCAAAAATCAAACCCTCAGTGTGAATTTCTATTCTTGCACCATATTTTTGTTTTTCAATCGAACAGAGATCAAAACAAGCTTCAAATCACACCAAAGAAAGGAAAACACAGCTAAAAAACTGGTCGAAATTCTAACAAAAAAAAAAGATAGAACTAAAAAACTGGACCTGATTGAACTGCAGTACGTCAGACTTGAACCGAATGTGATCTCCCTTATCAACCCGAATACAATCGGGCACGTTAGCCACCGTAGCCCCTCCCGGCAAAACGACGTCGCGATTCGACCGATCGCCGTCCAAAATGACCAACCTACCCCCGTGCGGACACCTCTTGACGAACCTGAGCCTGAAGTCGCTGGCTAGGTCGAATCCCTGTCCCAGCGCCTCAATCGCTAGCACCTCAACCGGCGCGTTGCGCACACTCGCTTCCGACATAGCTCCGCCGCCACGATCCAAACCGAGCTCCGCCGATCGATTAAAAAAGCAGCACAAGGGGGAATCGGATTAGGTAGGGGAAGCTCCTTCTCCTTCACGCGTCCTTGAGAGAATTTGTGATGATGATTACGTAATGAGCAATTGCATTTTGTTTGACCGCTTCGGCCACTCGAAGAAGATAGATTAATTCGGTCAAAGGAAGTTGACTGACGACAACTACCGCAATTGGGAATTAGATTAGATTGTAAAAATAGAAAAGAAAAAGGAGGAAAAAATCAAAGTAAATAACTAAACCGCTCGTGATATTGATTATTAGGATACGAATTTGAATAACAATTGACTAGGTGGGTCCCACGGGCCCGTAAAAGTTGAATGTTGAAATTTTTTTTTCAAACGTTAGCTTGCTATCTCATTTCACAAAAGATTTTTACAAAGGCTAAGCAGCCCCACGGGGTCTCTCTGGAGACATACAATTGCCAGTAGAGACAGAAGGCTCATACGAAGAGCAAAAACAACCAACAACCAACAACAAAACCAAGGAAAGTTGAGTTAAGCCCAAGAGACAGCAGCAACAAACCAACAAAAGGAAACAACAGACCTGACGCTGCCAATGAAACACAAAAAAACCTCCCAAAGGACATCAAAAGCACACCACTGAAGATAAAGTCCCTAGTGACCAGAAATGTCCAATTCACCTCAAGCTGCTTTTGCCCAAGCCAAGCTGTTGGTGTTGAGAAGAGAAGACAGAGTATGCATTGATCATCAGTAAGGAGACCCTACACCATCTGACCTCAAAAGCCTCAAGACCCACCCAAAAACAGAAAACAAAAAAGCTTGCACCCAACATCCATCAGCAATTAGACACTCGAAAACTCGGACCATTCAGAAACTGCCAACGCGACAATATCCACTTCATTTATTTTTTCTCCATCGAATATCCACAAGTTCCTAGTTTTCCACAGCATCCACAAGATATACATCGAGAGTTGGATGCGATCGACAACCGATTTTGGTCCGGACCAGAACTGAGGAGCAACCACCAAACTTTAAACTTTATATCCCTATCGTGGGTTGCATTCCACCGAACCGGAGCCAACTTCCAAACTGTTTGAGCCCTCGAGCATTTGAAGAAAATATGTTCGAGATCCTCAAAGCCATCTCCACACCAGCTACAGACCGGATCAACCTCAATACCTTTTTCCAGCAAGTTAGCTTTAGTAGGGATGATATTGTGTAAGGCCTTCCAAAGAAAGTGGTTAAGTTTGTTTTTGATTTTGAGTTTCCACACCAGCTGCCACATCCTACGCTGAGCCATACCCCTATCACTACTTTCCGCAACATCTCCCTGCATTGTCCCTAAGATAGCCGTGTATGCCGACTTGACACTATACTGTCCATTCTTCTCAAGTCCCCAAATCAGCAAGTCTCTGGTGCCAGGATTGTTAAGCGGAATCTCCTCAATGATCTCAGCCACCTCCGAAGAGACAATGGATCTAATAAGTGCTGACTTCCAACTTCTTCCATCCTCTATGATGAGATCGTTAACCAACTTGATTGACCTAGAGCATTCGTTGACAGGAATTGGAATGAAATCGGGAATCTTTTGGATCCAAGGAGAGCTCCAAATCTTAATCGCTTTGCCATCACCAACACGATACCTAACTCCACATTGTTCTATGTACTAGTTGTCACGCCTCTTTCAATTCCTTTAGAATATCTTCTAAGTATTTGAGGTTCGTGCGACCTAACTCGTTCCCGTGCAAGTTAGTCAGCCCTTTCTTTTCACTTGAATTCTTTTCCCTGACAGAACTCTCGTGTTTTTCTGCTAGCGTGCCTTTCGTGTTTACTTAGTTTGGATGAATAAAGTAAACAACAGCAGAGTTACGGGCAAAGCCCAACCTTTCTTTTATTCCCAAAAAGATTACAAGGACTCGCTTAGAACACACTTAAGCACTATTTCCGGATGCCCAAATATAAAGGCAACATAAGCAATATAAAGACAACATCAAGTCTTCAGTTGGCTAAGATCAAAACGGGACGGAACCGCTATGGAGGTTCCTTGCGGACTGAAACTGCCGAACTGCCGGGCAGTTTCTTACTTGCTGACTCAGGGAGGTTTTCGGCCAGACTGTCTTGGAACTGCTCGCCAAGCCTAGGCTAACTGCCCTGAAAACTGCTCGCTCTGGAAACTGTCGCAACTGCTCGCCGGGCCAGGCCGGCCGAGCCATCTTGGCACTTTGCCAAGAATGTCGCCCACATGATTAGGCGCTGCGCCAAGCCAGCGCCAATGTTCAGCACATCTTGCCCACGGTGCGCGCGCGTCCGCCCAAGGGTATCGTACATCGCACATGAGTCCCGCACATGCCTGCCTTAGCGCGCGCGAGTCCTGCCCAAGGGTCCAGCACGCTGCGCATGTTTGCCCTATTGTCGCGCGCTCCGCGCGCGTTCTTTGCCAACCTTGTGCCGCTTCACGCAGGGCCTACTCTGTGCGCCGAGGTCGAGTGCCTTGCGCGCCCCGCGCATGTCATGACTCGCCCATCGTGGCCAAGGCCAGCGCGCAGTGCCGCGCGCGCGCTGCCTTGCCCTGCCCGCGCGCAATGTGCCGCGCGGGTTGTGTTCATCGCAAGGCCTGGCCCGGTCCTGGCCAGGCGGGGCGTTCCACCAAGCAAACGCCCCTATTTGCGTGGCACGTGCATTCCCAGCCGATGGTGCCGCACGGCCACGTCGTGCCCCAAAGTTTGGGGTCTAACAAACCTCCCCCACTCAAAATGCTCGACGCCCTCGTCGAGGTTGTGGGGTTGTCAAGTCTTCTGAAGTATGCTGCAATCTCTTCTTCAAAGTTCCACAAGTCCACGTCTTTCTCCCAAGTAGCATGGACCTCATTCTCTCCTTCCCATTGGATCAAAAACTCGGTCCGCCTAGCAATCCGACCGTAACCCTTCGTTCGGTGATTGAGGATTTTGAGAATCTTCTTCTCGAATTCTTTTCGGACCAACGGAGGTGCTCACTTTTCTTGCTTTCTTGTCAAGTCCATGTCTTTATGGAACTTCTTCAGAAAGCTAACGTGGAACGTTGGATGGAGCTTTAGCCGATCTGGTAGCTTCAGCCGATAGGCCAACCCGCTTCATAACTTTGAATGGGCCATCATACTTCAGAATCAAGCCACGTTGAGCCGCTTTCGCACTAACCTGTTTCCACATTTGAGGGGTTAGTTTAAGCAATACCTTCTCACCAACAGCGAACTCAACATCCCGTCTTTTGGCGTCCACATACTTTCTCATGCGGCGCTGT
Organism: Craterostigma plantagineum; assembly: GCA_027422505.1. Lineage (NCBI taxonomy): Eukaryota > Viridiplantae > Streptophyta > Magnoliopsida > Lamiales > Linderniaceae > Craterostigma > Craterostigma plantagineum. The sequence goes on along the minus strand of JAPQWV010000039.1, from coordinate 293,015 downwards.
GCTTTTGCCAGGCTATCTTTAGCATCGTCCAACATATCTTGCTGTTCTCTTGCAAAAGTGTAGGCCGCAGGGCACCTACTCTTTGCCTGTTGGACGGCCACCTCATGTGGAGTGAGTGGCTGCGTTCCGTACACCAACTCGAATGGACTCTTGCCTGTCGCTGAGGCTTTGTGCAAGTTGTAGCAGAATTGAGCCATGTCGAGCAGCGTCACCCAATTCTTCTGGCTAGCCGTGACATAATGTCGCAAATACTCTTCCAACAGTTGGTTCATCAGCTCAGTTTGGCCATCCGTCTGAGGGTGATTCGCCGTGGAGAATTTCAACTCCGTTCCCATCATGTTGAAAAGAGACGTCCAGAATTTGCCAGTGAAGTGTGCATCACGATCACTGATTATGTCTTGAGGCAGCTGATAAACGTATTTTAATACGTTTATTGTTATGTTTATTTGGGTTATAATAGGAAAGTTTTGATCATTCTATGCATTTATTGGCTCTATTTACACCCATTTAAATATTGTAGGACCTTCGAATGATTATCGAGCGAAAAGGAACGAAAACGAGGCGAAAACGACACGAAATGGCGAAGTTTGAAGCTGCCAGATATCAGTCACGGCCGTGAACAGTCTTAACAGAGGCCGTGAATGTTGGCAGAGAGCTTAAGGAGCAAAGGTCCTCAATTGTCACGGCCGTGAATCATACTGCACGAAGCCGTGAAAGCGGGCAGTGGGTCGACTATCGAAAGTCACGTCCGTGAACTCCTATGCATGAGGCCGTGAACTTGGGCAGTGAGCGTAAGAGACATGAGCTTTCAGTGTCACGGCCGTGAACCCCGTTGTACGAAGCCGTGAATCTAGGCAGAGACTTCACTGTCCCCTGTCACGGCCGTGACTCCTAAGCAAGAACCCGTGAACGATGGCAGAGAGTTTGATGAAGAAAATTCCTCGAAGTCACGGCCGTGACTTGAGATGCAACAAACCGTGACTCATGCCAGAAAGTCAAGTTTTAGGGTTTAAGCCGCCTTCACGGCCGTGAACTTGTTGCACGAGGCCGTGACTCATGCCAGGAAGTCAAGAAATAGGGTTTTTAGCCGTCGTCACGGCCGTGAAGGCCCATTAAGAGGCCGTGAACGTGCCAAAATTCAGTGTTTTAGCCCATTTTCAAAGCATAAAAAGGAGATGCTCCTTAGAACAAAAAAAAAACTTCAGAGGGACGAAAACTTAGAGCAAGGAAGAGAAGCAAGAACACTAGAAGCAGTCCCGGGATTCGGAGAAGCTCAAGGGACGATCCGACGACGAAGCTACGCTCATACGATCGAGGAACGAGAGCTCCACCTCGGAAACGCCATATTCACTTCTTAGGGAAGTTTTTATGAGTTCTCTATCCTCGTTACCCTTAAATCTCGTTGTTGTGACGTTCAATATGAGTAGCTAATCCTCTTGTGTGTTTGGGAATAGATGAACGTTGGGTTATGTCGTAGTTAAGGCGTAGGATAATCGTGAACACGTGTATTCGACAATTTATCGTTCTATGATATTGTTTCTTTGTATCAATATGTCTATGAATGAGTGGTATATCGTTTAGGGTGACAACTAAATAACGATCAGGCCGTTCGTAGACGTTAGGATTCGAGTATAGGGCGACAGCAAATACTCGATCCTCGCCATCTAGTAATCGCTAAACTTAGATTCCCACGAACGTTTAGGGCGACAGCAAATCCGTGAGTGGGTAGGAAATTACTGCGATTTAGTCGATTTTCACGTAGGAACGATATTCCGTATCTTTAGCCGACAGTACCTAGCGGGATTCGAATCCCGAACACATATTTGTCATCTTAAGTCACTTTTATTACTTCTAGTTGTTTTCCTTAGTTTTCCGATCCTTGAAGTTGTTCTGTTAAGTTAGTTCGTAATATAAAGAAATCTTGTTATTTTATTTAGGCTAAATATCGAGTTGATAGGTTAATACTAGTACTCAATTTATTCCTCGTGTTCGATACTCGGATATTCTCTATAGCTATATTATAAACGATAGGTACACTGCCTATCGCGCGTGATTCTAGTTATAATATATTCGTTTTAATTATTACTTGACGTACTCGCACGATCTTTTATTTAAACACACACGCAAGCGATCAAGTTTTTTTGGCGCCGTTGCCGGGGAATAGATTGATATTAGGAACACCGTAGTTCGGTAATTTAGCCATTTTATTTTACATTTTCTCAGTTTGTCGTTAATTGCGTTATTTGTTTCCTACATCATTATTAGTCTCGTTACCTTTTCGACGTATTTATCCAGTTCTTCGCTAAATTTCGCTTTCACTCATTGAAGGTACTGTTTGACAGTGGATGACCCGAAGCCACCCATCAGGTCCCATTGTTGAAGGAGATCCAGATTTCGAGCGAAAGTTACGAAGGCAGCTCAGATATACTTCAGAAGGTACGGCTAGTAATTATCAGGAAGCGCTGGTTAGCTACTCGGAGGACAACTCTCAGGAGTCGGCAGACAATTCTCGAACAGAGACGTCCAAAGACAATCGAGAGACAGAAGTCGATATGGCTGAACGCAGAGTACCGGTCGACCAGGACCAAGAAGAGGAACAATCTCTACAAGACCTACTCAAGAGTGCCTCCCTCGGCGGAACTGAATCGGCAATCGTTATTCCGCCGATCGAGAACAACAATTTCGAGCTGAAGCACGCCTGGCTTCAGATGATCTTTCAGACGGCCCAGTTTGAAGGAAATCCCGATGATGATCCGTACTCCCACCTGAAGGCTTTCTTACAGTAACAGACACCATTAAGATTAATGGGGTCCCGAGTGATGCGATTAAACTAATGTTGTTTCCATTCTCACTCAAGTACAGGGCGAAGGATTGGTTGGAGATGTTACCGCCCAGATCGATCACTACGTGGGAAGAACTACGAGCAGCATTCATCGGCCATTACTTCCCACTGTCAAAGGTATTACGGTTGAAGACGGAGATTTCCCTTTTTCACCAGAAGGATTCAGAGAATCTTTACGAAGTGTGGGAGAGGTACAAATCGCTGTTGAAGAAATGTCCACAACACGGGATGTCGAAGGCCGCTATGATCAACCGATTTCATGAGGGCCTCAATGATCAAACAGTTCATATGTTAGACGGAGCCGCGGGAGGAGGGCTCGTAAAGCTCAATGCTACAGACGCTTGGAACCTAATCGAAGACTACTCGAGGAACAGTTTCATGAGAGGCAATACGAGGATTAAGACTCCAGGAGTGTTTGGGGTGAGCGAGGAGACTGCTACACATGCCAAGATTGAGGCGTTGCAACAGCAGATTGCAACTACCAATTCCCAGCTCCAGACAGTGATAAACACACTACTCCCAAAGGCCGGGCAAACACAGCCAATACATGCCGTGATGACAAGCCCATCGCCTCAGAAGCCATATACACCACAATGCGAGATTTGTGGTGCAGCTCATGAGACCTCGGAGTGCCAAGTCGGACAATCACTGGAACACGTGGACTATATGGGGAATTACCAAGGCCAGCGAAGTTTTCAACCTCGCGCGCATCCAAATCTATCATATGGGAACCAAAACCACAACGCCCAAGGACCACCGGGATTCCAACCTAGATCTTTTGGTTTCCAAGGAGGAACATCACGTCCGTATCAGAATACATCTGCAGGGTCGGGGTCCGACGACATTAGGGAAATGAAGGATATGATGAAGACGCTCATCACCAATTTTAGCAACACCACACAAGCCCACGAGAGTCGGATGAATAAAATGGAGGAGTACATAGAAGTACGTGCCCAGAATACCGACGCTTCTATCAAGAAATTGGAGCAGCAAGTGGGCCAAATGGCGAAGCAGTGGGCTGAGCGAACTCAGGGATCACTCCCAAGTTATACCGAACCAAATCCCAAGGAGTATTGCAAGGCGGTCACCCTGAGAAACGGAAGAAAATTGCAAGAGGTACCTCCCAAGAAGAAATCAAATGATAAAGCTGAGGTCGAGGTCCACGACGAGCCAGGAATGGAGATGGGCAAAGGCGACAATGTTGAGAAAGCTGAAGCTGAAAAGGAAAATGCCGAAGCTGAGAAGGAGAAAGTCGAGCCTGAGAAAGAAAATGCGAAGGAGATCGAGCGGCCACCGGTGAAGCCATACCAGCCAAAAATTCCTTACCCAGCCCGACTAAAGAAGGATAAAGACGAGGCACAATTTGGTAAATTTATGAGTATGTGTAAGGAATTGCATATTAACTTACCTTTTGTTGAAGCGATTACGCAGATGCCTAGCTTCGCCAAGTTCTTGAAGGACCTACTGACGAACAGAAGGAAGCTCGAACATGTCTCCACCGTATGCCTGCGAGGAGAGTGCTCGGCGATACTCCAAAGCAAGATCCCTAAGAAGCTTAAGGACCCAGGGAGTTTTACTATTCCCTGTCTTATAGGAGACTTAGTTGTTGAGCGTGCGTTAGCTGACCTAGGTGCTAGCATTAATTTAATACCATATTCAATGTTTAAGCACTTAGGATTAGGTGAGCCACGACCCACTAGGATGAGCTTGCAGTTAGCCGATAGATCGTTGAAGTATCCTCGAGGTGTTATCGAGGACGTTCTAGTTAAAGTGGATAAGTTCGTAATTCCTGCTGATTTCGTTATTTTAGACATGGAGGAGGATGATAATGTCCCGTTGATATTAGGCAGACCGTTCCTAGCCACAGGAGAAACCATGATAGACGTTAGGAATGGTACATTGACGTTGACAGTAGATGGAGAAAAGGTTACATTTAGTATGGCAGATTCGATGAAAAAGAGTAATGAGCAAGACGATAAATGCTATTTTTTAGACGTGTTTGAGCACGATTTTTTCTTTTCCGTGCAAGGTCTGTCACAGGTCGGCGAGCAGGACATGCATGCACTTATGGCAATCGACGAGTGTGGGGAGGAGGTCGACGAGCCTATCATAGCCATCGACGAGAGCAGCGAAGAGGACAAAGAAAAGAGCTCGGTTGAGGAGCCACCGGTCCTAGAGTTGAAGCCGCTGCCCGACCACCTCGAGTACGCGTTCCTTAGCAGCAATGGAGGGCTACCAGTCATCATCTCGTCGAGCCTAGACAACGGACAGAAGGGCCAGCTCTTGGATGTGTTGAAAGCACACAAGAAGGCCTTGGCGTGGAAAATATCTGACATAAGGGGTATCAGCCCGAGCTACTGCACGCATAAGATCCTCATGGAGGACGATTTCAAGCCGGTCGCTCAACGCCAAAGGCGGCTCAACCCCAATATGAAGGACGTGGTAAAGAAGGAAGTGATCAAACTGCTAGACGCAGGGATGATCTATCCCATTTCAGACAGCGCATGGGTCAGCCCGGTTCAAGTAGTCCCAAAGAAGGGAGGCATGACGGTCGTCACCAATGACAAGAACGAGCTTATTCCGACGAGGACGGTGACTGGATGGCGCGTCTGCATCGACTACAGGAAGTTGAACGACGCAACTAGAAAAGATCATTTTCCTTTACCATTTATTGATCAGATGTTAGAAAAACTCGCCGGTCACTCATTTTACTGTTTCCTAGATGGTTTGTCAGGTTATCTACAGATCCCCATAGCACCCGAGGACCAGGAAAAGACCACGTTCACGTGTCCGTTCGGAACGTTCGCGTACCGAAGGATGCCATTTGGCTTATGCAATGCCCCAGCCACCTTCCAGCGATGCATGATGGCCATATTCGACGAACTGGTAGGTGAGGTAATGGAGGTATTTATGGACGACTTTTCTGTGTTCGGTTCCTCGTTTGATGCATGTTTGTCAAATCTGAAACTCGTACTCGCACGATGCGAGGAAACAAACTTGGCACTTAATTGGAAAAAGTGTCACTTCATGGTTCGAGAGGGTATAGTTCTCGGTCATAAGATTTCCTCTAAAGGAATCGAAGTGGACCGAGCTAAGTTAGAGACGATTGAAAAATTGCCCGTTCCCTCGAACGTGAAGTCCATAAGGAGCTTTCTAGGACATGCGGGGTTTTATCGTAGGTTTATTAAAGATTTTTCGAAGATCGCAAGACCCATGTCTAGGTTGCTAGAAAAAGATGCCCCGTTTGATTTTAATGACGAGTGCTTGCATGCTTTCAATTTGCTTAAGGAGCGACTTATCGCAGCACCTATTATGGTCGCCCCTGACTGGGGGCTGCCCTTTGAACTAATGTGCGATGCTAGTGACTATGCAGTTGGAGCCGTGTTGGGGCAGCGTAAGGACAACCATTTCAGGCCGATCTACTATGCGAGTAAGACGTTAGACGCAGCCCAAGCCAATTATACGACCACCGAAAAGGAGCTGTTGGCTGTCGTGTTTGCTTTCGACAAGTTCAGGTCATATCTTATCCTATCCAAAGTTATCGTTTTTACTGACCATTCTGCTCTTAAGTATTTGTTAGCAAAGCCCGATGCCAAGCCACGGCTAATCAGATGGATCCTACTACTGCAAGAGTTCGATATTGAGATTCGGGATAAGAAGGGTGCGGAGAACCTAGCGGCGGATCACCTCTCTCGACTGGAGGAGTCCGAAATATACCACAAGGACGGAAGGCCGATACAAGATAGGTTCCCAGACGAGCATCTTTACTCAATACAGGTGGTAAGTGACGTCACTCCCTGGTTTGCAGATTACGCCAACTATCTTGTTGCGAGGGTCCTACCAAAGGAGTATACCAGTCAGCAAAAGAAGAAATTCTTTTCTGACTTGAGATACTACTTTTGGGAAGACCCATATCTTTTCAGGCGATGTGCAGACCAGGTGATACGACGATGCGTTGCCGTTCCAGAAACGACACAGATCCTGAGGCACTGCCACAATGGACCGACCGGAGGGCACTATGCAGCCAACAGAACCGCTCAGAAGGTGTTGGAAAGCGGATTCTACTGGCCCACGATATTCAAGGACGCCCAAAGGTACGTTGACACTTGTGATCAGTGTCAGCGCGCAGATACTCTCTCAAAACGCGACGAAATGCCCCAGAACTTCATCCTAGTTTGTGAAATTTTCGACGTTTGGGGTATAGATTTTATGGGACCATTCCCTAGCTCGTACAATAATAAGTACATCCTAGTTGCGGTCGATTATGTGTCTAAATGGGCCGAGGCGCAAGCCTTACCCACGAACGACGCTAGGGTAGTCGTTAGATTTCTTCGAGCATTGTTTTCACGTTTTGGGGCACCTAGGTGCATTATTAGTGATAGGGGTACACGTTTCTGTAACACCCAGTTTGCACGCACGTTAGAACGTTATGGTGTTAGACACAGCCTATCCACCCCATACCACCCCCAAGCTAGTGGTCAAGTAGAAGTAGTGAACCGTGAGGAAGCACATTCTAGATAAAACTATAAATGGGAATCGACGGGAATGGGCGAATAAGCTTAATGATGCACTTTGAGCTTATAGGACTGCGTATAAGACGCCAATAGGCACTACACCGTATAGATTGGTCTACGGGAAGGCATGCCACCTCCCCGTAGAAATCGAACATAAAGCCTATTGGGCAATCCAGTCATTAGACATGGATTTGGGGAAAGCCGGCGGAAAGCGGCAGCTCCAAATTAATGAGCTTGACGAGTGGCGTTTATCAGCTTATGATAACGCTAGAATGTATAAGGAGCGTTCAAAAGCCTACCATGATAGCAAAATTAGGCACAGACGAGAATTTCCAGAAGGGGATCAAGTCCTCCTTTTCAATTCTCGTCTTAGACTTTTTCCCGGAAAGCTAAGATCTCGTTGGTCTGGACCTTTTACAGTTACTCGTGTTTTTCCCTATGGTACTGTCGAAATTTCAAATGTTGAGCAGGGAAATTTCAAGGTTAATGGCCATCGACTGAAGCATTACTACGGAGGAGGAGCAGACACAGGAACAAAGGAGGTCATGTACCTCGATTTCAAGCTATCATAGAACGAAAAAGGGTACGTCCGGCTCACGACGTTAAAGAAGCGCTTCTTGGGAGGCAACCCAGGTATTTTTATTTATGTTTTAAGCATTATAAATTAAAAAAAAAATAAAATAAAATAAAATAAATATATATATAATAATATTAATTAATAATCTAAAACTTATAAATTAAATTAAATAAAACAACAATAATAATAATAACAGTAATATTTTAATTAATAATAAGTTTATTACAAACATTGAAGATGGGTACAACGCAGAGTCTAGAGACGAGATAGGAACGATAGTTTTACTTCATAAACGATGGTTACAATACCATTACAACGTGTGAAAGACCAACACAAAAGCAAATTAAAACAGCGAATAACGCAAAAGACAGAACAATAGTTTATTTTGCTTCATAAGGACGGGTTACACACAAGTGCACCTTGTGATAACCCAACACACGAAAGCAAGTAAAACTCCAAACAAGCCCAAAAGAAGAGCAAGGTAGAGTGATACCATATCTAAATTACGACGAACCCTTGCATACTCCTCACTCTCATCCTCACGACCTTGCTGCTGTCCCCAATTCATAGTGGCTAGATAACTCTTTCGAAAATAAGATTGTTAAAGACGTGGGTTTATGGTAGATGATGCTATTGTGTTGTTCTACCACTGTCTATTTATAGGCATGAACGACACAAAAATATCATTATCATACACGACAATCCATTAAATGATACAGACGAATTTTTGACTTGGAAGATTTGACGCCGCGTGAGAAAGTGATTTTTCTCTTGTCGATTACAAGATTTTTCTTCGCGGAAATCGTTCTCGAAGAAAATTCGTTGATTGCGTGTCAATCATAGTTACAATATATATTAAATAATAATAACTATAATATAAAAAAAAAATTGAAAAAAAAAAAACAAGTCACGGCCAATGACTCACAAGTCACGGCCGCGACTTGGCGCGCCAACACGCACTACCCTTCTTCACGGCCTTTTGCTCAAGCACTCACGGCCGTGAATATTAGTATCACAACACATTTCGCGCACTGTCCCAAGTCACGGCCAGAGGGTTAATCGTCACGGCCGTGACCAACAAAAATAAAAAAAAATAATAAAAATAAATAAAATAAAAAAATAATAATAATAATAAAAATAAAAAAAATAAAAAATTAAAAAAAAATAAATAAATAATAATAATAATAAAAATAAATAAGAGTCACGGCCCGTGTCTTGAAAGTCACGGCCGTGACATAGACGGGCTTAACTCTCTGCCCGAAGTCACGGCCAATGACTCCATCGATCACGGCCGTGACTCTGCTGATAGTAGTGCACTGCTCGTCTTCACGGCCTGGGTACTGTCGTTCACGGCCGTGAATGTGACGGATTTCACCTTATTATACCTTCATTTCAACACTCTTCGTCTTCTCCACTTCAAAATCAACCAAAGATCAACGATTCTTCATCTCTTCCACTCCAAATTCATCACATCTCCGCCGCCCAACTCATTTCGCACCTAATTCAATGCGATTACATCAACAAGGTATGTGTTTTTTGTCTCCAAAACTCCTTCTTTGCGAAATTTGAGGATTTTTCGAAGGTGAGATCGATTTTGATGTTTACAATGCTCTCTCATTACTACATTTATGCTATAAACGTGTTGGGCTTGATGGATTTGTAATTTTCGTGCGTCAATTTCAATTTTTGGGTGAGGAACCCTAATTTCGGAATTGGGGATTCCCAAAATTGGACCTACTTTGGTGTTTGTATTGATCTTTATGGTTAGATATATGCTTTGAATGCCTTGGGTTCGATTAATTTCTTGATTCCGTCCAATAATTTTCATTTGGGAATGATAAACCCTAATTTTACAAATTGGGGAATTTTGGAATTTGGAACGGAATTGATTGCGTTTAATGGTTTACTTAGCGTTGATTCATCGTTTGAAGTTGCAGATTATGCTTGGTTAATCGATTATTGCGATTGGAATGAGTATTTTTGTTGGTCTATTATGTGTTCGACAAAATGCCGCTTTGAATGTTCATATGTTCTTGCTTTAGAATTGTCAATTTTGTCGCTACGTTGGTCGAGTCGAGCTGTGTTGATTATCTTTTTCTCGCCAACTAACATTTGGACAGGTACTATGGGTCGAAGCCGCTCATCTGCATCAACGAGTCGTCAACGTCGAGGCCCAAGCACGAGCCGCACACCGTCACTGCTAGAGTCTATGGGGCAGTTTGACGATGAGACACACCAGGCCCGTTACAACAGGCTAAAGAACACGGAGTTCATCCCGACCGACCAAATTGACCACGACACGCTGGAAAAGTACAACATTGACCAGCAGGTGGCCGGCTACCTGTCACTGAGTGGGTGGCTAGATTTCTTCCACATCGACGAGCCGGGATATAAGGAGCTGACACTGGAGTTCCTGTCCACCTTCGTCCACGAAGAATTTGGCAGAAACAAGATCACATTCAAGGCGTTTAACACGGAGGAGGTGGTTACTATTAAAGACTTCTGCCGTGCAATGGGAACACCGGAGCTACCTTACGGGCATCAAGGACTACAAAATTTATACTACAAGAATTATCTGGAAAACCCGGATGTCCGACAGGCCGGTTGGGCAGAGATTACGAGACCCGGCGAGCCCCCCTTCAGCGTCAAAACGTCGAAGGCCTCGTCGCTCAGGAGCCCCGACCTGCGATATATCCACCGGCTCCTGACGACTTCGCTCACACCTAGGGGCAATTCACACGGCGCGATAGGCCTTCGCGACCTCTTCTATTTACTCAAGATGCAGCGCGGGGAACACGTACACCTAGGAATGGCCCTGAAGCACGCCTTCGCGGCACAGGCCGACGTTCGTAGCCACGGGAAGATCGCAGTAGCGCCATTTGTTACTAGGATCATCAAAGGCCTTAACCAATGGCCAGAAAATCCACCGGAGATGGAGATTGTGGGCGGGCGTAATCCGGTCAACGAGGATATGATGGTGAAAATGAAAATGTTGATCAAGGCTCCCACCTGGTCTCGCTCGAACAAGGTTTACGTCTGGCATGAGGTCTACCATGGGCAGACAGACCTGGGCGACTACCCAGAGCCACTACAAATTGAGGGCGTGGGGCCATTCCCAGTTCACTCCGACACTGCCGGCCCTTCCCATTCCTCTGGTTATCACGAGGGCGAATCATCAGGGGTTGCTCGTTTTGCCTCAGTCGCCGACCTTCACACACTGCGCGAGGACATGCTACGCTACAACGAGGAGGCCATTCGACACGATGAGGAGACACGACGGCGCCAGGAAGAGTATGAGCGTCGAAACGAGGAAGCCCACCGACGCTACCGCGAGGAGCAACAGCGATATGAGCAGGCCCTTAAAGCCATGAACGACGCGGTCAGGCGATCACAGGAGTCGCTGGCGTTCCTTCACCCTCGGCAGCCCTCACCACCACCACCTTAGTTCCGACTTCAGTTGGGATTTTTTCTTTTGTAAAACACTTTGAGTGTTTGGTTTAGTCATCACGACACTTTTGATGATTATGACTCGTTTTGCTATTACTTTTTATTTCCATCGTACGTTTAATTTTCTTATTAAGTGCTTACAGGAAACGTGACACGAATTCAGACTACGAACAAAAATATTCACAATCAGTGAAGCAACCATGTTCAAACTACATCAAATGATAGAGGCAGGGCCACGCCAATTTTTCAGGGGAGTCACGTTCTTTTCAACTTCTTTTACCTACCTGTTTTTTCTTTTACACGTTGAGGACAACGTGAATCTTAAGTGTGGGGAGGGGGAATTTTGTTAAGAAATTTTGTTGAAAAGTTACGTGAAAATTTTTTATGACGTGTTTTGGGCTTTTTAATTTATAAAAGTTTGGCATGATTATTTACATTCATCTCAATGAGGATTGCATATTAGGGAGTCTAGTGAGCGATAAAGACATGCATCAGTGATCTAATCTTTTCAGCATGAATAGATATAGTGTTACTTTGAGAGATTCACACACATAACCCATGTTCCGTTGTGAGAGTTTGAGCTGACGAGCTTTTGCTCATTTTTCTTGGTTGTGTGAGTAGTGCATAATTTACGTCTCTCTAGAACTTGCTTGTTTGATACGCATTGAAATTGCTTATAGTATGTTTTGTATGAATATGAAGAAGGCATTAGGAAATAAGTCCAGGGCCAAAGTTTCCGACCACGACTGATCACCGTAGTTAGCCACTTCGAGCCTAAGCCTATTTATTTCTTACACATCATATATCATAAGCCACTAACCTAAATCAGCCTCCAGAGATCATTTGAACCCGAGTTAAGCAGAAGTGAAAGTCAAATGTCAAAGTCGAAAAGCGCAGAGATGACGGCCCGCCGGAAGTGAACAGTTTGTTGAAGAAAAAAAAAAGAAAAAAAAAAGAAGAAGAAGAAGAAAAAAAAAATTTGGAGAAGTGAAGCATGAGGAGAATAAGCTGTTGCGAAAAAAAAAAAGAACCTTTCCTTTGATAATCTTCCGGTCTCGTGTTTTCCACATCATCCCCTCATTTGTAGACTTGGAAGAAGAAAGGCAAATACGAAGACGGCGAAATCAAAAGGGTTGATCCTGGCGCACTTTAGACAATGACATGAAGACCGACATAACTGCTACTCATTTGTGATTCCATTACCACTTCATTACTATCTGAACCCATTTAACCCAAAAAGACCTTCTGATTCATGTTAACTGCTTTAAGTAGTGTACGTGCGATTGACTTGCAAGCATATGGATTAGACTTTATTATTGCATGAATTGAGTGATTCACCGATTTATTGGCCTATACACTGAGTGATTTGAGTGAATCCCTGCGAGGTGTGGATCTCGATTAGTAGTGCTAAGGAAATTCGTGTCGATTAGTGCTGATTATTTTTTGCAGTGTCTATAATTGCTTGCTTGATTTCATTTTGTGTTTTCCATCTGCGTTGGTGAATTGTGAATGGTCGTGCTGTTATCTTGATAACCCTTTCTTGCTTTTAATTTGCTTGAGGACAAGCAAAAGCTTAAGTGTGGGGAGGTTTGATAAACGTATTTTAATACGTTTATTGTTATGTTTATTTGGGTTATAATAGGAAAGTTTTGATCATTCTATGCATTTATTGGCTCTATTTACACCCATTTAAATATTGTAGGACCTTCGAATGATTATCGAGCGAAAAGGAACGAAAACGAGGCGAAAACGACACGAAATGGCGAAGTTTGAAGCTACCAGATATCAGTCACGGCCGTGAACAGTCTTAACAGAGGCCGTGAATGTTGGAAGAGAGCTTAAGGAGCAAAGGTCCTCAATTGTCACGGCCGTGAATCATACTGCACGAAGCCGTGAAAGCGGGCAGTGGGTCGACTATCGAAAGTCACGGCCGTGAACTCCTATGCATGAGGCCGTGAACTTGGGCAGTGAGCGTAAGAGACATGAGCTTTCAGTGTCACGGCCGTGAACCCCGTTGTACGAAGCCGTGAATCTAGGCAGAGACTTCACTGTCCCCTGTCACGGCCGTGACTCCTAAGCAAGAACCCGTGAACGATGGCAGAGAGTTTGATGAAGAAAATTCCTCGAAGTCACGGCCGTGACTTGAGATGCAACAAACCGTGACTCATGCCAGAAAGTCAAGTTTTAGGGTTTAAGCCGCCTTCACGGCCGTGAACTTGTTGCACGAGGCCGTGACTCATGCCAGGAAGTCAAGAAATAGGGTTTTTAGCCGTCGTCACGGCTGTGAAGGCCCATTAAGAGGCCGTGAACGTGCCAAAATTCAGTGTTTTAGCCCATTTTCAAAGCATAAAAAGGAGATGCTCCTTAGAACAAAAAAAAACTTCAGAGGGACGAAAACTTCGAGCAAGGAAGAGAAGCAAGAACACTAGAAGCAGTCCCGGGATTCGGAGAAGCTCAAGGGACGATCCGACGACGAAGCTACGGTCATACGATCGAGGAACGAGAGCTCCACCTCGGAAACGCCATATTCACTTCTTAGGGAAGTTTTTATGAGTTCTCTATCCTCGTTACCCTTAAATCTCGTTGTTGTGACGTTCAATATGAGTAGCTAATCCTCTTGTATGTTTGGGAATAGATGAACGTTGGGTTATGTCGTAGTTAAGGCGTAGGATAATCGTGAACACGTGTATTCGACAATTTATCGTTCTATGATATTGTTTCTTTGTATCAATATGTCTATGTGTTGATATGAATGCGTGGTATATCGTTTAGGGCGACAGCTAAATAACGATCAGGCCGTTCGTAGACGTTAGGATTCGAGTATAGGGCGACAGCAAATACTCGATCCTCGCCATCTAGTAATCGCTAAACTTAGATTCCCACGAACGTTTAGGGCGACAGCAAATCCGTGAGTGGGTAGGAAATTACTGCGATTTAGTCGATTTTCACGTAGGAACGATATTCCGTAGCTTTAGCCGACAGTACCTAGCGGGATTCGAATCCCGAACACATATTTGTCATCTTAAGTCACTTTTATTACTTCTAGTTGTTTTCCTTAGTTTTCCGATCCTTTAAGTTGTTCTGTTAAGTTAGTTCGTAATATAAAGAAATCTTGTTATTTATTTAGGCTAAATATCGAGTTGATAGGTTAATACTAGTACTCAATTTATTCCTCGTGTTCGATACTCGGATATTCTCTATAGCTATATTATAAACGATAGGTACACTGCCTATCGCGCGTGATTCTAGTTATAATATATTCGTTTTAATTATTACTTGATGTACTCGCACGATCTTTTATTTAAACACACACGCAAGCGATCAGCAGCCCAAAGTATTCACTACGTACTTGAAAATAGGCTAGCCGATTGATCCGTCGGGCAGGCCTCGGGTGCAGGAATAAAGATAGCATATTTAGAAAATCGATCCACGACCACAAGGATCGAAGCCATACCAGACACTTTCGGGAAGCCCGTGATAAAGTCCATGGATTGCCATGGGTGGTCGGGTATGGGCAGCGGCTGCAGTAACCCTGCTTCCTTCCTTCTTTCAGTCTTGTCTAGCTGACATACTAGACATGTCTTCACATAGACCTCAATGTCTTGCTCCATCTTCGGCCAGAAGTATCGCCTGGACAATAGGGCCATCATCCGCTCAATCCCAGGAATGCCAGCCCATTGCGGGTCATGAGTTTCCCGCAATAGTTCGCGACGCAGCCAATACGTAGGCTGGTACGTAGGCTCGTGCTCACTTTGCGAACAATAATTCGTCCTCCAGCCAATACTTTCGAACTTCGCTACTTCGCACTTGTTCTGTCAACTTTTGATAGACAGCATCAAGTTGGGACGCTTGTCGAATCTTCTCAAGGAAGTCCGACTCGATCACGGTCAAGGCAGCCACATACTCCTCGACCACTTTTCGGCTTAAGGCATCTGCGACTTCATTATGCTTTCCCGGCCTGTGCACCCATTAAAAATCGAATTCTCCCAAGAATTCTTGCCAACGGGCCTGCTTTGACGACAACTTCTTCTGGGTCGGAAAATAAGTGTTAGCAACATTATCGGTCACAATAATGAATTTTGTACCGATTAGGTAATGCCGCCATGCGCCTAGGCAGTGTATCACGACCGTCATTTCCTTCTCATGCGTAGAATACCGCATCTTCGCCTCTTTCAACTTCCGACTCTCAAAGGCAATGTGGTGCTTTTCCTGCATCAACACCCCACCAATAGCCCGCCTCGAGGCATCAGTATGCACTTCGAACGGCTTGTCAAACCTTGGCAGCTTTAGAACAGGCTCTGAAGAGATGACACCCTTCAAGGCGTCGAAAGCGCCTTGGCACTCCGCATTCCATAACTAGCTTGCCTCCTTTTTCAACAAGTCCGTCAAAGGGCTTACTATTTTTGAATAGCCTTTTATGAACCGTCGATAGTAGTTCGCCAGTCCCAAAAATGACCGCAGCTCCGTCACTTTGGATGGCTCAGGCCAATCAGTCACGGCCTGAACTTTGCGTTTGTCCATCTTTATCTCGCCATGGCAGATAATGTGGCCCAAGAAGAAGATCTGCTCACTGCAGAACTCGCACTTCTCCTTCTTGGCGTATAACTCATTTTCCCTCAACTTCCCCAATACAAGTCTTAGATGCTCTAAGTGCTCATCAAAAGACTCGGAATAGACAACAATGTCATCCAAATATACGACCACGAACCGGTCAAGGTACTTGGACAAGACATCATTCATCATACAAAAGGTCGCCGGGGCATTGGTAAGCCCAAATGGCATAACCAAAAACTCGTACGAGCCGTACCTCGTAACGCAAGTTGTTTTTGGCTCATCCCCTTCCACAATTCGCACTTGCCAATAGCCTGATCTCAGGTCTATTTTTGAGTAGTAGCGCGCCTTTGTCAACTTGTCAAACAGATCAAGTGCATTCGGGATCGGGTACTTGTTCTTGATAGTTGCCTTGTTCAGCGCCCGATAATCCACGCACATCCGCAGGGACCCGTCTTGGTTCTTTTGGAACAGCACTGGCGACCCATACGGAGCCTTCGAGGGCTGCACGAGCCAGGCCGCCAAGAGTTCGTCCAGTTGCTTTCTCAATTCCGCCAATTCCACAGGGTTCATGCGGTAAGGGGCCTGTGCTGGAGGCTTTACACCAGGCTCCAACTCAATCTTGTGATCGATAGGCCTCTTGGGCGGTAGTTTCTTAGGCAACTCTGGGGGCATCACGTCTGCAAACTCATCAAGTAAATCTTGCACCACCCCTGGCACCTTTTCTGTCTGATCAGGGTTAGTCTCCAACAATGTGGCTAAATACGTCTTCTCGCCATGACGGAGACCAGCCTTCAATTGCAAGGCCGACAATAACCCTGTTTTGTTCCCACTTGACTTGCCCTCCTTGTAATTTCCTTGCACAAATGACGGACAAGCATCATCATGAATAAAAAGTCCGCGTAGGTGAGTAATTACCGCAACCTTGGCACGCACTAAGAACTTGTCAATTCGACATTGGCCACGCCTTTGACAGGCGTTGCTTCGGAGTTCACTGCCTTCACTTTGCTCGAGTGTTGGGCAAGTTCCAAGCCCAACTTCGCCACCTCTCGCTCGGTAATGAAATTGTGGGTCGCGTCCGTGTCCACCATGGCCAGCGATTCCCTGCCATTTAACATGGCCTTAATGTAAAGCAAACCTTTCGACTTGGAGGAACTCTCTTGTATCGCGGACAAGAGTTGCATAGGATTGACACGCGATGGTCCTGCCTCATCATCACTTGATTGATCAGCAACTAAGGCCGAGAGTTTCGTTCGCTTCGGGCAATCTCGCATACGATGGTCGCCATTGCATAGAAAACAGCCCCTGTTCGTCTTGTCCATCACAAGTGGCTGTTTTTCTTTCGATTTGGTGACCGTCACCTCCTTCGTATGCTTCTTAGTGAACTTCTTTCCCTTCCGTCATTCGGCCTTTTCCTTATTCTTCCCTCGGTCACGCTTGGCACGATCTACATCAGGACCCGTGACAGTTTTAAAGTCCACCAAGCTATCAGCCGCGGCTGTCGCAGCATTCAAGTCCTGGACGCCTTGCCGACGAAGTTCGGCCTGTGCCCAAGGTTGTAATCCCGACATGAAGTTGAACAACTTGTCCTCCTCGGACATTTCACGTATGTCCAACATGAGCGAGTGAAACTCAGTCACGTACTCCCTTGTGGTCCCTGTGTGCTTCAACTTGCGCAGGGACTCCCTTGCAATCCACGCCGTATTGCCAGGGAGGAATTGATCCTTCAGTTCCTTCTTTAATGCATCCCACGTTTCGATCTCTTCTCGGTTCGCCGCAGCATCGCCCGAGAGTTTGGCCCACCACCAGAGTTTCGTATCTCCCTCAAGATACGAACTTGCAACCGTCACCTTCTCGGCGTCTGGCACTCGGCCAGTCCGAAAGTAGGTCTCAATGTCCCATAGGAAGTTTTCCAGTAACTTGGCGTCTCTCGTGCCGAAGAAACACCTAGGCTCGCGAGCCTTCGTGGTCTGACTCCCTCCAGGGATATTTGCAACTGCCCGCCTTAGAACCCGCAACTTCTCGCGCATCCTCTCAACTTGGGTGCTTGAGGCTTGCGATTCTTCTTCTAAAGCCAGCATTCTGTGGAAGATGCCCTCCACAGTTTCGCCTGGTGGTAGCGAAATCAGATCGTACAACACGGTGAGTTTCCGTTCCAACTCGGAAACTCGACTTCGCAGCGTAGTGTATTGATTATCTGACATTTCAAGGCTGAAATCAAAGCAAACCCGGCGCTCTGATACCAAATGTCACGCTCCTTTCAATTCCTTTAGAATATCTTCTCTGCTCGTTTGGTTGATAGGTTTAAATTTATGAGGGTTTATTTAAGTAAGGGTTTATATAAAACAAATTAATGGGTATAAATAAAATGCGTGTTTGGTTAGTGGATTTAAATAAACACATGTGAGGAGGTGTGTTTATTTAAACCCGTCTACATGGGTTTAAAGTGGTTTTTGTATAAACCAATGGATTAGATAAACCGATGAACCAAACACACTAACATCTTTTAAACCCACGTTTAAAATTACTAAACCCCTTAACCAAACAAGCACTAAGTATTTGAGGTTCGTGCGGCCTAACTCGTTCCCGTTCAAGTTAGTCAGCCCTTTCTTTTCACTTGAATTCTTTTCCCTGACAGAACTCTCGTGTTTTTGTGCTAGCGTGCCTTTCGTGTTTACTTAGTTTGGGCGAATAAGTAAACAACAGCAGAGTTACGGGCAAAGCCCAACCTTTCTTTTATTCCCAAAAAGATTACAAGGACTCGCTTAGAACACACTTAAGCACTATTTCCGGATGCCCAAATATAAAGTCAACATAAGCAATATAAAGACAACATCAAGTCTTCAGTTGGCTAAGATCAAAACGGGACGGAACCGCCATGGAGGTTTCCTTGCGGACTGAAACTGCCAAACCGCCGGACATTCTCTTACTTGCTGACTCAGGGAGGTTTTCGGCCAGACTGTCTTGGAACTGCTCGCCAAGCCTAGGCTAACTGCCCTGAAAACTGCTCGCTCTGGAAACTGTCGCAACTGCTCGCCGGGCCAGGTCGGCCGAGCCATCTTGGCACTTTGCCAAGAATGTTGCCCACATGATTAGGCGCTGCGCCAAGCCAGCGCCAATGTTCCGCACATCTTGCCCACGGTGCGCGCGCGTCCGCCCAAGGGTATCGCACATCGCACATGAGTCCCGCACATGCCTGCCTTAGCGCGCGCGAGTCCTGCCGAAGGGTCCCGCACGCCGCGCATGTTTGCCCTATTGTCGCGCGCTCCACGCGCGTTCTTTGCCAACCTTGTGCCGCTTCGCGCAGTGCCTACTCTGCGCGCCGAGGTCGAGTGCCTTGCGCGCCCCGCGCATGTCATGACTCGCCCATCGTGACCAAGGCCAGCGCGCAGTGCCGCGCGCGCTGCCTTGCCCTGCCCGCGCGCAATGTGCCGCGGGTTGTGTTCATCGCAAGGCCTGGCCCGGTCCTGGCCAGGCGGGGCGTTCCACCAAGCAAATGCCCCTATTTGCGTGGCACGTGCATTCCCAGCCGAGGGTGCTGCACGGCCACGTCGTGCCCCAAATTTAGGGGTCTAACACTAGTCCACCTTGTTCAGTTGTTCTATGTACTAGTCCTTGAATTAAATACTATTTATAATCATTTTATTATTGAATTATATTACATGGGCCAATGACATAATTGTAGGCCCAAATACAAAAGTAAACGGCCCACATAAGGAGTTGGGTTTCCAACCTTTCAAATGAGTGATTGATCGAGCTCGGTTCGTTTGCAATCTTAAATCACGCAGAAAAAATAATAAGTTTAGGGAGGAACTTACCGTGATCACCTTATGTCGCAACTTATGTGGGCATATGTTGGTATTGATTCGTGCCATTTCAACATCCCACATCGACATCTAAGATTATGTCGTATTAAATTAACACCTTCTAGGTGTTACTAATCGATATTTCCGATGCTGATGTTGCATATTGACGCATATATTTCATTGACTCGTAAGATGGTGTAAGGCATCAATATATCACACCATCATACGAAATATCGATAAATGACGGTGTTAATTAATACGACATAACCTTAGATGTTGATATGAGGTGTTGAAATGGCACGAATCGGTGCCACATCAACAGGTGCCCAGGTGAGCACCATAAATTTCCTCTAAGTTTAGATATATAACCTTATTAGTAACTTTTGCACACTCAATTGCGTGTGCTATTTGTATAAATATTTTTTATTAAATTTATTTTTGTTTAAAATATTTTGTAGAAATCATAATTTATAATTTGTATGTTTTAAAAATGTAAAAAGGAAAACTTGATTTATTATTAATTTACGGTAAAATGGTAATTAACTAAAAATAATACTGCTAAAATAGTAATTAAAGGTAGTTATTGATTTTTTTTAATTAATAGTTTTCAATCTCAATTGGAGAACCATTTGACAGTTCATCACGGCTCATCCCTTTATATAATACTTAAAATATATGATATTTTTGCTTGCACACTCTATGGGTGTGCGACTAATATAATTGAACAAAAAAGTAGTTTACTCAATTGGTGAGCAGTTTTCTTTATTTATTTATAGGATTTAGTACAGAGGTTATAATGGTAATTAAATACAACTAAAATTAATGATTGTTTGAAATAAGATGGGATGTCTCTGTCACCAACGGGGAAATCAATTTTAGGATATTAAAAAACGTGAGGAGTTCTGTCATCCATTCTTGGCCACAAGTTTTTGCACGAGATTGAATATTTTACTCTAATTGTAATAAATAGTGAAATAGATTTCATTTGCCCACGATCTCATGTCCTTAAACATTATAGGCCGAGAGTCCATATATAAATATACTTTAGGAATATTTATAGCTTTGATAATCGTATTAAGGATTATACAAATCCCATTTGTCGCCTTTGGTTTACCAAAGACACAATTATTTAATGGAAAAAAGAAAATTTTAACTCATGAATGATCATTGATAAATGATATGGCTGTTCTTAGCTATAAAGCCTAACCTATAAGCATAAAATAATTGAAAAAGACTTGACATCTATAGAAAAATACCAGTTGAATAAAAAAGTTACAAATCAGTACCTATTCACAAATTTTTACAGTACACACTTTATTGTTCGTACCAATTTTCTGAGTCTTGACGTACGTTTGTATGTGTGTATTGTTTACCACGTCACGCGTTTATAAGTAAGTTACTATACGGTTTCTATATGGTACCTTATGTATTATATGACGTATCATTTTCACAACGTATTACGTACCACAATACGTTCTATATGATACCTAAATGAGTTATATGTCGTACATGCGGTGATCAGGTACATATATGCAAAAAGTTTATTCTAATAGGACCTGCATATAAAAAATACTGATAGGGTACAAATTATAAATTTTTATGCAAATATGTACTTATGCGTAAAGTCCGAAAATAACAGCAAAAGACTTTACCATTTCTAATTGTTTAACCATTTCAAGGTTCAGCGTCTCTCCAAGTCCTCATCTTGAAGCCAATTCTCTGCATTTTCTGTAGAATTTGCTTCAAGAAACCCTCGCGAAGAGCAACCCACCATTTTTTGTTGCTGGGGTTGGATCTTCTTCCACGTTTACGTAAATATATATTACTTCTGTAACCTATTTATTGCAGAAGACGTACAATACAATCAAATCAACCGTATGATCAATTTGTGAAAGACGAAGATGACTGTGGTAGAATCATTCGGTGGGCAGAGCAGTGGATCAAGCTATTACTTGGGCGCGAATAGTGCTATCGATGGAAAGATTACCTATTTCAGCAACTCTTATGTGCTGGGTTTGACCCTCATTGCTGGGATTGGAGGTCTGCTCTTCGGATATGACACTGGTAAGAGTTTCCCTAACCCTTTTCTTTTTGCCTGAACTTTTGTCTCAAGTTCAAATTTCGTGGAAATTAGGGTTAATTGTTTACGGGTTCCCTCAATTTTTGGGAGTTTTTTGGTCTGCGTTGATCCTCATACGTTTTGAGCTCTTTAAGCCCTCGTATGATTCTTACAGAAAGCGAACTATCCTTACTTTTCCTTATAGGAGTAATATCAGGAGCCCTTCTCTACATTAAAGATGAATTCCCAGAAGTTGAAGGCAGTAGCTTTTTACAGGTGCTTTTCGATGCTTTTAGTTAGTACCAAAGTATCGATAACATATCTTATGTGCTGCCCGCCGTCCATTTTTCTTTACAAAGGAGACAATCGTGAGCATGGCTTTGGTCGGCGCAATAATAGGAGCCGCTGTAGGCGGCTATATAAACGACGTTTTCGGGCGAAAGAAAGCCACCTTATCAGCCGACGTTGTCTTTGTTATTGGGTCCATTACGATGGCTGCCGCCCCAAATCCTTACGTCCTTATTTTAGGACGCTTATTCATAGGCTTGGGCGTGGGCGTAGCATCTGTTACAGCCCCAGTGTATATAGCAGAAGCCTCTCCTTCGGAAATTAGGGGCGGGCTGGTCAGCACCAACGTGTTGATGATCACAGGCGGGCAGTTTCTTTCTTACCTCGTGAATCTTGCTTTTACTGAGGTTGGTCAGTTTTCCATTGCCTCTGAATTATGCCCTTTTTTTTTCTTTGAGTTCATCGGTAACCAAACATAGGGGAATGGTTTTAACCCGAGTTAGAAGAGTCAAAAGGGTGCCGAGTTATTGGGTTTTATCGTCTGCTGTCGTAGAAAGTCTTGCGTATTGCGTAATTTGTTCATGAATGGCGAAATAGGTTCCAGGTACATGGCGATGGATGCTTGGCGTAGCTGCATTTCCCGCCATTATCCAATTCGTTCTCATGATGTTCTTGCCCGAATCCCCTCGCTGGCTTTACATGAAGGCAAGAATCGCAATCCACGCACAAAAATAGTTGCGCCGTTTTTTTTTCTTCTTTCTTTTTTCATATGTTCGCTTTTTTCGTTCGCAGAAGGACAAAGCTGAAGCAATCGCAGTTCTTTCCAAGATTTACGACCCACTTCGACTGGAAGTAGAAATCGACCACCTCCATTCTGCGGTCGAAGAAGAACGCCATAAAAAGTCCCGCGTAAGCTACGTCGACGTCTTCAAATCAAAAGAGCTTAGGCTCGCCTTTCTCGCCGGGGCGGGAATGCAAGTAAGTTAAAACTCCAACAAACTGAGCGAATATAGCGCTCCAAGTCGTACTTTTTTTTTCGATTATTCGCCGCGCTGTAATAAAAAAACGCCCCGGGGTCGAATTTCGGCATTTTTTTTTTAAAAAAATCAGTATTGTGTCATATTCAAAAGGAGGGATCTTGGCTTTTTTTTTAACTAAATAAAAAGGGATTGAATTTGAAACTTACGCAGATATCTTTCAGTCCTTTGGGTTTAAAAGACGAATCGAGATGCATTTCGATGTTTTCGTTACATATTATTGCATGAGTTGTTGATTACTTCATGTATTAAAGCTAGATCCAGGTGAATTTTATGTTTCAAAGACGAAATAAATATCGAGCAATCCGACGAAATTGAAATTGTATTCGAATTTATTCTAATTCGATTCGAATTGATATTTTAACTTGGGGATATTTTAGTAATCTCGTGAACAATCCTGCCTGCTTGATGACATTACACGCGAATGCCTTATGTTTAAATTATTTCGCAGGCGTTCCAGCAATTCACGGGAATAAACACGGTGATGTACTACAGTCCGACGATAGTACAAATGGCGGGCTTCGCTTCGAACCAATTAGCGCTTCTTTTGTCACTAGTCGTAGCCTTCACGAATGCGTTGGGCACAATCCTCGGGATATACCTAATCGACCGCTTCGGCCGTCGAAAGCTCGCCCTGAGCAGCCTCACCGGAGTTACGCTCTCCCTCGTAATTCTCTCGTCGGCGTTCTTTTTACAAAATTCTTCGACTTCTTCGAACGATAAATTCTACGGGTGGGTCGCGGTAGTGGGCTTGGGCCTATACATAGCGTTTTTCTCCCCGGGAATGGGGCCCGTGCCTTGGACGATAAACTCGGAGATATATCCCGAGGCTTATCGGGGGATTTGCGGGGGAATGTCCGCGACGGTGAATTGGGTTTCGAACCTTATCGTGGCACAGACGTTTCTTACGGTGGCCGAGGTTGTCGGGACGGGGCCCACGTTTTTCGCCCTCGCGGTCGTGGCGGTTGGGGCGGTTTTTTTCGTTGGTGCGTTCGTGCCCGAGACGAAGGGGTTGAGCTTCGAGGAGGTGGAGATGATTTGGAAGGTTAGGGCTAAGGTGATTGGGGCTGGGTCGGAGGGCGGAGAGCCGCTGTTGTGAGTGCGAGGATTGAGCCGTTTGTTTTTTAGCTGCGTGTGGAATTTGTAAGTGTGTGAATGAAGTTTATAGTAAGGGTGATGGGTGATTATGAACCACCACTTATGTCGTCAAACTATTTATAATTTAACCCCAAATTATTGTATGTAACCATTCCATTTTTAATTATTGTACTTAAAACTCCTATAAGTTTTTCTTTTGTAAATTTAAAATTTATTTTATCTACGAAACATTTAAACGTTATAAATCTCAAAATTTAAAATAACACAATTATATTTTAACCACACGACGGATGGATCTCAAAATTAAAAAGAAAGCAATTTTTATTTTAAGCATGTGGATGGAGCGTGCGAAAAAGTACTGGTCCGAACTGAAGGAAGAAGTTATGACTGAATGAACATGGAATTCTGATTAATTTCCGTTTGAAGTGAATTTGAACGTCATTGAGTCGTTGCTGGTTGTGGGACGAGCTGGTTTTTAGGGGGACTAATTAACCTGATTTTGTGAGTAATATATAATGTTCCAATCCCTCAAATATATTATAATAATTAAGGAGTTTAGGAAGAAAGAGATGTCAAGAAATAGACCATTTGACCTATCCGTTCGTTCAGACGATGGAGGTTTTTAATTTAACCATCAACCCATAATCGTAGTCTTGATTTTATTTATTTTTTTCTTAAATATAGATATTTTTCTTATATATAATATGATATTGCCCATGAATGTGGACAAAAGGGCTTTGTCAACTTTGCCCGTGGGTGGAGGAACCTACTGAATTTTCTTGATTTGGGAAAAGTAGTTCGTCTCAACACCTAAGTAAATCCGTATTAAGTATTAAGTTTGTATATATAGTAGTATGTGGGCTTGACACGAATGCAAAAATAAAGTAAGACTCTATAATACCAAACATTATATTGAAGTTGGAAATATAAAAATTATGTGAATTGCAAAAGCTAGAAAGCCCGTAAAACCTTTGAAGTACGTTGGAACATAAAATATAAGAACTTTATTAGGATGGCACTTGGAGTTCGAGATCTAGGTTTTTATATTTCATGTATAGTTTATAATATTCCACCCAACAAACTTAACCTAAAAATCTATTCTGTACACTGCCCAATGACAGATCTAGACGAAGCATATGATAGATAAACCCTAAACCATGTTTCTTTTTATAAAGGAAAATAGAGATCAAATTTTACTTAAGATGCCACTCGATGTGTCAGCCTGCACTTTGCTCTGTCTTTTCTTTTTTTTGTATGAATTTATTATTATAATTTGATTCCCTAAATGCAACGTTAGAAAATAAAAATGAATCCGTGTTAGTCCAATTAAAGAATCACAATATTCACTGATTAATTTGAATTAAGCTTATTTTTTCTTAATTTTAGGCATTGATACACTAGTTTATGTACTCGATGGGTCCATATATAACATTGAAAATTATTTGATCTAAATTTTATTTTCTAACATATTAATTCCACAAGTTTCACTTACCTGTCCCGCATCACAAACCCTATTTTTTCTAACATATTATATCAGGGAAAAAGATTAAATATTTTCTACCCAACAGCACAAAAGGTCCCTTTTCCCAACATCCAATTGTCAATTCCCAACTAGTGAAAATAGAAGTATTTTTTTAACCCTTTTTAAGCCTCACTACACACATATAAATATATATATACAGCTTTGTGTTATTTTTGTTCTTTTTTTTTCTCCCATCATAACATGTACACTCTCAGATTCCTCTTTCTATTTTTTTTTTTGTTCTCTTCCTTCCAATTTACACATCCATGACCAGCTTTTCAACCTCGTTCTAATCCCTTGACACCATATAATTTTCCTTTTTCTTGTTCATAAATATTACATATATATCGTATTTAGACTTTTATTTTGAGAATATAAATCGATTTAGATGGATAGCTCAAGTGGGACATATGGAGAAGTCTGCCCTCATAATAACTCTTCTTCTTCTTCTTACAATGGAGATCAGTGGGGAGTTCCAAGCTTTCATCATCAGCAAAGTATATCCATGGATTGGACCCATGATGAGCAAGCTTTACTGGAAGAGGGTTTGGCCATGTATGTATTATATCATTTTATTTACGATTTTCTATAGAAAAAAATATATATTTTAGTTATTTGATCAATTTTTCGTCATATAGATACGCTTCTGAATCTAATATCGTTCAATACGCAAAAATCGCGGTGAAGATTAAGAGCAAAACGGTGCGCGACGTAGCGCTGCGGTGCAGATGGATGACCGTAAGTTATCGATATTTTTTTTTTGCAAGTTGTTATTACATAGTAATATCGCCGTTGTTGTTTTTTGGTCCTTACTAATCGATTCTTATTTTCATTTTTTTTCTCTTTACGTCTTTTATTTTTCGAATCTTAAGAAGAAAGAGATGAACAAGAGGAGGAAAGATGACCCTAATGCTGCAAGGAAAACTAAAGACAGAAAGGTGAGTTTGTTTTTACTTCTTTTTTTTTTCTGTTGATTTTGGTGATTGGAATATTAATTTCTCGAATTCTTGCTTAATTAAAGTGGCCAAAAGGATAGATTTATTTTTTATATATTGCAATAACGCAGGAAAATGTGAATGAAAACCGTTCGACGACAAAGCCAGGTTTTTCTCGCTTAGGCATGAATATGCAATCTCATTCTCGTGCAAGAAATACGCCTGCATTTAATGAAAATGCCCTTTCTTACAATATTGGTAATTAATTCATTTCTTGTTAATTAATAATATATTTGCAGCCTTACGTGACATATAATGATAAATATGTGTAATATATATGCACAGGTAATATTGGTGGATCAATGACTGGGCAGCTTCTTCAGCAGAATGCTTGGGCATTTAAGCAGATATCATCCAATTTAGAGACTAATAAGGTTGTGATTATTAATTCTTAATTACATAGTTATTGGCAATTAAGAAGTATTAATCTCTAGTTACAGATACATGACAATATTGGTCTTCTGAGCAACGCTCGGGACAACCTCTTCAAGATATTAGCCAAGTAATCCAATTCTTTTTTTGCCAACATTGTTTAAACTTTAAACCACTTCATAATTGACTTATGTTATTATAATATATTCATTATTATTACAGCTTGAATGAGATGGGCCCCACATTCAAGAAAATGCCACCGCTTCCAAAACTGAACGAGGAACTCGCCGACTCGATCCTTCATAGTCGTCCGATTCATTTTCAGATTCGATTGTAAATGATCGAACGGCTGACGATTAAAAGATCACTAATCATGTTAAAGCTAGTGATAATAATCTTAATTAATAGATAGGAAATGTTAACTTTCTTGCAATTACTGTGGTAGCTTTTATACGTTGTACGATCATTGACACGTGTTTTGCGTTATGCAAGAGACATTAGTTTAAGCTAATTGTGTAAGATTTTTCAAGATGTAAATTTTACATGACTTAGATTACGTGAATGCATTTAATACTTATAGGTGTGTATGTGTTAGGATCGGTTTATGTGTTTAGAGGGGGGAATAACACTTGTCTCTTCTTCGGTTTGTTTATGCGAGGACCAGTATTCAATCAGTGACCAGTCAGTATAAGTGCGGAAAATGATACTGAGCGGTTGAAACCGATAGGTAAATGTGAAAGTGAGTGTATGTGTGTGTACGAGACCGGTTTGTTTCTGGAAGTTCGGAGTTAAAATCTCATACGTCTCCCCTTCTTCCTCGCAAGGAAGGTTCACTAGATCTTCAGTTATACAACCTTGTACAACCTACCCAGCTGAATCTCAGCTCAAATCTAGTGAGTCACCTAGGCAGTCGTTTACAACAATCCACCTACTTCAACAGCTTTTTACAGTCCGTTGGAAATGAAGATCATAAACTAAAGTCAGAGAGTAGTTATATCTTTAGACTTCACTCTAGCTTTTTACGCTCTGCTCTCAGTACTTGAGACTTGCTTGATTATCGTCTTTTTGAGGATGAGATCTCAAAGTCGTAAAATCGCGGGAATTGTGTGAAGTAAGTGGTCTTCTTCTTGCATCTCTCCTTTTATGCTTGAGGTTTGAAATTCAAACCGTTGTGAGATAGACTCTTCACTCTGATTAGTGCATTAATTGACTTTCCCAAAATGGGTCTGCCCAGTTTGTGCCGCAGTCTATCCTGTCACTTTGCTTTATTCCTTATTTGCGTTAGTTGACCTTGTCTATACTCTGGATCTGCATCATTGCATTGATTGTCTGTAATTTCCTTTTTTATTTTAGCATGCTCCTGTCTTGAGTGTCCAATCTGTCATAAGTCTGGTATAGCATAATATCATGCTTCCTGAAGTCTTATTCAAGACCGGTATCTGCAGTCGGTATTCTGTATAGTATTTAAGCCAGCCCTGGTCATATATGCATCGCTTTTATTCCTCAGTATGAACCGATGCTTTAGGTCTCCGATTTTCATATGATTAGTCAGTTGTGTCAACACCAAAACTGTTAATCCGAATGTTTAATTCGTATTACTAGCAATTTCCCCCTTTTTGGTGATTGACAAAACTTAGCAGCAGAAAACCAGTTTTCATTTATATCAAGGAGAAATTGATACAAACTACAACTATTTGTATCCCTTGCTCTTAAATATCCGCTCTACTTCCTTCAATTTGGCATTATCCTTGTATGCATCTTCCTTGATGTCATGTAACCTCTTAAGATCAGCCAGCTGTTCCTTTGTCAGGTTGCAGGCCAAATGCCGTAAACTGCTGCCGTCATACTGTACTTCAACTGGACCGATTTCGCTGACTGGTACAACCGAAGTCTGTCTTTGTAAGACCTCATCCGGTATGAGTGCGGCTTCAATTGCAGCTCGTTTTGGATCTTTGGTTTTGGCATAGAGTTTGGATATGAACTTCTGAGGTTCAGATGAGCTAGAGCTGGGAGGTTGCTGTTTTCTGCTGTCGCTCACAGTACTTTCTCCCCTTTTGGCAATAACCGGGCTGATTAGCTGAGTCAAGGCAGTCAGCTGTCCTTTGATGACCTCCAGATCGGCACAGACATCAGAGCGGAGACCGGTGATATCTTCCTTGAGAGCTTGAAACTGCTCATTATTATGCTGTCGGTCACCTTTGATAGCCTTGCTGAGAACAGAGACTGTGCGATAAGTCTGCTTGACCAAGGAGATTTCTCTTGTTGAGCCCATATTGTCAACCGGTATTGATGCGGTGTTGGGAGACGCAGTCGGTTGCGACTGTAGAGGAGTGGAAGACTGTGTGTTCTCCGGCTGCGGGCTGGCGGAGACAACGATGGATTCTGTCATAATGACAGATACGGGAATCCCCTGTCCCGTCGTTGTTCTAACTTCGGTATCGGTTCCCTGCTCAGATTGGACTTCTACCGATTGGGGTTCTGCCAAGGTAGCCGAGATAGTTTGAATATTATTTGGAAAGATGGGAGATGAAGATCCTGTTTCACCGTTAAAGGTGAGAAGTAGAGGTAGTTGAGGAGGTGTATGTGTCTGGGGGAGTCCCTGAGGCGGCGTATAGCTAGCTGGAAACTGAATCGGTAGTGGTAACGATATCGATGGCCAGGGGAACAACAGAATAGGTTGTCTGAAGAGCAGCCGTTCCTCAGATACCGGTTCGGATGAGGAATGAAGAACTGGGCTTTGTATCAGTTGGAGAGACGCATGATCTGGTAGAACAGAGGACGAAGGCATGGGCGCGAGGAACAAGGCTGTGGTCATGGGAGAGTTCTTCGGCGATTGATCAGAGGACGTAGAGGCCGAGCCGGTTGGCGTAGCAGATGCAGCAGAGGAGGATGAGACATCCGGCTGAAATTTTGCCCAAACTTTAGCATAGTAAGCCTGCAAGCTCTGCAGCTCTGCCTCCAGCCTAGTTAGAATTTGGAGCTCATGCACTGCATCTCGTCCCTCTGGTGGAAAGTTCGCCCTGCGCTGCTCAATATAACCCGTCAGTTGAGCCATTTGGAGACTAACCCAGTACAGTTCTCGTGTATTCACCAGACTCTTGATAGATTCAATGCCTAGTGTCTTGATAAGCTTCCCTTCTGTCTTTCTTGCCTGCTTGAGTCTCAGAGAGACCTTTGGATTTCCAAATCTTGTGGCTGTACGGGGTGAACCGGAAGTCAAACCAGTCGTCATAGGCTTGAAGGTCATCAGCAATCTTCTCCTTGATCTCCTCTCGGATGAGAATCCAGGCAGTTTCGTCGACTGACTCTTGGCCTTCAGGGACCGCAATGGCTTTGCCCTTTTCTCTGTCAGACGAAAAACCTTGGGCTGGTTCAAGAAACCTCACACCACCTTGTGATGTGGCTGTCCTGAGCACCGAACCAATTGCCTCCAGAGGTGGAGAGACAGTGATGGTTGGTGTAGCAGCAGAAACCGACTGGACAAGTTGAGTAGATTGTATCGGTTTCTGAGAAGGGACGGATCCGATTTTCACCTTCTTTTTAGGCGTCTGGGTCCTTGGCTTGGTGAGCACTTTCCGAAGTGGCTGAGTGTCTTCAGATGAGGAAGAAGACCCCAAGACCAGTTTCGTCTTGGAGGGTTTTGAGGGGACCTGTTTGTCAATGACAACCTTCTTCTTTTTGGGCGCCGAGGGTGTTGGTCGTGAGTCGGTCTTGTCTCGACCAGTGGATTTCTTCTTTGCCGGAGCCAGAGAGTGATCAACAGTAGGTTTCTTGGTAGGCTTGGAGATATTCAGATCTTTAGTAGCTTTGCGTTTAGCCGGTTTCTTTGTAAGCGAGGCGGCACTCACCATTTGGCGGATGGTGTCTGCAGAGATGCAGTTTACGAAGCCAATCAACTCGACTGTGCCAACCTCTGCGATCTTGTGCCTGAGAAGGAATGACAGTTGAGGTGCAAAATTCTTAATCTGCCTGTCACGAACTGGCAGTATTCCCTTCAGGACCGAGAAAATCACAGAGGACCAGTTGATCTTCATCCGAGTCAAGATGGCCACCATGGCCTGAACTTTGTCGCTTGTGAGCATATCAAACGAGCCTGCCTTCCCCAAGATTGATTTGGCGACAATATCGTGGAGCAATCTGTATTCTGGTTTCAGGACCACTCGTTTATCTGAGTCTTTAAACGTGGCTCTCGTTATAGACATCATTGGTTTGAGACGTTCCTTAACTTCATCGGAGACATTGATGACGGTTTCTCCGCAGGTCGGCAGATTGAAGAGGTCCGCGAAGTATTCTTCCGTGATGTCAAACTGATGACCGTTGATTAGACACTGGAAGCGGTCTTCTAAAATTATCACGGTGTTGAAGAATTGATGCAGAGCCTCTGGGTAGTATTCCACAGAGCAGTTGAAGAAGGTCTGAAGACCGGTTTGAATTAGGGCTTCGAGGATAGGGAGAAATTCCTCGTGTTCAGTTTCCTTGCAGTTATCAAAGTAGATTTGAAGTGCCGTTCTTGTAAGTTCATTGTGTACTGGTGCCATTGTTCTAAGAATCGGATAGGGTTTCTGCAAAGAGGTTGAAGAGATTTGGGAGAGAGGATGATGATTCGGCTTGAGAGAGAAAGATAATGATGGAATGTCTTCGGTTGAATACGAATACTGAGTCTTTAGCGTGATAAAGCGTGTCTTTGCATTAAATGCATAAGACGTCTTGTCGCTTAGCTTTCCTTTCTCATAGTCTGCGATATCATATCTGCCGTGTTGTCAGAGTTCCTGCGAAAGTGTTATGATAGAATGTGTGCAATTGATGACGTATATTTAATAAGAACGATTTCGGTCAGTCACTGGTCTAGGTAATATTTCGGTATCAATACCGTTTTGTAGAAGCAATCCCGGTTTTATGAAGAAGAAAATTACCGAAAAGAAAAAAAATTCGGTTTTGTAGATATATTTGTTACGAGGATCAGTTTTGGACGAAACTGATAGGAGTAATGAATTTTGACCAGTATGAAGGAAATGACTGATTTGAAGAGAATAAAAGGCTTATCACGATCATCAATTCGCACAAATTTGTAGTGTCTAGGTCACTAGTTATACCAATTAATTTGATATAACAATGTTCACCCTGACTCTATGCCTAGGTACTCAGGATAGATCCAATAAACCTAAAGCATTTCGAAAGAAAGGAACTTAGCTTCTGGTAGTGGTTTGGTTAGGATGTCACCAACTTGTAGATCGATTGAGATGTGTTCCAGGCGCACATTCTTCTTCAGCACATGATCTCGTATGAAGTGGTGTCTTATTTCGATGTGCTTTGTCCTAGAGTGAAATACCGGATTCTGTGTGATTGCGATTGCACTATATTGTCACACAATATCGGAGTGTCTGTCTCTTGAATCCCGTAATCCTCTAGTTGATGCTGTATCCAAAGAATCTGTGAGCAACAACTTCCAGCCGCCAAGTATTCTGCTTCAGCTGTGGATGTGGCTATGGAAGTTTGTTTCTTGCTGAACCAAGAAATTAGTCGATCACCAAGGAACTGACATGTGCCACTTGTACTCCGTCGGTCGATTTTACAGCCTGCATAGTCGGCATCTGTATATCCATGTAGTGATATGCTTGAATCTTTGGGATACCATAGGCCAACGTTTACAGTCCCTTTGAGGTACTTCAAGATGCGCTTTGCCGCAGAGAAGTGGCTTTCTTTTGGATCAGATTGGAACCGAGCGCACAGACAGACACTGTACATAATGTCCGGTCTGCTGGTAGTTAGATATAGTAATGATCCAATCAGCCCTCGATATTTGGTAACTTCAATTGCTCCTCCATTTTCATCCTTGTCTAGTTTGATTGATGAACTCATAGGCGTTGTGACCTGTGAACAGTTTTCCATACCAAACTTTTTGAGCAACTCCCTTGTGTATTTGGCTTGAATTATGAATGTGCCGTGCTCGTTTGCCTTACTTGAAGTCCCAAAAAGAATGTGAGTTCACTCATCATACTCATCTCAAACTAATCTTGCATCATTTTAGAAAAACGCTTGTACAGCTTGGGATCAGTTGATCCAAAGATAATGTCATCGACATAGATCTGAACAATCAGCAGATGCTCTCCCTTAGTGAACCTGAATAGTGTTTTATCAACACTTCCGATTGTGAACTGATGGTCAGTCAAAAACTTCGATAGCGTTTCTGATAAACGTAATTTGTTACGTTTATATATTGTTAATTTTAAGTCGTTTGCGTTCATTAATGAAACTTTTTTGAATATCCTAGTACTTAAATGTGAGTTAATGGCAATATTAACGTTTTTACGATAATTTTGCGGCAGTTTGATTTTTCTTGCAGAACAGTGGGTAAAGGATGTCCAATTGAGCTGAAATTTTAACCGATGATAGAAGACTCGTTGATATTGATTTTGCTCAAAGGAATGTCCATTCCGAGTTCCCAATCAGAAGATATGAATTTTTGAATCCACATCTGCTTTGCTGCGCAGAAACAGCCCGTAATTGGGCCCATCACAAATCAGCCTATTTCGAATCAGCCCAAGATCTAATAACCCAACCCAAATATAGATACACTATACATACACAGGAGCTCATACGCATGAAAGAAAAGAAGACCCACCAGAAAACAAGAAACGCAGGAAACAAGGCAAAGAAACTAAGCAAAAGTAAACATCGACCCATGCCATCCGCAATGATGTTTTCCAAGTACCTTTATTCGACCACATCGGAAAAGAGGGAGATAAGAAGGAAGCTGTTATGAGAACTAGCTCTGAGGAGGCAGCGTTGAGAGGCTCAAAGGATCTCACAATCAAACTATAAAAGGAAGCTTACAGGTCGAACTTTGGGGGAGAAGACTGCCATCGACCTCTCTGATTCAACACACATCTGCACCATCGAGCTTTGAAGCAACGAGCTCTCAGCTCTTCTTCACGATCATCACCATCAGACCCATCTCCCATCATCAACTTCACCATCGTTACATCACCTCAGAGAGGCGCTGCACCATCATCGATCCCTGCTCTTCACCATCGTTCCCACACATACACCATTCGCTCTTCACAACAGCGAACACCCACCTCATCAAGCAGCCAGCTCAAGCAGCCACCATCCACACCATCGAGCTGCTCTCAAAACCTCGGCACATCAAGCTCTGATCAAGCTCTTCAACACACCAAGCATCCACCTCACCATCGTCCACTCACCTCGCCATCGATCATCCACGGCTGAGGAGAACGAGCCTGCTGCTCCGGGGCGTCAAATCGCGCTAAGGGACAGTAAAACGAGTTGAAATGGCGGCCATCTTCGGTTGCTCACCAGGTGTTCGACGAAATAACCCAACGAGGAGGGCGCGGTACGAGGGCATCGTCACGAGGACCGGCTGAGACGAGACGTGAGGGCAGATTCTATTTGCGACGGAAAGCATTGACGAAGCACGACGTTATCAGAGCTAAATATCAGGGAAGAAATTATGTTTTCGTCTTTGATATTCTCGTCTTCTCTTGTTTCCGTCATAAATATGAGTAGCTAATTCTTATATGTGCTTGGGATGAGATGAACGCTAGGTAGAATCATTGTTGGACGTAAAATACTCGTGAACATGCGATATTGACTATTTATCATTTATGATATTGTTTTTCAAATTAATATGTCTATGTGTTGATTTGAATATCACTTCGATATGTCTATGTATTGATGTGATTTCGTGGTAATATCGTTTTAGGGCGATAGCTAGAAAAACGGTTAGGCCTTTCATAAAATGATAGGAGTTCGATTATAGGGCGACAGCAAATAATCGATCCTCGCTTAGGTAAATTAATATATATTCTCACAACCGTCTAGGGCGACAGCAAATTCGGACGTGGGTAGGAATTACCTCGACTTAGTCAATATATTTATGTTAACGATAATTTACGGCCTCGTCAATGATACCTAGCGGGATTCGAAATCCCGAGCACATTTATTTTATATAAAAAGTTATTATTTTTAAATATTTAAGTTGCATTCAAGCTTTTGGTTTGTTAGAATATATTTTATAATTAAAAATACAACTAAAAAATATTTATTTAGGCTAAATATCAAATGATAGGTTATTACTAGTACTCAATTTATTCCTCGTGTTCGATACTCGTATATTCGCTATAGCTATTCTACAAACGATAGGTACACTGCCTTTCGCGCGTCGTGCTAGTTATAACATATTCGTTTTAATTATTACTTGACGTACTTGCACGAACCTTTATTTAATATATTAACGTACACGCACGCGATCAGTTTCATACCACGCTCTTGGAGCTTGCTTTAGTCAGTAGAGAGCTTTCTTTAAACGGTAGACATGATTAGGATACTCATGACTTTCGAAACTGGGTGGTTGAGCAACGTATACTTCTTCAAAAATTGTACCGTTCAGAAACACGCTCTTGACATCCATTTGATATACTTTGAAGTCCTTATAAGCTGCATATGCCAAGAAAATCCGTATAGCCTCAAGTCTTGCTACCGGTGCGAATGTCTCATCATAGTCGATTCCTTCTTCTTGCCTGTATCCTTGAGCAACCAGTCTTGCCTTATTTCTAGTGACAAGTCCATCCTCATTAAGTTTGTTCTTAAATACCCATTTCGTACCGATTACAGTTTGCTTTGGCCTTGGAACGAGAGTCCAGACTTGATTACGTTCAAACTGGTTTAGTTCTTCTTGCATAGCTTCTATCCAGTTGTCTTCCTTGAGCGCTTCATCGACCTTTGTTGGTTGGATTTGTGATATGAACGCCTGAATAGATTTTGGTTCGTCTGTCGCCTTGTTTTCATAGGTGCGGCAGGGTCTCCTATGACCAAGTGCTGAGGATGATTTAGCTTCGTGCGATTCCATTTGATGCGTTCCCCCTCAATTGATTCTTCCGGTGTTTCTTGAATACCTGTGGTGATTTCACTTTCCGGACCAGCTTCATGACCGATATTGTGTGGACTGATTGGTTCCATCGGTATTTCGGTGGTCATGTTTTGAACATTAGCTTCTTCCACAATAGGTATTTCAGTCAGCTCTAAGACTGGTTGATTCCTTTCTTCATCACTTTCGTCCTCAAGATGAGATCTCTCCAGTTGACTGCTTAGACGATTGATATTACTGGGAGTTTGGTTATCAGTTTCTGACTCTTCAAAGACTACGTGTGCTGATTCTTAATTAGATAGAGTTTTAGTGTTGAAAAACCGGTAAGCTTTACTGACTGAGGAGTACCCAAGGAATATTCCCTTTTCAGCCCTTGTATCAAGGCTGAGAGTTGATTTTCCCATTGTTGTGGATGAAGCATTTGCTTCCAAATGTCTTGAAGTAACTGATTGTGGGAACATTTCCGGTCCATACTTCGTAAGGTGTTTTGCCCTGTTTCTTGCAATCATGGACCGGTTCTGTGTGTAGCATGCGGTATTGATAGCTTCTGCCCAGAATTTATGAGAAATGTCTGCATCTGCC
Source organism: Craterostigma plantagineum (assembly GCA_027422505.1). Classification (NCBI taxonomy): domain Eukaryota; kingdom Viridiplantae; phylum Streptophyta; class Magnoliopsida; order Lamiales; family Linderniaceae; genus Craterostigma; species Craterostigma plantagineum. Next base: position 256,438 of record JAPQWV010000039.1, on the reverse strand, counting down.
AACATTGTTCTGGCGGCTTCCTTGAGAGTTCTGTTTCTCCTTTCAGCAACTCCATTCTGCTGTGGTGTCCTAGCAGCAGATAACTCATGGCATATACCATGGTTCTCAAGAAATTCGGTTATTGTAAGATTCACAAATTCAGTACCTCGATCACTACGGATCCGGTTTATGTTACCATTTTGTTCATTTTCTATTCTTCTGAAGAGTTTTATTAGATTGACTGGTGTTTGATCCTTGGATTTTAAGAATACTACCCAAGTGTACCTAGAGAAGTCATCTACAACTACGAGTGTGTATTTAGCACCACCAAGACTGACTACCGGTATAGGTCCAAATAAATCCATGTGAAGTAAGTCTAGACACCGGTTTGACTCTATATTCCCTTTACTCTTAAAAGTTGACCTAATTTGTTTACCTAACTGACACGCTGTACAGTGTTTATCTTTAGAAAATCTTAGATTAGGTAGACCTCTAACAAGATTGTTTTTCCTAAGGGCTGATATAGTCTTAAAATTTAAGTGACTGAGACGTTTGTACCACAGCCAACTTTTGGAGTTATGAGCTATTAGACAAGTTTGGATGGATGCCGATTGATCTCCCTACTGGACTCTATATGTACCCCCGACTCTATGACCGGTTATCAATATGCGTTTCTCTTTGTCTTTGACAAAGCATTTATCCTTTTCAAAAGAAATTAGGTAGTTATTTCTACATAGCTGACTCACACTTATTAGGTTATAGTGGAGATTTTGTACTAGGTGTACATCTTTTAAGGTAAGGTTCCTGTGAATAATCACTCCATTCCCTATTGTTTTACCTTTACCGTTATCTCCAAAAGTAATTGTCGGTCCAGTGTGTGCTCTAAGCTCCTTTAGAAGTCTTTCGTTACCTGTCATGTGTTGACAGCATCCACTGTCCAGATACCATACTGATCGGTTCAGCTCCTCAATGTATTCCTGAAACAAAAGAAATATATATATATATATATATAATATATATATATACATTGGTACGCAGTTTTACTTGGGTCCAGTATAGATTAGATTCTTAGGAACCCAGATCTGAAAGACTTTAACAGTCCGACCGGTTTGTGGGTCTATAAGATATTTAATGTTTCTAGACCTAGTCATTCCAAATCTAGGTCTTTGGTGTTGTCTATTCCAGTTTCTATATCCATAGTCATACCCCTGATTCCCCCTATGTTCATGCCTACTTGACATTGATTTGTTCCGACAAGACACAGCCCTTGGTAATCTCTTATTATGTTGAACTCCTTTCTCTATCCTGACCGGGGGGTTAGGTATGTTGCCGGTATTGGTTACTTGCGACGAGCTAGCTGAGACAAACTTAATCCAGCCGGTATTCTTTTCTCTTGCTGAAGATTCACTTGGTTCGGTTTCCTTAAACCCTAGTCCAGTCCTATCATTGCTATCCTTCAAGTTACTCTGGATGCTTTCTGCTGTCTTCTTGGACTGGTTCCAAGTTTTCACGATTGAATTTAGCTTAGCATTTTTAGTTCTCAACTGCACTATCTCATTCCTAAGTTCTCTAACTTCCTCAGTCAACCCTCTTGTTTGACTGAAATCACTAACAGTTTGTTCAACTGATGTGATTTTATCATTCTGTTTAATTCTAGTAGAAAGCTTCTGATATTCATCAGCCATTTCTTGAAGAGCTTGAAGAAGCTCTTCCTTAGTGAAATCATCTGATACAGAATCACATACCTCATTGTCGGTCATATTGTCCATAAGACATTCATGGGATTCCTGATCACTGTCGGTATCTGACTCATCGCTGTCTGATTCTTCAAAGTCAGAATCATCCCAGGTTTTTCCACTTTTGGCCACCAATGCCTTTTGATACTTCTTCGACTTGGTACCGGTTTTCTCCTTCTCCTTTTTCGAGACGCGACAGTCAATCGCGTAGTGTCCTTTCCTGCCACATTTAAAACAAGAGACATCAGTTCTTTCAGTTTTATTTTTTGAGGAGTTTTTACCTTCCGAACTGTTGTTTCGATTTTTCTTCATAAACTTTTCGAATCTCTTTACGAAGAGTGCCATGACTTCATCAGTCAGTTCCTCTGCTGTTTTTGAAGTTGAGGTTTCTGGTGCTACGAGTGCCTTGACAGGTTATTCTGTAACTGATTCTTCCATCCTCGTTTGTAGTTCGAACTCATAAGCCTTGAGATCAGCAAATAGGTCATGAACTTGTATCTTGCAGAGATCCTTTGATTCTCTCATGGCCATGGTCTTCACATCCCACTCACGATGAAGGGCTTTCATGATTTTGATAGCCACATCTCCAACGTCCTTCCAAGAGCTGAGGTCGTTGATGATATTCATGAATCGACCCTCGAAGTCGGTCATTGACTCTCCCGATTTCATTTTTGCGCTGTCGTACTTTTGTATGGCAACAATAAGTTTGTTTTCCCTTGTAGACTCGTTTCCTTCACAGATTTGCAAAGTTTTGTCCAGACCTCCTTTGCTGTTTTGCACAACATCACTTGTCTGAATGTTCCGGTGTCCAGTGTTTTGAACAGAATGTCCTTGGCGACGTAATCTAGATTCATCAGTTTCTTCTCTGTCTCTGTCCAATCACTCTTTACCTTTGGGATCATTTGCGGCTGTGTGTTATCTTATGCATGTAGTGTATTGATCTTTTCTAGCTCTGGAGGTCCATCTGTGATAACGTCCCACACATCTTCGTTCTGGGCAGCTAGGTGGGTCATCATGCGAACTTTTCATTCCATGAAGTTTTCTCGGGAGAACATCGGCAGCTTGCTTGACGTATTCATCTTTATCGATTTGATGATTGAGTAAACCCGCTCTGATACCACTTGTTAGGATCGGTTTATGTGTTTAGAGGGGGTGAATAAACACTTGTCTCTTCTTCGGTTTGTTTATGCGAGGACCAGTATTCAATCAGTGACCAGTCAGTATAAGTGCAGAAAATGATACTGAGCGGTTGAAACCGATAGGTAAATGTGAAAGTGAGTGTATGTGTGTGTACGAGACCGGTTTGTTTCTGGAAGTTCGGAGATCTCCTACGTCTCCCCTTCTTCCTCGCAAGGAAAGTTCACTAGATCTTCAGTTATACAACCTTGTACAACCTATCCAGCTGAATCTCAGCTCAAATCTAGTGAGTCACCTAGGCAGTCGTTTACAACAATCCACATACTTCAATAGCTTTTTACAGTCCGTTGGAAATGAAGATCATAAACTAAAGTCAGAGAGTAGTTATATCTTTAGACTTCACTCTAGCTTTTTACGCTCTGCTCTCAGTACTTGAGACTTGCTTGATTATCGTCTTTTTGAGGATGAGATCTCAAAGTCGTAAAATCGCGGGAATTGTGTGAAGTAAGTGGTCTTCTTCTTGCATCTCTCCTTTTATGCTTGAGGTTTGAAATTCAAACCGTTGTGAGATAGACTATTCACTCTGATTAGTGCATTAATTGACTTTCCCAAAATGGGTCTGCCCAGTTTGTGCCGCAGTCTATCCTGTCACTTTGCTTTATTCCTTATTTGCGTTAGTTGACCTTGTCTATACTCTGGATCTGCAGCATTGCATTGATTGTCTGTAATTTCTTTTTTGTTTTAGCATGCTCCTGTCTTGAGTGTCCAATCTGTCATAAGTCCGGTATAGCATAATATCATGCTTCCTGAAGTCTTATTCAAGACCGGTATCTGCAGTCGGTATTCTGTATAGTACTTAAGCCAGCCCTGGTCATATATGCATCGCTTTTATTCCTCAGTATGAACCGATGCTTTAGGTCTCCGGTTTTCATATGACTAGTCACTTGTGTCAACACCAAAACTGTTAATCCGAATGTTTAATTCGTATTACTAGCAGTATGGGTAAATGAATAGTAGCTTTCGTCGTAATTTGTTTCTCTTGATGATAGGCTCTTGATCCTTTTTTCGTAATCATTACCTACTTATCGTATTATTCATCTTTCTCGCGCTAATTTATTTGTTTAATTCGCGCATCAGTATGGCCCGCCAATGATTAAACCTGTGAAGCCCAAACACGCGGTGAATTGACGACACAAAAGATCCCTAATTTTACTTGCAAATTGGCATATTTCAAAAATATGCATAATGAGTTAATCATTAGGCTAAATTACGGGCCATATGAGCCAGTATCTTTTGTTATTAATATGACAACGTGAGTGATGACGATCCATAAATTTATGAGCCCTAATTTACATAAAATGAAAAAATCCAATGAATGAGAGAGCAACACTAGTAGCATAACTTATGTTGTGTGTTTATTTGATTTTTTTCATGTTTAGCTTGAGGTAGAAGCGCTCGATATTGGTTTATTAAATCGTAGTTTTGAGAATTGATTTGCTCTCCAATCCAAGTCCACAATATTCACTTTCGCCTCATTATCCCAATCATCAATAGGTTCTTTCTTTCTCCTTTATCGACAACTTAGGAGTAACGATCAGCACAATTAGTAATAAATTCTATCCTATAAGGCCACTTGAGTTATAGCGAAAACCAAAATATTGACGTATTCTATAGCTTATATCATAATTGTTAGTTGACCAGAGCGTCCGTTGTTAATTTCACTGAAAATGGTACATTGTATGTACCCGATTTAACGATCTCATTATGTTGGAAACTCTTTCGTTCCTTAGAGTTTACTTTTAATCAAATATGTACCTTACATGTTCAATTAGATGATTATTTTGTATTGATGAATATAAAAATAATACGTTGATAAAAGAATAACATCTGGGAGGATAAAAATGGGCATTTTTCCCCGCGCTTTGTGCGCTGCTAACAACATTCTAGAATATATATATACAGAAATGTTATGGTGCTCACATTGCGTGAGCACTGGGCACCTGTTGTGTGGCATTTTTTGTACCAAGTCAACATGCCAAATCAACCCCACGGGTGTGTAGGTTATAGATCAATAAAAAATTTCGTTGTATGGTGATTTGAAGCGTTGTGGTGGTGCGCACTAAGAGGTGAACACCGTAACGTTACTATATATATATAATCTTCGAATACAGTTTGTCGTCATGGTAGTAGGTAGGGTTGCAAACGAATCGAATCGAGTCGAATATCACAATATTCTATTCGTATTCGGATAACAGTCGAATACGAATACGAATACTCGAATATATAGTCGAATCATAAAATCGATTCTTATTCGAATTCGAATATTTTCTCGAATATTCGAATCGAATATCGAATATTGTATTCAAAGTCATCTTTGATTTTTTATTTAATAAAATATAAACAATATCATATTTAAAATATATATTGAATTATAATAAATTATATTTAAACATATATTGAATTATAATAAACTTTATTTAAACATATTGAATTATAGCATATTATTTGTAAATATTTTAGTGGGTTATCATATATTATATGTGAATATATATTAATTATACTATATTTTATGTTATATTATTCGAATCGAATAATTCGGTTAATTTTCGAATCGAATATTGTGATTCATATTCGTATTCGTATATTTCTCGAATCAGAAAAAATATTCTTATTCGGATTCGTATTCTAAATATTCGAATTCGAATCTTAAAATTTCGAATCGAATCGCGAATCGAACCAAAAAAGTTCGATTCGTTTGCAACCCTGGTGGTAGGGTTGCAATAATCAAATTGAACTGTTAATAACATTATATTTAAATATATATTATTCAACTCGATTCGGAATTATTCGAATTCGATAGTTGTGGCTATTTTACATAAATCCTCTTCTCTTTAATAAATGAATATAAAATAACATTATATAAATTATTTTTAATTATTTATCCGAATCAATATTTATTGATTGAAGCTGTTCATACCGTCGGAACAACCTACCTAGCTGATCAGCGATGGTGACGCCGCCGCATTCGCCGCCATCTTCCCCAGGTGTATCGCCGGTTCAGCTCGAAGACTGCATCCACGAGCTGTTGAAATTCACACTCCAATCCTCCGTGCGAGGCGTAATCCACACTGGGCTTTCGTCGCAGTACTGTGCCGGCCTATTATTAGAAGCTGAAGAAAGCCAGTCTCTCCTCCGTTCTAACGCCGGTGAGCTTATCTTTCCTATATACTTTCAAGTCTTTCATATGTGTCTCAGGCTTATTTGTAGTCTAGATATGTTGTCTTCTGCGTTTTTGCTAGTGATGTTTTGAAGTATTATCTTTTGTTTTTTTTTATCCCGGATGATTTTCGAGGGGTTCCTTCGTATCCCTTGTATAAACGCTTGGCAGCATCTCTTTATCGGTCTATACAATCAGGAGGCTTGAGTACTGAGCCTTCACATGAAGGGTGGGCCTTAAATGAGAAAGATGAGGGATGGGATAAGATGATAGTGGAAATCGGCCATGACTTAGCAAATGTAAGGCTGGTTATGTGTTTTTTTAGGTTAAAGATTACTTTCGATATGATTGGAAAGCTTCTCTGCTTTGCGCAATGCTTATGATCTTGTCGTTTCAGATGCTCAAAGAAGTGGATTTTGAGCTTCATGTTCAGGAGCCATTCCTATGGCAACTCAGTGGTATATTCCTGTAGATGATTCTTCTGTTGTTGTAATTTTGACTTTTGTGCCGTCTGGCTCGGTTGAGCTCACTTCGTTTTGCTTGGCTCTCTTTTCATTGCAATCACAGATGGAAGGAAAACAATTGAAGGGAGGTGTGCCCTCGGTGACTACAATCGGTATGTCTCCTTCGATCTTAGTCTCAAAACTGGTGTAAGAAATTGAACGTGGAAGAAGTGAAGCTCAAGGCAACGCCAAGATTCTCGATTAGATACTAAAAACATATACTAGATTATGTTTTTTGCTTTATTAGAGGATTCTTTTCATTGTTCAATGCTATGTTAAATTGCTTATTTTCTGTTTTATTGGAGGCTAATGCTGACCTATCTTTCTATGCTTGATTAATTTCTAGAATCCAATCTGGGAATCTACTTCTATTCAACAAATGCTTGTCACTTCAAGTACAGGTGCAAGAATGCTCTTTTGAGTTTATATGTGTGACCTAAAGGCCTCGGTTAATTTTAAGCGCCTATGTATTTTCAGGGTGTGCGCCATTATGCTTCATTTTATGATATGCTAGAAGCTGAAGGTCTTGCAAATGTTTTACCTGGAGTGTCAAGCATTGAAGAAGGTTATTATTCTTTCAGTAATAGAGAATTTAGGTCCTATACTAGCCGATGAAGTCTGTTCTTCATCAACAATTTGCTTGTTAAGATAAGATCCCTGTCTTGACCTCATGCTCATTAATCATCCGTGGTCTGAAAGGACCAACGTACAAAACCAGCCTCTTTTTTTTTTTTTGCTTCTATTAGTGTCTTATGTGAGTACCTGGTCAACAATTGGAAGGTCAAATCTTGCTAAGAACTAAGAATAGATATCAGGTGGAAAACATGGTATAATATGATGATCAAATCCCTTGATTCCTTTTTCACCTGCGCTGTTTTATCAGGGGTAGGAGTATATAGAAACTTTTACTCTGAAGAGAAGGAAAGATCAAACGGCGTTCTTGCTATATCTGTGAAAGCGCCAGTTTCTCAGCTTCATCTTTCTATGGCTTCCTTTCTTTCAGTGAGTTCTTCAAAGCGTAATCGTATACTCAGTTCTCAAAATCACTTACTAAATATTGCTACCAAGATACAGGACGATCGTTTATGTGCTTTTATAGGGCCTTAGCTATGGTGGAATTCAAAGACTTCTAGGTTTCGCCTGGACCGCTGGAACACAACCCGAACTACTTCCACCTCCACCATCAACTCTGCTCTCAGCATTTTTAGAGCCTCATAATCCCGATGTATGATTACGCCCCACGCTTGCTTCTCTTCGCAGATATTCATCTTGTTTAAACTCATATTATACTTCCCATTGTACGACAAGTGTGAAAAACTCTAGGCGAAAATCCTTGCAAGAGGCAAGTTAAAAGGATTCCTAAAAGTTGCTCTCTTTCTGAAACTCTTGCACTGTATGGCATTGTAAGAAAACAATGTCCCACGAATTCCATCATTATTCTTTTTCATGATGCAACTTAAAACCTTCGAACCAAGTCATTTGCTTCGATAATCAGTGCTGAGATTTCATGCAATGCAATATAATTACTTTTATGGTGAGGTGAAAGGTTCAACCTTGACGATGGGCGCTCGGGCACTTGCCAAGCATGTCAATAGGTGCAGCCGAGGATATTGGGGCGCCATTCGTGGAAATGGTTAGTTAGCTCTCTTCTTTTCATTCTTCAGTTCGTCGTAGTAATCCAAACGTTTTCAGTTCTGTGCTTTTTTAAGACATGGCAAAGAACAGGCATGCCGAGGATGTAATAACTTGCCTCCTAAACGAATGTCTATGGATGAATATTCACGTCGTTTCACCGCAAAGAGCTGTCTTTGAGATAAGGAACAGCTGTGGTTACGGTGCAAGGTGGTCGGGCGATGGAACTAAGGTAAGTAGTTGACCTTTTGCAGAGATTAACGGCGAGTTTAAGGTTTATTATCTTATTACATCTCATCTATCTCATGGGTATGTAATGGAAAATGTTTGCTGTTCTTTTTCTTTCTGCAGTTTATAGGATTTCTTGAGCCTTACATGGTGAATGGGCACATGAAGAGATGGAGGCATTAGCTATGGCTGATCGGAAACTTGCGAGCTGGCTCGTGAGGTTTTTTTTTTTGCTATATAAGCTCGAGCTCGGGTTTTGTAATGAACTTCGGTTCGCGGGTTTTTTTTGGATTTTTATTGCTTTAAATTTAGTTTGTAGGTTGAGCTTGAACCTAGAAAATTAACCGAGCTCCAACACCTACGAAAAATTAGAATTCAAGCTATTTTTGTAACGAAATGGACATAAAACTTTGGGGAATCAACACTTAAATACTTACATCAATAAAAATAAACCACATCAGTCCCCTGTCAGACGTTTTTATATTATAGGCTACTTGAATTTTATTTTACTGATAGGTACCTAACTGACGGATTTACCCCTACTAAAACTGCTTTATTACACCCTTTACCCGAGTTTCTTATTTCAGCTTACGTTCGTTCATTAAAAATAGAAAATAGGCTTAGTATTATCGTTACCAATAGGCTTGTTTCTAGTTCGATTTTGCTGTTTTTCGTTAGGTTTAAGAATTTTTGGTTAATGTTCGTAACAATATCTGCATGTTTTTCGAATGACATCGATTTGTTGTTCGATTAGGGTTTCTTTGGAATGGTTCAATTTAGTGTGGTAGTTTTGTGCGTGTTTCTTCGAATGAGTGGACTGATTGTTGTCGACTTAGGGGTTTTGGAATGTGTCCATTTTGGGTTTTTCGAATGGGGTCGATTTGTTTTGGTACTAAATTGTCACTGTATTTGGTACCATTTGTTTGGGCAAATTAGTACCCTGTGTGTGAATAATGGTACTGCTTGTTAACATTGGATTTTTTTTTTTTTTTGCAGAAATGCCTCCGCGAAACATATTTGAGCTGCCTTTTAGATGCCATCATGTGCTCTTTTGATCTACCATAAGCAGTTTGTAGGGTAGCATGACCCGGATAAAAAGGAATTATAAGAAGGTCCCCGTTTCTTTTTTTTAGATATGCCTAAGATGTCGCATTCGTTTGCTCGAATTGTGGCGTTGATAGCATTATAGTGTAGAGGCGAACGCGTTTAGGTTGGGGGATAATTCGAATGTGGTATTCGCCCCACAGGAATTTAGTGCAGCAATGGGCTTGCATAACGTAGGACATCCAGTTGACCTAAATTCAAAAATGAGATCGAAAATCGTTGAACGGCTTTTTGGTCGGAAAAATGACAATGTAGCCCGTGAAAAAATCTTAGAGTTGTTGAATGAGTTTTTAGGAAAGTTTGTGAGGGAGAACACGATGAGTTTGTTAGGTTGTTATTTCTTTTCTCGTTTAACTGTGTAGTATTCCTGATGGGTAATTTGAAAATCCCATCGTTCGTGAATGCCTACGTCGACGATGTCGACATGATGGGCGAGTACGTATGAGGAAGGGCGGTGCATGAGTTTTTGGTCGCCGAGATAAAGCAAACAGTTGCGAATTCCATGCGGATCAACTTGTTAGCCTAATGATGAATGGGTGCACTATTGGGTTAATAGTAATACTCTCTATTACGTTATAAGTTTGCCTTTTTGATTATGTGTTTATTGATTAATTCAATGCTTCGGGCACTTTCAGATTAGCGTGTATGAGCACGTGCCCTCATTAGCGCAGAAGCGGGAGATGTATATGTTCTCCCGGATGTTCAATTGGGAAGAAAGTAGGATTCCGAATGACGCAATCACGGCGGAGACTGAATTGGCTGCAATTGCCTCCATCGTCCCAATATACCCCAGAGAGAAGGAAGTGAAGTTCGTGCATCCGATAATTTGCTGCCGGAGGTATAAAGTTTCCTATTTTTTTCGGTATTATTTGCTTTGTTTCTAACTGCTGAATAATTTATGTGTGGTTAAGATTGCTGGCGGATCTCGTTTAGAGTGGAGTGCTTGTGGAGAGGTTGGAAGCCGAGTTGAGATTGAAGGACGAGGTTATAAGAGATCTCAGGTCAAATGTTCAGACATCGAAGGATGATGTGGATGCGAAGGAGGAGGAAGAGGCTGATGCTAATGAACGCATGGATGCGAAAGAGGCTGGGGTTAAAGATATGGATGTGAGCGAGGATGATGATAAAGCACAAGATATGGCTTATATGGAGGGCGATGATAGGGCTGAGGAGGGCCGAGGATATGGCTCACGGTGAGGGTGATGTTATGGCCGAGGAGATGGCACATGGCGACGGTGAGAAGGCCGAGGAGGACAATGTTGATGATAGGATGGGGATCAAGCTGATGTTGAGGTAGTGAAGAAGAAGGAGCACAAGAGGGAGGAGGATACGACCGCGGAGGATAAGGCCGATGAGGTTAAGGCTTCATCGATTATTCGAACGGTGCGAGGCTGAAACAATCGTAAAAAGCGGCGAAATTCGGCATTTGTGACACCGGATTCAACTTCTCAGCGACCACAAAAAAGGGACGGACAGAAAATAAAGCTGCAGTGATTGATGTCGAGGCTGCCGAGACTGTTCGAGAGCCGTCGGTGGCATAATGTTTGAAGTTCTCGGACAGACTTGATTATGCCGTCCGACAGGAGATCCCTGCGGAATAGCGTCAGTGCATCGACGCATACCTTGCAGCGAAGAAGCTTAGGTATCTTTTCTTCAATGCTTCGATGGTATTCAAGTAATCAAAGGTAATCAAATGAATACCATCGAAACATTGAAAAAATTAGCTAAGCTTCTTCGCTTTAAAGTATGTGTTGATGCACTGACGCTGTTCCGTAGGGATCTCGTGCCGGGCGATATAATCAAATCTGTCCGAGAACTTTGAACAGTATGCCACCGGCGGCTCTCGAACAGTCTCAGCAGCCTCGACATCAATCACTGCAACTTTATTTTTCCCCTGTCCCTTCTTTTGTGGCCGCTGAGGAGTTGAATCCAGTGTCACAAATGCCGAATTTTGCCGCTTTTTACGATTGTTTCGGCCTCGCATCGTTCGAGCAATCGACAAAGCCTTAGCCTCCTCGGCCTTATCCTCCTCTTGTACTCATTCTTCTTTACTAACCTCAACTTCCGCTTGATCTTCGTCCATATCCTCAATATTGTCATCATAGGCCTTCTTACCGTCGCTATGAGCCATCTCTTCGGCCATTCGTCACCATCACGGTGAGACATATCTTCGGCCCTATCATCGCCCTCCCTGTGAGCCATTTTCTGTGCCTCCTTATCACCCGCATCCTCGCTCACATCCCTATTCTTAGCCCCAGTCTCTTTCTCATCCCCTCTTCCATCAGCAACAGCCTCTTCCTCCTCCATCACATCTTCGTTGGACATATCATCCTTCCACGTCCGAACATTTGACCTTAAATCTCTTATAACCTCGTTCTTCAATCTCAACTTGGCATCGAACCTCTCCACACGAGCACTCTACTAAATGAGATCCGTCAACTCCTCCATCAACATTAACCACACATAATTCATTCAGTAGTTAGAAACAAAGCAAATAATACCTAAAAAAGTACGGAATTTTATACCTCCGGCAGCATATTTATCGGATGTATGAACTTTACATCCTTCTTTGTTCCGCATATTCGGACGACAGAGGCAATTGCAGCCAATCAGCCTCTGCAGCGATTACGTCATTCGGTCTACTTTCTTCCTAATTGAACATTCAGGGAAACATATACATCTCTCGCTTCTCCGCCAACGAGGGCACGTGCTCATACACCCAAATCTGAAAGTGCCCATTCATCAATAAATACATAATGAAAATGGTAAACTCATAACGCAATGAAGAGTATTACCGTTAACCTAATAGTGCACCCGTTCATCATCAGGCTGGACGAGTCGATCCGCATTGAATTCGCAATCGTTTGCTTTATCTCGGCGACCAAAACTCGTGCACCGTCCTTCCCCATGCGCACTCGCTCATCATGTCGACATTGTCAAGGTACGCATTCACGAACAATGGGTTTTTCGAATTATCCATTGGGAATAATACACAGTTAAACAAGAAAAGAACGAACTCATCCGTGTTCTCCCTCTCAAACTTTACTACAAAGTCATTCAACAACTCTAAGATTTTTTTACGGGTTACATTGCCATTTTTCTTACCGAAAGCCGTTCAACGGTTTTCGATTTCATTTTCGAATTTAGGTCAACGGGCTGTCCTACGTTATGCAAAGCCATTACTACACTAAATTCCTGTGGGGGGAACACCGCATTCGCATTCTCCCCCAACCTAAACGTATTCGCCTCTACATTATTACATTTTATCAATGCCATAATTCGAGCAAACGAATTTGAGATCTTAGGCATATCTAAAAAAATAAAATGGGGAGCTTCTTATAGCTTTTTTTTTATCCGGGGTTATGCTACCCTGCAAACTACTTATAACAGATCGAAAGAGCGCAGTATGGCACCTGGAGGACAGTTCAAATCTGTTCCGCGGAGGCATTTCTGCAAAAAATTCACTGTTAACAAGCAGTACCATGTTATTCACGTACGGGGTTCCAATTTGCCCAAACAGATGGACCAAATACAGTGATAATGTAGTACCAAAATAAATTGACCACATTCGGAAAACCCCAAATCGACCCATTCTAAACCCCCCAAACAGTCCACCCATCGATCACGCACAAAGCTACCACACTAAATTGAACAATTTCAAAGAAACCCTAATTGAGCAACAAATCGATGTCATTCGAAAAATACGCAGCTATTTTTACGAACATTAATCGAAATGCTTAAATCCAATGAATGACGGCAAAATGAAACCAGATACAAGCATATTGGTAACGGTAATACCACGACGTACTGTAATGCTGCTAATGACTTACCGATCGAATTTAGAAGGGGAATACCACGGCGAACGAGAACCCACGACGTTGAATCTGAAGCAAAACAAACGCGGGTCAATTTCTGGGAGAAAGTCGCACGATTTGGATTGGTTTGGGATGGTGTGAATTTTTTTTAGAACGAACGTAAGGTGAAATAAAAGACCAGGTAAATGATGTAATAAAGCAGTTTTAGTAGGGGTAAATCCGTCAGTTATGTACATATCAGTAAAATAAAATTCAAGTATGTACCTTGATTAAGAATGAGTTCTGTTTTATTTTTTATGATGTAGTATACAAGTGTTTAACCCCTTGATTTTATTTAATCGTATCTTCCTTCTTTATCTTTATTAAATGTTTAATTAATTTAAACAGACACTGATTTCGCATCTGTAATGCTTTTCGCCTGACTATGCACACACTCCCCCACAGACAGAGAGACCCATGAGGATTTGTTAGTCGTCTCTTGAAAGGTTCATTGAATACATTGGTCTGAACATGTGATTATTATCTGCTGATTCGCCCGTAAAAAGGAAGATAAATACAAGAAAAAAGGATAAGGAAGAGGTGTTTGATTCTCTGTTTACGGATCTAAATTCCAACCCTGACGGCGGAGCTAGCAAACAAATTCCGATTTTTAGCTCATTTGTTGCGAATTCTTACGCGTTAGCGCTGGAAATCGTTTGCACGCTGTTAATCGGCTTTAAATGTTAATGCTTTTATGTTGATTTTTATGGGTGTGTTTATTCATGCGATGAGATTTACACCAATTGTCGTATGATCATTATGTCATCAGATCTTTGTTGAGCCACGTTTTACTGTTCTCCTGTCATGCTTGACCCTTCTGCTAATAGCCCTCAATGTTCTCTGCATTTAGATGTTGATACTGATTATGTTTTCATTTACCGGTTAGTTGATATGCAGAAATGAAACGTTATTCTAAATTTTCAGCACTTTACATTCGAACATTTTGCTTCTTTCTATGCTTTTACTGAAATCTTACATACTTGGATTTCATAACCATTGTCCTCGGCAGGTTTCAGCTTTCTGTTTTACTTTGATTGATGGATAAGGACAAGTCTATCCATAATAGTGCTAATCGTCTACCACCTTCGGGGAGGTCCAATATCTTTGCATCATCCAATGCTAGTTATAGTATCGATGCAGAAAAAGTTGGATCTTCAAACTTGCCTCCATTAAGACCAGGCACTTCCTCAGAACACGGCGGTTACTTTCGCCATGATTTACCTTCTGATTCTGCCCAGTTTAGTCACGACATAAGTGGAATGCCCGAAAATCCACCAAAGAACTTAGGACACAGACGTGCCCAGTCCGAGATTCTTACCCTTCCAGACGATCTCAACTTTGACAGCGATCTTGGCTTTGTGGGCGGATTTGATGGGCCATCTTTTTCTGATGAGACTGAGGAGGATTTGTTCTCTGCGTATATTGATATGGATAAGGTCAACTTGGGTTCTGAAACTTCTCAATTCCTAGCAGAAGCTGGCTCTTCAACTGCTAACGCTCAGCTGAAAGCTAACCGAGGAGCTGAAAATGTGGCTATGGATTCAAGTTATAAGCCACGGACTAGGCATCAGCATAGCCAATCCATGGATGGGTTGACTAGTATTAAACCCGAGATGCTGATGTCGGGTTCAGAAGAGCTATCTGCGGCTGATTCGAAGAAAGCTGCTTCTTCTGCTAAGCTTGCTGAGCTTGCCCTTGTTGATCCAAAGCGTGCTAAGAGGTAAGTTTTTGTTTCTACTTTAAATGTAACTTCGTGGAGTAGGGCATTAAATTGATGTGTGTGTTCTTATAGCTATTTTGTTTAGCATAAACCTATCAGTTAATGTGCCATCTGGGGATTGTTTAGAGTGGATCCATATGTTAAAGGTCGCTGTTTTCTTTTACATCTGTGCATATTCTTACAGGATTTGGGCAAATAGGCAGTCAGCAGCAAGGTCTAAGGAGAGGAAAATGAGATACATAGGTGAGCTTGAAAGGAAAATCCAGACTCTTCAGACAGATGCTACTTCCATGTCTGCACAATTGACGTTATTGCAGGTAAACATCTCTAGTCTGCTTACATTTTACGCGTTCCATGGACTACGTACATTTGGGGTTTCTTTGTCAGCTTACGGTTTATGCCAAAATCTACCACATAAGTAAGCTGATTAAATGGACGAGGTATATTTGGGGTTTCTTTGTCAGCTTATGCCAAAATCTACTACATAAGTAAGCTGATTAAACTTTGTTTTTCTCAACTACAGAGAGATACCAATGGTTTAACTTCCGAAAATGGTGAGCTCAAGCTGCGGGTGCAAACAATGGAACAGCAAGTCCACTTGCAAGATGGTAAAAAAATCTTACCTAAGCCTTTCATCCTTGGATTTTCTTGCACACCCCTCGTTTGATTGAGAAGGCTTGAACATATGCATACCAAATCTTCTGTGAAAAACGTAGCGCTGAACGACGCGTTGAAGGAAGAAATACAGCACTTGAAAGCCTTGACGGGCCAGTCGATTCCAAACGGCGGGCCCATGAACTTTCCCGGGCCTTACGGATCAAACCACCATCAGCCGTTCTACGCAAACAGCAATGCGATGCACAATACGATGCTGACCGCCCAACAACTTCAGCAACTCCATATAAATTTTCAGAATCATCATCAGCAGCACCACAATCAACAGCAACAGTATCATCACCTTCAGCAATTGCAGCAGCAACACATTCACTCATCCTCATCCTCATTACATCAGCAGCAGCGAATTCAGACGAGTGGAGAAGCTAAGGTCAGAATCTCAGCCCCACCTTCTGTCCAAAGAGATCCCGGGCCCGATGCATCGTCTTCTTCTTCCAAGGATTAGACATGGATATCGGTTGACAAGTAGGTCGATCGAAAGCGTTTCCTATGCTCACCCAAAATCTTAGTCCTAGTCTTTTAGTCTTGAAATTGGTTAATAGTGTTTCTTTGCAAACTACATCTGAGATCTGTGTCTGCTTTTCAGTTAGTAGTCTTGAGTGCTAGTTTATTATGTTTAAACTAGTCTGCTTGGTATTATTGATCGGTAATGTCCTTACTCTTAGTGATGGGGAAGTTATTGCAAATTTCTGCAATAAGCAGAAAGCTTCCTTAGGAGTCCTTGAAGATATGAAATCAGATGTTAAAAAATATATTTCTATTTTATTAAGGCTCATGCCATTAGAGTAAATGTTTTTGGAGTGTCAATTTTATCATGCAATTATAAATTACCCTTTCTGTGATAACAGTCTAATTTATTTATTAATTTATTCTGAACATCATAATAAATTAATTTTTAGTTATACTTAAAAATAATGTATTATTTCACTCTTATATCAATTTACTCCATTATTTTTTATTATTATAATGATATCCATGTAAATCGTTTTCCTTTTATATACATTTAAATGTAATATTTCATCAAATATTAAATGTACCTTAAAATATGTAATAAGATCCCATGTAGTTATAGTATTAGCACGCATATAGAGGGTGCAGAAATATTAGTATACATGTATTTACGTACAAAGCATGTGAATTATGTAACCAAATATTCAATAAATATACGGAAACGGAAACACACAATAAAAAAACGTCATGATTTCGAGCTGATGCGTTGTGTGCGTTTCGTACGTCAATAATCACAGGATCTTGTTCGCACACAGCAGAAATTGGTTGATGATATTATTCATTAAAATAGTTAACACTGCCATCATTATTCATTACAGAAAGCAAATTACAGATCCAGAATACAAGGAAAAAACCCCAAAATCTGTCTCAGATGTAATGTAAGAGCACAGAAAAAGAAAAAGTCTGAAGAAAAAGCATATAATGAAACAGAGAGTTCACTCACTCCCCAATGGTAGATAAAAAACACAGAAAGACTCATTTTTGAAGGAGCTGAAGGACTTCTTCGTGCTTGGGAAGGGCCGGGATTGCGCCTTTCTTCGTAGTAGTAATTGCCCCACAAGCGCACGAATACTTCAACACCTCCCTTAGCCTCGGCTCGTCTTCGATTATGCTGTGATCGTCGACAATCTTCACCAGCAAAGCCCCGACGAAAGAATCGCCCGCCCCAGTGGTATCGACTGCCTCCACGTGATATGCGTCTATTGATCCCTTAAAGCTCTACAACATTCGAAAGCCAGAATAGAAAAGAAAAAAAAAATCGATTAAGATGACGTACGGATTTGCAAAGATGGCCAACATGATATTTTGCATCAATTTGTTTGATTCTCTACAATATCTACTATGACTTGATTTATTACAATCTTAACAATACTCTAATCCAAGTTGGATGCCAAGAAATGACAGTTCAAAGGTCTGAAGAAAGCATAGAATCCTTCACTATTTTACGAAGGCGCATGGAATCACATGAAAAGAATAGTTTGTTTTACATTATCACTACAAACTCAAACGATATTCTAATCCAAGTTGGTGCAAAGAAATGAGAGTTGTTCAAGGTCTGAAGAAGACATGGAATCTTTCATTAATTTAGGAGGAGGCATGGAATCACATGAAAGAAACTAGGTCCTAACTAAGGCACAAGTGGACAATCTATAACAGGTAATCACATTGAAAGTTGGTAAATCGTAATTATACCTTGGTGTAATAACGACAGCCCTTTTCGCCAAGAGTGACCAAGAGAAGCTTGAGCTCGTCGTGCCATAGGGACAATGCAGATTCGTCGTCGATCCTATCGGTCCCAGTGAGGAACTCGAGCTCAACCTCGCTGACCTTAATGACGTCGGAGATTTTCCAAATGCTCATTATCTGCTCCTTTGCGTACTCGGGCGATGGCCAGAGAGGCAGGCGAAGGTTGGGATCGTAGGAGAGAAGTGCGCCCGCCTTTTTCGCCTCTTCCATGGCCTTCAAGTGCGCCGATCGACATGGGTCGACGATCAAGCTTATGGATCCGTAGTGGAAGACTTTGGCCTGCGATATACATTTATGTCTCTAGTTACAAAATTATAGAAGCAATAGGTTGATCTGTGCAAAAAGACGGGGAATTCATGCCAAACATGTCACAATCAGAAGTCACTGATGTGTTTCCAGAACCCACGTAGGTAATAAAAATGAAATTTGGACCACATATGATTGATGAGGAAGGTGCAAGGATTACCTGGTATTTTTTGTTTCCTTGCAAAACTAATTAAAAGTTTGAGACAGAGAAAAACATGGGCGAATAAATAATTGTCCTTTTTTTATCCAGATTGGTTTATCCGTGCGGCTCTTTACAGAATCGCCGTATGCTTACACGCATAGCATAGCAGTCGTGTATTTAGAGAATATGTATGAATACACACAAAAGCATGTGGGCTACATAGTCAATGATGTTACGCACACATAATCTGGAATATTGCACTAGAGAAGGAATGGATGACGATATGTAACATGCTTTTTCTTTTAATATTCTTTTCAAGAAATACATACTCAGTGCAAAGATGGTAATAACATATTTACTGCCAAACAGCAGATGTTAGACAAAACATAATTAAAAAAATGACGTGTCGGCAATTCAGATTCGGAACGAACACACATCACAATTTCCAAAAGATAGAACAGATTTCATTTAATAAGCTACACAGAGCTTTGAAAATGGGAAAATACTGGATGAAGTTATCTGAAAGAGCTACCCAAAATCGAGTCTTTTTTGTGGAGAAGATAACAGACATTAAATATCCTGGGGAGAAATTATAAAACACTCATGAAAATAATATAAATTCACGACGTTTGACATCGACTCAAACGAAGACGCCAGTCCCCAAAAGAGGCGCGTGAGCATCACGTCCCCCAACAGAAGAAACAAACCATCCAAAAACTCAGCGAAGGTAGGCAGACACCAATCGATTCACAAACGTACACGTTTCACCCATTCTTGTTTCAATTCAACGCACGCATATGATACAGAGAGAGAGAGAGGGAGAGAGCTTACAGATCTAATAAGTTCAAGGTTCAGCTCATCGGGCGTGAGCAGCATATCAGCGCTCGGATTCCTGTAAAACATGAACTCACGGTCCCCGTCGGCGCGTAGAGTAACGAACGCGAGAGCCGTCCTCGCTCCCTTGTCGAAGGGAACTCCGTCGGCCGACACGCCGTTTTCCTTCAAGATCCCGGCGAGCATGTGCCCGAACTCGTCGTCTCCGAGCTTTCCAACGAACGCGGCGCGTCCACCGAGACGCGCCACGGCGATCGCGACGTTCGCCGGGGCTCCTCCGGGAGCTTTCAGGAATCCCGGAGCCTCCGCCAACGACACTCCGCCGACGGTGGGTACGAAGTCGATCAGCATCTCGCCGAAGGAAACGATCAAGCCGCCGCCGCCGGAGCTGCTTTTCGTTGGAGCCATTGCGATCCCTCTCTGTCGAAATTGAAAGAAAGAAAGAAAGAAAATTAGCTTGCGATGATTCTTTCTTTCGAGTGCGTGTATTTCTGTGAGAGGTTGGATATGGTGAAGGTTTTTATATAGAGGCGTAAGGATAATAAATATATATTTATTTATGTTATTTTATTAGCTCGTGATAAGAATCTGATTTATTTAGAATTATGAGAAATTGAGATTATTATATTTCTATAATCTTGACTAGAGTCTAGACCATAATTAAAGTAGTGCAGAATATTTATCCAAGCTCTCTCTATATTTCCTTTTCTTTCAAAGTCGATAGTTTTTGAGTCCTTTATCCAAACACGTGAAGTTGACTATGTTGCCTTTGAATTAAGGTTGCGATTTAAAGGAATTTATAGGGTTCAAAATACATTTAATTTGAGATTAAGCCGAAGTTGGCGTGGAAACATAGGGGGAAAAATAATTTAAAAAATTGAAGGATGAGATTATGAAATATCGAGGTTGATTTTGTATATTAGGTGAAAGGTCGGTCGGTTAGACATATTTAAAAGAGAATCTTATTCCACCAAAAGAAGTGAATCTATAGAAAAATACCTAATAGGATAAAATTTTTACACATAACTACCCATATCAGAAAATTTTACAAATAGATACCCGATTTAATTTTACCAGTTTATAGCATACGTCGTACCATTTTCTGCTATATAGGGTACTCAAATGTGTTGATATAGGGTACCTAAATATAGCATACGTCGTACCTACGGGAATACCTATGTGTTACATAGGGCGTACTTAAAAATAGTATACGTCGTACCTTTTTCTGTTATTTAGGGTACCCAAATGTGTTGATATAGGGTACCAAAATGTGTTGTATGGTGTACTTTCGGGGATCGTTAGGTACCTACATATAAAAAAATCCTGACTGGGTACTAAATTACAATTTTTTTCCAAATAGGTATTTATATGTAAAAACCCCAACATAGAATTATCATAATTTCCTTTTAATATATGTAGGGATCGAAGGTAATAAATGGATTATAGAAGCTACTCTCTCTATTTCTAAAAACAGCTAAAAACAGGTCGTTTAAAGAAAATGCACACCAATTAAGAAATGCAAATACATGTTATATCCTTATTAATTGTTTAATTCTATTTAATAGTTCTTTTTTTGCTATGATTATGTGTTTTTGTTTAAAACAAGGTTAAAATTGAAAATATTTAATAACTTTTTATGGAAAGTAAAACGACTTTTTAAAAAAAAACAAAAAGAAAATTCTAAAACCGCTTTACTAAATGTTGTTTATATTTTATTAATTAAGTTTTTTTCTTTTAAAAAATTAAAGTAAGGATAACATTGTAACAAACTAAAATATTAAGGATAAAATGGTAAAATATATAACTGAGTTTTGGAGCCCATGAAATATATATATATATATATATATATATATATATATATATATTGATAAATTGGAACAGTGGAATTAATGGTAGCGAAAAATCTATAACTACATATTATTTTATCCGTCCAAAATATTTGTATCTAATAGTATTCTTGATATAATCACTGAATAACATTTCATAATAAGATAGATTATTTGTTCTTTTAAAATACTTTAAAAGAGATACCACGCCATAGGGGTTGTTCAAATTTCGGATAAAATCGAAAAACCGGCCTAATGGAAATTTTCGGTTTTTTCGGTTCGATTAATTCGGGTTTTTGGTGAGTTTCGATTTAAGGTTTAGTAAATTTTGTTTTTGGTTCGGTTTTCAGAAAAAAATAACCGAAATAACCGAAAAATCGAAATATATTATATATTATATTATTACTAGATGGGCCCAAGGATATGAATTATAGTATGTTTGTAGGGCCTTTATAGTTATTCTTGAGCCCAAACTAATTACACTTTATTTAAAATTATAACAATATTAAACTTAATTATTATTCCAACATCAAACTCACGAAATTTTCACCGACATTATCACTTATATAGCATAAATCGTTTCCCTATCCCCTCAAGAACAATAAAACATTTATGTATTTACAACTCATAAACTAATATGGAATAAAAAAGTATTTAATCTTGGAAAAATTGAAATGTATTTAGTCTTGGAAAAAAGTTAAAAATTATTTAATCTTGAAAAAAAATAAAAAGTAAACCGAAAAAACCGAACCGAAAACATCGAACCGTTTCATAAAAAACCAAACCGAACCAAATTAAAATGATTCGGTTATCAGATTAAGCATATGTAAAAACGAAAATCGAAAAATCGAACCGAAATGTTAGAAGACCGATCCGAACCGACCAATGAACACCCTTAACACCAACTCCACCCACCTAGTGTGAACTGGGCCGGAGCTATATCATGGGTCGGACTTTATCCGAGCCCACCGACCCAATGTTAATGGGCTAGGCCCGATAAATGGACCTTGCTGTAAGTGTAAGGTGAACCGGGCTGCTGCTAAACCGGTGAACCGGGTTGAGTAGGAAAGAACCGACGAGATGGAGACAATCTAGAGAGGAGGAAGCAATAGAATAATAGAGCTGGCAATAGTAATTGGCAATTGCCCTCGTTAGCGAATTGGAATCGCTTGTATACTGATCGTTTTCCTCGACTGATTCGGTGAAATGTCGAGCGACGAAGAAGATTTCGTGTTCTACGGAACTCCAATTGAACGCGAGGAAGAGCTGACAACTCGGAAGAAGAAAGCAGTTGCCGAAGCGTCGGGTCAGCTCAGAACAGCTCTTCCGCCGTGGAAACAAGAAGTTAGTGAATGGTTGTTTAGATGCTTTGCTATAAATTTTGCTTCTGCGATGGTTGAGATTCGTTTGTTGGCTGTGTGCCTATTAGGTTACGGACGAAGAAGGTAGGAGGAGGTTTCATGGAGCTTTTACTGGGGGCTTTAGTGCTGGTTATTACAATAGCGTTGGTTCCAAAGAAGGTAATCTGTCTGGGAGTTTCTTATTGAATTTTATAGAGGGGATTTGTTTTCTACTATGTTTGCAACTCATTTCGATTTGAAATTTTCAGGTTGGACTCCGCAATCATTCACGTCATCTCGGAAGAACAGAGCTGAAGTTAAGCAGCAGAGCATTTTTAGCTTCCTCGACGAGGATGAGAAAGCTGTAAGTTCGTTCGGTGGGTTTGGTTATCTGTTTTGGCAATATGTGTGTGTAATAGTTCTCTTTTTAATCTATCTGATAGCTGAGAACTCGTTCACATAAATTTGATGGATTTCTGGTACGACGTTTTAGGAAAGGGAGGGTGGATCCTTGGGGACATCCATGCAGTTTGATACATTTGGATTTACAGCAGCTGAGCTTGCGCGCAAACAGATGGGCAAAGAACAGCAGAACAGGTTATTATCTAGTTTCTAGTTAATCTTGCCCTTATTGGCCTTACTATCAATTGGAGTTTCTTTGATACAGTGGGACCAATGTTTTATTGCTGGGATTAATTTCTGGTTTCATTGGTGTGTACATGTTATCCCTATTCTTACGAATATATTTCTCTACTCGTTTCAGGCCCTCAGCTATACCTGGACCTGTTCCTGATGAACTAATAATGCCAGCTTCAGAATCCATTGGTTCGAGACAAAATTATTAATTGCTATTTCAGCTTTTGCTGCTGTAATTTCGTCTATATAATTTTCCAATGTTGATCAGGTGTCAAATTACTGTCAAAGATGGGATGGCGTCAAGGTCGGTCCATAAAAAGCTCTAGTCGGGATTTGCTCCGTGGTATAGTTTCTCTTGGATGTTCAATACATGTGTCTTTAACATTTTGAATAATTGCTGATGATGCATTCATCTTATTTGTCAAATGTCTATTTCATGAAGATGCTCGTAGAGAGGGGAGAAAAGCTTTTCTAGCTCTTTCTGACAAGGGAGAAGTACAGCCTTCTGACTCAAATTTGGAGGAGGATCGTAATGATGTCCCAGATTCACCAACAACTGAGGATAGTCAGTTCTCTAAAAGCATTCCGGTTAGATGATGTCCTTGTCTCAAAATGAACTATTGTGATTGTATTTCGTGATGGCAATTTACTTTTTATGTCCTCTGATTGTGTGAAATCTATTTCTGACACCTGGAGTTCCACTTTTCTAGCACTGGAGATTACATCGTTAACAATTTTATCTTTTGGTAGGAATATGTATTGAATCCCAAGCAAGACTTGTATGGCTTAGGCTATGATCCGTTCAAGCATGCCCCGGAGTTCAGGGGTATGTAAATATCTATTGTGGTATAACTTCTTCATAACCTTAACTTCATGGCTTAGAAGGGCTTAACCATATTTATGTTGTTTCAGAAAGGAAACGGCTAAGAATGTCTGGGAACAAAGAGAAGGAACGTTATGGAGCTGTCATTGTGAAAGGTAATATGTTACTTTATTCTCACTCTAGCTGCATCGCCTCAAAGTCATCTTTGTGTAAAATCCGGAGAGATCTAATTTGGGGGAGTAATATTTAATGCCAGGGAAGATGGCTCCTGGTTTTGGCATTGGTGCTCTCGAAGATTTAGATGCAGAAGATATAGATGTGTATGACCCTGGTTAGTTATCGTATACAAAACACTCTTATACTTCTAGAACATTTTAGTGGCTTAATCTGACCGGACATATTTGTGTGGCTTATATGTGTTAATTCTTGAGTTTTAATCCTTAAGACCAATCAAGTTGTAGGTTAACTTCTTACTTCTTAATTTTTTTCGGCATATATTCTACTCCCTCTGTCCCGTAACATTTTGTACATTTACTGTTTGGCACGGGTTTTAAGAAACTGAATATTTTAATAATATAGTGCATTGGAAAGGTAAAAAAGTGTATATTTTGGCACGTCTTTTAAGAATATTTAATATTATTATATTGATTGTTTGTGATATTTTTTGCTAAATAAGGAAATGTACAAAAGAGGTGGGACGCCCGATTTAGTAAAATGTACAAAAACTTTTGGGACGGAGGGAGTATTTAATTGGCAGTCTTGTTTTGATTTATCATGATAGAAGTTCACTGGAAGAATCACTTTATAAATCTCTCATAATGAGCAGGTTATGATTTTCAAGATAATTATGTCCAAGAAATTGATGAGCCTTCACAAGTGAATAACGACACACTGCGAATATTAGACAAAAGAAAGGATGGTGTTTTGCCTGGTTTCAAAGCAGCATCTAGAACTGAACACCATCTGGAGAGGTACCATCTTTCGGTGCTGTTACTTTACTATCAAACATATGGATACACTAGACCACCATCATCACCACCAATTCTCGATAACGATAATCCACTGAAATTTGAAGACAGCATGGTATGTTTATAATATTCTCCCATAAATCAACTGGTATTTCCAAGATCTTATATCTTCATAGAGTTGCAGCAGTATTTTCAGTGTTGCCAAGCTTTCACCATCATACTGGAATTTCGCATTCTAAACCCTAAAGTGTTTTTGCAGATTTGATCCTCCTGAAATCCCCAAAGATTTCATTCCTCTTCACAAGTTTCCCACTCCTTTCGGAAATGATGCGAGGAATGACAAGATCCCTCCACCCGAGGTGTCTCCTCCAGATGATAACAACCTTAGGGTCTTGATTGACGGTTTGGCGACTTTAGTGGCTCGCTGTGGGAAATTATTTGAGGATCTCTCTAGAGAGAAGAATCAATCCAACCCATTATTTGCTTTCCTCTCTGGAGGCCTTGGATCTGATTATTATGCTAGGAAACTTTGGGAAGAGCGCCAAAAGCGCGGCGAACAACCCAAACCATGGGAAATTAAGAAGGCTCGAAATTCTGAGCTGCTGAACGCTGAAGGTCGTGGGAAGATTTTAGGGGAGAAAGCATTGGAGAGAAGCTTGAATGATTCGAGCTCTTCGGTCGCTTCTGTTGATGTTCAGTTTAAACTTTCCGATACATTCACCAAACCTGCATCACACGTGAGTATACTAAATATATGATGTATGTAGAATTGGGAAAATTTGTGCAATTGATGATTTAGATTTATATTCATCGCTATGCCATGACATTTTATATTGTTGATGATGACTGATTTCTCCCATTGCTGTTACATTTTCATGCAGAGTGAGTTGCCAGACGTTGGAAAACCTTTCATTAACGACCCTCCAAAGCAAAAAAGATTTGAACAGTTTCTGAAGGAAAAGTATCAGGGAGGTCTTCGCCAAAAGGATTCAAGTGGCTCCAGCGATCTTTCTGAAGCTGCCCGCGCTCGTGAGAGGTTGGAATTCGAAGCTGCAGCTGATGCCATAGCAAAGGGGAAATCAGTTAGCGAAAGAAATCCTTCCATTCAGCCGCTTGTAGATTTTTCAGCTGCTGCAGGGCTACAATTCACGCCTAGTACAGCTGAGGTATATATTATACGCCGTTTTTTTTTTTTTTTCATTTTCATCTTTGAATTGAAATCCTAATGGTGGTAACGATGACTCTGTATGCAGAAAGATAAAGCTCAACAAGCTGATGAATTAACACTTAAGGCGATGTATCCCAGGCGTGAAGTGTTTGATTGGCGGCCTGCACCCATCCTATGCAAGCGTTTCGATTTGATTGATCCTTACATGGGCAAGGTAGAGTCTAATGTTTTCAATAAATAGAGCTGTAGATCATGGTTCTATATTTCTGAATGTTGTCTTTCGGGAATTCCACAATAAAAATAACATCCATTGCGTAGCCACCTCCCGCCCCACGTGCGAAGAGCAAATTGGATTCTCTAATATTCATGCAAGGCATAGTCAAACCTTCGACAAGCGCGGATCAAGAACACAAATCCTCGCAAGCGAACCTTGGAAATCACGACCAAGACCAACCCTCAAACGAAGTTGAGAGTCACGTCGAAGTCGAAAACGTCGAAAGACCAGTCGATTTGTACAAAGTATGTTAACTAATTTCCTTCGTCCACACATCAGTTTTTCCTCCATATCACTGTAATAGATTCACTTCTCCTATTTTGCAGTCTATATTCTCTGACGATTCAGACGACGAAGATAACGAAGCTGCTTCACAAGTAGAGGATGCAGAGAAGAAAACCGAAGCTGCAAACACGGCCCTAAACCGTTTAATTGCCGGAGATTTCTTGGAATCGTTAGGCAAAGAACTGGGCATGGTCGTTCCTCCCGATATGCCCGTCCCCAAGGAGAAACCCGTCCCCGACGTTGCTAGAAAGGAAGCAATCTTCAATTCGGGCAAAGAAAGTAAGAAAATTCTCTCCACTGAAGAAAAGAAGCCATCTATGGAAGAAGATCGTACGAACGTACAAACGACGACAAATGTTAGAGATCGCACCAAAAGTGAAAGTTTAGGTTCGCCTGGAGATGAAGATAGGGGCAGAAAACGCACGAAGAGTCGCAGCAGAAGTAGAATTAGCAGTTCAGACAGTGATTATTCATCTGACGATGTAAGCGACGAGTATAGAGATGGGCCCCACAGGTCGAGGACGAAGAGGAAAGAAAGCAGTAGCAGCAGAAGGCATTCGAAGCACCGTAAGCACAAACACGGAAGGAAGGAGTCTTCGAGTTCAAGGAAAGATCGCAAAAGAAGGAAAGGTAAGTACGACGACTATTGAAAGTAGGTCTATGCTGTATCCATATATCTTATATTTACGCCATAATATTTTGATTGGAGTCGAAGACTTTGGAGCTCTTACTCTCGTAAGCTTGGCTCTCGATCGCCTTTGAATATCGGATTTTTTCCGTCGAATTCATTTGCGTAAATTCTATATTCACGAGTTTTTGATATTTATTCCTAATGCAGGAGAATTAAAGGGGATATGTGTTATTTTCATTGCCTTAGTTAAGTTCAGTTTAAATCGAATTTCAAGTCTAATTGTCAGTTGTTGATTAGTTCATCTTATAGGCTATACAGCAGTAATGGAATATAAACACTAGTATGTTGAGCATAATCGATGGATGTGCAAATATAAGTTATTTTATTTTTGTAATTTATTAATATTTTGTCTTTTCTATCTAATTTGGTATGATTCAACTCCACTTAAAATGACGCGTGTCACAGTAAGTTCTATCTTAAAGGCCATCTCCAACTGTTCCTCTAATAGAGTTGAAACAATACAATTCCTCTAAATATACAGTAGAAACAGTGTCATCAAATTCCAATCATTTCCTCTATATTTTCCTCTATATATAAAATTTCTTATTCTTAATTAAATAATTTGTTGAAAATTATCGAAATTAAACTGAAAATCAATGATAATATTATCGAAATTTAAAACCATGAAGATTTTATGTTTTTATTTTTAGAAAATGAGAAGAAAAAGGAAGAAATTAAACAGAAAATTAATTAATTAAATAACAAAAGCAACGTCTGCTTACAAAAAATCAAAAAGAAAAAAAAAACTTAAAAGGAAAAGAAATTAAAGCAATGTCTTTCTCTCTCCTCTCCTCATCGTCTTCTTCGTCGGTCTCTCCCCCAAATTTCATACAGCAAAATAAAAAAAAGTAAAATAAATAAAAAATGGAGTAGCGGGGAACAGTGCCCCGCTAAGGATAGCGTGGCACTGTAGCATCCGCCACCAATTGTGTGGCATTTAGAGGACGATTGGAGATGATTTATCGCCAAGTATGGAGTCCAACGCCAGCTATAAAGGGCTGTTGGAGATGTTCTAACAATGTTAAAACACACTAAGCACACATTACACATGTCATGCTCATGTTTATACTTAAATCAAAGGCCTATTATTAATTAAGCTATTTAAAATTTTAAATTAAGGATAAATTGTAACAAATTAAAATATCAATGGTACAATTGTTATCTACTTGACATACTAGTTGACTGGTTTTAAACATATTAAGCTTTTTATATAAGAATATTGATATCAATTTGGTCTTCAATCAGGGCCGTGAGATGGGCCAGAGGAATGAAAATGGGCATATCCATCAATGGCTCATTTGCAGTATAGGCGTTTTCTCACTTTAATTAAAGCCCATTATCAGACTACTAAAATCTAAATACAGTATAATTGTGATGATAGACAGACTCCAATAATCTCATCCCATGTACGCAAGGTTTATTTTTTGATTTTGCATTTGTCACGAAATTAATGAACGTAGGTTTCAGATAAAAGTGTTTACATGCAAAGCAACAAAGGGCGAAGCGGTGGTACGGTATATTCTTCGCCTTTCCATATAAATGATTCCAAATTGCCCGTTCAACTATGAATTTAATGTTGGTGAAATAGAGGAATATGCTTAGTCGATATGCTTTTGCAAACCGATTATGACAAGAAGATATGTATGTATTATTAGGGAATAACCTTGAGCTATAGTCAGATTCCGAAACTAGAAATACATTAAATATGAATAAATTATAACCTGAAAATAAAGATACTACGACGTTAATATGTGATGTCACGGCATTTAATGCAGCGTAATAACTGCTAACTAAACAAGAAAACACGCACTCGAGCAAGAAAAATAAAGAAATAAAATAAGTTTATAATATCAATATAATATTATATGCAAAGAATCCAAATTGAATAGGTCTGTTTGTACCACAGATCTTCCCAAACACTCCTTACCATCCCACTTCTGTGGAGGAAACGAAACAAACCTCAGCTGAAGCTATTAATTACGAAGAAAAATGGCGTTGAAGCTGAATTGCATCAACTTCGGATTCCAGAAATGGCCTTCCTCGTCTGCGCTGCCTCCGGCGGCCAGCCTCAGATCTCCCAAATTCGTCATGGCTTCGACGCTTCGCTCTAATTCGAAGTGAGATTTTGTTCTTTTGACCTAATCTTTTCAATTTTTTTTACTTTTTGCGTTGGGGATCTCGTTATCTATTGCTATTTTATGTTCCTTCGAGGTAAATGCTTATGTTATTGACGTGATTTTGTGGGCGACTCGTGGGAGGCTTTGAATTTATATATGAATACATAATCAAGACTCTGTTTTATGTTGAGTTTCCTCGAAGGGCCTCTGTTTTTATGCCTTGTCAATCTCCAGGAAAGTCGTTTTTCTCCAATTGATTTCGTGTTTATTAATCGATATGAACAACTCTTCAAGAGGTGGCAAAGATTCCTATTCTCTACTACGATGAATCTTTATTGTAACGAATGAATAAGACCACCAAGCCATGATTGTTGTTCTATTTGTTGATTATCAGGCATGTGTCTTTCTGCTCCATTTACTAAGCTTCTCTATGTTTGAGTATGCCTTTTAAACTGCTTCTCAAGTTGTACTTTAGTTTCCTTCCCATGTTAAGATGCTTTCGTTTGTTCTTCTTACCATTATCACCTCATTCACAAGGTTCTCTTGGACGACGAGCTTTGACACTACCAAACTTCCATGGACAACCTTATCTCTAACCAAATCATTAACATTCATTCTTACAGGGAGGCCGAGACTGTCAAGAAACCTTTCACCCCACCGCGTGAAGTCCACGTTCAAGTCACCCACTCAATGCCCCCTGAAAAGATCGAAATCTTCAAGTCCTTAGAAAACTGGGCCGAAAACAACTTACTCGTCCACCTCAAACCCGTCGAAAAATGCTGGCAACCCCAAGATTTCTTGCCCGACCCTTCTTCGGACGGGTTCGAAGAACAGGTCAGAGAGCTAAGGGAGCGAGCAAAGGAAATCCCAGACGACTACCTCGTTGTCCTAGTCGGAGATATGATCACTGAGGAGGCCCTCCCAACTTACCAGACGATGCTCAACACCTTAGACGGCGTGAGGGACGAAACTGGGGCGAGCCCAACCCCTTGGGCTATATGGACTAGGGCTTGGACCGCCGAAGAAAATAGGCACGGAGATCTCTTGAACAAGTACCTGTACCTCTCGGGACGAGTCGATATGAGGCAGATAGAGAAGACCATTCAGTATCTGATCGGCTCGGGGATGGTTAGTTTTCTTTCTCTATGTTGGTATTGAATGAGACAAGGCCTTCTGTGTTAGGTTAAAGAAAGATTTTTTTGTTTTCGTCTTAAATATTTATTTAGTCCCGTAATTAGGGGGATAGCATTATAGGGACGGCGAACTTTGGGGTTGGCAATTATACGGGCAATACCTTTCAAAATTAAGCAATTTAGGGACATTATACGCCGGCAACCATTGATTTTCCCCCAAAATTCTAGGGTTCCAGCGTACTTTAAGGTTTAGGAATATTCAGAGGGTTCATCATAGGGTCAATATTTTTCAAAATTAAGCAATTTTGGGAGATTGTACGCCGGATAATTTTAGAAGTCTGGCAACTTTTGAGGTGTATTGTACGGACAACAACTTTTAAAATTAAGCAATTCTGGGACAAAATCTTGGGTTAATCACTTTTGAAAGTTAATGTCTCTATAATTTCCAACCCCTAAGTTCGTTGTCCCTATAATGCAACCCCACCCCCTCCCCCAAAAATAAATTACGTGACTAAAAAAATAATTAATACTTCTCTTTGCGTTTAGGGGGGTAGCATTATAGGGACAACAAACTTTAGGGTTGGCAATTATAGGGGCAATAACATCCAAAATTAAGCAATTTAGGGACATCATACGCCGGCAACCATTGATTTTTCCCCAAAATTCTAGGGTTCCAGCATATTTTAAGGTGTCGGAAAATTCAGATGGTTCATCATAGGGTAAATGATTTTCAAAATTAAGCACATTTGAGAGATTGTACGCCGGATAATTTTAGGAGTCTGGCAACTTTTGAGGTGTATTATACGACAATAGCTTTTAAAATTAAGCAATTCTGGGACAAAATCTTGGGTTTGGAGTATAGTGTTTCTAAAATTAATCACTTCTGAAAGTTAACGTCTCTATAATTTCCAACCCCTAAGTTCGTTGTCCCTATAATGCAACCCCACCCTCCTCCCCCCCCAAAAAAAATTACGTGACTAAAATAATAATTAATCCTTCTCTTTACGTTTTCAGGATCCAAGAACCGAGAACAGCCCATACCTGGGATTCATCTACACCTCCTTCCAAGAACGAGCCACCTTCATCTCCCACGGAAACACCGCCAGGCTGGCACGCGAACACGGAGACCTCAAGCTCGCCCAAATCTGCGGCACCATAGCCTCAGACGAAAAGCGCCACGAAACCGCTTACACCAAAATAACCGAAAAGCTCTTCGAAGTAGACCCCAACGGTACCATCCTCGCCTTCGCAGACATGATGAGGAAGAAAATATCCATGCCGGCTCACCTAATGTACGACGGAAGGGACGATAATTTGTTCGAGAACTTCTCGGCGGTCGCTCAGAGGCTCGGCGTCTACACCGCCAAGGATTACGCCGACATTTTGGACCATTTGGTGGGGAGGTGGAAAGTCGCCGAACTCAGTGGGCTGAATTCGGAAGGGCAGAAAGCTCAGGACTACGTTTGCAGTTTGCCGCCGAGGATTAGGAGGTTGGAGGAGAGGGCGCAGAGTAGGGCGAAGAAAGGGCCGAAGATTGCGTTCAGTTGGATATACGATAGAGAGGTGCAGCTCTGAAATGAGTGAGTTGTGATTCATGGGAGAATAACGGTAATGAATTTGGTAGTCCTTTTGCTTTGCTTTGTGGTTTTGATCTATATAACCTTGTCATGGAGTTTTGTTGAAGTATATGCTTGTTGCTGTGTTTTTCTTTCATGATTTTAAGACGTGTTTTGTGACTGAAAACTTGTGGAAGTTGTGTAAGGCAATTTTGATCTGCTATCATGCTATGTTGGGCTTAAGCTACTCTCTATTTGTCCGGTAATTTAGTTGGGGTGGCACTTTCAGGACATCTCAGTTAAGAGTGCTGAAATAATTAAGGGACATTAACTTTTAAAATTGAGCAATTTACTAATTGAATGCCTTTGAACGTAATTTTTGACCGACACTGCCTGCCTATGCCAAATAATTTTGGAGAATGGGAGTTTAAGGATATTGAAAGGATACAATTTGGGATACACGACATTGCAATTGGAGTTTTTATTTGGGGATAAGTCGTAAGTGGCTGTCTCATGGCACCTAACTTACATGGTTAATATATAATAAGGGCATCAACTTTAAAATAGAACCAATAAGAGCATCTCCAATGATGCACTAAACTGAACGTGTAGAGGGCTGAAAGGACTCCAATGGCACGCCATACACCACACTAAGTTTGGAGGAAGGAATGGCGTGGCACTGTTCACCCGCTATATCTTTTTTCCTTTTTTTTCAATTTCTTTTAATGCTAAGTATTTTGGGATTGGGTATCTGATGAAAATCAAAGTTATTTGGTGAACATGAATAGTACATATGAGAGAGTTGAGGACGATGGCAGAGATTTGGGGCAAACTAATAAATGGGAAGAACGAAGAAGACGATCCCTCTCTTCCTTCCTTTACATTTTCTTTTTTAATTTATTTCCTTATTTGTTTATATCACAATTTTTTAGTATTATTTACTTAAATTTGAAAACCGAATTTATCCCATTGTTTCACGTATATGTATTATTAAAATATTTATTATTAATAAATGAATAATTAAAGTTTTCTAGTAATATTAATAATAAACCGACGAAGTGTCATGATAGTTTTAAATCATTAACTAAATATTAGATATAACATAAAATATATAAAATAATGATATTATTAGGTTTAGAGATAGAGATGATTGGAGTTGTCAGTACTGTTTAAACTGTATGAATAGAGGAATTTAACTGTACAACGTTATATATAGAGGGAATGATTGGAGATGGCCTAAGGATACAATTGGGTTTACGATGCATTGTATTCTTAATTCCCATCAATTTTAAAAGTTAGTGTCCTTAACTTGCGACCTCTATAATTTGGGCGTACTGAAAGTATCACCCTCTGAATTACAGACAAAAATGTTAACCTACTATTGTAATACATGAATGATATCACTATTAGAACTAGAACCCACCTCATGTCATTAGGTAAACAATTATTATATGATATAATACATACAAGAACACTCTAATTTAATTCCCATTAGTTCAAAGCTTGGAATAAACGGAGTTGGAACTCGAGCTCGACCCGACCAGATAAAACTTGCCGGTGGTCAGCTCCTCCGCCGGAATCAGTACAATTCCGGCGGCTATCTCCGCCACGGCCTCGGGGTTATTTACGCCTTTTCCCTGTGTCATCGAAGTTTTAGTAAATCCCGGGCAGAAGCAATTCACGCTAAGCAAGTGCTTATTATTGCGCCCCGCCAAAATCCTCGAATATGCATTTAGCGCAAGCTTAGAAACTGCATAATCGGTCCATACTTTCGGCCAACCTTGGCTTCTCCACGTCCCACTCTTCGCATTTTCTAGGAATGAAACGATCATTTTATCTATTTTGTCTTCCGACATATTTTCCTCGTCGAGGAGCATTTCGACAACCCTGGGATTCCTCAGCTTCTGTCAGAAAAATAAAATAGGTATATAATTACGAGGGTTAATTATTTTTTTGTCCGGTATTTCAGGGCGTGGCATTATAGGGGCATTTAGGGCGTGACATTATACAGACAATTTTAAAAATTCAGCAATTTAGGAACATCATACGCTGGACCCTAGATTTTGTAACTATTTTATAAGTTAGAACTTGAAATATGCAGATTTCTTACATCTAAGGATCCAAGCCTAGAGC
Organism: Craterostigma plantagineum; assembly: GCA_027422505.1. Classification (NCBI taxonomy): domain Eukaryota; kingdom Viridiplantae; phylum Streptophyta; class Magnoliopsida; order Lamiales; family Linderniaceae; genus Craterostigma; species Craterostigma plantagineum. The sequence goes on along the minus strand of JAPQWV010000039.1, from coordinate 222,165 downwards.
TAATATTAAGAATCCTCCCCGCCGTGGCCGAACTTCGGCGGAAAAAAGGTAAGAGCGCTTCCGTTAACATTTTTGGGCCGTAATAATTCGTTCTTATTACAGCCTCGGCTTTGTCGATCGAATTTTCGTGAAGGTCTTTGAACGACACCGCTGCATTATTTATCTGGAAGATACGAAACAAACAATATTAATTCGACTCGATATATTCATACAAATATGAAATATTATGCTAAATTAAAATACTCACAAGCACATCAAGAACTCCAAATGCCTCCCCAAACCATGCAGCAAATGCTCGTACCGAATTAGGGTTTGCCACATCGAGACAATAGAAATGAACGTTCGACTTAGTTCGACCATCGTCGTTATTATTACCATCATTATTATTGTTATTATTGAGTAATTCGTTAACTGCGTTAAGTCCCTTAACGGCGTCTCTAGCAGTTAAAACCACAGTTAACCCTAAATCCGCCAATTTCTTAACGATGGCAAAACCTATGCCTTTGTTCCCGCCCGTAACTACGGCCACCGTTTTCTTCGACCACCACCTAAAAAATATTAAAAAAAATAACGCATTTTGTTATGTATGTGTGTGTGTGTTCTCTCTTTTTTTTTTTTTTTGAGGAATGGTTTTGATTATTATTATTACCTTTTTATGATCGGCGAAGAGGAGACAACAACGGTGTCTTCTTTGGGATGCTTTGACGACATTTTTTCGAATGTATTATACTTTGCCGATCGAAATTATCGAAGACGACGATTATATATATAGAGGCGAACACATTATGTATATATTCTACTTAATTGTTTATAAGCAATGTGGTGAGAAAACTTTACGACGTTAGAAGTGGACGATCATGTGTGAAAAAGCGTACTTCGTATTAAAAAAATACATTGAATTAAATATAAAAAATTAAAGATTAAATTATACACGTTAAAGAACATGTGATACCACGATCGGATTTTTGTAAGAACATTGTGTGTTGTGTGTTTGTTTATTTTTCTTATTCGTGGTAGTGCTTCGCATGTGTGACTAAAATACACATATGATGTAGTACTATTTTTTTTAGTTAAGTGCCTAAATGGATATTCTTTTCTTTAATTTTGTCCGTACTCTGAGATGAGACTAATTCAAAAGTTAAGTGAGACTTCTCAATTTTCATCTAACATCGATAATTAAGATCTTATGTTTGGCATATTGCCACCTTAAGATAATTAAAACGCTAACCTATAAGTTTTTATATAGAGACCAAACAGTGGTCCTGTCCTGTCAATGAGTTTTATAATGTGCATCTTCTTTATTTAATTTGAATATTCCAAATCAAAATACTAAGTTAATAAAGTGGCTAGCTAAGCATTAGTTAGGTAAACGAGTAAAGTATGGCAATGTGGAGAGCAAATGGTTAATAATTAATCACATTAATACATAACTAGTGATAATCACATGCACAGTCCAAATAATATATATGTAACGGGTGCTGATATTTGACATTCGAAATCAAACCATATTATGTGTGTTTATCAAGAGTTGACTTATTATTTGTGTTGGCTTCAAATCAATTAGTTTATTACGTCTCCCCTTTACAAAATCCGTATGAACCGTTAAAAGTACGTCAACTATGCTCACGTACGCTCAAACATTATTAAATTACTTCGTATTGGACGGTGCGATTCAAAATATATTAGAAAATTCGATGTGTGTATAATAAAATGTAGATATACAATGTGTGACGATTCATATTCTTAAATTTGGGACACATTTAGATGATCGCTGTGGAGATTAGTGACATACTCTGAATGTGCGAATACTCGATTGAATAAAAACACTCCTAAGTCGAAAAAAAAAATGGTTTTGCCCATATAAACTGTATATTAATTACATTAATAGATATATTATATACATACGAAAGAGACATTAAGCAACGATTACCAAACAACCAGAAAACGGCCCACTTACCATAGTGTGCCTAGTAAGGCCCATTTAATGATGTGGATTAAAAGAGAGAAATGTTAAGAGAACAAATTATTAATAATTTAAAGTTTGTTAACTCTTATATTAAAGAGCCTTTTAAAAACTGCACTGATTTGGTGTATTTAGCCAATTATAATTTTTGTCAATTAATAATTATTGAAAAACAATTAAGTCATTTATATTTTTAATACACATTAGTATAACCACCCACTATCTACTATTAGTATAATAATAAAAAAATATATTTTAAATACACATTAAATTTAAAACTAATTTTAATTTTTAATGAACTGATTAAATATAAGAACACATTTTCTACAGAAAAATAATTCCAACACATATTCTTCTATTTATATATTATTGCACATGCACTGAATGTGCAAATAGTACTAGTAACGTTATTTGTGTGGATTCAACTTCATATTCAACTGATAACCTCCCCATTGTCACTCATTCACCCATCTCTTTCTTTTACGTCAATCCCTATTATAACCATACCACATGATCTTTTGTGATCAATGTGAAGACTACCTCAAGTTTATAAATAGAGATGTTTGTGAAGTTCAAATATACAAGTGAATGAAAAACTCTCTACTCATTTGCAATAATTTTGCAACAAAGTCATATATATACTCAATGTTTTCTTATTAAAACGAATGGTCTTTGACCAATCAACTTTTAAAAAAAAAAAGCAGCCTCTTAATTGGTCCTTTAAGTTAATCTATTTCAGTTAAACGATATTTATGTCCTTTTACAATATGAAACGCAGCGGAACTCAGCGTGTAATTAGCAATATAACGAATATTTAGTGAAATATGAATTCGTTTCCTATTGCTCAATGGCTGATTACACCTTTTTTTTTTCTTTTTAAAATAAAACTAGAGAATGAGACGTTTTCGAGAACTGCTTGAAAGAATATGTGCATGACATCTTTAATTGCAACAGAAACGTTATTTATATATTTATTTGTTTATGTATTTTGTTTTATTGTATAGCAAGATATAAGTAGGAAAAAGCAATCTCTGCCAAATATCGACCACCTTCGTCAACTAATTGCCATATACATACGCATGTAGACCAAATGGCATGTTTCACGTGCTTCATATTTACACAATCTGGTAAGTTTTTATTTTATTTTTTCTTCTATGTTTTAGGTTTTGGATCACCTCATCATAGACACCATACTAATAAGGAAATTATATAATAATAGGGACATAACCTAGTCGCGAAAGCAACTTAAAAAAACAACCCATGTGCCTTGTAATATATTATTGTGCCCTTAAAAACAATAGGGAAGTTAAATTGAATTTCTTTTGTTGGCTTGCGTACACATAATTCTGGTTCACGATATCTTCCATGCTTTTTGTTTCATATTATTACCATATTTGCATATTTTAAACTCATCGAAGAAAAGAAATCAAAAATTTATTCTGTTGATGTTGAGCTTTCAACAGAAGCAATGTTGGGGTAATATTCTAGTCAACATCTGTTGGCCGAGAATGTTCCCTATCTCAGTTTTATCTTTCATGCTATTTTATTGATGACGTTGCATTTTTCTAGTATTATGCAGGATATGGATAAGGGGTGGAAGCAATCAAAACGTGTGGAACGAGTGTGGATAAGCTAGAGCGAAAATAGGAAATGAGCATGCTAAAAATAGAAGACTTGGAGCTTAAGTGAAGACCAAGCTCTTGGGAGTGACCAAGTCGTCCTACAACGTTCTTCAACTGTCTAACTTCACTTAGTAGACGTTAGTGGACGTTATGGGTGGTCACCAAGTCGTTGAAAAAGTCTCTTACAAGTTGAAGACCTATATAAGTCGAAGGACTTAATCATTTGAAGATACGACGAACAACGAGCGAGAAAAGGCTTTCGAGCGAGCATTATACTTCAAAGAGAGATTTTCTTTTTAAGTCTAGCTTTTCAGAGATCAAGAGATCTTGTAATTTGTAGAATCGTTTTTGATTCGTAGGTTTTTGCTAGACGTTTTTAACTATCCTTTTTGATAGTTTGTAATCCATCTTTCTAGTGGATTTTTGCGCCTTGAGGCACGCAGCAAGTTATTTGACTTGCTGCACAAAATCATCTCTTGAGTTCATTTCGTTTCGTCTTTACTTTACTACCATTTCCACTGTGCATAAAAAGTGAGAGTGAGTGTTAGCCCAACATCACTCCTAACATCAGTTTACTACTTTGTGTTTTTTACATCCATTTTGTACGGGACCCCCTTCAAAGTGGTATCAGAGCCTACGCTTGACATTACTAAGCGCTGAAGATCATCTACAATGGATGTTACAAGCTCAAACCATCTCGCCAAAGTCCCTGTGTTAGACGGTTCAAATTATGCCTATTGGAAGGTTCGTGTTCGGCAATGCATCAAGTCCATCGATGTGCGAGCATGGGAAGCAGTGATGCATGGTTATACGACTCCAAAGACTCCACAAGACGCTGATGGCGAAGTCGTGGATAAGCCTTTCGAGCAGTGGACGATCGCGGAGAAGAACGCGGCCGAATACAACGACAAGGCACTCAACGCCATCTTCTCATCCGTGGACATGTTCATGTTTAAGATCATCCAGAATTGCTCTACTGCTCAAGATGCGTGGGATCTTCTCCAGAAGTACTGTGAAGGCGACGCTAGTGTGCGTGAAACCAAGCTTCGCCTACTCCTTAGTTAGTTCGAGAACATCAGAATGAAGGAAGACGAAGATATCAGCACGTACTTTGGAAAGCTGTTGACGATCTCAAGCGAGTGCGCCAGTCTAGGAGATCCTATGACAAATAAGGTATTAAACTCTAAAGCTCTTCGTACTCTAACCGAAAAATTCAATGTGAAGGTATCGGCGATCGATGAGTCATACAACCTTGCAAACATGAACTTCACCGTCTTGATGAACATCTTGAAAAACTTCGAAACCAATCTCGAAGTCCAAAGGAGGGCCGCACGAGGAAAGAGTGTAGCACTGGTCAGCCAGCCATCGAAGGAACAGATTTAGTTCGATCCCAACAACGAAGAGGACATGGCCATGGTTGTGAAGAGATTTGCGAAGTACTTCAAAAAGAAGAATGTTGTGCAGAATGTTGGCCCAACATTCAGAAAAGGCCAGAATGCACAAATTGAAACGTCTTCTGCTCCTCCGTTCGTTAAGCGCAAGCCATTTGGAAAGTCTGATGGGAAGAAGAATATCAATTTTGAGTCAGTGAGATGCTACGAATGCCAAGGTTGGGGCCACTTTGCCAACGAATGTGCAAACACACTTCGCAAGCATGGAAAGGCCATGTGGATCGACCTCTCAGACGATGAAGATGAAGAACCCTGCTATGAGGAGAATAAGCAATCATCGGTTACTATTCAGTCCTTCTCTGACGACAAAGGAGATGAAGATCATCAAATTGGCTTCACTGCGGTAACAGATGTTGAGCCAACATCTGACTCAACATCTGAAAAACATATTATTTTTTATTATGATGACTCAAACTGTTTTGATGGTCTTTTGAGTTCTGATGATGCAGAGCTTGAAGCAGAGAGTTGTAAGAAGCCTTTCAGATGCTGTTGGGACATTATGAAACAGAGAAGGCGAAAAATTCACAACTTCATGCCGCGGTCAAAGTCTTGTCTGAGGAAAATGAGAAGAACAAAAAGATCATTGAAGGCTTGATGGAAGGCATGACCAAGTTGGAAGCTGCACTGACCAGAAAGGACAAGGAGATTGACAAGCTTCAGAAGCGAGTAGATGAGGTCGATCAGACCTTTACAAAAATGAACAAGAGTAAGTCAACACTTGATGAGGTATTGTCTATTGGTATCTTTGATAAGCAAGGTCTAGGATATAATTCTCAGCCTGAGCGTGAGATTCCAAAACCCAAGACCCATGTTCAGCCTAAGATAGTCTTTGTTAAAGCCCAAGTCGATAGTGGTGAGTGTGAAGTTGTGAAACCTAAGAATAGTACCAAGCATGTGACCCCTAAGAGTAAAGATAGCTCTTATATTTGTCATCATTGCAAGCAGTCTGGACATCTAAAACCGTTTTGCTGGAAATTGAAGAGGGAGATTTCTGCCAAGAAATCGATGTCGGTTGAAATGTCATCCAACATTCCTTCCAATATTGAGAAATCCGTGTTGAAGGGATGATTGGAGAAACTTCAGCTGGCTCATCTTCGAATTAACAGAATGCTGTAGTTACATCTAAGGAAGTGTGGGTCGAGAAATCAGCGAATAAATGCCTTGTTGTATATACTTCTTTGCGAGCTAACGTGACAGGTTCATGGTACTTCGATAGCGGGTGTTCCCGACACATGACGGGTACCAAGGAGTGTCTCAGTGATTACATGCCTTTGAGAAGTGGATCAATGACGTTCGGAGGAGGTGCTAAAGGACGAATTCTCGGCCGTGGTAGACTCAACGTGCCCGACTTTCCCAAGTTGAGCAATGTACTTCATGTTGACGGGCTTGTTGCGAATCTTATAAGCATAAGTCAACTCTGTGATGACGACCTTGAGGTAAGGTTCAATAAAGAGTGTTGTGAAGTTTTTAGCAATTCTGTGCGAGTGATGGCAGGTAAAAGATCGAGCGATAACTGCTACCTAGTCGGCGACAAATCCGGTGTGAAGGATGTGTGCCAACTATCGAAAGCCGAGGAGATGTTGTTCTCTGGCATTTCAAATTGGGCCACGTCAACTACAGAACCTTGGAGCAGCTGGTCAAGCATGACGCGATCAGAGGCATCCCAAAGCTGAAGGAGTTCGGTAAGGTAGTGTGTGAGTCATGCTTGAAAGGTAAGCAAACGCATGTTAGTCATAATATTGACCAACAGGCTGCCCAACATTTCAAAACTGCTCACTGTTTTCAATTAATTCACATGGATTTGATGGGTCCGATGGAAGTAGAGAGTATAGGAGGTAGGAAATATGCTTATGTGCTCGTGGATGACTTTTCTAGATATGCATGGATATTTTTTCTTAGGGAAAAATCAGAATCATTCGATTTCTTTAAGAATTTTTGTGCGATGATTAGAAACAATTTCAGTGCATCTATCTTTCGAATTAGGTCTGATCATGGTAGAGAATTTGAAAATCAGTTCTTTGATGAGTTTTGTGATAAGAAAGGCATTGTGCATGAGTATTCATCTCCTAAGACGCCCAACAAAATGGGGTGGCCGAAAGGAAGAATATGACTTTACAGGAGATGGCTCGTGTTATATTATTATCTAAGAATGTTCTAAGCGTTTTTGGGCTGAAGCATTGCATACGGCATGTCACATTTCGAATCGAGTGTTCTTTAGGCATGGTTTTAAGAAAACATCGTATGAGTTGTTGAATGGTAAAAAGCCTACGGTTAAATATTTTCATGTCTTTGGTTGTTCTTGTTGCATGCTGAATGATCGTGAATATTTGACTAAGTTTGATTCGAAAAGTGATAAATGCATCTTTCTAGGTTACTCGTCAAACAGTCGTGCCTATCGTGTCTATAATTTGCGGTTGAAATCCGTTCAAGAATCCGTGAATGTCGTGTTTGATGATACTACTGATCTTAGTAAAATGCCTCTTCAAGTTGATATTTCAGATGTTCCACGAGCTGTCGATGGGACAGAGGAGACTGGTGATGACAATGTTGAGCCAACATCTGACCCAACATCTGAGGCAGAACAGATCACTGAGGCTGATCCCAGTGAAGTAAGACGTGATCCGCCAGCTAAGATTCAGAAAGATCATCCCACTGACCTCATTATTGGTGATATGAATGAAGGAAGAAAGACCAGAGACAAACCACGCAAAGACTACAAGTCGATGGTAAGAAACGTATGCATGAACACGGTATACGCTGAGGTACGCTTCAATTGCTTTGTTTCTGAGGTAGAACCTAAGAATGTCCTTGAAGCCCACAAGGATAATTTTTGGATAAATGCGTGCAAGAGGAACTTTTGCAGTTCGAGAAAAACCAAGTCTGAATCTTAGTCCCACGGCCGAAGGACATTAATGTCATAGGTACGAAGTGGATCTTTAAAAATAAATCTGATGAACTTGGTAGGGTTGTTAGGAACAAAGCACGTTTAGTAGCTCATGGTTATACGCAAGTAGAAGGGATAGACTTTGATGAGACGTTTGCGCCTGTTGCTAGGTTAGAAACGATTAGGTTGTTGTTAGCTATAGCATGTTGGCTTAACATCACTTTACACCAAATGGATGTTAATGGTGCGTTTTTGAATGGGTATACTGATAAGGAAATTTATGTACAGCCTAAAGGGTTCGAAGATCCTCATTATCCTAACCATGTTTTTAAGCTGCAGAAAGCGTTATATGGATTGAAGCAAGCGCCTCGAGCATGGTACGCACGGTTAGCAACATTCTTACTTGAGTTTGGGTTCACACGAGGTGAGGCAGATCGAACTCTTTTCGTTAAAAGGGTCGGGTCTAATGTTTTGATTGCTCAAGTATATGTTGATGATATTGTCTTTGGCTCGAGCTCACAGTCTTTACTAGATCAGTTTGTGCAGACGATGAACACCACGTTCGAGATGAGTATGATTGGAGAGCTAACGTATTTTTTAGGTTTGCAGATTAAGCAGAACAGCTATGGGATCTTTATGTCCCAAGAGAAGTACGCAAAGAACACAGTCAAGAAGTTCGGGCTGGACATTGCCAAGATAATGAAAACGCCCATGGGGTCTACGCAGAAGGTAAGTAAAGACGATGTTGGGCAGAATGTTGACCCAACATTGTACCGTTCGATGATTGGCAGTTTATTGTATTTATCTGCGAGTAGACCTGACATCATGTATAGTGTTTGCGTATGTGCTAGATATCAGTCTGAACCTAAAGTGACTCATCTTAATGCTGTTAAGCGAATACTTCGTTATGTAAGTGGATCGTGTAGCTTAGGACTATGGTTCTCCAAAGATACTAATTTGAGTCTTGTAGGCTATAGCGATGCTGACTGGGCAGGTGACGAGGATGACCGCAAGAGTACAAGTGGCGGCTGTTTCTTCCTAGGTAATAACTTAGTTGCAGGTATAGTAAGAAACAAAATTGTGTGTCCTTGTCTACTGCTGAGTCTGAATATGTTGCTGCGGGTAGTTGTTGTACGCAATTATTATGGTTAAATAGCATGTTATGTGACTATGGGTTAGAGTGCGAATCAGTTCTTATGTATTGTGATAACCTTAGTGCCATTAACATCTCTAGGAACCCCATTCAACACTCACGTACGAAGCATATCGACGTTATGCATCATTTTCTGAGAGATATGGTCGAAAAAGAGTTAGTGCATATTGAGCATATAGACACTAAGAATCAGTTAGCAGACATATTCACGAAAGCATTGGATTCTGAAAGGTTTTCGGACCTGAAGAAATCCATAGGTTTGCACATGTTAGTTTAAATGTTGGTCCAACATTTGGATCAGCATAGCATATGTCGAATTTGATGGTTACTGCTTTACTTTTAGTTCGATATTCTGTTCAGTTTTTCCTGTGAAATGACTTGATTCTTCTTGATTGGTCCCAAAATGAACCCGATCCCTTTTTAAAGGCTCTTGGTAATACGTTCCTAGGTACACGGCATTCGCTGTGACGATGTACTTATTGCGACTAAAAACCAATCCTTATTTCTTGTAAGCATGCTCATAAACTCTCGGCTAGATATAGGTTTTTGGTAATAAATTCCTTAGGTACACGGCATTCGCGGTGACGATGTATACTATGCGACAAAAGGCCTAACCTTGAGGCTGAGGGTATAAGGGCAGTGCATAAAGTTCTCGGATATTTGAGGTGAAAGGGTAGAAATAATGGGAACTGATTTTGAGAAGAATCGAGCAGATAAGTCTAGGATTACAGAATCAGGATGTTGAGTCAAATGTTAGGGCAACATATGTGACTGTCAGTTCGATATTGCTACATTTTGTGCTTTCGTTTTATTTGTGTCTGTCTTTAGTACTGCATTTGTTAGTCTTGTGTATCTATGTTAGAAATCTCTCAGAGTTGCATTAGAACCCACGAAGAACAGCTCGTTACACTTGTCTCGAAGTGCTCATCAACGTTGCTCGATCGGTTAGTATTTCTTGATTCTATCTTGACTTTGCACTTAGTTGTCTTTTGGGTAGAATTGTGGTCTGAACTGCTCCGATTTATTTGCGTGACTGAGTCTTCAAACTACTTTTGTGTGCTCGAATGGTGAATGAAGCAATTTACTATTTTTAGCTTAATGCAGTGAAAAATCATGACTTAGCCTCGTCTTATCCAATTTATGCGGTTTTACTTTTGTGCTTAACGGTTACTTTTTTGTCCACTAACACCATAATTAGCGAAATTTACTGAGATGACTGGATTAGTGTTAGTGACCGTTGAACATGTTAAGGAGTTTAAGTGTTGCATTTGATCTTCTACCTACATCACTTTGAACTCTCTCTCTCCTAACCGTATCTCATCCTGCTCTATCATTAGGGTTTTCAAAATCCACACTGTGTTTTCATCCTTGAGTTGCTCCTTTCAGATCATACCATGTCGAATTTTCCTCCTCAACCGAATGTTGACCCAACATTCGACCCTAATCTTGTTTATCCAGTTCCTCTGCAAGTAATTCCAGGTCCAATGGAGATAGTGGTCTACACCGATCCCTTCCAGCCACTCCGACCTACCAGACCACCGTCTCAAGCCGCTGGAGAACAAGCTCCACCTTCGCAACCCTCTGCAACGCCACATCACTCGTCAGAAGCACCTTCAGCGACGATACCCAATCCCGAAGACGATGATGTGCCACTGGGAATTCGTCTCCGATCACTCAAGAAACGGCAAAGAAACCAGGCTAAGAATGCGCCGCCGACCTCGACTGCCACGAACCCAGAACCGACAGACCCAATTTCAGCCGAACCACGAGTGACAGACCCATCTCAGGCCAAGGAAACCCCTATTTCTGAAATTCCACCGTCGTCAGTGAAAATCCAGTCCAAAAAGTCTAAGAAATCTCAAGCGAGCTCCTCCAAGAAGAAGCGAAGCCGGTCTAAGGACGAGGATTTACCTCCTGTGCAAAAGAAGCGACGAAGTGGTCGCATAAGACGAGCCTTGAACCCAACCTCAAATGCTGATGACCCAATCGCCGTCTCCAGTGATTCTATTAACACCATCGTGAACTCCACAACATATGATAGCATCGACTCAGAAAGCTCAGACGAGGACTTCATCATTCGAGGGGGAGAGACACCTTCCTCTGTCTCTGAGTCGTTCACTGCTTCAGACCAACCCAAGGGAGATCACGATGATGATGCCGACCTTGCTGAGACATTGGAGTCTCTAAAGAAAAGAATGGAGAAACGAGAGGAAAAGAGGCCAATGAAGAGTTCTGACATTCCATCTAAGCGAGCCCGGACAGAAGAACCATCATCTCGTGCTAGCAGCCACCGCGAACCATCCCCAGTCCCAGCCTATGAAGACGATGTTGCACCAGATGTTGACTCAACACTGGAAGATTCTGACTGGGAGAGTCCGCTGCCCAACCGAAAATTCTACCGCACAGCCAATGAGGAGCTGTGGGATTCCCTAAATTAGAGACCTTTGAGGGTTGAACGGGTTGTGGACGTGGCGAGCTTCAGGAAGTACGACATGTTGCAATTCTTGGAGTCTCGACATCTCGGGCACATGGTGACTAGCTTAGGGACGTACTGTGATGCAGTCGTCCGTGAGGTATACGCTAATCTTGACTCTAATGTTGCTGAAGTTCAGTCTAGGAAGTATGGGAAGGTATTTTTGAGGGGGAGATTATATGACATGTCATCGAGTGCTATTAATAGGTTTCTTCATACCCCGGAAGTATGGGATATGAATATGATAATGATGATGTGGTGCGGTTCATTACTGGGGGTAGAGTCTCTAAGTAGGCAGGTAAATGTGCGGGTAGTTCTCTCACATCTTTATATTCAGTATTGTTTAAGATCGGTGTGTATAGTTGGTTTCCATCATTGAATGAGGTTCGAGTGACTGAAGAGATGGCTCATTTGCTATACGCACTTGGTCAAAATCTGCCTTTAAATTGGGGAAAGTTGATCCTTGATCACATGTCGAACCAAGCTGCAAAGGTGGGGAAGGGAATTCTTCCTTATCCCTCTATTATCTATGGAGTTCTTGTGCAAGACGGATTTCAGCCTACTCGAAGAGACTCAGTAACAACTCAAAGGAGTCCATACACTGTTCAGTCAAATCATTTGGCGGGCTCAGACAGGCTTGTTGATCTTCCATGGCGCACCCCAGGCCAGATTGAGCACGATGTTGATCAAAATGTTGCGTCAACATCAGTGGCAGCCCTTGAACAAGCAATCCAATGTCTTGAGGAGTCCATCGCCGCTTTGGTGGCTCAGCGAGATGCATTAAGGAGTTTGCTTTCTTCCCAAAAAAGGGGAGATAGGGCAGAAGGAACTAGAGCTAAAGCAGGGCCAAGTGGTGCAAAGAGTGGTGAAGGGCAAAGTGCTGAGGCAGAAGGTTTAGGGGGAGCTGAGCGAGTGGAGAATGAAGCTGAGGCTGAAGAAGCGAACGCAGAAAGAGAAGCTGGGGCTAAGGATGCTGAGGCAGAGGACTCAATTGAGAGTCTCAAAATTTAGATCTTGGTCTAAATATTTTATGCATGCTTGTGTTTGTTGCCATTACTTTGTGCATGCTTGCCTGTCTCTGATTTTGTGATTCTATGCATGCGTTTGTGTTTTATGTTTTTCGTCTTTGGACAAATCTTTCTTTTGCAGATGTTTTTTTCAGGACCTCTAAGGCATGTACTATTTTCTAGTACTTTGAATGGTGTTTATTGCTATTCTGTATTTGCGTCTAACTCTAACCATTTTTTGTGGTAAAGTGGATTGGGCCTTCAGGGGGAGTTTCGCTAAGCCTAACTTCTGCATAGGTTTGGGAAGAAAGATAAAAAGGGGGAGATTGTTGATGTTGAGCTTTCAACAGAAGCAATGTTGGGGTAACATTCTAGTCAACATCTGTTGGCCGAGAATGTTCCCTATCTCAGTTTTATCTTTCATGCCCAAAACTTATTTTATTGATGACGTGACATTTTTCTAGTATTATGCAGAATATGGATAAGGGGTGGAAGCAATCAAAACGTGTGGAACGAGTGTGGATAAGCTAGAGCGAAAATAGGAAAGGAGCATGCTAAAAATAGAAGACTTGGAGCTTAAGTGAAGACCAAGCTCTTGGGAGTGACCAAGTCGTCCTAGAACGTTCTTCAACTGCCTAACTTCACTTAGTAGACGTTAGTGGACGTTATGGGTGGTCACCAAGTCGTTGAAAAAGTCTCTTACAAGTTGAAGACCTATATAAGTCGAAGGACTTAATCATTTGAAGATACGACGAACAACGAGCGAGAAAAGGCTTTCGAGCGAGCATTATACTTCAAAGAGAGATTTTCTTTTTAAGTCTAGCTTTTCAGAGATCAAGAGATCTTGTAGTTTGTAGAATCGTTTTTGATTCGTAGGTTTTTGCTAGACGTTTTTAACTATCCTTTTTTATAGTTTGTAATCCATCTTTCTAGTGGATTTTTGCGCCTTGAGGCACACAGCAAGTTATTTGACTTGCTGCACAAAATCATCTCTTGAGTTCATTTCGTTTCGTCTTTACTTTACTACCATTTCCGCTGTGCATAAAAAATGAGAGTGAGTGTTAGCCCAACATCACGCCTAACGTCAGTTTACTACTTAGTGTTTTTTACATCCATTTTGTACGGAACCCCCTTCATATTCATTATTAAATCATTACAGCAGTCGATGTGATATTGGGACCAAACACATAGGTCAGAAGGATTAGCGCCGCTGAAAGTGGGCTTAAGATCATACGAAAAAAAGAAGAAAAGGGGGAATTCAAAAGTCAACTTAATGTAATAAATTCTGTTCCAAGAATTAAGGCATAGTATATTCATGACTCCAAAACTATTAATTTGACCCGCAAACACTAAACAAAAGCTCATGCATGCATCAAATCTCAATAAGATCGTTGAGAAATTAACATGTGACTTTATATCCCACCACAAGTTAACTTAATAACTAACTTAACTAACTACATTCACATATACAAATGACTTGAGACTTTCCTCTTTCTTGCAATAGACTTCTTCCATGCAATGAACACGCGGAAATCCAGCGTAATGAAAATAAATAAATAACCTACAATTCTTTATTCTGATTTAAATGGCAAGCAAGGGTTGGTTTTCTGTTAAAAAACACTTTCTAATTCCGGCGGGGATTGCTTGATTTGTCGGCCATAAATGTCTTTTACCAAATTTTTATTTTTCTTATTATTCTACTTATTTATCTCTACGACCACTATTCTTCCATTCAAGAATCACTATAAATATCCCCATATCTTACAAATAATCTCATTACATTTCACAAAATTATATAAAACATACACATAGAAAGTATTCTCAAAACCAAGCATATGGCAAACCCCAAGACCCAACTCTTTATTACACTTCTAATGCTCGCCATTACATCCTTATTTTCGCACCAATCTTTCGCAGCTACTTACATCAATGTCTTGAACTTAGGAGCAAAAGGCGATGGTGTAAGCGACTCAACAAACTCCATTTTCAAAGCATGGGTCGAAGCTTGTTCCTCTACAAAACCCTCGACGATTTACATACCAAAAGGAAGATTCTTTGTCCAAAACCTACAATTTAAAGGTCCATGCAAGTATAAAGACATCACCTTTCAAATCGATGGCACGCTTGTCGCGCCCTCGAACTATAACATCATAGGGAAATATGGCAATTGGATACTCTTCGAATGGGTCGATGGGGTTTCGATCAAGGGAGGTTTGCTCGACGCTCAAGGCTCTGCTTTGTGGGCTTGTAAGAAATCGGGCAAGAATCGATGCCCTAGTGGCGCTACGGTAATACAAGTTCATTTTTAATTTTCATGCATATATTCTATTATGTTAAAGGTGAGGGACTATAAACTGCTGCCACTTTGTTCTGCCAGTTAGTCTCTTTTTTTTTAAAAAAAAAACATCTTAATTGATGTAGTTCCAAAGTTAGTATGTAATTTTATATCATTTTACCATTTTCTAAATGAATTACTATTTTACATTTAATTTCCTAATAACCAATATTTTTTCCTTTTATATACTTATAAATATAGATTGTTAAATAAATTTCTGTTAAATATTTTGAATAAAATTAATATGATGCACCCTGTGCCAAAAATACTAGTTTCCATTAATGGGCTTTCAATCAGTTGTTGTGAAATAATGATGCCTAAAGCAAGCCATGTGGGATGCCAAGAAAAGATCTGATAATTAATCAGCCGTCGAAATAAGATCATAACTAACTTTGTAAATATTGTCAATGGAAAAATATGATTGCTTTTTTTTTTTTGTTAAATTCTGAAACGCTTATGCTTTTTTGCAGACATTAGGCGTGTCGAACTCGAGAAACGTGGAAATAGACGGATTGACATCGTTGAACAGCCAAATGTTCCACATTGTAATAAACGGTTGCCAGAACGTGAAGTTGCAAGACGTTAGGGTTTTTGCATCGGGAAATAGCCCTAACACCGATGGAATTCACGTCCAATTATCGAACGACGTCTCTCTCTTGCACTCGAAGATTAGTACGGGAGATGACTGTGTCTCCATAGGCCCGGGAACAAAGAATTTGTGGATCGAAGATATTAACTGTGGCCCTGGCCATGGAATTAGGTATGTGTGTGTTTGTGTGTGTGTGTAGAGCTTTTAAGACATTGTTTATGTTGATCAAATAATGGTGTCTATAAATATAGCATTGGAAGCCTAGGAAAGGATTTCGAAGAGTCGGGCGTAGAGAATGTGACGGTGAAAACCGCGATGTTCAAAGGCACGCAAAACGGGCTGAGAATCAAGACTTGGGCGAGGCCGAGCAAGGGATTCGTCAAGCAAGTTCTTTTCCAGCACGTTACGATGATCGATGTCCAAAATCCCATCGTGATCGATCAGAACTATTGTCCCGACAATAAAAATTGCCCCGGACAGGTAAACAAAGTATACAAATTGTTTTACTTGGGCTTAATTATTTTGTGGTCTTGTATATTAGGGATGGTGGCGTTATAAGGACAACTAAATTAAAAACATTGCAGTTTTATGAGAATACCTTTCAATACTGACGTAATTTGCGAGGAACCTAAATTAAGTTCCAAATTTACGAAAGGAAGTTAAAAGCAATTGGAGGATAACGCCGAAATTCTGAAACATACTGAACTCAAGTTGTTTGAATTTTGAAATTCCGTCCTAAAAATACCAACCCTTTAATTAGACGTTCTCATAACGCCCGAAATTAACTTTATTAGATTTTGAAATTAACTCTCCTCAAATTGCTTCAATTTTTTGAAATTGACCTAAAATTGTAATCCCTTAATTGAGAGGTTCTTACAACGCCACCGCACCTTACGCACTTGACTAGAAAAATAATTAAGCCCCTTTTTAAAATATGAATGCTCGATCAATCGTAAAAACCCTAGTCGATGAACGTAATCGAATTCGTGCATTTTATTACAGGTGTCGGGCGTGAGAATTAGCGACGTAACGTACCAAGACATACAAGGAACGTCGGCCACTGAGGTGGCCGTGAAATTCGACTGCAGCAAAGCGAACCCTTGTCAGGGAATTCGAATGGAAGATGTGAACCTAAGTTACAAAAATCAAAAAGCGCAATCGTCGTGTTCGAATGCCGCTGGTTCGACCGATGGGATCATTAAGCCGTCGAGCTGTTTGTATTAATTCGTCGAATGATTATTGTTTTATCTAAAAAAATCGATTATTGGGATCGATTTAAATGGCTTGTTTAATTAGGGTTTTATTACTTAGAGTTCCTCTTGCTTGAGCCCGTGGCTGCTTCAGTCTCACCTGTGTAATAAGCCTGGCCTTGCAGACTATAATATATACTGTAAAGAAATGGAGATTATATGGTTGCTGCTAAAGTGTATTAAAGAGATATATTTACATAAATGATTTTATAATGTGTAGCCTAAGTAGTTCTATCGCCTATTGAATTGGCAATGGCAGTAACGTCTCAAGCACCACTCGGGACAAAACCATTCTTTCGTGCAATAAATTTTCACACCATACCATTTTTTTCTTCACAAAAAATATTGTCCTATTAACCTACATAAAAGAAACATTTCGATATTAATACCTGTCGGAAATCCTTTGAAAGTTGCTTTTCTCAACAGGTTTTCCCGACAGAAAAATTCCGTTCAAAATTTTTGTCGATTTTATTTTTCTACGGAAATCGGTCGAAAATTTTTAATATATAACAGAAATTTGCGTCCCGATTAACTTCATAATTCTCGGTAATACCGTCGCCCAGAGTCATTATAAATTGCTTGTGTGAAACCCCTAATTAAAAAAAGTCAATGTGCTTAGGTCCTTAATCACAAGTCGTTACAGTACATATATTATACTCCCAAACACTAGTACAGAACCTAGGTTAGTTACTGATTCAGAGTTAAGAGTTGAAAACTTGGCCATTCATTCCTTAATGGAATAGCCTCCATCGGTCCGTACGAACACGTAAAAGTTGAAACAGGGCATATGAGAATATTAGATTAGATACGTGATCGCAACGAAAATCAACGCTATTTAATGAACAACAAATACGAAAACGCTCCAATTTTTCTCAATAGTCCGCAGATGCCAAATTAATTTGGAGATAACCCTACGCTAACACACAACTTACAAAAATTGCAATTTAAGACAGCAACTATCGAAATTGAAGCAATTTATGACATCATTAGGCGTCCGACGCATTCTCTTAAATTATTTTTTTTCAAAAATATAGTCCCCTTACTTACTGTCACCCCTCGTCTATATATACAATACAAAGCACTTGCAAAGACATAAAATGGAAATCCTAACACTCATTCGTGGGCTCACCTTACTCGCCCATTCCGTCGCGCTGATCGCCTCTCATAGCGTAGAGACCTTTGCCGCGGCCCAAACCGCCTACAACGTGGTCCAAGCCGGGGCGGTTCCCGACGGCAGGACCGACGCAGCTCAGTCGTTCCTAACCACGTGGGCCATGGCTTGCAACAACGCCGAGGGATTACCTTCGGTGATCTTCGTGCCCGAAGGGAATTATCTTATCTCGAGTCTCGAAATGAAGGGTCCTTGCGGGAACGAAGTTAAGCTTCAGATCAACGGCACCCTCGTCGCCCCAGTCGTTTATTCCCGGGTCGGGGATTCGGGTCACTGGATACTGTTAGCCCATGTGGATCGGGTTTCCATCGTCGGGGGCACGATTGACGGTAGGGGCGATGGTTTCTGGGCATGTAAGTTGTCGGGATGGAGTAATTGCACCGCCGGAGCGAGGGTAAATATGTAAAAATGAAGGGTCAACTATTTTTTTCATCATATAAGTGGGGTGTACTTTCAGGTTATATGTCTCTAAGGGTTGCAATATAAGGGCAATAACTTTGAAGTTTGAAGCAAAATTATTCCTTGATTTGCTTCAATTTTTTGAAAGTTAATGTCGTTATATTGTAATTCGGTAAATTGAGGGTTCTGAAATGGCCAGATATGATTTATCCGCAAACAAGAATTTCCAACGCCATATACGACTTATTGTCAAATTATTTGGTGTGCGCAGATCAAGTGTCAAGTTCATGACAAAAAATCGGTTTCTGATTAGTTATGTTCTTTAATTTGCTTCAATTTTTACCGTTTGTGTCATGTTGACACAAGCGGAAAAAAAATAGTTAATCCAAAATATCAATTCGTCCATGAATCTGGCAAATGAACGAACTTGAAAACTCAACTGACTAGCCACTAGCATACGTAGGCCTTTTATTTTTATTTTTTTTTGCAAATATGTTCTTAATAATAAATAATTAAGTAAAATTAATAATATAATAATTGTTGTTATTGCAGTCATTAACGTTTAATAGAGTGAACAACTCGACAATTAGTGGGCTGACGTCGATCAACAGTCAGCGCGCACACATTGTAATAAACAACTGCAACAACGTTAGCCTAAGCGATGTGAAGAGCTCGGCTCCGCCGGACAGCCCTAACACGGACGGAATTCACGTACAGTCATCGTTCAACGTTATTATTACGGACAGCGTAATTAAGACGGGCGATGACTGCATCTCCATCGGGCCAGGGACTAGAAACCTTTGGATGGAGAGGATACAGTGCGGGCCGGGCCATGGAGTTAGGTAGTAGTCGTTCGTAAATTATATTCATAGTATTTTTGTTCAATATTTTGATATAATTTCGTAAAACACAAATCTCGCGAACCACCAGGACACATAATAAAAGAGTTGTATCTAACTTATGCGACAATCTGTAGTTAGACAATATTCTAATTAATCCGCATCCGTACATTTACGTTGGTATTTCTTTATTAATATCCTAGTATCGGGAGTTTGGGACGCGACGAAATCGAAGACGGGGTCGAAAACGTGACGTTGATAGATTCGTTGTTCGTCGGCTCTCAAAATGGTGTTCGGATTAAAACGTGGGCCCGGCCTAGTAACGGATTCGTCCGAGGCGTTAGCTTCAGAAACATCGTCATGAGCGATATTCAGAACCCGATCATCATCGACCAGAACTATTGCCCTAACAGAAACCGCAGTTGTCCCAATCAGGTACTACTATATATTTATATATATATATATATATATATATATATGTATGTATGTGTGTGTGTATGATTTTTTTGGTCAAAATGTCATTACAGGATTCTGGGATCAAGATCAGCGATGTTACTTATGAGAACATTGTAGGAACATCGGCATCAAAAGTAGCCATATCGTTCGACTGCAGTCCGACAAATCCATGCAGCGACGTTAAATTGAAAGACATTAAGCTAACTTACATGGACAGGACGGTGGTGCAATCCTGGTGCGCCAACATACGAGGAACTTCGTTGGGAGTAATCTTACCAAATGATTGCTTGCTCGCTTAGTTAGGACACTTTATCGATCATGGGCCGATCCGAACATACATAAGCTCGGGCTCGAATTGTTTTTTCCTTACAAGACTTGTTGAACTTGATTTTTTTTTTAAAAAAAAATCGAGTTTCAAGCCAAGTTCGAGCTACATCGAATTTGTTCCTTAATGATTATATTAGTGACTTTTGTTCATGAGATCATTGGATTTAATTAATCCCCTCATCAGCTTGTTTTCTGTCAATTTTCTACATACATCGGTTTCAAGGAGATTAAGTGGATCGTATGGGTGAAAGTGAATGAAATAGGCTCAAATTTGTAGAAGCAAGATACGTGTTTACATTCATAAGAAACATTTTTATGGTCGCTCAAGAAGTTTCTTTATACAAATTTTGAAGCATGAGATACAGAATTTATAGAGTTCATGCCCATGTTATGAAGTGACAGAAAGATTACGTAGCTATTTCTTTGGCTAAATCAAGAGTCATATTTTAGCTCTCCAAATGTCGTCTTTAAGAAGATATATTAATGATTAAACCATTAGAATCAAGTCAACATTTATAAACATGTTTAGAGCTGTCAAAACGGGCATGGGCCCGCGGGCTGACCCGCCCGCCCTGCCAAAGTGGCGGGGCGGGCTCTGAAATTAAGCCCGCCTGGAGGCGGTCCTGGGCGGGCAAGCCCGCGGCGGGCAAGCCCGCGGCGGGCGCGGCTTTGGCTGGGCGGGGCGGGCTAGCCCGCGGGTAGCCCACCAGATTAATTAACAAAATATATATTATTTATAATATAATATTGTAAATATAAAATAATAATTGGTACTTATTAACATAAATATATTAATATTAAAAAAGTTTATTAAATTAAATATATTTTCGTTAATTTTTCTTATTTTTTCCTATTTTTATATTATTTTTTCTATTTTTTAATTATTTTTTCTTATTTTTTCTTTTTTATAATTTTTTAATATTTTATTATTTTAACCTGACGGGCTAAGCCCGCGCCCGCCGGCTGCGCGGTTATGCATTTCCTAGGCCCGCCACATGGCGGGCTTTGGCGATTACGGGCTGGCTCGCCCCGCCGGCCCGTTTTAAGAGCTCTAATCATGTTAAATGCTCTCAATCCTCTTGTTATACTTGAAACCACATGAGAATTATATTAATATTACTTTATTTACAACATATCGAATCTTCTTTAATAGAGTAAGTGAGCATGATCACGTCCATAAAATATCAAAATAAAATATTAATTTTTGTAAGATATTTCAACTTGTGAAAAGAAATAAATAAATAAAGTTGCAAAAAACGCGTTCTTGATAATATTCTTTGGGCTCTACGTAACAATCTTCGATCGTAACAAACATAAACTCACAAGTTGATTAGATTCAAATGACGTATCAACAAGAAGGCCACATGACTGAACTGAGGTCGATCGCATGTTGCTTTTATTCTTTATTTGCAACTTGTGTGCAATTATTATTACATGATCTATCCATCATGATACTAGTATATTGGCACACCCAAAGTGTGTGATTGACTTTATAAAATTTATAATATTGATTTATATTTCAAAATTTAATAGGTGAAATTATAATGTTGAATTTAATTTATATTACTTTTAAGAATTAAAAAATGACTTTAAGGAATAAATTTAAAATGAGGGATAGAATGGTAAATTATGGACACCAATCAATTTGGAAACAGTAACCCTCTTCCCTTAATAAAATAGAAAGATATATTTTTCTTTTTCTTTTTTCTTAAGCTGATTTTTTTACTATTTAGTAATTAGACGTGAGTTTTTCCTAAATGAATGATGGTAAGAATTTGTAACCACGATCTCTTGGTCGGAATTCTAATACCATGATTGAGTAACCATGAGCTTAAGCTTTAAGTAATTACGCACACCTTATTCTAATTTTCATATATATCCATTTACAACTATTTCTTTTAGCTATTAAAATACTTCAAAATATTCCAGTCAATTCCAAGGGCGAAGAACCCAAGCTTCAAAATTGAATATTCAACTGAAAATAATAAATAAACGTCGAAACCCACCATCCCATCTTCTCAACTTGCTTGTCATTCACTGTATCTAACCCCTTTTTAATTTCATTTTCCTAGATACACCTATATATATATATATATATATAAAAACTACTATTGATTGTACATAGTTTTCTCATTGATTCTTCATATCCCATCTTCTGCAAACCATCAACGGATCTCATCATCAAAGAAAGATCTTTCATTAATGGGCGGCGCCTATCTTAAACCGTCATCGACAACAGCGAATATCAAAATGGGTCAAAGTTATTACCATTCGTTCTTTCACGCAAGCTGCGGCGAGCAACCACCGAGAGAAGAGACTATCGGCGGCCGCCGATTTGGTGCTCCGCCGTGACCCCACGGCGGGATCTCTATTTCTGTTGGCTTTCTTGACGGCGTCTCTGCTCTTACTGCCCCTTTTACTGCCGCCGTCACCTCCGCCGCCGCCGTCGATGCTGCTGTTGGTTCCGATACTGATTCTTGGGCTTCTCATTGCTTTGGCTTTTACGCCAGCGTTTGATGCTTGCAAAGACGTTAATGCCCCTCGTCATAGTAGTAGATATTATGCGTAGGTTTTCTTTTTTCTGTTTCTTTTTTGTTTTGTAGTATTGAGGAATTAGAGAAAGAGATGGGACATATTCTTTATTGTTTGATTCAATATTTATGATACATAAATATTATCTTTAAAGAAACAGAAAATATTTAAAGTTCTGCATAAGCTACGTGCAGTATTATAAATTGAAAGTTTTATTTAAAAATTGTGTTTATTTATCCCTCATATAGTAACGTTTAATTATTTTTGAGCCATCTATATATTGTGATAAAATTTTTGCTAGTAATACGAATTTAAATATTCGGATTAATTTTGGTGTTGACATAACTGACTAAAGATGTGAAGCCGGAGATCTAACACATCGGTCCATACTAAGGAACACACGCTACACTTAAGTGACCGGTCTAAACTAAGTACAAAGAACTCTACGCATACCGACTATGGATACCGGTCACGGACAAGATTTCAAACAGAACACTAATACATGCCGGACCGGACTTGATACAGATGAGACACTCGAGATAAGAGCTTACCAAGACAAAAGGGAAATTTCAGACATTCAATCAAAACTGCAAAGAGTGAAGCAGAGGTCAACTAACGCAAAAAAGGAATAAAGCAAAGTGACAGGATAAACTGCAGCACAAACCAGACAGACCCATTTGGGGAAAGTCAATTAATGCACTGTTCAGAGTGAAGAGTTTATCTCACAACGGCTTCAAATTCAAACCTCAGCTATAAAAGGAGGAATACAAGTTGAAGACAAGTACTTCACGATCTCACGAACACTAAGCGATTATCAACGATCTTCGAACACTGTGAAAAAGTGAAAAACAAGAGTGAAGTCTAAAGACATAACTGTTCTTAGTTTATGTTCTTTATTCTCCAACAGACTGTAAAAAGCTGTTGAAGTAGGTGGATTGTTATAAACGACTGCCTAGGTGATTCACTAGATTTGAGCTGTTTTTAGCTGGGTAGGTTGTACTGTGATTTTCTATAACTGAAGATCTAGTGAACCTTCCTTGCGAGGAAGAAGGGAAGACGTAGGAGATTTTAACTCCGAACTTCCAGAAACAAACCGGTCTCAAACACATACACGTATTTCATTTCACAATCTATTTCAATCGATCAGTATCTTTTCTGCACTATACTGACCGGTCACTGATTAAATACTAGTCACCGCACAAAACAGCTAATTAAATCGAAAAAGAGTTAAGCGTTTATTCACCCCCTCTAAACGCGTAAACCGGTCCTAACAAATGTTATACGAATACATAATTAACAGATGATATTTTAGGACATTAAATTTAGAAAATGAAACAATTTGAGGACGATCAATGTCAAAATATTGCGTCTAAATATAATTGTAAAAAATAAATAAAAATCATTTGTTTTTTTTTTTTCAATATGGATTTCGAGAATAGGTTAAAGTGATCGAGCACTTGAAATTTTCATCTAGTTATCATCGGTTCGATTACAAATTGTCGTGCAAGTTGATTAGCGTATACAAGTTATTTGTTTCGCAGAAATAGTTAGTTAATATGCATGGGCTTGAGTTGAGATGCAATGCAACTCTACCTTGTAATTAGAAAATATAAACTAATACAATTATATTAAGTAACAAAATAAGGTTTGATTAATTATTTAATTTTAGTCAATGACCCTAACTGGCACTAAATAGACATGGAATTAACAAACATCCGAGCATGGTTTTCTCGTGTTAGTTGGCCCATGGAAAACAGATTTAGCCCAAAAAGTATTTTTCGCATTATCATTTTCGTGTTCATGTCACGCTATGTATATTGTCGAAGGAAAAATAAATAAAATAAGATAAAATATGTATGTTAGACAAAGATGAGAAAAATGAAATGAAAATGAAATGTAAATGAGGAATTTTAGAGAATAATACAAAAGAGGTGAGGTCAGTGAAGAAATAAAAAGAGAGACAGACACAGACAGCCACCCAAGCCTTTCTCTCTCTCTCTCTACCCTCTTCACTATATTCTTGGTATGTATTATTAGCAATATTAATATTATTATTCCGTTTTTTGCGAGGAAGTAAGGATGAAAAATGTTCATTGATTCCGTATGTTTGTTGTTCTAGATTCGCTGTCATGTTATTTCCCCTTTTTTCCTTGGTGATGCTGTGTTTGATTCGTTGTTTGCTTTTGCGATGATTTTGAGTTTTGTTGTAGTTCCGATTTCTTACGACGAAGTTTGATTCGATTTTCGCAAGGATTTGGCGGTGGATCGGATTTTCTGACGGGCGATTGGGGTTTACTTTGATTTTGGGGGGTTTCCTCGTTCTATGTGGCGCGTTGATTGGCGTTTGATGGTGGGATTGGTTTCCGTTCGCTTGCTCTGAGCGGGATATGGGAAATTGTGATCTTTAGTTTAGTTTTTTGGAGTCATCTTCTTCGTTTCTCTTCTTTTTGGATAATCTCTCTTCGTCCATTTTTTTCAACTTTGATTGTCCTGTTGAGGTGTTGTTGCCTGTTTGTTATCTATGTTACCGTGAGTTATTGGTGGAGAGGCAGCTGATGGGACAAAGGGAAGTTCAGTGTATTTGTTCTTAGGTTCGAGTTGGAAATTTTCTGGTCAAAAGTTGGTCTATCCATCTAGAATCTCCTATCAATTACCCGAGAATGAGCTACTGATCGAAGCATTTAGTCCTTTGAAGTCTCATATTTTGGTTTTTTTTCCCGGGTTTCTTCGAGGAGTAACAATGGATGCAGAAGAATTTCTTGTATCAGGCGAAGAAATCGAGTCTAATGGTGAGTTTGGAACCCCAGGCCCACATGTTGGAGATGAAGCTTACAACATGGATGTACCTCTGTCTACTGATCTTGAAATGTTGGAAATGGACACTGATGTAGCTGATATGCCTGGGCCAGGCATTGAAAACAAGGGAAAAGATGCTGCAGTTTTTATTTCTGAGAAAGATGATTTGGTCAGCCATGGAAATGTGGTTTTCGCCAGAGAAGCTCCACTAGTAAACAACGAAAACTTCAGCACAGGCGCCTGTAATTGTGGCGCCGAGAAATTTAAATCTAGGTTCGCTGCCGCCGAGTCTGAGCCTGGAAAGAGTGGGAGGAAGCTGAGTCGACAAGATAGAATTGAATTGGGCAGGTTGTTTCAAGGAGCAGTGAGTACCCACGACTGGGAAGTTGCTGAGAGCCTCATCTCCTTGGCCGATCCTCAGACTCTGAACGACGCCCTCTGCATCTCTTTGGATTCGATATGGTTTCTGACCACACAAGAAGAACTGTATGGAATCACCGCATTAATCAAGAAAGTCATTGCTAATGGGGCTTATGACTTCACTCGAGCCGCACTTAGGACTTCATTCCTAGCCTCTTGTGTTTCTGCTTGTCAGAGCCGAACAATGAGCCTTGCTGATACCGTTTCTGTGATGGCACAAAGGTAGAGAAGACTTTTCCCTCCTTTCCACACTGCATCTCTTTGATTATATCTGGCCTTGATTGCATTGTTATCTTGCAAAAAAGTGTCCTTGGATATTTTATGGTACTACTGTAGATTTTCTACCCTCCCATTCGTCCAGGTTGCACGAAAGGCTTCAAGAATGCAACGGGGACGAGATTCTGAAAGCAGAAGCCGGGGAAAAAGTTCAGAAATTCACCGAATGGGCTCTTAAATGCATAAGCTTTCACTCGCGGTGTCAGGGAAATAGGGACAGAGTGGGCCACAATTCTCCAGTCGAAATTCAACTGCAATTATCCGCTTTCAAGACCTTCCTAGATTACGCTGGTAATAATCTCAGCGGCAAGGATTTCACCGAAGCGTTCGACGCAGCTTGCTTCCCCCTCACGCTTTTCTCCAGCTCCTTCGACCCTGGCTGGGCTTTGGCTTCTGGCATATCGGCGACTGCTATCCAAGGACTTTTGGGCATGTTGGTCGAGGGCGGCGCTGACAACGTTAATCAGTGCTTCCTTGAGGCTTCACGCTTTGGCAGCACCGAACTTGTTCGCATACTACTTCAGGTTATTCCGTCACGCTGTTCATTACCGCGAATTCACTCAATTATCTGTCTGTGCTTGCTTCTGCATCACTGTTCTTCACTTCAATCCCTTTCAGTTCAGAAGCTTTTTAAGAGATACTCCATTTTACATTTTCCAAAAAAAAATATAATCTTGATTATTTTCAATTTTACCCCTATCTTAAATAGAATTTGTTAGATTAAATAGGACATAATAATGAGTTAAGGGTATGATGGATTTCATGTTATTTCTTAATACGTGTGTAGTTTCCTTAAGGCTGTGTTTGGATCGAGGAACGCAGTGATGAAAAGAATACTAGAGAGAAAATTATTTTCACTAGTTTTTCCTTCATTCTCCTCGCCATTTGGTGAGGAAATTGATTTTCCATGTTTTAGCTCAACATAAGATTAAGCAATTCAATCGCATTCAAGTCAACATTTCCTGTAAAATCCCATTATACCAGATCGCCCAGAGAAACAGCTTGGACGTGGACGTCGACCTGGCCCTAGGCTTCGCCTCTCACTACGGCAAAATCAAAACCATGGAGTGCCTCGTCGAGGAGGGAAATGCGGTGGCCTTCCTCGGCCCTTTAATGCGCGCCGCCGAGCGAGGCTCCCTGCCCGTCATCCAGTGGTTCGTCGGGCGCGGCTGCCGAGACATGGAACTCTGCCTCGCCCTTACCGCCGCCACCTCGAGCAGCCAGGTGGCGGCCGCTGCCTACCTCCTCCCCTTCGTCCCCCGCCACGTCCTGGCGGCCCTCAGCCTCGAAATCCTGAAAGCCGCCGGAGAGAGGAGCAGCGGCGGGTCCCTTGAGGGCGTTTCTTTCTTATTAAAATCTGATTTCTTGGGAGACCCTTCGGCCACCTACGCGGTGGCCGACGGGATTGCCAGGTCCGACGACGAGGCGGTGGCGCCGGAGCTCCGGGAGTTTCTCCGACGGGAGTGGTCGGAGGAGGCGTTTTGGGAAGGGAGGAGAGAGGGCGCGACCCACTTCATGAATTTGGCGAGGATTTTGAGGCGGGGCGGGTCGGGGATTCGCCTCGGGGATTTGCCCGTCCCTCTGAGGGCGGCGATCGGGTACCTGCCTCTGTATAGGGAGTGCGTGTCGGCGGGCGGGCGGTTGCTTTCTCAGAGGCTTAGGGGACGGCTGGTCGAGGCTGGGCTGAGGCTCGGGGGGTTTTGATCGATGGGCCGGGGCGGAGTAGGGAGGAGCTTTTGGCCGTTTTGGAGCGTTGTCTTCCTTCGTTTTTCCTTTGAATGGGGTGCGGAAAATTTGAGGTACTTTCTTTGGTTTCCCCTTCATCTATGTTTTGATGGTGGTGGTGTTTGGCTGTCTTTGCTTGGGTGAAATAATGGGCTGGTGTTAGGTTTTGCGCTTGCAAGAATGCTCTGGTTTTTTTTTTGTTAAGAGGAATGTTATGTCTTTTAACTGGTTGAGAAATGTGCTGTCGTGGGTTGAATGTTTATTAAGTGCTTGGTGACCTAATAAGTTGGTGGATGGAGAATAATGATGTGGGTTTTATGCGTTCGCTAAGAGCTTTCTTTTCTATCATGGAGAACAATAATCCATGATTTTAACAGTGTTGCTTTAACTTCAGGAAACAAGAGAGGAAGAATGATACCCAACTCAATTTAAAGACTACTATAAAAGGAGGTTGAATTTGGACTTCTTGATTATCTTACAACTTTAGTATATGTGGACTTAACGGGAAAAAAAAAATAGAACGGTCTTGTGAACACTAGAATTTTCAAATGACTACTAAAATTGAACGGTCTAGTGAACGCCCTAGTTTAAAACTTATTTTACTTAAATTGTAGCGATTTCAAAATCGCTACAATTTCAAAATGCGTCGTGCTAAAATTATCAATCCAATTTAGGCGGTTCCCAAATATATATATATATATATATATATATATACACGAATTAAAAATAATAATTTAGCCAATCTTTAAAGATCCATATTTTTTCATTATTACTATTATTATTTGAGAAACCTGAGACAGAAGCAAGCTAATGTCGCCGGAAACCTGGCACGCCGCCACGACATCGACGAATCCAGCGTAGGCCCTCGAAAGATGTGAATTAAGGGAAGTCGAGTTGAACTGCGTAAGAGTAGGGGTGGCCACAGTTCGGTAAACCGGCCGAACCGACCGAAATACCGAAAATTCGGTACGAACCGAATACCGAACTGAAAATTCGGCATTTGTTATATATTATACATCCCTAAACATTATTTTTGTCTTATTTAGTTAAAAATCGTATTCATATATTAGACCTTAAAAATAACAAATATCTAATAGTAGCGTAGATATAATTATCTTCTAAGACAACGCATAGATTGTGAAAAAAATATTAATATCAAATAAATACTGAAGTTTACCTCAACACAACACATGATTTGTGTTATTTCCTCGCATATATTTTTAATTCGTATTATCTAAAATATATAGCGTTGATCGTAAAAGTAACGCTCACAAGGGCGTAATTGAACTGCGTAAGAGCATAAATCTTAGATACAGAGGTTGAAGACAATGAATAAAGTGGGGTATGAAGCTAAGAATTTTCTGGGCTTTTTAAAGTAAGTCAAAAGCCATGCAATCTCAATGATGATGAGGAAAGGAAACGACGAATACATATTCTGAGCCATGAAATAGTTTTCTTCCGAATAGAAGAAGGACAAGCATTTGATAGCAATTGCAGGTCTAAGAAGAAGGTAATGAGTAATTTTAGTCCCAGATAAGAAGATGATAAAGCTTTATAGCTGCTGTGAACATGAAGCTGTTTGTTGATGCTCATCTAATCAATTGGTAAATTACCAGAATTTCAAGATTGATTAGATAACCATCAACAAACACTTTCATGGCTGCAGTCTCTCTCTCTCTCTCTCTCTCTCTCTCTCTCTCTCTCTCTCTCTCTCTCTCTCTCTCTCTGAATATAACATGTGATGTATTTGCTTGCGAATTCATTCTGGTATGTATTTATGCTTGGGAGGAGTGGCCCAATGATATTAAAGCTTACGTTACATAACAAGAATATTCACTAAGAATATGCCTTGCTTGACTCGCTATAAATTGTCACACGGATTCTCGAGCGTACTCTACGGTAAAATTCATTGACTCACTTTTAAAATATAGAGAAAATACGACGGGGTGTTTGGTAATTTTCCGTAGATAGGCATGTGTCTATTTATTATATATAGATTTGCTATGTTGCCCACCCACCGTGAGCACCATAAGCAAATCTCTTAGGTTTTTGTGTTTTTTCGATTCGCAACGCCGCCAAAACCTTTGTAGACCCTCTCATATCAATTGTTAACCTAAATCATCCTCTCCAACCCGTTATTTTTGAGAAAGTCATCACCTCGGTACGTCGTCCGCGTGTGAATAATAAATAATGAATTTTCTTAGAAATTAATAGGTTGGAGAGGTTGATTTAGGTTAGCAATGGATATGAGAAAGTCTACAGAGGTTTGGACGGCATTGCAAATCGGAAAAACGCAAAAACCTAAGAGATTTGCTTATTGTGCTCACAGTGGTTGCTCACAGTAGGTGGGCACCGTAGCAAATATCTCTCTCTCTCTCTCTCTCTCTCTCTCTCTATATATATATATATATATATTATATATATTAAATAAGATATATGTTATGGTGTCCACCTAAAAAAGTGAGCAACCACCGTGAGCACCATAAGCAAATCTCTTAATTTTTTGTGTTTTTTCGATTCTCAACAGTCAAAACCCCAATACATCCTCCCATATTCATTGCTAACATAAAGCATTATCTCCAACACGTTAATTTTTAAGAAAGTTCATTGTTTATTATTCACATGTGGGCGTAGTAACGAGGTGATGATTTTCTTAAAATTAACGTGTTGGAGAGGGTGATTTAGGTTAGCAATGGATATGAGAGGGTCTGCGGAGGTGATGGCTGCGTTGAAAATCGAAATACCACAAAAAATTAAGAGATTTGCTTATGATGCTCATGATACGTGGGCACGGTATCAAATCTATTAAATAAGAGATAGTATGCAATATATGGAGGGATTTGCAAAGTTGATTCTATTATTGTGGCGTCCTTAAAATGATATTTTGACTCACTCTATCTGTAGATAGTCTTGAAATTTGGCAGGAGTTTTATCTCATCATAATTGACAACAATATTTCACCTTAAAAGAACTCCTAAACAGACATTGACGTACCCTATTTATAGATAGAACTGAAACATGCGAAAGATTGTATATATCTCTCATCACAATTGATGACAATATTCACCCGTCTTGTAAAGTAAAATTTTCATTATACCCTTATTTAATTATATTATCTTATTATTTAATAATTTATATTTAAGATAAGGGATAAAACTGAAAATAATCAATATTTTTTATCTTAAAAACTAAAATTAAAAATAAATTCTAAAACGATTTGTTTTTAAAAACCAATGGAGTATCTTACAACCAAATTCTTGCATTTGAATATTTCGGACAATATTTTCATACAATCAATTTCTTCACCGCTGTAACAGGACTGCAATTGAAGCTTCCATTCACTCACTAAGCTCACATCAATGCATGCACTATCT
The DNA here is from genome assembly GCA_027422505.1 of Craterostigma plantagineum. Taxonomy (NCBI): domain Eukaryota; kingdom Viridiplantae; phylum Streptophyta; class Magnoliopsida; order Lamiales; family Linderniaceae; genus Craterostigma; species Craterostigma plantagineum. The sequence continues at coordinate 191,123 of JAPQWV010000039.1, read as the reverse complement.
CATTTCCAATGAAAGTTAGGCACCTTCCAATTTCCATTACACCCACAAAACACATAGATAGACGCATTTCCCAAACAAAATATTTATTACCATATTTAATAAGACAAAACAAGGGGCTTATTTCAATTAATTCTAAAGCCATGGCGAATTGAAAATAGGAGTGGCTACGGATTTTACGTGCATGTACTTGCAAAGCCCCTCGATTCCCATATCCCGACCGAAGCCGCTCATCTTGTACCCTCCGTAGGGAGCGTCGTCATTGAACGCAATGTAGCAGTTTATCCAAACGACGCCCGCCTTCAACGACCTCGACACAGTGTTCGCTGTGTTCAGGTCGTTCGTCATTACGCCCGCCGCCAGTCCGTACTTGCTCGAGTTCGCCCGGGATATGACTTCCTCGACGCTCCTGCAATTTGGGGTTGCAAACGAATCAAATCGAATAGAAACATCGTGTTATGTTCGTATTCGATCAGCCAGATTGTCGAATATTCGTATTCTATTTTGTTCGAATCGTAAGATCGACTCGAATTCGACGAGTGTATAATTGAAAATGTTCGATTCGATTATTTGGATAGTCGAAATACTAATTTCCCGTAAAATCTATTAATAAAAGATGTGAATAATGTTATTTTATATATGACATGCGTATTAGTATTGAAATCGGGAAATTATTTTTACTCGAGATCGAATCGTAAATTTCGAATCGAGCTACAAAAATTGATTCTTTTGCGTTAAAATAGATAACCCTAATAACTCAGTGTCCCAAGTCGGATTATTGAGAAAAGTTGAGTAGCTTATAAGTTTGACAGGCTACTCCACCTATCAGCAATTGGTTTTAAGAATGGAACACCATCAACTTATGAGTTTGGGTCGATGGTAGGCCCAATAACGAAATCAACATTTTGCAACTTTAACTGCGTGTGTTCGTGGGACTTACTTGAATTTCAAGATCGACATGACGGGTCCGAAAATTTCTTCCTTGGCGATGATCATGTCATCCTAAATCAATTTTCATCGCTATAGCGTAAGATAATAAGAGACGAAGAAATTCAAAATTGCAAAAATAAAAAAAGAGTCGCATGTAACTTACTGTGACGTCGGCGAACACGGTGGGCTCGATGTAGTAACCCTTCCCCGCAATAGCCTTACCGCCCGTCAAAAGAGTCGCTCCTTCCCGCTTTCCGTGCTCGACGTAGGACAATACCTTTTCGTATTGCCTTCTGTCGGCCTGCGGGCCTTGATTCACATTGGGATCAAATGGATCTCCGACGACCCAAGATTTCAACTCGTGCAAAAGCCTCGCAATAAACTTTTCGTAAATCCCTTCTTGCACGAAAACCCGAGAGCCCGCCACGCATATTTGACCCTGCAAGGAAACAAGTTCGAGAAAATTGTTGGGTGTCAAACTTAAGTCCCACATCTGATAACTCGAAGAAATTGCTCATGTATGTAAGTCTAAGCCCATAGAAGAAGTTAGCCAACAAACTTATATAGGCTTGGACTTGGACTATAATGGGCCGAAAAAATCCCTACAAAAAATATCAACGAAATACTGATCGTAATGTTCCTTTATTTTTTTCTTGCCTGGTTAAATAGGCAGGCAGTAATAGCTAAAGGGGCGATCTTATCGACGTCTACGTCGTCGAATACGATGAAGGGAGATTTCCCGCCGAGCTCGAGAGAGACGCTCTTCAAGTTACTGCTCGCCGCCGCTTCCATTATGCGCTTTCCCGTCTCCGTCGAGCCCGTAAAACTCACCTTAATAGTTCATGAAATTAAATTATTAAAATCTTAGTCAGCATGTCATAAATCAGAAGTGTATTATTGAATTTAGTTTTAAGTACATTATTGGGTAGAATGTATTCAAGTTGACTTGGGGAGATATTTTATAACACTTACCATGTCAACATCCATGTGAGAGCTTATGGCCGCACCAGCCGTTGACCCAAGCCCAGCCACCACGTTGACCACGCCATCAGGCACGCCGGCCTATACGCATAACCATATCTTTGTTAAAATCTTTTTAATTTTATTATAAACTTCACACTTTGTTGAGATTTCTATTTTTATTCAACATATATTAAAAGGGACAATTTCACCTGTCACGAATTGAATTAAAATTCAAATTCTCATTTCATAATACTACTTTGGGGTTCAATTTAAATTCAAATCTTCAAGTTGTAAAATGGAAGCAATTTGAAGGGGCCAAAACAATGCAATTTTAAGATGATAATTACCAAGATTCAAGTAATATGGGACAATTCGTCCCATTATTTTGAAACTTATTCGGATTTCATTTTGATTATTCTGAAGATTGCAACAAATTTAAGTGTTCTCAAATTGTGGAACTTGTTAGCCTCGAATTGATTCAATTTTAAAACTTTATCATTCTAAAATTTGCAAGATATTTAAGTGTCCAATACGCTTACCTTATTTATTTGTTCGTTTGGAGAAAAGAAAACCTAATTTATTTGTCCAATCTTTTTTTAAAAATAATAATTTAGCTCGAATATGATATTACTAAATTAAATTATATGATTCGATACCTGTTTGGCTAAGTGAGCGAAGTAAAGCGCCGAAAGCGGCGTCTGCTCGGCGGGCTTGACCACCATGGTGCAGCCGGCGGCCAGCGCCGGCGCAATTTTAATGGTTAGCATCTGAGTCGGGAAATTCCACGGTACAATGTGGCCCACAACACCCACTGGCTCGATTAGCGTATAGCCTTGCAGCTCAGAGGACATCTTTAGGGTCGACCCATGGATCTTATCCGCTGCGCCGGCGTAGTAGCGGATACATTCCGCCGAGTCGTGTATGAGCGCTCCCTTCAGCACCGTCGATAGGTTCGCCGCCGTGAGCGTGTCCAAGTCGGCGATCTCTTCGAGGTGTTCGTCGATGAGGTCGGCGAATTTAAGGAGTATCCTTCGTCTTTCCTGAGAAACAGAGGCCGAGTAAGGTATATTGTTTCAACAGAGAAATAATGATTTTTGTTTTAATATTTATTTTATTTTAACAGATGAAGCTTACAGATCCGGGCAGCCTCGGCCAAGGGCCGTTGTCGAAGGCCTCACGCGCCGCCTTGACGGCTAAGTCGACGTCCTCTTTGTCGCCGGCGGAGACCTTTGCGACGACGTCTTCTGTTCTTGGATCTACTATTTCGCACGTCTTCCCTGTTTAATTTTTGTTTTAATAATAATAATAAATATATATAATATAAATTAATTTCCGCGATAAATGGTTCGACGAATCTGATAGCACGTTTCTATGAATAAAGAATTAAATAACTAAATAGTTCGTCGTCGTCGTCTTCGTTTGGACATAATGAAAGAAACGAGTTTTCCCCTGTTTTCGAAGAAAACGAAACGATACAAAAAAAACCGAGTCAGCGAAAACAGAGCATTTAATATGTTTGACCTGATACAGAGTCGACAAAACCTCCATTGATGAAAAGCTTCGTGAACTTTACGCTGGGTATAATGATCTTTGAGTTTTCTCCATTGATTCCATTGCTCTGCAACGTCATCTTTCTTGTCTAGCTATTACTTTCAAAAGCCTTTAATGTCTTAATTTCTCCCTCGTTTCTTTCCTTTCTTTCTGTGTTTACTGATTGATGTGAACGAAGCAGAAGAAGAGTTTATTTATAATATAAGGGAAACGGGTCGGGTTTTATTTAACCCATATTATTATTACAAGTTGTCTAAATTATTTTTCTTTCGATGTACCTATTCAATGTTTGACTAGAAAGTAACGATATCTTGGCATTTGGTCGACAAGTATCGACATTTTAAATTTGGGTCAATTCGAAAACAGACCTCATTAAGGGTTTGATTTCGAATTCAGGCCAATTTTCAGAATTTTTTAGGTTAAATGACCCATTTTGTGTGGTCTAAAAAAAGTGGTATGAAAGATATATGAACTGTATAGAATGAGTTTTGTGTTACAAACTTTCAATATACTGGTATGTCAGAGCAATGAAGGGGTACTGCAGAAAATAAATGGGTATTAGATGATCTTAAACTGGGACCGATTTATGGTTTTGTTGTACATAATTTCAACATACAGGTATATAAGAGCAATGAAGTGGTACTGCAGAAAATGGGTCCTTAAAACTAAATTTTTTGCCAAGAGGGTCTGAATTCTAAATAATAGTTATGGAAGGGTCTGACATGAAATGCTCGTTTAAATTTTCGTAGTTGTATTGAACTTTAAAGGGCATGCTTACGAATTAATTTAATTTTTTATTCGTTAGGTACAAACGAGCAATTAAAATTAAAATAAATCATGCAAAAATTTGATTAGAATCTATAATAAGCGTAGTCAACTCGCACCTGGCGAGAAAAATATAACCAATTGGAGGGAGAGTGAGATATGCATGCAATTAAGATATTTGGAATAGCCGGTGGATTTATTTAATTATTTATTTAGTTTGTTTTTGACTATTGATAAGTTGAATACACAAACAAAACACGTCAGATTAAATTATAAGTATTCAATTATTTAGACATGACGTATGGGGATTTAGATTGCATGGTTGAAATTTATAGAGCGGGCCCAGCTAACTCCCTCTTCCATTAATTGCAAATTCAATTAAATGCATATGCAATTAAATGCTTTGTATGGTACATACCACGTACTAGTATACACATTCATACTTATGTACTATATACATTATTAATACATTTATTAATTATTAGATAACAATTACTAAATATAGAAATAAGACATAAAAATGCAAATGTATGGGTGATTTCTTTTAATAAATATTATTACTTTTAATTCATTTTAATTGAGATACCAAACTTACGGTTTACCGTCCTGACACTTAATAAAAGAGTATATATGCATATATATATATATATATATATATATATATTTATATATATATATTGAAAAGTCATCGACGATTACTCGAAGTCCGAGGCTAGAATCTTAGCACACGACGCATTAAGGTAACAATTTCTCATCATTTAATAAGTATTTTTATTGGTATTATTGTTAATTTCTTAGTTATTATTTAATTATAATTGTTTTTCATATCATTTAATTTTTTTCTTTATGTAGGTGTCTATTAGTTGGATGTTAGAGAAAAATGGGGTCCCAATCATCGATATTGGCGCACATGTGTTAATCCGGCTAAACTATCATTAAATTGCTCTTTTTATTAGACTTAAAAGGACTAAAAATGTTTCGCTTAATTAAGGTATCTCGAAATCGTCACCACTCAAATAAACAGGACTAAAGATTAATTAAGCCTTTGAGAGTTTACAGAAAAATATAGTAAGTGGTTTTTCTCAATTTTATTAATAAAATTAAGAGACCAAAATGAAAGTGCACATCACCACTCACTCTTAATATAATAAAATTAACGGACAAAATGGCGTTGTATAGCACCACTCATACTTATTATAATAGAATAGATTACATCATTATAATTTCGGCACTATATTATAATTTGAATATTAAACTCATAATATACTATTTAGACCATTTGGCTGTATCATTGTTCATATGAGATAGAATCACACGATCCTGTGTGTGGAGATATGACATGCTCTCTAACCTATACTATCCCGGGAATAATTAATTATATGAAAATATAAAAAAAAATATGCAACGTAATTAATTGGATGGTAGTACGAAGTGCAATTTTGTAAAGAGTCAATGCGAAGTGTCATGAATATAAAATAGCTTAGTTATATTTGTCGAGCTAAATAGGCCGACAAAAGAAAGCGTTATTCAATGTTAGCGATTGAAGGCAATATATATGTAAATATAATAAACAGACAAATGATAATAGAGCACAAATTCGCCGCCACTAGTGAATGCGAAATTGCTGCAGAAAAAATGAGTATGCATGAATACATATGTTCAATAGAACGTTGAAGTGAACAACTAAAAAACAAGTAGAAAAGTTTAATAGGGCTTTAATGTAAGCCCATTTCAACTTCTACATGATATTATTGGAGCCGATTAACTGCATTTTTATATGTAACAATGAACTCTTTAAATCCAAGAAAACGTCTTTTCCAAAATTTTATTCAATCCTCAATTTGTTTGGCTTGGGATATCTCATATTTTTTCCCTTGCGAGATTTTAACATGGTTCAAAATTATTACCTCTAATTTAAATGATTTGATGTGATTACTGGTTTTTCTAAATTTTTCTTGCGAGATTCTAACATGATCTTAATAAATCAAATGAACCCCTTTACCTATCGAAATTTGAACTTCTAGGCTTGCATATAAACCTCTCGAAATTTTTTTCTTCAAACATGGTTTTCATAATTATTGCACTAATTTAAATGATTTGATGAAGGGACCTCAAAAAGTCACTCAATAGTAGATTATTCAAACACTTGTCGAGGTTTCTCCTTAGTTAAAGCCAACCTCCAAAGCCCATTCTTTCAACAACAATCTCAGCGCCGTCGAATCTCTTCAACAAAATCCTCAACGTTCCTCACCGAAGTCCCCCCTTTTCCGACAGCTTTCCAAGCCAACTCCTTCCACTTCAAAGCACTCCCTTCAAACCCACCGCCGGCGCCGGCGCCGCCGCAGCGAGTCACCAGCTCCACGCACCTAACCACCTCCTCCCTTCGAACCACCCTCCCCTCGCCGGCGCGAGCCCTAACCCCAACTCCCCAAACATCCTCCACGAACTTGGCGTTCGTAGTCTGGTCAACCCATTGACCCACGGCTATCATCGGCACGCCATAGCTCAGAGCTTCGAGCGTCGAGTTCCAACCACAGTGGCTCATGAAGCAAGCCACGGCTGGGTGACCCAAAACCCTAGTCTGACTGCACCAATTGACGATTAGGCCCTTCTCCGAGGAGGCGAAACCTTCTAGAAGCTTCCCCACCTCGGACTTTCTTACCACCCACAAGAAATTGCAGTTGCTCGCTATGAGTCCGTGGGAAATTTCGTCCATCTGTTCTTTCCCTAGCGAAGCTATGCTGCCGAAGGATATGTATACCACCGATGAGTTCTGCTTTTTGTCCAGCCATTCCATGTAATGATGGTGGTCTTCGCTTTCTTGGAGGTTGATGACGTGGTCGGCGGCGTTCTTGGCGGCGGCGGAGGGTAGTAGAAAAGTGGGCCCCACCGTTTTGATGCGCCATTGACTCTTCATCCATTCGACCACCTGAGAAAAATCGAACCCATGAATCTGTGAACAATAAGAGAAAGAGTTCCACTTTTTGTTATTATTATTATTACCTCTTTTTCGAGGCTGTCGAAGGTGTTGAAAAGGACCCAATCGACCTCATCGATGTTGCAAAACTGATCGGTGAGGTGCTTCACGATGACGTGCTTAGGGTCGTCGAAGGCGGCGAAGTACGGCAGGTCGCCGGTCTGAAGCTTCGCCGGGAAAGAAGGAAGCGAAAGCTGTCTATCGCCGCCGTACTCTTCGTACGGATACTTGAGCAAAACCCCTTTTCCCAGGTGGTAGAAAACCGCGCTGACGGCGCAGGGCTGAGTGAAGAAGACGGCCGCCGGCAAATTCCTCTCATGGGCCATCTCCAAAACCCAAGGCATGGTTGAATCGTAGACGACGGCGGTGTAAGGACTCAAAGACTCCACCTTTCCGTCGATTAACTTCGCCAAGTCTTTAGAGAACGCCTCCCTGAATCTTCTGAAGTAGTCCACGATGTCCGCCGCCGGCGGAGCGCCGTCCTCCGTGCCGTCGGAGACGGCTTCGACGTCGATCGTTGGGCTGAGCTGGGAAGAAGATTTCGTTGATTTAGCCACTCGATGGGTCAATACGAAGGTGATTTTCAAGCCATTTGAAGCTAAGGCTCTTGCGAAGGCGAAGATGGGGTTTATGTGGCCTTGGCCTGGGTAAGGAACTACTAAGACGTGAGGAATTTTTCTTCCTTCTTCTTTAACTTCTTGACGATGATCCATTGATGATGCTTTTGTTTTCTTCCTAGACTGTAATTTTCTGAGGAGTTTATATATACGATGTGTTTGATTTTTTAACAACTATTGAATAGCTGCACTTCAACGAACGATGTTATCAATAGTGAGAGTTTCAAAGAAGGCCAAAAAGGGGGACAGCTGTTCTGCGTTTGTGTTCTGTCTGCTCTTCTTGGAAAGGTTATTATTTTATTGCAACCTTAGAACCAACGTTTTAAAGACCGGACCGGCCGGTTCTGGCCGGAACCGGTGAACCGGTCGAATATTCCGACCCCGGTCCGGTTCTTGCTTTATTTAAAAAAAAAAAGAAAATTGAAGAAATCGAATAAATATTTGAAAATTGTGTAAGTGAATCATAATTGACTTGGGTTTAGTGGTTAAAGTAATTGAGGAATATTTGTGTGACTTGGGTTCGATTCTCATCAAGTCCATTTAATTAATTTTTTAACTACAATTGAGCCCAATAGATTTTCTTTATTTTATTTTAGCCCCCCAATTTATAAATTTATTGTTTGACAATCATTATACTATTAAATTTTAACCACTAACATATTTCTTTATTTAGTTTTAATCCACAATCTATATTATTTGTTGATTCAACATGAAAATATATATTTGTTATATTTAAAAATACCGATTTTACTCCGGTTTGATTCCGGTTTTATACCGGTTAAACCATTAAACTTTAAACCACTAAAATTTCGGGTCCGATTCGAAAACCCGATTTCATAACCATGCTTAGAATCATTTCTCAAGAACGTAATGAGCCACGTCAAAAAGCTATGTTATATGTGAATTTTGTACAGAACCAAAATTGATTGGTGAATACCCTCCGAGAAAAAGTTGTGAAGATAATGACCGCAACTCGGCCTACTATAGGGGTTGAAAGTTACAACTGAAATTTTAAAATTTTTTCGAGATTATATTTTACGGTTAGGGATAAGAATAGGGTAGGTGGGATTAGATGAATTAAAAATTTTCAGCCTCGCTAATATACCTACGTACTATCGCTCACGGTGTCCACAATCTTACGATGAAATCGTGTGACTATATCATTCATCCGACAAAGGGCATGGCATGGTAATTAGATTTGGTCCATGATTGGAAAGTGAGATCGATCTTAATTAGACAAACGAGTTCTGTTAATATGGTTTTGCTCTATGATTGCCAACATGATTAGATTGGTATCTAAAGAAAATAACTTGGGAACTTAATCTTTCATAGTTTCATAGGATTAATGGACAGGCCCATTGTTTAGGGTTTAGGGCTGAAATGAAATATTAGCAGCCCACTTGGTTTCATAGGATTACTCTTTCATAGTTTCATAGGATTCGTGAATTTTACACAGCCAGAATAAAATTGTATCTTTTTTAAAGAAATATAAGTTGTTGAATTGATAATGACCACAACTCGTCCTATTTTACACTTGTGGCTCATATATTGCTACGTCAAGCTAATATTATTCATGTAGTTCGCACAGAAAAAAAGTTGTACAGAAATATAAATTGTTGAATTTATAATTACCACAATTCGGCCTATTTTACATTAAACCTCGTTGCTAGGGTTGCAAACAATTCGAAATTTTAAGATTCGAATACGAATATTTAGAATACGAATCCGAATAAAAATACTTTTTTTATTCGATAAATATCCGATTACGAATATAAAATCACAATATTCAAAATATTGCTCGAATTATTCGAGCGAATAATTTAATATAAAATATAGTATAATTAACATATATTCAAATATAATATATGATAATTCAATAAAATAATTAAATATAATATACTAATATGCCAATATATGTTTAAATATAATTTATTATAGTTCAATATATATTTTAAAATTTTATATTATTTATATTGCATTAAATAGATGATAAAAGATGAGTTTGAATACAAACATTCGATATTCGATTCAAATATTCGAATTCGAATAAGAATCAATTTTATTATTCGATTAAATATTCGAATATTCGTATTTGTATTCGATTGTCATCCGAATACAAATAGAATATTGTGATATTCGACTCAGTTCGATTCGTTTGCAACCTTACTCGTGACTCATGTATTAAACCTCATGGCTCATAAAGAAATTGTATATAATATTAATTTTATGAAGTTGGAATATATAGTGGAATAAAACAGTGGAATAGGGCGGTGATCCTCTATTCCAACATTCTATTCCACTAAATATTCCACCAATTAATAACTAAAATTATATGAATTTTTTATCCTACTCATCACAATTTCTCTCACATACCACATACCACCTGACCTAATTGTTCTCTCATATCATATTTTCTCTCTCTTCAAATCAAATATTCTCTTTCCTCCTTTCCAAATTTGGAAAACTTTAAAAAATATATACAATATAATAAAACTGTTGCATATATGGTACTCAATAATAATTAATTTCAATTTTGTTGATCAAATATTTAATAATTATTTTCATGGAATTAAACTTTTAATTAGATAAGAAAATAATAGAAAATTAATACAGTAAAACCTCTATAAATTAATACTATATAAATTATAAACTCTCTAAAATAATAAAATCTCTCGTTCCCGACTTGGGCCTTTGTAAAAAATCGTCAAATTCGATAAGATAATAATATAATAATTTTTCGGAAAATCGCTTTATGAATATTAGGTCCCATTAAAATTCTAAAATAATAATTCACAAAAATTACAATTATAAATTTTGGTAATTTGCTAAAATAAGAATATATTTGTTACTAGATTTTATGGATTTCATCCCTAACTTTTTAATTGCAGTCAATAGTTTTGGTGTTGAGTTTTGGTGCAACAAAAAATTGTGAAGGGTTATTTTCGCCATTTTGTGTCGCTTAATATCCTCATCCTTCTGAAAGTTGGCTGAACGATAGTTCAACGATATCCTGAGAGCATTTGATATTATACCTTGACTAGTTTTCAAAAGATATTAATTCACACTTGTAAATCGTTTTAAGTACATGAACATAATTAATGAAACATATTGAATTCATTTATTGTCAATAACATTATGAGTTTGTTGAGTTTAAATAGTCTCTCTTTTAATTAATAAAATATTAATTTATCGATATATTAATATCTCTCTAAATTAATAAAATGTCACGGTCCCAATGTTATTAATTTATAGAGGTTTTACTGTATCATGAACTAATTATGCGAGTTCGATATAAAATTGGTGTAATTCTAAGAAACATATAATCAATAAAAATAAATTTCAAAAAACAAAAATAAACTATTAAAGAGAACAAAGTTTTTCGCGCATCAACTAACTGTAATAAACCCTACACTCTAAACTAAATCCTAAAAATCATAAACCATAAATCCTAAACCCTTAATCGAACCCTAAACCCTAAATCTCGATGATCCCAAGTGGACAAGTGAACAAGCTTCACGAGCTCGAGTCGAGCTCTGTTTTGAAATCCGAATTGTGAATCCTAACATTTGCCAAACAGTGAATTTAGATTTGAAATTACGATTCCGTTCAAATACGTGAATCCAAACGCACTCTTAACGTGTTTGGTTATTATGGATATGATTTCTATACGATTGGACTAAGCTTACAGTGATATTTGTTGACTTTTCAACAATGATAATAAGCAGTATGAGATCAAATTGGTTTTTTCTTGTATTGAGCTAAGCAATGACGTGCTTTTGCTCATTTAGTGCCTATTAATAGGCATGGTTCCTCAATGTTTTAAGCACCCCAAAGAGAAAGAGAGCGAGTGAGAGAGAATGAGAGGGAAAAAGAAAAGAAAAAAAAGGAAAATCTTGTCCAGCGGATAAGGGTGAGAGCGGGTTTATTTTACTGGGGTAGTTGGGAGTAGGTACAAAAACATTACCCGTGTGAGTAAGGGGTCTCAGGTTTTGGTGTAAACACGAGCATTATTTTGTACGGTGTAATATTCTCAAATATAGTAAAACTATTGTCTCTCCGTGGATGTAGGCGGTATTGGCCTAACCACGTACAAATCTCGGTGTTCTCTCGGTGTCATTTCGGCTTTAATTAATATCCCGATAAATTGTCGCGGGGTCCAAATACAACTACCGCTAGCCCAGAATTAAATATTTTCGCTCAACCCCAACAAGTGGTATCAGAGCCAAACCCTACTGGTATTCTGAGTATGCTCTGTGGTAGCTGTGTCTGATCTTCCACATCAGAAAAGATATTAGAAGGGAACATCAATCGGGGGGAGCCAGTGTCAGAGCGAGGTTCAACGAGGTGATGCCTTGTGCTGAAGAAATGATGGTACAAGATGGTTATCGTTGATGGGATGCTCGGTGTGGGCGGAGCTTGTGCGGCGGTGGAGTTTTGGCGAGTTATGGCAATAATGTTGTGAGGCAGGTCGTTAGCCTTTCGTGCGAAATATCTGATCTGTACTACGGGCTGTTGAATCTCTGCAAGGATAATAGCGACGGATGACAGCAAATTGCGACAATGTGCTAGTGCGGGAGGTTTCACTCTGTGGCAGAAAAGAGTGAAGGTGTGCTCGTTTGTCAAAGCTGGGTGATAAGCTTTGATGGGAGACGAGAAAAAGTCGGAGTAAATGACGAAAATTTTGGGGTCAAGTTGTGTCGGAGAGGAAGAAGTAAGGCCCTGTTACATCTTACCTCGCTTCCTGATTCTGGTGATAATTTGATCACAACCATCCGGTACGAGACGGTGCAGACGGTGAATGGTGGAGTTAACTCTTTTGGAGCAAGAAAAGAGAAGGCGGTCAAATTATGGTGATAGTCGGGCGTTAACTATTTTTCAGAGTGAATCATAGAGGAAGGTGATACACCAAGGAATTTGGGGACAACAGCAGGTCCAAATCCAGGTGGCGGGAAGGGCATGTGATGTTGCATGTGTGGTGAGCCGGGACACATCAGGAGAAATTGTCCGACTTGGAGGAAGAAGGACAAGCGGCTAGGAAAATTCCACAACGGAGGTAGCACACAGTTTATCTTGGAGACGTTCTCACAGTCTCTAATGATGGCGCTCGTTCTCAGGAAGAAGGATATTAAATTCGGGTTTGCTCCAAGAGAATATTTTGATGCGTTCAGGGAAATGCGAACGGTTTTTCGATCTCCATGGGCTGATGGATATCGTTGTGTTGTTCGGTGTGTTGGAACGGGGAAGATCAAAATGGTTAGTGGAGCGGTGCGCATTTTGGGTGGTGTGACGTTGTTCCAAAGTTGCGTAATTTTTAATATTCTCGAGCCAGTCAGATTTCAGGGCTATGGGGTTTCATAGCAGGGGGAGTCTGGGAAAATCACACATGGCGGAAATGGTCCTACTAAAGGAAGAAGAGTGCAAAGGTTTGTATCGTCTGGACGTGAGTATGGTATATAATACTCATTTTTCGATGGGTTCACGAAAATCGCTCGAGTGTGATATAAATGCAGACGATGGTGAGAAGGAAAATCCTGCTGGAGAAGAGGTTGCATCGAAGTCCCTCTTCGGGAATCGACGGTCGAGTCGGTTCAACATAGCTGCACATATGATTGGTTGTTGAATGAATCAAGTGGGATAGGATCGGAATTCTTGATTCGGATTATGTATAGGTGCTATACAAAGCAAGGCCAATGGACGTTCGTGGTATTTACGAACGGGTCACTCTCATTCTCGGGTTCGCTGGTGTGCTCTCTAAAGAAGACGGACACGTTGAAAGGGAGGAGAATTGTTGACTTTCTAACAATGATAATAAGCAGTATGAGATCAAATTGGTTTTTTCTTGTATTGAGCTAAGCAATGACGTGCTTTTGCTCATTTAGTGCCTATTAATAGGCATGGTTCCTCAATGTTTTGCGCACCCCAAATCCAAGAGAGAAAGAGAGCGAGTGAGAGAGAATGAGAGGGAAAAAGAAAAGAAAAAAAAGGGAAATTTTGTCCAGCGGATAAGGGTGAGAGCGGGTTTACTTTTACTGGGGTAGTTGGGAGTAGGTACAAAAACATTACCCGAGTGGGTAAGGGGTCTCAGGTTTTGGGTGTAAACACGAACATTATTTTGTACGATGTAATATTCTCAATTAAAACTATTGTCTCTTCGTGGATGTAGGCAGTATTGGCCGAACCACGTAAAAATCTCGGTGTTCTCTCGGTGTCATTTCGGCTTTAATTAATATCTCGATAAATTGTCGCGGGGTCCAAATACAACTACCGTTGGTCCAGAATTAAATATTTTCGCTCAACCCCAACAATATTTAAATAACGGACAAAAGAGACATTTACCTTTTTGTACAAATATTTAAGAACTTTTTACTTTCAGTTTCATAAGATTAATGGGCTGGCCCATTTATGGTAGGGCTAAGTTAGAGCATTAGTAGCCCAATATATATATATATATATATATATATTGAAGCCCGCTTATTTTCTCTCTAATCCTCTCTTCCTTTTTTTTTTTAAAATTTTACTTGCAAACTATAAACTCGTAGATGCATTCAAAGTATTGGTTCTTGCGGTGCAGACGAATTGCGCTGGTGTGCCTCCCTGCTTACTTATCGCTGTAATCATTTCTTATAATTATTAAACTATTCTCAAGCTCCTTTTTTTAATCTTGCTAAAGCCTCTTTATAACGAAACTGTATCCGATTCCAACCCAAGCCCAGCACGTATAAGCATGTAGAATTCCTCTCTACAACCAATTTGGAATAGATAGAGTGAATCCACGAGCTTATAAACCACTCCTAATTTTTTCAATTTACGGACGTGGGATGAGTTTTGCACACCCAACAGAAAATTTTTTGGCTTATTTCTCTCATGGCATTCAAAAAGAGAACTTCTCGAATTTCACGTAAAGAAACAAAAACAACTCCGTTGAAGTGAACTGTTCAAAGAATGCACACATAGCTGACGATGAAAAAGAGCCCAAGAAAAGCATATTTCATATCATTGAGCTTCCGAATCAGTAGGCTTTTCTTCAGTGATCTTCTTTCCCTTCTCTTTTAACTTGGCCATCAATTCTTTCATAGCGTCCTTCCTCTTTTTACTAGCCATTACTTTCGCCGCCAGGCCAGTCACGTTTGGGTCCTTCTTCTCCGCCGGCGGAGGTGGCGGCGGCCGCCGTGCTGCCGCCTCTGCAGTGCCACCTAATCCCGTCACCATTCCGGCCAATCCCACCAACGCTAGGTTCCTACATTTCACGTACCATGTGTGTTTTTTTTGGGGGGGATTTGGGGGGATTCACCATTGAAAAAGTGTATGAACAAACCTGCGTGGGAATAAGAGCAGTCTTTCTTGGGACAAATGGTGGACAGCCCTTACTTGGAACAACCTTGGACGAGGGAACGACGTCGTTGTCCTGCCTTGAAATGTAGAGATCGACATCGATGGCTTTGCAGAGACTAATTGTGCCATTGTTTTCTCGTGTTGGTTTTTCAGTATTTCTTCATTTTTTTTCTTTTTCATACAAAAAAGAATGTGCTGTTAAAAAAGTGTGGACATTGTTTGATCTTTATTGCATCCTTCGATGGGAGGAGTCTGTGGAGACTTCTCATTGGTTGGTGATTGATAAGGTCTTCACTTATCGGGGCCCACCAGCTGAAAATTATATGGGCCAATAGTGGGAAAGCCCAATAAAGCCGAAGAAGAAAGCCCAATACGTTAAAACTGGCCCAATTTAAGTGATAACTGTATTAGATCAGCTTCAGCTCCCTCGCGCTTCAGCGACGAACGCTGTTTTGAAGCAAATCTGAAGGAGTAGGTAAGCTTTCATCGGCGTAGTTGCTGCTCTAGTTAGGATACGCGTTTTACCTTTCTCTATGTTCTTGATTGAATATTCCTCAGTTCCGTGTTTAATTTCGCTGTTATTTCGATTTTTTTCCTGTCCCGAACTTTGAAATGCTTGTGGAATCTGTCGATGTATAGTTCGCATTCTTTGGTTTACTTAATGATTGTTTGCGTGGAGTATATTTATCTCTGTGGATTTGGCTTATAGTTAGGGTTTTGGCTGCTGACGTCACCTGATATTTGTGGATATGTGGGTATACTTAGGGTTTTTATCCACCTGTTCAATCGTTTCGTTGGTTCTGCAGTTTCCTTTCAACCACTTGTATGCTGATACATATAGTGACTTAATCTCTGTATTGAGTTGAACGGTGAAGCAGCAAATAAGTCACAAAATGGAAGTCGAAAGCGCTCTCTCAGTGATAGGTCCAAAGCCAACCGAGCTATCAACATTCACACCAAACTCAGGCCCACAGCAAGGACCAAACGGCAAGAACCGCACGTCAAGCCTAGAAGCACCAATCATGCTACTGACCGGCCATCAGAGCGCAATCTACTCAATGAAGTTCAACCCATCGGGAACCGTAATAGCCTCGGGCTCCCACGACAGGGACATCTTCCTATGGAACGTCCACGGTGACTGTAAGAACTTCATGGTCCTAAAGGGCCACAAGAACGCAGTCCTCGACGTTCAGTGGACCGCCGACGGCTCACAGATCATCTCCGCCAGCCCAGACAAAACCCTAAGGGCATGGGACGTCGAGACAGGGAAGCAGATCAAGAAAATGGTGGGCCATTTGTACGTCGTGAATTCTTGCTGCCCGGCACGACGGGGCCCGCCCCTAATCGTCAGCGGATCGGACGACGGGACAGCAAAGCTGTGGGACATGCGCCAGCGAGGCTCGGTACAGAGCTTTCCCGACAAGTATCAGATCACGGCAGTGAGTTTCTCAGACGCGTCTGACAAGATCTACACGGGCGGGATAGACAACGATGTTAAGGTTTGGGATGTTAGGAAAACCGAGCCAGTGATGAAGCTCGCGGGCCACCAGGACATGATCACGGGCATGCAGCTGAGCCCCGACGGGTCCTACCTTTTGACGAATGCTATGGATAACACGCTGAGGATATGGGATATGAGGCCCTACGCTCCTCAGAATCGATGCGTGAAGATTCTTGAAGGGCATCAGCATAACTTTGAGAAGAATTTGCTGAGGTGTAGTTGGTCTTCTGATGGGAGCAAAGTTACGGCTGGGAGCAGCGATTGTATGGTTTACATATGGGATACGACTTCGAGGCGTATACTGTATAAGCTCCCAGGTCACAACGGGTCGGTTAACGAGACCGTTTTTCACCCCACGGAGCCCGTCGTTGGTTCTTGCAGCAGCGACAAGCAGATATATCTTGGCGAGATATGAGGTTAGGTTGATTTTGCTTTGTGTTATTGTTGATGCATTTTTAGTCTTTTTTCGTTTTCAATAGCCCGATGACGTTGTGTGGTGATGCAAAATCGTATGTCATGTACCTTTATAACCAATGACTTTCAGTTTGATTATTTGCTTAGCTCATGAAAATCCATGTGGAACTTAGGCTTGCCAATGAGGTGGGATTTTTTTTGTTCTACTGTTATTAGTATAGTAAATCTTATGTTTTAGTTATTTTGTCGAATGATTTCGTCCCATCCCCTCTTGGCGGGGATAGAAAAAGGGAAATGCTCGCACTGCTCGAGGCGAATCCCTATCGCATGACAACTCTAATTGATGTCCCATTGTCAAATGTCAATCATGGCAAGATTATCTTATACTATTTATAGGGCAATTTTCGTCCAAAAAATTAGTTTTAAGGACCTGATTTGTTCAGTAACACACTTTATTGTTTTGCAGTAACACTTCCTTGTTCTGTAGTAAAACTTCATTATTATAAAATAACACAAAACGATAGTCTGATAACAGTTCATATTTTAGATCCTTATCTCTAAATTGGGTTCTTTAAACTAATGTTTTTTCGAAAAGGGTCTTAATCCTATTTTAAAACAGTTTTGGGTCTGAAACTTAATATACCCCTTTATATTGGTTCAAACACCACATAGCAACTATCTTTCAATCGGTTCAAACACCACATAGCACCTATCTTTCAATCAATTTGGTGTGTCGATTATAATCATAATTTTATCATTCCAATTGTATCACGAATTAAGTTTAACTTTTATATATATTAAATAGTAGAAATTAAATTGCATGTAAAATAACTCTTAATACTAGTACTTTTAGCACATTCTATATGTGTGAAAAAAATTAATTATTACTGGGTGAATTCAATAAATATATACTAAAAATAGAATGAGGTGGTTATAATGAGTTTTAAAGGTACGTGGTTTAATAAGTTTTTTTTTAATAATTGATATGCTAAAAGTAGAATGGGCTGGTTATTATGATTTAATTGGTTTTTTTATTTTTTTAAGGGGAATCTATAGAAAAATATCCAATTGTGTAATAAATTTGCAAGTCCGTACCCATGTCAGAAAACGTATTAAATAAGTATCCGTTCGACTGTGCGTACCATTTTCTCGGTCTTGCCGTACCTTTTTATATGTGTATTGCGTACCATGTCACCCATTTATATAGTACACATATATGTACCTATACGTTCCGTACGGTACATTGTGGCTGACTATATGATGCTATCATTTTCTAGTTGTATTGCATACTACAATACGTTTCTCTATGTACCTAAATGTGTCATATGATGTACCTTGTGGCGGGCAGGTACTAATGTGCAAAAAATTTACTATAAGAGGTACCTATATATAAAAAAATAATGACATGGTACTGACTTGCTAATTTTTATAATAATGAGTATTTTTATGTAATAGAGGAAATTTCTTTATTATTGGGCCTTAATATGGCCCAAATATTTTCGACCATAATAGCTTTGCTTTGCTATACGACCCGAAAAAAGAGGATCGACCCGTGACCCGGATCCAGCTGATAATATCTCTTCTCCAAAAGGTTATCTGGTAAAAGGAAAACTCCACAGCACAGCAAACGCACGCAGAAGATCGATGGCGTCGCTGTTGAACAAGCCGTTGGCTTCTCTCTCCGTTACAAACAAATGCGAGCTATACTCGACTGAGGCATCGTATTTTTTCACTAAACGGTGTGGGATTGGGAGGAGGAAATCGCGTAGTAATGGTTTTAGGATCGCCAGCGGTGGTTTTGAGAGTAGTTTTAAGAAGAAGAGTGAAGTTGTATGCAAAGCGGTTTCCTTCGACCAAGAAACTGAGATTGAAGCCCTAAACATAGCTGAAGATGTTAGTCAGGTATGTAATATTGACGCTCCTCTGTTTTATTTGAGTGAAGGAATGTTTCTCTGTATTGTGTTCTGATTTTCCAGCAGTAATTATCGAAGTGCGTATTGTCGTCAAGTATAATTGTCTGTTTGCCTCTTATTTGTTTCGCTGGAACAGCTTATTGGCAGGACACCGATGGTTTACTTGAACAATGTAGTCGAAGGTTGCGTTGCTAATATTGCTGCAAAGCTTGAGATTATGGAGCCATGTTGTAGTGTCAAGGATAGGTGAGATCATGCTTTCTTTTCATCTGTTTTATTTGTTACCTTCAATTGCTTTTGGCTAGGACTTGGTAGATTTCCTAGTCTTTTCTTACCTTTCTCTGGGAATGCTAACTATGTGAAATATGGATCCTTCTTCTGCTGACTAGTCTTCCTTCCTACAGGGTTCTTGCTTTTACTCAGTTCAATATTGTAGTCATTCTCTTCCATGTTTATCCAATTAAGCTCACTTTTTGTCTCTTTTGCTCAGAATAGGGTACAGTATGATTGCCGACGCCGAGCAACGAGGAGTCATAACTCCGGGGAAGGTAAGTTCATCAATCATAAATTTACGATTAGCCTGAAAGAATTTCAGGGATAGTGGTTTGTACATTCATACCCTTATTGCTATGCCTTATTGTGATGATTGAATCAAGTAAAACATTCAAATGAAGATAGAAGAGCAGTGCTGATGTACGTATGAGCTATAATGGAGAAAATGCATTATGTGACTTATAAAGTTGCAGTTGTGAACAGCAGTTTTGTCCAGAATGGATGGCTCAGATTACTCTATATCCAATGGTTGGAAGTCAAGCAAATTGGATGAACTCATGAGGTGGCAACGTACATATGCTGATGAATTCTGTTATTCTTGGTGTTAGAGAAATCGAGTGAAACTTGGGAGAAAAGAAAAAAAAAAAAACTTTTTTCTCTGTGAGTTGTGAGCTCGATTGTTGCTGAGAAGAGTGACTCTCTGTAATCATCTTCATACATAAATAAAAGAGCTGATCCTTTGGTCCGTGGAGTAGGATTCAAACTGAATCCGAACCACGTAATATCGTGTGCATTGTTTTCTGTTTTCTGTGTTACTGTTCCATTGGTATCAAAGCTGCAAATCTAAAATCTGAAAACCTAAGTTGGATCATTGTTGAGCTAAATCCTTAACAAGTGGTGCGGTGAGCGTGGACGATCACACGCGATGGGATCCAAGTTCGAGGTGGAGAAATTTACTGGTGCAAATGATTTCAGTGTTTGGCGAGTTAAAATGAGAGCATTGCTGACTCATCAAGGATTGATTGAAGCTTTGAAAGGAGAAGAAAAGATGCCTGCCACTATGAGTGCTGAAGACAAGAAGTTGCTCGTAGAAAAGGCTCACTCAGCCATTGTCTTATGCTTGGGTGATAGAGTGATTCGCAAGGTGTCAAAAGAGACTACAGCTGCAGCGCTATGGACTAAGCTGGAATCTCTGTATATGACTAAGTCACTTGCAAATCGCTTGTATCTGAAACAATCTCTCTATTCATTCAAAATGACAGAGGACATGACGATTGATGAACAAGTGGATCAGTTCTGTAAGATCATTTTGGATCTGGAAAATATTGAGGTAGAAATTGCTGATGAAGATCAGGCCCTTCTGTTGCTAAGCTCATTGCCTAGAAGCTACAATACATTCAAGGAAACATTACTTTATGGCAGGGAAGAGTTGTCCCTTGAAGATGTACAATCTGCACTGTGTTCGAGGCAACTCAACACAAGAGAAGAGACTAAGGTGGCTGCTGCAGATAGTTTGACAGTGAGGGGCAGATCTGAGAAAAGAGATGGGAAGAAGTCTAAAAAGAAGGATCATTCGAAGTCAAGACCACGTATCAAATGTTACCATTGTCATGAGGAAGGCCATATACGTAGGCTATGTCCACAAAGAGCTAAGGATGGAAAACTCAGAGGCAAAGAACATGTAGGTGAATCATCAATTGCGGCTGATGGCTATGAGTCAGCTGAAGTTCTCACTGTGACTGAGGGAAATATCAGGAAAGAGTGGGTGCTTGACTCAGGTTGTTCATTCCATATATCACCAAACAAGCAATGGTTTGGTGACCTCTACCCTGTAAATGGAGGCAGAGTTCTGTTAGGAAATGATAAGCCGTTAAGGATTGAAGGAATAGGTTCAGTTCGATTAAAGTTGCATGGAGGAGATGAGGTATTACTTGAAGATGTCAGGTATATTCCTGAGATGAGAAGGAACTTGATATCTGTGGGAGCTATGGATGATCTTGGTTACACAATAAAGGCTGAGAAAGGAGTTATGAAAATATCAAGAGGATCACGAGTGGTGATGAAGGGAGTAAAGAGCAATGGGATTTACTCACTTGAGGGTCCAAATGCTACATCGTCTGTGGCCGCTGCTGAGAAGATAGGAGATAGTGCAGCAATCCTATGGCACAAGAGGCTTGGACATGTAAGTGAAAGAGGTCTCATAGAGTTATCAAAGCAGCAGCTACTTGGTAAAGATCAGATTACTAAACTTGTTTTTTGTGAGACTTGTGTGTTTGGGAAATCTCATCGTGTGAGGTTTGGGAAAGGCAAGCACTGCTCACAGGGCATTCTTGAATATGTACATTCTGATCTTTGGGGTCCATCAAAGGTCACATCACACTCCGGAGGAAGATATTTCATGTCCTTGATTGATGACTACTCGAGGAAAGTATGGGTAATAATCCTAAAAACCAAGGATGAAGCTTTTAGTAAGTTTAGAAACTGGAAGAAAATGGTTGAGTTGCAGACTTCAAAGAAGGTAAAGAAGCTTCGTACTGACAATGGTCTTGAGTTTTGTTCAAAAGAATTTCAGGAATTCTGTGATAAAGAAGGCATGGTACGACACAAAACTGTCCCGTATACACCACAGCAGAATGGATTGGCTGAAAGGTTAAATCGTACATTGCTAGAAAGAACGAGATGTATGCTACTGAATGCAGGGCTTCCCAAGTCATTTTGGGCAGAGGCTGTAACTACAGCTGCTTATCTTGTTAATCGATGTCCTTCTACTGCTATAGGTTGCAAGACACCTGAGGAAATGTGGAATGGGCACAAACCAAATCTGGAAAACTTGAGAGTATTTGGATGCATTGCTTATGCTCATATTAAGCAAGATAAGCTAGAACCTAGAGCAATCAAAAGTGTATTTATTGGATATCCAGAAGGGGTTAAAGGTTATAAGTTGTGGAGCCTTGAGCCAGGCATGAAAAGGTGCATACTTAGCCGTGATGTCACGTTTACTGAGACTGTGATGGCAGATTTAGTTAAAACATCTACAGATGTTGAATCTGGGAATAGGGATAAGCATGTGGTGTCAGAGAGGGTTCAACTCGAGGTGGAGCCTGCTAATATGCCTAAGAATGACACAATTCCAACAGATGAAGAAAGTGATCATGAGCACGTTAGTGAAGAATTCCTGATGTCGGATACATTGGCTGATATAAACAACTACAACTTGATCAGAGACAGAACTAGGAGAGAGGTCAGACCACCTGTTAGATACGGCCATGCTGATCTCATGGCGTATGCTCTTGTTATGGCAGAAGAGGAAGGTGATGAGCCGAGATCCTACAAAGAAGCTCTGAAAGATCAAGATAGCAACCATTGGATAGCTGCAATGAGGGAAGAAATGGCTTCTCTGGAGAAAAATCAGACCTGGATACTTGTTGAACGGCCTAAAAATCAGAGGGTTGTTAGCTGTAAATGGTTATTCAAGAGAAAAGTTGAAGCTGGTGAAAAGAATCGCATAAGACATAAAGCTCGATTAGTTGCAAGGGGATTTTCACAAAGAGAAGGAGTGGATTATGATGAGATTTTCTCTCCTGTGGTGAAACATAGATCAATCAGATTTATGTTGTCTCTTGTGGCTCATTTTAACCTAGAACTAGAGCAGCTTGATGTTAAAACTGCATTCCTTTACGGGGATCTTGAAGAGAAAATCTATATGCAACAACCGGAGGGATTTGAGCAAAAGGGCAGAAAGGATCAAGTCTGTTTACTGCAGAGGTCGTTGTATGGTCTGAAACAGAGTCCTCGACAGTGGAATAAAAGATTTGATCGGTTCATGTTAGAGAATGGCTTCAACCGTAGTTACCATGACAATTGTATCTACTTCAGAAAATGCAAAAGTCAGAAAATGAGCTATCTACTTCTCTATGTGGATGACATGCTTGTGGCCAGTGAAGATAAGGGAGAAATTGCTGAGATCAAAAGTCTGTTGAAATCTGAATTTGAGATGAAAGACTTAGGCTCAGCAAGGAAAATCTTGGGAATGGAAATTACAAGAAATCGTAGCAAAGGAATTCTTCAGCTGTCGCAAGTTGAATATCTAACTTCTGTGTTGAAACGATTTGGAATGTGGGATTTAAAGACTGTAAGTATTCCCTTAGCTGCACACTTTAAGTTGAAGAAAGCTGATGGTACATTGACAGAGGAGGAAGTAGAGTTCATGAGGAACATTCCTTATGCAAATATAGTGGGTTCATTGATGTATGCAATGATTTGCACGAGGCCCGACCTTGCATTTGGTTTGAGTGTAGTGAGCCGGTTTATGGCCGAACCTATGAAGGCTCACTGGTCTGCTTTAAAGTGGCTTCTAAAGTATGTGAAGGGTTCAGTAAATAAGTGCTTAGTGTTCAAGAAAAATCAGGAAATAGAAGACAACAAACTCATCATTTCAGGCTTTGTGGATTCTGATTTTGCTGGTTGTGTTGATACTAGAAGGTCTCTCACTGGTTATGTCTTTACCTCCTATGGAACAGCTATTAGTTGGAAAGCTAGCTTGCAGAAGGTAGTGGCTTTGTCGACAACAGAGGCGGAATACATTGCATTGACTGAAGCAATCAAGGAAGCAATCTGGTTAAAGGGTATGGCAAATGAACTTCAAGTGCAGCAGCAGTTTGTTGAGGTGCACTGTGATAACCAAGGTGCCATTCACTTGTCGAAAAACAATGTGTTCCATGAAAGGACTAAGCATGTGGATGTGAGGTTGCATTTTATTCGAGACATACTTGAAAGAGGGGATGTAAGTGTGCAGAAAATTCACACAGATCATAACCCTGCAGATATGATCACCAAATCAGTTCCAAGCAAGAAATTCTCTTATTGTTTGAAGCTGATTGGGTGTGAGGATGCTCTCTGATCAAGGGGGCATGGATGACCAAAGCATTGACTGAAGTTTGATTGATTCAAGGTGGAGTTTTGTGATGATTGAATCAAGTAAAACATTCAAATGAAGATAGAAGAGCAGTGCTGATGTACGTATGAGCTATAATGGAGAAAATGCATTATGTGACTTATAAAGTTGCAGTTGTGAACAGCAGTTTTGTCCAGAATGGATGGCTCAGATTACTCTATATCCAATGGTTGGAAGTCAAGCAAATTGGATGAACTCATGAGGTGGCAACGTACATATGCTGATGAATTCTGTTATTCTTGGTGTCAGAGAAATCGAGTGAAACTTGGGAGAAAAGAAAAAAAAAAAAAACTTTTTTCTCTGTGAGTTGTGAGCTCGATTGTTGCTGAGAAGAGTGACTCTCTGTAATCATCTTCATACATAAATAAAAGAGCTGATCCTTTGGTCCGTGGAGTAGGATTCAAACTGAATCCGAACCACGTAATATCGTGTGCATTGTTTTCTGTTTTCTGTGTTACTGTTCCATTGGTATCAAAGCTGCAAATCTAAAATCTGAAAACCTAAGTTGGATCATTGTTGAGCTAAATCCTTAACACTTATTTTTTAGAGTATATTGGTTGAACCTACGAGCGGAAATACCGGCATTGGCCTTGCGTTTATAGCTGCGTCGAAGGGTTATAAGCTCATTTTAACGATGCCTGCATCCATGAGTCTTGAGAGAAGGGTCCTCTTGAAAGCATTTGGTGCTGAACTAGTTTTGACTGAAGCAGCTGCAGGGATGAAAGGAGCTGTTCAGAAAGCTGAAGAAATAGTGAACAGCACTCCAAATGCATATATGCTCCAACAATTTGACAACCCTGCAAATCCCAAGGTTAGTTCCATCTTCCCTGACATTTTATTTTTCAAATTGTTAATCAATTACCTTTCTTTGGATGAATTACTTTGATCAGCTTATAAGTTGACTATGTTACCCATTTGCAGATTCACTATGAAACTACTGGACCAGAAATTTGGGATGATACAAAAGGCAAAGTCGACATATTGGTTGCTGGGATTGGCACAGGTGGAACTATTTCTGGAGTTGGTCGCTATCTTAAACAAAATAACCCTAATATCAAGGTAATAGTTTCTTCGCGGATGAGTTGTGTTTTTTATGACATGTCCCTTGGTACAATTTGATTGTTCTTGCTAAGGTTATTATCATATCAGTACTTTATTTCTGCCATTCTGTCAGGTAATTGGCGTGGAACCTACTGAGAGTAATGTTCTATCGGGTGGAAAACCAGGTACAGTAGCATTCTCTCCATCTCTGCGTGCTTGTTCGAGGTTCATTTTGTGTGTCGTTCTAGTACTCGCTATTTGAAAACTGCAGGCCCTCACAAAATTCAAGGAATTGGGGCAGGTTTTATTCCGAAGAACTTAGATCAAGACGTGATGGACGAAGTCATAGAGGTTGGTTTCACTGTAATGGTGAATAAAAATTCCACATCATCAAAGGTTTCCAATTTCTCAAAATCAATTCCCTTTTCAAACAGATCACTCATGCACATCATGTTTTTTTAGATTTCAAGCAACGAAGCTGTGGAAATGGCAACGCAATTAGCTCTTAAAGAGGGCCTTCTGGTCAGTACATTAGACAGCTAAAATTACTTAATTTGCCACCTTTTTCAATACTCCACTCTCTCTCAATCTTTTATTAATTATATCACATTCAGTTCTTCCGTATGATTTGCTGCTAAACTACTCCTTTCCCAAACTGTGCTCGTTTTCCAGGTTGGTATTTCTTCTGGGGCGGCTGCAGCAGCTGCCATCAAGGTTGGAAAAAGGCCCGAAAATGCTGGAAAGCTTATAACAGTAAGCGAAACTATTTCAAAACTTTTCCATACATCACTTTGAACAGCTTAGTTAAAAATGGCAAAGACAACATATTTCACCGTACGCAATTTCGTTTTAGTACGTGTTGAAATCCCACATGGTGGAAGTTATACGAAAAAAGATTCTTGGCATTTAGAGTTTGTGCTCGCCTTTTCTTGTAGGTTGTATTCCCTAGCTTTGGGGAGAGATATCTTTCGACAGTTCTCTTCCAATCGATACGTGAAGAATGCGAGAAAATGCAGCCCGAACCATAAATCTTAACAAATCTGAATATATGATATATGGAGATTCTGCTTATCTTTATTATACAGTGTGCTGTGTGTTGCTCCTAAATAGCCCATATTTTGTAGGTTTTACTATATTTGTTGCTTGCCCAATGTTCTTGCGACCAGCGTTTTTTAGTATTATATCTATACTATAATAGAGCCCATTTGATACACTTTGTAATTTGTGTTCTGTACTAAATTTTCACGTTTCATTCTCTATGTCGAAATCGAGCGAGTTTGAAGATAAACTCAAGTTAGGTATTTTTGTCTAATTTTCCCGAATAATAAATGTCAAAATACGCTGTTTCAACACAAAATTATAGCATCCGTTGAAAATATCGTTTTGAAATGCTTGCGTGCAAAATCATAATTCTTCGCTTTCTTGGCCCAAATGGCCCACTTAACTAGTGGGCCCACTAAACTTCTCAAAATCTAGCAAGCCCATTAATTTGCGCCCAAAAGAGTTCAACATAAATCGACGGCACGACGTCGTCGTACAGATCTGAATTCTGAGGAGCTGCAATTTGGTAGGGTTTTTGGTTCTACGCTGTCTTCCCTTTCTTTTAACGATGTACGTTATTGAATGTCTTCCGGCGATCGTTTGATTGGATATATCTGAAGGATAATCTTCTTTTAGTACCACTAAAATGAATCTATCTCTGCTTGTTATTTTTTTTGCGTCGGTTATACATTGATTGACCTAATATTGATGGCCGATTATCTTTGGCTTATCGATTGGCGGAGTTCAAAGGCACTAAGCAATTGAATAATTGCAGAATTAATTTGTCTTCTTGAAAAATGGCTGGGATTTCGGGGTATCGTGCGCTGGCACCGAGGACGAAGAACGCCATAGTTGCAGGCGGCTTGGCCAGCTTTGTATTCGGCGTGTATTTCTACACCATGAGAGCCGTCGGTGGCACCGACGAGCTTCAAGTAGCCATTGACAAATTCGAAGAGCAGAAGCGTACAAGCGACGGCGGCGGAGAAAATCTGGCGCCCAAATCTTAGTTCCCACGAACCATGTAAGTTTGTTAGATCTGAAGATTGGAGGATATGTCGTGATACTCTGTTTTGTTCTTGGGCATGGTTCTCTGTTCTTCAAAATTAAAAGATAAAAAAGTTGGAACCTTTGAGGCTACCTTTTGTACTTTAGTAGCATCAAGCTTTTTAGTTTATGAGAAATCAAATTCTGCCTTGCTGGACATATATGGTTTTAGGAATTAGGATGCATAAAAAAAGAAGCTAAAATTGGGTAGAAAAAGAAACAAGAAAAGAGACAAGGAACTCCTTTAACAATCACATTTACACTTGATGAAGAGTTCTTTCTTTCATGGTTATTACAGTTGGTTATTTCAGTTCACTTCGATAACATCATCGTAACTGATTTACCAAGATGAAATGAGTTGTCTACATAACCGAGATTGAAATGAGCTGTAGCAGAGCCCTTGAGATGGATTTTCAACCCTAATGCATTAGAAGAGGCTGAGTTAGCATTAGCATAAGACCAATCATGTCATACTTCTTATTGGGTCAAATCTAATTACTCATAAGTCACAGTCTATTTGATCACCATTGATAGATTTAAGCTGTAAAGGGTTGGGAGGTAATAAGATTCTTGTTATTTAAATTACCTGATTCCTCCTTCGGCATTGAGCAATGTACAAGGAACGAGAAACAGCGTAACATGGAAGCAGAAAGCCGGCGAGTTGAAGAACAGATATCTGATACTAAAATCAGACAAGAAAAAGAGAGCAAGTTAAGTTATTACATATGTTACTTAAATTAAGGGAAGGAAAGAAAGCATTGGCGTTTGACTTACACGGAAGAAAGCCGACGATTCTTGAAACATACCCAAATCTTTGGAGAGCATTAGGGTTTGGCGCATCAACAAAAGAAGCATCAACTGTAGATTTTTACAGAAGCCATTAATATTACAGGCGAAACGAAACTCGCTGAGGTGGGACTTTGATTAGCTTTTACTTTACCGTAATTGCAATAGAGCGAAAGCATGCGAGGGTTCCATTGCTAGCTATGGCATACTCATCGTATTCTGATTCAAGAAAACGACGTTGGGATTCAGTGAAGGCCAAGAAACGAGGATCGCGAAGATCTACGTGGTGCTCCCATGCTTGTCTGAGAAATGGAAGAAAATGTCGGTGATCTCTCAATGAGAAAATCGTACGGTGATATTTTCGCCTGTTGTCATGAAATTGATCGGCTATTCGTAAACACTTGCAGTGTATGGCTTACATGTCGTGATCTCAGTACGGTAATCAAAGCAATGTGAGGACATTAAATTCTGAGATTTTGGCGTTAATTGTCTTCAAAATGCTTCAATTGTGGAATTATACTGCCTTGAAGTCATGATCTTTAATTATGTGCACAAAGTATAGCTGAAAATGTGGGCGGGCTGCCCCCGTCCCGGATTTAGTGGGCCGCTCGAACTTTAACGGGTCGGGCCTACCCGGCCTGTACCCATCGGGCCTAATATTTTTTTAAAAAAAATCATTTTTAAATATCTTTATTAGTTCATTTTTATTTATAAATTATACCTCATAATTCTAAAAATATATATTCATAGGAATGTAAAATATAATAGTTTTTCTTACAAAATTAACATTTATATATAACAATATTAGGTACTTTGACCAGAGGCCCGTCGGATTTTTGGCCCGCGGGCCGATAAGCTCGATTTGTTTCGGGCTTTGAACAATTGGGCCCAAGCATAACTTTTTGGGACGGGCCGGGATGGGCCATGGGTTTGGGCCCTAATTTTCAGCTCTAGTCCAAATTATTTCAATTTTGAAACTAAAATTTTGTTGTCCTTATAATGAGGTACCTGATTTCAATAGCAGTAACATCGGCGTTGTTTCTCGGCGGTGGGCTCGTGTAATCCGGCGAGAAAATCTGTACAAAGGAGAATGAAAAAATTATTACATTAAGTGCCTAAATGTCATGAATAACTCAATTGACTTTTCTCGACATTGTGAAAGTAGTGCAACAAAAAAGCTCAACTTGACTGCAGATTTCGCAGGTTGTATCTCCCTTTTTGTTACACCATCTCTGAATGCACTTCCTATGAGCAAACTGCAAAAAAAAAGTCAAAAGATCAAAACTTTCGAACTTCATTGTCCTTACAACACGAACCAAATGAGCCCACATAACAAAAAAAAAATCATACAAATTGTCCTAAACACATAGTAAATAATTGAAATGATACCTTTAGAGTGCCACTGCAAGCGCAAGGAGACTCCATACGCTTTTCATCTTCTTCCTCTTGACATATTCTGCACTCTCTCAAATCGCTTTTTCTTGACACGCTTTTTACATGGAAACTACCGTTAAAATCCCACCTTTGCTATTGTGAATAAACTGCTTTTCTTGCATCTTTTCCTTTTCATTACCGTCGTTGTTGTTTCTCGCCGGCGATGGATGAGATGATCCCTTGTTGTCAACGCAAACCACCATAAACTCATCGACCATTTTCTTTCCCAATAGAGCTTTGGGAAAACAAAAAATGGGTTCGGTTTTCTTGTTTGGGAGAGAAAAGCTACATAAACATGACTATTATATGGTTTTCAGTGGTGGGTTGGGTTGAACTTGGAATTTGAAGTTTTAAAAGGGGGAGAAGTATTAATAAAGAAAGAAAGGGGCATGGTTTTCAATTGTCAACTCTCATTATAACGAATAATGAAATAGGAAAGTAGATAAGATCGACGCTGTATAGATTTCATATAATCTAAGATAAAATTGGTGAATGTGAGGTCAATGGCCATCATAATCCATCATTGATTTGCCCTTTAATTTATCCTAAACGTGGGAGACTTTATGATGGCTATGTGTGGGTATTAGGGGAGACACTATTATAAGATATGTATGCAACGTTTTGATGACGAGGCATGTATTGTGTTTTGTAATAATAGAAAAAAGAAAACCAAATATGTGAATAAGCCTGCGAGATATTTATAGGAGCTGATGACAGATGGAGGATTAAATACTACTTTCGATTTCGACATATCCCAATTTAGCATATATTAGAAAATATACGTCATTTGAGTTCGTTTGCCATGGAAGAAAAAAAACGATGAAAGTGTTCGGGTTGAGCGGTAATATTTAATTCCGGGCCAGCGGACGTTGTATTTGGACCCCGCGATAATTTATCAGGATATTAATTAAAGCCGAAATGACACCGAAAGAACACCGAGATTTTACGTGGTTCGGCCAATACCGCCTACATCCACGGAGAGACAATAGTTTTACGATATTTGATAATATTACACCTTACAAAATAACGCTCGTGTTTAAACCCGAACTCGAGACCCCTTACCCACCCGGGTAATATTTTTGTACCCTCTCAATTATCCAGAAAAAACTATTCCCACTTTCACCTTTATCCGCCCGGACAAAATTTCCTTTTTTTTCCCTCTCATTTTCTCTCTCCCTCACTCGCTCTCTCTTTCTCTCAATTTGGGGTGAGATTTACAAATGAAGAATCAAAGCCTAATAGGTTGAGCCACATGCAAAATTCCAAACCAAAAAACGTCATGGCATTCGTCATAGAGCAGTGCACAAAATGAATTTTGCTTCTTTGACTTCTTATACGTGAGCTGGATCCAACAATTCTCCCCCTCCACCGACATTCAGCATCTTCCCCAGAGAGCACTACTGAACCCGAGAATGATAGTAACCCGTTCGTAAATACCACGAACGTCCTGGCCTCCCTTAAAGCACCTACACATAATCCAAATCAAGAATTTCAATCCTACCCCACTTGATTCATTCAACAATCTTATGTGCAGCTATGTTGAACCGACTCGACACGTCGATTCCCATAGAGGGACTTCGATGCAACCCCTTCTCCAGCAGGATTTTCCTTCTCACCATCGTCTGCTTTTATACCACGCTCGAGCGATTTCGTGACCCATCGAAGTCTGAGTATTATATATCATACTCACATCCAAACGATACAAACCTTTGCACTTTTCTCCGTTTGGTAGGACCATTTCCACCATGTGTGAATTTCCAGACTCCCCTGCTATGAAAACTCAATAGCCTGGAATCTGACTGGCTCAAGAATATTAAATTCTACGCAACTTTGAGACAACGTCACACCACCCAAAATGCGTACCGCTCCGTCAACCATTTTGATCTTCCCGTTCCAACACACCGAACAACACGATATCCATCGGCCGTGGAGTTACCTAGTGCTTTCTGATTTGGCTCAACATCGGACCGTTCGCATTTTCCAGAACGCATCAAAATATTCTCTTGGAGCAAACTTGAATTTAATATCCTTCTTTCTGAGAACGAGCGCCATCATTAGAGACTGTGAGAACGTCTCTAAGATAAACCGTGTGCTACCTCCGTTGTGGAATTTTCCTAGCCGCTTGTCATTCTTCCTCCAAGTCTGACAATTTCTCGTTACGTGTCCCGGCTCACCACACTGTAGCATCACATACCCTTTTCGCCACCTGGATTTGGACCTGCTGATATCTCCAAATCCCCTGGCGTGTCACCTTCCTCTACGACTCTCTTCGTGTATAGCCAACGCCCGACTATCACCATAATTTGGCCGCCTCCTCTCCAAAAGAGTTGACTCCACCATCCACTGCCTTCACTGGCTCGTACCAGATGGTTGTGACCAAATTATCATCCGAATAAGGAAGAGAGGTAAGAAGTAAATGGGCCTTACTTCTTTCTCTTTCGACCCCAAAATTTCCGTCATTTATTCCGACTTTTCCTCGTCTCGCATCAAAGCTTATATCCCCAGCCTTGACAAACGAGCATCATTCACTCTTCTCTGCCACAGAGTGAGACCTCCCGCACTGACACATTGTCGCACTTTGCCGTCATCCGTCATTATTATCCTTGTAGAGATTCAACAGCCCGATCCAAATAGTACTGATTAGATAATTCCCAGGAAAGGCTAGCGACCTGCATCACAGCACTATTGCTATAACTCACCAAAACTCCACCTCCGCACAAGATCCGCCCGACACCGAGCATATAACCATCTTGTACCATCGTTTCTTCAGCACAAGGCATCATCTCGTTGAACCTCGCTCTGACACTGGCTCCCCCGATTGATGTTCCCTTCTGATATCTTTTCTGATGTGGAAGATCAGACACGACTGCAACCACAGAGCATACTCAGAAAACCAACAGGGTCTAGCTCTGATACCACTTGTTGGGGTTGAGCGGTAATATTTAATTCCGGGCCAGCGGACGTTGTATTTGGACCCCGCGATAGTTTATCAGGATATTAATTAGAAGCCGAAATGACACCGAAAGAACACCGAGATTTTACGTGGTTCGTCCAATACCGCCTACATCCACGGAGAGACAATATTTTTACTATATTTGATAATATTACACCGTACTAAATAACCCTCGTGTTTAAACCCAAACTCGAGACCCCTTATCCACCCGGGTAATGTTTTTGTACCCTCTCAATTACCCAGTAAAAACTATTCTCACTCTCACCCTTAACAACCCGGACAAAATTTTCCTTTTTTTTCCTCTCATTTTCTCTCTCCCTCACTCGCTCTCTCTTTCTCTCAATTTAGGGTGAGATTTACAAATGAAGAATCAAAGCCTTTTTATAGGCTGAGCTACATGCAAAATTCCAAACCAAAAAACGTCTTGGCATTCGTCATAGAGCAGTGCACAAAATAAATTTTGCTTCTTTGACTTCTTATACGTGAGCTGATCCAACAGAAAGGATGTATTTTGATTTTAAAGATGAGACCTTTAATTGCTAACCACGCGATATTGCATTAATACAAAGTCGATTATTATTGTTTTGATGGTTGCTTTATTACTACATTTAACAAATGGGGTCATCATTGGTGATTGATGCTAATTCTTGGAATATTAATTAGCTCAAACTTAATATTAATGATTGAACCCATAACAACAATTAGGGTCACATCCCTCGGTTGTAGAAAATTGAATTATTAAAAGTTCTTCAAATTTCTTACTTTGGATTCAACAATAAATATTTATATATACTAGCTTTTTCCCGGTGCAATGCACGATATTAACTATTTATAATTATTGTTTGATAAAATTACAAATTGGGAAATTTTATTAGCACCCATTTGTTTACTATATAGACTCCCTAATTAACATCAACATTAAATATTCAGTTAGCTTTGACCAATTCTTTTAACTATATTTATTACTTACTCTCTCCTCTTTAATATATTAAAAATTCAAAATCAAAATTAACGAAATTATACCCGCATTAATCTGATATTTAGTTTTAGATTTACATTTTTTTTCTTTTTGTGCAGTTACATATTTGATATTACTATGTATATACATATATATTTATTATTATAGATAAAGCTAGTGTATATTATTTTGTACATTTCGATGGAAACAGTGCTTTATACAAACATTGTTCCCTTAAATGAAATTTTCAATTTATATTTTAATATGTGCTATATGAATTTAAATAAAATAAATATTTAAATTGTTAGGTCTTAAAAACTATTACTATTATCTGAGTTACATAAAAGAGTTACTTGTATATACTTATGTAAAACACGGATGATGGATGGACTATAGTAACAAAAACCAAATTAATTAAGTAATGCTCGTTAATCCAATGTATTAATGACAATTTAATCAAATAATTAATGCTTGCTACAAACAAATATTCAACGTAGATAAAACATGGTTTTTAACAAATTTTTATCATTCCAATGTTTTTTACACCCCGGGGTGCCAAAGTAGCACCCTTACAAATTTTACGTGTAATAGGTGAGTAGCTACGACGAATTGACATCTTACAATGAGTAGTTTTTAATTTTTTTTCCGGAAATTTACATATAAATACCTATTTGAATAAAAACTTACAGATCAGTACCTATGTCATATAGTTTTATAGATAGGTACCCGATTAATTTGTACCAGTATCTTCAGTCATGCCGTACCTTCCTGTGTGTATTGAGTACCATAACACGTTGATATAGGGTACATAAATGTATTTGGACAGCATTCCTAATGTCTAAATAGGGCTTACCTAAATGTGCTAATACGGCGTACCATTTTATAAACGTATTACGTACCACAATACGTTGATACAGGGTACCCAAATGTGTTGTATGGCGTACCTGCGGCGGATCGGGTACCTATCTGCAAAAAATTTATCCTGTTAGGTACCTACAAATAAAAAAATGCTAAGGTACCAAATTACAAGTTTTTTTACATAGTGGTATTTATGCGTAAATACCACTTTTCCCATATTTTTAAATTTATAATAATTAACCATTATTGGACTAAGCGGCATCATTTTAAGCCTACACTTGAAAGTTGAAATCAGTAATTGAAATTAATTTTTTTTTTCTTTCTTTAATAAAAGCGTAGAAGCAAAGATAAAGCGAGCAAAAGCTGCTGAAAGGAAAGGAAACCATCTCAGCTCCTCAAACATGCTGATTCTTAGAACGGCTCCTCACATTCCTCGCATGAACACCAAGGTATGGCGAAGGATTCCTTTTTCCTCTGCTATCTCTTCTGTTTGATTTCAATTGGAGTTTCACTCGACTGTTCTACTTGGAGTTTGGGATGGGTTTCACGATAGAGTTGATGTTTCTCTCGCTAAATGCTTTTTGTTGAAAAATTATGAGAGAAGAGAAGATAATGATGTGAAAATGTGCGAGTGAAACCGCAGTTTCTGTTGTTTCCGATTAATCGCATTTGCTGTTCTCTGTTGTTGATTGTGTGCACTTGGAGTGCTTGCAGTAAATGAAGGGTTAGGAGTTTAACAACACTTATACGCTAGTAGAAGAACTTCATCCTATGCTTTTGAATGAAGTTTGCGAATAGTAGTGTTTTTCAGTTATGTTGGAATTCAAATTAAGTGATTTTTACTTGCACAAATTGAAATTGTGTGGTGGTGCAGATATTTGAGTGTGAAGGGCGATCATCAGATTTGTTTGTTAATTCCCGAGCTTTCAAGGCACAATCTGTGCCTGTTAAGACGGGAAATTTGTCACATCATCGTCGGAAAAGGTATTTCATCGGTTCCGTTTTTGGAAATTCAGTTGAATTTTATTCGATGCATCTTTTTTGCTCATACTCATACATACATGATTCACATAGCAGAAACGCCAGTAAAACAGTTCAAGCTACCGTATCAGGTGCTGAAACAAAGTAATTTTTGGCCCTGGTTATGTTGTGAAGAGCATTCTGCAGATTCTAACCAGTGATTTCGCTGAACTTTGAGCAGCTCGCGATGATGTTGAAGTTCGACCTTCTTCTGCTTCAGCTAACGATTTTGATTTTATGCCCACTGCTGCTGATGAAGGTCGAGAATTAAAGGTGAGGGAACTACGCTGTAACACTGTTTCATCCTTCGATATATTGCATATACTGAACTCAATACCTGCAATTTTGCGGTAATAATATCTTCTACACTACAAATAACCACTTGTTTTTCTTTTTTCCATATGTTTTCCTCGTATCGTACCAAGAACCTGAAACAATTAATTCATGCGAAAGCAAATGTTTGTTCTTTGTTGTTTCGATAATACGTTGCTTCTGCTAGCTACCTTTTGTATACCATTGCAGATTAGCGTAGAGGTATCTGCATCAAAAACAAAAGAGATATTCGACGCAGTATTCTCCAAAATGGTTGATGATGCCCAGCCAATCCCAGGATTTCGAAGAGTCAAAGGAGGTACCTTTTTTTCACCTATGTTACTAAATATAGTTTTTCACAAATAATGCCTAAAAAATCATAACCCCTTTGTTCGATCCATACTCCGCTCGTCTGACTTGTTATCTCCACGCCCAGGAAAGACGCCCAATGTAAGTTTCACCATTTTCCACACGTTTCTTACGAGCCCATTGTTCATTCATCCATATATAAGGTTTTGGGTATGTTCGTTGTAGATACCTAAGGACATTCTCATGGAGATCTTAGGACATTCAAATGTTTACGAGAAAGTTATCAAGAAACTGATCAATACAGCCATCGCTGAATACGTAGCTAAGGTAAGTGCATCTGCGTTTATCTGAAAGACTTTTGTGCATTTTCGTTTCCTTGTTTAATCGTCTCCTCTGCTATTACGCCGTTTTTTTTTTCCAGGAAGCTTTGCAAGTCGGAGAAGACCTGCGTATCGAACAGAGTTTAGAAGATCTCGAAGCAGAAATCGAGCGAGGTGGCAGCTTTCGATTCGACGCCTTTATTCAACGTCGAGATTCAAAGGAAGTAGCTAAAGCCTTGAACTAGACTAGATTATTACAAAAAATCTTTTATTGATCAGTTAATATAATATCTTGGTTGATTATTTTTCTTTAAAACCAGGACCAAAATATTGCAAGTTAGGCGGAAACGAAGGCCGGATATATCGCTTTGTATTTTATGATTTGTCTATATTTTTGTTGTATAGTTGAATTGAATATACTCGAACCAAAAAACAACTATTGGAGTAGTCGTATTCCATGTTTGTCATCTATACACTAAGGCTGTTTGGATCGAGGAATACGGTGCGAAAAAGCTAAAGAGAAAACGATTTCCGTTAGCTTTTCCTTCATTTACCTCTGCATTTGGATGGTGATGAAAATCGTTTTACATGATTTTTACTTTAAGATTAACCTAAGGGGTTTGGTATGCGAAACTCCTTGTAGAAAAAGAAAATGTGTCAAAATACGACACTGCAACACTAAGGGGTTTGGTATGCGAAACTCCTTAAGTTAATTTTTCTTTCTTCACCTATTTCTCTAAACAAACAAAAACAAAGTTAGTTTTAAATTTCCATTTCTGTTCCTTTCTCCATTGTTCAAACAAACCATAAAATTCGTAACACTGAATAAATACTCTGTTTCAATACAAACTCACTCCATTACAAATCAAGTTAAACAATATACAGAGCAAAGAGCAAACCGTTGCAAATCAACACAAGGCGAAAAGATTAACCTTTCTCCGAGAAAAAAAAAAAACCAGCGAAAAATTGCGCAATTTAAAAGGCGAAATGTCGGGATTTTTCTATCATTATATTTCATCCGGCCAAGTGGCTGGGCGAGTTGTTGAACACAGTGTGCCACATATACGCTTGCGAAAGAACCATTTCGAGCTCTTGATGACTCCAATTCTGCGTTGGAAGGCGCTGAAGAAACATTACCATCTCCTGAAACTCCAAATGCTGCAGTTTCTCCGACCACTGCGTATATATCAGGCAAATAACTCCCACATTGAAATAAGAGAGAGAGAGAGAGAGAGAGAGAGAGAGAGAGAGAGAGATTCCTTACGTTCAAAAGAAAACTGGCGGCTATGTAAACAAGAAAATCGGGCAATGCATCGCCTTCGGCAAGATAAGTGTCCCACAATCTAGTGACAAGATTAAATGGAATCTGCAAAGAACGTAAAGCAGTCGTAAAATGGTTATCGATTCTTTAATTACTCGGCATGTTTGTTAATAACGAGACATTGCAAACCTCGCGTATAAGAAGGCAGTTGAACCAGCGGAAAGCAAACTGAAGGAATTCGAGGCCCTGGTCCTCCATGTGTGTTGAAACAGGTTCTGTTACGTAAAAGGAATCAGAGAAAATCAGCCTTAAAATCCACCGACGACCGAACCAAGAAAATCAATTAATCAGGTGTAGATTAGAC
This sequence comes from Craterostigma plantagineum, assembly GCA_027422505.1. Taxonomy (NCBI): domain Eukaryota; kingdom Viridiplantae; phylum Streptophyta; class Magnoliopsida; order Lamiales; family Linderniaceae; genus Craterostigma; species Craterostigma plantagineum. The sequence goes on along the minus strand of JAPQWV010000039.1, from coordinate 153,235 downwards.
GTAGACTTAGGAGGTATGACCAGTTTCTGAGGGCGAGAAATGAAGGCACTTTCTAGTTAACTATATTTCTTTTTTTTCAAGATTTAGGAACAAGGTTGAAGTATAGGCGCTCATATTTCATACTCCGTCAAGCAAAGGGACTCAATTTTCCATAACAGAATCATTTCCAAGTAAGAAAAAAATAACCATCTTCCCTTCAAGGCATGAGATTGGTACATACTTTTGTTTCTAAGAGATGACTATATACCAAGCATAGAAGTTTTAGGAGAATACCATTAATCCTTCTGACCAATTCCTTCAACTTGAACACAAGTCGCTGAATTCCTGGCTGCGCAAAAGTATAGTGGTCTTGCATGCCATCGAGCAACTTTGATAGGCACCAGTAACAGTCAGCTTCCACGTCAGATATTTTCTCAGCAGAAAGATCAGCCATAATCCAAGTATTGATGTTACCCTCTAAGTGTTCCGATAAGAAAACAACTAAGAAAGGTGTCACGAGATCATTTATTCCTTGCACATAGCCACTAGCAGGATGTCGTATAGCCCTGGAAGGTGCAAAGCAAGTAAGGATTTGATGAGTTGTTAGTTATGGATCTTTTTTTCTTATCTCTTGATATTCTATGGATCTTTCTTATCTATTCATAGTCTAGTGGTTGTTAAGTTCAGACCCAACATCTTATGATAAGAAGAGAATATTGAAATCTACGAAGAGCATAAAGATGATAAGTGAAGCAAAAGCATTATACCATGTGTATAGTATTCGCTCGAGTGACTTCTGAACTTCAGCTTGTTGAAAGAAAGGAACATCAGGGACAGTTCTAGGACAATCAACAGCAATCTAACAAGTTCAAGCACGGGTATTGTTAAGTATCTAAGTAATAAATCCGAAGGACATTCATGTGAAACAAAGGACAAGACCTGACGAAGCATGTTGATTTCTTCATCAGTGCGGTCAATATCTGGAATATCATAATGTTGGGCCACACAATCAAGATACTCCATCCGTTTTCTTCTCAAAACTCCCCCTCTTCTATCTGAATTAGAGGGTGCATATCCCTGTTGTCAGTTAATACTCCAAAATTCAAAAAATTGTTGACTCAGATGGAACCCGAGAACTTCGCTAACTAAAAGAAATCTCGGATGAACTAGTTCAAATAATACTAAATGCATTGATCCGAATAACATATCATCAGAATCGAAATGATAATATCAACAAATCCGGCATACCAAGAGAAGTCTCCAAACAGTTGGACGGAGATACGGAGGGACACCACTCCATGACAATTCACGCAATTTCTCTGTGTGATGCGTTGAAGTTATGAAATCAAGCGAAAGAGAAACAAGTGAACTAATACTTCCAGCCAATACCAGAGACATGACAACACATGCCACGAAGGATAAATAGGAAAACATTTACTCAGGTCCAAATGGCCATCCATGGGTTCATAGATGCATGCATACATGAATCAGATAAACTATTCTGTTCTGCATTTCTCCGACATGGAGATGAAAAAATTTTCACGCCCCTGACTTTTTAAGGCATGTTAAAGAAGAGAAAAAAATATACATACAATACCTAATATCACAGTGGTCCCAGATAACTCCTTTGTAAACTTCATCAGCCTAGCTGAATCAGTAGCTCTAGCCCCCATGGGTGTCTTTTGGATTTCTTGTGACGAGTTTTCGCTGACCGTCGTAGTAGACTTTGAATGGTTTGCAGAAGTACTAGCACTGGAACTACTATTCTGAGGTTCATCCTACATGCAAATGAAATGCAGTGCAGCTTATTAAGTGTGTCTACATTTAACTTTTGAAGCTCCCATTTTTTTCTTGTAGTACCTCAGCTGATCTATCTATATGTTCGACACGCTCGGCATCACTCTCTGACAAACTACGGCCAGTCCTGGGAGAATATAAAACCGAATGATCTGGAAGTTCTGATCTCCGCGTCATCAGTATTTTACCAGGAAAACTGCGACCCTTGAGCAACCTGTTCGCATTCAGAAAATATTTTTCGGTAATAACTAAAAACAGCCTCACGAAAACAATCGCCATGGAGACTGGAGAAACAACATCTGCAGTATACTCCAGCGCAGTTTACTTAAAGATTAAGGCTTCGAAAAATCATCCAAATCCTCGAGCTTTCACCAACAAGATCTTATCGCATAACCGACAAAAACATATACGAAGAACCAAAGACGATCTATGAGAAGTGGGAAATTCCAAGATCTCAAGAACTTTACTGAGATGAGCAAAACAGCAGAAAGGATCAGCAACCAGCCACGTCGGCATCACATTAAAATAAAAAAAAAATCACGCAAATCTCTCAGTCAGCTAATCAGATGAGGCCAATTTGATCTAGGCCATCAAATCCAGCCAATAATGGCCGAAATCCAAAATTAGGGACTTCAATTATAAATTCCGACAACAAGCAAAAAAGGAAATCACTGGATCTTTCTATTGGAGCGAAAAAAAAAGCATGCGTACCCTTGAACATTTCTAAGGGTTTGATTGAATCTGGAATCAAGATTGGAAAGCGTAGAAGTCGAGGAAGAACTGTTGCTTTGTTGATTCGCATCATCCTCTGCGCTCATTGTTCGTTCCTAAGCTCCTTTTTCCTTTGTATTATTCTGCGAACATGGCTACTCAGCTGGTCACTTCAGGTTCCATTCCTTCCCTTCTATGTCACGATTTCTTTCCTCTTCTCTTTTCTTTTTTTTTTTCCCCTTTTTATTATTATGTTTCTCAGATAGAAAATATAATTGTATATTGATGTCTGAATTTTGGACTAACTGGACTTCGTTGTATGTAGATTTAAAGTATTGGGGCACTAATTTGTATTTTATGTTAGCAATGAAGGACCAGGACTGAAAACGACCAAATTAAAATTGCCAGGGGTGATTATAAATATAATAAAGTTGAGGACAAGGAGTAAAATTACTCCTAGTGGGTACATAATTCATAAAAACATAAACCCTAATCCATTGAGCACCAAAGCCCCTACAACGAAGCTGGGCTATGCGCATGCGTTTTTAAGCTCACAAGCATAACAAATTGATAATTGTTGACGCAAGCTAAACGAAGGCGATGAAGCTGAAAGTAATATCTCGTTCCACTGAGGAATTCACTAGGGAACGGAGCCAGGATCTTCAGGTATGATGACCACAGTCCACATAGGGGTTGCTCGGCGATTTTTGTTGTATTCTTAAGCTTTTTTTTTGTTGGATTTGAAGAGGGTCTTTCGCAACTTCGATCCTATCCTACGGCCTCAAGAGAAAGCTGTGGAGTATAAGCGTGCTCTCAATGCTGCCAAATTGGACAAGGTAATTTATTTTTGTTTGTTCGAGGATGTTAAGTTGTTTATTTATTGCGTATGTATTGAATTCTTCTGCTTGTTTAAGTTTATTAATTTTTTGGATTTGTGGGTTGGAACCTGATAGCTACATGCGCGGCCATTTGTGGCTGCAATGGACGGTCACATTGATACAGTGTCATGCATGGCAAAGAACCCAAACCATTTGAAGGGAATATTTTCTGGATCTATGGACGGAGGTATTTTTGATATTTTTTGGGGAAAGTTTTTCTTTTTTGGGGGGAAAGTGGTATATTGATATTACCCAGCAATATTCACTTATTATTATGTTTTTGCTGTTGGGATGCTATTTGCGTTTTGTTTTTGGTTTTTTAGACCGGAATAGTTTTCTCGCATGTCATGCTCTGTAGCATTTGAGCTCTTTTCCGCACTACATTGAATCCAATTTGATATTTTTATTTGGTTCCGTTTTGCAGATATTCGACTTTGGGATTTGGCGACCAGGTTGGTAATGAGGAGCTTTTAAGCTATGTTTCTTTTACATATGGTGTTTCCAGCTTTCAGTTGTAGAATATAAGCAGTTTCGCTGCAACTTTACATGGGTCGACCTTATATTTATGTGGATTTGGATTTTGTAGAAAAGAATACATTTTAGCCTCATGATAACTTAGAGGCATTTGTTAAACTTACTTCAGCTGAAATCTTACATGTTGTACGACTACAGCCGGACAGTTTGCCAGTTTCCTGGTCATAAAGGTGCTGTAAAGGGTCTGACTGTCTCTACAGATGGCCGTGTTCTGGTATCGTGCGGAACTGATGCAACGTGAGGCCATCTACTGTGCTTTTGTGGTTATTTACATAGTACTAATGTTTATGCAGTCGATTGTTAATTTATTTTCGGTGTTCGTTCTTTTCCTTTGCATATCAGCGTGATGCTGTGGGGTGTTCCAGTCCCTTCACTTATGGAGTCTTATGGCTCATCATATGATGTTGATAAGGTAATGATTCCTTACTGAATTCCCCTGCTCCACGGTATTCGCTTCGTGTATGTCTGATATATGTTTTCATGATGCAGCCTTTAGGGGTCTACGTTTGGAAAAATGCGTTCTCGTAAGATTTATCTGCTTCTACGGTTCTTCCTTAACCTTAGTTTGTTCATATGATAGCCTAATAGTCATACTGCTATTTCTGTTCCCTTTATTTTTCTCACAGGGCTGTTGACCATCAATGGGATGGTGAGCTTTTTGCTACTGCTGGAGCTCAAGTCGATATTTGGAACCATAACAGGTGTCGTTCTTTAGTGTTCTCTGTTTTGTTCGCATATCCACAACTTTATAACACTTTGTTTTTGAATCAGGTCTCAGCCAGTCAACAGTTTTGAAGGCGGTACGACTACATTTGTATCTGTGCGGTTCAATCCTGGAGAACCAAATATATTGGCAACATCAGGCAGGTCTGAATTTGTTTCAAGCTTGAGTTGTATGTTCAAGTTAAGATGGAAAATAGTGTAGGTCCATATGTTTGTGTACTAACTGCATAAGGTGAGTGCATGTTTTCATACCGTTGTTTTCGTTGTTATTACAATTATTATTACTTTGTGTGGCTTTTCTGGCTTAATTTTCATACACTTGTTAAGACTAGGTCGTCTAACTTTTCTGCTACGTGTTTTTCGTTTTTCTGCAATTTCAGCGACAGAAGCATTACAATATATGATCTACGGTTATCTTCTCCTGCTATAACACTTCTCATGCAGGTACGACGTGATCAATTGCTGGTTTATTTTTCACCTGTATTTTATTGTTATTCATGTTTGCATATTCTTGTTTACTCTTTAAGTCATATATAATTGAGAATTATAATATCTTATAAATCTTAAATTCGTTGCCTGCATACTCAGTGTATACTCTCAATCACAAAAAAATGAGTACAAAAGCTGATTCTCTTTCCCATTGATTACGAAGCATTGCAACAAAATTTATGACTTTAAGAAAACAAAACTATTGGGAAGTTATTTGGTCATCTGACTTTTGCCTTGCAAAAGATTTGCCGAGAGCCTATTAAGAGAACTACGTTTGGTTTTGATCATATTGTCATTTACATGCTTTAGGCAAAAAAATTTTGTTACAGTTGGTGAAGATCGTTTGTATCAATGAGCTCGCAGCTGTATGATTCTTGTTTTTGTGTTGCAGACAAGAACAAATTCTATTGCTTGGAACCCTATGGAACCAATGAACTTCACAGCGGTGAGGCACATAATTGAGACAACTTTTTCTATATTTCTTAATACAATATCAGTGTCATGGGTACCTGGTTCACGAAGGATTACAATCTTAAAAGCTTAAGATTCCAGATTTTAATGTAGATAAATATATTTCTAGTTGCCCATAATTGTTGTATTGGGCAATGCAGGCCTTAGTCCTTTTTAATTATGTACTTCCATGCTTCACATATTAATGTAGGCGAACGAAGATACCAACTGCTACAGTTATGATGCTCGGAAATTGAACGAGGCAAGATGTGTACACCAGGACCATGTCTCGGCAGTGTACGGCTACAAAATTGATAGTCGTATTGGAGATTGTCATCTCGTGACACCGGATATTTTTTATGTGCAGTTTATTATCCAGTCGTTATTTGACAGTACTAATTTGCTGCTGATCTGCTGCAGTATGGATATTGATTACTCACCAACGGGTAGGGAATTTGTAACAGGATCTTATGATAGAACGGTGAGTTTTACTCCTATTTATTTCAATTCTTTGAGTGATAGTGGGTAGATATGAGCTGGTTATACTAATCATTGCATTATGCAGGTGAGAATTTTTCCATATAATGGTGGGCACAGCCGGGAAATCTATCACACCAAGAGAATGCAAAGGTCTTACAAGTTTGAGCTCTTAATATTAGATCCTTTGAAACTTTGATGCCAGTGTCGAAAAAATTATTACACTGCCTCAAAACCTGACAAAGGGCTACTTAATCGACCTCTTGCAATTATGGAAAAAGCAAAGAGCTTGCTTTGTGTCCCAATTTTATATGAAATTAAACTAAGCTTTTACGAAGCCTGACTTTTTTTTTTCAATGCAGAGTATTCTGTGTCAAGTTCAGCTGTGACGCAAGCTATGTTATATCTGGGAGTGATGATATGAACCTTCGTCTTTGGAAGGCACAAGCATCTGGGCAACTTGGCGTGGTACGTTATACTTTCTTTTATTATTACATATGCTTCTCTCAAATAGTTATAACAACTATCTTCATAATCTCCTGCCTTCTTTCTGACCTCGGTTATTCCCACTCACAGCTTTTGCCCAGGGAGAAGAGAAAGCACGAATACTTGGAAGCTGTCAAGAATCGTTATAAGCATCTCTCTGAGGTTAAGCGCATCGTCAGGTAAATCAAAATTTACATAAACGAACTCCCATTTGGTACCACTACAATGTGTTTTATCTGATGATAAATAGCATTAACTACTTATCCGCGTAACTAAAACCCTTCGGCCATTGCCCAAACAAATGTATTGAGCCTCTTTCGTAAACTTCCATAGGCATAGACATCTGCCGAAGCCAATATACAAAGCAGCTTCCCTTCGTCGAATTATGACGGAAGCAGAACGAAAGAAGGCCGAGAGGAGAAGAGCTCACAGTGCTCCAGGAAGCATGCCAAAGCAGTCCTTACGCAGGAAAAAGATCATCAAAGAAATCGAATGATCTTATTACAACACCATTCTCATACAAAGAGGTGCTTGCTATTACATGTTTCCTCGAGTTTATTATATTGATTAGAGAAGATCCATAGTGGTGTTTCTGTCGAGCGAAAGGTTTTCTTGAATTTCTGTAGAACTGTGAGTTTTGATTAAACTTCTTTGATGATTTTTACGGGTCCAACCATTTCTAGAACTGCAATAGAATTAATGAAGCTTTCCATGAGAATTGTTAACAATTGAAGTATGTGTTGTTTTGAAGAATTGGAATATTACGCTTAGACAACAAATCGAATGATGTGCTGGGCTGGTCTGTGAATCTTAGCAAAAAGCAGTGCATTCACGAGTTTATTGGATTTTTAGCTCTTGCATGTTATCTAGTTTCATCGAACACTTGTAATATGTAACGAGAATCAAGTTCCTTTATTCTTTGATTCTTGAACAAGACATTGGCTCCTCACTTTCGTGACGTTTTAAAGAAACCACTTTCCGATAATGGAACTAATTGCTAATTACCAAGTAAAAAGAGGCATGCAATGAGACTCTTTTGATTCACACGAATGCTTTCTATATTTCAATTGCAATGGTTTGATTAAGCACTATATCTGTATGGTATAATAATTATTTACGATTATCATAATTCATAAAGGCTGCGGTTAGTTGAACAGATAAGCCAAGATAAATCTGATTTATCCAATACAATCTTGTTCACTTTCCAAATAAAATTTATGAAAAGCCCGCCAGCTATAATAATATTACGAAGTTAGATAACTCATCTCATGTGGATGGCCAATATAATTAATCCAAATCCTACTAATGATATGAAATGACCACTCTGCCCTTTGAAATGACTATTCCACCATATTATAAAATTATGGCTATTTTACGTGCTTTTAATTGATAAAAATAAATAAACATATCTAATTTATTTTTTACTTCATCGCAATCAAAATGATATCCATATTTTATATTTTTCAATATTACTAAGAATAAATTTTTTTATAGAATTTTTATATAAGACAAGGATAGAACGGTAAATTAATATGCAAATCTAATATATCCTTATTTTTATCTTGGAATGTAAACAAGATAATAATCTATCCAATCCCAAAGCTTAAATGAAAACTAAACCAGAATGCTGTGTTTACTTTACAACACGAGAAAACGAGGTATAAAAAAGCTCAAGTTAAAATATGAGATAATAATCTTGTACAGTGATCATTATATCTTGTTTAGTTTCCAACATTTTATCTCCACATTATTTGTAAATTTACAAAAGTAGCCTTTATTTCATTAATGTATAGTTTAGAAAATAATTATTTTTATGAATATCTAAAAATATAAGATATGGATGTCAATATGATCGCCATGAAATAAGGAATAAATTAGTGTTCTTTATTTATTTTTACCATATAAACTACATGAAATAAAAACGATTTTATTATTGGGTGGAATAAGAATATTTTGGTCTTTTTACTATTAATAGGGGTTGGATTAATTATATGACCAAGATCGGTTGGATGAATTTTAGCGGGCTTGATGGTTTATAATGGCGGGCTATCAATTTATATAGGGCCCTATCCAACTGTTTATTTTTAAAGTGAACAACATAAGTATAGATAAAAATGGCTTTATCCAGCCATATCCGATAAACTGAACGCACCATAAATGTTAAGAAATCTTAAATAAATTAAATCTCCTTTTCTTATGTTACAAAGTAAACGCAGCCAAAAAGAGTTTACAGTCTCAGACATTTTTACTCCCATACTATACAGCTTTTTTACTGTAGGCCCCATTTAGTTGGCCCGATAAGGCCACGTAAAAGCTATATTATCTTATGTAATATTGTTCGGTAACCTCAATTATACAAAGCCCGCAATATAGGATCGGCCCGCTATTATTGTCCAGTAAACGCAGTATAATTCAGCCGACCACCGAGCTGAGATAATTAATGCAGCCCACCTATTAATAATGAAAAGACAAAATTATCCTTATACCTCCAAATCATAAAACAATCGTTATTTCACATGCTTTGTATAATAAAAATAAATAAACACTAATTTATTACTTGCTTCGTGGTGATCAAAATGATATGCATATGTTATATTTTTCGATATTCATAAAAATAATTATTTTTGTAAACTATATATAGGTGAAATTAAGTATATTTTTGTAATGTTACAAATGATACAAAGATAAAATTTTGTTGGAATGAAACTAAACAAGATAGTAGTAAAAGATAGTGGTGTAAAGTGAACAAAAACTCCATACAACATAAGATGATAACGCGGAGATAAAATTGTGTGACATTTTCTTACTGGGACAACAAAACGCAGCCGTAATAAATAACTAAGAAGAATCACAGTGCCGCAAAAGATAAGAGCCATGCAAGTACTTTAAAGCTTCGTATAGTTCAGAACTCGGGCAAGTTGCCACGTGACACATGCCATAGCCAAGTTTAGTCTCACTACAACATATGAAGAATAAAAATCCATCCTTTACTTTCTTGGACTATATTATTCAACCATGTCCTCGATCAATAAGACAAAAGAAACTCCATAAATTTGAATTCCTATATAAAAAAAGCTTCCTTCCTTTGGCGTGTTAGCTTTTCTTTGTTCCTATTCTTTCCTTCACCTTCCAAAATATCTTCTAGATAGATTTTTCTCAAATCTCCATGCATCAACCATTATCATTACTACTTCGTCAAGTTTGCTTTCCTTTCCTAATTATTGCCTTTACAGAGCCAAATTTAGAATTAAATAAAATAAAAAACCATTGATGGAAGTAGTAACGTACTCTCCTCCTCTCTCCGTCCTCCGTCGTCCCCATAGACGTACTGCGATTTCCCCAAACTGCCCCTCGACTTCCCTCCAAATTCCCGCCGCGTCTTCCTCCTCCTCCTACGTCGGCACCTCACTCGCCAGTTCGCGCGTGCGCCTCACACTCCCCAGCTGCCTCAGGCGAAGAGCGCGGCGGTCCTCCCACGTCGTATGTGGAATATTCGAGCGGTTCACCGAGCGATCGGTCAAGGCCGTGATGCTCGCTCAGAGGGAAGCCAAGGCCTTCGGCCACGGCGCCGTTTCGCCGCAGCATTTGTTGCTGGGGCTAATCGCAGAGGATAGTGGCTCCGGCGGATTTCTGGGCTCGGGGATTACGATCGACGGCGCCAGAGACGCCGCGAGGAGCGACGAAGGCGGTGATTTCGTGGGCATCGGCGAGGCTTCAGCCACAGACGTGGCGTTTGCGCCGGCGACGAAGAGGGCTTTCGAGGCTGCCGTGGAGTATTCGAGGACCGCTGGGTACAATTTTATTGCGCCGGAGCATATTGCTATTGGGCTCTTCACGGTGGACGACGGCAGTGCAAATCGCGTCCTCAAAAGGCATTACTGATTTCTTCTTCAATTTTTCTTCTGTGCATTTGTTTCTTCAGTGGGAAACTGGGAACATCACCTTGCAATTAGTTGATGAACAGTTGAATATTCGTCTTAGCAGTTGCTCAAAATTACAATTACATGTTATCTTGTTTCTTGAACGATAGTGTAATGGATTTCAGATTAGGTGTAAATCTGAACCATTTAGCTGCTGTGGCAGTCTCAAGGCTTCAAGGCGAGCTTGCAAAAGATGGCAGAGAACCTTCTTCAGCTACGCTCAATAACCCGCAAGAGAATGTCTTCCCCGAGAAAGTCGCCCAAACTAAATTCTCAGGACATAAGAAAGGTACCATACCATCGAATCTTGGCTCGATTTTTTGCGAAAGCACAATAAACTTAAAGTAGTCGAAATTGAATGGCGACAGACAAAAAAGCCCTCGATATGTTTTGTGTGAATCTCACCGCCCGTGCAAGCAATGGGCTGATCGATCCCATCATTGGCCGTGAAACCGAAGTTCAGAGGGTCGTTCAAATTCTCTGCCGAAGAACGAAAAGCAATCCAATTCTCCTCGGAGAAGCTGGCGTTGGGAAAACAGCCATCGCCGAGGGATTAGCTATACGCGTTGCTGATGGGGATGTCCCATATTTTCTCATGGTGAGTTTTGCGTTGAGGAATATTAAGCGTTTCCTTTCGTATGTGATTGCGAGAGTTAGATGGATGCTTACTTTGTACAGAAAAAGCGCATTTTTGCACTAGACGTAGGCCTTCTTCTTGCCGGGGCTAAGGAGAGGGGCGAGTTGGAGGGCCGTGTCTCCATGTTGATAAAGGAGATTAAGATGTCAGGTGAGCTGCTTTTCTTTTTATTTTATTGGCTTGAAAATGAGTTCGATATTTCTCCGATCGTACGGCTAAGCTTCGCAAGCTGCGAAATTTATCAGGAAATGTGATTATCTTCATCGACGAGGTGCACACGCTTATTGGGTCGGGAACGGTTGGAAGAGGAAATAAGGGGTCTGGCCTCGACATAGCCAACTTGTTGAAGCCAGCGCTTGGACGGAGTGAATTGCAGGTGAAAAAAAAAATCCTTTTTATGGCATCTGTTGTTTTGGAAAAAGTGTTGCTCGGTTTTCTTTTCGGGTAAATTTCGTTGTACGCCTATGTGGTTATACAGAAATGCACGTTACTACCTTATTTTGGTTATTACGAGCGCATTCGAAGGCAGAAGCAGCCACCATTTTAGCATGAAAGCCCGTACACCACAATTCTTTGTTGTCGTCGGTTCAGGACACGGTCGCGATACGAATTGAAGGGCGGGGTTATTTTGGTCCGACAAAATACTGTCTCAATGTTATCTTACGTTTCCTTTTTATTTTGCCCCCTTTTCTTGCAGTGTATTGCAGCTACGACCATGGACGAGTTTAGGTCCCATTTGGAGAAGGATAAAGCGCTAGCTCGCAGATTTCAGCCAGTCCTAATCAATGAACCAAGCGAGGTAATTTCGTTCATATCTAACAACTCTAATCCTACAGAACTGTAGAAAGGACCGTGTTCACCAAGACTTATCATATCGAACATTTTCCAGGAAGATGCAGTGAACATATTGTTGGGCCTTCGTGAAAAATACGAGTGTCACCACAAATGTGTCTATACGCTTGAGGCCATCAACGCTGCAGTTTATTTGTCGTCAAGATACATCCCAGATAGGCATCTTCCCGATAAAGCCATCGATCTCATAGACGAGGCTGGAAGTAGGGCTCGCATGGAAGCTTGTAAGAGGAGAAAGGAAAAACAAACTTCAATACTTACGAAAGCCCCCAGTGAGTATTGGAAAGAAATAAGATCCGTGCAAGAAATGCACGTAAGATACTCCTTTCTCCTTCACCACCGTATTATCCATCAGCTTATTACCATGATTGATGATTTCTGACCTGTGTATGTACGTACAGTCTCTTGCAACGGAATTGTCTGAAAACGACGCTGAGTACGATGGAAAGCTCAACCACGATCCTTCGATGACACCCTCCTTCTCGGACGACGACGAGTATGTAATGTTGAACTTCTGCAAAGTGTTATCGATCGAAATTAACAGTGAAACTGAGAAGAGAGTTTGCAATTTTCCCAGAACTTCGGTGGTGGGGCCCGAAGATATAGCCAGCGTTGCTTCGTTGTGGTCTGGGATCCCCGTGAAGAAGCTTACGGCCGACGAAAGAATGCTTCTTTTGGGACTCGACCAACAGCTCAAGAAAAGAGTCGTCGGTCAAGACGAAGCAGTAGCAGCCATTTCTCGAGCTGTGAAGAGGTCCCGAGTAGGCTTGAAAGACCCAGACAGACCTATTGCGGCTATGCTCTTCTGTGGGCCCACTGGCGTCGGGAAAACCGAGCTGACTAAGGCATTGGCGGCAAGTTATTTCAGTTCGGTAAGATTCATATGCATTCATGAAACAATTTAAACTTATTTCCTAAAAATAAGAAGGGTTGATTAATTTTTCTATCCTGTAATGTAGTGGGGGTGACATTACAATATTATAGGGATAGAAAATTTTGGGGATGGCATCATACGAACAATAACTTTCAAGATTAAGCAATTTAGAGACATTATACGTCGGAACCCTAGATTTGTCCCGAAATTGTTTAATTTTTAAAGTTATACTCCATTGCACCCTTTAAATTTGTCAGAACCCTACAATTATACGCCGGGCTCTACAATTTGGGGCAAAATTCAATAGGTTCTGACTTGAAGTGCTCCGAAATTGCTTAATTTTGAAAGTTATTGTCACTATTATGCCAACCCCTAAATCCGTTGTCCCTATAATGCTACACCCAACAAATTACGGGACTTTTCAACAAGCCAAATAAGGAAGATACATGTGGATTCAGATGCATACGTAATTTCTGAGATAGTGTTGTTGCCTTGGATTGTTTTCTTACAGGAGTCAGCTATGCTCAGATTAGATATGAGCGAATATATGGAGCGACATACCGTAAGCAAGCTAATAGGATCTCCGCCTGGGTACGTTGGCTATGGAGAAGGAGGAACTCTTACTGAATCCATCAGAAAGAAGCCATTTACTGTCGTGCTATTGGACGAAATCGAAAAGGCTCACCCAGACGTGTTCAACCTTCTCCTACAGTTGTTCGAGGACGGTCACCTAACAGATTCTCAGGTAGGTCGCACTGCCCTTAGGGTGCGTTTGGTACGCGGAATTCGATGCTGAATAGAAAATGAAAAGCGTAAAGCTACGACGCGCGACGCGTGACGTACAACGGTTCGATGCGTACAACTGCATTTTCTTTTCTGAATCGAATTCTGCATACCGAGCGCCCCCTTTCTAGCAAATGAAAATAGGTGACATACTTGAGTGGCCTTTTTCTTCTTCTTCCTGTACGTGTGTATTGTGGATAGGGAAGACGAGTGTCGTTCAAAAACGCACTGATAGTGATGACTTCGAACATTGGATCTGAAGCCATAGCCAGGGGACGACAGAACGCCTTCGGTTTCTTCACCGCCGAGGACGATTCGAGTTCTTCATATTCGGGAATGAAAGCACTTTTGATGGAAGAGCTTAAGGGCTATTTTCGCCCCGAATTGCTCAATAGAATAGATGAAGTCGTCGTTTTCCGTCCCCTTGAGAAGCCTCAGGTCTCTCTCTCTCCCCCTCCCTCTCTCTCTATGCAATGAATTTACGAATTTCCAAATAATTTCGATGAATTCGTTGTACGTATCAGATGCTCGAAATATTGGACATAATGCTGAATGAGGTGAAAGAAAGGCTTACAAACCTGGGAATAGGGTTAGAGGTGTCTGAAAAAGTCATGGAGTTGATATGCCAGCAGGGATATGATCGAAGCTATGGCGCACGTCCCCTAAGAAGGGCGGTGACGCTTTTCATCGAAGACCTTGTGAGCGAATCTCTGCTCGCCGGAAATTACGGTTCAGGCAATTTGGCGGTGATCGATTTGGACGATTCTGGGAATCCCATCGTCGCTTTTCGATCGAATTCGAATTCGAATCTGAGAATCGAATTAACCGATACATCTTCGAATCTTTAGGGACTCAATGTGTATAAATTCTTTACTTAGCGACGAACTGCGTGCAATTTCGTGATATAATTTGTATATACGTCACGATATGTGAGGGATTTTCGGAATTGGGGGTGTTAAGGTTAGGGTTCTGTTTTTGAAAAGAATTTTGAGGATATTCGAGCCTTCGGAGGGTAAATGGTCGTATAAACGGTGGAGATTTTTTTTAAAAAAAAAAAGCGCAAACGATGTTTTTCACGTCGATTTGAGCCTAGAAAATAAGCCGAGCTCGTCCGTTAAATCAAACTCGGATTTTTTTTTGGTGAAAGTTAATTGAAGTTGAATGGCTAGTAAAAGAAGATGTGTTCTATAATCTATTACATGCATTCAATCTTGTGAAAACGACTGATTTTGATCATTGAGTTGTCAATCCCAATTTGCGTTGCAAAATAATCCCATGTGTTGAATTTACAATATAAATCTGAATGGCATCATTTCTCCACCAATAACGTCGCTGTTTATCACAATATGTATGAATGCAGTGATTGATTGAGATGTAAAGCTACTAAAAGTAAAGTGATCGCTAGTTTGATTTTCCAATTTAGTGCGAAAAAAAGATTACATTTTTATTTTCTTGAAATCAAGCATTGCCTGAAATGACTTTCTGGGCCTGAGATTTTTAGCATGTGGTAAAGGAGCAATGGTCCCACAAATCATAATGAATGTATATGAATATATACATAGTAGGGTAGTTGAAGGCTAATACTAGAATTCGAATTATAACCACAACCCAACAAAAAATCTATATGCTTCCCTTTAAACCCACTTTCTTCATGTGAGGGCTTTATATTATAATAAATACCTCGCTTCACACTTTCAATTTTCATCTCCTTTCTCTAGCATTGCTTTGCTTTTCCCTAATTCAGAAAAAAAAATTAGTAATAATAAAGAACGTAACTTTAGAAATATGTCTGTGGCCATGGCTTATTCATATGGTACTACTAAGGTTTGGTTGTACGGAAACTTGAAAACGACAGAGAAACTTCCGAGCCCAAAGATCAGAGCTTCAATTTTCTCTTTCGGCGTTTCATCCAATTTTTCCTCCAATAGGTAGAATTTCTTACTCCATTTTTTGTCTTCAATTTTGATTTTCTTTAGTTGGGTTTTTGTCTGGGCATGCGATTTCTTGGTTTGGTGATCCACCATATGAGTTCAATCTGTGGTTATTTATTGCTATGACTGTTATTACATCATGGGTCTGAGTTTTACAATGTTTACGATTCGGAAATCATCTTCAGCTGATGAAAGTAGATATGAACACTCTTTGCCTTTATTCGATACCATCCTTTTAGTTCATCAAGATTCTTACTTTAACCTGCTAATCACATACGATTTTGAATCCGATGTTCATAGCATTTCATTATTCCATTACGCATAATTCGCTGTTTTTTCCGTGGGAGAACGATAGTTTTAGTACCCGATATTTGGGGCATTGGCGTTTTCGGTTCCTCATATTCCGAAGTGCCACTTTTAGTTCCCAATATAACCGAATTTCAACCGTTTTGGTCGACTTAACACCTCATAACTCATCATTTTCTTCGACTAAAATGCACGTGAGCATAATTACGCATCACATTGAACTCAAATTCAAGGTCGTCGATCATTCCATAATGTAAGGTGTAATTGTGTAATGATGTTCATGCGCATTTAAACCGAAGAGGAAGACGTGTTATGAGGTTTAAAGTAGAGTAAAGGATATCATGTGCTCTCACATGTTAAATTCTGTCTAAATTAGCGATTAAGTTAATCGAGGACCAAAACGGTTAAAAATCGATAAAATTGACACCTCGAACATGGGGGCCAGAAATGCCCATACTTCAAACATTGGGGATTAAAAGTATTGTTCACCCTTTTTTTCCATATTCATATTTGCGCGGCGTACCCTGCGTTATTTCTCCCGTTTTTCATGTCAGCTTCTTACCGAAGAAGGCTAACTTTGTCCCGAAAGCCACTACGACAGTAGAGGTAATCCATAATTTCGACGAACGCAAGAAAAAAACATCTTGGCTTTTTTTTATAACATCATTAGATTCGACGTTCGAAATATTGCAAATAGGACGGTAGCTTTAGCGAAACGGACGTAATCCCAACACCCATCGTCATAATCGACCAAGACTCAAATCCCGAGGCTACCATCGTAGAGATCACCTTTGGCGATCGCCTCGGCGCCCTTCTCGACACCGTAAGCAAATAAAAAAAAGAAAGTCATCACATATATATATATATATATATATATATATATATATAAATATATGTATCTCTTTTACAGTCGATTTCATTTTTTACGTTGGTTAATTTTTGCGTCGCAGATGAACTCTCTGAAGGACCTCGGACTGAACGTCGTAAAGGGAAACGTTTACCACGATTCGTCTGGCAAGCACAACAAGTTCGCCATCACTAAGGCGTAAGCAATAATTTCTTGATTCATAACGTTTGTTGAATGATCATTCCGCCTAAAAACGTGTGGGGTAACGTTTTTTGTATAAATATTATTTTCCAGTACATTCCATCACCTCTAGGCTGATTTCTGTATTTTGTCTAGGCTTTGAATTTTAAATTTCTGATCGTGATGATTCGTATCCAAAAAGAAAAACGTCTAGGCTGATTTCTTTGTTTTCTAGCCTTAAATATGTTATTTTTTTAAATGAATGGTCGTGCGGATTCATATAAAAAACTTATGATCCTTCAGTTCTGATACCATGTCGATGACCACTGTGATTCAACGCGTCCCTTTGTTTTATTACCAAATACATTGTCCCAATGCTGTAAATCGCTCTTACAGTTCGACGGGGAGGAAAATCGACGAACCCGAGCTGCTCGAGGCCATTCGCCTAACCATAATCAACAATATGCTTCAATACCATCCCGTAAATTTAAATTTTCGAAACCTTTTCGCTTTGTTTTTTCAAAAAAAATAATTTTTCATCCTTTCGCCTTTCTTTGCATTAATTTTCTAGGAGTTGAGCACGCGATTAGCCATGGGCGCAGCTTTCGGAGCTATGCAGCCGAGCGAAACGGTACGTTACTATAACTAAAACCCTAATCCATTATTTTTTTTCTTACCATAAAGATTCAAAAAAAAAAAAACGAAGCCCATAAAATGCAGGTCGACGTCGACGTGGCGACGCATGTCCACGTCTACGACGACGGCCCACAGCAAAGGTGATAAAAAGCGCTTTTTTGGGTCGAGGTTTTTTTTTTGCGCTATAACATTTCTATTGCATATATATTAGCTTGCTTTCCGTCGAGACAGCAGATCGATCGGGGTTAATAGTTGATCTCGTAAGGATTATAACAGACGTAAACGTCGACGTCAAGTCTGGCGAGTTTGATACCGAGGTAAAATCGAAGGATTTTTTTTGCGATTATAAATTACCTTATAGACCATTAAATTCTTGGTCTCTTTTTAGGGTTTGTTGGCCAAGGCGAAGTTTCATGTGAGCTACAAGGGAAAGGCCGTCGGCCGGCCTTTGCAGCAGGTAGTAAACGGAAAAAAACCCGATAATATAATATATATATATATATATAATATATATATATATATATTGTTGGGAGAAATTAGAATTTTTTTTCTTTTATTTGAGATTTTTTGCTTGATTGGAGATTATGATGAGGAGCTGTTTTTGCAGGTTCTTGAAAACAGTCTGAGGTACTACTTGAGGAGGCCTACCACAGAGGAAGCAAGTTTTTGAATACCATATATATTATATATGTGTAATAATATGTGGTTATCTCAATAAATGAGAGATAGAAGACTCTGATTAGCCATGTGATATCTGAGCTTATTATTATTTCGGAGATTTATATGTTGAGAGCTATTGAAGCTAATGGTTGTTGAGTGGTTACATACAATAATGCTCATCTATTACAGACTGGTGAATGAAAATGACTCGGAAATTGGGCGGGTCGGATAAATTATTGAAAATATCTTAATGGCAAACGGCTAAATATATATATCATAAATCATTGATCCAATAGATATATTTTTATTTTGTGGAAGCGATCAAGCAATCGTTTGAATTACCAATAGTCGACCTGGTTTTAATTCAAACAAAAGTTCAATTGTAGTTAAGACACTCAAACTAAAGGTCTAATTGTTGTTAAGAACGTACAAAAAGATGTCTTCACTGCATCGTTTCGTTACACAAAAAAGTCAACCGTAGATAGATCTAAAATCTTACCTAATTTACCTGTCACTATTGCCACACGCTTTCCCACCTATAATTTTCTTCAATAAATAGCTAATCTGAAAAACTATACCTCTAAACCTAATCTACTAATAAAAAAAAATAACACAATGCCCATCAATTATCAAACCCCTTATATTTATTCAGTCACTAACTAAACACACCCAAACCCAATCAACTAAATAAAACAAATATCATTAATAATTACCAACTAAGACGTGTGCTTGATTAAACTGTAAATTGAAGGTACTAAAGTCCCTCCGTCCTATATGTGACCTCCACCAACCCTTACCAAGAAATGAACATATTAATAACACTCCATTAAAACCCCAACCTTGACTCTGTCCCTATCATTAACTATTTCCCAAAAATTTAAAAACAAAAAACAAAACACATCCTTCTCCGATCTATTTAAACACCATTAACAACTCTTCCACTAACTCATTTCCCTTCAAAAACCCAAATTTCTTTTTTTTTAAAAAAAAACCACCATGATATTCCGTTCTAAGCTCCCCGACATAAACATACCTAACCACCTCCCTTTACACGACTATTGCTTCGAAAGAATTTCGGACCATCGATCCCAAATTTGTCTAATCGATGGCTCGAACGACGATGTCTACACTTACGAGCAAGTCGAAAGATTGTCCCAAAAGGTAGCCTTGGGATTGCTCGAACATGGGATAGGGCAATACGATACGATCATGTTGTTATTACCGAACTCGCCGGAGTATGTTTTTTCTTTCCTCGGAGCTTCTTACATAGGGGCAGTTTGCACCATGGCAAATCCCTATTTTACCCCCGCCGAGGTCATCAAGCAAGCCGAGGCTTCTAATGCGAAGCTCATCGTAACGCAGGCTTGTTATGTGGAGAAGGTGAGGAACTACTCCGTGGAGAAGAATATAAAGGTATGTTGAGTTTTTAGCCGTTTGATTTGTTATTAAAAGCATCATTTTGATTGAGATCGTTTTTTTATTTATTTGTTCGATGAGAACGAGAGTTTGTAATTTACTAATGCTACATTTAGTGTGATTTTTTAGTTTTATAAATTCTTTCCTATCTGCATAATTTTCATTTGAGTCTATAAGTTTTAAGATTTCATTATACCTCGTTTATGAATCTTTTTGCTGAGGTAAGAAGAACGACGACAAGATTTGTTTTAGCATCATTGAATTCTAGAGTTAGAAGTTGGAAATATACACATCATGTTTGTATAGTTGGGAAACGGCCGGCTATTAAATTAAACTGATATAGATCCGACTAAACATATCCGGAAAAAGATAAATATTAAATTAAAGTATAGTCGAACTATATATAAAATCTTAAATTCGACAAATAAAATAAAAATGTAAAAGAATGTACCAAACCTAAGCTAATCAAATTCACCTAAAAATATATCTTTAATGAAAAAAAAAACTTTCTTTTTCCCTCTCTAACCATAAATGCCTCATACAAAAAAAAAAACAGGTGGTCTGCACAGATACGGCCCCAGTTGGCTGCATCTCCTTTTCCGACCTCAACACCGCCGCCGGACGCCGGCCAACCACCGCCGGAATCCGCCCCGACGACGTGGTGGCGCTGCCCTACTCCTCCGGCACCACCGGCCTCCCAAAGGGAGTCATGCTGACTCACAAGGGGCTCGTGACGAGCGTAGCCCAGCAAGTCGATGGAGAAAACCCTAATTTACACTTTCGAAAAACCGACGTTTTGCTCTGTGCTTTGCCGCTCTTCCACATATACTCTCTGAATTCGATACTTCTTTGTGGGCTCCGCGCGGGCGCGTCCATACTCATCATGCAGAGGTTCGATATCGCAAAGTTTTTCGAGGCAATACAGAAGCATAAGATTACGATTGCGCCCTTGGTGCCGCCTATCGTCCTTCAGATAGCAAAGAGCGAATTGGTGGGCGATTACGACCTTTCCTCCGTGAGGATGATCATGTCGGGCGCCGCCCCTTTGGGTAAGGAGTTGGAGGACGCTGTTAGGGTTAAGTTCCCCAACGCCGTCTTCGGACAGGTAAATTACATAAATACGACTATGTAAATTCAGGGTAAATTTTGAATTAACCGAATAAATATTTCGACGATTTTCGTTGTCGATTTTTCAAAATTTACGATTGACTACATTGGTCTCGATTTTCTACAATCGTGGTTGCGCGGGATAGACGATTGCACGTCAGCCACGAGTCCAGAATTTATGATATACGATTTTTCGTCAATATACGTGCTTTGGCAAAATTTCAATAATTTAAATGAAGTTTTCGACAATTTTACATTTACCATCTTTTCTTACTCCCTCTGTCCCAATTCTTTTTGGACATTTGGGGTGTGGCACGCAAATTAAGAAACTGAATATTTTAATAATATAGTGTGTTGGAAAAGGTAAAAAAGTGTTTGGCACGTCATTTAAGAAAATTTAATATTATTACATTGATTGTTTGTGATAGTTTTTTTGCTAAATAAGGAAATGTACAAAAGAGGTGGGACGCCCGATTTAGTAAAATGTACAAAAACTTTTGGGACGGAGGGAGTATATAACAATTGACTGCGCAGTAGTGCCGATTTTCGGCACACGTGGCTGCGCGACAATCGAAGTTACGATATATGATTTGTCACGCCAGACACGAATGCCGAAAATTGGGACTATTGCACAATCAATTGTAAATTTTAAAAAGTCAGTAAAGTAAAAAAATTGCATGAGAATAGTAATAATAATAATTAGTCGAGCGAACATTATTGTGTTAGGGTTACGGAATGACCGAAGCCGGCCCAGTGCTATCGATGTGCTTAGCGTTCTCCAAAGAACCGTTTGAGGTTAAATCTGGCGCATGCGGGACCGTCGTAAGGAACGCCGAAATGAAGATAATCGACATAAAGACGGGCGTTTCCCTCGGCCCTAATCAGTCGGGGGAGATTTGCATCAGAGGAGACCAAATCATGAAAGGTATTTATATATGTATATCTATATATATGAGTAATGTTATGATGCTCACCTTGCGTGAGCACCAAACACATCAACGCGCCAAATTAGCATACAATGAGATTTTTTTTATTGATCTATAACCTACACATGAGATTAGTGAACCCGTCGGGGGTTGATTTGACATGTTGACGTGGCACAAAAAAATGCCATACAACAGGTGCCCACGTGTGGTGCTCACGCAAGGTGAGCACCATAACATATATATATATATATATATATATATATATATTTCATAATTCACATCTATATGATCAGAAATTGAAGGTTTCATCTTAAGATCAATTGACAATGGGGATTGAACTGCATCTTATTATACAACTGGTATTGTTTGCACGCCCAAATGCGTGTTATATAAAAGTATCATATTAGTTGTATTTGAAATATTTAATAGAATTATAATTTAAATTTAGTTATCTATATTTATAAGTATATAAAAGGAAAAATTTGACGTATTAGGAAATTAAATGTAAAATAGAAATCCATTTAAGCAAATTGGCAAAAGGTAATGGATGATTTTTTTCAATTTTATTGATATACTTAAAAAAAGATTAAAATCGACAGACCGAAGTGGCAGTTTAGAGCAATTCATCACCCTTCATACAATAGAATAGATATTAACTGCGCCTGACAATTTTGAGTTTTTCTCAGAGTATATTTCGTATGTTCTTCAGGCTATTTGAACGACCCAGAATCTACGGCGAGGACGATCGACGGAGAAGGATGGCTACACACTGGAGACGTAGGGCTCATCGACGAAGACGACGAACTTTTCATTGTCTATCGACTGAAGGAAATAATAAAGTACAAAGGATTTCAAGTCGCGCCCGCCGAGATCGAAGCCCTACTCGTCAATCATCCCTACATATCAGACGCCGCCGTCGTGCCGTAAGTACAAAACGCTAAAAAAATCTTATTTTTTTTATGTAACCGTGTAGTATTTGTTACAAGGGGATTTAGGTGTAAAATTTAATAAATTATTACAATGTGATATGATGTAATTAATTTGTGATTAACTATTTTGCAGGATGAAGGATGAGACAGCAGGTGAAGTGCCAGTTGCATTTGTTGTGCAAGCAGATGGGTGCAAAATAAATGAGGATGAAGTCAAGCACTTCATCTCCAAACAGGTAAATTTGATTCTATTTGTTTATATTTATGTATTGATATATATTTATATATATATATATCTTTAATTATTTGTATAGGTTGTGTTTTACAAGAGAATAAATCGAGTTTTCCTCGTGGATTCGATCCCTAAGTCTCCGTCGGGGAAGATACTGAGAAAGGATCTGAGGGTGAGATTAGCCGATATTGCTAATCAAAATTAATTAATAAAAAAATTAAATTATTAGATAAAACTTTATGTTATCTCTTATATTTTTTCTTTCCTTTTGTTGCATGAAAGAAATATGTTGCATGCTTGTAAATTGAAATGTATCATGGCCAGCGATGTACTTTGTTAATAACTACTGTAATCTTGAAATGCTTAATATAAGTGTTAATTGGATGAAATATGTCCACAAATACGCAGCTTTTAATTAAATAAAACTCACGTGCTTCATGGACATGCCAGCACAATTATTTTTATCCATTTGCTTTATTTCACAATGGGATATCAAATGAATGTTTTTTTATGTAAATATTCTCCCATATCTTGAAGTTGATCTATTTACAAATAAATAGCGTTAAGACGTTCTTTGTCTGAAACTTTCTTACCAGTGCGCTGCCGACACGTTTAACCTTCAAAAAATCAATGAAAATGAATATATATATATATATATATATATATATATATATATAAATAATCCTCCACTTACGACCGAAAGTCAAATAAAGACTAATACATTCTCTCTTCTCTAGTATTATTATTCGTTTTTACAAAATCACACTAAAAGGCCAATTGGAATTGAAAATGAAAGCCCAACAAACAAAATAAATAAATAAAGGGGCAATACAATATATATCTATATCTCTTCCTCCACAACATTAAAAGACCACGATTCAGTTTTTTTTTTTAAGAAAAAAAGGAGCACAAAAAGATTTTTCCACCGCTAACACTGTCACGTGTCGGTGAAGGTGGACCCCATATTTGAAATTAAAGTCGTTGTTCTTTCTCCAAGTGGCAATAACGTCGCCATTGTCGAAGGATTTTATGTTTCTCCGAGCTCTTCAAAGCCCACAAAACGTCCCATCATCGTAAGAAAAAGGAGAAAAAAGAACACTAAAGCACTGCTTCTCTGCTATGCCTTCGAAGCTTCGCTAGAGAGATTAATCGACTCTGTATATATACACATTTCTTCGTATATATACAAAAGGGTATATTTTTTTTGTTAAGTCCTGGCTGGTTTCAGAGGATTGGTGCTAAGCAAGAAGTAAGCGAAGGTAAAGTTTATGGAGCTTTGGCGAAAAGTTTTCTTCCCTGTAAGAAGAGCTTGGTTTGCAGTTTCTGCTCGTGTTAAGTCTCGCAAGAACGGTAAAGATTAATCTATGTTGTTTTGTGTGTAAAGCTTCTTTTCAAGATTCGATTTTTACTATGATGGTGAGTTTGATTCTTAATCTCAGTTCTTGGAAAAAAGCAGAATTATAATGGATACTTTCTCATCTGCTTGAGATGTGATGCTACAGTGACTTGTTCGAATGATTTCTAGAAGTTTTTAGTGTAACGTCTCCTGTTTTCGTTGCCATTATTATGACATAATTTCAATTGTTTATAGCATCTGATTAAGTCCACTCAGGCAATGAACATGGTCACAAGTCAACTCTGTTTTTCGGAGAAGAGATGTTCTTTTTTTCATAATTCATAGTGCAGATTCGTTCTTTCTTGATTGTAGTTTGAAATCTTTCTTCGATCTTCGTTTCTCTTTCAGTCGCCGGGCTTTTGAAGCTTCACGACGACATTCAAACGTGTGCTTACGAGGATGTAAAGATCATGTGGGAAATGCTGAGGAGAACAGAGTCCTCGCAGGTTATTACCCGCCATAGCCATACCAAGCGTAAGATGAAAACAGAGAAGAGACAAAACTATGATGGTGCTCTGTTTTCTGTTGATCTCTGATGCAACTCTGTTTCTGATCTCTTCGATCACTTATGTGCAGCAGTTGTAAGAAAAGAACACAGCCTTTTTTGTAAATAGAAAGAAACGAATAACATCCATGAATGGAATCAAGTATCGTGTTTCGTTGACATTAATCAAAAACCAAATTTCCAATAGTAAAAAAAAAAGGTACGTTACATACATGGCCTATGGCAAAAGTGATTCTATTTCTACTACAGAGATCATTCCTGCAAAACTGATTTCTAACATTTCCCCAGCACTGATTATATCATAGATTACAAGGAAAAGAAAAAGGTAGAAAAAAATATTGTAAGTAGAAGACAGTAATCTAATCATACAACATCATCGCCGCATCAGCAGCATATACCACGTAGGCTCTGCTCTGCTATGTTCTGTACGGCGAATTCGCAAAGATCTTGGAATCAATCAATAACTTCGCTTGCTCGAAAGGCCATGATGAACGAGCCCACATTTAAGGCCAAATGAGCCTTCTAATTCGACTATCCCATCTCATTCTTCAGACGAACGTGTGCTTATTTTCTCAAGCAACGAAGGCCAATCATGGCCTAGCTGCCTTGGATTCCTTTCCATAGAAACCCTAAAGTCTTGCAAAGAGATTGGCTTCGAATGGTTATTACCTTGAGTCTGAATTTGATCGCCTGGTCTGAGCCCATATGTTAGCTTATCTCTCTGTTGCAATTCGATGCTCGACCGAATTAATCCCTTGAGGTAAGAATCCAAGCCAATGTTGAGTAAGTTCGCACAGTCCAACGAAAGCCCTTCAAGGCCATGGCTGAGTGCTACACGTTCCATTCTTTCCCTTAACGTAAAACTGTCCAACAAAGCGCCGTTACTAAACACTTCAAGCCTACTAACTTGAGATGGCCCAGGTGCAGATTCTTGATTCCTCAATGCAATCATTTTAGAAGGGTTAGAAACAAAAGCCTCGTCGCTCATCAGAGCTGGCCTAGCAATTTCTTGATGATGCTGCACTAGCCTATCAATTTCGGGCAGGTCTATATTCCCATTTTCCAACACAACATTTGAAGCGCTCAATTTATTTTCAGTAAGCTGGCGAGCAAGCTTGACCTTCCCCGTAGGAGAAGAACTCCGAGCTGTGTTGCCACGGGAGCCATTTTCGTAGTAAATATCAGCTGAAGCATCATCCCTGCGATTAACTGGCGGGGGAGATTTTGCAGTCGAGGCATTTTTCAGAATCGAACGAATGAGTTGGTTGTGTAGGGAAATGTTTTCCCGCCCTAGGATTCCCAGGCAGAGCTTGTTGAACTCAACCTTTGACACTTTCATACTCAAGAATCGACGAAGGTATTCAAAGTACTGCTTGGATTTTTCCAGGCCTAACTTCTTCACTAACTGATCTTTCAAATCGGCGAGATCTATTCGAGGGTGCTGATGAGGAGGTTGCATTATTGCGTCTCTCCTCGGAAACTTATATATCCATACAACAAAGGTAAACTCTACTACAACGATTTATACAGAAGTTCAACTTTTAAACTATTACTGTTGTGATCCAATCCACATCACAAAGCCCCTTTTCATAGTTGCTATTTTATCCATCTAAAGGCAACTTCGACGGGGAAGAACTGAATCTCATATCTAAACCTCACTTTCAGCACACTCGACGATCGAATCTCTGAATTCACACAGTGAGATCTCGAATTTCCAACCAAACTGAATCTCCCTCCAAAAATGGTACTTCAAAAACTTTCTAAGTTAATAAGTGTACTTCAAGCAACCCTTTATTCATCCAATCTCTATGAAACCAAATACAGAGAATTCCCTGCTAACTCTCAGCAGCAAACCACCCCACAATTGTTGCGCAATACTTAAAATTCAGCAAGAACCCAAATTCCACTGATTCATCAAAAGGTTAGAACGAGGACTATCAGCTTCAGATTCCGATTCTATGCTAAAAATGCGTACTTACAGCATAATGCATCAAGGAAAAAACAGCAAAATTTCGAACTTTTACGCCGCATATCAGCTCGCCGAACCAAGAGAATAGATGCGAAGTTGGTCGGAACTTCAGAATTCAGATTCGAGGCACGACCAGAATAAATAAAGTACACTCACAGCTTCAAATTTCAATTCTTTTCCTCTCCACTTGCTTGGAGAACATGTAGCTTATTCCGACCATTGCTTCTCATCCCTTCAGAAACATTTCGCTTCACATTCTCCGTTTCTCTTTCCAATTTTAGCTTCCCAGCAAATTATTCACCGAATCACGAAAATCTGAAGAACCCTTTTCGTTGTATTCTGCCTCCGATCGCTCTCCCTCTGCGACACACTCCACTTTCTCTCTCCCCGTACTTTCTCTCTCTTCTCGCAATGTACAGATTAGATGGTAAATCCTTCGTTTAGCAACTTTATCCATGTGTACAACACACGATGCATGACGTACGACTCTTACGTATGAAAAAACGATGAAACCTGATCTGGCAGAAAAACAATCGTTCTGGTATTAGCAAGTTTTACTTATTTGATTTGCAAAACTAATAAAAAAAGTCGCCTGTTTGGCTACGCGACTATTGGCTTAGATAGAAGCGCCTATTTCACATCATTAGGGTGTGCAATAAGATTGGACAACAAACGATTCACGGTTTCGATTACAAACCCTAAGTTTCGATTTTGGGATCGGTCGAACCCTAATCGAACCGTACTCCAGATTATTTCAGATTTTTGGTTTGGCTTGAACCATAAATGTTACGTAAAATAACGAACAAATAATATTATAATGATCGACAACGGCGGTTAGTGAACCGTTGTCTACATTTCAAAAATTACAATCGACGGTTCAAACCGGCGGTTTGCGGTTTTGATATTGAGTAAACCGTTAGCGAATCATAACGTCGATCAACGGTTTCTGTTCTTGTTCAAACCGACTTTTTTTTTCCGAATAGTTCTCAAGATCTAGTCGTTATACGTAATTGGCGTAAGCATTGAAATGATTGAAGTTTTTGTAATTGGAATCGTGTTAGGTCTAATTCCTATTACTTTGGCTGGCTTATTCGTAACTGCATATTTACATTACATGCGTGGTATCATTCGAATAGAAAGATGCCACTGGCCAAGTATACTTTGTCCTCTAAAAAGTATTGGCGCGAGTATGATTAATATATAAATATTGAGGTAGATGATTGATTATTAAACGATCACTTCACCTAAAAGGTTAAGTCTGTAGTGAGGGACTAGGCGATTTCAAGGCATGCTCTCTATAATTTCTCCATTGTAGGCGGCAACGGCGTATAAGACCCTCCCATGACCCTAAAAGCTTAAGCCTGTAGTGAGGTCTAGACTTTAACGAGTGGTCACTCGTGCGGATCCTTACCATAGATGACTTGCCATTAAAAGTAAGCAAGTGAGTCGGTCCGTCCAGTCTGCTTCTATGCCTCTTCGTCAGGTCTCACGCTTTCCATTAGTCCAAGCCTAACTACCCAATCAGCCTCATGACCCCAACTCTACCTTAAGTAGAAGTGGAGTAAGCGGATCTGTGCTAGCTTTCCATTCCATCCTAACAATCATAGAAGGTGCAAGACTCTTTGCTTGAGTTGAAAAACTTTTGACCCGCATTTAGGTCCCGGAATTAGCTTTCTCCTTTGATCCCGCTCGAGTGGGAAGCTAGGGAGCTAGTTTTTACATAATATATCTTTTTCATCACCTTCTTAGCGCTCCGTTGCAGTTACAGAAGTAGCACTCAGACTAGCAGGGCATTCAATTGCAGCTTCTTCTGTAACAGCTTAGAATAAGCCAAGAGATTGATGTTGAGTCGTCTAGGCCTGTCCATTAAGGATTTACTGCTGTGTGTCAAGATTCTAAGTGGAAGTGCATCTACTGGGAAAGTGTCCAACTCAACATGTCCGAACAAACTGCACTTACGGGAGATTAGCTGCGATGAGATTGCCCGACGCATTCGAGGGCTCGGATCCTACGAGGTAGGGTGCACCGCACCACACACACATACGCATATAATGCAATCATATCATTTGTAGTTGAGTTTTAATAAATTAGCTGGTGAAAAATTAATTAATTATGGATCAAAGTACACATTGGAAAGAGTAGTACATGCATGCCATGCAGGGGGCTTGTCCACCTTCTAGAAGGTTGGAAACATCATGAAGTTGGAGCCATCGATGTTGAGAAGATTGATGTTGTGTTTAGGGCTGCTTTGACACATGGACTCAAACCCGCATGCCCGTAGCTGGAGAAGTGGGGACCTGAAGCGAACGCCGAAATTCGGGTATCATACCCTTATTAAGTAATTTTTCGAAATAAGATCCGTATTAATGCGAATAATTTAAATTCAAACAGTACAACATGCAACTACATTATAAAACCAACACAAAATTATGCGTAATGAATCCTGCCAACTTTTTTTTGCCATCGAAAACATTTTAACATTTTAAGCCCCATTCAAGTAAGTAACTTGCACAAAAAAAGAAAAATCTTCAAAATATCATATTGAAACTAAGATGTTTCGACTGTGATGAGAAATGAGAGGAACATATTTAAAGACATAAAGTAGTGCAAAAAGTAATAAAATTGTGTTGATATGTTGAGTGTTTGAATGAAAGTAATAAAAATTGTGTTGATATGTTGATGTGTTAATTTAGTGTTACAAATCATCAATATGTTGATGTGGCATGTCGACATGGTACGAATCAGTGCCACATCGACAGGTGCGCACTTAAGTAAGGTGCTCACATAAAATTCGTGCCATGTTGACATGTCACATCAACATTTGATGATACATAACACTAATTAATACATTCTAATGGTCATTGGTCGACATATCAGATGATGATGTGACGTGTATATGTCCACAGATCAATACCACATAACAGGTACCACATAAAGCGTAAACATGCCACATCATCGTCCGATATGTCGACCAATAACCCCTAGAATGTGTTAATTTAGCGTTACGTATCATCAATGTTGATGTGGCATGTCGACATGGCACAAATCAGTGCCACATCGACAGGTGCCCACGTAAGGTTCTCACATAAGGTGAGCACCATAAAATTCCTCTATGGCTATATTACTAATTTTTTTTATCTTCTCAGGCATCAATCACTATTTTCTATCCCAAGCAAAATTTAAAGGGATTGTCTTTATATATTTGCTTATTCTTAGTCTTGCTCAACCACTTCAAGAGAAGTCATCGACACAATGGAGTTCCATCTCTAATTCTATTAGTATATATATAGATAAAAAAAAATATATCTTGTCCGTAGACCGTGATCACCCTAACACCTTCAGACATTTATTACCAGCCGAGCTGCTACATTGTACTGTAACTAATGTGGCATTGCTTTGATGAATCTACGTGAGTTTAAAGGGTTTAGATTAGCTGCTTTGGCACAATAATTTTAGGTTTTTTTAGGGCAGATTTCGTTTAAGATATCTAATGGGGTGGGTATCTATTCGGCTTAAGGTTTGAGGTTCAAGAACGCATGCATTAATCTTACAACATAATTCTTTTTATATTATATTAATGGTAATGGGCTAGGATAAAACGTTAATTGATCTTTATCAATCGACCAGTCATATTTTGTCTATATATATTTAAAAATAAAAAAAGATTTATTAAACCACGAACCTTTTATAACCTCGTAATAACTACAAAATTAATAACTACAAAATTCTATTAGTATATTACTTATTAAAACTATTTAATTAATAATAAAGCCTCCTAAGTCGGAGAGGCTTCAGTTTGTTCTATTAGTAACCGTATATCTTCCTAAGTACATAAAGCTATTCGATTCTTGTAATATAATGCGTGTGATTTCAAGGACTTCCAATAAGTTCAATACAATAGCCCACAAAGAATAGCTACTTCATTGCATTCATTTTACCATTTCGAATTTTCGTCCTATGCACTTCAAACTGTTCCCTTCCTCCAGTTAAATAAATGAACAAGCAACAATCCCACAAAAAAAAAAAAAAAAGAAAAGAAAACCCACAGTTTTCCTCAAGATAAATAATATATAATGTAACAACACAATATTTCTCTACTTTATAGGCTCAGAAAATGGAGCCTCAAAAGAATGTGAGCTTAAAAGAACTTAAGCTTTCCCTTAGCCACACCATTAACCGTCGTTTGCTGCAACAGACATGTTTCTTCCTCGGCGCCCGTCAGACCCTCGCACGAGCCCCTCGACGACCCGAGTGTGACGGCAAAGTAGAGATAAATAGTGCAAAGAAACGCAAGAAGGGCGAGAGCTGTAAGAAGAAAACGATGCCTTTCGAATAGAGTTGACCAGCTTCCCAATTCTTCGCCTTTTGAGTACTGTTTCTTCGACGAAGATTGGGCGAAAACGGTTTGCGATTGTGATCTGCGATGGGGCGAAGTTATTGTGACTACGTTGTCGAGGGCCATTGTTGGGTTGAACGGTGATCCTTTTTTATCTGATAATTTCCTGCAACAGATTGTTTTCCCAATTCTGATATATTCCATTAACAGGAAATTCTCTTGGTATTTCTCGAAACGAAAGAATCGAACAAAAATCGACTATCTTTAACTAACGAATCAACCTATTTTCTTCCCCATTTGTCTGCAAAATGTGTGCAGAAATCTGAAGTTCTAACCTTTTTCCTTCTACCAACAAATCAGCAACCAAATTTCAAATTCAAATCTTTCTCATCGGAAACGTTGAATAAAACAACGTTCTAGGTTGAACTAGAGCCATTATATTGCAAAAAAAAATTAAAAATTCGAAACCACGGAGAGATGATAACCAAATTGAATGGCCGAAAAAAAAACGATTGAATAGTTAAACAGCGCTGATCAAGCACGCGGCGGATCTGCGACTGCAATGAAAGCGAAACAACAAAAGGCAAGAATCGAACTTACAGGTCAAGAAAAATCGATTCTCCCCCCTACAAAATCGAGAGATCTGGAAAATCAATACGTCAATTTCCCCGGGCGATAAACGTAGAATCTTGCATCAATTTTCAGCGCCCATTTAATTCGGAACGTAGGAAAAAAATATGCGAGACAAATGGGAACTGCGTGTCTACGATAGGGTAAGTAGGTGGAAAGCACCATTCAGCGTCGCTCGTATTTATTATTATATTGGGAGAGAGACTAGAGAGAGAGAGAGGGAGAGAGAGAAGAAAGGAAACGCGTTGGTCTCTGATTCTGATCTTAATATCTAGGGACGATTTACGGGGGTTTATCTCCGACCCTTGACAACGTTGTAGGGTTGTAATGAAAAATCGATCTAAAGTCAAATTAATTTTCAATGTGACTCTTTTATTTTTTAGATCCCATGAAATTAATTATTATTGAACAACTATAATACCATTTTCAAACTATAAACTCATTCACAAACTCAAACTCGTTTTCAAACTCAAAATACAGTAATTTTTCTCCAACAATTAAACACATTTTCAAACTCAAAATATTAGTGTCAAAATGTCATCTTTCATACCAGCTTTGCTTAATTTTCCAATACTACCACATATTTTTCAATTTCACAAATTTTACCAATAGATAATAAAAACACTATTAAAGTATTTATAAATGATTTATTTATTTAGTCTAATATAAATAAACATTATTTACGTATTATATAAATATAGAAGAACTAAATAAATGTAATAGAATAGACAAATTAAAATATTGTATGAGAAAAAATAAATTATTAATACAATATGGGTCTCTTTGTAGGAGAGAAAGTTATCGTGTTGAATATTATAAACGCGAACATGCGTTTTTTGGTTAGAGAAATCAGCATAATCCCATTTTCGGTTTGCGTTATGGCGTCGGTCATGGACGGATCTAGGATTCCAACGTCGGGGTGGGGGGCTCCATATTAATAAAAAAACAGGTCCAAAATATTTTTTTAGTCAGCCCACCAGTCCATAACTAATCTTTTCCATCACCTAACCCTATTTTTAAAATTTCAGGCGGGGTGAGTTGCAGAAAGACGGGGGCGGCCGGGTTGTTGCCGGAATAACCCTACAGGGTGCTCCCGCCGGCCGGGGGTCAACAGCCCCCCCGAGCCCCTTAATAGCTCCGTCCCTAGTGTCGGTTCTTCGATTTGCAATCCATTTCGCGCATCGGAGATGCCCTAAACCATATAATAGAAGCATTACCTTGCATCAAATTAGTTATATGAAAACTCCTCCAACTAAGTTTACCTCCCACAATTTCCTGATTTG
The DNA here is from genome assembly GCA_027422505.1 of Craterostigma plantagineum. NCBI lineage: Eukaryota > Viridiplantae > Streptophyta > Magnoliopsida > Lamiales > Linderniaceae > Craterostigma > Craterostigma plantagineum. The sequence continues at coordinate 120,356 of JAPQWV010000039.1, read as the reverse complement.
TCCCCATAAGGTAGTATCACATGACTATCCTGTTGATAAATTTGTAAAAAAAAAGTTTACAACAACAAATTTGAACTTTATTGTCGCCTACGGGCTTTGTATTCTATCCCTACGGGCTTTATATTCTATCACAAGCCCGAGCCCAGTGTAAAATTTTCGAGTTCGAGCCTCAAGCCACGAAAATGAGCCCCACCTACCAATTAAAAGTAACTGACGACAAATGCAAACAAACAAAAGCAAGAAAACATCATCTTCATACACACATACTGTATCTTCTCCTTTCTTCCACAGAAGAGAAAGAAGCAAATGATCTTGAGAAGTTGATCTAACATATGCAGACCTTTTTCAACGATACGTAAAATAAGATATCAACCGTCCTGAAAATCTCCAGCATTCTCAAGTAGGTAGTTGATTGCTAGTTCTCCATTCCTATCACAAGCTAGAAAGGCCTCTACAACAAGTTCTCTTTCAAATCCCATGGCTTCCATCTGCATACGTAAAACACAGAGTTGTAAGCCCAGCCAACGAAACATGTATAATAAAAGGAAAGTAAGACAAGATTTATACACGCTCGATCGCCTCCTCCTCCTCGGGCGTAACGCTGGCAGTGTGTGGCATGTCTTGCTCACCCTCGTCGAACATTTCCCTGCAACGTTATATTTACGTATATATACCATATTGAAAGAAGTTGTTTAAGGAAAAAGCATGCTCGTAATGATATATGCCATCGTATGTTAATAATCGAAATAACTCACTCATCGGAGCCATCGGCTGTTGGTTCGTTGAGTAACTGAAGGAATTCAGATTGATTTTCTTGTATTAGGGTCAGAAGTGATGGATTTTGCTTCCCAAGTTCTTGAAGCACGGGCTATGTGTATAAGAAAGAAACCAATTGCAGGTCACATTGTTTTCTTTAGAAAGGAAAATCAGAATGGAATGGGATAAGAATACAAAGAGATGTTTTAATCAATACCTGCAGAATCTGAGGATTAGCATGAAACATTGTACGTAAAGCTTGAAACTGCATGAAATAAGAGGAAGTTGAATTAGGAAGTGGTGCAGCAATTGGTGCAGGCTGCTTCAAGTATTGGGAGAATAATCTTGAGAGATCAGAAAATAAAAAATGGAAAAAAAAATATAGAATCAAAAAAGAATATGTTGCTCACATACCTGGGAAGATGTTGACAAGCCCAAAGATTTACCCTGCAACCAAAGAGCAGAAACAAGAAATAAAGTAATGCAGTAAAAAGGATAAACAGAGGATAGTATATGTTTCCATACACTCGAGTAAACAAGCCCATAGGAAAAGGGCAAGTACCTTGGTCAGCATTACAACAAGAAAATTATTTTCTGAGACCTTGTTTCCAGCCAATGTACTTTCATCTTTCAATACTTTTCCGTTATGAATCAACAGTAGCTGACCACATGGATAGTTATTTTTTCCCTGTGCATCTTCAATCTTTTTCTTGACTGCCATAATCTAGCACCATAATAGATATCTCCATAAGTAAGACATGTCCACGATGAATAAGCAAAGTCATGAATGAGAAAATCAGCACCGCATAATGTACTTCCTCAAAAATCCCAAGAAAGCTGAATTCCAAGAGGAAGACTACAGATCCGCCATCATTTCATTAACTACATAACCTATTTAAATAATTGAATACCCAAGCAGTACTTTAAAATAACTTGACGAACAGTTGCATTGCATATCAAGATTCCGGTCTCCAGAAATATTCTATAAAATAGAGGGTTCACAATACCAAGATGTTCTTACAGAAAAAGTTTAATACGCAAATATTTCTCTTCAAGTATCTAACAGAACAGCAAATCTTATAACACGAAAAGGATGTTTCCCATGAATTAAACATCACCTAACTAGTAAACGACTAACATCATGTATGCTACACTATGCACCACCACATTCTTATTAGGGTCCGGCCCATATTAGGGCTGGCCCAGTTACATGTATATATTATATATATGTATTATGTAAAAAAAAAAAGAGAACTCATAACACACGCACACGATGAGCGAAGGAGAAGAGAAAAAGAAAGAAAAGAGGAGAAGAAAGAAAATTCAGATCCGGACGATCTGTTGCCCCGTTTTCGTCAAAACTTCGGGAGGAGTCGCCTCGATGTACTCTACACATCTAGCGTGTCGGATCGTTCGGTTTCTCACGTGTTGGTGGTAACTCGCTTAACCTTTTTTGGTATTCCGGGTTTGTAACCCGACGATTATTGGAGTTCCGAGTTTGTAAATCGACGTCGTTGCTGTGCTCGTTTTATTGGTGTGATTTCAGTGCGTTGTTGTGTTGTTATACCTCGAGACGTTCTCGGGAGGGGTTGTCATCGTATCCGTTGAATTCATGGTATAGTAGATTGTTTCTTGGATCGGGAGAGCGATCCCGTGGTTTTTCCCGTTTTGGATTTTTCACGTTAAAAGTCGCCGTGTTATTTTTGCTTTTCGTCATTGGTTGATTGCCGTTAATATTGCTCGTGATTTCGACAACCCCAACAAAGTGGTATCAGAGCGTTGTGTTGTGGCGCTATTGTGTTCGAAGTCATGGAGGGCAATACTAGTCGGATGGTTATGTTGAACGGGTCGAACTACCATATTTGGAAAGGAAAGATGGAGGATCTTTTATACGTAAAAGATAATTATTCGCCGGTGTTCGATTTGGAGAAACCGACTGATAAAAGCGACAAGGAGTGGGAATTGATTCATCGTCAAGTTTGCGGCTTTATTCGACAGTGGGTTGACGATAATGTTCTCAATCACATAAGCGACGAGAAACATGCCAGGACCTTATGGAGCAAGCTTGAGCAGTTATACGCTCGAAAGACGGGGAACAACAAGCTGTTTCTGATAAAGCAGATGATGAGTTTGAAGTATCAAGAAGGGAGCAACATATCTGATCACTTGAATACATTCCAAGGAATTATTAATCAGCTAGCTGGAATGGAATCAAGTTCGACGACGAAGTGCAGGGTTTGTGGCTTCTTGGTACGTTACCAGACTCGTGGGAGACATTCAGAATGTCATTATCTAATTCGGCTCCAAATGGCATTTGTTCGATGGAACTAGTGAAGAGCAGCGTCCTCAACGAAGAAATGAGAAGAAAGTCACAGGGTTCTTCTTCTACGCAGGCCGATGTCCTAGTCACAGATAACAGGGGAGAAGCAAGAGTCGAGGTCCAGGTGATTCGCAACAGAATTAAGAGCAAGTCTGGAAAGTATGCTAGCATCGAGTGTCATTATTGTGGCAAGAAGGGGCACATTAAAAGAGTTTGTTGAAAGTTCCTGAGAGAGAACAAGAATGCGAAGAGTCAAGATCATCAGACGACAGATGCTGATAAAGTTGACAAGGTAACCGCAGTCACGGCAGATTTCTTTGTTGTTCGCGACGATGATGCTGTTAATCTAACTAGTCATGATACTAGTTGTGTGATCGATAGCGGTGCTACGATACATGCGACACCACGGCGGGATTTCTTTGCCTCATATACCTCTGGTGATTTTGGACGAGTTATTTGGGAGACGATGGCGTTGCTAGAGCCATCGGTATCGGCGACGTGCGCTTGCAGACCGATAATGGAACTACATTGATTTTGAAGGCCGTGAAGCATGTTCCAGAGCTTCGCATGAGTTTGATGTCCACAGGGAAGCTCGACGATGAAGGTTTTCACAGCCACTTTGGAGATGGAAAATGGAAGCTCCCAAAAGTTTCCTTGATTGTGGCGAAAGGTGAGAAGACGTCATCTCAGCTATATGTGACGCAAGCGAAGATTGCAGATTCTACCGTGAATGCAATCGACGATGGTGGCGCGACGGAGCTTTGGCATAATAAACTTAGCCACATGAGCAAAAAGGGACTGATGATACTAGCCAAGAAAAATCTTCTATCTGGCGTGAAGAATCCTTCGTTACGAAGATGTGATCATTTCTTGGCTGGAAAGCAGACCCGAGTCGCGTTCAAGAACATCACTCACTCGCCGAAATCAGGTATACTCGATCTAATTCACTCCGATGTTTGTGGTCCTATGAAAACAAGAACACTTGGTGGTGCTGTGTATTTTGTTACTTTTGTAGATGATCATTCGAGGAAGATCTGGGCTTATACGCTGAAGTCCAAGGACCAGGTGCTAGATGTTTTCAAGCAATTTCACGCTTTGGTGGAGAGGCAGACCAACAAAAAGCTCAAGTGTATTCGGACGGACAACGGAGGTGAATATTGCGGTCCTTTTGATGAGTATTGCAAGAGATATGGTATTCGGCATCAAAAGACGACTCCGAAGACACCTCAGTTAAATGGCTTAGCTGAGAGGATGAACAGAACACTGATCGAGAGAGTGAGATGTTTGCTATCACAGTCGCAGTTACCGAATTCTTTCTGGGTGAGGCGTTAAATACTGTCGTTCATGTCTTAAATCTCACACCCTGTGTTCCTTTGAGATTTGAGGTACCAGACAAGATTTGGTCGGGAAAGGAAGTCTCGTATGACCACCTGCACGTGTTTGGGTGCAAGGCCTTTGTCCACATCCCGAAAGACGAGCGATCAAAGCTTGATGTGAAGACCAGACCGTGTATATTCATCGGCTATGGGTTGGATGAGTTCGGATACAGGTTCTATGATCCCGCGCAGAAGAAGCTTATCAGAAGCCGTGATGCTGTGTTTATTGAAGACCAGTGCATACGAGACATTCAGTCAGAGAAGTCCACTAAGAAGTCCAGCGGTGATCTACCTAATTTAGATCCACCTCCTGTACGTGTAGCATATCCCGATCATGGGGGAGATGTTCCGGAATCTAGCGGTGGCGGCAACGATGAAAATTCTATAGGCGATGTTGATGTTGAGCCAACAGAACTTGTTGATGAAGCTGTTGAAGAACCTTCGGTTGAACCTCCGTTGCGAAGGTCTGCTAGGGAGCATCGTTCATCCACGAGGTATCCTTCAGATGAGTACGTGATGCTAACATATGCTGGAGACCTAAGGATTACCAAGACGCAATTTCTGTTGACGACAAGAATGAGTGGATGAAAGCTATGGTGGAAGAGATGCGATCTCTTCATGATAACCACAGTTATGATTTGGTAGAGCTACCTCGAGGAAAGAAAGCTCTCAAGAATCGATGGGTTTATCGACTGAAGATTGAAGAAAATAATTCTCAGCCACGGTACAAAGCTCGGTTGGTTGTGAAAGGCTTCAGTCAGAAGAAAGGCATTGATTTTGATGATATATTCTCACCGGTGGTGAAGATGTCCTCGATCCGAGTTGCTCTTGGTTTGGCGGCGCGCTTGAACTTGGAGATTGAGCAACTTGACGTGAAGACTGCATTCCTTCATGGTGACCTTGAAGAAGACATTTACATGGAGCAGCCCGAGGGATTCAAAGTCAAGGGAAAAGAACAGCTTGTTTGCAAGTTGAAGAAGAGTTTGTACGGCCTGAAACAAGCTCCACGACAATGGTACAAGAAGTTCGATTCTTTTATGACCAGCCACGGGTACACCAGAACCTCTTCGGATCATTGTGTATTTGTCAAGAGGTACTCCGATGAGGACTTTATTATTCTTCTCTTGTACGTTGACGACATGTTGATTATAGGCCATGATACTAGCAAGATTGCGGCGTTGAAGAGAGAATTGAGCAAGTCTTTTGCGATGAAGGACTGTTGCGAAGAAAATTCTCGGCATGAAGATTTCTCGTGATAGGAAAAATCGGAAGTTATGGTTATCTCAAGAAGACTACATTGAGAAAGTTCTCGAGAGATTTCAGATGAGTAAAGCCAAGACGGTTTGTTCTCCACTAGCAGGTCATTTCAAGATGTCATCTGAGAAATGCCCGAAGAGTGAGAAAGAGAAGGCCGACATGAGCAGAGTTCCTTATCAGTCTGCGGTCGGTAGTTTGATGTATGCCATGGTTTGTACTCGACCCGATATTGATCATGCTGTTGGTGTCGTTAGCCGTTTTCTCTCTAATCTGGGAAAAGAGCATTGGGAAGCCGTGAAGTGGATATTGAGATATCTCAGAGGCACTTCCAAGACGTGTTTGTGTTTTGGCAGCGGAGAGCCTATGCTAGTTGGATATACGGATTCAGACATGGCAGGTGATATTGACTCCAGAAAATCTATTTCAGGTTTTTTGATGACTTTTGAAGGGGGAGCTGTGTCGTGGCAATCTAAGCTGCAGAAGTGCGTTGCGCTATCCACCACAGAAGCCGAGTACATTGCAATTACTGAGGGTTGCAAAGAAGCTTTGTGGATGAAGAAGTTTCTCGAAGAACTTGGTTTACGGCAAGACAAGTACGTTGTCTACAGCGATAGTCAGAGTGCCATCCACCTCTCCAAGAACTCGTCATTCCGTTCGAGATCCAAGCATATCGACGTCAGATACCATTGGGTTCGAGATGTGCTCGAGTCAAAGCAACTGTATTTGGAGAAGGTACACACGAGCAAGAACGGATCAGATATGTTGACGAAGATTTTGCCGAAGGAGAAGCTCAAGACATGTCGGCGAAAATCGGGCTTGCTTGAGCCCACTGTATGAGCCGGAGGGGGAGTTTATTAGGGTCCGGCCCATAGTAGGGCTGGCCCAGTTACATGTATATATTATATATATGTATTATGTAAAAAAAAAAGAGAACTCATAACACACGCACACGACGAGCGAAGGAGAAGAGAAAAAGAAAGAAAAGAGGAGAAGAAAGAAAATTCAAATCCGGACGATCTGTGGCCCCGTTTTCGTCAAAACTTCGGGAGGAGAGTCGCCTCGATGTACTCTACACATCTACCGTGTCGGATCGTTTGGTTTCTCACGTGTTGGTGGTAACTCGCTTAACCTTTTTTGGTATTCCGGTTTGTAACCCGACGATTATTGGAGTTCCGAGTTTGTAACTCGACGTCGTTGTTGTGCTCGTTTTATTGGTGTGATTTCGGTGCGTAGTGTATTGTTATACCTCGAGACATTCTCGGGAGGCGTTGTCATTGTATCCGTTGAATTCGTTATATAGTAGATTGTTTCCTTGGATCGGGAGAGCGATCCCGTGGTTTTTCCCGTTTTGGGTTTTCCACGTTAAAAGTCGCCGTGTTATTTTTGCTTTCCGTCGTTGGTTGATTGCTGTTAATATTGCTCGTGATTTCGACAACCCCAACAATTCTTTAGCAATGAAGTACGAAAGACCTAGCTAGTTCCATAAATACCGACATTAAACGCGAAAATGCAAGCATAACTTGACATCTCATACGTGCCATAACATTCACGGCTCGTTTGATACTCATGTATAGATGGGTATCAAATGGGTATGACTAAATATGCTCATGTTTGATAGCCATGTAAAGCTATACATGGCATGTATCATTATACATGGCTGTTACACAATAATCACTTATCCCCCTTGCATACTCAAACCCACCACAGAGGTGGGCATATCGATGCTTTTTTTACAATACCGCGTTTACCCCCGATAAGAAGCAAGGCCACGTCGACGACGGCTTCTTTCCGGGAGCTTTCTTCCAGCTCCGGCGCCGGCGGCTTCTGGGAGATTCTCGACACGGAAGTTCGAGATTCTCTCTCTTTTCGGAAGCTTTCTTCCAGCTCCGGCGCCAGCGGCGGCTTCTGGTCTGACGGGTTACCTCGCCGGAGGTCAGGGGCAAGTGGTGGGCGGCGCGGTGGTGGGTTCCTTTGTGGCTGTTGGGCGGCGTCTTTTGGAAACACGGCGTACGAAAGGCTGCCGGCACGTGGCACGGGCAAGAGGTGAAATGAATTAATTCAAACTCTATAATTTGGGAAATTGAGGACGGAAGCTCTGTAATTTGGGGGGTTATTTTAACGAAGATGGATGCTCTGTAATTTGGGAGGAAAAAAGCTCTGTGACTTGGGGGTCATTAAAGAAGATGCTTTCGTAATTTTCTTTTATTTAATTGTTTTTTAAAAAAAGGTTAAAAATGTCTTTTGAGTATATTTACAAATTTCATACACATCTCAAACACATCTATCAAACACAATTTATATCATTACACAAATAATTAATACACACATATCAAACATGTTATAATACAACATCAACAAAATCCTTGTATAGCTATACACAAATAACTTATACCCATGTAATCACTTAACACGGATATCAAACGAGCCCTCAGATGAGGAACAGCACAGTGAATAACTGTATCCATCAAACTACAGAAAATAATAACTAAACAAAAGTAGAACAAACGAGGCGAGGAAACAAAAAAGAAAGACACTTAACGGTGTCGTCTATCTGTCGACATATGACCTTTGAAAAGTCAAGAAATAATATAGGTAGGCGCACATGCCTTTTGAATAGTTAAGGTTGAATTAACAAAAGGTGTGTTGAAGATTTGTTATTCTATTCACATGGCGCATGTTCACATGCATTCGCAAGGCAACCTTGTGCCTATAAATAGATGGCTCAAGCAGTGCAAACAAGCATCCCACTGAAGAAAATAATAGAGAGAAAAGAGAGAAAAAAAATAGAGAGTTTGTCGGTATTTTCTCCGACTATAAAGAGAGAGGTTGAGGGTTTTCTCCTTTATAGATTGAAAGGTTGTAACTCCTATATTATTCCTCTATAGTGGATTCTTCTTCCTTGCCCGTGGTTTTTACCCCGATTTGTTTGGGGGTTTTCCACGTTAAATCTTGGTGTCCACATTTTATCTATAATTGTTCAAATACTTAGCCGCGGTATTACTCGACCGGGTCCGCTGCCACGCCAACAATTGGTATCAGAGCCGAGCTTGGGTTTTATATATCTATTTATCGTATGCTCTGTGGTTGCCACTAACGTGGACCCTCCACATCAGAAAATAATAGATATTATACTGCCCTTGTTACGGTGACGAAAAAGTCGGTGCCAGTTCAATAATTACTGCTGCAACCTCGTCGGAGTTATCGTTCACGACTGAGCAGAAATTATGGCGACGAAATTCGATATTGAAAAGTTCAACGGGAGAAATTTCTCACTGTGGAAATTAAAGATAAAGGCGATCTTGCGAAAAGACGGCTATCTAGAGGCTATCGATGGAAAACCAGCTACAGTGACAGACGATAAGAAATGGAACGAGATGGACGGGAGCGCTGTCGCAAATCTCCATCTGGCACTAGCAGATGAGATATTGTCCAGCGTCGAAGAAAAGAAAACGGCAAAGGAGATTTGGGACCATCTAACCAATCTGTACGAGCCGACGTCGTTACACAACAAAATTTTCTTGAAGAGAAAATTGTTCACCTTGAGAATGTCTGAATCTACTTCGGTGACGGAGCATCTCAACGTCTTGAATACTCTATTTTCCCAGCTAACATCGTTGGAGTATAAAACAGAGGATAAAGAACGTGCAGAAATTCTACTTCAAAGTCTGCCTGATTCGTATGATCAACTCATCATCAACTTGACGAACAACGCGAAAGCTCTGGTCTTCAATAACATCGCAGCTGCTATTCTTGAAGAAGAAAGTCGGCGAAAGAACAAGGAGGACCAGCAAGCAGGCTCGCAACAGGTCGAAGCTTTGACGGTGATGAGAGGGAGGTCAGCAGAACGTGGTTCAAGTGGGAATCACATTCAAGGCAGAGGAAAATCAAGAAGTAAGAAGAAGGATATGGAATGCTACCACTGTGGAAAGAAGGGTCACCTGAAGAGGGACTGTTGGAGCCTGAAGAATTCCAATCCTCAAGGAAATCTGGCAAACGCGCCAGGTGGATACGTATTGTGTAGCGAAGCAGCTATCTCAACGGAGAGCAGGAAGTCGTACGATGAAATATGGCTTCTTGACTCGGGCGCAACTTATCATATGACCTCTCGAAGAGACTGGTTCAACCACTACGAACCTATCGTAGGAGGCTGTATACAGTTGCGAAGATAATGCCTTAAAGATCGTAGGCGTTGGAACCGTGAGGTTGAAGTTGCACGACGGTACAATTCGCACTATTCAAGGAGTGCGGCACGTGGAAGGTCTCAAGAAGAATTTATTATCTGTGGGACAGCTCGATGATCTTGGATGTGAAATCAAAGTTCGAGGAGGAATAATGAAAATATTCCGGGGAGCACTTGTAGTCATGAAAGGTGAAAAGGTTGCTGCAAATTTGTATACGCTGTTGGGAGAGACGGTGCAAGATGGGCAAGCATCTGTGGCTTCAGGAGGTTCAAGCGAAAGATCTACTATGCTGTGGCATCAGAAGCTCGGGCATATGTCAGAACAAGGAATGAAAATTCTTGCGGGCCAAAATCTACTTCCGGGTCTCATGAAGGTGTCCCTACCGTTCTGTGAGAATTGCGTAGCAAACAAGCAGCATCGGCTACAATTCAACACATCAAATTCTAGAAGCAACGATATTCTAGACTTGGTTCACTCTGATGTATGGCAGTCACCGGTTTCATCCCGAGGAGGAGGGAAGTACTTCGTGTCTTTCATCGACGATTACTCCAGGAGATGTTGGGTGTATATCATCAAGAGTAAGGGAGATGTGTTTGCAACCTTCAAGAATTTCAAGGCTCGGGTCGAACTTGATACAGGAAAGAAGATCAAGTGTTTGAGGACGGATAATGGAGGAGAATATACTGGCAAGGAATTTGATAGCTTTTGCAAAAGAGAAGGCATCAAAAGGCACTTCACTACGGCGTATACTCCACATCAAAATGGAGTGGCGGAGCGGATGAACAGGACTCTGTTGGAGAGAACAAGAGCCATGTTGGGAGCTGCAGGTCTGGATAAGTCATACTGGGCAGAAGCAGTCAACACCGCCTGCTGCGTGATCAATCGGTCGCCTTCAACGGCAATTGATCAGAAGACGCCGATGGAGATGTGGACCGGAAAGCCAGCAGATTATTCTAAACTCCATGTATTTGGAAGTCATGTGTACGTGATGTACAACGCCCAAGAAACTACGAAGCTGGATCCGAAGTCCAGGAAGTGTTTGTTCTTGGGGTATGCTGATGGTGTGAAGGGGTATCGCCTGTGGGATCCCACTGCCCACAAGGTTGTCATCAGCAGGGAGGTTATCTTCTTAGAAGATAAACTAATCGAAGAAAATGATAGCACTACAAAGGAAAGCTCAGAAACTACGACGATTCAGGTGGAAGGGAAGTCTATCGAACAAGATTCTTCTGAAGCAGCACCGGAGCACGAGGAAGGGCCAAGCGAATCTTCAGAGCCAGAAGTTAGAAGGGGCACACGCAAAAGAGCCGCACCATCCTGGCATGAAGATTACGATATGGACAGCAATGTTGCATACTGTCTTCTAACTGATGACGGAGAGCCATCAACTCTTCAAGAAGCACTGAACAGTTCAGATGCAGATCAGTGATTGGCGGCAATGCAAGAAGAAATGGAAGCTCTACGGAAAAATAAGACTTGGGAGTTGGTGCCACTACCTCAGGGAAGAAAGGCAATCGGCAATAAATGGGTTTTTAAGATCAAGCTGAACAGCGATGATCAAGTAGAGCGGTTTCGTGCACGACTGGTGGTTAAAAGCTATGCTCAGAAAGAAGGCATCGACTTCAACGAGATATTCTCACCTGTGGTTCGACTGACGACAGTTCGGGTACTCCTGGCGATGTGTGCTACATTCGACCTACATCTAGAGCAACTAGATTTGAAGACGGCTTTTCTTCATGGAGATCTTGAAGAAGAGATTTATATGCTCCAGAAGGTTTTGAAGACAAAGAAAAACGGAACTTGATTTGTAGGTTGAACAAATCTCTATACGGTCTCAAACAGGCGCCAAGGTGTTGGTATAAGAGATTTGATTCCTTCATCATGAGCCTTGGATACAACAGATTAAATGCAGACCCTTGTGCATATTTCAAGAGGTTTGGTGAAAGTGATTTTATCATATTACTTTTGTATGTTGACGACATGTTGGTAGCAGGCCCCAACAAAGATCGCGTTGAAGAACTCAAGGCACAGTTGGCTAGGGAATTTGAAATGAAGGACTTGGGACCAGCAAACAAGATTCTAGGGATGCAAATTTACCGAGACAGAAATAACAGGAAGTTTTGGCTTTCGCAAAAGAATTATCTCAGGAAGGTCTTGCGACGCTTCAATATGCAAGATTGTAAGTCAATTTCTACCCCACTTCTTGTTAATTTCAAATTATCCTCAAGTATGAGTCCTAGCAGTGAAGAAGGGAGGATGGAGATGTCTCGAGTACCGTATGCATCAGCGGTGGGAAGTCTTATGTTCGCGATGATTTGTACACGACCAGACATTGCACATGCAGTGGGAGTAGTAAGTCGGTACATGGCGAATCCGGGCAAAGAGCATTGGAGCGCGGTGAAGAGATCAAAGGAACTTCAGATGTTGCATTATGTTACGGAGGAGCAGACTTTATTGTCAGAGGGTACGTTGACTCTGATTATGCAGGTGATCTTGACAAGAGCAAATCTACCACGGGATATGTGTTCACTCTTACTGGCGGAGCCGTAAGCTGGGTATCGAAGCTTCAGTCCGTTGTCGCGACGTCAACAACTGAAGCTGAATATGTTGCAGCTACGCAGGCAAGTAAAGAGGCGGTATGGTTGAAAATGATAATGGAGGAACTCGGGCACGAACAGAAGAATATTCCTCTGTTCTGTGACAGTCAGAGTGCCTTGCATCTCGCAAGGAATCCAGCGTTTCATTCCAGGTCAAAACACATACGAGTCCAGTATCACTTTGTTCGTGAGAAAGTGGAAGAGGGCACGGTTGATATGCAGAAAATTCACACGAAAGATAACCTAGCAGATTTTCTGACAAAGGCGGTCAACACTGACAAGTTCGTTTGGTGTCGTTCCTCGAGTGGCCTAGCGGAGACGTAAGCAACATCAATGGCAGGGGAGAAAGAGTGGTGTGAAGATCCGATTGATCCTCAATCAAATCTTCAAGTGGGAGATTGTCGACATATGACCTTTGAAAAGTCAAGAAATAATATAGGTAGGCGCACATGCCTTTTGAATAGTTAAGGTTGAATTAACAAAAGGTGTGTTGAAGATTTGTTATTCTATTCACATGGCGCATGTTCACATGCATTCGCAATGCAACCTTGTGCCTATAAATAGATGGCTCAAGTAGTGCAAACAAGCATCCCACTGAAGAAAATAATAGAGAGAAAAGAGAGAATAAAAAAAAATAGAGAGTTTGTCGGTATTTTCTCCGACTATAAAGAGAGAGGTTGAGGGTTTTCTCCTTTATAGATTGAGAGGTTGTAACTCCTATATTATTCCTCTATAGTGGATTCTTCTTCCTTGCCCGTGGTTTTTACCCCGATTTGTTTGGGGGTTTTCCACGTTAAATCTTGGTGTCCACATTTTATCTTTAATTGTTCAAATATTTAGCCGCGGTATTACTCGACCGGGTCCGCTGCCACGCCAACACTATCTGGACGGTAATCTGAAAGTGGCTGCCTTTGAGAGTTTTCACGTGAGCTTCATACCTTAGAATCTTCTTCCAATTTCAATGTACTAACAATGATCAATATAGCTTCCAATCTTCGAAAACCTACAATGTTGTAGATCGATATTTAAAGTAGGCAAGAAAGATAAAAAAAAAAGGAACGAAGAAAAAAAAAAGAAAGTGTCCAACCGAAATCTAAGATATTCCATCTATTCCATGTTTTCCAATTAAAAGATTCGCACGTGTGCGGCGCACGTGACTCTTGGGCCACGCTGTGTGCTTCAAATTTGGGCCCATCGGTAACCACTAATGGGCCATTTCGGATGGGTAACTATTCAAATTGCTCATTTGCCAACCTACATAGAATAAAATAAATTATAAAATAGTTTTAATAAGTGATAAAAAAAATAGATAGAGGTAGTTATTATTAGATGGTTAGGTTAAGTGCCTTAATACTTTTTTTAGTAAATGTAAAAAAATTTGATTGGTCAATTGACCGACCAAATTATTTTAGGGCTAATTAGATATCAGACCCCTTTAACACTTTTGAGTAGGTTTCAGGCCCTCTTTCTATTTTAAATAGGAAGAAAGGCCCAAATGATATTTACGTTAGGAATAAGGACCCATTCAGATTGAAAAGCCTCTTTTACCCTTACGTTAAAAAATAATCCGTAATACGACGCTGAGACTAAAAATCGATTTCAGTACAACCCTAAAATTAGATTTCCAGCCTTAATCGAGAAAACCCGAAGAATTTTCTACCAATCTGAACCCCTAATCGACGAAACCCGACCGATTTCGACACTTGATCGACGAATCTTGCGATGGTTCCGAAGAAGAATTCCGTCGATCGCCAAGAAAGTGGCCGGAAGAAGGAGAAGAAAGTTGCTGGGAAGAAGAACGGCGTCGAATGATGACTCTGCTTGTGTTTGACTGTGTCTAACACTTTTGGTGTTTTGAATGATGGTTCTGCTTCTGTTTTTTGCGTTTTGAACTAGTTCTATTTTCATACCACATCACATATAAATCATACCACTTAATAATACTCTGGTAACAATTTATAGTCCATTCGTAACAAAAAAATAAGAACAATGTAGAAGCGTCATGGGCCTATTACGTTTCCATTATTATACAATACCACATCACATGTAAATTATACCACTTAAGTATAGTTTGGTACCAATTTATACTCCATTCGTAACAAAAAATAAGAACATTCCAGAACTCCATGGGCCTATTACTGTCTCCATCTTTATAAAATACCACATTACATGTAAATTATACCACTTAAGTATAGTCTGGTACCAATTTATACTCCACTCGTAACAGAAAATAGGAACATTCCAAAAGCTTCATGGGTTTATTATCGTCTCCATCTTTATACAATACCACATCACATGTAAATTATACCATTTAAGTATAGTTTCGTACCAATTTATGCTCCACTCGTAAAAAAAATAAGAACATTCCAGAAGCTCCATGAGCCTATTACCGTCTCCCTATTTATAAAATACCACACCACATGTAAATTATACCACTTAAGTATAGTCTGGTATCAATTTATACTCAACTCGTAACAGAAATAGGAACATTTCAGAAGCTTTATGGGCCTATTAACGTATCTATCTTTATACAATACCACATCACATGTAAATTATACCACTTAATAAAATTTTGGTACCGATTTATACTCAATTCGTAACAAAAAATAAGAACATTCCAGAAGCTCCATGAGCCTATTACCGTCTCCCTATTTATAAAATACCACACCACATGTAAATTATACCACTTAAGTATAGTCTGGTATCAATTTATACTCAACTCGTAACAGAAATAGGAACATTTCAGAAGCTTTATGGGCCTATTAACGTATCTATCTTTATACAATACCACATCACATGTAAATTATACCACTTAATAAAATTTTGGTAACGATTTATACTCAATTCGTAACAAAAAATAAGAACATTCCAGAAGCTTCATGGGCCGACAATGAATATGCCTCTCCATCATTATATGATACCAAATCACATGTAAATTGTACCACTTCAGCATAATTTGGTACCAATTTATACTCTTTTCATACCAAAATATAAGAATATTTCAGAAGCTTCATGGGCGGACAATGAATATGCCTGTCCATCGTTATATGATACCAAATCACATGTAAATTGTACCACTTTAGCATAGTTTAGTACCAATTTATACTATCCTGGTTCGATTCGATACCACATTAAGTGGTAGTGATACTAGATAACATGTAATCTGTACCGTATTAATGGTTCGAATAATTTCGTAACTAAAAGTTGGTTTTTTCGATTGTCGAAGAATAAAAATCATGGAAATATATGATTTGATCTATAATCCATCAAGTTCCTTGATTTTGTTACGTTTATTGCAAATATTATGTAAGTAGTCAAATAATGAGGTTTTGATTATGTGAAATGTACACCAATGCACGTAGACAACTATATTTACATCACATTGATATTTATCATTATGAATTACAACAAATGTATCCTAAACAACATTATACGTCAATCATAGAACAAATCTTACGACAATAAACCTTTAATCATAACCCCGAAACAGTTTACCCTAAGATCCGATACTCTAACAAAAAACTGGAAACCCTAGTGCGTAAACCGCAATCTGTAACACATAAAGTGTTTCCGGTACCACATTATTACAGGAATATATACTACATAAAAGTTCCCGCCCAAAATACTACACAGATTCAGCTTTCCCGCCCAAATCGTACCAAATGGTACCAGATCCTCCCCAAATCGTACCACTTCCTACCCAACGGGTACCACAACCCGCCGAAATGAAGAATATTCCACAACCTTCCAAATGACATATATTCTCTGAAAAAAATGCTATCTCTCCTTCTCATTCGCACCCTGCCAAATGACATATATTCTCTGAAAATAAAGAACATTCCAGAAGCCTCATGATCCGTCAATGAATATGGATCAATATTTGTACCATACCAAGACACATGTAAAATATACCACTTCACCGTAATGTCGTACCAGTTTATACTCCATTCATAACAAAAAATAAGGAACATTCCAGAAGCTTCATTATCCGTCAATGAATATGGTCTCACCATTTTTATATGTTACAATATCACATGTAAATTATACCACTTGATAGTATTTTGGTAACCGTTTATACTATCCTGGTAACAATACATTACGAAACGATACCACATTAAGTCGTACTGATACTAGATAATATGTTAGCTGTACCGTATTAATGGTTCGAATAATTTCGTAAATAAAAGTTGCTTTTCTCGGTTGTAGAAGAATAAAAATCATGGAAATATATTATTTGATGTATTAAACCACCAAGTTCCTTGATTTTGTTGCGTTTATGCAAATAAGATGCAACTAGTCAAGTAATGAGGTTTTGATCATGTAAATATACACCAATGCTTAAACAGTAATCTATAACACATCTTACATTTCTGGTACCACATTATTACATGAATATATGCTACATAAAAGTTCCCGCCCAAAATAATACTGAGATTCAGCTTTCCCGCCAAAACAGCGTGGCTTGCTATACCAGTTTACGCCTCTATTATACAACTTTACTCTGTTTTAGTACCAATTCGAGTAACGTTTCTTATCGTTGCTATACCGCTTTACGCCTCTACAATACTACTTTATGCTGTTTTAATAACGCATCATATGAAGTCGATATACCACTTTACCATTTGATACTGTTTTTGTACCTCATCATATAAAATTGTCCGGACATATTAGAAGTAATATCTCGTACCACTTTACGACTACATTCTACATTGTACCGATTCGTATGGCCTCTATACCACTTTATGCCATTCTCATACCACACAACAAACACTCATTTAAACTATTTTTTTCTGGCGATTTCAGTTTCAGTTCGTTAATCTTGAGGGACGAACAATTGAGTCACCGCTAAGGCGCGACGTAATTTCCAAGCTATGGGTCCCTCCAATTTATGCATATTAGCTTTAATTTCGACCAAAACATGCTCGATTTATCTTAGTTGCGAAATGAATTTCTAGAAATTATTCCTCACAGATCTTAAATATGAGGACGTAAATATCATTGACATCGTCGAGCACACATCAGACTTGGTTTTGTGCCGAGTATGCTCGAACATTTACGCCAAATCAATCGTTCAAATAGTTTTTTCGATTGATACCATTTGAATAACATCTGGTACCATAATAGTAGCGATTCATACCTCTTTATATAATGCCTACAATGGGCATTTTCGTCAAATCATTCTTTATGTTCTTTACTTTGAATTTTATTTAATGTTGGTCCTTAAACCTATATTTATTGTGAGGAGGGCCTGAACCCAAACAGAAAGTTACGATGGGGTCTGACATACAAACGCCCCATTATTTTATCCAAATTATTTTATCCACTTACGCTCTATAAAGAGTAGTAATTTCTAGCATATCTAAAAAATAAAATTAATTATTAATTGATGGTTGATAAGTGATATACTGAAAATAAAATATGGTTGATATTAAGAGTTTTAGGCTAGTAAGTTTTTTTAATAGTAATTAATATAGAAAAATATGATTGATCAATTAACAGAACAACTTGCAGTTTTTTTCCACCCAACGTTTTTTTATAAAAGAGTATAGACTAGTAAAGTATTTGCACTAACATATAAATATGAAATATTCTTACATATTTTAAAAGTTGTTTTGATTTAAGATACTTTTAAGTTTGCATTATTACGCGCATTTAGAAAAAGAAAACAATTTGCGAGGATACATCTAGAATAGAATGAATCAAAATTGAAGGATAAAATAGTAAGTTTGCGTTACATTTAATTTGTTTGATACCAATAAATATTTATTTTAAAAAATGTGATAAACTGATATTCCTCATTTACCTTCTCAAGATAGCAATGCAACACGCAAATGAAATGAAAGATGGAATCAGAATCAGAAACTTACTTTCAATAGTACAGATTTCCCATGTAAGCAAATAGTAGGCAAACACTTGACTCATGTCAAGTCTTCTCTCACTCCATTGATTCCAATTCAAGAAAACTAAGATAATCACAAAGCATCATCAGCTTCTTACCACAGAGCAGAGCTTTCATTCCTTGCATCGTCACCGATCATTATCTGCGACGTTTGAGAGCCTTCCACTGCTTAACCATATGATCGATTGCTTCCCTCAAACTGACCTTCCTATTTTCGCTCGAGTTCCACAGCTCGGGGACGGGATATCGACCACTAGGGTTGTATTCGTTCATCTCATTAAGCGCTTTGATCACAGCGTTGTAAACCTCTTCGCCCATTTCAGCTTTCAGCTCCTTCAACTTCTCATCTTCTTCGTCGATGAATTCCTAACATGTTAAAAGGACAGAAAGGGGAGTGTTATACATGAAGAATACACACAAATGCACACACTGATGATCAATGATTTGCAGAATGTTTAGTTGTTGTTGGGTTTTACCTTGTGAGTTCCATCGACCATGACTATCTTGTAGGGATGCCAACTTGGGTCCCTAAGGTGATCTTCCCATAAGGAACATTGTTCCATGGCTTTGGCCACAGCATCTCCGCCGGGAAATCTTTGCTTAGCTGCTTTCATAAAGGGTTTCGATTCGAGGTCGCCCATCCTCTTCACACAGATGTTCGCTCGGGACTCCTTCAGACACTGCGGAGCGGATAAGCGTACATTTTAAAGTAGTTTAGCAATACAAAAGGGAAAGAATACGCAATACATTTAAGATTTCTGAGATGGTCAACAATTAGATCGTTAATCCTAATTCCAATGAAATGAAAAGCGACACTTGTTAGAGAGAAGAATACAATGAAGGCATGAAAAGCAAGTGAGATATCTAACTAGTACTGTAACACTTGTTTTGGCATTCGAAACAGTGAAGTAAGTTTGATGAAATATCTACAGCGCATTGAAGTGACACTTGTCAATGGTGCCAAAAGGGCTAAAACAAGCAGGGGAAGAAGAACGACTCACTTTTATCATCTCCTTGTGAGCATCCTGTAACTCGTCGTTGGTATTCCTCTCCTTGATGATAAGTGTTTGATTAAGAGTTTCCATGCAGTCATACTCTTCCTCTTTATCTTTAAGCTCATTTTGGATTTCATCCAGCTTCTTCTTATCCTCGGGGTTTTCCTCACCCATGTGTTTCATCATCTCAGCAGCACCTCGTAATTGTTGTATCTGCAACTCCAGTGCTTGCTTTTGGTCAAGATGGGTACTGAGCTCTATGATCTTCTTATCAAGGAGTTCCTTTTCTTTCTGTCAGTGATGAAATCGAATTAGAGATAACAAGACACCAGCGGGTTAAATGATTCTTGTAAGAGAGAAACGGTAGCATGCCTTGTGCTCCTCAGCGAGTATTCGCATTTTTTCATCAGCTTTAAGTCGTTCTTCGAGAGCGTCCTCAGTCTGAAAAAAAATAAAACCACGTCATTTTAATTTAATAGTTGTACTTCTGGAACACAAGATCGAGCAATGTTCAGAGCTCTAATTGTCCACACACTGAGACAAGCCAACATTTTGTTTTAATCATAAATTTCAGAAGCGAACTGGCTGATAACTCAAAAGCCACATAAATTATCATAATCACAAAAACCACTGTCTTCAACATTATCTATATAGGCCATATTTACAAGTAGACTATCCCTATACAAGATAATAGTGTAAGATATAAAATTGTACCATCCTTTTCTCATCATGTAGCTTCCTTTTCTCTTTATCATTAAGAGACTGGCGCTGCCTCAGATCTTTCTCCTTCATTTTCAGCTCTTCTCTCCGAGCTTGCAGCTCCTTCTTACTCCTTTCTTGCTCCTCATGGATCTTTCGAAGCTGATTGGAAGCATCATCAAGCAGCTTCTCCATCTCTTTTTACAAAACAAACATTAAATCAACCTTGGAAGCTAAGATTCCTTATAGGCAAAACTATACAAATCAACAAAGGCAATAAAACAGGTCGAATGACGCAAACACTTTTTGTGTAACTCACGGAAACATTCAATAACCACCTTGAAATAAAGTGCAGTCCAAGATTTAGTACCTTCGTTGTGGCGCTGAATCATATCTTCCTTTAGCATAATATTCTTTTTAATGAAGCCCTCGGTCTTGCTTATCTTCTCCTTCATCACTTCGCAAGTCTCCGTCTTCGAAACTAATTCTTTACTCAAGTTGGACATCAGCGCTGTATCTTTTCTCATATGCTCTGCCTGTATGTCATGTAAGGTCTTTAGGTCGCCGTTCTTCTTCATGTGTCTACCAACTAATCCCCCGTCCCAGTAGTCATCTCGACGTGCAACCCAGGCATATAGCTCATCTCCTTTATTCCTAGCCATCCTCCAATCTCTCTTTCCATGATTTTGCCTCTCAAATTGCTTTTCAAACTCTATCGCATTTCTAAACCCTTCCCAGTCTCGCTGAAAGAGCACGATCGCGTATCCCGAATGTCCTTGGAAGTTCCACAAGGGAATGACTTTGAGAGGGTTAAAGCCTTGACTAGCCCACTCTTCTTTCAAATCTCGACCACTTTCCCCCACATTCCTACCACTGCCATCATCAGATTTAGTAGTCGGGATATTGGCAACCACAGCCATCCACGGCCACACAAAGAGCTCACCATCACCTTTATCCATGTGTGACCTATAAAAAGCTCTAGAAGCGATAGGCTCCATGCTTAAAACTCCACCCCGATGCTTACCATTTGAGAACGCACTGTTTTCCGCTGGTACAATGACTTCACCCTCTTCCACGTCTAATTCGCCCTCCTCAGCATCCAAATTAGACGATCCACTAACAGTATTCTTCATGTCACACGCTGTTTCGACCTTCTCTGGCAAAGATGGGGGACTCTTAGGTAGGGGTAATGGACTCCTTTTGGCCTTCCTATACCATTCAAGATATCTAATCAGTCCCCCATGCCTAGCCTTCTCACGAAACGTAGCGCTCTTAGACTCTCTTGCAAGCCGATAAGCATGTCTCTCGAGGTCCGAGAGCTCATACTGCTTCTCATTATCTGGACAGTAGGGGCATGAGAAATTCTTCCTCCCAGTACTCTGTAGCTTGACCTTTTGATCCCTTAACTCTCTGTAGTAGCTATATTCGTATTCTCTCAGATCAGAGTTGCGGCCATCGCTTATCCTTCGTCTCTTATAATGACTCATTTTGACCTGATGTTTCTAGTAGAGAAGACGCAAAGGGATCAAGAGACTGAAATAGCAAACACATTAATATGCTAATATGACTAATTGGATATGCATCAAAATTGCCAAATTGATCACAGCAAACACAAAGGAGAAAGTTCATGATTTCCAAAGTCGTTCTACTCTACCAGTAGTTTTTCGCATAGTTTTATTGAAGGCAGCTTTTTCATCATCGTATGAAGAAATAAACCATCGAAAATTACTAAGATGACAATGTCAAACATAGAGAAGAAAGTCCATGACTTTCAAAGTCATTCTACCAGTAGACTCGAGTATAATCGTTTTCGTATTATAGTCAAAACAACAGACTTGCACCATTGATACGAAGAAGATAAACCAGTTATAGTGATTGTACCTAGGGTTTTAACAAAGAAATCCGAGACAGTCACTCCAATAGTAGACACTACACTCCGCACGCGCACATATTCGATCACACACAGAAAAAAAGGCAAAACCAAAAATCTTCAATTTCTTACCTTGCGACAAGAACTTCTCACAGCGCCCAACGACGATCGAGGTTACCGATCGCAAGAAGAAGACGATGAACGATACTATGGTCTACGAGCTGATGACAGAAGAGAGTGAGAAAAAATGGTGGAACGAAGACGAAGGTCCTTATGGGTGCGTTGCGTGCGACGATGGTTTTTACCATTTTCGAATAATTTTAATTATAATTATTAATAAACAATGATTGAATACCTGTTACTTGGGCCACATATTAGGCCGTTAAGGTTATTTAATTCGGCCCAATTATTTTCTCTGATTTAGGAAACTCTTCGAGATATTGAGGCCAAGGTGTTCGACATGGCGTCTCAATGACAGATTTCAAGCAAATTCAACCCTATTCAGATCGTTAAGATGACGTGGATAGCAATCTCCATATCAGTTCTAGCTCTATGGGTGGCTTCTATTTGCAAGGTTCTGCAAGGATCTTACAGGCCCAGATTCTTGAATGGCGATGGTAATTCGTCTTTCTTTGACGACTATTACGCACACAGTGCTTCCGTACCTTGATTTGATGGTGTTTTTTCTCCTGTCTCTGATGGGCACAGGCGATGCTTCTCGGAGGAGAAACGTCATGCTGGTAATCGCACACCCTGACGATGAGTCCATGTGAGTCCTTGAAATCTGAATTGTGGTGCCTTTTGCTGTAATTGTCAAGGATTAGGCATTCATTAGACTTCTAAGGAATCGAATACTTACATTTTGCTTTCGATATCGAAAATCTGAACGTTGAATGCATATGGGCTTCAGCCTTCATTTACCATCTGCAGGTTTTTTGCGCCTGTTATCAATTACCTTGTTTCAAGCGGCCATAGCCTTCATGTGCTCTGCTTATCGACTGGTGAACGTTTATTGATAGTCATCGCTGACATATCTTTAGTCTTCTGAACAAGATAAGCCATTTTTGGACAAAAATCGAGTAATTAGATTATCGTGTTCTAACAGTCCCATGTACTTTGGCATTTGCAGGTGATGCTGATGGGAAAGGAAGTGTTAGAAAAGAAGAGCTTTGTCTGGCCTCTGCAGTGCTTAAGGTAGATTTGCTTGTTCTTCATCTCTTCTAATTACTATATACTTCAAAGTTTCCAAAAGTTGATTTATTTTTTCATTTTATTCAGATTCCAGCCGGGCAGGTGAAGATCCTCGATCATCCAGATCTGCAGGTTTTTTTTTCCAGAATCTTGAATCGGGCTTTTAAATTCTTAGGCCTATATGCTAACGCAATGTTTTTCTTTCTCGGGTTTTATTAGGATGGTTTTGGTAAGGATTGGAACTTGAATCTTCTGGCGAGAATTATCGACGAGGAAACGCAGTCGAACTCTATCGACTTGGTAATGATCTTTTCCTCTTTGCGGGCACTTACATTCGAAGTTTCTAGTTATGGGCTTCCCTTCTCTCTTCTTCAGATCATTACCTTCGATGATTACGGTGTCTCGGGCCATTGCAACCATCGCGACGTACATCGAGGAGTGAGGTTTGTACCAAGCTGTAATTAAAATTCATGCTCATGCTAAGACCAATACTTTCTAGTTCCTTTCTTCTAAACACAGAAAGTTAGTTTCTCAATCTCCTGAGAGAAATCTTGAAGCATGGGAGCTTGTGAGTTACTTTTTAGTTTTCTCCATCTCTTTCTAACTTCTGATAACAGGCTACACTTTAACTCATTCTCAACTGTTTTCTAGGCAAGCACTAGCATAATGCGCAAGTACAGTGGACCGATCGACATCTGGTCTTCCATGTTGATTGCCAAATTGCAAGAAAATGGACGAATACACTGTTTTTTGAACTTGGATCCTCGACGAAGTTATGATGCAATGGCTCAACATTCTAGCCAATGGGTTTGGTCTGAATTTTCGATTCTTGTTGTTTTTCTGTCCCCAAGCATTTGCTGTTACAGATTATGTATAGCGTGTTTTCAACCTTGGTTCCCAGGTTTCGTAAGCTATTTGTGGCATTTTCGAGCTATACGTATGTGAATAATTTGAAGAAGATTGACTGCTCGAAAACGAAGGGATGAGTTCAGCCGCTGTCTTTACCAGTCGAATTCTGTTCAAAAGCCTTGTAATAGATTGAAAACAACATCAAAACACAAATGTTAAATCATCATGTTCTGAGTTGTATTTATTTATGCTTCTAATATAACATGTTGCAAACAACACAAAGAAAGTAGCGTCCAAAGAAAATCAAGTTTCTGCTATAATGTTTCTTCCTTGTTGCTTTGCATAGCAGCAACGGATCCAAAGACGCATCATTCAAGAGAAATTCGAGCGATAAATCACTTACAAAACTGTTGGAACTATCAGGATATGAGATTTTATCCCGCCTGAGCTGTTTTTTCGCCTGCATTGCTAGTCTCTTTGATTTGGTCAGCTGCTTTATCGTTCTTCAACTTTGCTGCTCTCTCTGCTTCGGCTTGTTCGATCAGGGCACGTGCTTGCATGGATTTCATCATCTCTTTCATTGTCCTCTCTTCCCCTTCGAGCTGTGTTTTCATTATGACCTCTGCTTCTTTGTCTATTGGTTTGAAGTACTCCTCAATGGCTGCTTCCTATGAGCAAATTATCAAATCATTGGTACTTGAAGATTGCTGAGAATGTTAGCCCGAATTGTGGAAATATATCAACTTGCTTCGAGTAGTTCACACAAATTTCAATTCAAACCTCAAACTTAACATGGTACTGAAGCAGTTTCAGTTTGCACGTTATTACAC
This sequence comes from Craterostigma plantagineum, assembly GCA_027422505.1. Classification (NCBI taxonomy): domain Eukaryota; kingdom Viridiplantae; phylum Streptophyta; class Magnoliopsida; order Lamiales; family Linderniaceae; genus Craterostigma; species Craterostigma plantagineum. The sequence continues at coordinate 95,536 of JAPQWV010000039.1, read as the reverse complement.
GTGTTTTGGCTTATCATGCCACTTGAAGGGCACGTCGAGACGTGCTAACCCGAGTAAAAGTTTTAGAACCCGATTCAGTTTACATACAACAGAAACTCACCTAACAGAGGATGCAGCCTTCGATTTCACATGAGAAGCTAAAGAAGAGAAGTGATCCATTTGCCTAAGTTAAATCACATAAACACAGTAACCTCGAAATAATAGTAACGAACGGAAAGCTTACTGTATCGTCCAATTTCTTATTCAAAGCTTGCATTTCCTCAACCATTCGCCGGACCTCAGATATAATTATTTGTTCAGGAACCTTGTTGAGAACAGCTTTACGTTCTTGTGCCTTTCAAGAAATAGAAAGAAGTGTGAAGAAGTCAGTTTCGTAAACAGGCATCTGACCAAGAACGTTAGCAATGCACATCCTTTTTTTTGTCAATAGTTCACAGCAAGAAAATGAAATCAATTGTTGTTATGCACATTGGATCAATATGCTATCGAAAATAGCTCGCACATAGTGTGCTTCATCCTAATACTTCGATGATGTATAAATGAAAAGTGATGCTGGGTATCAATCGAAATCAAAGCAGCAAGGCACACGACAAAGATGTTGAAACATACTCGAAGCATTACTGATCCAAACCTACAATCATATGCACCACCATCATCTCATACCGAAAGTGCAAACCTACTTTCAACGATTCTACATAAGCAAGAAAAATCAAGCTTCCTAATCAGATATAAGTCATAATTTTAAACAAAAAAACAACCGGAGACATCTATAGTGATTTTCCAGCACAAACAATTAGCAAAAGAAAACAGGAAAACTAGCAAAGAACAAAAAAGAAAACCTTCTGCAGGCGTTGCTGCAACTGTAATCTATAAGATCTAATCCTCCGTTCTTCGTATCCCGAAAGGACCCTAACGTAGAACATAGCTTTCCTCCCGAATTCCAAAAACTTGTTCATTCTCAATACGTGATTGCCACTCCGTGTCTCCTCAGCTTGCCCTCCTGCAATTGTAATTCTTCAGACCCAATCAAGTTTAACAACGACGATTGATACTGATCAATTTTGTCTTTAGCGAAGAGAAGAGGTTTTAATTGGGATCTTTTCACAAACGAGAGCGTCTCACTCACTTCTCCGCAACACTTCGTTCTACCTTGTTTTTCCTTTTCTTTCCATTTACTATTTTCATTTTCAATTTATAATTATTTGTGTGTCGTTCTTGATTTACATTTGTGATACTAAATTGATGAAATTTAAGATTTATTATCTACAGCAAAGAAAATAAATAATTAAGGGGTAGATAATGGAACAATTAAAAATGTGAAGTATACTCATAAACTAGCAAGAGTAGGTTCAATTCCGATTTTTTTTTTTCGGTCAGATGGGTATCCCCAACATAACGCCATCGTAATCTCCACACTTCGAATAGACTCGATCTGAGTTGAATCTGAACCTCATCGTCGACTATAGGACAATTCCATTTTGAAACAGGTGCATGAATCAATTCATTTTATTAGAAAAAAATGCATAATAAAAAATAACAAACTTCATACGGTTAACTCCCTTCAACGGGCGCTTAAACGCTAGTTGGTTTTACGGTTCCGTTATTTCAGAAACCGTAACCGAATCGTTTGATCGACCGTTTGGTTTGCCTCAGTGCATCGGCAAAATATACATTACATCTACTTCAAACCCCTAAAAATAAAACAAGCACCGTCGCCGAAACCCCCAAAACGTTACGATAACACATTACCGCCCGCTTTCATTACACGAATCATTGCCCGGCGTGCGAATAATAATACGAGACGGGGGGCCCGCCGGCCTGCGGCTCAACGCCGTGGGGCGCCAAGGCCTGTGTTGGAGGCTGCTGCATATAAACATGATGGGAATAGGAATAGTAAGCGTTCACATAATCACTTTGCATGGGCTGCGTGGCAGAAGAAGCCATCTCATAATGTTGTTGATGATGATGAGCGAATTGTGGGACCGAAGAACCCTCCACGGCTAAGCCCGACGACGAAGGGTTGTAAGGAACGACGCCTTCTTGGTAAGGTACGCCGCTGTGTAATGACGATGACAGCGCGTATTGTTGGCTGCCGCCCAGTAAAGGCATTTGAAGGTATTTCCTTTCCAAGTCGCTGATTTGGTGAAGATGGTGGGAATGGGAAGTATCTTCGACGGGCCTACACGAGCATCAGGGGAAAGAGAAAGGGTAAGTATCTGAAACGATTAATAAAGGGGGAGAAAGTGAGTGAGTGAGTGAATGATTTACCTCGAATAGGGAGGAAGAACGGGGGCCGTGGTGGATGGCTGTTGAGGAGGATTGGGGACGGCGTAGTAGCTGCTCGATGGAGTTGAGTGCTCCAAATAAGATGATGCTCTGTGGTGGGTGTGCTGAGGAAGGCTTTGGATAGGCTGGCGTTGTATTACGGATGGGATTTGTTCGTACTGCAGTGTTGTGTAAGGGACGTTTCTAGTTGGGAACGCCAGCGTGGGATTGTAGTGATTTTCTAACGGGGGTTGCAGTGTCAGGGATTGGGGTAGAGGTTGGGTCCCTGGTGAGGTTAGGGGACGAAATGCTGACGTTAGTTTTTTCACCTGTGGGGACAAGTAAAAATGTTGCATTTTATAACAAATAATGGGGTGAAAAGATGATAGTGGGAATGGTGAAAAATGGAGCGTGCGGAGATATACGTACTAGGTTTCGACTGAGTTCTTGGTTGAACTTTGATCCAGTGTAGTTCTCCCTTATAACATTCCTGAGAGAAACTTCAGGCATGGGTAGACATTCCTTGAAAATCTTGAATTTCACCTGAAAACAGTAGTAAAATACATGAAACACCTCAGGTTCCAAAGGGGGAAACCCCACCACCAACAGTCGATTAAGGGCAAACGATGAACTTGATCAGGTCATTCGCTGCTTCCCGCAATGCAATCAAAAACCATGTTTACTAGACTAACTATCGATTGAAAAACCTCAGTTATTAACTTCAGCTTGTGAGATCCCAACTGCTATTTTTCTAATGGGGTGTTATATTACTATGGTTCAGCATAGCATAAAGACATCGTAAAAAAACGTTAGCGAGGTTTCGGTATAACCACCCTATTCAATACTTTACCTGAGCAGGAAATTTTCCGTTAAAAGCAGAAGGTTCCAAGTGTAGCTTCCCAGGGCAGGTAGCTTCATAAACACCATATAAAAGCTTCAATTCAAAATCATACAAGAACAGCTTTGCCCCAGCTTTAATCCTTTCCACCACATCTTTCTTTCCCATAGGAAGTCCAAAGACACGGTATCTGTAACATTCAATCTTTGTACTCGGATTACACATAAATATATAGCCAGGAATGCGGTTAGGTTCTTCAATTTTTTGCTCGTTATTATCTGTGGGACCTTTTCCTCCACCGACTTCAGGCTCAGAAGCAGAGACAATAGTGTTGTCATGAGGAAGAGGAGCGCTCGGTTCTGTTGAAGTGTTCTCTGAAACAATAACCTTTTTCATCTGAACACTTGAACTGCCTGTAGTATTTGGGTTTTTCTTAGTTTTCTTACCTTTATTATTCTTCGCCATCAGCTAAGACTGCATAAAAAAGCGCATAAGGCTCGTATACTTATAAAGCCAGAACATTAACGGAAAAAGTATCACCTAGTGCAATTTCATAGATGTGAAGATCCTAAAAAAGCTGATGAATTGAACCCGTAGGAACTTTTGCAACATTTAATCATAACGATAGTGATGCCTTTCTTCTTATGATAAAGGAAAGTCAAAGTGGTAACAAGTAACAACGGTGACTGAATGGTCAGTCTCTAGAACAATGAAATCAACTATAATTACGCATGATAGGAAATTTTGCAAAAGCTTCGCTACATGGTCAATTGCTAATCGCAGTGACGATAACCAGGCATGAATTATCTAAACGTAAAAGAACTGAAACGCATTCCCTAGCTACAGAGTTGCTTCAGCTCCAATATATCTTGGTATATCATATCACCCTACTTGGTCGTAAATCACCCCAAAAAAACAAATTTGATAAATATGTAATCCTTCTAGTGTGATTAAAAGAAGAGGAGCAGAAGTGAAATGGTTAGCCTTTTCTTCATCAAAATTCTTAGCCAGGTGTTTAGTGACTTTAGTAGATTATACCAAAAGTTTCCGTACTTCAAACCTATTCGGGGATAAAGATCTTATCTCTTCAGAAACTCTATGATATATCTTAAATTCCACAGCATTTTCACCAATGCCATTGAAGGAATCACATAAATTAATCTTCCGCATGGAATCACCAACATTGCACGAAAAACTAAAAGAGCAAAATGATAATTACGATCACAAGGAGCAGGCACACTCATCAAAAACGAAAGTAACATCTGAGTTTATGAACAAAATAGCGAAAAAATTCAACCAAGCTCATCACCCCCAAATAACAACAGGAAAAACCAGCAAAACGTACAACCAACAACCCAAAAATTCAGAACACACATACACGTAAAAGCGCGTACATAAATCATCCAAGAGAAACGCCTAAAAATCGACGATTCAAACCTCAAATTACTCAAGGCTCGAGTTCGTGATATCGCAACTTCTTTCACACCCTAATCTTTTTGGTGCGAGCTCAGTGTGATATGAGATAAAAACGAACGTTTTCCTTCACGGTTGGGGAAACAAGCACACAAGGGCTTTTTCGTAATACTAAAAAGTACGGTCCTTTGGTGGATCAAATAATAATTAAACACCGACCCTTTCAAAACCCGACCCGTTAATTTTACCCAAGGCTTACCCGAAAGTGAAACGGAGGCTTTATTTGTTAGCAGCCGCGGGTACGCTTCACTCGCCGAGCATCGTATTTCCCGCCGGAATTCTTTCGTAAAATTGTACTGCTAGATCGATGATTTTGAGCTACCCCTAGCTCTAATTGGAAATGGTTGAGGGAAAGGACTGTTGCTCCTGGCTCTGATTCGGATCTTCCGTACTTGAATGACCACGCATGCGCTTCAACAGTTGCAAGAGTTTCGTCGAACGGTTCGAAGATTGTGCGAACACAATTTCCTTAAAACAGATTTGCTCCCTCACAACGTGCAATAGGATTAACGAGCATTTGTCTCTCAGGATACTTCGATTAACTCGGAATTCGATCTGCACTGACCGAAACCGACGACGAACAGAATTTGAAACGTGTAAGAGCAGAACTGGTTTTTGGAATTATAATTGCATGGTTAAGCGTCGTATATCTTTTTTCTCTCTTTCTCATGTGAGAATTATCCTATTAATATAGGCAAACTGAATCATGATGCCGTCGACGTCATTAATTAAAAATTATGTGACGTTCGTTTTACAAATTATTGAAGGAGCAGGTGAGCTACTCCTTGATCATTACAGCACCAATCATCAACGACACTTCTTCTAGAAGAATGATTTTGGGCCATAATTAATTTCGGCCTAGCAGCCCATTTTTCGAAATAAGTTTAAAGGAAAATTAATAAACTCGGAACAAAATGCGAGTTGATCAGGCCCGCGGGATTTTGGTCCATTTCGGTCCGGGGGTCGCGCTCGCATACGAGTCCATTGGATTTTCGCCGGATTTGCACCCCCCCCTGCGTGCGCACGCGAGCGTCTAATGTGAAGTATAATATGGTTATTTATTTTAAACCAATAAATCATACAACACTATATAAGGAGTGTCAAATCCCACAAACTTTCCAATGTGGGACAACTACTTATTATTTTCCTCACAATAATTATCATTCACTAGCCCAAATATTAAAGCCCATTTACTTTAATATAACCCAACAAGGACGTTATTGACGCCATGGACGTCGATGGCCATGATTCATCCGCCGCCGATTCGATCAGTAACCCGAGATTCTCCATCAATGGTGCTTTGGTTTATCTTACTATATCGATAAGAATTTGGTTTCGTAGTTTTGAGTAGTCAGTCTTTGTTTGTTTGTTCTGTCTATCTGATTGTTTTGATTTCATTTTCATTCTGGATTGTAGTTTTGCAGCTTCTGAAATCGGCTCAGATGCAACATGGCTTGCGCTTTGGTGATTATACGCGTTATAGGTGCATTTCAGTTTTGCGTGGTTTATATGTCAATTCATTACGGCTTTGATTGTTTATGTGCAGACGAATTAGGCTTATTTGTAAATTATTGTTTCATCTGAATCTAAATGTGAAGGTTTTCTTTGTATTAGCGGCCTTTTAAGGCCCTTAAACCGATTTATGCCTTGTTCGACCGTTTGCGAATTTGAATCTCTAGGAGGTATTAGGAGGTATTGCTCTGCACGGTTGAGACGACTATACAAGTCTCTGAAATTTACTCATGGTCGTGGGAAGTATACGAAGAAAGCAATCACACCATTGACTGTAGCTGAAGCCAGGTAGCTGGTTGACTCAATTGATTGTTGCTTGATATTAGAATCCTTATTCTTCGATTTCGGTTCAATATCTTGTAATTTTCAAATCTCTTATGATTTTTAATGCATTTTAGATTTCTCCATTTGGTTCTGTATCGTGCCGAGAGAGCATGGAGTCATGCAATGGAGAAGAAGACACTGCCAGATGGACCGAACGCAAGGCAGCGAGGATACCTTATTCGTAGGCTGAGTAAGGCGGCAAAATGGGCGTCCTTATTCCAGGAATTATGTGCCATCAAGGCAGATTCCAGAACATCTCTAGAAGCAGAGGTATATTTGCTCTTTGTTTTTAGATATGCTATGATTTTACTGTTTTTCTGTTGTTGATTGTCTAATTTTGTAATAGTTGATTTTAGCAATTTTGTTGCAGTGCGGAAGGCATTCTGATTTAATATGATTCCCATGTTTTGCTTTATATGCAGGCTTATGCTTCTTTCATGAAAGGATACTTATTATTTGAGCAAGACCAGCACTGGGATGTAGCACTGAAGTGCTTCAAAAGTGCCAGGTAAGACATTGTTGGTCATCTTTTGCCTTCCATTCTTCCCGGTGCTATGTTCTATAACGTATGAGAAAGGTTATGCTGGTTTTAAGCTATTAACACTTTCCTATTTAGTATTTTAATAGGGCTGTTTACGAAGAGCTTGTCAAGTATGGAGATCTAGATAACCAAGTTTTATGTCGTGAACGAGTCGAAGAACTTGAACCCAGTATACGTATTGCCTGCACAAGATTGGGGAATCAAACTTACAGCCCTCAGAACTGGTCCACATTGGAGAAATGGAAGGACCGGCTCTTGATCTATTCAAAGCTAAAATAGAGGTCAGCCTACATCATAATCAAGCACCTTACAACTGATGATATAACTTTTTCAATGAAGGGCTTTTTCTTGTCCTAACTTCCTTACAGCATTGGGTCATCTCCATCGCCTGTGGATTTGACTGTTTTCCGTTTTGTTTTCCGATTGGCAGGCTGCCATGGCGGAAGCTAGATCTCAACAAGCGGCTTCGATGACTGAATTCAATTGGCTTGGCCATAGGTTTCCTATATCAAATGCAAAGACCAGGGGATTCATACTTAAAGGTTTTTTTTTCCAATTGCATATTCCTTTGTCCAAAATCCAATCCTTGAACCAGAAAACTGCATGAGTTGTGATGTTGCCTGCTTTTTCAAGTTTTATATTTTGATCTGTATAAGACTACTTCGGGGTGATAATTTCCGTGCATAATAATAAGTCAGGTTGGCCATTGTAGCTCATTTAGTAGTTAGGTTTATATGGGTCTAAACTGAAATCTTGAACTTGTATTTCTGTCCTTTGCTGGTGAGCCAGCTTCTGTAGATGTTCTATTTTTTACTAATTGGTTGATGATTTTAAACCTCTGCAGAAACCCAATCTCATGTCTGATTCCATGAATATTTTTCAGCTCAGGACCTGGAGAAAGATGTCAGTGGTCCCTCAGCAAATGCACTTCCTGCAAAGAAAAAAGTGGCTTTATATGACAAAGTTTTTGCTGCGTATAATGAAGCCAGGAGCTGTATACGAAATGACTTGGTAATGGCTACTTTCACCAATGATGTATCTCCTGGTTATTTTCTTAAAACAGCTATTCTGTGGATCAGCTTACATAGGCTATTTCTTGATAGGGGAAATTTGAAAGTAATATAGTCCGTTCATGCCTTACCTCGTACTACATTTGTTTGAATCAGGCTACTGCGTGTGATTCTGAAAATATGAAAGACAACCTGAGTGGTCTTGATAAAGCTATCGGTGCCATCTTGGGACAGAGAACCATTGAACGCAATTTACTGTTGGTTAGTTTAGTGAAGAGCAAGCTTAGTAAGGTTTGCGATGATAAAACTGAGAGGGTAACAAAGCCTGAGGAGCTTGTCCGATTATTTGATCTCCTCCTTCAGGTTAGAAATTTTATGTCACTTGACTGTTATATTTAGGTTGTAGAGTTTGTTTCTATGTGAAATTAGAATGAGATCTCCGAACGGAATTAACTTAATAGTTCTCCATTATTTCGCAGAACACAGCTGATCTTTCCGATTTGGTGAGTTCAGGAAGAGGCAAAACACCAGAAGAAGTCGCATTCGCCGAGGAATGCGAGCTAAAACGTTTTGCATTTCGGGCAGAAAGGTGTGTTCTCAAACAACCCTCAAAATATATTACTTGATTATTTCCATGGCCCATATCTGTGGTTTATGTTAATGTTTACATTTATCATCATCCTCAGCATGGAATTGAAATTGATGGACAAACATCGATTGATCTCTTCAAAATCTTGTGCAGGTGCTTTTACTTGGCAAAATCTTACAGTCTGGCCTCTATGAGGGCAGAAGCATATGCTTTGTACCGTCAAGCACTCTCTCTGTGCGGCGATGCTATCAAGAAACTCAAGGGCTCGTCTAAACCCGATCAGGTGAGCTGACAGAACTCTGTCTATATCCTTAAAGAGAGATACTTTCTTCTATGGAATTCTAAGGAATTATACACTATCCTCTCATTTCTCTTTATTTTCTTCGTCTTTTTTTTTGGGCAGGCCACAGTCGAGGAGTTGAAGATGCTCTATGAACAATGCAGATCGTGCATTTGTATAGAGCACGCAACTGGCGTCATGGATGCAGAGAAAGCTCCTGAAAATCTGTCGAAGAAGATATGGAACATGTCATTAACAGGAAAAGACCAGGAAAAAGGTATGTTTTTGCTATAAAGTATAAGCATATGTGCTAATCGTGTAGTTTCTTTCTAGCAACTGTGCATTCTTTCTGTGAACTATGATCTGTCTCTGTTTTCAGGCCGAGAAATTGCTTTTGGAGAAACTTGACAGCTACGATCTGCCGTCGGCGATCCATTTACAAAGTCTATCCCTCGCATCAAAACTTTCCCGCCTTCTTTCCAAGCAGTTCCTCGTAACCCTATCGTCATCGATCTCTCTTACAATGATCGAATTCCCATCCCTTGAGCATAGGATGAAGAAAGAGGCTAAGGGATTCATTAGCAGGCTTTGGAGGTGAGTGCTTCTTTCTTGGAGAAAAAGACTGATTTGTCTTCGATTATAGAGTAAGTCTCTTTTGCAAGAAAATTATCAAGATTTTGGATGATATTTTGCAGTGCTTTCACTTTGTCTTAAAAAACCATATTTTTTGTTGGAACAAACAATGTACTGCTTGAATCTCAAATTTCTCTTTTTTCTTTTTTGAAATAGTCCAACGATGCTGGACTATAGGCTTATCCAAATCTGCAAATTTCGGAGAGGATTAATACCTTAGCCCAATATATATATATTATAAATCTGTTGAAATATTATCCTCAACCACTAGGTTGGGACAAAAAAATATCTTGGAATGCATAATTTTTAATTTGTATTTTCTTTGTTTTGAAATTCACCAAAAGCGAGTCCATTTCACTAATATGTGATATGGGTGGTGCGTATCATTTTTAGGTGTTGTAGTGTACGTACTATATATAAATGATAGAAATCCCTATGCAAGAGAATGTGCTACTCCATAATGGAGCAAAATTGAAAAAGAGAAGACGATTTTTCCTATTCTTGTATATATATTTTGCGTACTATATATGGTCCCCCACACTCATAGTAATTGATGCAATCGCACTATATTATAGGCATCTCTCCCTTCACAGTTTTTTTTCACTAATGTACTTCGTTTCTTGTATGGTATTCAATGTTGAAATGGATTGATCGAATCGTGTACTTTTGTTGTCTAGTGAATGTGGTAATTGATTCCCTTTTGCAAATGATTTACATTTTTTGTTTATTTGTTTGGCAAAAGATGATGCCCCTTTTGAAGATTTTAAATTTTCGAGTTTCAAATTCCTGCTCATTGACGTCTCTTGGTTAAATTATTTGCAATCAAGTTAGAGCCTAATATAAACCGAGCTTAGAATTTATCACCATCAATCTTTGCAGTCTTTCTTGTTCATCTTATGGGAGTTTTATTTTAAATTCATTGATTCTATGAATCTTTTTGTATATCATGGGAGGGAGGTGTCATAGTTGACCATTAAACCCATGATTTCTACCGCATGATTTTCAACAAAAACAATATGGCACTACTAATATATATATATATATATATATATATATATATATATATATATATATATATATATATAATAGTTATTTATTGTAATAATTTAGGTTATGTGTGATGGGATGATGGGGAAGTTGAGCGTATGTTGTCTTACTTTTGGAACTACGACAACAAATCACAAAACATGTTACTGTCATTTTGAGTAGGTGCAGTTCCTTAACTACTTGTTTGCTGTTCAAATTATTATTTTTTAGGTTAAAAAAAAAGAAAAAAAAAAGCATAACAATTTGGAAAATGTGACACTTGGATGATTTAGCACTATATTTTCTGAATTACTATTCACCGCCCCTAAAGGGATGAAAAAAGACATTTTTGCCCTTATAATTTTTAATTAATTTAAAAAAAAAATTCTGGTACGAATTACTGAAAATTACACACACAAATAAATTCTAACGATCTTCGGCAATGGATCGAAACGAAAAAAAAAATCGATCTAACATATCGATCGATATTTTCGTCCCTGCAGTGCAGGGGCCTAACGAATTATCTTAAAAATCGTTCGTACGTAGCTGAATTATCAAACACTGGTCGGAATCGTTGAAAAAAGCCCCGATCGAACGAAATTTCGGCACGGCCAATCGGCATTTTCGGCCGGCACAAGGCGTAGCCGATAAACAATTTCGGCCGTGCCATGTGTCGGCCGAAATTGTTTTTCGGCTATGCTTTGTGTCGGCCGATGCCGATCGGCCGTGCCGTGCGCCGGCCGAAAATTTCGTTCGATCGGGACTTTTTCAGCGATTCCGACCCGTGTTTGATAATTCATCTACGTACGAACGATTTTTACGATAATTCATTAGGCCCCTGCACTGCAGGGACGAAAATATCGATCGATATGTTAAATCGATTTTTTTTTTCGTTTCGATCCATTGCAGAAGATCGTTCGAATTATTTTGTGTGTGTAATTTTCAGCAGAATTTTGTATACATGTTAGTTTTTTCTTTTTAAATTAATTTAAATATCATAAGGGCAATAATGTCTTTTTCCATCCCTTTAGGGGTAACAAGTAAAAAGAGGGCGGTGAATAGTAACTCCCTATATTTTTCATTCAAAGGAGCACTAATATTCGAGAAAACGAAAGACACTTTGAAGTTTGAATGTTCTTCAAATGTTTGTTATTCCCACTTTCGTAAGATATATAAATAATGATATTAACATAGTAAGAATTATGAAATAGAACATATTTTGCTTTATGATGGGTTAATGACATCTCTAGTGAATGTCTCATGAGTCCTGGTAAGTTATTTGGATCTTGGGACAATAGTAGTGTTGTGTGGAGATACTTATTACATAATGACGGCATAAAAATGTAATATAGACTGGATTGATATTTTAATTACTAATTTTTGTTTTGCATTATTGAGTACGGCTTAAATTTTATTTAGCAAAACAATGATACGTGTCGCGAGATGGACTATAATGAAATTGACTTTATAATATAAATATTATACACTTGTGACCATAAAATGTGCCGGTGAACTACAACCACAACCTTTCAATTTATGGACAACATGCTTTGCTTTCTGTTTAGATCAATAACTATAATATATATAAATAATAATAGTGATGATTCTTTATATTGAGTAATTTAAACATCATCACTTACATGTCATTTTAGGCTTACCGTTATCATGACTGAAGACATGTCATGAATAAAAGTAAATATCCAATATTGTGTTGGGATAAATTCAAGCTTAAGATACATATGAGATTTATTTTATTTTTATTTTTAGTTTTTGGTATCAACGCGTATTCTCTCTTCCAACCATTATGAATTGTCAATATCGCATATCCTATGTTATTATATTCACATCATCATCTGCCACGTGTCCTATCTATCTTTGACAGATCTTATATAATTAACTCGCCACATTATGTGAAATAATGGCTCTGTCAATCGTATTATGTAAATGACGTTTGACATTAGAATAAAAATAGTTAGTGTAGTTACCAACCATAGTGACCCGAAACAATATAAAATAATGCATTTTTATCGTATTTTGTTTATATAAAAAAGAAATTTAATACACCATTAAAGTCACGACACTCCACTCCATTAGACGAGAAACGGCTGTTTTTATATTTACAAACTATACTTTATACAATTCTAATATATCTTACAAAACAGGGAGAGATGACAAATGTCTAAGCCTGAATCAAAGAAGGTATGGGAATATTATTTAATAAGTACAAAGCACATAAGCCCAAATACATATAACATGTCCTTCGATTAGGAAACTTATGGGGGCCAACCTTTAGTAAGTTATCAAAATTAGTTTATTATTAATAATACAATATGATTAGTAGGGATGTTGTTATACTTACAATATTTCTATTTAGTACATCAACGATACTATCCATGTAAGCTAGATTCAACACAAAAACCTGCAATCTATTTTTTCTACATACATGTATATATACTTAAATCGAATATGATGATGGAATTGCTATAGAAGTATAGAGAGACCCCTTGGACTAGATTTTCTATATAAAACTATAGAATTACACAAAGATAGGTAGTTTGTAATAAATATGATTCGACTGAAAAATAGCCACTAGCCGCAATTGAACAATGGTTTGAGTTATAAAAAGTAACCATAGTTAAGTGAAGCCTAACTATGGTTAGTATGCTGTGAGCACTAAACCGCTCCTATTATTATTGATTGCCCGTAATTAGCACGACAAAGCTCAATTTCCCCGCAAAAAGCAAACAGATTTTGTCATTAACGTCAAAAGTTAACGCCGTTAAGTTCCGCAGTACTCGTTAAAATGTTGTCTCCTATAAGGCATAATATCTGTCTACCGGCGATTCCGGTCAACGGAGCAAGGAATTGTTTGGTTCAACGAACTTTACAAGAATCAAAAGAGAATCATTTTGAAGTCCGGTAACTTTGCTAGAATCATACGTAGATTGGATAATTTTATTTAACTGATGACACATTCGTGGAAATATTTTCACACGATAATAGTAAGACCAGGTAAGATCAACAAACGCGGCCTTAGAGAAAGACCGGCGTGACCGGCATATTTATGACAAATATTCAGTCAGCTTCGTCTTCTCTGCTCATCGATAAGCTCTCTCTCTCTCTCTCTCTCTCTCTCTCAGAAATTACCAATAGTATATACAACTAGACTGCTGTTTACTACCCATAACAGTTCTTCCCACCCATGCTGCTTCTATCAACATAACGTATAGGCTTTTACTTTTTTGTTTACATCTCACTACAATTCCCATGAAGTACAAATCGTTCATTTTTTCCGTTTCCTTTTCTCATCGGTGCTTGCTTTCGTGTCACGCTGTGTGATTTCCGTGTGGTTTCAGCTCAATTTTGATGGGCTGTTGTTGATTCGTTTTGGGTTTGTGAGATGAGAGATCTGTTTGAGTGTTAGTCTGTTTGCGTTTCTGTAAGAAAAAGATGTCTGTCTCCGAGAACGTTGATTCTAATCCCACAGCTGTCAGAGGTTAATTCTTCTTCTTCTTCTTCTTCTTCTTCTGATTGATCCTTTACAGCTTTGTCTTGATTATTCTTTTTCTTAAGTTCATTCTTTTTTTTTTCAGTTGATCCCAAAGAAGCGTTGTACAGAGAGCTGTGGAAGGCATGTGCTGGCCCTTTAGTTACAGTGCCTCTTGAAAATGAGCTTGTTTTCTATTTTCCTCAAGGTCACATGGAGCAAGTAATTATTCTTCATCTTCTTCGATTTAATCTGTTTCCTTTCTGGGAAATCAATGAGTTCTATTCACGTTGCTAGCTATAATTGAGGGAAATTGCAGAAAAATCATATGGAGTTTGTTTTTTCTATGCTGTTAGTTTCTGCTGACCTTTTCGTTTCTCTTTATGCTTTCAACTGTGATTTTCTGCCATTTTGTTCATATGTTCGACGATTTTCTTTCTGTTTCGGTGAATAGGTTGCAGCATCTACAAATCAAAGTGCAGACCAGCAAATTCCATTGTACAATCTTTCGTCCAAAATTCTCTGTCGCGTCGCAAATGTTGTCCTAAAGGTAGATAGATCTATGCTTATTACAGATGGTTGTTAAGCAGAGTTTTGCGTATTATGTTCCAATGTTGTCTCGTATTCTATGCATGATTAGGCCGAACCTGATACAGATGAGGTTTACGCCCAAATTACGTTGATGCCTGAACCTAACGTAAGGAAATTGAGAACTCCTCTTTACTTTTCAAGATTCGTTCTTTACGACTGTTCTGAATGAATCGAGTTATTACAGCAAGACGAAAATTCGGTGAAGAAAGAACCCGCCCCAGCTTCACCTCCATGTTTCAATGTCCATTTTTTCTGTAAGACTCTTACAGCATCAGATACAAGCACTCATGGTGGCTTTTCTGTACTGAGACGCCACGCTGATGAATGCTTGCCGCCATTGGTTAGAACTTAGAATAAAAGTTTAATGAAGTTCATCTTGGACTTAAACTTCGGAAATTGTTTAGCTGTTCTTGATTGTTTGTTCGAATTCTTTAATGACAGGACATGTCAAGACAACCTCCAACTCAAGAATTAGTTGCAGAAGACTTACATGGCAACGAGTGGCGTTTCAGGCATATTTTTCGCGGTAAGATTTTCAAAAATTTGTTATTCCAATTTCCCGTAAAAATGACGGTAATAAAATTGCATTTTTTCTTGGCGAAATGAATTCTCAGGTCAGCCAAGGCGTCACCTCCTTCAAAGTGGTTGGAGTGTCTTCGTTAGTTCGAAGAGGCTCGTAGCTGGCGATGCTTTCATCTTCTTAAGGTACTGATATTTTTTTCCTTACACGAATTTCTCTAATCATCATCCACTCTACTCTTTAGCTGTCTAAAATCATGGCACACATTTTTCGTCAGGGGAGAGAACGGTGAACTTCGTGTAGGAGTTCGACGTGCAATGAGACAACAAGGAAACACTTCATCTTCGGTTATATCGAGCCATAGCATGCAACTCGGTGTTATCGCAACTGCTTGGCATGCTATTCAGACCAAAAGCTTGTTCACCGTTTTTTACAAGCCTAGGTAGGTTTGCAAGTGAAGCAGTATCATTGTCTAATTATGAGCTTTTTCTTTTTCTCTTTCTTCTTTGAGGCTTATTATGGACCATTTCTGCTATACTATACGTATATCTATTGCAGGACAAGCCCGTCTGAATTTATCGTCCCCTACGATCAGTACATGGAATCTCTGAAGAAAAATTATTCGATCGGAATGAGGTTTAAAATGCGATTCGAAGGCGAAGAATCCCCTGAGCAGAGGTTAGGCTCCATCTTTTGAAGAATTACGATATATTTAACTTCGATTAATCTATGCTGTTTTTGTAGATTCACTGGAACTATAGTTGAGATCGAAGATTCTGATCCCAAGAGATGGCCCGATTCAAAATGGAGATGCCTAAAAGTACTGTTTCAACCGAAAACACATATCTTTCATTTCATCAGATATTCATCATCTCATCCTCATTTTTTTCTGTGTTTTTTTTTTAAATTCGTTTAAGGTTCGTTGGGACGAACCCTCGGGAATTCCTCGTCCCGATAGGGTTTCCCCTTGGAAAATCGAACCCGCCCTTTCTCCGCCATCTCTGAATCCACTCCCCGTGAACAGAAGCAAGAGGCCTCGAGCTAATCTCATTCCTTCATCGCCTGAATCTTCTTCTGCCCTTACAAGAGAAGGTTGTTTGTCCCTCATTCTTTCGATCTCTTCTTCTTACATTCGATCATCATAAATTTGATCTGTATTTTGTCATATAGGTCCATCTACTAAGACAATCGTAGACCCTTCACGAGCTAATGGGTTCAAAAGGGTCTTGCAAGGTCAAGAATATTCGGCCTTGAGAGTCCATTTTGTGCCTTCAGAAAGGCCCGAGCCTTCCTTTACGGGTCCTTTTTCTGGGTTTGGATTACAAATCAATGGGCCCAGAGATTTCCTCGTACTTAGACACGGTGATCGATCTCTTTCTTCTAGAAGACAAGCAATTGAGCTTGAGCCGAGGTTCAGCCATGGAACTGAAAGTTCTTACCATACGCATGGAGATGTTAGTTACGGTGCCTTTGGAGACTTTTCTTCCTTTACGCCTTGTCCTAAATTAGGCAATGAGCACAGCCAATTGATGCCTACTACTATGGAACCTTATCTGCAAATGGGACCATCCATGGTAAAAACTAACGAAGGGTATTGCAAGCTATTCGGTTTTGATCTCGTGAGTAATTCCAAGTCTTCGAAATCTCCTTCTTCTGACCAAAACTTGAAAAAGAATCAGCCATTGCTCGACGGTCCAAAAGAAGCACCTTCGACAGAAACCGATCAATCGAAGAGTCCAAAAACTGTTAATAGTAATAATAATGTTTCTTTGAATGAGCAAGAGAAGCAAGGCCATACCTTTTTAACGAGGAGTTGCACCAAGGTAACTAACCAACCTCTTACTTCACTTGCAAACTGAGGTGTGATGATAACTGGTTTTTTTTTGTACGTTTTAAGGTTCATAAGCAAGGAAGTGCGCTCGGAAGGTCTGTCGATCTTTCCAAGTTCGACAACTACGAAGAACTGATCGCTGAGCTGGACAATCTCTTCGACTTTAACGGTGAGCTCAAATCGCAGGGTAAGAATTGGCTCGTTGTGTATACTGACGACGAAGATGATATGATGCTCGTTGGAGATGATCCATGGGAGTAAGACATCTCATCTTTTTAACTCGTAGTATTTTATTAAGAAAACGAGGGAAATGCTTTCGGAGCTCTTTTTTAAACGCTGATCGTATTTGCTTCGAAACAGAGAATTTTGTTCCATGGTTCGCAAGATATTAATCCTTACGAAAGACGAGGTACGTGGAATGAATTCTGGGAAGTTTCTTACCAAAGGAGAAGAGACATCATCTTTCGCCGAGGATGCTAAAGAAGGGAAGAAGAACAACCCTGGAATCACTTCATCAATGGGCACATATGATTAGCCCATTGAAGAAATCGAAAGCAGGTAATTACCATCTTACCCCTAGTGTGGTGCTGAGAATGTGTGCGTATTCGACTTCGACCCATGTAAATACCCGCGGGTCGGATTTTTGCTGTAATTAGGAGAGTTTGAGTGTTGCAAAGATCTCACTATGTATATGTGCAAGTGATTGTTGTGCTGTGTAATAGAATTGAAGCAGTTTATGCATTGTTTCGGGGAAAGGACAGTTGCTGTGTAATTCCGTTTGTTGGCAAATGACGAATTTGCCCTCAGATTAATTGGATGAGATGAGATATATGGCGGTTTTTTGATATTTTTTTCCTCTGTATGTTGACCCTTTTTTTTTCTCCTTTATATTATCATGGCTCTCGTCGTTCCATGTCTCACTTTCTTTTACCTTTCTTTTGCAACAAAGGAGGCGAAGTAATGAAAAAATGAAATAAAAATTCCAAATCTACTTACCTTGCGTGCAAGAAAACGATGGAAAGGTTAAAATAGTCAATAAACAATTTTGAATAGCTTATAAATAAACAAATAAATCGGCAAATTATCATTTATCAACACAGTCCATCGATCTATATATCCGATTTCTTGTCTAAATACATTTGCAACCCTTTCTTCGAACTGGCCGGTCAATTGCGGCCTACTCAGAGCTCCCTTTCCATATTTATTGTTAGCCCAATATTATCTTCTACTGTTTTCTGCTTAATAACCCTCGGATTTTCCGATTTCGGTGAGTTTTGTGTATGGCGAGCTCATTCATGTTTATGGTGTTTTGAGGTGATAATTTGGGGGTGTTTTCGGTGTATTTGAGTTTGAAGAGCTTCTGTTGAGTAGAAAGTTTGGTCTTGATTTGGGGTTGTTGGAAATTTGTGATATTGGTGATTGCGCTGTCAGCTGAGCTGAAGAGTATCCACTTTCTCGAAATTTATAGCTGTGTAGTTATTTTTTACTCTTCGAAGTAGGGAAAATTTGGCCACTGACTTTGGTTGCGCAGCTCTTGGTTACAGTAGATGAGATTTTGAACTAAGACTAGTTAGATAAGAGACGTGTGATTTTGAGTTAAGTAACCGTTGATGATGATTGGGAAGATGAGGAAGGAGAAGGGTTAAGATGAGAACAGATCTTGATTCTTTGCTAATCCATGTTTTTTTGTTAGTAGGTTTATATAAAACTAATTAATGGATATAAAATAAAAATGTGTGTTTGGTCAGTGAGTTTAAATAAACACATGTGAGGGATGTGTTTATTTAAACCCGCTGGGACGGGTTTAAAGCAGGATTACATAAACACATGGTTAATTTATACCCATGAACCAAACAAGGCCTACAGTTGCCTATATGGTTGTAATTTGGAAGTAGCTAAAATAGGATTTTGGCAATGATTGCAATGCTATTCTAAGTTGTATTTCCTACCCCACGTCTTTCATATAAATCTAAGGTTTCGTTGTTGGCATCTTCATTTGGGAAGTTACGACTAAACTGAGATTGGCTCAATCAGAGGTCTTCTGATATTGAGTCGATAAATTCTCCTATTTCCCCTTTTCTGATCAATGCTGATTTCTCGCAGGTAACCATGGCAAGTTCATTACTTCACTCAACCAATCTGCCTACCTCAGTTGGTTTAGGGAAAAAAGGGCGGTCCAAAGGATCTGATAATAGGAAAAGAGCAGTAAAAATGCTCGCCGACTTACGAGTATCTCCCATGAGAATTTCAAGTTTCTCTGGTCTACGTGGAGCGAATGCCCTAGACGTGATAGGCAAGCATTCTAGCTTCACGCTTCAAGACAAGGTTGCAAGAGCAAATTCTGCCAAAAAACAGCAAAAATCACGCATGGCACCGCGCGCTATGTTTGAGCGCTTCACAGAAAAAGCAATAAAGGTGATCATGCTTGCGCAAGAGGAGGCGAGAAGGCTTGGCCATAACTTTGTTGGGACCGAGCAGATCTTGCTAGGACTTATCGGTGAAGGCACTGGGATTGCTGCTAAGGTCCTCAAGTCCATGGGTATAAATCTGAAAGATGCACGTGTAGAGGTGGAGAAGATAATCGGGCGTGGCAGTGGTTTCGTCGCCGTTGAGATACCTTTTACTCCTAGGGCAAAGCGCGTTCTTGAACTCTCCCTCGAAGAAGCTCGCCAGCTTGGTACCTAATATTTTGCTTACTGCGGTCTCACCTTTTAAGATGACAAAAACATTTAGTGCGCCTAACTAAATGCAATTTGTCTAATCTTTGGAGTTCGTCACCTCTCTGTGAAAGTGATCAAATGTTTGTTCTTATCATTTATGGATCCTATTAATCTTTTTTCATTCAGGTCACAACTACATTGGATCAGAGCACCTGCTATTAGGATTGCTTCGTGAGGGTGAAGGCGTTGCTGCACGTGTGCTTGAAAACTTAGGCGCCGATCCCAGTAATATTAGAACTCAGGCATGTTTTCTTCATCAATATCATTATTACAATAAAATAATTAAATGACTAGTATGTCTGACCGTAGTTTTATCATGACTCTAATAAGCCCTTAAACTGAGTAACGACTAACGGTGCATTTGATTTGTAGGTTATAAGAATGGTGGGTGAGAGTGCAGAGGCTGTTGGCGCTGGAGTTGGAGGTGGAACCTCGGGCAACAAAATGCCTACCCTTGAAGAGTATGGTACCAATCTAACAAAGCTAGCTGAGGAGGTAATAATCGTACAATAATCAATTGAAAGATTGGAACTTTAGAGACCTAATTTGGTTTCATACGTTTAATCTTTTTAGGGTAAACTAGACCCTGTTGTGGGGAGGCAAGATCAGATTGAGCGTGTCACTCAAATTCTCGGACGCCGTACCAAAAACAATCCTTGCCTCATTGGAGAACCTGGCGTAGGAAAAACTGCCATTGCAGAGGGTTTGGCTCAGAGGATAGCAAATGGAGATGTTCCCGAAACTATCGAGGGGAAAAAGGTAACTACTATGGCACTTTTCTCTTTGACTTCTTCGGTAAGATAAACTCAAATGGTATCTGTATATTGGGTTTCTTCAGGTTATCACGCTGGATATGGGTCTTCTAGTCGCTGGAACAAAGTACAGAGGTGAATTTGAGGAACGACTGAAGAAGCTCATGGAGGAGATTAAGCAGAGCGATGAGATCATTCTGTTCATCGACGAGGTACACACTTTGATTGGCGCTGGAGCTGCTGAAGGCGCAATTGATGCTGCAAATATTTTGAAGCCTGCTCTAGCTAGGGGCGAACTACAGGTTATTTTTATACTGATAAACCATTGATGCCTATCGACTTATTGTTGGGCTGAAATTTTTCGAATAATTTTTGGGATATTTATTGCAGTGCATTGGAGCAACTACGCTGGATGAATACAGAAAGCACATCGAGAAGGACCCTGCGCTAGAAAGAAGGTTTCAGCCCGTTAAAGTGCCCGAGCCCACCGTGGATGAAACCATTCAGATTCTTAAAGGACTCAGAGAACGTTATGAGATCCATCACAAGCTTCGCTACACAGACGAAGCTTTAGTCGCTGCTGCACAGTTGTCCCATCAGTATATCAGGTGTGCACTCATCCCAAGACTGTCTAATCACATGAGAAAAAACCGAACTTATTTTCTCTAGTCTAAGTAGTCAAAGATTGACATGGGCTGCTAAGTAACTGTCGATGGAATCTGTTGGCGAAAATCAAAGATTGTTTCTTCATCTGATTGGCATCTTCGTTTTCTTTCAGCGATCGATTTTTGCCCGACAAAGCTATTGACTTGATCGATGAGGCGGGTTCTCGTGTCCGCCTTCGCCATGCGCAGGTAAAAGCTCGTTGCTTACTTCTTATGGGGCTCTCATTTAGATAGCCTGCAACTATTTTCTTATTTTCTCTTTATCCTTTTTTTCTTTCTTTTTTTTTTTCTTGGAAAAGCTCCCTGAGGAGGCCAGAGAACTTGAGAAAGAGCTCAGGCAGCTAACCAAGGAGAAGAACGAAGCTGTTCGAGGTCAAGACTTTGAAAAGGTAGTTTATTTTTCGTAATACACATGCCTTTGTCGCTAATAGTTTTAAGACTTGCTTATTTTATTTATCTGGACGAGTGGCATTTTAAGGCACATAAATTAGGAGGTGGGCAAAGACAATTAGTTTCGAAATGGAAGCAATTTGACGGCGCACCTGAATTAAATGTTGTGATTCGAGGACAGTAAGTTTTAAAATTGAAGCAATTTGAGGACATTAAGTTTCAAAACCATGGCTTAATTGTTCTCAAATTGCTTCAATTTTGAAATATATTGTCCCCAATTTGCAACTTCAACTTTTAACTGTACTCATATTGCTTCAATTTTGAAACATTATTGTCCCCAAGCTGCAACATGTACACAAATTGCTTAAACTTCAAAACTTACTGCCCTACTGCAACCCTTTAACTGAGGATTCCTTATAACTCGACTACCCCTAATCTTTTTAGGCCGGAGAACTGCGTGACAAAGAAATGGATCTCAAGGCCCAAATCTCCTCCCTAATTGACAAAAACAAAGAGATGACCAAAGCCGAGACCGAAGCTGGCGAAGAAGGCCCGACCGTAACAGAATCGGACATCCAACACATAGTCTCTTCATGGACGGGAATTCCCGTCGAAAAAGTCTCCACCGACGAGTCCGACAGACTCCTCAAAATGGAGGAAACACTCCACACGAGGGTCATAGGGCAAGACGAGGCCGTTAAAGCCATCAGTCGGGCCATTCGGCGGGCCCGCGTGGGCCTGAAGAACCCCAACCGGCCCATCGCAAGCTTCATCTTCTCGGGCCCGACGGGGGTCGGGAAATCAGAGCTGGCTAAAGCGTTGGCTGCCTACTACTTTGGCTCGGAGGAGGCCATGATAAGGCTCGACATGAGCGAGTTCATGGAGAGGCACACGGTTTCCAAGCTCATCGGTTCCCCGCCGGGCTACGTGGGCTACACCGAGGGCGGGCAGCTGACCGAGGCGGTCAGGCGCCGACCTTACACTGTCGTTTTATTCGACGAGATAGAAAAAGCCCACCCCGACGTCTTCAACATGATGCTTCAGATATTGGAGGACGGGCGGCTGACCGACAGTAAAGGGAGGACGGTCGATTTCAAGAACACCCTTTTGATCATGACTTCTAACGTTGGGAGTAGTGTGATCGAAAAGGGTGGTAGGAGAATAGGGTTCGATTTGGACTACGATGAGAAGGACAGCAGTTATAACAGGATCAAGAGCTTGGTGACTGAGGAGCTGAAGCAGTATTTCAGGCCCGAGTTTTTGAACAGATTGGATGAGATGATCGTTTTCAGGCAGCTGACGAAGCTCGAGGTTAAGGAGATTGCTGATATTATGTTGAAGGAGGTTTTCCAGAGGTTGAAAGGGAAGGATATTGAGCTTCAGGTTACTGAGAGGTTTAGGGACCGAGTTGTCGAAGAAGGGTATAACCCGAGCTATGGTGCTAGGCCGCTGAGGAGGGCTATTATGCGTTTACTCGAAGATAGCATGGCTGAGAAAATGCTTGCAAGGGAGATTAAGGAAGGTGACTCTGTGATCGTCGACGTAGATTCTGATGGGAATGTGATAGTTCTCAATGGCAGCGGCGGGTCTGCTTCTTCTGAGTCGTCTTCTTCGCCCGAGCCTATCGTGGTGTAAGATTTATTCTCAGGTTTGTTGTATTAACAATAAGCTCTCTTTGTCTTAGATTTATGCTGGTGCGGTGGCACTTTGTGATTATATCTCAGTTCTTTGAATGTGTGGGCTTTCACTCCTATGCTTGAGAGGTTATTCAGACAGACTTGTATTGTGATATGTAAACATTTGCTGATGATTTTAATATGTTATCAGCCATTTTCGATTTCTGGGAAAGTCACACTATGTACAAGCTATAATAAAGTAGAATCTCTACTTTACAGAAAGAACAAATGATGTGTTAATAGAACTCTTGGGGCAAAGTGCTTCCTTGCAAGAATGACTTGAAGAGCACGAGGGACCTTTCAGGCTGTGAAAATGGAGCTTCATGCGAAGCTCCTCTTATGGTAGCAAATGCCAGAATATTATTACCACCATTGTTGTTATTGCCATACACTTGTGTCCATCCGCCAACCTTAGCCAAAACACAAGAAAATCAGAGAGAGAGAGAGAGAGAGAGAGAGAGAGAGAGAGATCCTATTTTACCTGCTGTCCGGCGAACCAAACTCGATATGGTGCAGTAGTATTGAGCACAAGGCCACGGGCGAGTCGATCGATCAGCGTTCGAGTCCCAGTTAGTGGGATCACAGAATCTTGATCACCACTTCAGTGTGTGTGTGTGTGTGCAGAGTTTTGAATTATTTTTCTGATATTTTCGAAGCGAAAAACAGAATCATATCGAAGGATTTCGATTACAGTACCTGTAGATTAGCACGGGGATCCCTTCTCTGATGACCGATCCTAAGATGGAGATCGTAGGTATCTCCAAATCGAGCATATCGTAGTCCAATACGCTGCGATGAGATTCGAACGTAAGTTTAACTACTAAGTACACTCAGTCGAACATTTTATTCAGACAAAAAAAAAACTCATTTTTTTACTTGCTGCAAACATCCCATGTCCTAACCCCGACTAGCCTGGCGTGCAAGGCGTTCTTCACATCTTTGCGATTCATATAATGAACGATCTCATCTTCAACGCATATATCTATCCTCTCGGGACTTTGCTGCTAACATAAAACGATTCATTTTCAAAAAGAATCTTTTCTCATTGCCATAAGCAATAATGTAGGAGAATGATGATAAAAAGATAAGCATAAAACTAAAACCTGAGGAGCAATGATCTTAGACTGCGATAGAACGGAAGGGATGCAAACGTCTAAGGTAACGTCGTACTTGTCGACGAATTTACTGCTTTCTCTGTTCACTAAGCTCATGACTTTAGAACACACGGGGCTGATCGAATCTCTGTAGTATTCGCTTACGTATTTCGAATAGTTGCAGTTCGAAGTGAATAGTTTGTACGTAAGGTCCGATATTAGGCCATGGGACCATAAGTATTCTGCCCTCGAATTGTAATCCGTGGCGAATTCGAGCAGAGGATTTCCCAGCTGATGAAAATAACTACCGAGTTAGAGCAGAATTTGTTTATTCCTTTTTCGTATAGTTCGATAAAGCGAATAGATACTCACAGCGATTCCCTTGAGGTTGATATTCGCTTCCTTGTCTTTGAGCTGAAGTATTAGACTTGCAAGCTGAGGTACGTAATGGCCTAAGACATTCGACAAAAGGTTAAACAGATTAGGCGTTTTTTCTATTGCATTGCTTTTTTCTGCGACAGGTGTTATTATTATTACCAGCGTAGCTTTCGCCAGTGATGAAAAGGCTACGGTTAATGTACTGATGGAATCTGAGGAGCCATTGCTGTAAGAAAACGAGGTTGTCTTTGGCTATACACAGAATCAAGAAAACATGTCGTGAACATGGAAGCTATACATATCTTGAACTTCTGATATTGCACTGAAGATTAGATCAAATAAGAAAAGCAGGAAAAAGATAACAAATTCCATGCCTGTTATTTCATCATTCACTGTTTCATAGGCTGATGGGCCATTGGCATAAGAGAAGCCTACTCCAACAGGTGTGTCCAAATACAGCACATTTGCTTCTACAGATTTCATTACATGAACATTTAGGTGAGATCATCCTTCTGCATAATCTTGTTAGTTCACATACACATATGCATACATACATATATATATATATATATATATATACACACACACACACAGTCACATATATAAGAGATCTTGCCTTTGTTCCAACTATACTCATTTCTCAGAAGAACAGTTCCACTTGGCCTGAAAGGTCCATTCTCAGAAAAAGCGCCAACACCAATCGAAGAACAGCCAGGACCTAAGAGACATATTGCTTTCCTTTTCTTTGGCAAAAATATAAATGAATCGAAGATTTAATCAGTTAATGCCAATACCTCCATTTAGCCACAGTACAAGAGGTTTCGAAGATGGATCAATTTCTGCCTCAACAAAGTAGTAGAAGAGATGCTTTTGCTTCTTTTCATCCACAGTCACATAACCTGAGAATTGCTGGAAGTCAGCCTTTGGCTGGCCAGGCAAATGATCTATCTTATCACTGTAAGAAAGAGGAGAAGGTTCCAAAGATCCCACGAAGCAGCTCAAGAAGCAGTAAACTAGTGCTGCTAATGAAGAAGCCATTGCCATATATAATAAGACTTCTCAGTGAGTTATAAGTTCTTAGATGAAGGGGTTGTGTAAGAGAGCGTTACAATTTAGTGAAGGAAACAGAGGCTAGCTAAGTGCTTGTATTTAGTTTAATATAAGGAGGCGTGCAATGGAAAACTGAAGTGGGACGCAGGAAAACTTCCAACAAGATAGAAATGCACTTTTGAATTCTTCCTTTATTTCATGTTAGTGGTTTGGCTCAAAAAGGTCAGTCTCTTTCAAACTAAAGAGAAGCCAAGTATGGAAAAAGTCTGAAGTTATTTGCTTCATTTCACCCTATATTACAACACTGATCATTAAGAGGTTCATATATATAGTAAATAGTTTCGATAATCATAACTTTCAGGACGCTCTCACTATCACATTCATTCCTCTATAAGGCTATCAAAGTAAAAGGAATCTACACACAAGTCAAGACTTGCTTTAAACTCTTCACATATTCGCTGGCCTTGTTTAGTCTTGTTACCTTATTAGGTGAAAATTGGTCAGCAAAAAGTGACGTTACTACGAAGCGCATGCTTCTCATTTGTTCTCGGGAATATTATGCAATGAAACGACAAAGTAATGTAATGATGTCCCAGAATGAAATCATATTAGGAGAGGACAGTATGTGATAGCATTTTCACTGTTGTGAGAATGTTGGTCAAGATTTCTTCCTAGACTTCCTTAACCAAGTTACAAATACATAGAACAAATACTGTGGATTAGTTAAATAAATGCCCACAAAATCCATATAGAATGTTCTAGTTCTTTGACCTTGATGAAAAAGGCATCTTTTATTACATACAGTTAAGTGTGTGTATGTGTGTGTGAAACACCACCATCAATGGCCTTTCCGACTTTTCACAGACAATTTGGGCACACACCCCATTAAAGAATTAGCACCCAAAAGCGCACGACAGATATAAAAATGCATTCTTTCAAGAAAAATAATAATAATAAAAAGAGGCCCTTAGCACAAACCTCGAGGAAACCTCAAAACCATTTTGCTTTAGTGCTATAGCAGTTGCAGGGAAACACAGAGTTTGTGTCTTCATATGCTTATCGTGTTCCTCTTTCTCCCTATCTACAGATTGAATTTAGAATATTTTTTTCTGCATGTAAATAAGCAATTTTTTTTGAGGTACATCGCCATGTGGGCATTGTAATCATTATGGCCATCTCCCCCACTTATGTCATATGAAGTTAATTAGTGAGAAAGTGCTCTTCTAGTCTTCGTCTGCACATTTCCAAAATTATTCGTTACTTTTTTTCCTTATCAAGAAAACGATCACTTAATTTAAGTATAATTACAAGCCCAACACTTCCATTCTTCGCTTTTATCGTACGTTTTAAAAAAAAATCGGGGCAATTAATAGACTTCCATTCTATTATTATGTCGTTTAACATGACAACATAATTTCAAACTAAGACCATAGATTAGCTTAGAAGGCCATTAATGATGCTGTCAAGAAAACCTTTAACCACGCTTCTACATACATACATACATATATATATATATATATATATATATATATATATTATATATATATATATATATATATATATATATTATGAAATCCATGTTAAAGATCAAATGATGACTACTGAGATTAGTTTATTAGTCTTAAGATCAAAAAAGGCGCCACAGCTCACGAGCAGGGGCGGACCCAGAATCTGATATCTGGGGGGGCTCGATTATTTTTTGACCGTAAAACGTAAGCTCGTATACTTTTTGCTAAATATATATTTGGATAACACAAAGCTTAATTTATTATAAGTTATTGATATTGTAAAGTAAATATGTTACAGACAAATAATGAAATAATAGCGAAAAAAAATTATTTTTAAATGATAAAGTTGAAAAGTTCTCACTGAAAAAACACTGAGTAATAAATTTATAATAAGATTATTTATTAGAAAGATATAAGTTTACAAACATTATTTATATGTGAAAATATTTATTTTTTGTTATCATAAATATTTTGCTGATAAATACAATATAATTGTGTAAGCTGGTTATATCATACAAAAAAAATCAAAATAATTGATGTGTATGAAAAGACATAATTATGTGGTAAGATAAAAAAATATCATTGATGAAAGATGTAACTGTGTATAATTATAAATAATTGTCATAATAAATTGAAAGGAAAGTTAAAAAAGAAAAATATAATTAAAAAGTTACAGGATGGGGATTCGAACCCCAAACCATTGGGCTAATAACAAAACCCTCGACCAACTAGACTACACCAAAAACTTAAGAGTTGTAGTATTAAACCTATATACGAGAGGGGCTGGGGGGTCAGTGGCCCCCCCAAGCCCCTACGTGGGTCCGCCGCTGCACGAGAAATTCTTTTGGTCTGCACATTTTTTTTTTGGTATGCACATTGCATGCGTAGTTTTAGTACACATAAACATCACAAAATTGCTCTGAAAAACAAAACAAGAAACTCAACTGATTACCTAAGGAAACGAAGACAACATATCCTTTTTTGTCAGAGTGGCCTTAAGCCCAAACGTCGTCGTTTTGCTGTCTTGTCTCTCTCACAGAGTCAAAGATGTCTTGTTTTGAATTCCCAGCAGGTGTACGTACCAGTGAACAATAAGCTCAGCAGAACAGATGAATGACAGTGTTTAAAAAATGAGTATGAATGAATTGTTCAGAATGTTGTTATTATGCGTAGGACTGGGGAAAAATATCGAAATAACGTCCTTATCGTATCGAATCGTATCAAAAATATCGAAAATTTTTGTATACGGAAGTTTTTGGTAAGGTAGGATACCGTACCGAAAATTTTCGGTACGGTAATGGTATGAAAGTTTTTAAAATTAGGTATACCGATTATACCGAATACCGAAATTCTAAAATTTTTTAATTATATTATATATATATATATACACCTATATATATTATATTATTTCAAAAAATATAAAATGAAAAATTAGGATCTTCTCAAACTTATTTATCAATAAATTATTAACTTATACACAACTTTCTAATATTAGGCCCACCATATTTTACTTATGTAATTCAAGTAACGTTCAATTTTTGCCTTTTTTTCATAATTTTGAAAGCGTGAAGATGCAATACAATTACGTTTTGTTAATCTTCACTAATTTTTTAAATATAGCCGCTTCGTTCTAATTAATCTGTATATAACGTTGTATTTTGTGGTTATGTAAAGTTTTTTGTCTTACTAAGGAGACTAGCTAAAATATGTAAATTATTTAAGGTTAAAAAATCTTTTTATTTTGAAAAAATTGGTATTAATTATCTATCTTATTGGGCCTAAGGAGTTTGAATTGATTAAAAATTCCAACGAATTAACGCGTTACGAGACATGCATGGTAAAAAACCCTCCGTGTGAATGGTATAAAAGGTATGATACCGATACCATACCGAAATTTCTGTATGATACCGTATCGAAATTTAAGGTATACCGAAATTTTGGTATGGTATTGGTATGATTTTTTTGGATACCAAAATTTTGGTACGGTATACGATATTACAGTTTTGGCACGGTATACTGTACCGAACCACCCCTAATTATGCCGCTATCAATTCCAAACACGCCTATACAAAATCTTCTCTTCAAACAATACTACTCATAAGGATTCATTGGCCCTTTTCAAAATGCAGTTGCTTTTCATTCATAAGGTTTCTAACTGTGAAGTTTGTTTACCGTTAGACAAAGGAGGTTGACCGATTTCTCCTCGATGCCTCCCAAAGTTGCTGCTCGATTGCCAGTTTTCGCAGCTCCGTTAAGCCTCTTCAACTGAGGATAGACACATTGCAAATATATCGTCAGCTCTTAACACATGGATGTTAGAAATCTAAACATGGATATGGATCAAACTTTACAATTCAAACCATGAAAAAAATTAGTGTTTACCATCGACTGCTTCATGTGAAGTTGGAGATTGCCACTGCGGCTTATCCATAACTGAAGTCTCTATCGGTGATATCCTCTTCGACGCCGTGAACGCTAACCCTTCTCCAGCCAGATACTAAATACAGTAACAATATTGACGCTATAAATTGGAGTGATAAGGATGGAAATTGGAGTAATAAGGATGAAAGTCAACCTGTGAATATCCTTCCAGAAAATAGAGAGATTGTGAAGAGTAATTCAAGGGATCTTATTGGGATCCAATACTGCATTATGGGAAATCGTCGAGCAATCTTCTCCCATTAATATAGTCATTTAATATCACGATATCTTTCCTTTCTAAGCTTAGTGTTAGCCTCTATATATTGATATTGTAATAGAACTCTCGATTTACGGCTTTAGAGAATCAATTCAAAAAATATTGTTCAATTTATTTTCTTCTTTATGGTATCAGAGCCATAGCCGTGAGACACGAGAGTTTAACCTTCACCAATGGCTTCCACAATATCATTAAACGTTGCCAACTTTGTTACCCTCAAACTCACACCAAACAACTATCCTCTCCGGCCTGAACAAATGCTTGCATTAGCCGAAAGTCAAGACATGGTCGTACTTCTCACAGGAGAGGAAAAGAAACTAGCCATGTACACCATGCCGTAGCAGAAAAGACATCAACAAACGATGACGACAATGAAGCTGTATATCAAATTTCGGAAGGTTTTCTCAAATGGAGAAAAGAAGACTGTCTCCTCCGTGGATGGATCATTGGAACACTCACAGAAGAGACCTTAGGCTTAGTTATTGGCCTCGACTCATCTCAATCAGTTTGGAATGCGTTGAAGGAAGCATATGGCCAAGATTCACAAGAAAGGGAATTTACTCTACGGCAACAACTTACTTTCCTAAAAAAGGAACCAAATCAGTCCTTAGCAGACCATCTAAGAAGATTCAAAAGTATATGTGATAGCCTCGCAGCCATAGGCAATCCCACACCCGGCAAAACCAAAGTTTACTCATTGCTAGCCAATCTCGGCCCCAAGTATGAATCGCTCACAACCACAATGCTCAAACCTCCAATGCCGTCTTACACAGAGGTTGTCTCACTTCTACAAGGCTTCGAACAACGGAATTCATGGATTGAAGAATCAAATACCCCATCATATGCATTTTATGGAGAGAGTAATCACCGTCATCAGCATCAAAACCACAACAATCGACACAACCAGTTCACTTCAAAAGGAAGAGGATTTCAGGCGACAAATAACAATTTTCATTACTCTAATGTTGCAGGTAATAACTCTAACTCAAGGCAATCATCTCAAAGGGGTAACAATAGCGTTTCTCGACCACCACCACCTGGTAAGAGAAGAATGAATACTACAGAAAGAGAAATGTATAAAAATGAGGTATGCTAGCTATGTGGAAAGCAAGGGCACATCGCCAAAATCTGTTGGAGTCTACCAACACAAGGACACAATGATGAACTTCCCCATGCACTTGCCGGTCTCACCATGGACACCTCCATCGCTGATACTGAATGGACCACCGATACTGGCGCATCGAACCACATGACTGCAAATTCAGGTATGCTTTCTAATCTCAGAAAATATGTTGGTTGTGATTCTGTATTTATTGGCGATGGTTCTCCTCGAAAAATAGATGCAGTTGGTGACACCTTGGTATCTGATGGTAAAAATAAATTATTATTGCGCGATGTTCTATTAGTCCCATGATTGGCGAGGAACTTACTCTCCATTAGTCATTTAACGTCACAATATCCATTAAACTGTGAATTCACTAATGAGTTGTTTTGCATTAAGGAACGAGCAACAAGGCAGATCCTAAGCGTAAAGGTGATCTTTATGTTTTGTCTAAGATGAAGGAGGCAAATTTCTCGGCTCGACAAAATTCAGGGACAGAAGAGTTATGGCACCAACGTCTTGGGCATCCGCAAAGTTCTACAGTTATTTTTTTGCGCAAAAATAAGTTGATTTATGTTATTTCAAATAAAAAAGTTGACACTTTTTGTGAAAGTTGTCAACTTGGAAAACTCAGCAAGTTACCTTTTAATGCTTCTAATTCTGTTAGTATGAAAAATTTTGAGAAAGTTCATTGTGACATTTGGCGACCAGCTCCCATTTTATCTCTTGGAAAATTTCAATTCTATGCATGCTTTGTCGACGATTATTCTCATTATATGTAATTAATTCCTATTCGTGCTAAATCTGATTTCTTTGATGTTTATTTGGCATTTGAAAAGTATGTGCATCGACAATTCAATGCAGAAATAAAAATATTTCATACTGATGGAGGTGGAGAGTTTGTGAATAACAGACTCAAAAATCATTTTCAACAACAAGGAATCATCCATCATCTTTCATGTCCTTATACCCCCGAGCAAACAGGAATTGTTGAATGTCGACATCGCACTATTAGAGAACTTGGCATGACTATGATTTTTCATAGTGGCGTGTCCAAGTCGCTATGGGTTGAAGCTTTTACTACCGCGACTTATTTAATTAACCGTTTGCCTTCTTCTTCATTAAGATTCGATACTCCTTATTTTCGTCTAGTACTACCAATCATCATAGTATGTTGCGAGCTTATTCTTTCCATTAATACTATTATTGTAAGAATGAACCAATATTGGATATTGCAAAACCGTTATTGAAAACATAATCAATATTAACATATGTAATTAATCAATATACCAAATACATTAGCTTTTGTACGACTGTTTTTTGTTTATTATCAATTCTGATAATTGTATTACATTTTCAAGTTATTTACTTTTTGGAACATGGTAACTATATGTAAAAATAAAATGACATATAAAAATAATTCGTAAGTTTTCTATTTGTTTAATTGTAACAAAAGATCAAAGTTTATAACCTATTACATTAAATACTGATAAAATGCCATAACAATTAGGGATGACAATGGGAGTGAGACGGGTCTAGACTCTAACCCGCCAAAACCCGCCCGGTCGCGTAACACGGTGGCCCGGGTTTAGCATAACTTAACCCGATTGGGTTCGGGGTGGGTCCGGATCTTGCCAACCCGGCCCGAAATCGCCTGAGACCCGCCCCTCATAATTCTTACATATAAATATTATATATAGTTATATAAATATATAGAAACATATTTTTAATAAATAATAATTATAAAGAAAAAATTTATAAATGGCGGGCGGTTTTTTCTGAGGCGGGTCTCAAGTCCACTATAAAGTAAATGGGCGGGTCTCATGGTCCACTATAAAATAAATGGCCAAATCACGAGTCTCGAGTTTTGCCGGTAAATTAATCCTTCTCCTTCATCGCGTAATCAATTTTTTTATAGCATTTTCTTCGAACAACCCGTGCATCGAGTTTAAAACTATTATAATTAATTAAACCCGTGCATCGAGTTTAAAACTATTATAATTAATTAATCAACGGATGCTCTTGGTAGTAGTTACGTATCAACATGTAATACCATTAATTAATCTACGGATGATTTTGGTAGGTAGGTACATATAACTTACAATGAACTACGAAGCTCAACTACTCTATCCTGTATCGAGCTTCGAACATAGCGAAGAGCTCATATATGCAAATCTCGATGACCCATATATTATTTAATAAAATGTTAGGCACGTGATATTTATGGTTGTCGAGAATACAAATAAAAATAACACAAGCAAACCAAATTGTGGCGCCAGTTTGAACCAAATACCTGAAGTCAAGATAAGTTTTTTCTAATGCTTTATTGCCACTTGCATATTTTAATAAATGCCACTTGCATATTTTAACATTATTATTAAAATCAATTAACAAATAATAATACTTATTATTGATAAATAAATAACCAACAACAAAATACACGAATAAAAAACGAGTAAGTCAGTTGGTGGATGCCTTTACCCGAGTAATAACGACTCCTAGTCGATAGCATTGTTGATGTTGAGTCTTCAAACATTGGTAATGTTGGGGTACATTCTAGTCAACATTTGTTGGTTGAGAATGTTCCTTATCTCACTTTTATCTTTCATGCACAAAACTTAATTTATTGATGACGTGGCATTTTTCTAGTAATGTGCAGGATTTGGATAAGTGCTGGAAGCAATCAAACCGTGTGGAAAGAGTGTGGATAAGCTGGAACAAAAATAGAAATGGAGCATACTAAAATAGAAGACTTGAAGCTCAAGAGAATACCGAGCTATTGGAGCTGACCAAGTGGAGCTCTAACGGTCACTAACGGACCAAATCCACTTAGTGGACGTTAGTGGGTGTTAATGAGTCGTTGGAAAAGTCCTACCGAAGTCGAAGACATATATGTATACGAAGGACTTCACCATTTGCGGGTGACGACGACCATGAGAATTTACGAGCGAACTTTGAGAGTTATCAAGAGAGTTCAGTTTAGCCTAGTGTTGAGTTTTCAAAAGTCTCTGACTTTGTAGTTTTTCAGAATCGCTTAGATTCGTAGTTTTCTAGGCTTATTGTTACTATCGCTTCGATAGTTCTTGTAATCCATCTTCGTAGTGGAATTTCGCCTTGAGGCACGCAGCAAGTTATTCGCTTGCTGCACAACAGTTATATCTCGTGTTCGTCTCATTTCGTTACTAAGTAATTATCATTTCTGCTGTGTGTTTAAAAGTGAGATTGAGTGTTAGCCCAACATTTCGTCCAACATCAGGATACTACTTAGCGTCTTTACATCCATTTGTTGATGGGACCCACTTCATAGTGGTATCAGAGCCTACGCTTGACGTGAGTAAGCACTGAAAATCCTTTTCAATGGATGTTACGAGTTCAAATTACATCGGCAAAGTCCCAGTGTTAGACGGCATTGGAAGGTTCGTGTTAGGCAGTGTATCAAGTCCATAGATGTTCGAGCATAGGAAGCTGTACTCCACGGATATACTCCACCTCGAACAGCGCCTGATGCTGATGGAGAAGTCTTCGACAAACCAGTCGAAGAATGGACGGTGCCTGAGCGAAGCGCAACAAAATTCAATGACAAGGCACTCAACGCCATCTTCTCATTAGTGGAAATCTTCATGTTCAATATTATCCAGAATTGTACGACTAAGAACGCGTGGGATCTTCTTCAACGGTACTGCGAAGGCGATGCCAGTGTGAAGGAAACCAAACTTCCACTCCTTCTCAATCAGTTTGAGAACATAAGGTTGAAGGAAGATGAAGACATTACGACATATTTTGGAGAACTTCTGTCGATCTCAAGTGAGTGCGCCAGCTTAGTAGATCCGATCGCCAATAAGGTATTGAATTCTAAAGCTATCCGTACACTAACTAAAAAATTTAATGTGAAGGTAGCGGCGGTCGAGGAGGCTCAAAAACCTGGCCAATATGGAGTTCAACACCTTGATGAATATCATGAAGAACTACGAGACCAACCTCGAGGTTCAAAAGAGGACTGCATGCGGTAAAAGCCTCGCTCTAGTCAGCCAACCATCTAAGGATCAAATTGAGGTGGACCCCAACAATGAGGATGACCTGGCCATGCTCGTGAAGAAATTTGCAAAATTCATCAAGAAGAAGAATGTTGTGCAAAGTATTGGTCCAACATTCATAAAAGGCCAGAATGTCAAAGCTGAACCGTCCTCTGCTCCTCCGTTCGTCAAACGCAAACCGGAGGGAAAGAAGAAGAACCTCAACTATGATTTGGTTAGATGCTATGAATGTCAAGGTTGGGGTCATTTTGCCAACGAGTGCGCAAACACTCTTCGCAAGCATGGAAAGGCTAAGTGGATCGATCTGTCTGACAATGAAGATGAAGAATCATGCCAAATGGAGACCAAGCAATCATCAGTTACTATCCAGTCCTTCTCAGACGGCGAAGACGAAGAAGATCATCAAATCGGCTTTACTGCCGTAGCTGATGTTGAGCCAACATCTGACTCAACATCTGAAAAACATATCATTTTCGATTATGATGACTCAAACTGTTTTGATGGGTATTTGAGTTCTGATGACGCAGAGCCAGAAACAGATTGTTGCGGTGAAGTTCAGACGGACGAAGTGTTTATACTACTGTCCGCATAAATGGAGAAGGAGAAAAACTCGGAACTCAAAGCCATGGTGAAAGTGCTGTCCGAGGAGAATGACAAAAACGAAAAGATGATCGAAGGCTTGGTGGATGGAATGAACAAAATGGAAGCCGTACTGACGCATAAGGATCAAGAGATTGACAAACATCATAAGAAAGTCAACAAGGCCGAAGAAACTTTCACAAGGGTAAACCAACCCTTGATGAGGTATTGGCGTTAGGTATTTTTGATAAGCAAGGTCTAGGATTTAGTTGTCAGCCCTTATGTGATGATCCTAAGCCTGTGACCAATGTTCAACCTAAGATAGCTTTTGTGAAAGAAAAATCCATGCCCCGAGTGATGTTAGTGAGAAATGAGTATAAAGAAAAATCCTAAGCATGCTAGTAAACTTAAGGATACTGCATTTACATGTCATCACTGCAAACAACCCGGTCATATTTACGCCATACTGCTGGAAATTTAACAAAGAAATCAATGTCGGCTGAAATGTTACCCAACATCTCACTCAACATTGAGAAATCAGTGGTGAAGGGTGTGTTTGGGAAAAGCTCAGCTGGCACTCCTTCAAATTCTGGTGGTTCAAATGTTGCTTCATCATCTAAGAAAGCTTGGGTAGAGAAGTCCGTGAATATGTGCAATGTTGTATATACCTCTTTGCGAGCTAACGTGACAGGATCTTGGTACTTCGATAGCCGGTGTTCCCGACATATGACGGGTACCAAGGAGTATCTAAGTGACCACAAGCCATTAATGAGTGGATCTGTTACGTTTGAAGGTGGTGCTAAAGGACGGATTCTCGGCCGAGGCAGATTGAACGTGCCCGGCTTTTCAAAGCTAAGCGATGTCCTACATGTAAACGGGCTCGTTGCAAATCTAATCAGTATAAGTCAGCTGTGTGACGATGACCTTGAGGTAAGGTTTAATAAGGAGTGTTGTGAAGTCTTTAACAGCGATTCTATTCGAGTGATGGCAGGTAAACGTTCGAGCGATTACTGCTACTTCCTCGCGACAAAACCAGTCTGGAAGACGTGTGCCAACTCTCTAAAGCCGAGGACGAAGTGATGGCATTACAAACTGGGCCATGTTAATTACCGAACCCTGGAGCAGTTGATCAAGCATGAAGCCATCAGAGGCATTCCAAAACTCAAGGAGTTTGGTAAGGTTGTGTATGAGTCGTGCTTAAAGGGTAAGCAAGTGCATGTTAGCCATAATGTTGATCAACGTGTTGCCCAAACTTTTAAAGCTGCTCACTGTTTCAGTTGATTCACATGGATTTGATGGGTCCGGTGGAAGTATAGGTGGGAGGAAATATGCCTATGTGCTCGTGGATGACTTTTCTAGATATTCATGGATATTAGGGAAAATTTTGAATCATTTGATTTCTTTAAGAGTTTTTGTGCTATGATTAAGAACAATTTCAGTGCGTCCATATTTCGAATTAGGTCTGATCATGGTAGAGAATTTGAAAATCAGTACTTTGATGAATTCTATGATAAGAAAGGTATTGTGCATGAGTATTCATCTCCTAAGACGCCCCAACAAAATGGGGTGGCCGAAAGAAAGAATAGGACTTTGCAAGAAATTGCTCGTGTTATGTTGCAATCTAGGAATATTTCTAAGCGTTTTTGGGCTGAAGCTTTGCATACTGCTTGTCATATATCGAATCGTGTATTCTTTAGGCATGGTACTAAAAAGACCTCATATGAGTTATTGAATGGTAAAAAGCCTACTGTTAAGTACTTTCATGTTTTTGGATGTTTTTATTACATGTTGAATGATCGTGAGTACTTGACTAAGTTTGATTCTAAAAGTGACAAGTGTATATTTCTTGGGTACTCGTCTAATAGTCGTGCTTACCGTGTGTATAACTTGCGTCTGAAGTCAGTTCAGGAGTCAGTGAATATTGTATTTGATGATGCTACTGATCTTAGCAAAATGTCTCCACAAGTTGATCTTTCAGATGCTATACAAGCTGTTGATGAAACAGAGGAGAATGTGGATGACAATGTTGGGCCAACATCTGACCCAACATCTGGACCAGAACAGACTGATGAGGCCGGACCCAATGAAGTGCGACGAGATCCGCCAGCTAAGATCCAAAAAGACCACCCCACTGACTTAATTATTGGAGGCGTAACGAAGTGAGGAAAACCAGAGACAAGCCACGCAAGGATTACAAGTCGATGGTAAGAAACGTATGCATGAATACGGTATATGCTGAGGTACGTTTTAATTGCTTTGTGTCTGAGGTAGAATCTAAGAATGTCCTTGAAGCTCTCAAAGATAATTTCTGGATAAATGCGATGCAAGAGGAACTCTTGCAGTTTGAGAAAAACCAAGCGTGGACCTTGGTTCCACGGCCGAAATACATTAATGTCATAGGCACTAAGTGGATCTTTAAGAACAAATCTGATGAACATGGTAGAGTTGTTAGAAACAAAGCACATTTAGTAGCTCAGGGGTATACTCAAGTAGAAGGCATAGACATTGATGAGACGTTTGCTCCTGTTGCTAGGTTAGAATCGATTAGACTGTTGTTAGCTATTGCATGTTGGCTTAACATCACTTTACACCAAATGGATGTTAAGGGTGCTTTTTTGAATGGGTACATTGATAGAGAAATCTATGTCGAACAGCAAAGGGATTCGAAGATCGCCATTATCCTAACCATGTCTTTAAGCAGCAGAAAGCTTTGTATGATATTGAAGCAAGTGCCTCGAGCTTGGTACGCTAGGTTAGCCACGTTTTTACTTGAATCTGGGTTCGTACGAGGTGAGGCAAACCGTACCCTTTTTGTAAAGAAGGTCGGTTCTGATGTATTGATTGCCCAAGTTTACATTGATGATATTGTTTTTGGCTCAAGCTCACAGTCTATGCTAGATCAGTTTGTGCAGGTGATGAACACTACCTTCGAGATAAGCATGATTGGGGAACTAACATTCTTTTTAGGGTTGCAGATCAAGCAAAGCAGCGACGGAATTTTTATGTCCCAGGAGAAGTAAGCTAACAACACCGTCAAGAAGTTTGGGCTGGACACGGCTAAGGTAATGAAAACGCCCATGGGGTCTACGCAAAAGGTAAGTAAAGACAATGTTGGACAGAATGTTGATCCAAGATTGTATCGATCTATGATAGGCAGTTTATTGTACCTTTCTGCTAGTAGACCTGACATCATGTATAGTGTATGTGTCTGTGCTCGATATCAATTTGAACCTAAAGTTTCCCATCTTAATTCTGTTAAGCGTATACTTCGTTATGTGAGTGGATCGTGTAGCCTAGGATTGTGGTTCTCTAAGGATACTAATATGAGTCTTGTAGGCTACAACAATGCTGATTGGGCAGGTGACGAAGATGATCGCGAGAGTACAAGTGGAGGCTGTTTCTTCTTAGGTAATAACTTAGTTGCATGGTACAGTAAGAAACAGAATGTCTTTATCTACAGCTGAGTCTGAGTATGTTGCTACGGGTAGTTGCTGTACGCAATTAATGTGGTTAAATAGCATGTTGTGTGACTATGGTTTAGAGTGAGAGTCTGTTCTCATGTATTGTGATAACCTTAGTGCCATCAACATATCTAGGAACCCCATCCAACATTCACGAACAAAGCATATAGATATAAGGCATCATTTTCTGAGAGATATGGTAGAAAAAGAGTTAGTGCGCATTGAGCATATAGACACAAAACATCAGTTAGCAGACATACTCACGAAAGCATTTGATTCTGAAAGGTTCTCAGACCTGAAGAAATCCATAGGTTTGCACATGTAAGTCTGAATGTTGGTCCAACATTTGGATCAACATAGCATATGTCAAATTTGATGGTTACTGCTTAAATGTTTGATTAGATATTCTGTTCTGTTTTCCTTTGAAATGACTTGATTCTTTTCGACTGGTCCCTGAATGAACCCGATCCCTTTAATTATAGGCTCTTGGTAATAAGTCCCTAGGTTACGGCATTCGCTGTGACGATGTACTCTTTGCGAGAAAAAGCCTGTCCTTGATGCGTATAAGCCTGCTCATAAACTCTTTGCTATATATAGGTACTTGGTAATGGGTTTCCTTAGGTACACGGCATTCGCGGTGACGATGTATACTATGCGACAAAAAGCCAAACCTTGAGGCTTAGGGTATAAGGCAGTGCATAAACTCGGTTAAAAAGGTAAGGTGAAAGGGTAGAAATAAAGGGTACTGGTTTTGAGAAGGTTTGAGCAGAAAAGTCTTGGATTACGGAATAAGAATGTTGAGTCAAATGTTGGGGCAACATGTGTAACTCGTCAGTTTGATGTTGCTATATTTTTGTGCTTTCGTGTTTTTTGCTTTAGCCTTTTTGTCTTGCATGTGTCAGTTTCGTGTGTCTAGTTTTATTATCTCTCAGAATTGTATTAGAACTCTCGTAGAACAGCTTGTTACATTTGTCTCAAGTGCTCGTCAACGTCGCGTAAACGGTTAATATTGCTTGATTCTACCTTGACTTTGGACTAAGTGTTCCTCTTGGTTGAATCATGATCTGAACTGCTCATATTACTCGCATGACTAAGTTTTCAATTTTCTCATATGTGCTCGCATGATGAATTAGTCCATTTACTATTTTTAGCTCCGTGTATTTGAAAAATCTTGACCTAAGTCGATCTTATCCATGATATGCAGTTCTCAACGGTTATTTTTTTCCACTCCATGATGTGGAATAATTACTGAGTGGTTGAGTTAATTACTTGTTACCGTTGGAACTGTTCCGATTTTTATGTGTTGGCTTAGGTGTTCAAGCTTCACTATTCATATCATCCCACTTGCATCAGTTCGAAACCTCTCTCTAAAATCCCTCTCTGCTTTTTGTGATCGATACATTTCTAGGGTTTTCAATTCTGTTCAAAGTTTTGATCTTTGCCTTCAGATTTTAAGATGTCGACTTCACCTTCTAGAACGGATGTTGATGCAACATCCGTACCTGACATTGATTTTCCAGTGTCGATTGAAGTAATTGCAGGCCCGCGGGACATTGTCGTCCACACCGGCCCTTTCCAGCCTCTCCGACCTGTTAGTGTCAGGAACCGAAATTTCATATCATAATTTCATGCATTTATACAAATTCATGCATTCATATTTCACTTTAAATATAGATAGAATAAGGTTGAATAAGGTGTTATAGTACTAGGTCCTCGAAGAGATAGAAGTGAATGTTACGAAAGTTAGAAATTTTTAGGGTTTTCTCAGGTTTTGAGAAACTTTATTTATTAATAAATTAGGACGTGCTGTGATGTTGAGTTATGATTCGAGATTTTAGAAATCTGATCAGATAGATATTGAAATATATTGTTTGTTTGAAATTCAAAATCTCGATATTCAATTAAAGATCTCGACATATACGATTAAAATGTCGATATGTAAATAAAATTTCAATAGATACAGATTTCGAGCACGGCCTCGACATTTGGAACATCTCGAGATTTATGAGTTTGAACATGATTGTGAAAGGTTGATCTCGAGATATGTAGAAAGTAGCTGGGAAGATGTCGATATGTGTTGTACCCTGAAATTCAAAATCTCGATACCAATTGAAAATAGCGACATAAGGTGTAAATTGAGAAGGAAAATGTCGATAGATGTTAAAATTTGTTAGAAAATGTCGAGATAGGTTTGGAAGATGATTTGAAAATGTCGAAATATATATATAAAAAAATTAACAAGGAAGATATCGAGAAGGTATTGATCATTTGAAATAATGTTTAATAAGGTCGAATGGATTAGGTGAAATCAAAAAGTTTCGTGACTTGGTATGGAAATTGGTCAAAAGGAAAGACTAGTTTATATTATAATAATGATTATTATTAGCTAAGGACAAGTATAGGTGTATCACACGTAAATCAAATAAAGATAAGATCAAACACTTTGTTATCATTAGAACAACTTGTGAAAATAGAAGAAACGAGATTCATATCATTATGAACTTACGAAGCTAACTAAGGAGCAAACTCACACCGTGATTAAACCAGCTAAAGGAAAAGTAAGAATCGTTTTTGCTATTTCATAATATACATATAGTGATAGGGATTAATAAATGATAAGCAAGTGTATTTAGAAGATTTCGTAACTATATATATATATATATATATATATATATATTAGGGTTTCTTAAATTTTCTGAAAGGATTTCATCTATGATTGTTTGGGTGGTTTCGATATTAGAATTTGTTAATGTTTTAATTGTTTGAATCTTTAATGAGTATTCTAACATTATTAAGTATCTTAGTTAGATAAATAAATTTTGATATATGAACATGTTTGGTAACGAGGTAATTTGAAATTTTCGATACACTTATGTTCTTGAGAATGCTTGAGTTTGATCGAATTTCTGGAGAAATTTTGTAAGGGAAATGTGTTTTAATTTTAAGGGTATTGCAGTATAGAATGTCGAAATGAATTAGGTAAAATCTCGAGATGTGATGTCGAGATAAACTTGGTATATAATGTCGAGCTATGTTATGATGTTGGGAACACACATGTCGAAATCTATTACAATGTCGAGATGCATTTTGAGTTACAATGTCGAAATGCATTTGAGTTATAATGTCGAGATGCATTTTGAGTTATAATGTCGAGATGTATTAGGAATATATCGAAAGATGGATGTCGTAAAGGTATATCGAGATTGTTAAGAAATATGGAATAATGATTTCGACATAAAATCTCGAATTCAATAAGGAAAATCTCGAATGACATATTGTGATTAAGAAATACAAGTATAACAAATCTCGAGATGGATGGGAAAAACTTGAAGATTTGAAATCTATTATCGTAAAGTTAGATTATTAAAATCAAAATGTCGAAGCATACAAGTTATAATTTTGATTGGTTAGCAATCCGAAAGTAAGCACACGTGTGGGATGGTAAGAGCAATACTAATAATGACTAATGAACAATTCCTTCTTTAAAATAATCGACTTTATTAATAAGAACTTGTATATACGATAGAACAAAATATATATGTGTGTATGTATTATTTTTCTATAAGATCTTTGGTATGATACAAATCTTTAGAATTTAATAAATTTCGATATTTTTAGGGTTTTCAATACAATAAAAATTAGGGTTTTTAATAATATTTTCGGTATAGTATAGTTATCAATTTTTAATGCAAGTTTCAATAGTGATCCAAAATATAACTTCTAAGCCAATAATGTAATATAAGTAATGAATAAAAGGTGAAGGTTACGGACAAAACGATCATGCATAATGAAGCATGCATATCATGCACACATGTCACTATAGGAATTTTATATTTACCAGATAAATATTTTTATAGGTCAGGATTCAGAAAAAGGCAAGGACAAAGTCGAGTGAGGCTTTAAGCCATACTGTGAGTATGATATGCAACATGTGTTCTGTTATTATGTGCTTTATGTGAATTACATGATTGATGGTTTTTCTTATAGACATAATATTTTTGAAATGAACGTGAATTATGTGGCCATAATGTGTTACGATGATAAGTGTTATTCAATGGTGCATGGAAGTGTAGGTCATATAAGGTGAAAGTATAGCATTGCATACGAATAATAATGAAAAGAGAACCCGTTATGACTGCTACGACATCGGACGACTTGATACACAGCTACGGTTACATCCCTACAAATAGGGGGATTACAGAGTCCTGTACAGGCAAGCAAAAAAAAAATATATCTACAGTTACAGAGTCCCATGCATGGGCCCCTACGGGGTCAATAGTACGAGTCTAGCAGGTCATAACGGAAGTATCAGAAATAAATGATCATGTAGAATTGCATTGGTCTATGGAGTACATAAATGATTTTATGGACTATGGTTATATGACAACCTTCGATGATTGATTAAGTGATGATTATGTGAGTTGAAGTGTTTATAGTACGAGTGTAATGAATCTACGGATTCTATGAACGATGGTATATTCTTTAGAAAAGTCTATGTAAGTAAACGAAGGGAAGAAAATAATTTTCTGCTACAGTTTTGTTTATTATTTGTATAATGGAATAATATGTTGCGATCATACTCTGAATAATTGTTTTCACAGTTGCTGTAGATATCTAGCAGGCAACTTAGAGTGCATCTTCATACGAAAGCATGGATTCAAGGTTGGCCGGCTACGCTCTCACCTACTCCCCTAAGTTCATCGTGTGCATGTAGTATAAGAACCATTAGTGTCTTTCATATGATGCATAAGAAATATGATATGTGAATATGTATGTATAATACGCGTGAAAGTGACGAGAACAGATGTACGCCCGTTTATGTATAAAGTTATGGTTGTAAAAAGTGACGGTGAAAAATTTTATGTGGAAAAATATAATAGCTGCGCGAATAAAGTAATAGAAAACGGGACGTTACATGTATGGTATCAGAGCCTAGGTCTTAGGTTCTGTAGACATTTGCATGGTATGTGCATTTTTATGGTCTGCCCTGAAATTCTTTTTGCATATTTAGGAGAAGGGCAGTAAGTGAACCATTGCATGTAGAACACGATGAACCTACGATAGGGGGAGGAGGA
Source organism: Craterostigma plantagineum (assembly GCA_027422505.1). Classification (NCBI taxonomy): domain Eukaryota; kingdom Viridiplantae; phylum Streptophyta; class Magnoliopsida; order Lamiales; family Linderniaceae; genus Craterostigma; species Craterostigma plantagineum. The sequence goes on along the minus strand of JAPQWV010000039.1, from coordinate 51,434 downwards.
AGATCGGCTGTACCTGAATCTAATTCATCTCATACGCTTATGCATAATGAGCGTGAAAATCCCCTGACAATTCCCCGTGAAAGGCGATATGATAAACTTAGGAAATTGGGTGCTGTGGATTTTATGGGAACAACGGATCCTGCTGAAGCAGAAACGTGGCTCAAGCGAACGGAGAGGGTTTTTAATATGATGCAGTGTACACCAGAGGAGAAGTTTGATTATGCAGTGTCACTCTTACAAGGGCATGCATATGAATGGTGGGAAACAGTTCCAGATAGTATGGCACAACCTCCAGTGCTAACTTGGGAGGATTTCTTAAGAGAATTCAATGACACCTATATGCCAGAAGTTTATAAAGATCAGAAGGAAAAGGAGTTCTTGGAACTTAAACAAGGAAATAAGTCTGTAGGTGAATACGAGGTGTTGTTCAATCAGCTGTCTCGTTATGCTCCTCATATGGTTGCTACTGAAAGAAACAAGTGTCGAAGATTTGAATCTGGACTTCGATATACAATTAGAAATCGTATCACTCCCTCTGATATGACATCCTATGGCAGATTAAGGGCAGCAGCTATTCGTGCTGAAAAGTTAGAAACAGAATCGAAAAACTATCAAAGTAGTAAAAGGAGGGCAGGTGAAGAATCGTCGAGCGGAAAATTTAAAAAGGTGGGTAATCCATCGAGATCGATGAACACATCAAGTGGTCCTGCCAGTAGTATGGGGGGAACAAGAACTGTTGGACGAGGGACCGGAAATCCTCAACCAATACAGGTGTGTGAACATTGTGGAAAGAATCACACGGGTGTCTGTAGATGGCTCACTGGCGAATGCTTCAAATGTGGTCAACGTGGACATTTGGCTAGAAATTGTCCAATGTCGCAAACGCAACCTACAGTGGAGCAATCAAGAGTTAGTGGACCCTCCACTAATCGTGGAAGGGGAAGGGGCCGAGGATCATATAATAGTGGTGCAGGAAGAGGAGAGTCTGGAGGACAAGTTTATGGACAGCCAGCACAAGGTCGGATTTTCACAATGACTCGTGAAGAAGCCAAAGAGGGGTCACGTATAATCACGGGTAAGCTATCTATATGTGATATTGATGCATATGTTTTATTCGATCCAGGCACAACGCACTCATTCATGTCACGAACATTTGCATCATTATTACACGATAAACCCGAAACCTTAGAAAACAAAGTAAATGTTAGACTTCCAACGGGTGAGATGGTCATAATAAGTACAGGATACCCGAAATGTAAAATTGTTATTGATGGGGTAGAGATGCAGACGACCTTATTAGTATTACCCTTAATGGATTTCGACGTAATATTAGGCATGGATTGGCTGTCTCGATATCGAGCGAAACTAGATTGTTTTAAAAAGGAAATTGAATTGTTTCCTTCGGATCAAACACATATAGTGTTTAAAGGAGAAAAGAACGTATGGACGGCATGTCAGATCTCTAGTTTACAAGCATCCAAATTGATAAGAAAAGGGTGTCAATGTTATATGGCGTATATTATAGATACACGATTGTGTGGATTAAAGGTGGAAGATATTGCTGTAATAAATGAATATCCCGATGTGTTTCCGGAGGATTTGTCTGGATTACCACCAGATCGAGATACAGAGTTTACGATTGAACTACAACCTGGCACGGCACCAATTTCTATTCCACCGTATCGAATGGCACCGATAGAGTTGAACGAGTTAAAAGTACAGTTGAAGGAATTATTAGACAAAGGATATATACGGCCAAGTGTATCACCATGGGGAGCGCCTGTACTCTTTGTTAAAAAGAAAGATGGTACGCTCAGATTATGTATCGACTATAGACAGTTGAACAAAGTTACGGTGAAAAAAAGTATCCGTTGCCCCGAATTGACGATTTGTTCGACCAACTACAAGGGTCTAAGGTCTTTTCAAAGATTGATCTAAGATCGGGGTACCATAATAAAGATTGCAAAAGATGATATTCCAAAGACGGCCTTTAGAACAAGATATGGGCATTATGAATTCTTGGTTATGCCGTTTGGACTGACGAATGCCCCTGCAGTCTTTATGGCATTAATGAATGATGTCTTTCGACCCTACTTGGACCAGTTCGTGATTGTCTTCATAGACGATATATTGGTGTATTCTAGGTCAAAGAAAGAACATGAACAACATTTAAGAATTGTTCTTCAAACTTTACGAGAAAAGAAGCTGTATGCAAAGTTATCAAAATGCGAATTTTGGTTGGATCAAGTAGTATTTTTGGGCCACGTGGTATCTGGTGATGGAATTCAAGTCGATCCTAAGAAAATTGAAGCAGTAATCAAATGGGAAAGTCCTAAGAACGTGGCAGAAGTTCGTAGTTTTCTAGGTTTGGCTGGATATTATAGACGGTTCGTAGAGAATTTTTCTTTAATAGCCGCTCCAATGACGAAATTATTACGAAAAGGGACGATTTTTAAATGGACCGAAGAGTGCCAGAAGAGTTTTGACGAATTAAAGAAGCGATTAACAACAGCTCCAGTGTTAACCATTCCATCAGGTACAGATGGATTTGTAATTTACAGTGACGCATCCATCAAGGATTGGGATGTGTTTTAATGCAACATGGAAAAGTAGTGGCATATGCGTCACGGCAGTTAAAGCCGTATGAAATATCCTATCCAACACATGATTTGGAATTAGCGGCAGTAGTGTTCGCATTAAAAATATGGCGACATTATTTATATGGTACGAAATTTCAGATTTTCACCGATCATAAAAGTCTGAAGTATTTACTGTGTCAGAAAGAATTGAATATGAGACAAAGGCGATGGATTGAGCTGTTAAAGGATTATGATTGTACTATAGAGTATCATCCAGGAAAAGCAAATGTTGTGGCAGACGCATTAAGTCGAAAATCATATTCATTATCGAATCTGATCAGTTTAAGGAAGATGAATATAGAAATAGAAGTGGATGATGTTGGGGTTGTTTGTGCTGCAATGGTTATCCATCCTATTATGTTGAATCGAATAAAGCAAGCTCAGCTTAAGGATGAAAAATTGGCGAGTATTGCGGAAAAAGTAAAACAAGGGTTGACGAAGTCGTTTATCATAAATGAAAACGGTGTTATGACGATCAATAGTCGACTATGTGTTCCCAATATTGATAACATTCGGCAGGAATTAATGGATGAAGCGCATACTGCCCCTTATGCTATGCATCCGGGCAGTACAAAAATGTATCAAACTATCAAATCTCATTATTGGTGGCCAAGGATGAAGAAAGATGTAGCAGAATACGTGTTAAAATGTTTAACTTGTCAACAGATCAAAGCCGAACACCAAGCACCTGTTGGTAAATTACATCCTTTACCCATACCAGTTTGGAAATGGGAACGAATAACAATGGATTTTCTCTATGGTCTGCCTCCAACAGCTAAGAAAAATGATGCTGTTTGGGTAATTGTTGATAGACTTACGAAGTCAGCTCACTTTTTGCCATTTAAATGGGGTTCTACATTGGAATATTTGGCAAAAAGATACGTCAATGAAATAGTTCGGCTACATGGAGTACCTATATCTATTGTATCTGATCGAGATCCTAGGTTCACTTCCAGATTTTGGGGAAAGTTACAGGAAGCACTCGGAACAAAATTGCATTTTAGTACGGCGTTTCACCCGCAGACAGATGGACAGTCAGAAAGAACAATACAAACCCTGGAAGATATGCTTCGAGCATGTGTAATTGAATTTAAAGGATCATGGGATGATTATATAGCGCTAATGGAATTCGCCTATAATAATCAATATCACTCAAGTATCGGTATGGCACCTTACGAAGCTTTATATGGTCGAAAATGCCGAAATCCAATATGTTGGGACATGGAAGGTGAACAGGTATTAGAAGGGCCAGATTTGATTCAAGATACAATGGAAAAGATAAAAGTTGTTAAAATTCGGCTTAAAGCAGCTCAAGATCGACAAAAGAGTTACATTGATCAACATCGACGGGACATGGAATATGAAGTTGGAGAGAAAGTATTTCTACGAGTATCGCCATGGAAAGGTGTTCTAAGATTCGGAAAGAAAGGAAAGTTAAGTCCACGTTATATTGGACCTTATGAAATACTTGAAAGAATTGGACCGTTAGCATATCGACTAGCGTTACCACCAGAATTGTCGCAAATACATAATGTTTTTCATGTTAGCATGCTGCGACGGTATAGATCGGATCCTTCACATATTCTACAGGATGAACCGGTAAATATTTCTGAAGATCTCAGTTATGTGGAAGAACCGGCAGAAATTCTTGAATATGCCAATAAACAATTACGGAATAAAACAATTCCGATGGTAAAAATACGATGGAAAAATCACTCAACGCGGGAAGCTACTTGGGAAACAATGGAAAACATGAAGATACAATACCCATGGCTATTTCTTAATAACGGTACGAAATTTCGAGGTCGAAATTTTTAAAGGGGGGAAGAATTGTCAGGAACCGAAATTTCATATCATAATTTCATGCATTTATACAAATTCATGCATTCATATTTCACTTTAAATATAGATAGAATAAGGTTGAATAAAGTGTTATAGTACTAGGTCCTCGAAGAGATAGAAGTGAATGTTACGAAAGTTAGAAATTTTTAGGGTTTTCTCACGTTTTGAGAAACTTTATTTATTAATAAATTAGGACGTGCTGTGATGTTGAGTTATGATTCGAGATTTTAGAAATCTGATCAGATAGATATTGAAATATATTGTTTGTTTGAAACTCAAAATCTCGATATTCAATTAAAGATCTCGACATATACGATTAAAATGTCGATATGTAAATAAAATTTCAATAGATACAGATTTCGAGCACGGCCTCAACATTTGGAACATCTCGAGATTTATGAGTTTGAACATGATTGTGAAAGGTTGATCTCGAGATATGTAGAAAGTAGCTGGGAAGATGTCGATATGTGTTGTACCCTGAAATTCAAAATCTCGATACCAATTGAAAATAGCGACATAAGGTGTAAAATTGAGAAGGAAAATGTCGATAGATGTTAAAATTTGTTAGAAAATGTCGAGATAGGTTTGGAAGATGATTTGAAAATGTCGAAATATATATATAAAAAAAATTAACAAGGAAGATATCGAGAAGGTATTGATCATTTGAAATAATGTTTAATAAGGTCGAACGGATTAGGTGAAATCAAAAAGTTTCGTGACTTGGTATGGAAATTGGTCAAAAGGAAAGACTAGTTTATATTATAATAATGATTATTATTAGCTAAGGACGAGTATAGGTGTATCACACGTAAATCAAATAAAGATAAGATCAAACACTTTGTTATCATTAGAACAACTTGTGAAAATAGAAGAAACGAGATTCATATCATTATGAACTTACGAAGCTAACTAAGGAGCAAACTCACACCGTGATTAAACCAGCTAAAGGAAAAGTAAGAATCGTTTTTGCTATTTCATAATATACATATAGTGATAGGGATTAATAAATGATAAGCAAGTGTATTTAGAAGATTTCGTAACTATATATATATATTAGGGTTTCTTAAATTTTCTGAAAGGATTTCATCTATGATTGTTTGGGTGGTTTCGATATTAGAATTTGTTAATGTTTTAATTGTTTGAATCTTTAATGAGTATTCTAACATTATTAAGTATCTTAGTTAGATAAATAAATTTTGATATATGAACATGTTTGGTAACGAGGTAATTTGAAATTTTCGATACACTTATGTTCTTGAGAATGCTTGAGTTTGATCGAATTTCTGGAGAAATTTTGAAAGGGAAATGTGTTTTAATTTTAAGGGTATTGCAGTATAGAATGTCGAAATGAATTAGGTAAAATCTCGAGATGTGATGTCGAGATAAACTTGGTATATAATGTCGAGCTATGTTATGATGTTGGGAACACACATGTCGAAATCTATTACAATGTCGAGATGCATTTTGAGTTACAATGTCGAAATGCATTTGAGTTATAATGTCGAGATGCATTTTGAGTTATAATGTCGAGATGTATTAGGAATATATCGAAAGATGGATGTCGTAAAGGTATATCGAGATTGTTAAGAAATATGGAATAATGATTTCGACATAAAATCTCGAATTCAATAAGGAAAATCTCGAATGACATATTGTGATTAAGAAATACAAGTATAACAAATCTCGAGATGGATGGGAAAAACTTGAAGATTTGAAATCTATTATCGTAAAGTTAGATTATTAAAATCAAAATGTCGAAGCATACAAGTTATAATTTTGATTGGTTAGCAATCCGAAAGTAAGCACACGTGTGGGATGGTAAGAGCAATACTAATAATGACTAATGAACAATTCCTTCTTTAAAATAATCGACTTTATTAATAAGAACTTGTATATACGATAGAACAAAATATATATGTGTGTATGTATTATTTTTCTATAAGATCTTTGGTATGATACAAATCTTTAGAATTTAATAAATTTCGATATTTTTAGGGTTTTCAATACAATAAAAATTAGGGTTTTTAATAATATTTTCGGTATAGTATAGTTATCAATTTTTAATGCAAGTTTCAATAGTGATCCAAAATATAACTTCTAAGCCAATAATGTAATATAAGTAATGAATAGAAAGGTGAAGGTTACGGACAAAAACGATCATGCATAATGAAGCATGCATATCATGCACACATGTCACTATAGGAATTTTATATTTACCAGATAAATATTTTTATAGGTCAGGATTCAGAAAAAGGCAAGGACAAAGTCGAGTGAGGCTTTAAGCCATACTGTGAGTATGATATGCACCATGTGTTCTGTTATTATGTGCTTTATGTGAATTACATGATTGATGGTTTTTCTTATAGACATAATATTTTTGAAATGAACGTGAATTATGTGGCCATAATGTGTTACGATGATAAGTGTTATTCAATGGTGCATGGAAGTGTAGGTCATATAAGGTGAAAGTATAGCATTGCATACGAATAATAATGAAAAGAGAACCCGTTATGACTGCTACGACATCGGACGACTTGATACACAGCTACGGTTACATCCCTACAAATAGTGGGATTACAGAGTCCTGTACAGGCAAGCAAAAAAAAAAATATATCTACAGTTACAGAGTCCCATGCATGGGCCCCTACGGGGTCAATAGTACGAGTCTAGCAGGTCATAACGGAAGTATCAGAAATAAATGATCATGTAGAATTGCATTGGTCTATGGAGTACATAAATGATTTTATGGACTATGGTTATATGACAACCTTCGATGATTGATTAAGTGATGATTATGTGAGTTGAAGTGTTTATAGTACGAGTGTAATGAATCTACGGATTCTATGAACGATGGTATATTCTTAGAAAAGTCTATGTAAGTAAACGAAGGGAAGAAAATAATTTTCTGCTACAGTTTTGTTTATTATTTGTATAATGGAATAATATGTTGCGATCATACTCTGAATAATTGTTTTCACAGTTGCTGTAGATATCTAGCAGGCAACTTAGAGTGCATCTTCATACGAAAGCATGGATTCAAGGTTGTCCGGCTACGCTCTCACCTACTCCCCTAAGTTCATCGTGTGCATGTAGTATAAGAACCATTAGTGTCTTTCATATGATGCATAAGAAATATGATATGTGAATATATATGTATAATACGCGTGAAAGTGACGAGAACAGATGTACGCCCGTTTATGTATAAAGTTATGGTTGTAAAAAGTGACGGTGAAAAATTTTATGTGGAAAAATATAATAGCTGCGCGAATAAAGTAATAGAAAACGGGACGTTACAGTTAGACCGCCGGCACCGACCACGGAAGCACAACCATCTCGATGGCGATCCCTCAACGACGAATCCTAGCCAAGAACCCTCAGTCCCGATGAGCCATTCAGAAGAAGACGAAGATGATATGCCTTTAGGTGCTCGGCTTCGATTTCTTCAGAATCAACGAAGGAGCCGCACTGGTGATGCGCCGCCGACTACCTCTGGAGTGAACCCAGAGTCGGCTGGCCCAATTTCCGCCGAGAACCCTGATTTTATGACACCAGTTGCTGAAGAAACCCCGGTTTCTGTCAGCATCCCTCCATCAGACCAAATACCGGCCAGTAGGCCTAAGGAAGTCCAGACCCGTGGCTCCAAAAAGCGTCAAGTCAACCTCGTGTTGAAGTTTAGGCTCCTGTTCCTAAGAAGCGGCGCAGTGGTCGCATTCGACGAGCCGTGAACCCAACATTAAACGATGATGCTCCCATCACTCTTTCCAGTGACTCCGTGGACACCATCGTGGACTCCACAACCTATGACAGCATCGAGTCTGAAAGTTTGGACGAAGATTTCAAAGGGTCAGGGGGAGAAACGCCATCTTCAGAGTTAGAATCCTTAGTAGATTCTGCTGCCCTCCCTGCTGTTGACAGTGAAGACGAAGCTGATCTTGCTGAGACCTTGGAGTCTTTGAAGAATAGGATGGAGAAGAGCGCTGGGAAGTGACCCATGGAGAGTGCTGACAGGCCATCCAAACGAGCTCGGACTGAAGAGTCATTGCCCCATGTTAGCAGCCAACGTGCCATGTCCCCAGTCCATTCCCCTGAAGACGATGTTGAGCCAGATGCTGACCCAACATTGGACGATACTGACTGGGAGAGTCCACTGCCCGACAGCAAATTCTACTGCACAGTCAACGAGGAGCTGTGGGTTTCCTTGAGTCGGAGACTCATGAGGGTAGAACGGGTTGTGGACGTGGCGAGCTTCAGAAAATAGGGAGTCATGCAGTTTCTGGAGTCACGCCACTTGGGATGGTGACGGAGTTAGGGACGTACTGCGACGCAGTCGTCCGGGAGGTATATGCTAATATGTTCTTTAATGTTGCTGAGGTGAATTCTAGGAAGTATGGGAAAGTACTTCTGAGGGGGAGGTTATATGACATGTCGTCTAGGGCGATTAATAGGTTTCTTCGTACTCCTGAGGTTGATATGGGGTATGAATATGTTAATAATGAGGTTGTTAAGGTTCATCACTGCGGGTAGAGTTGGTGTGTAGGAAGGGAATTGTCCGGGTAGTTCCTTAATTTCTTTATATTCAGTTCTTTTCAAGATTGGGGTATGTAGTTGTTTGCCTTCGCTGAATGAGACCCGTGTGACTGAGCAAATGGCTCATCTGCTGTTCGCTCTTGGTCAAGAGCTACCGCTGAATTGGGGTGAAGTAATCCTCAGAAATATGTCAAATCAAGCGGAGCGGGTCAGCAAAGGAATTCTACCATATCCCTCGATCATCTATGGTGTTCTGCTCCAAGGAGGTTTCCAGCCAACACGCAGAGACAAGGTGGTCTCTCAGAGAACTCCGTATGGAGTTCAGCCCAGCCATCTAGCAGGCCCAGACAGACTGGTGGATTTGCCATGGCGCACCCCAGAGCAGCTGCCACATAATGTTGAGCAGGATGTTGGCTCAACATCTGCTCTGCTAGCAAACATCGATCGCCAGATTCAGTGCCTTGAAGAAACCATTTGATACATAATTATTTACAATATTTTATACCCTGTTAATGTGCGTTTTTGGTCTAAATTTGTGCAATCATACACAAATATTCTATGCTTATATCTCAGTTACATGTTGTATAGACTTTGGAGCAAAATAGACCAAAAACAAGAAATGACTCAAACAAGCAGATCAAAGTGGGCATGTTTCTAATTTAAGGCGTGCGTGAGCCCTCTTGGTCTTGGACGAACTAAACTTCATTAAGGCCCATTTAAACTTCAATCGGCCTAAGAGTTCAGCTTTGCACTAAGATGATGAAAGAACAGATATTATCAACGACTCGAATAATTAGGAAAAGTCAGCTCAAGAACGCACGCCATTCATAGTCAAAGGAGATATAAACAGATCTATTATGGCTGCTCAATTTGCGTAAGTTGTCGTTGAATGAAGGAAGCCATCGTGATTTCAAGATGATTACAAGATAGATTTGTTGAAAAGAGGAACAACGAGACAAAAGAGAAGAAATTGGAGAATCACGCTTGATAAAACCAGATCCATGTTTCTACCTCGAAAGGGAAGAACCGGTTCAGATCTTCATCTATAAAAGGAGAGCGTGAGTAAGCTGCCGAGGGGAAGAAGCTCAGAGAGGAACAGAACACGATCGAATCTATCACATAAGCAGAAACCTCTCAGCTTGAATTCCTCGCTGCCATCGAAACACCAGCAGTTCTTGCTCAGACGAGGCAGCTGTGGGTTCTCGTGGAGATACGTCCGACAATCATCTTTAGTCCGAGGTTTATCGTTGCTTAGAAGAGTAAACTGCCTGTTCCGTTTCCTTCAGTATTTTTTTTCCGTCTTCATATATATATATAGTTATTGTTATTATCAAAACTTTATGTCAAGGTTTTGTATAAAATAATCTATCTTGGTTATTAGTTGGAAAGCCCATGCTCGTTTGTCCTTTTTGGTTGAGTATATCCACTAGTTTTAGGCTAAGTGCTTGTTGACATGGGAACAACCACTCAGACGTAAGTTTCTTCCATTCCCTTTTATCTCTTCTGCTTGCTTTATCAATTAGTAGGACAGTTATTAATAATATGTCTCGTGGCTAAGTTTCTTAGTAGTTGAAGGATTATTCGAAACCTAGAATTGTATAAATTGTGAGATTAAACGAGCCTACTTTTGAAAGCGTAAGTATTCGTTTAGCTTTGAATTAATTTTATCGATGAGCTTAGGTTAAATAAACAGTGGCCAATGTTTATGAGATCTAAGTAAATTAATAGCTAATTAAAACAACAAATCCATAATTGTTTGTTTGTTTTAATAAGTAGTAAATAATATTCAACTTCTCTACCTACGGTAAGTGTAAGTTATATTGTAAGGTTAAACGATTTGATTTTAATAAACCGGCATCCGAGTTTATTAGTCAATAATCGGGTCTTTTTCGTATTTAACGCTGTCGGAACTTTAAATCTTGCAGGGCGTCCCGGAGATTATTTTTCGATTAGGGAAGTAATTATAGAGCGTCTCTTAATTACCGAGAAAGTAAGAAAAGATTGGCTATTAGGCGTTCGTCGATAACTATAACCGATTATGCTTGTGCTGACATAATATTTTATTAAATCGATGATCAATTAAATAAATCTAGGTGGACAATAATTCCTTCGACTATTATTTTATTATCGTTAGTCTCGATATTTTTATTTCTCGTTATTTTGTTAAAAACATTATCATCAAAACCCCCCCTTAATATCATTATTATTATTAATATTATTATTATTATAATTATTGATCGAGTTTGAAATTAGAAATAAATCAACCATTTTCCCTGTGGAGACGATCCCTACTTTCGCTATAGTCGTATTAGTGATTGAGGTGATAAATTTTATTTTTGGCCGTTTTCGACGCGACCAAATTTTGGCGCCATTGCCGGGGAAGGTGGTGTCTAATTGGTTTATTTTTACTTTTAATTCGATTATCATTATTGTTATTATTTTTCAAGCTTATGCCCTGTTCTTCTCGTACTGGTATTCTAATCTTTGATCCAGAGATAGAGAATACTGCAAGAGCAAATCAGAAGGCGAAGAGACAAAAGGATAAGTTGAAAACCTCAAATTCCGACGCTGAGTCAGACGAGGAATTTTCATCAAGCGATATGGAAACTGAACAGCAACAAGAACCAGTTCGTCTGACCTTGAGGGATATGGCTACTCCAGATGTTCACCAGCAACCACTTTGCATTGAATTTCCAATTCCTCAAACACCTTTTGAATTAAAATCTTCCCACTTTTCATGGTAACGCAGGTGAGGATCCACACAAACACTTGAAGGAGTTCCACATGGTTTGCTCAACCATGAAGCCTAGTGGCGTAAGCGAAGACCAAATCAGTCTCCGTGCTTTTCCTTTCTCACTGGCCGATCATGCAAAGGATTGGTTGTACTATTTGCCATCTGGCTCTATAAATACATGGGTTGAGCTAAAGAAGCAATTCCTCGAAAAATTCTTTCCCGCATCTCGTGCCGCAAACATTTGAAAAGAAATATATGGGATTCGACACTTTACCGGAGAAACTTTACACGAATACTGGGAGAGATTCAAGCGATTATGTGCAAGCTGCCCATACCACCAAATTTCAGAATTAGCACTTATCCAATATTTCTATGAAGGGCTATTACCAATGGAACGAAACATGATAGACGCAGCAAGTGGTGGAGCATTACTTGATAAAACGGCTGAAGAAGCTCGTCGTTTAATTTCAAGCATGGCTACAAATGCGCAACAATTTGGAACACGTCAAGACATTGGTCAACAACGGGCTAGCGGGGTAAGTACATCTTTTGAACAAAAATTAGATTCTCTAACTTCGCTTGTGGAGAAACTTGTTTCAGGAAAAACTCATTACTTGTGGTATTTGTACGCTCACCGGACATTCAACGGGGAATTGTCCCTCACATCAATTTGACACTAGTGAGCAAGCAAATGCAGTTGGAGGATTTGTAGGACCATCTCAAAAACGTTATGATCCATTCTCAAGTCATTACAACCCCGGATGGAGAGACCATCCAAATCTGAGCTACGAGAATCGGCCACCAGGTTTCATGCAACAAGCACCGCGACCGCCAATTCCTCATCAACAAGCTGCACCTTCAAAACCAGGTATGTCGTTAGAGGATATCGTAATGAATTTAGCCAATAGTACTGCTACGTTTCAACAGGAGACACGATCAAGCATACATGAAACACGCGCTAGCCTACAAAACCTAGAAAGGCAAGTATCCCAACTAGCGGCACAAATGAGTCAAATGCAGAACGAGAAAGGAAAATTGCCAGCCCAAGTCGAGATCAATCCAAGAGAGAATGTGAGTGTTATGACTCTACGAAACGGGAAAGAGATCGGTCAGCCTAATGATGACGAAGCCCCCAGAAAACTATCAAGGGGAGATGAGACTAAAGACAATGGAAAGAAGGTAAGTAATGATTCTAGATTTGATAAACCTAATATTGTAATTCCTCCACCCTTTCCTGGAAGGCTAGCTAAAGCGAAAGGGAAGAAGAAGAAAAGAGCATAATGGAGATTTTCAGCAAAGTCGAAATCAACATCCCACTCTTAGATGCTATCAAGCAGATTCCACGCTATGCGAAATTCTTGAAAGAAATGTGTTCGAACAAAAGAAAACAAAAGGACGAAGGCAAAATCCTTGTAAGTGATAATGTTTCCGCTGCTCTTCAAAGAAAATTACCTCAAAAATGCAAGGACCCAGGTATGTTTGCTATCTCGATTACTATAGGAACACGAAAAATAAATAATGCCATGTTAGATTTAGGAGCATCAATCAATGTTATGCGATTATCTTTATTCAATGAGATGAGTATGGGACCTCTTAAGTGCACTGATATTTGTATTCAATTAGCAAATAGGTCTATTATTTATCCTGAAGGATTGGTTGAAGATGTTTTAGTGAAATGTGGTAAATTTATTTTTCCCGCTGATTTCTACATTGTCGACATGGGTGATGAACATGCGCCTGAATCCGCTGTTATTTTACTAGGTCGGTCATTCATGAAAACTGCTAAGACTAAGATAGATGTTGATTCGGGAACACTTACTTTCGAATTTGATGGAGAAAAACTTACTATGAATGTCTTTGATGCTATGAAATTTCCCAATGATCCCGAATCTGTTAGTATGATTGACACTCTTGTACGAGAATATCTTGAGCGTAATTTATCAAATGACGCAGTCGAGTTTGTGATTAAGAATAGCAAAACAGAAAAAGATGTGCATTTTGAAGTGGTCAAAGATATTAGAGACGCACTCATGACGTTACACGCACTTTCGGAATTTCACGATAAATCTGGTAAGTATACTCTATCTTTACCTATTTATAATAAGAAAATTGTCCCTTCTATAGAACAGGCACCTAAGTTGGAGTTGAAGGATCTACCAAAAACCTCAAGTACTGCTATTTAGGAGATGAAGAAACGTTGCCAGTCATTATTGCAAATGACTTGACCGCCAGCCAAGAAGAGAAATTGATACGTGTTTTGAAGGAGTACAAGAGCGCGATAGGATGGAATTTGGCCGATATCAAAGGAATCAGTCCCTCTATTTGCATGCACAGGATCCTACTTGAGCCAGATTCTAAGCCGATTCGGGAAGCACAACGCAAACTCAACCCAGCAATGAAAGAGGTAGTTATGAAAGAAATTCTTAAATTATTAGATATGGGAATTATATTTCCAATATCAGACAGCCAATGGGTAAGTCCAGTTCATGTTGTTCTTAAGAAATCTGGTTTCTCACTTGTGAAAAATGATAAGAATGAATTGGACCAATGAGATTACAGACGGGTTGGCGCATGTGCATTGATTTTCGTAAGTTAAATGCGGCTACCCGAAAGGATCATTTCCCGCTACCTTTCATTGATCAAATGCTAGAAAGACTGGCAGGTAAGTCTTTCTTTTGCTTCCTCGATGGTTTTTCTGGTTATTATCAAATAGTTTTGGCACCAGAGGACCAAGAGAAAACCACTTTCACATGTCCATTTGGTACGTTTGCATATCGTCGCATGCCTTTTGGTTTATGTAATGCTCCTGGTACATTTCAACGGTGCATGATGAGTATATTTTCTGATTTGATCGAAACATGCATTGAAATATTTTATGGATGATTTTACTGTTTATGGAGATTCATTTGATCATTGCCTTGATAATCTAGTAGAAGTTCTCAAACGCTGCATCGATAAAAATCTTGTACTTAACTACGAAAAATGTCATTTTATGGTTAAAGAAGGAATAGTTCTAGGACATGTAGTTTCGTCAAGAGGAATTGAAGTAGACAAGGCAAAAGTTGATTTGATCTCTAGTTTGCCATACCCCACTAATGTTCGAGAAATTCGAAGCTTTCTTGGTCATGCAGGTTTTTACAGGAGATTTATTAAGGATTTCTCAAAAATCGCTCAACCGATGTCAAGACTACTTCAGAATGACGTACCATTTAATTTCGGGGACGAATGCAAAGAGGCGTTTGACAAGTTGAAGTTGTTACTCACTATTGCACCTATAATTCAACCTCCAAACTGGGAGCTACCGTTCGAGCTTATGTGCGATGCAAGCAAATACGCCGTTGGAGCTGTGCTTGGACAAAAGGATGGAAGAAAGAGTCACGTCATCTACTATGCATCAAAGACTCTCGACTCGGCACAATGCAACTACACCACAACTGAAAAAGAAAGATAAAAATTGGGAGATTGTTGATGTTGAGTCTTCAAACATTGGCAATGTTGGGGTAATAAGTCAACATTTGTTGGCCGAGAATGTTCCCTATCTCAGTTTTATCTTTCATGCCCAAAACTTATTTTATTGATGACGTGGTATTTTTCTAGTAATGTGCAGGATTTGGATAAGTGCTGGATGCAATCAAACCTTGTGGAAAGAGTGTGGATAAGCTGGAACAAAAATAGGAATAGAGCATATTAAAAATAGAAGACTTGAAGCTCAAGAGAAGACCGAGCTATTGGAGCTGACCAAGTGGAGCTCTAACGGTCACTAACGGACCAAATCCACTTAGTGGACGTTAGTGAGAGTTAATGAGTCGTTGGAATAGTCCTAGCGAAGTCGAAGACATATATATATATATAACCATTTGCGGGTGACGACGACCACGAGAATTTACGAGCGAACTTTGAGAGTTATCAAGAGAGTTCAGTTTAGCCTAGTGTTGAGTTTTCAAAAGTCTCTGACTTTGTAGTTTTTCAGAATGGCTTAGATTCGTAGTTTTCTAGGCTTGTTGTTACTATCGCTTCGATAGTTCTTGTAATCCATCTTCGTAGTGGAATTTCGCGTTGAGGCACGCACAAGTTATTTGACTTGCTGCACAAATGTTATTTCTCGTGTTCGTCTAATTTCGTTACTAAGTAATTATCATTTCCGCTGTGTGTTTAAAAGTGAGATTGAATGTTAGCCCAACATTTCGTCCAACATTAGCGTTTTCACATCCATTGTTGACGGGACCGACTTCAAGCCCCATTTGAACTAAATACTAATTAACGTTTCCTTAAAAAAAAGTAGTTTCCCACTAATCTTTACCAACCAGACCTTCAGTCGAGTAATACAACTAACACTATTAATTAGTTCGTTCGAAGTCGAGCTTTATTTTAGTCTACTGACCCCCATTTCCGACTACGGTTTAGCCGTCGGTAAATATTTTCCATTTTTTATTATTTAATTAAAGTACATTAGATGATGCAACGACGACGGCCGTTCACGTAATTATAACACTTATCTCACGACATGTCTTTTAATATTTATGGAGCTCCAACTCCAACGACATATACGAAATTATTGACAAATATAATATGATTGGTTACTGATCATAATATAAGCTATATATCTATTCAATGTGTTTGAGCAACTTTTGAACAAAGTTTTCTTCTTCAAGAATGAGTACCGTTGGACTCATTACATAGCAATGACGTGGTATAGCCAGCATTATCAATGGAGGAGCTACGAGGATTAACATGACAACCAAGCAAAGACAAAAGTAAAATAAAGGAAAACACAACAGAAAAAAACCTTATTCAAAATGTACCATTGAACATCAAGCCAGGGCAAAGTAAAAAAGAGAAAAACCTTGTTCAAAATGAACCATAGATAAAACATCAAGCCATGACGAAGTACAAAAAACATAATAGAAAAAAACCTTATTAAAATAAACCGTAGTACTTGATTTTGAACCATGGTGAAGAAACTAGCATGGATTGTAGCTTTTGGTGGTGACAGGCAAAAAGCCAACTACTTAATTGTAAATTTCGGAGAGAGCCTCGCGCAACTTTTTCGCTAGCTGGTTCATGTTCATGTAGAATTTCTCATCCATCCGCAGTAAATATTAAAGATTGATTACCTACATATATATAGTCGAATTATACGAATCAAAATATAATATATATCATAGAGTTATTACCCGTGCAAAGATAGTTACTGAAGTGGTCCCGGTAAGATATGGATGTAAAACACTAAGTTGTAAAACTGATGTTGGGTGAAATGTCGGGGTAACACTCAGCCTAACACTGAAAGCGCACAGCGGAATATAAGATAACTTAGTGACGAAACTGAAATAACACAGGATGTAAATCTGTGCAGCAGGTTATAAAAACTTGTTGCGTGCGAGCTAGTCACAAAACTGAATTGCTAGGGACTGAATCATGAGTTCAATCTTCATTTAGGTATTTATCTCTAAAAAACCCTAGAAAAATAAGGTATTGAGATTTGAGAACTGTGGGTTATTTTTATGGAACGTGGGTTGCTGATATATTTTAGTTTTTTATTTTATCAATTATTAATAATTTAGTTATGTCTTAAAATTGACATACCACAAATAGAAAATTGACGGTAGACCTAGCTAGGCTCTTTATAACATAGAATATATAATAAATAATAAACTTTTACTAGTTATGGAAAGAACAAGCAACTTACGGAGTATAACTCCGCGGTTCAAATTTAAAACACATACAGAGAGAGAGCCAACCAAGCAACTACAAAAGAGACGACAAAGGACGGACGACGCTGCATCACACGTCGGGGATCTAAAAATCCTCAACGTACAAGACGAATTATTATTATTATTGGATGAAAGGAAGGGAGGAAAGATCCATGGGAAAATGCCGATATCGATCATGCATAAATAAACTGATTAAGGAGAAGTATTCGCGATAATCTTAATATCACCAATGGTGACACCAGGACCTTCATGCCTGGGAACCAACGTCACCACCACGTCATCATCGTCGGCGACGTCCATGCTCTTGTAGAGATCGGTCAGCCTAAGCCTGAGAAGGGTCTCAACTGGCGTCTGCTTCCCCGACGTCGTCTGCGGCACGTGAGAGTAAGCCCCAGCGTATGCCGCCTTGTCCAGCGTATCAAGGTCCTCGTCCTCGTCGTTCACAAACACGTCGAACTTTATAAACTTGGAGGTGTCCACCGTGAAGTTGATCACCAGGGTCTCGTCAGCCTGACCCTTGTTCGCCTTGGGCACGGTGACCCTCGATACCTGATTGAGCTCTAAGGGAAACGCAGCCGTGTCCTTGGCGTGGGAAGCGCCGGTGGTGATCCTCGTGAGCCTTGCGGGGCCCTTCAGGGGCGGAGGCTGATAGTAAACCCACGGCAGGTCGACCCATTTGAAATCGTACCCCAGGCGCAGGTGGTTGAGGCAGTCTTTAACGTAGACCTTGACTTGTTTGCCATACTCGTCGTAGAAGTAGAAGGCCGTGTCTAGGAAGCTCTTGTTGGGAACGTCCTTGACGGGAATGTTGGGGATGTCCAGGTAATCCCTCCAGAGGTACCACATGCGGTCGACGTTGGCGTGGTGGACGTAGAAGACCGGGTCGCGGCCCGCAGAGTAGAAGTTACCCATGTCCTCCCAGTGGGCCAAGTCTTTGTTCCCGACGAACACGTGGATCGCGGAGTGGGACCCTCTCTCCGGGGCCCCTTGGTACTTGTCGTTCTCATCAGACCCCTTGCAATAGGGTTGGCCCAAGAAACTGTAGGCGTCCGGGTTGCCCGTGATCATCTCCGTCTTCATGACACTTAGGTTGCTCTTGATGATTTGGTCGGGGTCGGTGGCCTCCGTCCCTCCGAGGTTCACCAATTGGCCCTGGATGCTCGCGTCGGATCGGTTCTGGTCGTAGAGGTACGGAGCGTATATCTTGTCCAAGAACATGGGCGGCAGGGTCATGCCGTCCGGGTGGTCCCAGTTCCAGAAGGGCAGGGCGAAGGTTGGGTCGTCGATCAAGTGCCCGAGGATCCTCTCGAAGAAGTAGACGTACCAACGGTGGAAGGGGAAGAAGAGCCAAGAGAAGTGGACCTCCATGTCCTTGTCCGTCTCCAACTGCTTGTACACGTTGTTGCAATAGGCGCAGTGTATGTTCGCCTGGTTGTAGAAGTTCCTAGGGTCCTTTGGGTCCAACTGCTTCATGCGCTCGATGGCCAAGTTGTACTTGTTGATGTACTCGGGAGTGGCCAGATGGGCCGGGCGTCGGATCCTCATTTTATCGACGGGTGGGAGCTCGTACTCTCTAACGGGCCCCGCATCGACGAGGCAGCAGTGGGCATCGATGGACTCGTGGGGCGGAAACGCATTCGTCGGGTTGCTGCATTGCGAGAGGTCAGGCCCGTCGATGGGGTCCGCAAGGGCCGAATCGCGGCCCGAGAGGGCAGAGGAGGCTGCAGCTCCGTAGAGACCCCCCAAGCCGAGGAGCACGTTGCGCCTGTCGACGGCGCCACCCACCCCCCCATCTTTCTTGTTATTATTAGGGTTTTTCTCGGCGACGCACGAGACGCGTAGTAGGCGGCGGCCGTCGGGGCTGCGCTTGGCGTTGATGATGAAGTGGGATGGTTTGGCGAAGGTCGTTATAATATTTCTGCGAGGAGAGTCGAAGGTGGAGGAGGAGTTGTTGGTCATTAGTGGAGCTGCTCCTGCAGCCGACACTTGAAGAAGAGAATAAGAAGCCATTGTTTTTACGTGTGCGCGTGTTATATTATCAGTGTTGCTTGAGTGTGGTGTTGAAAGCTTGGATTGGGTTATTTATAGATGGATATACTATACACTGCCCATGTAAGGGTGTTTGAAGATTTATGGTGGTAGTTGTGAGTTGTGTTGTGACTCGGTGTCTGTGAGCAAAATGAGGTTAGGTTTGGCACAACTTGTTTAATTTATTAGTGAAACCAATACTACATGGGCACTTTTTTAGAAATGAGTTGTGTTGTGACTCGGAGTATTATAGAAAGCCTCGCGATTCACATAGCACTTTTTTAATAGAAATTAACATCGAAAATAGTGTCACGATTATTATGAAATAATACTAGTAATAATAATTATAAAATAGTAATAATAATAATGCGTTGAAAGATAAAAGGCCTTGACGTTAAACTACTATGGATATATATATATATATATATATATATATATATATATATACGTGTACATCTAAAATCTTATACAACTACTCTACTATACTTGTTACAAAAATTAATATAATATTAAATTATATAAGCCATGCGATAAGCTAACGATTTCTGGCTTTGTGATACGTAAGACGAGGATTGAACCATTAATGTGAGAGGGGCATACTTATTATGCATGGCTTTGATGATGTTGTGGCTTTCGGTAATTATTATGCTTTCGTTGTTTGTATAACCAAACTTATGCTACTACGGAGTCCAATCACATAGATGTTAAACCAAAACTTGGAAGTTTGCAACATCATAACATAAATTGGAGTATCAGTACACAATAAACAAAGCCTCGACGTTTCACATGCACCATTTTAATAATTAAATGTAAATTCACATCGAAAGTGGTGAACTATCATGATAATAATAATTATTGCATTCAACGACAATACACTGATTAAAGATTAATATAGTACTCTTTGCACACTCATATTATGTATGTGCTATAATATATAGATATAGAATTCTAAATTTATTTTAATTAAAAATAGTTAATTGAAATCATAATTGAAATTTTATTATCTAATACATAAATTATAAATTAAAGGAATAAGAATTAACTGAAAATAGAAATTAACTAAAAATTGTACTTAAAAGCTAGTGATTGATTTTTTTTAATGGAAGAGACCAAAGGGCCATCCCTCACGCTTAATTCATTATACACGACAAACAATTACAAGACGAGGCGACAGGAGCTTACAGCTAACAATGTCTTTAATTTAATTATTTTGCGTTGGTTTTCAGTTAGATTTGCTAGACAGATCCTGCACTTGTTAATTAAATTTGTTGATAATCAAATAACAAATTAAGTTGACCAACGAATCTCTGCGCCATGCATTCATTAATAAAGGAATTAATTTATTTGTCAAGTAACTCCTCTCGCCATATAGAACCTCAAGTGGCCTTACTAGATTGCATTAAAATGTAAGAAAAGACCCAAGTGGTTAATATTATAAATCATGGTCATAACTCATAATATAATATCATATGATGTCATGTGTATATACACCGTGATGGGTGATCCAGCATTGCCATCACCTTAATGTGATTATCAGAGTGTTTGTTTCGGATAATATTTCATTTTGCATGTAGCAATATTGTATTTGTCTAATTATGGTGATGCGTGGCATGATATTGCATAAATGTCATAACTGAGTAAATATCTATTACTATTGCTTAACGATATTATTTAAAATAATACTTTATGTTAATGATGATTAATATTTATTATTCAGTTAAAATTTTTATGCATTAATATATAATTATTTAATTATTAAATGTTTTTAAGATTTAAATAGTTTAGTAATATAATTTAAAAATAATATATAAGGGCAAATCGTAAGGATAATGTACAAATAAAGATAAAAAAGATCACCAAATCACCATCGTGTAAGATGACCTTGCTTTTTTTTTATAAACGATCGGTAGGGGTGGTAAACAGGTCGGGTTGGGTCACCTTCGGGTTCAACCCGTTTAATAAACGGGTTGAAAACTTTAACAGGTTTTCAACCCTAACCTGACATGTTTACTTAAACAGGTTGAAAAATCAAACTCAAACCCAACCTGCTTTAACCCTAACCCAACCCGCCAACCCGCCAACCCGTTTATAATTAAAAAGAAAAAAGAAAAAACAAAATTGACAGAATTATAAATCCAAATTAAACAAAAAAGGAGAACTAATGCATTTTTTTCTAAAAACATCGCGTGAGAGTGGACAGGGAATTAGGGTTGGCCCTTTTATTTTATTTATATTAATAATATTTTAATAATATATATTATTCGGGTTAAATGGGTTGATTTCAGATTGATTCCGGATTGATTTAGGTTGAAAATCCGAACCCTAACCTAACCCACTTAATAATTGGGTTGGGTTCAGGTTTACCCATTTACGTAAACAGGTCAAAAATGCTAACACGAACCTGCTATTTTCGGGTGCGGTTCGTGTCGGGTTGGCGGGTCAGGTCGATTTTTAACAGCCCTAATGATCGGTGTGAAACGATATAACATTTTTGTTCTTTGCTATTTATTAGTCGTTTTTATAGCTGTCCCGCCGGCCAGTTACCCGCCAAAGGGGAAATAAAAATTAAAAAAAGAAGAATTTTATTTCGAAACTATTTGTAATTTTAATCCTAATTCTTTAATAAAAATTTTAATTTTCTTAAACTTTATTCCACTTAAACTTATAATTATAAAATATAAATAACATATAAGTTATTTCTACATATATTATCTAGTATAAATATTAATATATTTAACTCCGACGGGCCTGCTTGTGGCCCTCCAAGCCCGCCCGCCAAAGTCCGCAGCCCGCACGGACTTGCCCGCCAAGGCCCCCCTCCAGGTGGGCCTAAAATTTCACAGTCCGCCCGCCACTTTGGCCGGGCGAGGCAGGCCACTGACACTTTTGCCACCTCTGGTTGTATTCATGATTTGTGGCATGCAGGAGGGCTCATGATGAAAGTCATATTTCATGAAGCTGTCCGGACTTTGGTTCAGATGTTTGGGAATGTGGACGTCGACATGTTTTCGGCACAAATTTGGCGTGATCTGAGAAAGAACAGTACATTGCAAGAGCAAGAGATTGCGGTGGGTTTAATTTTGTTCAGTGTGGTGGAGAGGAATGAGGAGTCTCTTTGACAACCTATTTTTTCTACGGAAGAATTTCACTATAGGGTGAGTTTTTCGGAATGCTTGACGATCTAACCAAAGAGGCGCATCGTTCCACCAAAACTAACTTCTCGTCAAGATCACTTCCATTATTCTTTGGTGAAAGTGCGCGGTCTATTACATAGTGGGATTTAATAGCCGTCATAGCATTTAAGTTTTATGTTCATTTTTTTATCATATAAGTTCGTGTTTTGACAATTGAATGATTGACGAGTTATATTATTAGCATGAAGATTATAAACACGAAGGTTGAGGCGTGAAGATTCTTCACTGCCCTAAAAAGCTATTTCAAGAACTTTCTTGTAGCTTCCAAGTGTTCAACAACCTCTTCCAAGAATCACATATATGTGTTGTAGTTGTGTTCACGGGAACAAGAGAAATGGAGTTTTTCTAGACGTGATCAAACAACTCAAGGGTCTCTCATTCAAGAGCCATTTATGGTCAATTTAAGCCTCTTAACCATGGTCATTCAAGCATTATATTCATGTCATATATGACTAATATTAATGCTCATATATATTCATTAAGAGGCATAAAGCTCAAGAGTCATGCAATAATTTTTTATAAGAATTCAATGACCAATCAAATAATATTCTAACAATCTCCCACACATTGGAGTCTTGTCAAATAATTTGATCAATCATCTTGGAAAAATTACACTTAAGTCATAGTGTTCTCAATAAACAATGAACCATAATCTTAGACAAATGAGACTTGAATCACTAGGAAAGTGGTGAAATTAGATTCCAATGAACCACTAGCCATGACCTAAAACAGAGGTCACAATGTCATGGAATTCTTACCATCTCCATTTCTAACATCGGTTGGCCGCCTCTCTAGCCATGCGCATCCCTTTAATTTTATGAGGAAAAGCTTTAGAAAATTTAGCCTTAATAGAGTCGGCCACAACTCTATTTTCTTATAGGTGAACAAACATTTAAGGAACTCTTTTCCTTAGTCATCAACATATGACTTTGTTTATTAAGAGTATAACTCAACCTTACACTTCAAATTTCGAGCTTCTCCACAACATAGGTACGAGATTCGGGGAATAAGCTCCAGTATTAACATGCGCTTCATTCTTACCTATAAGAACCTTTTTCATGGGATCTCCAATCATCAAGGTTAGGTATCCACACATATAAATGATCAAGTGGCACAAGTCCTATACCCCTCATTTTCTCAAATAAAAGCCTCCCTAAGCGCTCAGTCAGAGGATCGGCCAAATTTACCTCTGATCTCACATAATCAATGGAAATTATCCCATATTCAACAATTGCTTAATTACATTGTCTTAAGCGAATATGTCTACTCTTTCCATTGTAACTTTTATTTTTCACTTTAGCAATTGCGGCTTGACAATCACAATGCATAGATATAGAGGTGATCAGCCTCTTATCAATTGCAATGTCGCTAATAAAATTCTTAAGCTACTCAGCTTCCACACAAGCAAGTTCTAATGCAATGAACTCTGAATCCATTGTAGAACGAGCAATTAAAGTTTGTCGAGAGGATCTCCAAGGCACCGCTTGAGCGACACGTTTTGTGCTAATATAATGTGCAAGTGTGAGAAGTGACAAATAAAACAATACGTAGTTACTATCACTGACGTGCGAAAGGCAGTGAACCTATCGTTTGTAGTGTAGTAAGGTGAGCAAACGAGTATCGAACACGAGGAATAAACTTGAACTAGTAATAATCTATCGACTCGATATCTAGCCTAAAAAAGTGCGCAAATTGTTTATACTATGAACTAACCTAACAGAACAATCCTAAAGCAACGAGAGATTAAGAGAACACGACTAAAACAGGTGAGAGTGCTTCAAATAATAAAGATGTGCTCGGGGTTCGAATCCCGCTAGGTACTTACGGCTAAGACAATTAAATATCGCTCCTACGTGATTAAGCCTAAATCACAGTACTTTCCTACCCACTCTCGAATTTGCAGTCGCCCTAAACGTTCGTGGGAATCTAAGGTTCAATAATTACTAACGGCGAGGATCGAGTATTTGTTGTTGCCCTATACTCGAATCCTATCATCTATGAACGTGTTGTTTAGATGTGCCCTAAATGAAGCAATCTAGCGTTCATAGACATATTAAAGCGAAGAAATACTTTCATAAATAGATAGATAGTCAGAATACACGAGTCACGATAAATCTACGTCTTAACTACGAAGCAACCTAGCGTTCATTTACTCCCAAACACAAAGGGAAATTAGCTACTCATAATTGACGGGAAACAACGAAAGAAATAGCGAACAAGGGCAGAGGACTCATAATCTTCCCTTCTAATTGATATGGGATGGTCTCGGGGGAAGGTTCTCTTTCCTTGTTCAATTATCCGTCTCTTCCACTTCTGGGGATGTTCCTCTATTCTTGACGGCTCTCTTTCATCTCTAATATGTTAAGGTTGAATTCTGGAAGGAGTTCCCTCTTTTTGAGTTGAAATTGGGCTTTTATAGTGAAATTTGACACCTTCACGGCCTGTGACATGATCCTTCACGGTCGTGACACTCTCGGGGCGCAAAATGAGCTCACTGCCCACTTTCACAGCCTCGTGCAGCTTGTTCAGGGCCGTGACACATTCAACAGCTTTGCGACAGTTTCGTATTTCGCTCAGATGGAGGGTAAACGATGTCCGATTGACCTGAAATTTTTAACCATAGATAGAAGACTCGCCAGTCTTGATTTTGACCAAAGAGATTCTCAATCTGAGGTCTATATTGAGAGATATGAATTTTTTAGTCCGTTGCTACTTTTCAGGCGGGCTTCACGGCCGTCACTATACTCTGCATCGCTTGGCTTCCTTTCTGCCTTTTGTCACGGCCTGGTACAATAATGTCACGGCCGTGACACTGTATTGCAGCTTCATAACTTGTCCATTTTGCCTCGTTTTCGCTCCTTTTCGCCCGATAGCCGTCCTAAGGTCCTACAATGTGCAAATAAGTGTAAATAGAACATACAAAAGCGAGAAACGATGGAGAATACTCCATTATATCCCAAATAATTGCTACAATAAATGCTTCATGTACGTTTATCAAACCTCACCACACTTAAGCATTTGCTTGTCCTCAAGTAAATTAGAAGTCAGAAAGGCATCAAATCAAGATTATGGCATAATTGTTCGCAACTTATCATCATAGCTAGAAAGCGCAAAATGGAACCAAGCAAACAATCATGGACAATACACTAATGATCGGCAGCTATCAACCTGAATTTCCGTAGCACTACAAATCAAGACCCATACCTCACAAGGATTCACTCAAATCGCTCAGTGTATAGGCTAGTATATCAGTGAATCGCTCAAATAGTGCGCTAGTCCATACCATAGGCTTGCAAGTTAATCGCATATCTTCTACTTAAAGTGGCAAGCGTAAATCGGATGGACTTTTCTGGTCGAAACGGGGCCAAATAATAATGAGATGACAAGCATAGATACCGACACACGTAATCCTAAAGCTAAGACACATAAGCGAAAACTCAAAGAATATAGCATGATCAAACTGATAGTCACATGCCCCAATATAAGACTCAACATTCTCGCTGTGAAATCCTAGACTTTTCTGCCCGACCCTCTCGACTAAGTTTCCTTCCATTTTTTGCCCTTTCACCTTAGTTATGATCTGATTTTGTGCACTGCCCTTATTCCCTAAACATCAAGGTTTGGTTTTGTCGCAAAAAATACATCGTCACAGCGAATGCCGTGTACCTAGGGAGACTTATTACCAAAACATATATCTTGAAAAGGTTTATGGGCAGGCTTATGCAAGGGATCGGGTCATTTCAGAAAACGGTCAAGTAAGATCTAATCATTTCACCGAATAATAGAGAAGAACATTAAATAAGACATTAAAGCGGTAACCCTCAAGTTCGACTTCTGCTCTATTCTAATCAACTCAGGTTCAGATGATCTCTAGAGGCTTATTCGGGGTTAGCGACTTCATAATTCACGAGGTGAGAAACGAATAGGCCCGGGCTCAAAGTGGCTAACTATGGGGATTAGTCGTGGTTGGGAAATTTGACCATGGATTTATTTCCTAATTCCGTCTTCATTTCCACACGCGCACCCCAAACAGTTTCAACGCGTATCAAACGGGCACTAGAGAGATTGATAAATAGAAAGTGGTGCCAAAAATTCCCGCATGCAGGTGTGCGTAATTATATTAAGGGTGATTGATAAACGTATTTCTTATGTTTATATTTGTTAAATTTAAGTCGTTTGCATGATAAATGAAGTCGTTTCCATAGTTTTAGTACATACCTTAAGATTTCACAGCAAAAATCACACTTTTACCAGCAGTTTTGTCGCGGCATCTTTGTATTTTCGCAGATCGGGGCAAACGATTTCTGATGGACCTGAAATTTTAACAGAAGATAGAAGACTAGTTGATTCCGACCCAAGGGATTTCCACTCCAAGTTCTAATTTGGGTGATATTAATTTTTAAACTCACTGCTACTTTACTGTGCATAAACGCTTGAAACATGGCCGTGTAAAATCTCATGCAGCCCGTGTTGAGTGGCTGGGAACAGACCAGGGAGCCGAAAATGACGAGACTATGCATACGCGATCAAAGGCACCAAAATCAAGCAAGCAGCTCAATGTAAACCAAATAAAGCAATAATTTATATCCAAGGTGGCAGCTCAAGCAAATATGTTTGTTATTTTATTATCTGTTGTGTTAAATCCATGGTGTTTGAGGTTAAATGAACCCTGGCGTCGAAACTATGTTTTCAGGTAGCTAAATCCATCGTGTTTGAAGTTAGATGAACCCTAGCGAGTTTGAAACCTGTGTTTTGAAGTATTGATGTTTTGCTATTATTATGATTCGGTTGCGAATGATATTGTTGTTTTGATTATGTCTACGTGATCAAGATAATTTTCGGAAATTGTACGCTACGCTCGAGAGAGGGGCGGCGATTAGACCAGTTAACGAGCAGAATAAACTCATCGCTAGTGATAGGTTGAATTACCCCGCTGGATTAGATTAAATCTAATAGCGGGATCCGCCGTTTTTAATGCGATCTTCGGCTAGAGGATCTATATTTGCACCACTGACAAATATTCAAACCTGTCATACATAACATGATTAATAAAAAATATATCATTACAAAAGTTGTATGAATTACTTAACCGCACGAACTTTGTTTCATATAACACATATATTGACCATATATTTTTCCACCATGATTACAAATTGTAAGAATGAGACATGAGAAGTAACAGTTATTAAGAAAAAAAAAGAACCCCTCCACAGTATATTATTATTTCCCATTTAGTTGTGTAATTGATTAAGTATTTTCCACTAGTGGAATTTATATTGATTTGGTGAAGTTACTATAATTGCACTACTGACCATCAAAACATATTGGCATCTTATTCTTTCCATAAATATTCTTATTGTAAGATTGAACCAAACCACACTTGGATATTGCAAGACCATTATCGAAAACATAATAAATATTTAACATAATTGTTAACACAGAATATCAGATACTATGACAATTGAAATATTTTACATAACATTTTCCAATTTTTGTACATGGTTTCTTAAAGCGTAGACGGATGTGGAGTACACGTCCTGCGAAATGGATTTACATAATTTGTTCGTCATGACAAAATCCACAGGATCTTACCATCGCATGTTGACGAATTTAGGAAGTATCTAAAAGCTTCTGTGTTTTATCGGTGTTGGCATTGACCTCCTCAGAATAGGGATTCTACTTTTGTTTTGTTTTTATGCTATATGACTGAAACATTCCTGAGCAAGTTTTTGGACGACCTCGATTCGCCAAAATATCAAACTTTGCACTACTGGCAGATATTTAAATATTTTAATATGTGAATGTTGAATTTGGGAATAAAATAATTATGAATGATTCATAAATGAACTTACGCATATACATATAATTGAGATTAAATGTTTTGACATTGTTCCACACATAAATGAAAATTGTTTGCGTATTAGGTGAAACAAGCATTAATAATAAATGATATAATAACATTTGAAATATATCAGTATACACTACTGATGAAGACTTACACGATTAAGTACTGATCAAGTAGTTTCTATGACAACAATTTAGGTTGACTTTCTCAAGTTTCTAATGTTGCATTAGCGATCATCATAGGATGTTCCCAGCTTATTATTTCCATCAATACTCTTACTGAAAGAATGAACCAGTATTGGATATTGCAAGACGGTTATTGAATACATAATCAATATTAACATATAGAAAAAATTTACAAATGCGAGGCAGTATTTTCCTGAGGCGGGTCTCGGGTCCACTATAAATAAAATGGGCAGATCTCGGGTCCACTATAAAATAGATGGCCCAATCGCGGATTTTGGGTCTTTCCGATAACTATAGATCTAATAAACTAAAAAATCTCTTGAAAATAACCCGTGCAACGCACCATCATATATTTTTCCCAGCTGACAATATAATGCAAACATATCACACAAAAATGTAAACGATAACATGATTAAAAAATTTAATCTCATTATAAGAGTTGTATGAATTACTTAATCACATGAACTTTATTTCATATAACACATTAATATTGACCATATAATTTTCAACCGTCATTACAAATTTTAAGAATGATAAATGAGAAGTAACATTTATAAAAAAAACCCTCCCACATTATATTATATTTTGCCATTTAGTTGTATAATTGATTAAGTATTTTCTACTACTGGAATTTATATTTATTTTATGAAGTAACTATAATTACGCTACTGACCATCAAAACTATTGGCAGCTTATTCTTTCCATAATATTCTTATTGTAAGATTGAACCAAACTGCATTTGGATATCGCAAGACCAATATGAAAAACATAATACATATTTAACATAATTGTTAATACAACTATAATTGCGCTACTGACCATCAAAACTATTGGCAGCTTATTCTTTCCAAAATATTCTTATTGTAAGATTGAACCAAACTGGGTTTGGATATTGCATGACCTAGAAACATAATACATATTTAGCATAACAAAATATCAGATACTATGACAACTGAAATATTTTATATAACATTTTCAAATTTTTGTACAGGTTTCTTAAAGCGAGACGACAGCGGAGTACATGTATTGCGAAATGGATTTGCATTATTTGTTCGTCATGACAAAATCCACAGGATCTTACCATCGCAGGTTGATGAATTTAGCAAGTATCTAAACGTTTCTGTGTTTTTTCAGTATTGGCATTGACCTCCTCAGAATGGGGATTAGTAAACTTCTACTTTTGTTACTTTTTATGCTATATGACTGAAACATTTCTACACAAGTATTTGAACGACTTGGATTTCGCCAAAAATATCAAACTTTGCACTGCTGACAGAGATTTAAATATTTTATAATAATATGTAAATTACTGCAGAATGCAAAAGTTGTATTACTTAATTAGTCTCGAAACTTCATTTCTACGATTATCTTACGATTGATAAAGTTTTTTCTACGACTGCAATTTAGGTTGACTTTCTCAAGTTTCTAATGTTGCACTACCAATCACCATAGTATGTTGCGAGCTTATTCTTTCTATCAATACGTTTATTATAAGAATGAACCAATATTGGATATCGCAAGACCGTTATGAAAACATAATCAGTATTAACATATGAAATTAATCAATATACCAAATACATTAGCTTTGTACGACTGTTTTTTGTTTATTTATCAATTCTGATAATTGTATTACATTTTCAAGTAATTTGCTAAGTTTGCAACATCGTAACTATATGTAAAAATAAAATGACATATAAAAATAATTTGTAAGTTTTCTATTTGTTTAATTGTAACAAAACATCAAAGTTTATAAACTATTGTATTAAATACTGATAAAATGTCATAACAATTAGGGAAGACAATGGGAGTGAGACGGGTCTAGACACTAACCCGCCAAAACCTGCCCCGGTCGCGTAACACGATGGCCCTGGTCTAGCATAACTTAACCCGATTGGTAGTTATATTAAATATTATATATAGTTATATAAATATATAGAACATATATTTAATAAATAATAATTATAAAGGAAAAATTTATAAATGGCGGGCAGTTTTTTCTGAGGCGTGTCTCAAGTCCACTATAAAATAAATGGGCGGGTCTTGGGGTCCACTATAAAATAAATGGTCCGATCACGGTCTCGAGTTTTGCCCGTAAATTATTCCTTCTCCTTCATCGCGTAATCAATTTTTCTATAGCATTTTCTTCGAACAGCCGGTGCATCGCACGGGTCTAAGACTAGTTACTTAAAATCAATGAGTTGATCTTTTTTATCCTCTTTAAATGTGCAAAATATGTAATGAGATGATCATAGCCTTATTGGATGTCGCTGATGCAAAAAATATTTTGATGTTACTAAGTGAATGAGTCGTCTTTATTATATTGTTTAGGCCGCGCAACTTTTTATTCACCTAAAGCATGATTCATATTTATAAGCGAATGAGTCGTTCTTTGATCTCCGATTCAGTTGTGCTAAATTTATTAGTGATGTTTTTAGTCACGAAAAATTGCTAAATTTATTAGTGATGTTTTTAGTCACGAAAAATTTGTGTAGTCTTATTGGATATGGCTGCAGCAAATATTATTTTCTGTTAATAAGTCGTACAAAATTATGTAACTACTGTAAGTGAATGGATTATTTATTCCCTTTAGATGAGCAAAATTTTCTTATCCACCTACCGCATCATTCATACTTTATCCATTACGAATTACCTAAAGCGAACGAGTCCTTTCTTCTCCTATTCAATCGCGCAAAATTTGTTGTTGATCATGTGGCATTGTATAAATAAAAGGGGCTTTTTCAATTCAGTCCCCATTCAAGTTTAAAAATCGAGTTCAGCCCCTGTCAGAAAACAATTAGTTTTAAGGACCCGATTTCTCATACCACTTCATCGATCTGCGGTACCACTTTTTTGTTCTGCAGTACCACTTCTTTGTTATTCAGTACCACATAATTGTTCTGCAGTACCATTTAATTGTTCTGCACTACCACTTCATTTTTCACTTCATTTTTACCGCAGAAAAATGAAGTGGTACTGCAGAACAATTAAGTGGTACTGCATAACAAAGAAGTGGTACTGCAGAACAAAGAAGTGGTACCGCAGACCGATGAAGTGGTATGAGAGGTCCTTAAAACTAATTGCTTTTTCTAACAGGAGCTGAACTCGATTTTTAAACTTGAATGGGGGCTGAATCATAATTAACTCTAAATAAAATAGGAGGAGCTGGTGTGGTGGGTTAGTAATCATACGTCAACTCCCCGTCTAATCTTCATTATTACATATGTTGAATATAGTAATTTTTAGGGTAAATTACGTGTCAGTACCTATTATCATATTTTCAATATGTTTCAGGCCCCATACAAGTTTTATGGAAAGAGAATGACCCAAATTTGGTTAAATTTAGAGAATAGGACCTTATTGTTGCGAAAAGACCAATTTACCCATGATAGATGAAAGAATTACTTCATTTTTCCATCATCTTTATCCAAACGACGGAAGCTAAAAATTGAATCTGAAATCCAGATATATTT
The DNA here is from genome assembly GCA_027422505.1 of Craterostigma plantagineum. NCBI lineage: Eukaryota > Viridiplantae > Streptophyta > Magnoliopsida > Lamiales > Linderniaceae > Craterostigma > Craterostigma plantagineum. Next base: position 19,259 of record JAPQWV010000039.1, on the reverse strand, counting down.
TGATTGTTTTGAGTGGATATTGTTTTTGCGGCCTCAATCTTTGACGGGTATTACTAATGAAGATAAATTATTGATGTATCCAATAAAATAATGCTTAAAACCCTTCGAAAATTCGTTTAAAAAACAAATGAAATTTCGACGGAGAGCTGAGATCCATGAAAATATCAACGTTTGTGACTGGATAAAGTTTTCCCGTCCTCAATTTTGGATGGATCTTACTAATCAAGACGGATTTTGTATGTACTGGAGATTGAAATGCCTGCGAATTAACTAGCTTGACAGGTAACACAAACTGATAATTGGGTACCATTTAAGAGAACACCAATAACACAAATATGTCAACAAGTAACAAATAAGCACCACTGGATAACGGGAAATTTTTCTCTAATAACAAATTCAACACACAAGCAAGGGGTTGCGATATGGATCGGCAACAGCCGACGACATAGAAAACCAGCTTAAATCGGTGAAATGTCGACCTTTGCCTACATAATCGACCCTAATCTCATGTTATAAAACATTATCTAACTAACAAAATATTAAAAATAAATAACAATTCTATATTTCTTTAATGCCGAATCATTTACAGTTAGTAACTAAAAAGTTAATTCAGATAATAAATTTGTCATTAAAAATAACAGATCTGGAAAATAATATTTTAACAATTAAATCGCATTTTATTGAAACATTTTTACAGTGCACATTCAAAGACATATAGGGCTCTATCAGTGTCAAAAAGCCCAAATCGATAACCCTCAAATTAATCGAAGAAATAACAGATGAGTAGCGACGACCAGCGACGACCAACGAATTTGGTGCAGTCGAGCGCAGATCTTAGCCGGCGAATCCGATCATATCGAGCGCAGATCTTAGCCGGTTTTACAATTTGGTGCTATGTGTATATGAGACTTATGTGTAGGATGTTTCTTTTGAACAAATTTTGCTTCTGTTGCTGAAAATGTATGCATGATTTTGGTAAAATTAAGATGTTGTTTACTGTTTTTTGCAGTAACAGTTTCAGAAATATCAGCAACAAATGAAGAGGAGAAAATAACAGAAAATTGATATGTAGGTCAGGGAAACAGAACACGTGTAACAGAATACATAGTCAGAATAACAATTTAATATGTAATTAGTTTACTTTACGATTTTCGGATTTATACTTCAAACACGCTAAATTCACTAAAATATATCAATTTTTACGAAGTTTTAGATAAAAATTTGTTAGTTTAGGTTGTGATTTTATGGAGATTATGTTGGAATTGAAGAAGTTGAAGTTTATGGTATGGAAAACAAGTAGCACTCTTCTTGAGAGGATGATCATGCTTCTACCAAATTTATTCTACTTACACAAAACATTGTGGAAATGAACTATTAGATGTTTATTACAATCCAGATGGTCGACCTAACATAAATGATTTGACAAAATTAATGACATCTTCAATTAGTCTTAATCGCAAACCCTATATTGTTTTCTGATTTCATGCAGTAACAGTTTAGAATGATCAACAACAATTGAAGATGAGAAGATAACATAATTGATACGCAGGTAACAAGGAGACACAACACGAGTAACAGAATACATAGTCACAATAACAATTTAATATGTAATTAGTTTACTTTATGATTTTCGAAGTTTATACTTCAAACACGCTACATTCGCTAAAATATATCAATTTATGAAGTTTTAGATAAAAATATATTAGTTTAGGTTGTGATTTTTGTGGAGATTATGTTGGAATTTAAGAAGTTGAAGTTTATAGTATGGAAAACAAGTAGCACTCTTCTTGAGAGGATGATCATGCTTCTACCAAATTGATTCTACTTACAAATTGTGGAAATGAACTATTATATGTTAAATACAATCCGATGGTCGACCTTACATAAATGACTTGACAAAATTAATGACATTTTCAATTAATCTTAATCACAAACCCTGAATTATTTTCTGATTTCATGCAGTAACATGTTTTAGAATGATCAGCAATAATTGAAGAGGATAAGATAACAGAAACTGATATGTTTGTAATAAGGAAACACAACACGAGTAACAGAATACATAGTCACAATAACAATTTAATATGTAATTAGTTTACTTTATGATTTTCAAATTTTATACTTCAAAAACGCCACATTCACTAAAATATATCAATTTACAAAGTTTTAGATAAAATATGTAAGTTTAGATTATGATTTTAATGACAACCCCTAATTCACAAAGTATAATAATTCTGGTAACATATAAACATATAACTAGTAACAGTTTTACACATACCGGATAACAGATAATCTACGCTTGATTTTATTTAGACTCCCGCCCAAAATTCATCTCATTCTGGTTTTCCCGCCCGAATTTTCACCGACAACTTAGTAACAAATAGTCAATATAGTACCAGAAACGCATATACTAGTAACAGATCCTGAGAATTTTACAAATCAGCCAAAACTTGAAATACACCAAACTTTATAGGGTCGATCGTATTTTCGCGAATTAAATGATGAACATCAGACGAACGACCAAACGAGGTGCCGCACCGAGCTGCCCATACTATGGGTACTTCGAACTGTACTTATTAGACGTAATCATTGCCAAAAACTGATTTGATTTCATCTTATTTTTGCAAATTAGAACCCTACACATGGTAACAATTATTTACAGTTTAATAACGATTTTGATATTCCAAGTAACAGATTGCATAATCCCAGTAACAGTGTTGACACAGTAAAAATGTACTCAAATTATTGGGGTCGACCGTATTTTTGCAAAATTAAAAGATGAACGTCAGACAAACGAGCAAACAATGTGCCGCACCGAGCTTCCCATACTATGGGCATTTCGAATTTATCCATATTAGATGTAGTCGTTGCCAAAACGGCTTTCATTTCATCTTATTTCGCAAACTAGAACCCTAAATAGAAAAATAAAAATTCATTACAAATCTAACATCTTGCTTCGTGAATAACACACTACATCCTATCTTACACGCCGAAATGGTTGGTTAGGGTATTCGAAATTTCGGAGCTCGATTCACTGTAAAAACGAGATTCATAAAATAAATATTCTCTATCGATAACAATTTTCTGCATCATAGTAACAGATAAAGGATGGATAATAACAGTTCACCAGGCGTTTATAACAATATAATCTAATAGCATAACAGAAAGTCGCCGGAAAGTAACTCTTATTTCAGTATGTTAGGAAGGGTATTAACTGTCAACACATAATTTTAACCTTATCTCTGCCATTTTCTAAAAAACTGGTCCTTTAAACTAGAAGGACTCTGATAGGGACTGAACAGTTTACATACTTACTGTCTGGGGACTGAATAGAAATTATTGTCCCTAATTTTAACATGCTCGGGGATGCATACCATTCCAAATCTGTATGCGGTTGTGTGAACAACGCTTTGGAAAGGCATGCTTCTGAGCATACAAGAGCTTGGTATAACCATTCATAATCTTCACTATATATTTGCCACTTTGGTTTTAAGCCAAACGGGGTATTAACCCATTAATAAAATCAGTTTCGGTTTTAATTAAATCTGGAAGCCATCGGATGTCGAAACGAAAAATCGTTGAAAGATTTCGAATCTACGTTTTACGGGAAATCTAACGAATATTAATACGCTCAAAACCGATATCGAGTGAATGAGAAATTAATTTTCGAAGTTGGCCCAATAACCATTAAAATGGTTGATAGTGTTTAAGTGCGGGTATTAAGTGTCCCACATTGGTTAGACACTAAGAAAATCTTCACCATATATATATAAACCCATGTGGGTTTATTCAAAAGGGATTGCTATGTGTATGGGCTAAATGGGCTCAAGTGGACTTAAGTGGGTTTAAGTGGGCTTGAGAAACTTGTATGAGTTTTGGCCCAAATAATACCCCGGGTGTGAGTTGGTGCCTCGCACCGAGCACCGAGCCCGTGGCCGTGGCCGAGCCGTGCCGTGCCAAAGTGCGCAATGGGCGCGCACTTTGCACGCCGCATCGGAGCGAGGAGCATTGAGGAGCTTAAATTTTTCCTCTGGTGAGCGGTAACGGCGACGCCGGTGACATGGCAGTTGAGGTAAAGATGAGGTGGCGCTGCGTAACTGCTGATTGGGCAGTCTAGATGAGGTGGCATGATCCATTGGATCAATGGGTCGCAGTGGGTTGTTGGGTTGATCCGGCCCAACACAAGGTGCTATCGCTCGGCCCAACAAGAGGTGTCGGTCAAGCCATCGGTGGGTCGGGATGGAGAATCGGGTTGCCGCCGGCGGGACATGCCGAAGATTCGGGCTATCAGCCCAGAATCGGGCCTGTCGCGGGCCGTCAAATTAACCGACAGTCCAATAGTTGCAAAATATTGCAGTCTAGTCCCTGGACTGAAAAGTCAAAATAACAGAAGCAGACTAGGAAGTTCTTGAATTTGCAATTAAGCCCCTGCGAGAAAAAGTCTATACATAGACGCCAAATGAGATGGAAAAAGACATTCATTCCAACCCATACGAAATTGCATAATCACTCCTATACTCCCTAAAATCCTGAAGCAAGAAAAAACTCAATTTCGAGTACGGTTCGCCAGAAAATTCGAATCGTTGTGCTGCGATTACGAATTTAGAAGTCGTTGTATCTTGGGGGGATCGCTACTAACCGAAAGCACTTAATATCGGGGCAATTTTGTCTTACGGACAGTGTGTCCAACACACGCCTCGATTACGTCTACGGTCATTGATAATCTTGACAAACTCATGACCGAGTTGTTCATCATGTGGTGTTTACTCGTGCGTGTATTTGCAGCTATCATATACTGGGTACTCGCGCACTGCACCTGCGTCTGAAGATAATACTCCATCTCCCGACTACGTTCAAACCAATTTCTACTACAAGATCAAACAGTCGACGTTCCATCTACCGTTGACCAGACCCAACTGAAGAAACAACAATCGTAAGACAAAACTTGTGTTCATAATCTGATCTATGGCAACCAACGCAGCAACGATCCCTGCCAGCAGCCACGTCGAACGTCCTGCCAAGTTCAACGGGACGGAGTTCAAACGTTGGCAGGAAAAGTTGATGTTCTACCTGACGATGCTCCACCTTGTTCGATTGCTGAAGGAGACCGCCCCTACGGTTACAGAAGTCGTCCCACCAGCTGAGGGTGAAAACCCTAACGATGCACGTTATGCTGCTCGTGTCGCTCAATCTGAGCAAGAAAGGGCTGCATTAGACGCATGGAATCATAATGATTTCATGTGCCGCAATTATATTCTGAACGCCCTCGATGACTCCATATACAACGTCTATGCAGTGGCTACGACTGTGAAAAGTTGTGGGATTCGTTGGACAAGAAGTATAAGACCGACGATGCCGGACTGAAAAAGTTCATCGTCGGCAAATTCCTGGATAAGATGACCGACTCTGAGCCGGTGTTGGACCAAGTCCATGATCTGCAGCTGATTATTCATGATATTCTTACCGAAAATATGCAGATCAGCGAAACCTTCCAGGTAGCTGCTATTATCAAGAAGTTGTCGCCTCTGTGGAAGGACCTTAAGAATTACCTCAAGCACAAACGAAAGGAGATGGGGCCTGAGGATCTGATTGTGCGGCTTCCGATCGAGGAAGATAACCGAAAGAGCGAAGCGAACAAAAGGGGCAGTATGGAGGCGGGAGCAAACTTGGCCGAGTCGAGTTATGGCAACAAGCGAAAAAGGTCAGGTCTGCCGCAAAAGAAGCAAGACCCAAATTCCAATAGAATTAAGGGCGACTACTATAACTGCGATAAACTCGGGCATATGGCCAAGGATTGTCATAAAAACAAGAGAGTTAATAAGACTCGGGCGCATCTCACTGAAGAGAAGCAGCTGGTGACGGACATGTCGGAGCTAGACCTGACTGCAGTCGTGTACGAGGCAAACGTCGTGGAAAATCCGAACTATTGGTACATCAGCGGAGCAACGCGCGACATCTGCTCCGACAAAGAAATATTCTCCACCTAAAATGCCTATTTCGGGGACGCTCTATATGGGGAACGCGGCGACGTCCAACATCGTAGGATTAGGACCGGTGGTGCTGAAGATGACTTCAGGCAAGGAAGTGACGCTTGTGGACGTGCTGCATGTCCCAGACATCCTCAAGAATCTGGTGTCCGGTGCTCTGCTTAGTAACGGTGGATTTAGACAAGTGTTTGAGGCTGGAAAATATGTACTGACCAAGAATGGTCATTTTATTGGCAAAGGTTGTTAGGAATTATTTATTGTGTTCAATTAATTATTCTATCTTAGCTTTATAATATTATTTGAGTGAGCTAGGCTTTAATGTATAAAGCCCAATGAGCTTATTTGCAATGGGCTTACAAGGGCCCAAGTACAATATACCAGCATATAGTATATGTACTAAAACCCTAACACACGTTTAGGGGTCTTGTGTGTGCGAGAAATATAGAGAAATAATTCTTGTGAGAGAAGCTTCAAACCCCTCTCAAGAACACGCACGCACGCCCCCACGCTAAGTTAAATTTTTCCTATTTTCGTGGTTAAAATACTAGAAATGTCTCTTAGTTGGATATACTAGGAATAACAAGTGGTATAAAAGTCAACCACGTTCGGATTTGAACGATTTCTGAAATTTTTGGGTATTTTTTTGTTCGAATTTCTGCCATCTATTGGGTTTCTGAGTTGATTTTACTGATTTTGCAAGCACAAGAGCTAATTAGGCTGTTTTCGAGTGATTCTCAGTGATTACCCAACTGTTTTTAGTAAATTTGAGTAAGATTTGAGCAAAAAATCGAGTCTGAAATTTTTTTCTTGTATAGGTCTTCATTTTCGGGAGGTTTTATGAACAGTACCCAAAACACTACAGTAATCGCCCGAAACGCAGTGCCCGAAATGTTACAGTACCCGAGACGCTACAGTTTCCCGACGAGATACCGGGAAGGCACCAAGCTCTGATGCACAGCCGTCCGGACATACCTCACGACTTACCCTCACACCCACTAAACCCGCACAACCCATATCAATCGCCACTCCCATCCTCACACACAACCTTATAAACCCTGCCACCGTACCCATCAGCGACATCCACTCCATCCTAGTCGCCCGGTTACTTGAGCTGACCAACCGGACAGCTGAAGAAGATCTCTTCCGACGTCTCGTGGATCGTCCTGACCCACCTACCGACTCATGCCTGTTGGGGATGTGCCCTCGGAATGTCATTCTCTGTGTCTTAATGAATATGGCATGTATTTAATAATTGATGTATTATTCGCTCCGTATTTGAATAATGTATTCTTATACGTATAATGGAATTTATACTTTATTATTTATTCTTTAAGAGGCATATTATTTATTTACCTATCAAGTCTCACTAGCATCTGGTGGGGCACTAAATAAATAAGTCTCATATATCGTGAGTTTAGTCACCGATTCTCATGGGGTGAGGAGGGGCACTAGTGAGCTATTATCCTCCGATATTAAATTATTTCATGAGTCTTAGAACTTAGTAGGGTGACTGAGTGTCGATCATGACTTATTTATTGACGACTCTTACATGGTTGTGCCAACCATTCGCTTGGAAGCGGGAGGTCATAACATTAGTATAAGTTGAATCAGGGGATTAACTTGTACTTGGACACGACTCGCAATCGACGATCACATGGCCTTATTGTTACTCTGGGTAGAGTCAATGATCAATCGATAGACTATAGTAGTGTGCGTAGACTTTAGACCGAAGGGAATTTGACGGATTTGACTTTGGGGTCTTGACTTGTCACTAGTTCCACCTTTGTTCGGGGACGAACATGGGTCGGCGACGACACGCGGTCTGGACAACGAATGATAACTGGCGTGCTCGTGAGGGATTCACTGTCTCGTTGGTAACTGAGATATGTGTCCTATGCATATTCGGGGACGGGAAATTACGAAGTCTTCGGCCGAAGCTATAACTGACTTACGTGGGACGTAAGGCGGTTTAGTATTTTCGCTAGTCTAGTCATAGAGTCGAGTCTAGTGAGTTTGACGTTACCATTACTCTCACTCGATCGGGGCATTTGTGAAGGGTCTATACTACGACGATTATCTATAGTCGGTTCGTAGATCGAAGATCGTACTCAACACGGGATCTATTAAGTACCATGGGATTGGCTAGGCGCTTCCCGAATTCTTGGATTCCGCCCTTGCCGGGTTGAGACGAACCAAGAGAGTCGGCTTAAAAATGATCACTGTGATAGTGCCTAACTAATATGAGATGTAAATTGATTTAACGGTCTTAGAGACGTTAATAAAAACATTGAATACAAGTTCTAGAAACTGCATTTATATGGACATAAATTCTCGGAACGAAGTGATGGAGAATGAGGCGTAAATAGGGTTCACAACGACGAGTAAGGCTCGTCACGGTCGTGAAACTGTTTGCAAAGTAGCAGTAGCTTCAATAATTCATATCTCCCAATATAGACCTCGGATTGAGAATCCCTTTGGTCAGAATCAAGATTGATGAGTCTTTTAACTGTGGTTAAAATTTCAGGGCAGTCGGACATCGTTTCCCTCGATCTAAGAGAAATATGAAACTGCCGCATTGTCAAAAGAGTCACGGCCTTGAACGTCTTGCACGTGGCCGTGACGACAGTCAGTGGGCGAGCCAGAGGACAGTCACGGCTGTGACGTGCGGCAGAAACTGCATAATACCTGTCACGGCCGTGAAATGTCTTGCAAGAGGTCGTGAACCGATAGTTTTTGGTCAAAAATGAGTCATGTAGGACATGATCTCATTTAAACAAATCTAAAGTCTATTTCATGATTTAAAACTTGAATTTATAATTGTGAGACTTGTGATTTTCGTCCATAAGGTATTCAAGCTCTTTCTCACACTATCTTAGAGTTAGAAGAAAGAGCATTTGGGGTTGTTCTTGAGAAAACCCTAAGTGTCTGTGAGTTTTGGAAATCACATACACACATAGTCATCTCTACACAATCATTCTTCACTTCCTCTAGCTATCCTTGGAGAGGTGAAGTATGTGGCACGTCACGGGGTCGGCGTGACTCTATTCGGCACAGTTCGTGAGCTACGGGAGCTAAGGATCTTCGCGACGAGTGTAAGATCCTTATACCTTATACGTGTCTACGTGCGTTTTTTCTTTATTTAACCGAGTATTCTGGAGAATCCGTATGGGGAAACCCAGTAAAAATTTTAAATTCCTCTGCGTCTGGGGCGAGGCCTCGGGTTACTCGGGGTTTCCCAGCAATGCCGAGGTCAAAGCTCCCACTCAAAACGCCGACATAATGATCTTGATGATCAAAGTTGTCATGATGGGGAGAAGAGACCAAGGACTTCTACGAGCGGTCAAGGACAAAGATCGGGCGCGGCACGGACAAGTACAGGAGCCGCTGAAACCTCACAACCCACTACCCAAACAACCACCACCACGCACCGCACCACCCAAACTCTAACCCAAATCGAACCACCAACCTTCAACCTAAGGACGCCTCCGTCCACTCCACCGACTTTCACAAGCCCCTTACTTTCGGAAGAAGAAGTAAGTGCCGCAATGCTCGTGGCTTTGGCAGAAACTCAAGCAACTCCCAGCTCGACCGCTCCAGACCAGTTGGGAACATCAGGAAGTGGAGTCAACCCACAAGAGTTCCTTGATAAATACATATTCGAAGGAGAGTGGATGACCCACACTATGGCCCATGACATTCAAAGACAGAGACTCAAGGACGTTCGACACCTCTTACACTATATCGGAATTATTATGTTAAGTAATTCCATAATCAGTCCCTTTAAAATCAGTAATTATAGATTAGTCCTCTTGTATTTCCATTTCTTCATGTTTCTGTTCAAAAGTTCACAGACCCTTCGTATTCCATCCATGGCGTAAACGATGAATTTACTCTTCATCGATGAAGATTAGGGGTGTGCGTGGTGCGGTTTTTGGCGGTTTTCTGCCAATTTCGCACCAAACCACTACATGCGGTTTTTTGAAAAACAATTCCCAAACCGCAGTTTTGAAAAATAAAGCCACACGTACGTTTCGAGCGATTTGATGCGGTTGCGGTGCAGTTGTGCGGTATTTAACCGAACAAAGAAAATACTTATATTTTATCGAATGAAAAAATAGTTTTTAAAAGCGTTAGGCGCAAAAAAGGTGATAAGACATCGCCTTGCCTCAGAAACAAGGTGCAGATCGATGTATTTGTCTCATATAACGAAGCGTCACCATTGGCCAAAAATATTAGTATCGTTATCTTATTTTATATTAGGTTTTACTAAAATTATGGGCCAACATTTTTATTTTAATATATTGGTTTAGCTTTGTGGTCCGATTGGAAGCTCAAAAAATAAATAGTAGGTCAATTTGTTATTAAATGTTCGAGTCGTATCTCTTTTAACCCTACATGTCCGGCCGTTTGTTCTTATAGAAACATGTTTAACATAAAATAAAATAAAATTAAGTATGTCAGTAATGATATAACTTTCATATGATCAACAAAATTAGCATATTATTAAAAGACTTATTAGTAAATAAAAACAATTAAACTAAAAAATAAATTTCACATATGACTAGTGTACAATTACCATAAAGAAAAGTTAGATATAATTAATAAAAAAATTTAGAAAACTAAATTGCGGTTCGGTGCGGTGCGGTTTGTACCAAAGATTCATTGCACCATTATTACGGTGCGATTTTCTAAATAAAATTAAATCGTGGTTTTGGCGGTTAATTGTATTATACGGTGCAGTGCAGCGGTTCCGGCGGTTTTGTAAAACCATTGCACACCCCTAATGAAGATAAAACGTTAACTGTTCAAAAGTCTGAAAATGCTCTTCAACAACGCTAATCCACAACTTTTTGCAGGTCAGAAGTTGACCTTCAAAGTCAACGTCTACAGACACACAATCTAAAAGCAAAACTGTTCTAACTACACAACAAAAACTTGGTTTTTGCTGCAGATGTATTGAACTATGATGGACCGAGTCTCAAGACAGCTCTGACTTTGAATCTGTAAAAACCCATGACATTTCTCATAATCCTTCGGCCTTTTTATATCAAATGGGCCGATGTATAAGCATAACACAAAAACGATGATGCGCTTATCCCAAAATTGCCAGAGAAAACCTGCCTTTTTCTCTGTGTCTTAATCATCATCGTCATTATCATCAACTTGCAGTAGTTAGGCCCTGTTTGACTCATCCATCAATGGGACCTTTCTTACAACATTCGAAAGGGACATTAAACGCGTTGGAATCCCACGTTTCAAACTCGTGTAATAGTCGATCCAACTGGGATTTAATAAGCAAACACGGATTTGCCAAGAATATTAACAACCAATCATTTGATCATCTTCTTTATCTGCTCATCTCTCTCCTTTATAAGGAGTGAAAATCCCATTCTATTCAGCAAGTTGTTAAGTTATACGACTGAATTCGTCTCATATTCTCTTTCTATTGAAGGAAAGCCATCTTCTTTTCTTTCTCAGCCACAGAAACAATTTTAAGCTCGATAGTTGTTTTCCTATAAAAAAGGGGCTTCTTTAATTAGTTGGAAGATTTTCATCCTTGGGCTATCTTTCTTCCCTTTTTTCCAAGATTAAATTCGTGGAATTCTATTACCTCATACCATGACAATGCAAATCAAGAAATTGGTGTCTCTACCTTCACGAACTGGGAGAAATTTGCAGCGTTACAACGATGGTCTTCGCCTCGTCGTAGGGTAATAAGATTATCATCAATCGATCTCGATTGAGGTTCATTGCGATGTTTTTTTCTGACCCCTTTTCATTTTCTTGCAGATGCATACCGTACAGAATCAGAGAATCGAAGAAATTGCCCCCAATTCACGGAACCCTAATCGACGATCTCGAGATCCTTCTCATAAGCTCCCAAAAGAATCCAAGAATGATGTTCCCTAAGGTAATTACTTGAACCCCGAAATCAGTTTCCGCTAAAGAACGGATTTGAGACTATTACACAGAATTGTTTTACTGAGATGCAATGTAATGAACAACTCAATTAGGGCGGCTGGGAACTGGATGAAGACATAGAATTAGCTGCTTCAAGAGAGACTTTAGAAGAGGCCGGCGTAGTTGGCCTGCTTGGGGTTAGTTTTCTCTTACAATTCAGTTCGATAGATCAATGCGTTTGCTGCCCGAAATCATTAAGGTTATTAACCGTTTGTCTTTGCATTGCCAGGATAAGTTAGGCGAATGGATATTCAAGAGCAAAAGCCAAGAAAAATACCACGAGGGATCCATGTTTCCCCTTTTTGTCACAGAGGTGCTCGACGTTTGGCCTGAGAGAGATGTTCGTCGCCGAGCTTGGGTACATTCTCTTCTTTCTTTCTTTCTTTCTTGCAGACATTGTCCTAATAATGGTGTAAGAAATGGGATTTTCTTACGTGTCATTATATCGTTTTGCAGATGACTGTCGACGAAGCAAGAAAAGCATGTACTCAGCCATGGATGAGGGAAGCTTTGGAAGCTTTCGTATGCCAATTTACGCCCCAGCAAACGTCCGAAGAAGACGAAGAAGAAGAAGATGAAGAGTTGTTGCTTGCTTCTTACATGCTCGGGCTATGCAGAACAGAAGAGCTTAGGACAAGCGTTGGAGTTCAGAAAAGCGCAGAAGAAGACGTCGATCGGTACCTCATCAGCTGATGGGAGTCGGGTTTTTTTTTTAGGCGGTAGTTTTTTCGTTGAAAATAGGGGCGGGTTTCCGTGATCATTAGATCTTACGTAGAAAATTCTTTGATTCGTCGATTCTTTGAGGTTGTCTGTGCTTTCTTTCTAGGATTTCTCTTCTGTTGAATGAAAACAACATTCAAGTCTTGTATGGTTTGTAATGGTGAAAATGTTTCTTTGAGGTGGTTCTTCAGAAAAGGTGTACTTTGACCTTTGAATGGCTCGGTCAGATGACCCGGCCCGGACCGGGCCCGGTTTCCGGAAGGGTATGATTTTGGGCCTCCAAAGCCCGTCGGCCCTATTTGTTCCTATTATGATTTGTATTGATTATTAAACATTTTAGCTAATTTGGCCCATGACGGGCGGCCCGAGTTGTTTGATGCAGTTTTTGTCTTAATTTTTTATATACGGATCGGGTCGGGTATGAAATGCGTCGGGTCGGGTTTGAAAATTTAATGAACAAGATGACTAATGTGAAAAAATGAGGATATGAAATATAGTCAAAATTAGGGGTACAATTTATTAGAAGTCTATACTGGAATTTGTGATGCGATTGTTCCATTTTGCAGTCCCACTTTTTGTCCCAAATTATATTAACAAGTGGCAAATCAAATGGTTAAGTTTTTTTTTTCCTTTTGGTTTTATTTATTTTAGAACTTTCTAATTACATATTCCACCATATCCTAAATCATCATTATTTCTATTGATTTGTATGATATAATCAAATAAACATATCTAAGTTATTCTTTGTTTCGTTACCATCACTTTGATATACATATCTTATGTTTTTCGATATTCATAATTATTATTTTATTGTCTATGTGTTAAATCGTAGGATATAAAACAATTTTGGGACAAGAGGATCTTTTCCCCTAAAATTTCAAGGTTAAAAGTTCGATTCCGCTTGAGCTTCTTGACTTGGTTCAAAAATCTCATAGCCAACAGTATATTTATATTCGATTGAACTGAACCCAGTCGATAAGACAATAGTAAGTTTACACATATAGTCATCAAAGATATTATATTATATTATATATGTGTTAAACTGTTGAATATCACGTGTGGTGGATAAAAATGTCCGACATCGAATGTGCAATGAAATTTATATGGTTTATAAGTTTGATGGACAACTCCTCCTAATACCAATTGGTTTTAAGAAGGAACCCGTCAAGCTTATACCGGCACCCCTTCTCCGTGTGGCGCATGTGCGTGGGCCTCGTCAACGGATAAAATTACCGGAAGCCCGACCCAAATTTCTACATGGTATCAGAGCGGGAAGATCCGACTCAATTAAAAATATATGACGGGTTCGAAAAGAATGGCGTTCCGTCCGATTAAAAAGAAATGGGCTCACACCTAAGGTGGGAGTGTTGAATATCACGTGTGGTGGATAAAAATGTCCCACATCGAATGTGCAATGATTATTTATATGGTTTATAAGCTTGATGGATCACTCCTCCTAATACCAATTGGTTTTAAGAAGGAACCCGTCAAGCTTATACTGGCACCCCTTCTCCGTGTGGCGCATGTGCTTGAGCCTCGTTAACGGATAAAATTACCGAAAGTCCGGCCCAAATTTCTACATAAACCAAGGGCTAGAATGAGACGGATGATGAGAACACCATACATGCAAAAGCTAGTGAGGTCTTGGGGTAAACTTTGTCACTTGCAACCAAAAGCTGCTATAACCTTTTTCTCGATTTAATTTAATATTCCTTATAATATGGCTTCAAATTTAATCAATGAATATCCCCTTTATTTCGATAGTTGGTTCTTTTAACAATATGGCCCTCTCTTCCTCTGTCACACATTTTCACATGCACAAACTGCGAATTTTTGATGGACTTTGCTTTTGTTTATTTTAATAAACATATATATAAATATACGTGCATTATTTACTCTACTTATGTGGTGTTGTTATTTCATAAAAACAGACTAAGATTTGTATGGGATGGAAGGTACATTTTTACCCATATAAGACATAGAGCATGGGGTTTTTCAACTTTAATTATTTTCTATCTTTCTTTATTCCTTTTTATCTTTTGGTCTTCAATAGTCTCCATGTGCCCCAATCAACTTCAATACCACTAGCGAGGTGAATCATTTTAATCATGAGAAAGACAAAACATATTCAACAAAGAACATGAGAAGATAATAATTAATAGTAAAAAAGTTCAAATTGACTATTCTTTTAGATCGTTTTGAATTACGGTTACGAACATCAAAATGTGGCCAATGCAATTTTGGTCAATCAATGTTGTTCGGAATTTTTATTTATTCTAACAAACAAAAGGGAACACAAAAACAAACAAACAAAGGACTTGCGAGCGGTAAGAAGTCACACACATGCAGTGGGGAAAGGCATAAAATATGTTAAAGCTTCTTTGAATGACATCAGCTTTGCGAAGAAGGATCTAAAGAGAAAAGTGTCTCACTCTTTTTTTCCTTTTTAAATTTTGAAAGTAAGTCATCATATAAACAAAACAAACCCTAATCATCAATTGTATGAGGAAGCTATGGGGTCCATAGAGTTGAAAGAATCTTTCATTTTACTTCGTAATTTCATCTTCATAATGTTTTTCGGCTTTGTTCTATATTTGATCATGACATTAACTTCACATTATCATACTAATTATTGTTTATTCTTGTAGATCGAAATCTTACTAATTATTCCCGCAGTCGAACCAATATTCGCAAAAATTACATATTGATGAGAAATAATTTTATATCGAACAAGCTTAATAATAGCATTCGAAGTTATTATATGCTTTCTAAAAGTATATTTTTTTGTCCTTAATAACAATCGTTTAAATAAAATAAGATATGAATGATAGGATCGGAGTGTGAAGGAAACAAAGCATGTGAGTGGGGTGAGACACCTTTTGAGTGAGTTTCTAAGTGAGAGTCCAAAAGTCAAAGGCATCAAATCTAAAAGAACAAAAGCTCCTTTCCAAAAGAGCCAAAACGTTCAATTATTATGTTTGTAATTTTAGTAATATAAATAAATATTTAGGCTTCATTTGATTTCATGTAACAGTAGCAATCAACTGTAGAAAACACGATGTAAGTTGGTGGTATATATTGTCGATTTGGGATCTCTAGGCTCGCAATAATCCACTCCACTAATATTTTGTTTTTATTTATATTATATATATAGATGTATCATACATATGTATATACATTGTCTATTTGCATAAAACTATAATTAGAGTACCTTTGTTCCTTTGAACAAAAAGCGTCTGGCACAAGTAATAATTTCAGTTCTTACAGATGCTAGCAAACAAAAAAACAATGAAAAGGAGTAGGTTTTGTGAGATTTTTTAATTTCTTATAATTCAATTAAATAAATATGCATCGTTAATATTGCACCCATATACAAAATTCGAATCACATGTTACTTTTTAACCGTTATACCAAACCAAACTAGGGCATCAGATTTTGTCTCCAAGACTCAAATAAAGAGAACCCTATTCCATGCATTATTGTAGAACTTAATGATATCTTCTTACCTATTTCTAAAATAAACAAAAATTAAATAAGTAATATACGCTCTCTATCCTTTAGTCTAGGATTGTATCATAAAGAAATATAACATAAATATAAGGCGTTTGTTAAATAGAATAATATATAAAATAATAAATACACGTGTAACATTAGATAGAAACAATCTTCACACACACACTAGTTGATTCTTTAGTAATAGATTGTAGAATAACCACAATAGCTCCGAGTTCATTTATGAACTCAAACAACGATGGAGAAAGAAAAAAAAAATAGTAGAAGATAAAAGACAAAGGAAAGAAGGTTTAAAAAGTGAGTGGTCCGAAAAGATCAAAAGTGAGAAAAAAGAGAGAGCAAAGTGGGAAATACTGAAAAAACACTTTCCGTTTGGGAATTCTTTCTCGCGTTGGTTCAAACGTCAGTTAACAAACAACATTTACCCTAAAACTCTCTCTCTCTCTATCTCTCTATCTGAGAGAGAGATAGAGAAAAGATGGGCTAAAGTTACAGTTTTAGTGAAATGGTAATAAATATGATTTCTTGTTAGAGAATGGTCTCTGCTATAAAAGGAAAGATGCCTGTGAATACTAATATACTTCGTCTTCTACTTCGTCCACTGATTCTGATGCACACACACAGCACCGTACAGTATGTGATGCAATGCAATGCAATGCAATGCATGTAATAAAATTCATAGAAACAAAATGGGTTTTTTTAAGGAATCTTTACACATAGGTACCTATTTGGATAAAAATTTGTAATTTAGTACCCTGTCAGGATTTTTTTATATATAGGTACCTAACAGAATAAATTTTTTGCACATAGGTACCCGATCCATGAAAGTACAGCACACAACACATTTGGGTACCCTATATAACAGAAAATGGTACGACGTATGCTATATTTAGGTACGCCCTATGTGACACACATGTATGCCATAGGTACGACGTATGCTATATTTAGGTACCATATATCAACACGTTAGGTACCCTATATAACAGAAAATGGTACGACGTATGTTATATTTAGGTACGCCCTATGTAACACACATGTATGCCATAGGTACGACGTATGCTATATTTAGGTACCCTATATCAACGTGTTATGGTACGCAATATACACACAGGAAGGTACGACATGACTAAGAAACTGGTAAAATTAAATTAGGTACCTATCTGTAAAATTTCCTGACATGAGTACCTATGTATAAAAATTTTATCCAATTGGGTATTTTTATATAGATTCGCCTTTTTTTAATAGTTATTTAGTTAATTTATTTTTATGTGTGCGTTTGTGTTGTTGAGAGCGACTCGTCCAAGCATTTAACATTACGACTATGGCACTGAAAATCATGCAGTGCAGTGCTCTTCTAACATCCATTAATGTGGTCAGAGGTCTCTCTCATTTTCTGACCCATTGAAAGAAAATTCATAAAAATATTTATTAATTTAAATATATTAAGTATATTCTACGGCAGGGAAAGGAATAGGGTGTGGGGGGAGAGACTGAGCATATCAGCCAAACAAATATCTTGTAATAGTCCAAACACCAAATCTAACGTTAAACAAAAGTTGAATCTATTCATCTCTCTCTCTCTCATCGTCAGGGCGATAAAGTCATATGCAGCAGATGCTGGAGATGTAATAAAGAATATTTAATTTTCTTGTTTCTTGGTCAGAATGGTTGATTTAAGAGAGAATGAATGTCTAGTAGAAGAAGCATATGCTTTTTTGAAAAAGTTTCCAACTCTAAATGGTAATATGTATATATAGGTATACATATAAAAACTATAAATACGCATATATGTAAATACTAGTATGAATATTCTATGGAGATTGAGACGTTGAGAGGTCCCTCAACTATATACGGTATAGTGTCAATTTACCGTTATTGACTTCCATTTATTTAACACCCCCACCGATTGAAAGACTTGTCAAACCAAACATAACCTGAAATAAATGGTCACACACACAATAAAATTTAAAAAAAAAATAAAAGATGAAGCAAATGAGTATCAAATGAACGTAATAAGATAGGTAAACCAAAAGCGTCCATGGATATGTCTCAAGTGATAAATTCTTGATAATTCTAGGTATATGATCTCTAGGTATAGGTAAGGAAATCGATCTACTTTGACCACTTATCTATTGTGTAGTTTTTGTTGGACATGACATGAACGGTACAAATACTTTAAATATGATTAATCTTTGCTAGAAAATCGAGGTCGTCTCATATTCAATTATCGATTAACAAAAAACCCTCAAAAAGTGTTGATTAAGAAAAACTAGTTTTATAACACCGACAAGAAGAAAACCCCACAAAAAAATTAAAAGATTTGCATGCAATAATCATCGATTATATCAACTGTGATAATCGCTTTTCCTAATAATTTCCCAACCTTTCAACGCCTCGGATATATAACTCAAACCCAAAGGCGCCGGCGACGAAGAGCCCCTCAGCCTACACGAACGGCAAGTGATCTCCAAAACGGCGTCGTTTAGCTGCTTTGTCGCATGTTCTTTCAGCGCCTGAGCCTTCTCTAGCTCGGCCTGAGCTTCTTGTCTGATTCTCTTAGCCTTCGCAAGCTCTCTTTCAGCCCATTCAATCTTTCTCTTCGCTTGTTTTCTTGCTTCCTCGGCCTCCATTGTTGTAATATCTCCATTACTATCAAGCATTATTATTCTTGAGTTATTATTGCGAATAATCTCAGGGTCTTCGATCTCTGATGAGCCAATGGAGAGCTGCAGTTGAGTCGTCGTCGAATGGTTGTTGTTGTTATTACAGACGGCGCCGGCGGCTTTTGTGAGGAGCTGAAGCTCGAGATTTGGTGGAGTGTGATTATTATGAGCTGTTTTCGGAGGGGTTAAGGTTGTAATAATGATAGGTTTGGGTAATAATAATGAGGAATTAGGCCATGGTGGGTTCGTGTCGCTCGATGGGCTAAGGCTCGAGACGGTTCTTGACAGGTGCGCCGGCGGCGGTAGGTGGAGGCGACGGCGGTGCCCACCCATAGTGCAGGCGTCTTGGTGCTCGATGAAGCTCTCCACCCTATAATAAAATTATTCCATTTTTTCGAAGCAATAAAAAAAGAAGCTC